>CM042964.1:24411398-26811398 GCA_023678885.1 Pogostemon cablin | reverse complement strand
GGCCAAGGAAATTAGGTTCTAAACTCATTACAAGTTTTAAGCACATAAGATTGAATCTCACTATCAATTCTCTTAAGGTACTATGATAGCAAAATTAGTCTTCTAACTCAATTAATAAACCAAATATGATAAAATAATTAAGTGTTCTCACATGAATGTTCTAATCATATAAAGATATTACCACATTCTTCATACACTAACATACAAAATCCACATTATAACATGATTCAATCAAACCCCTAACCATAATATTGGATTGGCCCTCCTAATACCATAACTAGAGAATTCAATCACACACATCATAATATAAATAAAGTAAATCAAAGGTCATGTAAGAAATTCCAAAATCACATCAATTAAACCATTAAAGATTCAACAAATCCATAGATCCCTAATCCATTGAACTTAGTCTCAATTTTAGTATAAATTGATTAGAGTAAGCGAACTCTATCATGTATAGCACGTAAGTAACCAAGTGCAAAATTTATAATATCGAACCCAAGGGAGAAAGTGATGTATCCGTATTCGAAAGATGTTTCACTCTAAAAGGACTAATCAATAAAGAGAGAGGTTTAATTACACTACAGTTAACAACTAGGAAAACAATTAAAGATAGAAAATGTACATATGAGATGGATGATGGGTGAAGGAGCAATCTAAGAAGTATGTAAGGCAAGCAATCTCATGGAAAAGGCTCATGTAGATTCACACACATACATGCATTGAAGGTCATCTTGTTATGATATTAAGGACAATCACTTGAGTACCCCTAATTCCTATGGCCAAGGTAATTAGGTTCTCAACTTTTTTACAAGTTTAAATCTCTTAGGATTGTGTCTTACTCTCAATTCCCATGAAGGTACTATGATCATAAGTTGGGTTCCCCTCACTAGTTCATCACTAATGTCCTATCATGAGGTTCTAAGCACAAGAAGGGTATGACTTACCTCCCCTCATACTAACTAAGTCATCTCATGCAATCAATGATTCAATTAAACCACTAAGCATAATATTAGAATGGTCATCCTAACAATATGAATATAAAATTTAACCACACAAATCATACACGAAATGAGAATAAGCATTCAAAATAGAAAATATTCATACAATCAATTCATCGAACATGTGGTGTGAAAAATCTACATTATCTTTAATCAATCATATTGCTAGCCTCACATGAGGACTAGCCACTACAAATTATAATAAAATCAATATTATTCATGACATGCTCCAATTGAGCCACATAATGAAGAAAATAACAAATCAAAAGTAGATTGGCTTCCCTTTTGAAGTTGGTCTTATCTTCATTCAACATGCTCCAATCTTCACTCCTTGATGTTCTTCCCTTCCTTAGATTGGTGGATTGATGGAATGGTGGATGGATGTGAGAAATCAAGAGGAATTGGTGGATGGAATGAAGATGGAGGAATGAATGATGAAAATGGAGGAATGGATGATGGATGGATGGATGGATGGATGGAGAGAAGTGTGTGCAGCCCAAAACCCTCAATTTCTGCCTTCAAATATTGATATTGGGGGTATTTATACCCCTCACACACCTAGAAATCACATAAAGGATAAAAATGCGACTTTTGGCCAAAGTGCAAGAAAACACGGGCGTGTTTTCCTGCACCTGATCGTGTTTTTCTGCAAAATTTTAGCATTCTGTATGTTTTGGTCCCTGCAAAAAAACACGGGCACTACATAAAAATACGGGCGTGCTTTTATGTATTTTGGCCAATTTTTTATTTTCTTCAACTTTCTCCTTTCTTCATGCTTTTTATCACCATTTATCTTCATAATCACCTATTCAAAGACATGAAAATTATCATCATCAATTTCTCAAAATACTAAATACAAAAGATACAAAAATACGAAATAAAAGAACGAAAACACACACAAAAATAACATAAAATTTAAGTGAAAATAGCGACGATCATCCATCATGTGGCTAGCCTCACAAGAGGTCTAGCCAACAACAAACATCATGAAAGCATCTTCAAAATGTTTACACAACTCCATTGTTGCAAATAAACAAAGAAATTACAACTTAAAGGCAAAATTTATTCCCTTCTTGAGTTGGGTTGAATCTCTTCCTTCAATATGCTCTCCTCCCTCCAAGTGCCTCTCTCCCCTTTAGATATGTGATGAATGAGTGAAAATATGAAGATTGATGGGTGAAAATGGTAGATAAATGGAGTGAAATTTGGGTGGAGATGGTAGTGTGTGTGAGAAATAGTGTAGTGTGTCTTTCACGAAAATGGAGGCTAGGGTTGATTCTCCAATCCAAACTTGGAGAAAAAGCAACCAAAATGGGAATAAAAAATGATTTTCTGGACATGTGGCTATTTTCACAAAAATTCGACCGAATTTTTGTGAGGGACGTCGAATTTTTCTGAATTCAGTAGAAAAATTTGACCGAATATTTATGCTCTGGTCGAATTTCTCTGTCAGTGTGCTCAGCCTCCGTTGCCCTGTTTTTTCCTTGATTCTGCACAAAAATTCGACCAAATTTATGTGATACTGGTCGAATTTTTGTGTCAGTTTGCTATTTTTCACTCTTCTTGCACCATTTTCTCTATTTTTGCTCGTTTTCTCCTCCGTTACACCTGTACGTGCATATTTTAACATTATAATCATATTTTCCATCTTTTCTACCTTATAAGAAGCAAAAAAAATACAAAAACACACAAAACAAACACAAAAATAACCTAAAATCTAGGTGAATTCAACGACGATCATTCTCCAACTAAAATGTTTTAGTTGTATAAAATAGAGATCATTTTAAACTTAATTTGATTTGAGGTGTATATACTACAGTACATGATTTGAATTTTGGTATAATAGATAAACATGATGGCATGAATATAAATTCATATATTTACAATCATCGATCCTAGATATATCTAGGAATTATATATGTATGTGTAAAAATACAGGACAGAAGTATATATACCTATATGAATGAATTGCATATATATGCAGTGACGAGTTAGGATTTTTGTGGAAGGACCCAAATAATACGTATAGAAATATTTTTTTCATATACGATTTTTTTGTACACGTAGTTTAAAATAAGTTGATTTTTAGGTGCGTAACGTAAGACAAAGTGGAAATAAATTGGACAACTTAGACAAAATAATAATAATAAAGTTGTTCGAATTTATAAATAAGATGTAAGAAATATGTTAGTTGTCTAGTTTATTCTTACTATTAATTAAAGGTGAAAAAATATGCTAGACAACTAAAAGGAAAAATGTGCAATAAATACTCGATATAAATGGAGCATCATTTGATTAAAAGAGATATAAAAAAATATTAAAGAAAACATATTATAAGTATATTAATAAAAACACAATATTACAGAAAAAAAACTCCATTAAAATATAAAATAAAATAAAAATATAGAAATATTAGATATTAAATAAAACATGTTATAAGTATATTAATAAAAACACAATATTATGGGAGGAAAAAAACTCCACTAAAACATAAAATAAATTAAAAAATATAAAAATAATAGATAGGAAAGAAAAAATAAATTTATAGAGGAGAGAACATTTTTAAATAAAAAAGAGAAAAAATGTGGTGGCCAATTTTGAACACATGACCTTCTTCACTAAAGAGAAAGGGTTAACCACTTTAGCAACATTACTTTTCAGCAAAAAAATTATTACATATGTATACTAATATATTTTTTAAACTGAGGGGGTACTGGCCCATGCTGGCTCCGTCCTTGCATATATGTTGAGATAGAAATATACTCCCTCCGTCCACAAAAGATTGCATCATTAATTTCGGCACAGAGATTAAGAAAATGATAACTTTTAGAGGTATAATGATATTTTTTTGTAATAAATAAATGATAAACTATGTTAGGTAGAGATGTTTTTTTTGTAAATAAAGTGTATGAGGAAGGGTCGTTGTTTTTTACTTTTTGTTTTTTTGAAATGTGCAAACTTTTGTGGAACAACCCAAAATTAAAAGTATGTCATCTGAAATGGGACGAAGGGAGTAATTTATAGGTACTTAAGAGTATGTATAAGAATAATTATTAAATAATTTAAATCTACTGTTGAAATTTAAATAAGTGAATTCATTAAATGAATAATTTATAGGGCCAATTACTATTGGATACATAAAATAATACATAATTGCTATAAATTACATGACACAAAACACTAATACTCATAACTACACAATTATGATTGTGATACCATAAATAACCCTATGTGTTTCACAATTTGTTTGCACAATTTGATTTGTACAATTTTGTTTTGCACAATTTTGTTTTTACACATTTTGTTTGCACATTTTAAGTTTCGGCGAAGGTCCGGCAACCTGCGGAGGTGGTCCGGCAGTGGGTTGGTGGGTGAGGAGTAAAGTTTGTGGTTTAAAAGTATATGTGATTATAAGGTTATATTTGGTATTTTATTTTAATATTTTGTATGTGAAAATAATTATTTGAATTCATTGTATTTCATAGTAATTTAGGATAAAAGTGTGTACCTATGAGTGTTTTCCTAATTTATATAAAAACATTAATAAGTTAATTTCTAAATGAATATGTATTAATAAATACTATACTTAAACAGTCGAATTGAAATAAAGTTTTGAATCGATAAATACCAAAAAAAAAAAAAAAATGCCGTCACACATATTAAAGGAGGTAAGTGTTGCGTTTCACGTTAGACCATTTTATAGTATTTTTTAGATAGTTATCACTTTTGTTATAAAATATTATCAATTTTTATTTATACTATAAATTGTTTATGAACATTATCACTTTTCATTTGATTGAGTATCACTTTTCATTATAAAATTATCACTTTTAATTCATCTCACATAAACCTTTATGTGAGACGGTCTCACACAAGTGTTTGTCTATTTTATATACCTCTACCTTCATCACTTTTTTTCGATGCAGACATACAATTTAAGAATTTTTTAAAATTGATTTTATGAATTTTTGGGATTATATATATATATATATATAAACTTTTTAGGTATTAACATTAAAGTGTATTTCGTGTGTTATGTAAGGATGACAATTTTAAAATTAAAATGGGTATATATTTAGATTATAAGCAATACAGTACTTGCATGAAATTGTATAACAGTGAAATCGTTTTATTTTTTTAAGCAATTAGTTATTATTTTTTATTAGAAGTTAATATCATCTTTTAAATGTACAAAAAATTAACGTTCATAAAATAGTTAGCTGCAACATTTTCACATTTTGTCAACCTATCATTTTTTTTTAAATATTATCAATTGTTAGCAAATTCTCATGTGCCACCCACATTCAAAATATATATACTAATGAAAAAGAAATTATACATTTGTTAGTTACTAGTTTTTAGCGAAGTGTCTATTAATTTTTTAATGACAAAATTGAATATAAGAAATTAATATATTTATTAAGGAACGCATACTTGAATAAAATTAATATAGATACGGATGTATGAGATATCAACCCCACTTCTTTTCCCTTTCAAGAAACACATTCCATAAAATGGTCGATTTCACACAATTATTGCATTGAATTGAATTGAAATAATATTTTCTTTATCGAGTGATGTAAATTATATAATTAACAAAAATTAAAAGTACGAAGATAGTTTTACAATATTATTTTGTTGACCATGAAAATAGAAGGTTTGTATTTAAATATTATTTCATTTATATATATATATATATATATATATATATATATATATATATATATATATATATATATATATATATATATATATATATATATATATATATATATATATATATATCATGCAGTAAGTGAGGACCCTAGAAGACAATTATAGATTCATGAAGACTATATATATATATATATATATATAGCATGCAGTAAGTGAGGACCCTAGAAGACAATTATAGATTCATGAAGACCTCAAGTTTAGAATTAATTATGGTTAGTTTGACTCTTAACTTGATTAGTATGTGGTTTAAGAGACACGCGGTGTACGGACATAGAAACTAATTAAGGGTAGAATAGAATAGAATAGAATAGAATAGAATAGAACAAGACTAAACACCAAATTAGATTGGATTCCACAATCAAAATAAGAAAAACAAAACCATTATTTGATTTCTATTGCTACGACTAACTACCAAACAAACCCGGAAGTTTGATAAGATGTTAAAAATAATATAGGTAAATTCTTTATTTGGAACATTGAAAAATTATTTTTGTCAAATAGTTAGGAATTTAGAAAAATAAAAAATCTCTTATTAACATTAAAATTTGCGTGTCCCAGACGTGCATGCACCCAAATTCGACGGTCTTAAAAAGTTGTACCCTTAGTATTAAATGATATATTTTTAGTATATAAGTTTATATTCTAAATTTTTCTTTTTATAAAAAAGAATTCTTCTTTGTACATTAACATCATTCATATTACAATCTATACTTTCATTAAAGAAATAACATTTTATGAATTAAAATGTATATTTTTTAAAAAAATAACAAAGACTTGGATAAATTATCCATTAACCTAATTAAATGTATACCCTTAATTAAGTAGGATATATAGTTCCGTAAAAAAAAAAAAAGAGAAAAGGATATATAGTTGATGCAATAGATGTTTTCCATGTAATTTTAAAAAATTATAGAGAATATTATCTTAGTCTAGACCTAATACTTACATTTTTTATTTTGATTTATTTCAAATTAAAACTTTTCTTTTTGTTAAGTAGTGCCCATATTAAAAATAATTAATTATTCTACATGAGTCCACACACAATATTAATATAATTACTCAATACATATTAAATATTATATTTCTCAACTTATTACCAATCAAATGTGTATATATATATATTAAATATACTATAGTAGAAACTTTTTTTGGTGACGTGTCATCTCTCACAATTTTTTTTTATTTTTTAATATTTTTTTTAATATTTTTCTTATTTACTTTTAATTAACTTCCTTATTTAATATTTTCTTTTTTAAATAATGTGTTTCTTATTTTTAATAATGATTAAATTTTTAATATTTTATTTATTTATTTGTGTATCATTAATTAATTACTAAATATTTTAATGCAATAAATAAATTAATTAACATCAAATTAATTCATATATATAAGAAGAAAAAAGAATATTTCATATAATATTATCTCTCACCCCACCCATAAATAAGATTTTTTGGTTATTCATTCTAAATGCACTCATTCAATTCTCTAAAGGAATATGAGCTTTCTCTAAGTTCCTATAAAGAATTGAGTTATGAAAATATAAAAATTCATTTCGATAGAACGAATCAAGTAGAGATTCGATCTACCTCTAAAAAATCAATTCAAATATTCTTCAAGATGAAGAGAATTTATTTAAGTATTCTTAATTGATGTTCAAGTATTTTTTAATTGATTTATCTTACTTGAATTGATTTATCTCTTAAGAAAACTGATTCAAGTATTCTTGAATTGATTCAAAATAAGAAAAACAAAACCAATCAAATTACTAACTACCAAACAAACCCGGAAGTTTGATAAGATGTTAAGAATAATATAGGTAAATTCTTTATTTGGAACTTTGAAAAATTATTTTTGTCAAATAGTTAGGAATTTAGAAAAATAAAAAATCTCTTATTAACATTAAAATTTGCGTGTCCCAGACGTGCGCGCACCCAAATTCGACAGTTTTAAAAATTGTAGCGTTAGTATTAAATGACATACTTTTTAGTATATAAGTTTATATCCTTAATTTTTCTTTTTATAAAAAAAATTCTTCTTTAAACATTAATATCATTTATATTACAATCTATACATTCATGAAAGAAATAACATTTTATGAATTAAAATGTATATTTTTTAAAAATGACAAAGACTTGGATATATTATCCATTAACCTAATTAAATGTATACCCTTAATTAATTAGGATATAAAAAAAAGATATATAGTTGATGAAATAGATGTTTTCCATGTAATTTTCAAAAATTATAAAGAATACTACCTAGTCTCGCATTAATACTTACATTTTTTTATTTTGATTTATTTCAAATTAAAATTTATATTTTTCTTTTTTGTTAAGTAGGACCTAAACAAAAATAATTAATTATTCTACATGAATTCACACGTAATATTAATATAATTACTCACTACATATTAAATATTATATTTCTCAACTAATTATCAATTAAAATATTAGATCTCTCTAAAAAAAATAAAAACATAAATCTTAAGTCGCCACGGCTCACGGAGTCCTTTTTATGTATCATAATAATACTCGCATCGAAATAGACAATATTGTTAGTAGAAGAAAATAGGAGTTGAATAACTAGTACGTACCTAATGGACAGAAAATTCAAAAGAAATGATGATATCATGCATTGCATCATAGTATAACAAATCGTTGTCACATGTTAGTGGGGGTGTGCCTCTAATAAGTCTTAGGATGTCACATTTTAATTGTCTTTATTTATGATATGATATATGTCCACCTTCAATGCCTAAAGTCAAACATGCCCTTATATATACATATATGGACTTCATTAGGAGTTTGGACTACATTCTACCTTTTTGTTTGGTATATATATAATGACTGGTAGGTGGTAATGAATTAGGAATAGAATTATTATTCCTAATTTGATTATTATGATTGATACAAATTTAGAATGAGAATCATCATTCCTTTGGAAATCACCATTCCCTTAAATAAAGGAATAGTGATTCATCTCACCCCTATGATATTCCTCATTCCCATGTATAAAGGAATCAAACCTTTTTTTCTTTTTTTTTATATATATAGCATAATATAAACCATAAAAAATTATAAAAATATTCTCTTAATTTATACCATAATATATACTCCTTCCGTCCAGTGCAAAGGTAATCGTTTGTTGTTTGCACATGGACAATTCTAAGGTATTTATTTGTTTTTTGCACATGGATTAAGGATCATTATTATTATAGGTAAAGTGGGTAGTTGTATTAGATGGAAGTGGTGGATCAACTTTCTTTACTTAATAGAAGAAATTGATACATTTGAAGCGGATCCCAGAATAGTGAAATTGTTACCTTTACACTGGACGGAGGGAGTATATATATATATAATTAAAAAAAATTATAAATAAATTAATATTGTTATGTTTAACGTATAATATTAATTAAAAACTTTATTATTATATTATTTAATAAAAAATAAAATATTAAATTATTTATAAATTTTAAAAAAAATCATGCATTTTATATACTCAGTAAAATATATTATTTTAAGGTTTTATTTTATTTTTAATTTAACACATTTAAATATAAAATCTTTACTGAAATTTTTTAAATATATAAAATTTTAAGTGAGATTATAATTAATTAAATATTTTATATATAAATTTTAAAATTTAATGCTATAAAAATATTATTAATGACATTAGAACAAGTTAAGTAATACATTTTTTATTACTTGAGTTATTCTTAAATCATATCAATCACTGTAATCATCATTTTCATTCATTCATTTCCCATCTCTATTTCATTCATGAGTTCATTCCATTACATCATCATTCCATTCAATCGTATCAATTTAGCCCTAAAAATTTATGTGTGAATTGGTTTCACATTGTAAATTATGTTATTACTTTTAATTTAAATCCTAACAAAAATATAAAGTATTAAATTTTAACAAAACATGAGGTATAAATCCTGTTTTATACAAGTGTTTTCCATATATAAAAACTAGTGGAAAATGAATGGAATCAATATTTTATATGCTTTGGATTTAATCACAAAATTAGGGAAATAGATTAGGGGAGGTTTTTGTGACTATTAAGTTAAAATTTTGTTAATTCATGAGAGGCCAATTTTAGAAAAAGCGATCCTCAATCTCCTATATTAGCTGCCAATCAATACGGATTTTCTGTCTCATTAGTCGACTTTTAAGAACAATATTTAAGAGTTTTTTTTTTTTTTTTACATTTCACTTATATAATTAATTAAGAAAAATCTGTGTGGCCTCCAATATGCTATCTTCAATGATATTATAGATAATTACAGAGGTGACATACTAATAGTAGTTGAAATCCTAAAAAACTATGGAATTTTTATATCATTGCCCTTATATATGAAACTAATTTAATTAATACATTTAGCCAAACAAAATTTAAAGTTCATTTTAAAAGCGATAATATCGCATAAAATAAAATATATAATGTCATATAATTATAATTGGATGACAATCTACATGCATTATCTTATGACAAAAGCTCCTGTGTTCCCGGATACACGAATTTAGATACGTACTCCCAAATCTGACTGTGCCCATATTATAACCCGACCCGGAGTATATAAGGTAAAAAAAACCTAGATTCATTCTCAGCCTTTACGCCATTGCACTCTTTCTCTTTCTAATTCGCGTTCTCTCTTTCTCTCTCTGAATCTCAGTGTCGTGCGCCATCTCCTCCTCGGGTTCTTTATCTACTCCTTGCCACCGATAAACAACGATGTATCTCGTGGCTCCGTGAATCAAAGTGTTGGTTGTGGAATCGCCTATCTCTTGTAGAATTGCAAGGTATTTTTTTTATGTGTGTGCTCCCCATCTCCCTCTTACTGCATTCAGCTTCCCCTCTCTCTTATTGTATCCCTCTCTCTATGTGTTTTATTAATCAAAATGCAGTAGTATTACATAATGGATGCTCTTTGGTTATTAATCAGACGCCCATGGGCCAAATTGATGTCAATTAGATTAGGGAACTTAAAAAGTAATTTGTTTGAAATAAGAAAATCCCACTCTAGAAGCTTAATAGATGTCTCGAGCCTTCCCTGCAGATTTAGCCATATTTTGAAAACAAGGTATTATACAGAGTATAGAAATAAATTATACTATAATATATGTGTCTATTTAAAATATAAAAAATAACTACGTTGAAAGAAATTATAAAAGAGATTGAATGTTGTGTGTTTTGGGAGAAATGACTAGATTGAATTTATCAGCCATAGTTTGGAATTACATGGTACTAAACATGTTTAATTCATATCTTAATTCGTACACTCAAAGTTAATTTTATTTTTATTTACATTGTATAATACTATAGTGTCATTTGAAGTTTCTAAAATTTGAAAATGTGTCATTTAAATGACAAACCTTAGAAGCTCCAATGTTGATGCATCATCTAAAACACTTTAATGGAGTGACATATACATCTCTTGATTTGGGTAAGGTAATTTGTTTTGACTATTAATATTGCTGGTATATTTATATGCAGAATAAAGTTTTAATTTATTTATATAATTACTTATTATGACTTGTTTTTCATGAAGCATGAAATTCGGATTATACTAAGGGCTGAGATTTTCTACAACAATTATACTATCAAATCAAAATGAGATGAGAGTTCAAGTGACCAAAATTTCATATGAATTCTACGAGAAGAAGCCTCAAATTTCAAAGGGAAAAGTTGAGAAGAAAAATAGAAGCGTCAAAGGCTGTAGAAGAGAAGAAAAAGGATGCTACGGAGAAATTGAAAGAATTAAAAAAAAAAGTTAAACTTGGAAAAGAGGCATATATAATGGTGTACGTTGGTTGCTTCAGTTTTTGATACATTAGTTGATGACTAGTATATGAAGATAGTTATAATCAAGCTAGAGCTATAACTGTGTATGCATTAAATGATTAGTTTTTGCTATGATATAAAATCACTATATAAATTGTTGAATTTGTACAGTGAGGCAATTTTTGTTTTGTATGTGAAGGAAATATCATACTTTTTTTGTCCTTCATTTACCTTTTGCTAATTTGTATTTGAATTTAATCAATGTGATTGTTCAAGCAAATGGTATATTGTTGATGAGTAAAAGGTGCATTGTGGTCATGTAAAATGTATGTAATTTACAGTGTTTCAATAAGGTATATGACATGGTGCAAATGGTATATTGTTGGTGAGTAAAGGGTACATTGTGGTCATGTAAAGGGTATTAATTTTACAGTGTTTCAAGTTTATGTTGTTAAGATATTATGCGATGGTGTGAATGGTATATTGTTTATGAGTAAAGAGTATATTGTTGATGAGTAAAAAGTATATTGTGGTCATGTAAAAGGTATGAAGTTTGCAGTGTTTCTAGTTTATGCTGTTAGGATATTATGGCATGGTGCGTAGGATATATTATTTACGAGTAAAGAGTATATTGCTGATAAGTAAAAGGTACATTGTGGTCATGTAAAGGATGTGAAGTTTACAATATTTCAAGTTTATGTTGTTAAGATATTATTGCTGATGCAAATGATATATTATTGATAAGTAAATGATACATTGTGGTAATGTAAAAGGGTATATTTTAAAAGAGTATATTTTTAACTTATAAAGGGTATAGTGTTGATAAGTAAAGGGTATATTGTGATCATGTAAAAGGTATCAGTTTATTTATAGTGTTTCGAGTTTATGTTGTTAAGGTATTATATTAAGGCATGGTAGGCATGGTGAAAAGAGTATATTGTTAATGAGTAAATGGTATATTGTTGATGGGTAATAGGTATGGAGTTTAGAACATCTATTATTGACCGTATTTCAAGTTTATATTGTTAAGGTATAATAACATTGCAAAGGGTATATAATTTTATAGTAAAAATTATAACACTAAATACTGAAAGGTATAACATTCAATAAAATTTTAAAAATATGTATATTTAAAAAAAATTGGAATTCGGCACTAAATAACAATCCATGTATGAATTCTTTTAGTAAAGTAATAGTGTTCTTCAAAGTTTGAGCCGTTAATTCATAAAACAATTTCAGAGAAGGAATGAAATCAACAATATAAGATTGCATATTTTCAATTAATGGGGTAGAGGATTGGAACATTCAATTTTTCTCATGGAAGATAATGGGATCTACACCTCTAACATTGGAGATCAACAAAAGAGCAAGACAAACTGGAAAGAAAATATGAATTAATAAAAGCTAAACAAGTAAATCAACCAAAGATTCAACTACACACGAGGATAATTTCACGAACCATCTATAGCTCTTTCTTCTCTCTCTGCCAACTCCTTCAACTTTCACACTACTTCCATACACATTACCACTTTCTTCTCGTACATCTCCACAGTTTCTTTTTCTTACCACCACTTCCTCTGGCCGCGGTACATCGTCGTATATCTCCCTCACCTTCTAGATCTGGTTTAGCCTTCACTTCAACCACCCAATCTCAATCTTCACCAGTTTTAGGCCCTTTATTTTGACTAACCCATGGATTTGATATCCGACGCTTCAACTCCACAAACATTGAGCCTTCCAACTTGTTGCAGATCCTGCTAACCATCTCTTACAGGACAAAGCGTATGCGGGAATTAACTTATCAGTGATAAATTATGAAATTAGAGAAAATAAGTTACACACAATCTGTGGGAATTGAAAAAATGATTTGGTGAATTGAAGATGAAATTTGAGAGGACAATATCGATGGAATCAACTTAAGATGATGAATTATGAAATTGGAGAAAATAAATTACACTCAATCTGTGGGAATTAGAAAAATGATTTCGTGAATTGAAGATGAAATTTGAGAGGATAATCTGTAGAAAGGAGCGATGGAATTACATAGGGAAAATAAGAAAATGAAAATTTGGGATTTTTTTAGTATATATACGGCCCGGGTAGGACTGGGCGCATATATACTGGATCCGTGTGCCCGGACACATAAGATACTCACTTTTATCTTATTTAGCTATGCTTAAGGAATAAAAATATATACAGCAATGAATAAAAACATTTTGTAGAGAATTTTTTATTAATTTTTTAATATAAAAAATTGAATATAAAAAATTATATAAGAAATATATATACACTATTGAATAAAAATTAATATAAACATATATGTGATACGAATCAAAAGTGATAATATTTTAGCAGAAAAGTGATACTCCATTGATAAAAAGTAATAGTGAAGCAGTTAATTATTTAATAAATAATTTATAATATAAATAAAAAGTTATAATATTTTTAATAAAAAAATAATAATCAATTACAGAAGCGTAAAATGATCCTACCGTTAGATGTCTCACACAAAACTTCTCCAAATTAATATAAGGGTTCACGCGTGCATAAGATATCAACATTTAGATATATATATTTATAATAAAAAAATTAATAAACCCTTGTAACTTATGGAAACAATAATTGTAAAAATGATAAATGCAAAGTATTATAGTAAATAAACATGTGTAAATGGAGTTTACATGTAAACCTTGTTTTTCAACTATTACTTTTTAATACTGAAAAATTAATTTTTAAAGATATAAATTATTACTCTTTTAAATGAAAAAATTACTTTTCAAATTATTGTAAATCCTAATTTATCAATTACTTTTTAGTATATGAAAAACTACTATTTAGAAATATTGGCTATTGTACTTTTTTGAATAATAAAAAAAATACTCTTCAAAGAGTAATTTTTGGGCAATTCTTAGGTGACCCGTGATCACCGATGACCCCTCACATGGAGTGTGCACCATGTGGGGGTGTGCACACCTCATATGAGGGGTTACCGGTAACCACGAGTCATCTAAGTAACCCCCGTAATTTTTATATACTCAATAGTAAATTTGTAAAAAAAAGTTTATGTATGAAAACGATTCACACCAAACTAATTCATTATAACCATATATTATATTTTTTGTCCAAATTTTTACTAGCCACTATGCACTAAATATAATTTTATTTGACCACCTGAATTAAAAATAATTTTTACTAGTCACTATTATGTGCACTTCTCAATTTACCCCATAACTGTTAGGAGAAATGACAAAAATCATGGAACCATCATTATGTTTTTATTGACCGCATTAAATGGTGGTGGGTGAGACCACATTAAAAATTATAAGAAAATCTTAAAAAATTAATTTTTCTATTCGGCCTAAATTTCTTCTATTCGGCCCAAAATTCCTTCTATTCGGCTTATACGACTTGGCCTATTTGGCCTATATTTTTTCCAAAAAAATAAAAAAAATCATACGGATAAAATTTTTTTTCTATTCGGCCTACATATGTTCTATTCGACCCAAATGATTTGTTCTATTAGGCCTATATTTTTTTCCAGAAAAAATTAGAAAATTTTTTTATACAGATAAATTTTTTTCTATTCGGACTATGTTTTTTTTTTCAGAAAAAATTAGAAAAAAAATTCATACGGATAAAATTTTTCTTCTATTCGGCCCAATTGGTTATTCTATTCGGCCAAAATAGTTTGTTCTATTCGGTCTTTTTTTCCAGAAAAAATTAGAAATTTTTTTTATACTGATAAAATTTTTCTTCTATTCGGCCTATATGTTTTTTCCCCAGAAAAAAATCCTAAAATGCATCAGTTTGCATTTTAATAAATAAATACATTTCATGAGGCATGTAAAAGCAATAAATTAATACATTCAGTAGACTGTAAAATAAATTATTGTACTTTGGTACTTTTTGGTCAAAAAGAGAAACATAAGATTCCTCAACATGTGATTAGTTGTCCCTTTCAAAGGCAGTTTGGTCACTTCCAATAAAAATTAGCAGAATAAATTATTTTTAGCACATATGGTCACTTAAAATTACTTTTTTTGTGACATTTTCACTAGATTTTTTAACTTTGGATATTTTTAGAAACCAAACAATATGAGTACATTTTAGGAACTTAGAAAGATGGATAAGAGATCATTGCTGAATTCAAAAGGAGAAGTACAAACTAGAACATAAGTTTTATTCTTTAATTTTTTTTCTTAAATCATTCATATAATTAATGAAATAAAAAATTACACAAAATGACATATTTCCACTCTCATTGTGCATATAGTTATGATATAAAATTCACTATTATTTTTTAAAAAAAATCAAATTAGTTACTATTATCCTTCATGATTTGAGATATATTCAGAATGTTAAAAATATAAATTGTATAGAGTATTAAGTCATGTAAGTACAACAAATAACCAAACAGTTCTTTTCTTTTTTTTTTTCAAATATCAATGTGATAGATCTAAAATCAACTAAAATTTGGAATAATTTTGATTACAAAGAATAATTTCATAAAAATAAGCCAAATGAGAAAGACGTGTCAAATTTGAAAACCTGTGTATGAATAAAAGCATCAATTATTTTTTCTAAGATTTTAAACTACGTGTATACTGTCCTGTTTACTATTTAGGAGACCAATAAATTCAAGAATGACCCCATTTTAATATTTTTGCTTTTAATTAATAAATAAAATAATAAAAAAATGTAATATGTACTTTTCGACGCATAAGAGAAACATTTCTGCTCGATTTAATTATTTATATAAATACATGGTCTAAAACCCTTTATATACAAATCTTAATTATTTCTTAATAAATTAATTTTTTATATAATATTTAATTGTAGTATTAATTGTGTATTTATAAACAAACAATATTTCTTAAAAAAAATAATTTGCAATTTTAATTCACTAACTAACAAATTGTAATATTATTAATGTAATTACTAATACAATTTACAATATATATATATATATATATATATATATATATATATATATATATATATATATATTAATTGGCATAAAATATTTTGTGTAAATAATTAGAGATATCAATGAAAATTTTGATAAATTACTCTAATCTGGGCAAGTTTATTTTAGATTTATGTTCGTTTCGACTCATTAAAATGCATTTGACTATCCAATAATTATATTTATAATTGAATATAGCATTTATCATACTTAAACAAATTATATCTTTAATTACAAATAATCATATAATAATAATTATTATTATATTTATAATTGAATATAGCATTTATCATACTTAAATAAATTACATCTTTAATTACAAATAATCATATAATAATAATAATAATAATAATAATAATAAATGACCATCTCAAAATCCGTATAAAAAAAGTAACTAATTTTTTTTAACTTTTTATTTTTATTAATTTATTTTGGTATATATTTGCGATGACGGTGTACACCTAAAGAAATGTCCAGTAGAGAAAACACGTGCATCATGTTAATTAATATATAATGATGTTTTAAGCTGAATTAAAACATGCAATTATAACTAGAAATTAACCACTTCTGTGCACGTCCATGCACATTCCTAAATTCTAAATTAATTAGTCAACGCCATTCATATAAGACTTCCCCAAATTACGATGGGTGGACATCTTACAAATATTTTATTTGAACGTGTCATTCTCTTTGTTAAATGCACTAGATACAAATAGGTTTAAAAATTCAATTCAATTCAAATTATTAACAAATAAGTAATCTCGAATCAGCCAAAGTCAATAGCAATCCTAACTCGCTGGTTTTTGGCCACACGAACCCTATGATTGTGAGAAATTTTTTATTTTTTTTATTTTATGTCACACATCATTTTTCTAAATTTGTTACAATAATCAATATATTTCTATATTTTTATTAGATTAACTAATCACATTGGCCTCTCCACGGTGGAACGGCACAAGAGAAGCCCACAAGATGAAGATCTCGATGTCCGATTCTCACACCACGAGTTGCATATTTGTAAAAAGAAAAATCTCAACTATTCTTATAGGGAGGGACTAGGGTGCGATTTTATCAATTGAATCGGTACAACCTTGGTCTCCACCCTTCTTAATTAATTCATGATTTTTCATTAATGTTATTTTTTATTTTATTTTTAAATTTATTTTATTTAAATGACTATTAAACCCTAAACCCTAGTGATAAATTATACCCTAAACCACAAGGGTAAATTACAATTATGCCCTAAACCCTATGGATAAATTATACCCTAAACCACAAGGGTAAAATTACAATTATACCCTAAACCCTATGAGATAATTATAGCATAAACCACAAGGGTAAAATTATAATAATTATACCCTAAACCCTAAACCTTAGGGATAAATTATAACCTAAACCATAATGGTAAAATTACAATTATACCTAAACCCTAGGGGATAATTATACCCTAAACCATAAAGGTAAAATTACAATTATACCCTAAATCCTAGGGGATAATTATACCCTAAACCACAAGGGTAAAATTACAATTATACCCTAAACCACAAGGGTAAAATTGCAATTATATCCTTAAAATTAAAAAAAAAAAAAAACAAAAAAAAGAAAACAAAACAGTAACGTACAGTAACAATTTTAAAAAAAAAAGAGGAAAACACACACTGAAGGTGAAGGAAATAGGTTGTACCGGGGGTTGTATCAATTGAAAGTTGTCCACAAGTTTTTGCCATTCTTATTTATGTTGGTATTTTTTATAGGATATAAATTTTTTTTAAATTTTACGTGTTAATTATCTAACGATTTTCAACAAGAAATATAACATTAAAATACAGTAGAATTCGGACCCAAATTGAATGCCACATATCTCATGTCTCTCATCCTTATAGCATGCTATCCCAATAACGATCTCATTTCGCTATTTTCAATTTTCGTCGAAAAGAATCTCATTTCTCTTTTTAGATTGATCTATATACATCATTCATACAACTAAAATATAATACTCATATACTCTACTAATATAAATATAAAACTATTCACTATATATAAAATAATATTATTTCTTAATCAACGTGTATAAAATATTTTTTAATTTTTTTTGGGAGGATTATTCATTGTATGTTTGGTTGATTAAATTAACACTGTTCATTTATATCTTCATTATCAATCCCATCAAAACATCAACTCAATAATATATGAATCTTCACTACCCCAAATTGAATGTTAATCTAATAATAATTTTGAAATTTAATTTTTGTGATGTGAATAAGGCTATTCAATTTGATATTTGATATGGCATAAGTTATCAAATAGGCAACCACGCAAGTTCAAATTACACTTGGCCCTCGCATATTTCTTTATGTGTGTCTACCTACTTTTTTAATCCTATGTATTTATCCTACCTAATATTGAATAAATTAAATATACTTTAAACAAAGTCAAAGTCTACAACCTCTTTTTACTTTTATTTATTTTTATTTGGCCAACATATTCATGGACCATCTATTAGAAACCATATCTTCGCAAATTGTAATTAAATTTTAATTAGGTGGACTCGTCTGCGTGACACACAAAGTGCTACGCATTATTAATTCGTCATTAATAAAAATTTCAAACATATACATTAAATATGGAATATGGGTGTGTACTCAACCACATAACATGTCGGCCAATAAAAATGATGTTTTATTATTAAATAAATAAAAACAAAGTTTTTTTTTAAAGCAAAGTTAGTTAATTAGTAGTAAATGACTAATGAGGTAATTGTATTAAATAAATAAATACGAAGTTAGTTAATTAGTAAATAATCGAGTAAAAGAAAATATTGTGAATCGGGATGATCACCTTACACTCTATTACTCTATTTTATCGAAGTTACCCTAGTAAATAAAAAGTTACTCATTAGAAATATGAACTAACAAAAAGTTACTCCATTACTCAAATTTTAACACTAAAAAAGAAAAGAAATTTTTTTTTTTAACAACATAATTTACCAACGAAATTCAATCCGCTAATAATTATCAATGGATTGCCAATAAAAATTATTTTTCTTTCAACAACAACATGCCAACGAATTCATTAAGTTTTTACTAATGAAATAAAAACTGTTGATATTTTATTAACGAATTACCAACGAAATCATTATATAAATTTCCAACAAAATTATTAGTAATGAATTACCAACATAATTATTTATCAATATAATTGAATTTTCAGTGCTAAGAATTTAGCGACCACTATATTACCAATAAATTTTGTTATTAATACGTTGTTCAATCAATTTAGTAATGGAATTAAGATTTTTACTGACGAAATATTCACACAGACTATAATTCGATTCCAACTATATTTTTTTCAGCAGGATTTCCATGATATTCTTCAACTTTGGGGCACTTTATTTACAATCTTGTTTAATTCTTACAAGAAAAGTATTAATTCGCTTAATCTTAAATATAACTATTTATAATTCATCTTGAAAACATGCTTAATGCTTGATAAAATTTGTGTATGTTGCGTCGCACATTCGTTCTTAAAAAATTGTGTATGTGGCGTTTCCATGTTAATCCTGCAATTAATGTTTTATTTAAAGTAATATATTTTAATAAGTTTATTAAATTTAACATAATTAATATTTTGTTATCCTACCATTAATACTTTATTTTAAGTAATTCATTTAAGGAAGATCTAATATTTTAATCTTAATAAAATTAATATTATGCAATAATATTATTTTAAGTAATTTTCTCATAAAAGTTTATAATTTTAGGTAATTTAATGATTTCATATAAAAATTATAAAAGGGAGTATATTAAATTAATATTTTATTTTAAGTAATGTAATATTTTAAATATTATTTTGTTTAATTTCTCTCATTAATAATCTTTATAATGCAATTAATATTTTATTTTAAGTAATTTAATATTTAAAGTAATTAATATTTTATAATCTTGAAATTAATATTATATTTTAATTAATTTTTTATAATGATTTAATTTAATCTAATAAGAATATTTTACGTATTTGTTCAAATGAAAAATTATTATTTTAATTCTAATAAAAATATTTTTATAAATATTTTTAAAATTTTTAATCTTGCAATTAATATTTTATATTAAGTAATTTAACATTTTAATTAATATTTATTTAGGTCCCTCTAATTAATAACTTTAAAATAATATTTAAAATAATAAATAATGATAATAATTTTTAATATATTTTTATATTTAAATATTTTATTTTGGTTATTCAATTAAAAAAATAAAAGTAAAAGATTAAAAAAAGAGTGAAGCTCGATTATTAATTAATTTACAACTAATAATGATTTAATTGAGTTATTCAATAAAAAAATTAATTGAATTTTAATTTTAATGATTTGGTTTAATTATTTCATAAAAAAAATTAAAAGATAAAAAGAGAGATACGTGATTATTAATTAAATTTACAACTAATCATAAGTTTAATATTTATTATATAAATAGGAAAAATTACTACTAGGTACACACTTTGTACCCCTAATTACTATTAGATACATTGATTTAAAATAATTACTATCACATACAAAATATTAGAGTAAAATACCAGATACAATCCTAAACAAATACACTTTTAAACCACCAAACTCCCCACCCACCGCTGGACTACCACCGGACCGTTGTCGGTCGATCGCCGGAGCTCCACCGGACCGCCGTCGGAGCTTCGCCGGACCGCCCCACATTTTTGCTGCACACAATTTTTTTTACTGCACACACTTTGCTGCACATGAACTTTTGCTGCACACAACATTTATTTGCAGCACATTGTAGGGGTAATATTGGAATATCACTATATATTTTTGTAATTAGTAGTAATATTTTTGTATGTTTGTATCTCATAGTAATTAAGAGTTTTTTTGTACTTAGTAGTAATCCTCCCATATAAATATGATAAAAAAGATTCTTATTATGGAACATCGCTACCCTTTTTTTATTTTATATATTTTAAGGTCTTTAATTGATAGAAAAAATAACTAGAACTCCAAATTAATAGTTTATTTATTTTTCAGATTTTGAATTGAAAATATTCTAATATGATCGCTTCTTTTTATATTAATTAAATGTTCATCTTTTTAACACGAAGGTAAAAAATACATTTAATAGTAAAGTAAGACGAAAAAATAAACAAACATATATATATATATATATAATAAATATAAAAAAATATTTATAAAATAAAAACATCACATATAATAGAACCCGTCGTTCGCGGGAGACAAAACTAGTTAAGAGTTTATTTTGACTAGTTCGAAATCTTTTTGTTGTGTACATGTTTTAAGTGGGGTTGAATTACCATCTAAAATTAGAAACTAGTGATGATTATTTAAAATGAGTTCAACCATGTCAACAAAATAAATAAATAAAAACAGCCAAAACATATAAATTAATAAAATGATTTAATTAAGGATAGAAAAGTAAAAAATTGGAGTGATAAGTGGACCATATTTAGGGAATATTAAGACCAAAATTTCTCCGATGGCTAAAACAACAAACACAAACTCTTATTTTCAGAGTATTTCAGACGACTAACCAACACCGACTCTTCCTCTCTCTCTCCTATTTCTCTCTCATACACACTCATCCGCCGCCACTACATCCAAATCTGGCCCCACCTTTTCCCCTAAATTCCTAATTATACAACCTTTGAAATCTTGAAACCATGTGTTTTCTAACTAAATAATCAATTTATATTATTCCACTTTAAGAACGTTCATACTTGGAGTCTTGGACCCATCAAACAATTAATAAGTTATTTTCACCCCATTCACAATGCATTCTGATACTCCTTCTATCCCGAATATTTTTACTATGGGCACAAAAATTAAGAAGTCTTATTTTTTTTAATATATAATGTAAGAAAAAATAGAGATAAATTGATAATTTTGAGAGAGAAAGTAAATAAAGTTGTTGGAATTATGAATAAAATGTAAATAATAAGTAAGACATATAGTGTATTTTTACCATTTATATACGTGGGACGACTCAA
This sequence comes from Pogostemon cablin, assembly GCA_023678885.1. Taxonomy (NCBI): domain Eukaryota; kingdom Viridiplantae; phylum Streptophyta; class Magnoliopsida; order Lamiales; family Lamiaceae; genus Pogostemon; species Pogostemon cablin. Next base: position 26,788,913 of record CM042964.1, on the reverse strand, counting down.
AATGAAAAGTGGGTAAAAATATATTGGAAGGAGGAAGTATTATATTTTAGACAAGCACTTTATAAATCGATTCACATTGTAAATCTTATGGTCCCCCTTCCAATCCTATTATATTTATGTATTGTTGGAGTTTAAATTAAAGATGAACCACAAGGGATCACAGAAAACTAACTCTATATTTTAAGTACTTTTTTCATCTCAACATATATTCTTGTGTGCGAAAAAAAACTTTTTTTGTAATGTACAGTAAGGTACATGATGGTATTTTGGGTAATTTAGTAAAAAAAATACTATATAAAGTTGTTGGATTGAATATAAAAAGTATGTGACACTTTTCTAATATTATAATATTATGAGAATATTAATATTATGTAAATTTATAATTTTAAAAGTGTATATAAGTTTTGGAACGATTGAAAAATGGAAAGTGAAGTAATTACCGAGACAGGGGGATTAGTAATGAAAAACTATACTTTAGATGAACGAACTATCATTTTATATAAAAAAAAATATTACTTCTAATTAATTTCTGATACAGTATTTTTTAATATTATGTTGAGATGAGTGCTAATATTTTTCATTAAAAAGGTAATAAGTTGTCTATAGAGCAATTTTTCATATTCTAAAAGAATAATTTTGTTAATATTAGATTGTAGCGTAGAGTGAGTTTGTTGGGTATATTTGGGTTTCGGTATAATATGTTGACTAGAAAAATATAACAGAAAAATAAGAACGGAATTTGAGTCGAGTTAAGAGTTATACTCTTTCTCCCTAAGACGAAATTGTTCTGCTCTAGTGCTTACGATTCGATGACAATCATCTCCAAGATACAATAACTCACATCTTGTGATATTAGTAGCACTACAAATCACAAGATACGGCGAACCAACCGATATTATGAATTCACCTTAAGAGTAGGACGACTTTGAAAATGTTAGAGACCAAGACTCTAAGTATGGAAATATTTTTAGAATGTATGATCAAGTCTAATTCAAGTTTTTGGGAGTAAAGAATTATTGAATGAGAGGGCCTATTTATAGATTTCAAGGCGTCTTTTTGTGAATCGTGCGACCGTTGAATTTGATTTTGAATTCAAATTCTAATGTCTTTTCATGAAAAGACACAATTTATTCAAAAATTACACTATTTAATCACACTTCTTCATAGACACACTTTAATCTAATAAACATCATTTTAAGGTTACTTTTCCATTCACCTTAAATTTCCAACAATCCCCATATGAATGGATAAAGTCAACTAAAAAGACTACAACACTGGAGACTGACAGTAAAGTGAGTTTAAGCGAAAAGATGTTACATCGAGATCGGTAGCTTCCGGCTTTGAACCTTCCCTAGTTGAATACTATCGGACATACTTGCAGTTTAGTGGACGTGTTGCCTTGAACTACTCTGCTTTTGTGTATGCCAAGACAAAGTACCAACATAACACCTCTCCTAATGCCTTTGGTTCTCATGGTTGTGTCCTTTTCAGCCATGGGCCATATCTTGGATTCATAAGCGCTTCATTGAGGCGGTCAGTCCTCGCACTTACATAGGTGACCTCTTATCAAGTGTATCATGTCATACCCCACTTTTATTAGGTATAAGAGTCATTAAAAGCTTTTATGATTATCCTTACCACACGTCAACATGTTCATTTACACTTGATTTATCTCTAGGAATGAATAATTTATTTATTTCAAGTGTATATCTGAACAAAAATAACTTAGTTGTTTCATTGAACTAAGTGTGTAGGATCTCCACTCATCATGGTTGAGTTACCGCTATAAATGTTCTTTAATGTGTAGCTTTTTATTCCATTCCTCTTAGACATGCAACATATTTGATCTCTATTTAAATTTTATTACGGATCCGTTTAATTTTCTTGAGATCAGTTGTTTTAGACCAATTTAACTTTAGGGACTAAGCCCTCAGCTAATAACTCCACATTTAAATGTTTTAGGGGCATTTTTCCCCACATTTGAATGTCTCCGGGGGCTTTCCCCATATTAGGGTCAATTAGCCTTTCTTTTAAAATAATTAATCAATCAATCGATTGAAATAATTGTTTGAATTTGTTCATCACTTTTCAAGTCCAAAATTTTATGATTTAGGTCAACACACCTAAATAAAAATATAGTCTTTAACTAAAATTTGCAATTACTCTTGTCAAGGATATAACTTTTCATGAAAAGACATCTCTTCATCAAGGGATACGATTTTTCATAAAGAGATTCATCTCTTCATCAAGGAGACATATCTCTTCACCAAGAGACATACCCTTATATGAAGAGACACAACTCTTCTCCAACAAACATGACCCTTTATAGGAGAAGACACGATCCTCTACAAAGAAACATAAACCCTAACCATATTCAGGATCTCCGAACTCTAACTTGAACAATCTCATGGAAGACAAAAGCATACAGCCTTTGGTATAAAAAAACTGGGAATTCATATAATGTCATTTACCCCAACTTACAATCCATAATCACATATAATAAACACACTACAATTATAAAAAAGAATGGAACCAACGTTTCCTTTAATTGCCACATGTGTCGAGAATCAAGGCATCTTATCACCAAATAACAGTTTTACTCCTTTTAAAAAAATAAATTTACAAATTTGTTTTTCATTTTTTTTAAATTAGTACGCAAAATACAATTGATTAAGACACAACTGCTCATTTAATCAATTCATGCAAAATTCAAATTTGATATCTGTTTACACCAACTGTCGCAAATTGCATTCCAAAATCTCAATCACATAATATATTTATTTAATTTAAAAATCAATTAACCAAACCAAATAGAGAGATGTAAGAATCAAGGATTTCCGTTTCATCTCTCAATTTAATTAACATGACTTTTATCCATAAGAATCTCTGGATTTCTATATTATATATTATGCGTAAATTTATTTCCAATTAAAATTGAAAAATTCACTATAAGATATCAACCGCATGTAAATTAATATATCTAATTAAGGTGAACAATTTGAACTTAATAATAAAAATTTGCGTACCTCATATTCTTTGCATATTTGAATATTTGTATATACCATAATCTTCCAAATACTGTTATTTGTTGTCAATCAATATTATACCGGAGCGATGAGCAAAATTTCGTCTTAAGATTGTTGGGTATATTTGGGTTTCAGTATAATATATTGACTAGAAAAATATGACAGAAAAATAAGAACGGAATTTGAGTCGAGTCAAAAGTTACACTCTTTCTCCTTAAGATGAAATTGTCCCACTCTGGTGCTTACGATTCGATGGAAATCATCTCCAAGATACAACGACTCACATCTTGTGATATTAGTAGCACTACAAATCACAAGATACGACGAACCAACCGATATTATGAACTCACCTTAGAAGTAAGACGACTTTGAAAATGTTAGAGACCAAAACTCTAAGTACGGAAATATTTTTAGAATGTATGATCAAGTCTAATTCAAGTTCTTCGGAGTAAAGGATTATGGAATGAGAGGGCCTATTTATAGATTTCAAGGCGTCTTTTTGTGAATCGATGCGACCGTTAGATTTGATTTTGAATTCAAGTTCTAATGTCTTTTCATGAAAAGACACAATTTATTCAAAAATTACACCCTTTAATTACACTTTTTCATAGACGTACTTTAATTTAATAGACACCATTTTAAGATTACTTTTTCATTCACGTTAAATTTCCAACAGGGTTTACAAAAAACAAGCTCAACAATTCATGAGTTTTATAATATGTTGAAAGGGCCCTTTACAAACAATAATTCTCCTTTCATCAAACTTTCAACTTTCCACTATTCATTTGGTCCTACTTAACTTTCAACTGTAACTTTTATAAAGCAAAATGTCATTTTGCCAATAATTCCATAAAACAATTTAATTCCAAATTTATTATCATTTTTAAAAATACATAACATACTTTTCAATTTATTTATTATTAAAAATATTAAATTATCCTAAAATTAATTAAAAATTAATAATTTTTATTAATATCATTATTATCACTGAATGTGTACTTGAAATTGGGTGGAAGGGAATAACATAGTATAGTATATAATATATTCTTAAGAATTTAATTTTTGTCACCAGCTATACGAGTTAAGATCCATAAAAATATCACTATATGTATAATACATTAATTATTTAAGATATCATAATTTACCTCTACATTGCTCTCACTGATCAGAATACAAGAGGTGCTTTAGGTGTACGGCATATCACCTTTTGCCCAAAAGAAAAAAAGGGGGTAAATTTATTGTTTTATGTAGGTAAAATATTACATTATATAGATTATATAGTTAAAATTGTATCACATGACTTACTCTTAAAAATATTTTAGTAATGTACTTTTAAATATTATTATATACAGGATAACTGTATAATACGTTTATACGCATCGAGTGATATAAAATCGAAATTCAAATAAAATTCTATTATAGATCTTATATACGTGAAATACAAGCTTGTGTTTTATAATCATATACTCTGTTAGTATATAGTCCGCGTGTTACGCGGTTTACAAAATTTAATTTTAATTTTTTATTTAATAATATAAAAAGTATTTATATATTTATGTTTAATATAAGTCCCGTATATTATTGAATGAAAAATACAAAATTAAAGCCTATAATTAATATTTTATGTCTCTTTAGAAAATAATTAAAATTATTATTATGTTTTCTTTTATTTTTGTATTAATATTGTGATTCAAGTATATATGAATTATGTTGTGGTAAAGACTTGTACACCCTTATTGAGACAGACAAAAAAAAAAGTGATAATTTTTTATAAGGAAAAGTGATACTCAATTAATGAAAAGTGGTGATGTTATTTCATGAGCAATAAATGAAAGTGATAACATTTTATAGCAAAATAATAACGTTTTATAGCGAAAGTGATAACTATTTTAAAAAGTATAAAATGGTCTCGCGTGAGACGACTTTACGCAAGATTTACTCTTATGTTGGTGAAAAAATCGAAAAAAAAAAAAGATATTTACCTTACCATACAATTTTTATTAAACTAAAGTACTAATGAGCACTTTCTTAAATAATGTCACAAATTTTCGAAAATTCGCATTAAAAATAATCTTTTATCATTCATGATATGTAATACACCTTTTAATAATTGAATAACATAAAATAATTTTTTTATCAGTTATATAATATTATAAAAGTGATCAAATTTATAGCTATGTATAAAATTAAAATAAGTAAGTCTCTTGTAAAAAGTTTTTTTATTAGTATATAAATTAAAAATTTGATCGAATTTAAAATAATGTATAAAAATAAAAGTAATCGAAACCCTATATTAATTATGATTTTATTGTAACCCTTTTTTTTCAATTTAAGAGTGATAAAGAAAAACTAAATTAATTAAAAATATTAAAATAGAATAACAATTAATCAAGAAAAATTAATATAATTTTTAAATCTTTACATAATATTAAAGAATATATTATAAATAATAGAAACTTAAAGATTAAAATGTTAAAAGGAATAAAGTGTTAATAAGGGAACTATTTAATGTAGAATAATGTACAAAAAGGTAGTTCGCCCACCCCAGGCACCTCCACACGCCGGCCCAACATCATGTGAAGGAGGTTAATCATGATAACTCAACATACCAACAAGGGTTAGACCTTTTAACCCACCACACAAGGAGCCCCCTTAATTAAGATGTTGCTTCCACGCTGCGGGTGTGATTCGATTCTTGGTCAATGTACAAATTGTCCCCTTACTTGATCAATTGAGCTGCCCATGCGGGTTATTTAATGTAAAATAAAAATAATAATTAATATATATAATAAATGTTTAACCAATAAAATAATAGCACATACAATTTTTGGTAGTGAAGTATCTCAACCTTAAGATACATATATTTTTCAAAAATTTAAATAAGACAATTACTTGTCAATTATATGTATTAAGTTTTAGAGGTTTTCTAAAATAAGAATAAAATATACGCTTTTCAAAACTTTGTTTTATTAAGGATAGAAAATAAAACATTTGGAATATTTGTTGCTTTGTACTAATTCTGACTTCTTAGTGGCAAATAGTCCTTTTGTCATAGTCTAAATAAATAATTAATTAATTGTGGACGTGCAGGCACGTGTTGGAGAATTGAAATTGGAATTGAACTTAATTGAGTTGTTTATTAAGGAAAAAGATTATCATAACATGGAAACAGTTAAATCGTGTATGATTAATTATCACATGGAAACAGTTAAATCGTGTATGATTAATTATCACTTATCATTTATTTTAATTATGAGTTAATAGTTTTTTATTTATCTTACAAATAATTTATAAAATAATTTAATTTAACAATTATAAAGTGTACTTTATAATAGTTATAGAATATCTTTTTCATTAATTAAAAATCAACTTTGCATTTATATTATTAAGAGGAACTAGAAATAAAAATAAGTTGGAACTGCATGGTTGGATGAATATGGAGTTGTACTAATTAGGTTTTTGGAAATTCTTTACTCACAATTCAACATGTTGTGCCCCAGCTGACTCATTCCATTGTCGAAATAAGAAAGGTTTAATTTCATAATTAACTACTAAGATTAAGATTTAAATTGGAACTTGCCACCTAGTTATTAACTAATGCAATTTATTTAATACCCCTATATATTTCTTTCTCCCTTACAAATATAAATTTGTTTAATTCATAGGACAAAATTACAAAAGGAGTGTCTATAAATTCGCGAGATTGTCTTACGGAATGACTTTCATGAAACAAATAGGAATTTATAACTTTTATAATAGCTAGAAAGTGATACCTAATTTACGGATGACTTTCGTGAAATGAATAAAAAGTTATAACTTTTATAGTAGAAAATGATATTTAATTGATGAAAATGATAACGGTGTGTGAACTATTTCAATAACAACTTATTGTATAAATAAAAAGTAATAATATTTTTAATTAAAAATAATAATAACTAATAACAAAAGCGTTAAATGATCTCATTGTGAGATCGATGATCTCACATAAATGCGCCTCTTTTCACTAAAGGAAATTCGATGATGTAAATAGCATTTTAATTTATAAATTTCTTATTACATAAATTTGAAATTTTCATAATATTTTAATAATAAACGTGTCTTCAAATTCATTATATTTTTTTAATCTAACAAAAATATAACAATGATATTATATCATAATCAAAATATTACCCTTGTGTTGATGGCTGCTTTTTTAAGAGAAATTAGACTGGAATAATTTAGGGTTAATTAAAAAAAAATCTTAACCTTTACTTTTATTGTAAATAAATTCCAACCTTTAAGAAATTAAAAAAAAAAACCTCAACCTTTAAGTTTCGTGCAAAACGCATCCAACGGGCAGGAGAGGGTTGTCCGAAGTCCTACATGGCGTTGACCTTTGCCACGTAAGATTTGAGTTTATTGTAGAAAAAACTCCAACCTTTACTTAAATTGTAATTTAATCTCAACCTTTGAGATTTTGGAAAAAAAAAACCATCAAATTTTTATTTTTATTTTAAATTGCACCCATTATATTTTAAAATTTAAATTTAAATTCTAAAAAATTATTAAATAAAATAATAAATATATTTTAGTTTTTAAAATATTTTATGCATTATAAAATTTTTATAATTTATAAAAACAAAGTATTCTTGAACATATCATAAGATTTTTTCGTAATTTTATGTTATATTTAATATGACAAAATATATATTTAGATGACAAAAAAATTGTACAAAAATAATTTATAATTCATATAGACTTAATTTATAAACTCATAGTTATATACAGACAAAAAATAGTACTCCGTATTAGTTAAGTTTTAATTTATACAAACCAAATTTTCATGTACTCCATCCGCCCATTTCAATCTTTACATATTTCTATTTTTGACGTCTTATTTCAATCTTTACGTTTTTCTTTTTAGCATATGTCCCACCTAAAACAATTAATATATTACCATGGGACCCACATACAATAATTTTAATACTCCCTCAGTCCCACGTATTTTTATCCACTTTTCATTTTGGGGTGTCCCATGTATTTTTACACATTCCTTTTTTTACAAAAATACATAATATTTTATTACCTACTTTTTACAATCGCAACAACTTTAACTACTTTTTTACACTTTATTCATCATTCACAAAACTTTATTCACTTTTTCTTTTTAAATTACTAATTTATCCCTACTTTCTCTTACATTATATATTAAAAAAATAAAACCGTACAAACGGGTAAAAATACTCGGGACGGAGGGAGTAGTTGATTCTTATCAGTTGAATGGGTTGGTGCCACATGTTGTGGGAGGAATCATTCTGTTAATTGCTTGGTATTAATCCTTTTTAAGACTTTGTATTGGTTGAGAGAGGTGTGGACATGCCGGGTTTGTGTGGCCTTATGATGATTAGGCCGACTGGGCTTTTGTGCAATCTGGTTTGATTTCTTATATGTTGACTTGGTTCTGTTAATTAACTTAGGCTCCTTAGTTCTTGGCTCTCAATTTAAATGGTGTCCTAACTACCTGTATCTACACTATAATCATATGAGAAGTCAATATTTACCAAAATATTTATATATAATTAATTGCAATTAGTAGTTTCCACAAAGACAAGAAAAGCGTTTGGTGAACCAATTAAAGACAAGACCTAATGTGGAATTCATGTCAATTTTCAAACTCGTATATCTTCTTTTTTCTAAAGCTATAATCCAAAACCAACCAACCGTGTAACATTATTATTTTATTTTACAATCAAAATATATATATGACAAACTCTCATGTCTATAAAATTTATAAATAATTTCAATTAATAACTACCTAATAAAATTTAAACAAAATTATTTTGTGTACAACGTGCGATCAATTAAGTGTTTTTTTTTTTCTGTCAAAAAAAAATGCTATATATTTTTTATTTTGCCATTGCAGTTCAGGATTTAATTACATTTTTATTTTAGGGCTTTGTCGTATATTCCTTTAAAATCAGATGATTCAACCTGTATGTAGTGCCATATTATTCATTTACTCATGATTCAGAATTTATCATTAATCTTAAGATAATTTACTGCATTTTCTTCTTCATATTTTTTTTTAGAAAATTCATTAATTTAAAATTATCTACTTAAATCCAAGTCTCAGATCTATAAAACGTGAATTCAAATACACATTAAATCAACTCTTATAAATTTAATTTAGTTTGAAAATAAATATCTCACACTCATACGTCTTAATATATAAGAGTGTGGTAACATGCCAAAATATATTATTAATCTAATTATGACACACGTGTCAATAATTAATTTTTAACCATATGCGTTCTTGAATAATTAAAACTCGTGTTAATCAAATCCAAGTGGACCAAGAGCCAACTTTGACACGCTTTCATGGTTCATTGCATTTGGTCCCATTTGATGATTTTGTTCAAGTGGGATGGAAGTTTTCTAATAAAACAAGAAATATACTAAATCATGAAAAATATACGAATTTGTAGCACTTAGTTTACTTGTAGTAAGTATGATACAAAGAATATAAAAATTTTCATGACAAATGTATATTGACTGTACGTAGTATATGCGCTGGATAGTTGATAGAGTTAGCTAGGTTGCAATCTTTTTTTTTAAGTAATATTATATGATCATCTATGTTATAATTATAAATTTTAAGGAAATTTTCCAAAAGATATTTTTATTAATTTAAGATTAAAAAGATATAAAATTATCAGTTCAAGATTTAAAATATATAGTAAAATCATTAAAAGTTATACTTCTTTTGTCGGATTTAAAGAGTCTCATTTTTTTTCACGTGGATTAAGAAATTGGGTAAGTCTTTTGTAAGACCATCTTTCACATGAGACTATTTTACACTTTTTAAAATAGTTATCACTTTAACTATAAAACGTTATCAAATGTTTTCACTTTTTATTACTATAAATTGTTCATAAAATATCATTATCACTTTACATTAATTGAGTATAACTTTTTATTATAGAAATTAACACTTTTTATTTGTCTCACGTGAGCCTTACCTGAGACAGTCTCACACAAGTTTTTGCCTAAAAATATTATTATTAAGAGTCTCATAATTTAATTGTATTAGTGTGTGTGAGAGTCCCACATGCCTAAAAGAAATGAAACCCTTCGAGTCGGATGCACAAAATGAAAAATAAGATTCTTTAAACTGGATGGGAGAGTATAACATAAACGTATAAATTTGATATTAATTAGTATGTTATTTTAGTAATAACATTATAACATATTATCTAAAAATTTTAATAGTATATGAAATTTTAATGTAATTATTATTATACTTTATTATTTAAATTAATTTATGATTTTGGATCCTATTTTAGTATTTTTCATTTTTTTTTTTTGATCTTGTATTGATAAAATAAAATTACTAATTGATACTCCCTCCGTCTCGAAATTTTTTGCACACTTTCTTTGTAAATTACAAAGGAAGTGTGCAAAAAATTTTGGTACGGAAAAAATAATTTCTTTTTATCTATTGGGTCTTAAAAAACTTCAAAATTAATATATGTAAATGTACATCTTTTAATATTATGTTAATCCATTAATTAAAGTGTATATGGTGCTACTCGTGTGAAATACGTAGAGAATGTAATTGAGTTTGTGATAATAAAGTAAAGTGTCAAGAAAGAAATACAAGAAAAACGTGGCAGATAGAGTCATCCCTTCTAGAAGAATTGATGGGATATGTCTGAAGGATAATCAAGTTTGTGTTTTCCACCAGCTTTGCACAATCCACTACAATGCTTTGATTGGACGTCTGATTAATTATCACTCGTTATTTGCATTTACCGGATTTTTATTTTTTAACTCTAATTTTATTCCACTTTCATGCGTATTAAATTAATTTTCACTTTTGATATTAGTATCTTAATTATAATTTTTTTTTTACTTCTTTAATCAATAGTAGATGATTATATTTGAAATTAAATCATTAGCTTAAAGTGTAAAGAAAAATAAAAAAAAATGCATCTAATATATTTATTTATCATTAGTTAGGATTAACAAATTATTTATATTACCTTATTAAGCATTTAAAATTCACAATTAATTAAAAGACTAAAATCAAACACAAAAATTTTAAGGTGACAAAAAATCATAACACGATAAAATTAAAGGGAGAAAAAAAACCCATTTTCCTACATAATTTATATAATCAGTGAGAGATTGTTTTCACAAATATTGTAAATACAAAATTTTAATAATATTATTGATTTTTCCTTTTTTAGATTATACTATAGTCTTTTTAAATATCGTGATATTTTTTAAATTAAAATATATTTTGTGGTTAATAGATTCAGATGGTATTTTGTGTTTAAGGTAGTGTAAAATTGTATAACATTTTGTCCAAAAATTATACTCTCTCTCAGTATTTTGCTTTTTGCAAGTGGATTAAAAAATATTATTATTTAATATGTAGTTTATAGTTGTATTAGTGGGAGTATGAACTCTATATTTTAATTGTATTAATCTGTGTAAAAAAAGAAAGGGGATTCTTTAGATGGAATGCAAAAAAAAAAATTAAATAAATAAATATCTTTAAAGGGGATAGAGGAAGTAAGTTTTATTTGATAAGGTTATAATTTTTTCATTGAAAAAGTCGGTTAAAATATGAATAGTACAAATGTACTATTTAATATTCTCTCCGTCTGGATTCAAGTGTATCATTTACTTTTGGGCACAGAGATTAATGAGTATTATTATTTAATATGTAGTGGGTAGTTGTATTAGTGGAGGTGTGGGTCCCATTTTTTAGTTGTATTAGTGGGTGTGTGTGAATAAAAAAGGATACCCTTGGGAGCGGACGCTCAAAATGAAAAAATAATACCCTTGAAAGCGGACGGAGGGAGTACTAAAGAGTATAAGTTCTTAAAAAAAATCAAGTACAAAAGGTCGATTAAAAAAATTAATTTTTTTTCTCAAAAAATCGAGGGTATAAATTCTTATATTAAAGGGTATAATATTTAATACTAAAGAGTGCAACTTTCAAAAAAATTTGAGATTTGAGGGCACGGTGTCCCATGGATATGCAAATTTTAGGAATAGACTAACATATAAGTATGAAGATAATTGTGGAATGGAGGGAGTGTATACTATTTTTTTTTAATTGATATAAAAGTATTAGATAAATTAAACCTATTTTGAATAAAATATATTACGCCTTAAAAGAATACAATATATCATAGTAATATTTTTCATTCATTTAAAAAAATAATACTCTCTACATCCCATAACAACTTTTACATTCTCCTCATTTGTTTGTCTCATAATAACTTTCACATTGCAAAAGAGAAAACAAAATTTCATTCAATAACTTCAAAAGTTACTTTAATTCCAAATTTGACACTCATTTTTCACACTCATAATATTGCTTTATATTTTATTTATTACAAAAAAAAATAATCATAAAAGTCAATAAAGTTGGTCAAAAAGTAACTTTTCGTAAATAAAGTGGAACAGTAAACGTGAATGTTATTATGGGATGAAGGGAGTACTTAATTCATCTTTAAAGAATAAATTTTCATGTACTAGTAATTGGTAAATCAGGATGCAAGAATTTGAAAAATAATACTTCATCCATCCCACGTATTTTTACACGTTTCCATTAATGGTAAAAGTGCACTATACTTATATCTTACCTACTTTTTACACTTTATTCATCAATTTCAACAACTTTATTTACTTTTTCACACTTTATTATTTATCATTTTCAATAACTTTATTTATTTTTTCTCTCAAATTACCAATTTATCCATACTCCCTCCGTCCCGTCCTTATGGTTACGTTTGTTTTTTGCACGTGAATTAATGAATATGGTATTTTAATATGTATTGAGGTGAGAGAAATAATATTTTAATATAAAGTGGATAGTTGTATTAGTGTGATGTGTGGGCCTATGGAAAGAGAAGTAATTAATTTGTGTGGGTCCCATATACTAAAAAGGGAAATGTAACCATTAGGATGAGACGCCCAAAAAGGAAATATGTAACCATTAGTACGGGACGGAGGGAGTAATTTTTTTCACTTTATATATTAAAAAAACACTTCTTAATCCCGGTGCCTCTATAAATGAGTAAAAATATTCAGAATGGAAGGAATATTTATCATTTAAAAGAATAATAATTTATTTATGTAAAGAACAAATTTTTATGTAACGAAAAAAATCAATAATTTAAAGTGCGTGTGTGAATTTGATTCGCATTATTTTTTGTTAAAGTTTTAATATTTTAGACTTGAAGGCTATATAGGTATATTCATGAAATGACAATTTCATAAAAATGAGAATTTTGTATGTAAATATCAATATTATGTGAAAATTGATTGTTGAATACGAATTCAATTAATTCCATTACATAAGTAATGAATCACTTAATCATAATATAATTTAATTATTACCGCTACATCGATCGCTAAAATTAATAATAAATAGTTCGTCGTTAACAAATGAATCTTGATAAATTGGTTGTTTGCATGCATATTTCTAACGACATAATTATAATCACATCGTTAATCTATTAATATAAATTAAGAAGTTTCTAATAATATATCCTCTTCGCTATTTTACTTTACTAAATTAAAAAGTACGCAAGCATGTTGATATTTTTAATTAGATTAACTTCAAATTGCATTATTTGTTACTCACATGCATATCGATCCTTTGACAATTAATCCAAACATGTTTTGATTTGGTTTATTTAGTCTTAAAATTGCAGTTTCCGTACAAGCAACGTATTATGCATACCCTTCCTTATACACACGGATATATTATGTGATAGGGAAATACTTGCAGCTTTTCACATAAGATTTTTTTTTTTAAATAGAAAAATAATTATTTAAAATCTATTAATAGAAAAATAATAAAGTAAGCAAAATTTTGTAAACTTATTTTTAGTGTACAAGAGATGAATTACTATAATTTACACAGTTTTTTAAATGTAAAATTTATTATAAAAGTATAAATTATTATGTTTAATTAGTAAACTCCCTCCGTCCCACTCAAAGAGTCTCTTTTTGTTATTTGGGTATCTCATCCAAAGAATCCTCTTTTCTTTTTTATACACATGGAACCACACACACCCACTAATACAATTTAAATATGGGGTTTACACTTCTACTACATAATACTCCCTCCGTCCCATAAACAAATTCACACTTTCTATTTTTGTCCGTCTCATAAACAAGTTCACACCCCCAAATAAGGAAACACACACAAATTAATAACCCCACAATACATTTTAATTTCAAAATTGACACCCCTTTATAACTCACAAAACTTACTTTATAATTTATTTATTACCTAAAAATACCAAACTACCCTAAAAAAACAACTTTTTTTTAAACTTCGTATCTATAGTAACTGTGAACTTCTTTATGGAACGAAGTGAGTAAATAATATGAGTAATATTTATTAATTCATGTACAAATATCAAAAAACAATCTTGTGCTCGGGACGGAGGAGTATAAGACAGCGGGAGTTACTTTAGATGAATTAAAGTTTATACAAAATAATGTAAAGTTTATTGTAAAATAGCTTAAATCGTTGGAGATGGCATTGTGAATGATTAACCAATAATTATTACTTTAGCTCACAATAAAATTACATTTTAAGCAGTCGAATATTTTTCCACAAAAAAATAACGAAATTAAAAAAAAGCAATACTGTTAAGTAGCATAAATAAATAATTAGAGAAGCGCGTAAAAGGATTGGAAAGCAATATAATATTAATTGACGTGGAAAATGCGCCTTATAAGTTGAGCGGAGTAAACCCACCCCACCCCACCCCACCCCACCCCACCCCACCCCACTTCACTTAATTCGAGTGTTAAATATTAAATTATCCAAAAATATATATGTACATATATAATTATATTACTATTACTTCTCTCTCTGGGAATGGGAAGGAAAAATAGGATAGGATAGGATAAAGACAAGATGAATGGTCAAATTGTGATGAGGTAATAGTGTACGTACGTTCTCTCTCTTTCTTGTTCCCAAGGGTGGGCTTGACTTTGACCTCGTGGGGAAAGAATTTCAATCCCCCTCTTTTGAAAGTCTTCTTTTTCTTTTATTTTATTCATTAAAACCCTTTTCTCTTTATTTTATTACCCCACCGAAATCTCTTAATAGTTCCTCCGTGCCAACGAGAGATCATCATTTTATTATATTTGGGCGTTCCATTCAAATATTCTTATTTTCTACTTTTAGTAAAAAAGTACAACATATGGCCCACCGCTCACTACTAATACAACTATCCACTACATAAAATAATAATATTCCTTAATCTACGCACAAAAAATAACCGGTGATGTTTGGACGGGACGAAGGGAGTACATACTCTATATTTAACAAGTAGTTTCTTAATATAGATTTTTTTAAAAAACATACATATAACCATTTTGTGTATTGTTGACTTTTGTTTTTGTATGTGTTTATCAATTATTGGTTCATATGTATTTATTGTAATTATTAAATACTTTATTAATAAGTTATGTTTTAAAAAAAATTATAATTTAATTTCTATGTAAAATGTATTCTATTTAAAGAAAATGTATTTAATGTATTTCTCAAAATATGAAAATTAATAAAAAAAATAAAATATTATTCAGGTGATATATTTATTAAGAAATATATATATATATATATATATATATATATATATATATATATATATATATATATATATATATATATATATATATATATATCAAGAAATATGTATACATATATAATTGAATTAAAATTAATATAGTATCTCATTAAAAATAAAAGAAGAGTGCATAGATTCTTATCGTATTCTAGAATAGAATATCTATTCATTTAAATTAGAAAAAAAAATAAATGTATTTTTTATTAAAAAAACGTCCAATATTAATTATAAAACTTAAAGATGTAATATATGAGTATATTTAACTACTACTATATGAATTGATATCTGTGCATTTGGATCCACGATCCATACATGCGCGCGCGCACACACATATATATATTAATTTTTATTCAATATTGTATATGTTTTCTTAATTATAAATTTATAATTTTTATTATATTCCATTTTACATTAAAAAGTTAATAGAAAATTCCCTAATAAAGTGTATACGTTTTTGTTCATTAGTATATTTTAATTCATGAATATATACATTTAGAATGTAGGTGCACCGTACAATCGAGTGCACAAAATAATTTGCTTTAATATATTAATACATTTACATTTATTAAACAAAATATTTCAAATTCAAAATAAAATTTCTCTAACCTCGACGCGAGTACTATACTAGTTTACGTCTGCTTTTTACGTGTAAATGGAGAGATATAGTAATAATAGTGAAGTACTTCACTGTCAATCTATTCATTTTACCATTTTGGGTCGTCCATCCTTAATTTATCCATTTTTCTTTTTGGGTTATAGAACACACACCCTCCACTAGTACAAATAAAATATGAGATCCACACCCTCCACTAATACAACTACCTACTACACATAAAATAATAATAATCTTTAATTCACGTGCAAAAAGTAAATAGATACATTGAAGATGAACGAAGGGAGTAATAAATATAATATATTAATACTCTTTTTATCCGCCGAAAATGTATACATTTTGCTATTTTAAATGTTCGCATTAAAGATATACATTTTTCTTTTTAAACACATGGACCCACTCACATCACTAATGCATTTAATATATGGGTCCCACACACCTCACTAATACAAATATTTCATACACATTAAATAATAATACTCTTTAATCCACGTACAAAAAGAAAATGTATACATATTGAGCTGATTGATGGAGTATATAGTGAGAAGTTGTATTAATATTTGTATGAATTTTATAAAAATATACTCCCTTCCATCCCGGGCAAATATATGCATTTACTGTAACTTTTGTGAGAGCTTTATGCAGTTAAACGTAACTGTTTGACCGGGATTGAGGGAGTACTATTTTGTATGGCTCTTATTTAACAAAAAAAGGAAATATAAACCTTACTTTGAAACAAATCATAATAATAATATTAACATTTGTTCGGAACGGAGGGAACACATTGTTTACTAGTATTATAATTATTATTGTCATTTTCTTTGAAAAAATAGTTACATTCTATTATATTCTTCACCTTTTTTTATTTATTACTTTCTTCGTCCGCTTCTAAGGTATTCATTTTACTATTTTTGGCGTCCGCTTCAAAGGTATCAATTCCCCCTATTTAGTAAAAAAGTACACAATATGACCTACCACTTCCCTCTAATACAATTACCCACTTTACATATAATAATAATATTCATTAATTCACGTGTAAAAAATAAATGAATACCTTAAAATCGAACGGAAGGAGTATATTATTATATTCTTTACCTTGTAAAAAAATATAAAAGTTTCCAAACAATAAATATCTTAATACATTACATATCAGCATCTTTTATAATTTACTTTATTATTTATTTATTTTTATTATCGTACTAAAAAATTACATTATCCTTAAAAGTTAATTAAAAAAATCTTAAACTACATATCCACCTTATAAGTGAAAAGCTAATTGGATGGAGGGAGTAAAGGTGTAATCAAGTCAAGCTTAGTTTTGATCGGTTAAAGTCTTGTTTGTTAAAAAAAAAAATTGAGCTTGGACTTGAAAAAAATCACCAAGTTTGACCTCGATCAGAGGCTATTTGTTTGGATTTGTTTATGTTCACTAAGATGTTTCATAACATATTCGTGAACATTTTTTTACGAGAATATAAATATTTTCTTTTATATATATTATTTTTACAATTATTTTATTTTCTTAAAATCATAATATCATTCAAAAATATTAAATAATTAAATAAGTCAATAATTATTATTATTATTATGTGAAATGACATGGAGTATATAAATATTTAAATAATTATTTATATTATTATCATAAAAAAGTTAATATGAATATAGATGTATGCCTGCGAACAGATATCAAACTCAATATATTTTTACTCATTAACAAGAATTTATATAAATATTTATATTTAATTGTTTGTTTTATAGATCAATTAATAACTTTATTATTACTCTCTTTTTATGGTAATATTTATTTTCTAGATGCGAGATAAACATACCGATAAAAGGTTTTTAAGCTCGGTTTATATATGTAAGAGTTTATATAAAAAAAACAATTCACAAGGTCAAGTTTCAATATAAAAATTATACTCTTAACATATTGAGAAATAAAAAATTTTAAAACTCAATTCGACTCCACTCATTCCTGCGCTATTTAGGATTACCTCTTTTCCTGATTGGAGATTTTTTTTGGGATAAGTGTGAAACGGGTTAAATATTATTAAATTATGTTTGTTATATGCAGTTGGTGACGGTGAAGTTCGAACCTTATACCTTTGTTAAACATGAGCTTTGATATCATGTTAAATGACCACATGTCCTCATCTAAAAACTTAAGCTTATAGAGAGTTGAATCGTTTAATACTTAATCAAGTCACACTGCACCTTTTGTAAACGAAAGACTTAAAAAACTTTTACTCCTATGATCACTTGGATACAAAATCATTTTGTTAAAAAAAATACTATCGTACCACAAATTTATTCAATGACCTCTTCATATTTTACGACAATTGTGCATAAATTTTCAGGAGAGATAGTATTTTTGTTTCTACACTACTAGTGTCGAAAAATACACTCCATATTTGTGGTAACGATAGGCACTTCACACTTGAATTCCTTAGTTCACTTTTTCATGTTTTATTACTTTTTTATAATATTAAAAATTTTATTTTATAATTGATCATTAAATTCTTAGTGCATGTGACATTAATCTAAGAAAGACTAATAACACATATCATTAATTAAAAAATGAAATATGAAATGAAACCAAAATAAAATATGTGATCAAATTCTAATAATAGAGTATTTGCCGACAAATTTGTAATAGCAAAATCCCATTTTGGTGATGAAATTTTAATAACCAATCAGCCAATTTACAATTACTCATGGTTAAAATCCATGAGAATTTCTTTAAAATGATTCACACTCTTAACATTAAAATTAAAATAGTAAGTGTGTTTTAATTTACTAGCTTACATGACTATATTTTTGGGTGTCATATACCAACCAACTCAAACTCAATAAAAATTTAATCAAATTAATATTCATCTTTTATACTATAACAAAATGGAGCTTAGTTTACAAATATATTGGGGTCACTCACTTATGCTCAATGTCTTGGGAGAAGCATATGCTGTGTTTTAGTCCCAGTTGGAACATTTTTATTTATTTTTTAAATTATGAATTTATGTAAGCGTGTGGAATTATTTATAATCTACCGACCAAGGTTTCAATTTTCTTGCCCCACATTGCTGTGCCAAATCTGTCTGTTAAAATAATTTACTTATTTATTTTATTTTTATTTTTTTAAAAAGAAAAAACTAGTCCAGGATCATTCCAAATTACAGCTCTGAGATGAGGGGGAACATTATTCTCTCTCCTACATTCCATCTTCCTACTTACCTTCCTACAACTTGTTTCTCTCTCTCTCTAAACCTCTATATAAGCCACTACACATCTTCTTTTCTTTAATAACTGCTGCAGAAACTTCAAACATACATAGTCAACAATCTTGAAATCAAGGATCCTTAATTCAGAAGATTAACCAATCTTGAGTTTATTTTCTAGTTGGTAGAGCAAGTGATCAAGTGTTGATGGAATTCACCAGTTTGTTGAACTCATCATTGGATCTTAATGCTAAGCCTCTCAGATTTCTTGATGAATCCCCTGCTGCCATGGTAGGTTCCACCCATCAATCTGCTCTTCTTTATTTCACTCATAGATTTGACCAATCTGATGAGGACTACACTTTTGGTTGCAGAAACAAGAAATGGAGACCAATTTCATTGGAATGGAAGAAAGAAATGGGACTACTTTGACATCAGAGGTGACTACCTCTCAAATAAGTTACACCCCCTCTCTCTCTCATCAGTTTCTAAAATATTTATTCAATTCATGTGTTGTTGATTTATTTTGTAGAGAGGTGCTTTGATTGAGGAGCTGAATAGGGTGAGTGCTGAAAACAAGAAGCTGACAGAGTTGCTAACAGTGATGTGTGAGAACTACACAGAGCTGAGAAACCAGTTGATGGAGCATACCAACAAGACTAATCTTGGAGTGGGAGTGGGAGTGGTGGAAAACAATAGCCCAGTGCCCAAGAAGAGGAAATTGGGTACTGATAATCTGATGGATGCAGCCAATCAGGTGGGCTTTGCTGAGAGCAGTTCCAGTGATGAAGATTCTTCCAAGAAACCAAGGGAAGAGCACATCAAAGCCAAGATTTCCAGGGTTTATGTTAGAACTGAACCATCTGACACTACCCTTGTAAGCCACCTACCCACCCACCTATTGCTTGACCTTAATCCCATCATCATGATTAATTTCTTGAGTTGATTTTTGGATTGAGGGTTTGTGTTTTTGTGGAATGATTGCAGATTGTTAAGGATGGGTATCAATGGAGAAAATATGGACAGAAGGTCACTAGAGACAACCCTTGTCCTAGAGCCTATTTCAAGTGCTCTTTTGCCCCTACTTGTCCAGTTAAAAAGAAGGTACTAATACTAGTACTAATCAAGATTCCACAACACTCCATTTTTGGATTTTTAAGAGAAGTGTTGTGAATGAGTTATGAAGCAAGTTTGTTGTTGTATGTTGTAATTCAGGTCCAAAGAAGCATAGAAGATCAATCCATTGTGGTTGCAACTTATGAAGGGGAGCACAACCATGGCCACCCCTCGAAAGCCGAGCCGAGCCCGGGATCCAATAAGAGCTTGACACTTGGCAACGTGGCGTGCTCGACATCCCTGAGCTCGTCAGGGCCAACTATCACTCTTGATCTGACCAAGCCAAAGACAAATAGTGAAGAAGAGTTGAAGAGTGTAAGAAGCAAGTTTGATGCACCACAACTGCAGCACTACTTTGTAGAGCAAATGGCTTCATCCTTGACTAAAGATCCCACTTTCAAAGCAGCCCTTGCAGCTGCTATTTCTGGCAAGTTTCTGCAGCAGAATAGTCAGATTGACAAGTGGTAGTTAGGATTGCACAACATGTATGGATTCTTGATTAATTTTCTTAGCAACAAACCTCTCCAAAATTGAACACACAGCTTTTTGCAACACCCCTGAGTAGATCAAACTGTGTATACTAGTTTGTTTGAAAAGTTTCCACACTCGAACGAGTCGAGAGAACAGTCGGTACGACTTGAGATCTCGACGCCATTGAAATCGGTGTGGCTAGCATAGATTTTTCACCTATGTATAGGTTCATCATTGTTGAAATTAAAAGTGAGTTGGTTGAGCCAAAGATTTCTGAGAAATTTTCATCTCTGCTATTTTGAGTCATATGAATTGTAGAGATTAAAGCACAAGATTGATAAAGTTGTAACCAGATAGAAGGAAGGAAGAATCAAAAGTGATCGACCCATTTGCATATCATAATCCTCTACAATGCAATCTACAAGAAAAGAACAAAATAATTTATAATTGATTTGTACATAAAACTGCCAGCAACAAGCTGCAGATTCCAAGTGCGGGAGACAACACCTTCCTTCACACAATAGATAACAGACGAGTTGCACTACCGTGATAAATTCAAGTCATCGATATCTCTCGATAATTCCAGTTCCGAGAGATCTTCAGCTGGTTTGCCATCACTCTTGGATGCAATGCCATCACTTTTATACCTTGAATCACCTGCAACTAGGCAATCGTGATATCTGTAACAATTGATCAGATGATCGTTCGACATTCCAGCAACTTGCATAAATGAATACACGACTGTGGGGCCGACTCCACGGAATCCTCGCCTAACAAGGTCTTTGCTTATGGTGTCTGCTTTTGATGTCTTGATTGGAACTTGCCGATGATAGCGATAATTACCAATGATAGGCTTGTAGTTCACGAAACTCCAAATGTATGTGTCAAAAGATCCCAACTCATCTATTATCTGCACAGGCCCAGCAAACAAAAGACATAAGCATCAGACCAGTGATTAGACACTATGAGAGTGTTTGGTTCATTAAAATTATTAGGTAGGTTAATAAAGCTCAAAAGTGCTAAGAATTAGAATTGCCTTAATCCTCTATTAGTTTCACGGGATATTATAACCCATACCCCCCTTAGGTTGTGATCCAGCAAGTCCCTTGTTTTAAACTAACAGACTTAAAAAGGAAATCAAACCCGCTTAAATACAATTAGTGTGTAAACTTCCTTATTTTTAGTAAATTTAAGGATGTCCCACATCGGTTCCACACGAAAGTGTGGAAGGGCATATAAATGTGTGTCAACCCTTCACTTTCAGCCATGGTTATGGGTGAAATTAGGAATCCCTAGCTTATGTGCCTAACAATTTGGTTCGACCTTCCGGATCCGGACAGGCCACGGAAAGGGGCTACCCGATGGTGGGCCCAGGGGTTGCCATTCTGGATGTGGACCCAGGGGGGTTGCTACACGGAGTTGTGGGCCTTGGCGTGTGGGTTGCCACCAGGAGTGTGTCGTCCATGGACATCCGGTTCAAAGGGGGATGGATTGTTATAATATCCCACATCGGTTCCACACGAAAGTGTGGAAGGGCATATAAGTGGATGTCAATCCTTCAAATTAGGGCTCCCTAACTTATATGCCTAACGCTATGCCGCCTGTATACGACTTCAGTTGAGTCCAGCCGAACACAATACTGCACAAGTTTATATGAATTATTATTGAGCTTTAGAAATTGTGTCTGGGCTTCTTTGATTAATCTCTAATTAAGTTCCAACTGAGTTCAGCAAGAGCAGTTTGCTTTATTTAAACCTATTTAGTCCAAGCTCAAGCTGAGCTAAAGCTTGGCAAGCACAAAAAAATACGCCCACCTAAGTTCAAACAAGCTACTTTATTGCTTGATATTAATCGGAGTATTGAGCAAATTGGTTTGATTTTCAGACGTATAAAGGTTAAGAATGAATTATGCAAATATCTGAGTTATTATTCATATTTTTCCTACATCCACAGCTTGAAGGATTCCTCCGAGGTTAATACCCATCGATGCAATCCCACTGTTCTACTAGAATACAAGATATATCAGTTCCATCAACTTTTACTTTTAATCATTTTCAAGACAAATGATTTACAATCAGAAGGCCGTATTATCTGATTTATCTAAGAATCTCAACAATAAAGAGGACTATACAAGTAAAAACTTTCATTTGTAACAATCATTGAGAGTAACATACATTAAATTAGTTAAATAGAAACGAAATAGATATATCATCAGACTACAAGAGAAAGGGAAAAAAAGTATTCTGAAGGCATACCTTACAAATTTGACGTGCATTTTCAGTAATTGACCGAAGCTTTAATTCAGACAGAAGAGAGCTTGCAGGACTGCCTGATGTCGCAATTTTCTTGTCACTTAATTTTGACACAGCTATTGGATCAAAGTCCACGAAGACATCTCTGGCCAAAATTAGCAAAATTAATTACCAAGAGAAATAGACCTTAAACAAATTGTATGACTATATGAGTAATGACAAGTTTCCTCCAATATATTATACAAAAACTATAGTTATATTACCTGAATATAGGTCTTTTACTAAGAATAGCAGGCCATGTAAGTTCAGCCAATGCCGCGGAATAGGTAAGCAGTTCAAATAGCTTCCTACAAAATAGTAGATAAAAATATACAGAATAATGTACAAGAATAAACAGTGTAGCTGCCTTTAAATATTCACATACAGCAGAGGATATACATACTTGTCGTCGTGCACAGGAAGTCCCCATTCCTCATCATGAAATGCAGCATACAGAGGATCTTTTGAAACACAAAATGTGATCAGCAAAAGGAATTCCACAAAGCAAATGCATAGATATGCATGAAATATCAGAATAATAATTACAAAAACTTAACAAATTTAGATATCTTAACATAGTGAAACTGATAAGTATCTTTTCCACTAGACCATCAGAGAAAAATGCAAGAATGTGTTGACTGCCAGAAAAACACAAATGACTGCCTCCATCATAGTTGTACTCGGATACCCAAACACCGATCAATTATTGTAGAAACTAGAATGGAAGTCCTCTTTGTACCTCAAAAAAGACAACTTATTCAAAATAGCATGATTATTTCATGCAATTAAGATGAACAATTATAGGTTTTCTTATGGTACTTACAAGGACATCGATGTAAAAGGCTAAAAAAAGAAAAGGAAAAGCATACAAATTATTTGTAGTTTTTCCACAGATGACTTCTACTGCCAGCTATCCATCTAAAACTCAAAACACATTAATCTCGCCATGTCTACTAGAAATTAATTGAATAATAAAAAAAGCAAAAAATAAATGGAAAAAATATAGCATATCCTTAAAATATCACAAGAAAAAAACAAAGTACTGTTATACAATATTATTATTTCAAGCCAGGATCGAAAGTACACTGGCTTACTTTTTGGAATTATATCAGAAACTATTGGCTTTCACATTCTTTATCGTGAATACACCTAATTTAAGCATTTTCATTTCTCATTTCTGGCTCTTTATTTCAAGGTACCAGAGAATTTGGATCCAGTAGACCCATTATCAATAAAAGAAAGTGTTAGGTTCATAAGATAGAGAGCCCTAACTTCACCTAAAACCATGGCTGAAGATGAAGGGTTGACCCCAACTTATATGCCCTTCCGCACTTGCGTGCGGAACCAATGTGGGACATCATAACAATCCATCCCCCTTCGAACCGGACGTCCACGGACGGCACACTCCGGGTGGCAACCCGCATACCTAGGGCCCACAACTCCGGGTAGCAACCCCCCTGGGCCCACATCCGGGGTGGCAACCACTGGGCCCACACATCGGGTAGCCCCTTCCCGTGGTCGTTTCCAGGGCAGGGGTTGGGGATTCCGAAATACCCGTTGGAAATACGATCCCTAATTTAGCCATGATGGCATTACACGTCTCGTCATGGCGCTCCATGGTTTTGCGGATGCTAGCAAATTCAGAGGAAATTTTTTTCTCGATGCTGGAAACACGCGAGATTAAAGCCTGCTCCATGTTTTTTATTGTCTTCTCCATTATATCACATCTCTCCATTGCCACGGATTCGAGTCTCTCTTTTTCCGTCAATGAGTGAAAGTTGGTCATTGAGGAAGAGATCCGGCAGGTCGGACCAATTGTTAGAGATGCACACACTTGATAAATAAAATAAATAAAAGACACCAAAAATAATCCCTCGAGAGGGCCACGGAGAATGAATTCTCCACCACAAGCCGTAAGGCTGCGCTCCTTCACAGAAGGCCACAGAGATAACTCTGCCACAAACCAATTAAGGCTGCAAATAGATAATTCTTATTGATCACTTCCCTACGATAACACACATACTTTAAATAGGCTGAACAGGCTAAAGGCCCACAATCATAACCCTAACCCTAATTACAAAAACAGCAGGAATATGAAATAGGAAATAAGGAAACTAAATAATCTAATTAAAGGAGATTATTGACTAGAAATAAAATACTAAAATAACTCTCTATCAGAAAGTCAACAATTCTCACAGATTGAATTCTGAACATTTCCTAAATCATCTTCTTCAAGGGCCTACATCAATCTCTCTCTCGTTCTCACGTAACATTTCTGAACATCTTTTGCTCTTTTTTTCAAGGTAGCAAAGAAGTTTAGAAACAGTAGACGCATAAATAATAAAAGAAAGTCAACCATTCTCATGGATTGAAGCCTGAACATTACCTAAATCATCTTCTTCAAGGGCCTACATCAATCTCTCTCTTGCTATCACGTAACATTACTGAATATTTTTCGCTCTTTTTTTTTCAAGGTAGTAGAGAAATTGAGATCCAGTAGACACATAATCAATAAAAGGAAGTCAACCATTCTAATAGATTGAAGTCTGAACATTTCCTAAATCATCTTCTTCAAAGCCTACATCAATCCCTCTCTTGCTCTCATGTAACAGCTATTTGATGTGCATGGTGGTCTCACTGCCAACCTAAGAAATAATTATACAAATGTGTATGCGCATTAACATATACTAGCTATGTGATACCATTGTACAAATGGAAAGTCTAAACAAATTATATGTCCAAGAAGAAACCATTGTGAGCCATATATGCTATGATTGTAGAATGTAATCCAGGCTTCCTTGGAAATCTAAGTGCAAGAGGCAAATGGCTGTAGCAGAACCCTCCCCAGCACCTTTTCAATCTAAATATGTTATGATGTCATGGTAATGCAGTAGGAGGATTACTTATTATTTGAATGCTCAAAGGTTCCAAGTCATGAAAAAGAATCATATCTCACATATATTAGTCCATTCCTAATAAATAAGTACAGAAACAACTGTGATAACATATGCATGCTATATCACCAATCAAATGCTTCATATAAGCATATCATCAAAGGTTGATTCTTGACTGATGTGCCATAAATTATAGCCTGAGGGTTTCAACATAAATTGGCTGCTACGGATCAACAACTGGAACACTTATAAATACCCAATTCTTGAGGTTCTTAATTTGAAATTTGGCTTTCTAATACAATCCAATGAAATTTTATGTTCTCTTTTCTTACTAACTAATCATTTCGCCGTATCGAATGGTGGATCTATACTTCCCTACGGTTTGGGAAGCCTCCAAGTCCCTTAAAAAAAAAATACTAGTTGTAAAGCTCTCTGCTCCCAATCCTGGGTTACATTTTCTTCACACGTGAATTACTTATTTCAGCTTGATAATAATTGTCCTCCATATAATAATTTTAGAGCTATCTAAACACTATCATATGCAGAATGAAAAGACATGGACCTGCAATAAAATTCATCAGGTGAACGCATGAAGGAAAACTTATGTGCTGTAAACATCTCGCAGACTTGCACGGTTACTATTCCTAATCATCTATATTTGAGAAATAATAACAAAATGAAGCAAATTATCGCCTAAGCTCTAAAGACAGAAACATAATAGAAACCCGGTAACTGATAAACCAAGTTAATGAAAGTCCATCTCCAATTCATATCATAATAGCTTCAATAAATTTTGCACTATCCAAACGTTTTGAACCAAACGCATGGTATACATTTCGTCTCCAAATATATATACACATCCTAATCTTCGCAGGGGACGTGTAAAATGGGGTATATAATAAATAGCAGACTTATCTATACTACTTCATGAATCATGTGAAAAAACATACCAGTATTTGAAGTCACCCAAGCACACCTTCTCTTGACCAAAGAACCATCCAACACAGCACCATCACACTCATATCCAACACTTTTCCCATTTCCCTCGCTCATCTCAATTCTCTCTCCTTTCGAGCTGCATTGTTGCTTCCTCTTTGAAGGTGGCGTTGTCAAAGTCGCACTCCGCCGAATAATCCTCCCTGTCGATGCCCTGCTATGCGAAGACTCCGTCGAAGCGTCAGAAGAACAAGAAGCATTCAACGACAAGTTCGGCTGACGCTGCCTCAGAATCGACGCGGCACTGCTTGCATTCTTCCTGAGTCCTCCAGGCGACCCGATTTTTGGCGACTTCATTTCCGGCGAACGCAATGCTGCCGGAGATTTATCCCCCTTCGAGTCATTCGTAACCGGTGGCTTTGGGTTCTTTTCACACTTGGGTTTGAGAGCCGGCTTTCTTAATTCAACAGATCTGGCTTTGTTTCCCGCTGGTCCAAGCACCGGACGAGCCTCCGTTTCGGTGAAATTCATCGATTTCACCATCGGCAATTCAGACATTATGAGCTAGGGTTTATAAAATACAGTGCATAAGTAAAGATTTTCTCGAATTAGCAGAGTTTAAAGCGAATTAGGGCTTTTCGAGTGAGGTTACGGAAGTGCATTGTGGAATGGTGGTTACAAGAGTAAAGAATTAGCACCCTAGAGAGATAAACAAGCAGGCATTTTCCGTAACGTCGGAGAGAAACGGCGCTTGGAGTGGGTGGCGGTGTTGAGGCGGCAGAGGAGAGATTCGTCGGCGGCGGGGTTGATCAACTGCTGGGATGGTTCTAGAGAGAGAAAGTAGAGAGAGAGAGTAGGTTGGTGCATTTATGTGCGAAGAAGCGAACAGAAAACTAACCATTACCGTTTACATTTAAGGTCATGGTTAACCATTGCTAGGTTAACTTAACCCTAACAGGTAGGTTAACTATGTTTAACCTCAAAGGGGGCAGCTGTTTACTTTGTGGGTTTGTATTGGTGCCAATTTACAAGAATAACCTTATTTATTATGTTGGGTTTTGAAGTTCATGGTTCAGAAGCTTTTGGTGGTGGAGCCCTATTTGATCTCCAACAAACGGTGGATTATCGCAATTAGAGAATTTCATTCAAAAATTACTCAACATAAACTCGATTAATGCAAGAAACAAGCATAAAATCAACCCAAAATCAATGGGATTTTTCCAATTCAATTCCAAGAAAAGATTAAAAAAAAAAAAAACAGAAACCCTCCGCAAATTAATTGAAGAAGAAGAGCCCACTTCCTAGTTCCTTGACTCGCCAGAAGTTGCAGAAATATGAAGGAAAGGATCACGCCACTGCCACTGCCTCTTTTCATCTTGGTGGTTGATTTTCTCACACCAGCAGTACCTTTTGACAATGGAGAAATGAGATAAGACTGATGAGAGTGATGTGAGAGAGGAAAAAAAGAGGATAATAATGTAATTTTATATGTTAACCCTGGTAACTTTTTTTATCAGGCCCCACTTCACAGTGGCAATTAACATGAAAGGTAAACAGACTGATGAAGGGTTAACATCCTATCTAACAGCCTATAAATGCTTGCCATTTCAAGAAGGCAACCTGTGAGTTCTCTTTTTCTTTTTTTCTTTTTTCTTTTTTCTTTTCTTTCTTTGTCTTTTTCTTTTTTATATTTTTATTTTTAAAAAGAAAATTTTCACTTATTAATGATTTTGTTAATCGCTTATATTGTACGTAAATTTTAGTATCTCTAAAAACATACGTGTAAAATTTATTAATTTCCTAAAATATATGATAAGTATAAGTTAAAACTATATAAACTACGTTAAGCCTTAGATTATGAAAAATGTAAGTTAATGGAGTATTAATTAGGGCAGCTATTTGCATTCTAATTTATTAAACAAACTACAATAGTTAAATATACCCTACTAAAATTACAATAAACAAGCATCAATCATTAAAATATAATAACACGTTTAAATATTTTATATACTCAATGAAAAAAATAATTAATTAACTTAATAACTAATAATGTTATATTTGAAAGGAAAAATTACTCATATGTACACAATTTGTACCCTAAATTATTAGGAGATACAATGAGTTCAAAAAATTACTCTCACATACAAAATATTAATATAAAATATTACATATAACTTTAATTCATTATAATCTCATACACTTTTAAACCACAAATCCTAAACCCTTCACCAACCCACTGTCGCCGCCGGAAAGTAGGAGTATATAATTTTTTCGCTGTACATATTCACACTTTTTTGCTGCACACTTTTTTTAGTGCACATAACATTTGTTTCATACACTTTTTTTACTGCACATAACTTTTGCTACACACGAACTTTTATGCTTTTTTTTATCGGACAAAGTTAGTTGTTAGTATAGCTAGTTCACCAAGTCTTCATACACCCTTATTCTCCAAGGCCTCCTTATAACTCCCCTCCTATTCGTTCCCAATGAGAATCGAACCCGGGTCACTCACTTGTGTGAGGGGCCCGGTGGCCAGGTGGGCTAGCCCACCTAGTTAACACAAACTTTTATGCTGCACACAAATATTTATGTGCAGCACATTGTAAGGGTAATATTAGAATATCACTATATATTTTTGTAGTTAGTAGTAATATTATTGTATGTTTGTATCTTATAGTAATAAATGAGTTTTTAATGTACCTTATAGTAAGTACCCCATTTTAAATGAAATATTAAAACTATTTAATTATATTTATTTTAATATAAATTTAATGATATAAAACAACTAAAATATCATCAGGTAACATGAAATTAAAATATATTGATAAAGTATCTAGTGAGACGTTCTTGATTAAGACAGATCGTGAAACTGATATTCATTTTCATTTATTAATAAAGTGATGTTATTTTAATGAGAAGTAATACTTAATGTATAAAAGTATTAAACATTCACATGAATTATTTTATGAACAGTTCGTAGAAGGGCTAGTCCTTTTAATTATGAGCAAGAGTCAAACAACAATGACAACAAATTTTTATCTCTTTAGTCAGCAGAAAAATAGATTCATTTCAACCAGAGACGCATACTTTGATAAAGATAAGTGTTCACGGATTTCTGTGCAATCAAACGTGATTCTCTCAAATGTAAGGAATCAGTAATAGTACTCACGTGCGAACCAATTTATTTATCGAATTCGGAGGATAACAATATTAATTAAGTCTAATTATTAACTAAATTAACTAAGACAAGTAACCAATCTTAAGTTTGAAAGAGTTAATAAACTACTAATTGCTGAAAATTAAATAATAGAATAAAATTAAATCGTTGTTAGAAAATTTAATAAAAGCTTCAAAAATGAAGACAAGATATCTCTAGGAGATCCTGTTTAATCTATAGACTGACTTTCTAGACAATCGATTCTAATTCCTACAGAAGCATCACTAAAGTTTTAGCCGCAGGAGAGGTCAAGCTAACTAAACACGTAAATCTATTTTAACTCCTAAGGATTTTAGAGATATAATTGAGCCCCCTTTCTAGGTACTTACTATGCTAAACACGTCCCCTTAAAAGATACTTATAATAAAACATGCATTCCCTTTATAGGTACTACAAGATTAAACCCTAATTTCCTAATCTATTTATCCGTGCAGATAACTTAAACATCATATAAATTGATGATTCTAATTAATAAAGGTTGTATTTGTCACTCCCCTTTAATCATAATAGATAACATATGAATTACTGCAATGCACACAAGCAACTATTAAACATGTATCGGTCAATCATATGAAATAATCGATGAGACAGTCACGAAACAAAGAATTATAAGTCTTAAATTCAAAAATTCAATAAAGGAATAATCAGTCTACAAAAAATATAAAATCGACACTTGGATCATCAAATAGACAGAATTCAAACCTTCAACATCCTAGAACTAATCAAAGAAGGACTAGCACATGTGTTACAAGCAATACCCAATGTCAGAGATGAAATCTTACCCATAGGTCTATAAAGAAGTGAAGAATAAGAAAAACATTAGATATGTCATTATTCTCTATTCTTTCCTCCATCTTGATGAATCTTCTGGGTTTTCCAATTCACGTAAGGAAAATATCTCAAATCTCCAAGAGTGGTGAGGCGGACTGATGATGGCAATGGTGGATGATGGTAGAAGACAGACGTATAATGGATGCTGAAATTGAAAATTCACATGATATTAGCCTTGATTGTGCAAGTATTGAATGAAGTTTTGGTCTAAATTTGGTATAAATCATGTTGCTTAGGAAATAATTGAAAATCGGGTGCTATTAAGTAATTTGACATATTTTCAGGTGAAAAATAGGGGAAAAATATTATATTCGAAAATGAGACAAATCTGGAGCCAAAAGTAGCTGGCTCGACCAGCTCGAGCAATTGACTCGAGTCGAGCTAGGTGTCAAAAAGATACAGAACATTGGCTTGAGATCCACTGTGTAGCTCATCACACCGCTCAACCATTTGGGAGCTGGCTCGACCAAGTTGAGCCAGAGCAATTAGAGTCGAGCTGCAATGATTTTCTCCCCAGAATTCATATTTTACACCCTAAGTGCGATTAAGTGCGTGTTTTGATGTGAAAAGGGTCAAAAATATCAATTGAGAGGTCCAAGAATATAAAAGGATATAATTAGAAGAGTCTTGATCATCAACCGTTCCTCACCATACATCGCATCCATAATTCACTTCTTCCACAATCAACCATCATTCCATATCACCATCACTAAAAAGATTCGTCTGTTAAATTAAGAATGAGATCAGAGAGGAAGATTCAAAACGAAATATTCCATCCTTTGTTGGTTGAGGATTGCAACACAAACAGTAACAACTAAACTAATAAACATATTTGTCTATATTTCACCTTTTATATATCTTTAATATACTAAAGGAGAGTTTAATTTTGATGAGGTGTCAGCCACCAGAATTAATCTCAATTATTTTAATTTTTAATTAAATTAAAAATTTCAATTATTTTAATTATTAATTAAATTTTAATATAGCTAAATACATATAAATATTTTAATATAGATAAATACATATATTATTTTAATATTTGAATATGATATTATCAAATCAAAATTAATTACTATTAATTAAAAAATAGTATAGATAAATACATATTATATTTACTTTAAGATTTAGAAAATTGATCTCTTCCTCATCTATAAATAAGATTATTTATTTATAAATTTTACACACATAATTATTCATCATGAATCATGACGAACAAAATCTTTCTTCAAATTTTAAAGAAAGGTTATTTTTATTATTATTGATTAATTTTTGTTATTCTTTTAAATTTATTAATTAGTTTATTTATTTATTTATTGATTTTTTTTTCTTTAATTTTTTGTTTTAATTTTTTTTAAATTGTCAAGTACGGAATTTTTTTAGTCTTTTAATTTTTTTTAACGTAATTAGCTTCTTTTTAATGGTTAATTTTACAATTTTTTAATTAGTTTTATTATGTTTTCATTTTTTTGTATTTATTTATTTATTTTTTTGGTTTTGATTCTGTTCTTTTTAAATTATTAGTATGTAATTTCTTCTTTTTATTTATGTTAATTTTTTTTCATGGTTTTAAAATATATTTAATTAATTTTGTTATGACTTCCTATTCTTTTTTTTTGAATTTCTTCAAATTTATCTATTATAATTTTTTAATAATATATATTAATTTTATTATAATTTTTCTTTTATATTTTTTTAAAGGGCCTTTTTTTATTCTTTTCGTTATTTTTCTTTTAATTTTATTTTTTTAATTTTTTTAATATATTTTCACCAACATTAAACTTAATGATACATATATAATTTTTTTAAGATCAAATATGGATATGATATTTTTTATTTTTATAATTTTTGCTCTTTCTTTTTTATTCTTTAATATAAACTTATATTTGATTATAATTGAATAAGTGGTTAGTTAAATTTGAATTAAATTTTTTTAAATTGTTGAATAAATAATTATATTAAACTTAAATTATATTATATTAAATTTGAATTATGTTTTTAAAATTATTAAATAAATAGTTATATTAAACTTGAATTATATTTTTTAAAATTAAACTTTAAAACTCGTGTAATACACGAAATCTATATATATATATATATATATATATAATAAATAAAATATTGGGGCCCTCATTAAGTAGGACCTTAAGCAGAAGCACCCCCGGCACATCTTATGAGCGGCCTGTTTCGTAGTTTAAATAAAAAATTATAATTAATAAATATACTACGATTTTCGCAAGCACGGCCGCTGGTTACATTTTTCATTCCTTTATACAATGATTATTATAATTAAATGATTATTATAGTCGTAGCAACATTTTTCATTCCTATGTGAGTTGGTTATCTAATTAATAATTATAATTAAATGATTATCATAGTTGTAGCAATTGCAATCTCCTCAAACGACCATGTAAAAAGTATATGTTTGGTTCACTCCCGACAAAGAGTTATTAGTTTTTAATGAAATTAATATGTAGGAGTATTCAACAAAAGTACATGATGTAATGTTACAAGTGCACATGAAATATGCATCAACAATATATATATATATATATATATATATATATATATATATCTCCTCGCCACATTAATTCATATTAACTTCCAAAAAATTATTGATATATACAATAATATACTTATAGATGATAATTACTACTATAAGTTTATTGGTATCCATGTCTTATCTAAATTCAATATTTGTATGTGTACTAGGTAGAGTAATAATCATCACTTAAAAATTTGTTAAAATAAATCAATTCATTATTTAGAATATTTTTAATTTTGTTAAGATTGTACAATCTTCATTCTAAAAACTCAAACTAGAATAAATGTAAGTTTTCAAAATCAAAAATCAATTTTCAAAACTGAAAATATACCCATAACTTTTTTACTAAACTTTTTTGAGGTCGTATATATAATAGAATACCACTTTTTTTTCAAGGATAGCATATTTTAACTTTTCTTAAAGAATGTATCAACTGCAATCTATGAGTCACTCTCACAAAAACTTGTTGAAATTATTTTAATATCGTTTTCAATTTTTAATGCCGTTATTCTTGCTATATAATCATCATACAATTTTCTCATCAAAGTAATTAAACTTCGATATTGTCCCAAATCATTATATTTATTTTCGGAATTTATGTTCATACTTTTTAATTTCGGTCATCTCTAAATAAAGCTCATACTTCATAAAATGGAAAAAAATTAAAAATAAATCAATAATTTAAGCTATTTTAATTTAAAAATTGTAATCTCTAACTAGTGTTTTTTGATAATTGATTATAAGTTGAGCTCCTACTTCCCAAAAGTAGAATTATATAATTTTAAATTAAGAGAAAGTCTTTTGAAAACTATGTTAGGCTTCTATTGAAAAATTGACAAAAATTTATCTGAAGCTGAGAGACAATTTTTTAATTATTTTACAATCACTACTCACTTTTACCTTTATTTATACTTATTTTCATAATCCCTAAATTAAATTACTTCTTCAAAAGCATTTTTTTTGCAAACTCCTCCTGAATTAGTTCAGAAACTTTTATTAATAATGGAGTAATTAACTCCAAATTCCAAACAATGAAGAAAAAGTAGACAAGAAAGCAGAGAGGGAAAATTTAAGATTCAAAGATGAATCTATTTAAGGAGGGGTTAGAGAAAGGTTCTAAGTTTCTAACAACACGGACAAAATTGGATGAAGAGTACGATTTCGGATGTCCTGTTAGTCTCCTGTTCCACGCGTTAGATGAGTGAAAGTACACGAGTAAAGTGTTGAATTAGAGTTGAGAGCTAAACTCACGAAAGTGGCTTCGCACAACTTGATGGATATTCCTTCAACTCGACTTTGATCATAAATATGTATCCTAGGATCCAGAGCACGATGTATCCGAGAGGAACCCAATGAAGACAAGCAACAAGGCTCATGATGCTTCCAACATACTGAGGATCACTGATTACTCCAAACGGGAATGCAGTAACCCACGGAATGTCCTTCCCAAAACGGACACCATAGTATGTCCCCGATTCTCCGAGCAGCTGATAAACCCTACATCATCAATGGGCACGAAGATGAGCAAAGATAACTATAAAGGATTAAAAAAGAGAAAAAAATGGTAAATAAATTCAGTTTGTCAGTTCCTTTTTAGTTGTTTTTCTATCAAAGCATGAAACTGTCACGCCTCGTAACACCACGAGTACGAGTACCATAATCAAATCGAAAGCGAAATAAGTGACAAAAAGAAGCAGAAAACTCTATCGTCAACTAACCCCTCCAGTAGATCACTATCTTTTGAGATTGTCACAGGTCTCAAGTACAGATCAACAAGCACAACAGTGCATAATATCAACAAAAAATACACATTCTATATTGTAGTTCACTGAAAATGGAACGAAAGCACACTGAATATAACTACCCTTCTTTATCCAAGATTCCAAGATTTAAGCAAAAACTTGCACCTTATCTATAATATTTCTGAGGTAAAAGTAATAATTTTCAAATATATCATAACAAATTGCCCTTGATTAATATTGCTATGAAAAAAAAAACTTTTTAACTTGGTAGTAATTATAAAACTTAGAATCTAGAAAAATAAATAAAACAAAATAGCTCTCATTCAACATGATCACAAGTCACAACAAAAATCAGAGATCCCAATCACATAATGAACATCAAACTCATCCATAACACAAAAAGAGGGCACCAATAAAATCGAAACTTTTCATTTGATTGACAGAAGCACAAGAAATTACAAGGGGTTGATCATGAGGCTAAGTTTTGTTTTCGGTTTCTTAATCTAAATGATGTATTTCATTCCTTATTTTTTGGTTGGATAATTGGATTTAGACATTTAGTAAGACCAGATTACATAAATTTATCTTTACACACATCATATCTTACCCTCTCACACACGTAACTGATCACCCTACTCTTACACATTTATTTAACATAAAATTAACATCTACTATACTTAAATCCCAAAACAGACATTATCACTGTTTATTGAATTTACTAAATCCAACTCATCATAAATCCATCTTTCTTGCTCTGAACCCAAAACAAACGTCACCTTAATTTAATAAAAAGAAAAAAACTTTAGCAAACAAAGACATGACACTAGTATAAGCAGTACCTTGACTATTTTTTTTTTTTTTGGATGACTTTCACTGTCTATCTATCAACCTTCAAGTAAGTAATAGTTTTATTCCGCAATTAACCTATAGAGTTCACCACTGAATTTTTTTAACTGCATATTAGTTCAAAATGGAATAAATCACATAAGTTATGGTTTAATTCCGCAGTTTACACAACCAATCCAATTGGGAGAAACCCATACAAGAAGGAGAAGTGGGAATTCAAACCTGAAGTTGAGAAACTGGCCAATAGGGAATAGCAACCAGAAGTAAAAAGGCGGCGGCCAATTCAGCGTGGAAACGGAGAATAAAGAAACAAACTGAACAATCTTTAGGAAATGAGACACCATTGGCATGATTTTACAAGGATCACGGCCTTTGCTGCACAGATTAACCCATGATTGTGGATTATTCCAAAGGTAGTAGTAGAATGGAAATGGTGAGATTACTCCCACATGCTAGAATCCCCATTCTTCTTCTTCAATGGCGAGAATCTCGAAGAACTTGCTTTCTGGAATATTTTGGGGATTTCGTTTTCCCAATTTGAATACTCCTCATTTGGGCCTTGGGAAACTGGGCTTCTCAAAACCAATCGAGGCTTTAATTATGGGTTTGGGCCTAGAACAGTTGGGCTTTAAAAGGGATATGACATGAGGGCTTTCTACCACAAATTTAAATTGAAAGAGCAACTTAAACAGATTTGTTAAAACAATTTAATGAAAACAAATTATAAATTATTATAATTTGATTAATGAAATTATAATTTTAACAAATATATTTGATAATAACAGTAACAACACTGCATGCTGGTGTATTCAAAATAATTAAATAAAGTTATTAACAAATTATTTTTACTTCCTCAAAAAAAACAAAAATATATATTTTTACCATTTGACGTATCATAAATTGTAATTATATACTAACTAACGTAAGTTATTTTAAATACCTACTTAAAAGTTATTATTGTTATTCATGAACTAGATGGAAAGATGATATCGTTGAATAATATTGAAGTTATACCAGAAGCAAAGTTATTTTTATTTAATTTTAAATTCCAACTATGGTACAATATTTGTACGATCTCAAATGTTAGATTAAATTTTAAATTAACCTTCACCATAAAATAAAATAATTAAAAATTAATTAAAATAAATAGTACTACTCACTATTATCCTTGTAACAACAAAATTTGTATTTATAATAAAATAAACACAAAAAGGTATACAAAGATAATTCAGACGGATTTAATATAAAAGATAATGTAAACGAGTTACAATTTCAATCAATCATCTGATTCTTCTCTCGAACCAATTTGGTCTTGACTTGACTTTGACTTGCATTGTCTTGACTTGACTCTGACTTGAGTGCGTTGATTCGGATCTCCAGATGAAGCTTGTCCAAACTCAGCTTCGTGGATTTATAACGTTAATCCGGAGGCTACGCCTTTAATCAAATTAAACGTTGATCCTTGAAGATTTTCGGTAAAGAACGTTTGTTCAATATATTAGAACGTCGTTAACTTCACGAATAACGTCGAAGAACTTAACTTAAGAACGCTTAAATTCGGGCGGTTTAGAACCTGAATCCAGATTAGGTCGTCTGACTTAAGCAGGATTAAATTCGGGCGGTTTAGCATCTGAACTCAGATTATAGGCTATTCTTGGAAGAACACCAACTTGAGATGGCTTAAATCCGAGTGGTTCAGCATCTGAATTCCTGATTATAGGTCGTTTATCGAAGAACTTGACTTAAGCATACTTAAATTCGGGCGGTTTAGTACCTAAATCCCAGATTATATGTGGTTCTTGGAAGAACTTGGCTTAAGAACGCTTAAATCCAGGCGGTTTAGCACTTGAATATCAGATTATAGGCCGTTCTTGAGTTGACTATCATTGAAGGAATCGAAGAACTATTCAGACAACTCTGAAGTCATTGACCTTCGTAGAGAATTGAACTTAGTCGCATTTTTAATAAAATGTCAAGAGCAAGTGTACTCTACCACCAAGTGCAAAATTTATAAGATTGTCGTCCCAAGGGAAAGCAAACATTTGTCTAGTATCCGAATTGTTCATCGATTTATACTTTGTAAAGATAATAAGTTTGAAGGTTTGATATTAAAACTAATGCTTAAGATTCTACTCAAATAACTAGAATGTAAACTAGCTAAGTAAATGATCCAATAACGAGCAAATGATTAATGAAATGGATGTAGAATACACTTGAGAAGAGAGCAAGACTAATCATACTTATAGTTGAGACTTGAGCTAGATATGCAAAACCCTTCATAGTAATTCTCATTAACTTGTGGATTAAAAGCAATCACAAATTTACTCCTAGTCCCTATGGCCAAGGCAACTAGGTTCTCAACTCATTTACAAGCCTAAGTCTCCTAAGATTGGTCTTAATCTCAATTCCCTTAAGGTACTATGATTATAAGTTGGTTCTTTTCACTCAATTACTTAAGTGTCCCTCTATGAATGTTCTAAGCCTAAGGAGGGTATGACTTACGTCCCCTTCTACTAACATGCATGCTCAACTCAATATATGATTCAATTAAAGCTTCACTCACAACATTGGAACAACCATCCTAATATAATGAATAGAGAATTTAATCACACATACAATGAAATGAAACATGATTGATATATCATAGAAGAAAATCACAAATCAATTCAAATCACTACTCAAGTTTTATATATCTAACTCTTCCCCTCAACCACTCATATGACTAGCCCTACTATAAAATTAGCCACTAAACATGGTGATTAATTCATTACAAATCAAGCTTTGCTCCATTTGAGTCATAATAAGAAGAAAATTAACAATTGGAAAGTAGATTTACTTTTCTTGCATAAGAAAAGCATTCCTCCTCTTCAATTGATCAACTCCTTCAACAATTGATGCTCCAATCTTCTCAAATGGTGGTAGGATGGATGAGATGAAGGTTTTATGGATTAAAAATGTAAATCAAATGGTGGTTTGATGGATCTAGATGGTAGAGATGGATTTTGGATCTAGTGTGTGAGGAAATGTGGTGTTTTAATGTGTGTAACTGGTCCAATCTGATATTTTATGAATTCCCCCTCTAAATTTCGCACAAGTCATGGTTTTATATCACTTATGGACCTTCTAGAAGCTTCCGGAACATTCTGAAAATTACACAGGATTTTGCACCTACACAGCCCGTGCAGCAACACACGGCCCGTGTAGGGCACACCTACTTCGGCGTGTTGTGCGT
Organism: Pogostemon cablin; assembly: GCA_023678885.1. Taxonomy (NCBI): domain Eukaryota; kingdom Viridiplantae; phylum Streptophyta; class Magnoliopsida; order Lamiales; family Lamiaceae; genus Pogostemon; species Pogostemon cablin. The sequence goes on along the minus strand of CM042964.1, from coordinate 26,749,291 downwards.
GCTTCCGGACACGGCTCGAGCTACTCTGCACGTCCATGGTCATGGCTGTGTAACATTTTCTAATGACAATGCATGACTTCTTCTTACAGGGCCGTGCTCCGCACACGGGGCGTGCAGCGATGCACGACCCATGCACCAGCGCACGACCATCTTCCTGGGCGAGCAGCTAGTTCTGACGACGCTACACAGCTAGTGGTTATAGGGCCGTGTTCCGCACACGGCCCGTGTACCAACATGGCATGTTCTTCCGTCTCCCTTTCGTTCCCGACTCTATTTTATCAATTTCTTGACCTGTTTTACACATATTTAAACTCATTTACACAATTCTATCAATTTATACCACATTCCTCAAAGTAACAATAACTCCACCAAAATTAACACAAATACGGATAAAAACATCTGAAAATACACAAATAAAGACACTAAAATCTAGGTGAAAATGACTACGATCAACTCCCCAAACTTAAAGTATTGTTTGTCCTCGAACAATAAAAAATGATAAACAAGAAGAGTAATTTTCACCTAGGAAGACACCTAACGAACATAAACCACAACACATCATGAGTAATAAAGACTTCAAAATCACATTAAGTATCCCTACATCATCAAACTTATAACATGAAAGATTAACAAGTTCAATCTTAAGAATGACATTAGAGTACTCAACCCCCTTTCAATCCAAGCCTCTCATAGATTATAATTTTCACTCAACACTCTTTATGATAGGGTTTTTATCATCACTCGTCAACCGGTTAACACCGACTCACCATAGGCTTGCTCATGGACTATGTTCACAAGTCACCCTAGTTTCAATAAGTGATCAAAAAGGTCTTTATCTTAGGATGTAATGTTTAAGCTCTTTGGTATGGTAGGAAACTTTGGATAATAGTGACTATTCAAGTGTAAGCAATTAAAGAGATGTTTCCTTTCTTCAACTTCTTCACTTTCAAGCTTCCTTTACTTTCATCTTTATTCACAAAAACATTCCATTATCATTTCTTGGATTTGTTTAGCTTCTTTTGATTTGCATGCTTCCTTTCTTTCAACTTTTGAACTTCATGAGCACATTTTTGTTGATTTGCTCCTTTTTCTTTTTTTTAGGTCGCATGTACATTTTTGCTTGAGCTCTTCTCATCCTTTTCTTGCTTGTTTACCACTTTCTTTCTTTTCTAGCACAATTCTCACATCAAACCTTCTAAACCATCATCTTCTCAATCACCCATATTTAGGTATATATATAAAGCTCACGTAGATTTTAAAGGCTTGTATTGTACTTAAATCACAAAGAAATAGGCTTATAGGCTCAAAGTGGCTTACTAGGGATGATGTTTTTGGTAAGAAAATTTATGGCTATGACTTATTCATCAAGGATGACCTAAGATCATTTCACAAATTTTAACCATTCGGGTTTCGTTCCTATAGTCCATGAGCAAGTTATAGTTTGTCTAAGTTCAACTGATCCTCTCATCAAGAATTAACCATGGAAGCATGGTTGAGGCTCAAGTCTCACAAGCTTTTGCTTGGAACAAAGGAAACCTAAATACATTTCATGCTTCTCAAAATTGAACAAGTTATTTAATCCATGTCACAATTTAAACAAGTAGAAGCCATTAATAATGCTTGCCATCATTCATCACATACAATGCATCATAGCTCATATTCAAAAATGACTCACTCCTTCCCAAAACATACCACCAAACCAAACCTATACAAGAAATAAAAGAGCAACAAATATCACATACTAATCAAGGAATCAACAAACAATACACAAACATATAACATGCATAAATCAAATCATCCATCAAAAGTATCAACACATCAAATCACATCCATAACAATAAAGATCAAATTCCCATTGCATCCAAACAATGAAAAATCAAACTAAAATACCAAAATAACAAAAAGAAAATCGCATAAAACTGAAAATAAAGAAATCCAAAAATACGAAACCTCCCAAAAACAAACAATCTAAGTACAATCCAATCGAATCAAATCAACTCAATCTAAACAATCTTCCAACAATCTATCATGGCTAAGATGAATGGACAAAAGTGTCAAGCACTCAAAATACTCTCTTCATTGTTCTGGAGGCGGAGGAGGTGGATGATAGACGTTCCACGGAAAGTAAGCACGAGGGTTTGCAGGAAACTAGAAGTTGAACATCATGGTTATCATCTCCTCCATGTTGTTGGAGTGCACCCTTGATCGTTCCTCATAGTACTCCCTCCGAAGTTGTCCAGCTCTCAACTCTTCAATGTGCCTTCCATGCTCTTGCTGGACCTCGCGGATCTCCCTAATCTGTGCCCCATAAGTCTGCTGCACATGTCTCATGTCGCGCTCCTTATCCATCATATAGTTCCACCTTTCATCTCTTTGTTTTGGTCCCATTGGTGGCTGTGCCCCTTCTTCCTCAAACTGTGGTGGATCAGGGCCCTACTCCTCAAATTCCACTTGCTCCGGTTGTTCTCCTTACTCATCGCCCTCCATTGGCACTGGCTCTGCTCTTAAGTTGGCTAGCTCTTCATTCTCTACAACTCTAACTTGCCTCAGAACCTCTTCCATTTCATCCCTGTTTCTTCTATAGAAAGTCTTCACCACTCTGGAATGGTTCACACTTCCCATAGCCAAGTTAGCAAGCCTTCTTCTCGTGTACACCATAGTGAGCTCCGGCATTGGCATGGGAAATTGAGCTCCTTTCTCCTGCCTCAAACAGTATTGATTCCTCACCATAGTTAAGAATTCCATCCTCATAGTTGTTGGTAGTTCAACCCTTCACTAACCATCCGGTTCTCCATCCCTGCAAGATTAACTCTTAATCCTTGAGCTATCATAGAAATCATCCCTCCAAGCATCAAACATTGAGATGTTTGCCTTTTTGCAACTCTCTTCGCATGTTGCATAAAGTGTGCTGCAACATTAAGCGGTAATTCTTTATAGATGCAATACATGATGTAGAGCTGCTTCTCTCCAACTGATCCGCCTTCAAACCTCCCCAAGATAGTGCTCGAGATGATCTTCTCTAAATACCTCATCACTGGATTCCGGATGGTCGTCCCCTTTGAAGCACTAGGGACGTATCCTGCTCTCTCAGTTCCATCATTCACTAAGCTTGACCACCATTCTTGTTGGTTGAAAGTGCCTCCTGCATAAAAGCTCCGATGAAATTCGCATGGTGGGCAATCAAAACACTCGTTCAAAAATGCCAATGGGACCTTTTCCCTCAACACATTATCCAGCTGAAAAGTCACCCATCGAGGAAATCTATTCCTATCCTTCTTCACATGTAGAGTGCTCATAAACTCGGCAGTGAGATGGTAGTAGGTTGGTGGCCTCTTATCGAAGAAAGCTTCCATCTGAGCAAAGCGAAATAGCTTCCTTAAATCCTCCTCTAATCCTAATCCTCTCATCGTCTCTATGTCTTGGAAACGAGTGGACTTGATCTTTGGAGCTAACGTTTGCCAACGAAGCACTTATTTCCCCCAATAATCCTCAAACTCAATCCCAAACTCATCTGGATGGATTCCTTCTATAGTCAACTGCGCATCCAAATTAGCCAACTCTGCAGGGTCAGTTATCACAATGAAGTCCTCATTCCTGGGTCTAACTCTTCTCTCGGCCATCTACAAAACAATAATTCTCAAGTTATAAATAATGACCTTTATATGAATGTTAATGAACCTAATTAAATTCCACCATAGTTATTCAACTTAGTATGGAACCTATTATGCATCAACATAGCTCATTCATATCATTAAACCTCAAACTTATTCATACTAAGCACTTTATTGACATTCATCTCAACTATCAACAATTCTAACCAACTTCTAATCATTTTCACACATATGAATTCCAAATTCAATCATCATCAAACATTATTCGTAATGATCATCAAATTCTAACAAAATCCTCTCTTAGACATTTCATCGAACACTTGACATGCACAAAATTTAAACATCTTCTCAACATACAATTTACATAGCCTCATGCCCAAATCTTCAATATCTAAGGCTAATCTCTCACAAATAAATATCATACTCATGTAATTCATTAATTAGCACAGCACAATTATTCAAATTCATGATACTCAAACAATCCCCAAATTTTTCCTTATGAACCCTAATTCAATTTTTTAACAATTCAAAAATTCATATTGAACATGTATGAATATCATCAATTAAGCATACAATTCATATTATAACAAAATCCATACATTAATTCAATCAATTCATATCAAAATTCACAAGTTAAGGTTCAAGAAATTCATACCTTTTGATAATTGGATGTAGAGAAATGTTTTGAATGTGCACAATTTACGAACTTATCTCACAATTGCTCCAAACTAACCTTGTTGGATGGTTTGTGTGCTTATGGTTGTGAATTGGATGCTCAAGAAGTGTGCACGGAAGGGAGAAGGTGTGTGAATGAGTACGGAGCGACCTTTAAAAAGGAAACTAGATGAAGCCCTGCACGGCCCGTGTTACGCTGCACGGCCTTAAGTGAGGCCGTGTAGCGTGTTCTGATCCCACTACACGGCTAACTGTTACAGGGCCGTGTACGGAACACAGCCCATGTACCTTTTCTCCTGCACGGCTCGAGTTGCGGAACTCGGCCTTCCTCTTGGCCGTGTAGCATGTTCTGATGCCACTACACGGCCAAGTGCTACAGGGCCGTGTGCGGAGCACGGCCCGTGTAGCATTTTGCCCTGTTTTTCTACTTTCACACACCCTATTCATGCTCAAACACTTCTTAATATCATTCACACCACAATTATGATAAAAAATGGATCGAAATGTACTCAAAACACCACCAAAACATACCAAAACTAAACTAATTCATAAGAAAATTTTTAAAATTGACCATTTTGCAAGACAATACAATATACAAGATATAATAAAAGATACACATGGTTCATCAAACTAATAAACAAAGTGTACATCATACCACGCACTCTCCCCCAAACTTAAATCGAAACAAGTTGCGAATTAAGTTTGCAAAAAGTGGTGAGACATACCTTTGTCATTTTCTCAATGCTCTTCATGAACTTTTCCCCCGACGACTCTTGTGTATCTTTCTCCTTTCGTATGATCAAGTATGACCACCACGCAACTTCCCCCCAAACTTAAATTAATACAAGTGTTAAAATTTAAGTTTGTAAAGAGTGGTGAGGTATACATCATCATTCCATCTTTAGCATCCTTGTCCTTCATCTTATGCATTCTTCTCACAAGCTTAACCACCTTCATACCAAATCTACAAGAAAAATACAAAACAAAAACAAAAAGAAAATACAATCTACTCTACTCCAAAATCAAAGAAGTTTAGGAAGAGAGAGTATCCACATACACTATCTCCTTTTGAGAATGAGATAGGTAATATTTCACTCTATGACCATTTATCACAAATTCATTATTTGGACCCTTGAGCTTCAATGTATGTCCATTCAACACTTCAAGCACTTCATATGGCCCCATCCACTTTGACTTGAGCTTTCTGGGAAACAACTTAAGCCTTGAATTGAGTTATCAAATGCTCTCCTCTAAACTCCTCCAACTCAACTAACTTCAACAACCTTGCTTGACCACTCTCCCTTTTATCCATATTGAGGCATTTGATAGCCCACAATGCACGATGTTCCAACTCCATGGGGAGGTGACAAACTTTACCATAAACCAATTGATACGGTGACATACCAAGGATGGTCTTAAAAGCCGTTCTATATGCCCATAAAGCATCATCAAGCTTATCCGACCAATCCTTTCTCCCTCCATTGATTATCTTATCCAAAACTAACTTGATTTGGCGGTTTGAGACCTCCACCAAACTATTTGCTTGAGGGTGGTACGGTGTAGCCACTCGATGCTTCACTCCATATCTCTTCAATAAATTTTTCATCAACTTATTGACAAAGTGTGATCCTCCATCACTCACTAAAGCCCGTGGAACTCCAAACCTAGCAAAAATATTCTTCTTCAAGAACCTTTGCACTATCAAAGCATCATTTGTCTTAGTGGGGATTGCCTCCACCCACTTCGACATATAATCCACGGCTAGCAAGATGTATACATATCCTTTCGACGAGGGAAATTGTTCCATAAAATCAATGCCCCATACATCAAATATATCCACATCAATTCTAAAGTCATGGGCATTTCATCTCTCTTACCTATTCCCCTATCCTTTGGCATCGATCACACTTAGCCACAAACTTCTTTGCATCTTTAAACAATGTTGGCCAATAGAATTCTTATTGCAAAACTTTAGCCCCCGTCTTTTGATGAGCAAAGTGACCTCCACACAAAGACGAATGACAAAGTTCAAGAATCCTTATAACTTTTTCTTCGACCACACATCTTCTTATCACTCCATCATTACTAATCTTAAATAAGTACGGTTCATCCCACAAGTACTTCTTCACTTCAACATGAAACTTCTTCTCCTTGTACTCATTAAGCAATGTAGGCTCAATTCCACAAATAATAAAGTTAACATAGTCGGCATACCAAGGCAGAACATTCACAATAAGAAAACATACTTGCTCAACTTCCAATAACAAAATTTCTTCATCCAGAAACTCATCCCCAATTGGTTTTACATCTTCATTCTCACCTGCGTTTTCCAATCTAGACAAATGGTCCGCTATCACATTCTCCACACTTCTCTTGTCCTTGATCACCACATCAAATTCCTGCAAAAGCAATACCCAATGGATTAAATGAGGTTTAGCATCTTTCTTGTTCATAAGGTATTTTATAGCCGCGTGATCCGTGTAAACAATCGTTTGTGTTCCAACCAAGTATGGTCAAAACTTCTCAAAAGCATACACTACGGTTAAAAATTCCTTCTCCGTGGTGGTATAATTGACTTGGCATGCATTCAAGGTCTTTAAGGCATAATAGATTGCTCTAAACTTCTTCTCCCTTGTTTGTCCCAACACCACTCCAATGGATTGATCACTAGCATCACAATGCAATTCAAATTGCAAACTCCAATCCGGAGTGATGAGTATTGGCGATGAAGTGAGAGCATTCTTTAACACCTGAAATGATACACGACATTCATCATCAAAGTTAAATGGACAATCTTTTTCAAGCAATTTACAAAGAGGTTTAGCTATTTTGGAAAAATCCTTAATGAAGCGTCTATAGAAACCCGCATGGCCTAAGAACATCTCACCCCCTTCTCACTAGTAGGAGGGGGAAGACGTTCTATAGCTATCACTTTAGCTCTATCAACTTTAAACCCATGCTTGGAAATATGGTGCCCCAATACTATTCCATCAATCACCATAAAATGACACTTTTCTCAATTTAGCACAAGATTGGATTCCTCACATCTCTGCAACACAATGGTGAGATTAGTCAAGCATATATCATAGGAGGAACCATACACGGAAAAATCATCCATAAACACTTCCATAATATTTTCAATCAAACCATCGAAGATAGCCATCATACAACGCTGAAAAGTGGCAGGGGCATTACATAGACCAAACGGCATCATTCTAAATGCAAACGTATCATAGGGACATGTGAACGTTGTCTTCTCTTGGTCTTCTGGTGCAATCAATATTTGATTGTATCCGGAATAACCATCAAGAAAATAGTAATACTCATGCCCTGCAAGACGATCTAACATTTGATCTATAAATGGCAATGGGAAATGATCTTTCCTAGTGTTTTCATTTAAATTTCTATAGTCAACACACACTCTCCAACCCGTGATAGTTCTAGTGGCAATCGTTTTATTTGTATGGGATCTTACTAGTCATACCATCTTTTTTTGCTACTACATGTAAGAGACTTACATATCGACTATCACTTATTCGAAAGATTATTCCCGCATCAAGCCATTTTAACACCTCCTTTCTTACCAATTCTTGCATTATAGGATTCAATCTACGTTGGTTTTGAACACACGACTTCTCATTATCAATCAAGTGAATATTATGCATGCACATAGATGGACTAATACCTTTCAAATCTTTAATGCTCCAACCAATAGAGGATTTATGCTCTCTCAAAACTCTTATCAATTTTTCTAATTCTAAATCATTAAGGGAAGATGATACAATTACCGGATACGTTTCATCTTTTTCCAAGTAAACATACTTCAAATGCTCCGGAAATAGTTTCAACTCCACCTTCTTTTTCTCTTGCACTTCTTCTTTTGGTTCTTCCTCAAGTTTCTCCACATTTGCATCTTTTGCTTCCTCATTTGTAAGTTCCTTACAAGCATTTCAACCATGTAAATCATCAATCATCATTTTTCAAACAAAAAGAAGATTTAGATTTAAGAGATTCAATAGAGTAAGAATGACTTATGATAATTTCCAATGGATCCTTGGAATGAAGGTGATACATATGCTCTTCAACAATGTTGTCCACAATCTCCACTCTTCTACATTCTTCCTTATTCCGTGGATACCTCATAGCCTCTCTTAACGAAAATATAACCTCCTCTTCATTCACCCTCAAAGTGAGCTCTCCTTTCTCCACATCTATCAATGTCTTCCCTGTGGCAAGAAATGGCCGACCAAGTATTAATGGAATATTTGCATCCTCATCTGTATCTAGTACCACAAAATCCATAGGAAATACAAATTTGCCAACTTTGATCAAAAAATCTTCCACAACTCCCTTTGGATATGTCAATGACCGGTCGGCTAATTGAAGTGTAACCGACATCGGTTTGACCTCTCCAATGCCCAACTTCTTAAAGATTGACAACGACATCAAATTAATGCTAGCTCCCAAATCACATAAAGCTTTATATTCTCATGCTCTCCTATCTCACATGGAATAGTGAAACTCCCTGGATCTTCATCCAAGCTTTCCATGGGCTCAACTTCACACTCTACCTCCTCCACTTCCATTAGCATAGAAGGCTCTTCGTATTTTGTTCCACTACGAAGTTCAATCGCATTACATTGCTCCTTCGGATTAGTAATAGTTGTAGAAGGAAATTTCCCTTGTCGATGAACATCCCCCCTTTCACTTGCCATTTGACTCATTTGTGTCTCCAAGGCTTTGAATCTATTATCAATCACTTCATCTCTTTGCTTCAAATAGTCAAACATCTTAGTCATTTGATCTTCCATGGTAGACTTTCCTTTACCATTTGGAGCTTTCTCCCCCGGATTGATGCCCGGTGGAAGAGTAAGTGCATTTCCTTGATTCCCATATGACAAATTCTCATACCTCCGAGGTTGGTTAAAATTTCCTTGAAAGTTACCTTGACCCTATCCTCCTTGCCTTTGTGGATATCATCCTCCATGACTTCCAAAGTTACAACCATAATTTCCTTGGAAATTCCTTTATTGCATGAAGACAACTTCCTCAAGCGTCATATCTAGTGGACACCATGCATCTTGGATTCTAAAATTAGAGGATATACCTTGTTGAGGCACAGATGTAGACATTTGACAACTTTGAGAAGATTGACCCATATTAGGCATAGTTATGCCTTGTTGCGGATTTGGAAACTCTTGTTGATTCATCAAAGACAATGACATACCTTGTTGAGGACTTACAAGCACTTGTTGATTCACCATAGGTGTTGAATTTGGAGACATTGCATGTTAGCATTCATCCTCTTTAATATCTCCGTGATCGCCTTGTCGGTCATATCTTCCTTAGGCATTTTTATCTTTTTCACTTATTGCATGCACACTTCTTACATCTTAGCAATTTTCTCCCTATGATACATTCCCGGTGCACGATCCATGGGCCATTGACCCGTATTCAAAGCTACTTCTTCACATATAGCAATTTTTATTTTCGGAGTTTGTCCCAAAATCAAACCTCCCGCCGAAGCATCAATGAGCATCCTCTCACTTTCGTGTAAATCGGCATAGAAAAATCTTATTTGTTGCTCTTCGGGTAATCCGTGTTGTAGACACTTCCTTAGCATCTCTTTGAAACGGTCTCATGCTTCACTAAATGTCTCAAGTGGCATTTGCTTGAATTGAAAGATTTGCCCTTTGAGATGCAACATCTTTGAAGGGGGAAAATACTTGCTCAAAAATCTTTGTGTCAACTCTCTCCATGTGGTGTAGGATCCCGGTGGTATAGTATGATACCAAGCTTTAGCTATATCTCTTAATGAAAATGAGAAAAACTTCATTTTAACAACATCCTCACTTATCCCATTTATCTTTATCGTGTTTGCTAACTCCGTAAATTGGGCTAAGTGAGCATTTGGATCCTCCATAGCACCACCACCAAATTGATTTGCTTGCACCATGTTGATCAATCCCGTCTTGATCTCAAAATTATTCACATTCAATGGTGGGCCCATTCTATAATTCACATATTGCAGTTGAAAGTGATCACGAATGTTCATTCCGCCTCCATTATGTCCATTTCCACGGGATTGATTTTGCACCACCGGAGGATTATTCCTTGCTTCTTGTTGTGCCATCAAATTTTGAATAATAACTTGCATTTGTTGGTTTTGCAAGTGCATTTGTTGAACATACACTTGTGGCACAAATTCCGGATTATTATGGCCCCCTCTAGCATTATCACCTGCATGAAAATTTCTCATATTGCCTTCTTCATCTACCATGTTTGCATTATCCCTTACTTCTTCCATACTTTCTTCCGTAGATTCTAACACTCCTCGTCTTTATCTTCTTAAGATAGTTTCTAATTCCAAGTTCAAAGGTTCAATAGATTGAGACCTTGAACGCGTTTGCATGTACCTACAAGAATTTTCAAATTAGCTCCCAAAACAACCAAGACAAGTAAACAAATAACAAAAAAAAGAAATCCTTATTAAATCTAATCAACTTCAAACTCGTTACAGCCAAATGTTTAACATTTCCCCGGCAACGGCGCCATGAACTTAGTCGCATTTTTAATAAAATGTCAAGAGCAAGTGTACTCTACCGTTGTTGTATACGTGTGACCAAGTGCAAAATTTATAAGATTGTCATCCCAAGGGCAAGCAAACATTGGCTAGTATCCGAATTGTTCATCGATTTATGCTTTGTAAAGATAATATGTTTGAAGATTTGGTATTAAAACTAATGCTTAAGATTCTACTCAAATAACTAGAATGTAAACTAGCTAAGTAAATGATCCAATAACGAGCAAATGATTAATGGAATGGATGTAGAATACACTTGAGAAGAGAGCAAGACTAATCATACTTATAGTTGAGACTTGAGCTAGATATGCAAAACCCTTCATAGTAATTCTCATTAACTTGTGGATTAAAAGCAATTACAAATTTACCCCTAGTCCCTATGGCCAAGACAACTAGGTTCTCAACTCTTTTACAAGCCTAAGTCTCCTAAGATTAATCTTAATCTCAATTCCCTTAAGGTACTATGATCATAAGTTGGTTCTTTTCACTCAATTACTTAAGTGTTCCTCTATGAATGTTCTAAGCCTAAGGAGTGTATGACTTACCTCCCCTTCTACTAACATGCATGCTCAACTCAATATATGATTCAATTAAAGCTTCACTCACAATATTGGAATGGTCATCCTAATAAAATGAATAGATAATTTAATCACACATACATTGAAATGAAACATGATTGATATATCATAGAAGAAAATCCACAAATTAATTCAAATCACTACTCAAGTTTTACATATCTAACTCTTCCCCTCAACCACTCATATGACTAGCCCTACTATAAAACTAGCCACTAAACATGGTGATTAATTCATTACAAATCAAGCTTTGCTCCATTTGAGCCATAATAAGAAGAAAATTAACAATTGGAAAGTAAATTTGCTTCTCTTGCATAAGAAAAGTCTTCCTCCTCTTCAATTGATCAACTCCTTCAACAATTGATGATCCAATCTTCTCAAATGGTGGTAGGATGGATGGGATGAAGGTTTTATGGATTGAAAATGTAAATCAAATGGTGGTTTGATGGATCTAGAAGGTAGAGATGGATTTTGGATTTAGTGTGTGAGGAAATGTGGTGTTTTAGTGTGTGTAACTGCTCCAATCTGATCTTTTATGAATTCTCCCTCTAAATTTCGCACAAGTCATGATTTTATATCACTTATGGACCTTCTAGAAGCTTCCGGAACATTCTGAAAATTACACAGGATTTTGCACCTACACGGCCCGTGCAGCAGCACATGGCCCGTGTAGGGCACACCTACTTCGGCATGTTGTGCGTGCTTCCGGACATGGCTCGAGCTGCGCTGCACGGCCATAGCCATGGCTGTGTAGCATTTTCTGATGACAATGCACGACTTCTTCTTACGGAGCCGTGCTTCGCAGCCCCGTGCAGCAACGCACGACCATCTTCCTGGGCAAGTAGCTAGTTCTGACGACGCTACACGGCTAGTGGTTACAAGGCCGTGTTCCGCACACGGCTCGTGTACCAACATGGCCTGTTCTTCCATCTTTCTTTCGCTCCCGACTCTGTTTTTGTCCATTTCTTGACCTGTTTTACACATATTTAAACCATTTACACAATTCTATCAATTTATACCACATTTCTCAAAGTAACAATAACTCCACCAAAATTAACACAAATACGGATAAAAACATCCAAAAATACATAAATAAAGACACTAAAATCTAGGTGAAAATTACTACGGTCAAGAATCGCTCTCGGTGTCTTTGGAATGAATGGAGGAGAGCTCCTTATACAGGTGAAAATGAGGATGCTCCATAAATAACTTGCAATTTGATTGGTCAATGGCTGATTTGACCTAATTCTGCGGATTTGGGTCTTTCCATCCTTGCAATTTGATTGGTCAATATCGATTTGACCTGATTTTGCAGGCTTTGACCTTTTCAAACTTTGTTTGACTTGAGCTTGTTTGACTTGGGTCAGGCCACCTATGACTTGGGCTTATTTGACTAGATTTAACCGAATTATCAATTATTAACTAATTTATTTTAGGAATTTATTTATTTAAATTTCTTAATAAATAAATAATTAGTTAATAATTATTGCATTAATTTGCCACATATTTATTTTAATAAGCAATAAAATCCAGGTGCCTACAATCCTATTTAAACACATTAACTCTAGAGTGTTTTGGTGCACCAATTACATCCTAAAATGCGCCTTTAATTTTAATAATAATTTTTGTAGTTATAAATTAATAATACAGGTACAAAAAATGTACATTATATATTTACTAACAGATATTCTTCTATCAATTTGAGGATACAATTGTATCCTCATTTACCCTATGCATATTGCATAGGCCTCTACGTGTAAATAATGTGCAAAAGCTTTTGCATCTCTTTATTTATAATTTGAGTAGGAGTTGTGTGTGTTTTATTTATTTTTTATTTTTTAACACGAAATAAAATTCAAATTTCATAACTAGATCCACTATGCAATTAAAAACCAAAGGTTGAAAAATGTACAAGGGTGGGTAAAGGAGTGAAAAATATTTAACCAAATGTGATATATCATGGAAAGAAAAGGTTGAAAAGTGAATAATTTGGAATCCTATAAGCACCCCCAAGTTTAAGTTACCCTTTTTGGTGAAAATGGTCCAACTTTCAACTACAATCCCATGTTCATTTGTACCCAAAAATTTAAACAAAAAGGGCACTATTCTCTTTGAAACATTCCATAGTTCTCTATCATGGAAAGAAAATGATCAGTGTGCTACTGCTTTCTTAATAAATAAAATAACAAATATTATTAGAGATGTTATGGTTTTTAAGTTGATGTTTATATGCATCCATACAATGCCACTATTATGCATGCTACTAGTTAGTCCCATCATTGAATTTTGAGTTTATTATTTAATAAGAATAAAAGAATTAAGTGTAGCATACGTGATTGGTTTCATATAGTTGTTTTGAGTAATTAGGTGAGCCTAGTAATGTGTTTAGGACATCATCAGATTATTTTTTTCCAATCTAGTTGTATCATATCTCGAGTGTAGGTAATTTTCTTAACTCTCTCATTTTCATTTGAATAAAAAGAAATTATTTACTGATTAAAAAAAGAGAGAATAAAAGGATTAAATATTCCTTTTTATTTTTAACAATTATTTAGTTATTGGTATAAAAAGAGAGAATAAAAGAGTATAAATATTTAATTTAAAAAATTAAGAAAATGAGGTACAAGTTTTTATATTAAATGGTATAACATTTAATTCTAGAATATTTCAGAAAGCGTCGAATTTAAGGGCACGATGTTCCAGAAATATTTAATAATAAAATTATTTTCCTTTAATTTTTTACATATAAGTACGTCTTCCAATTCTCTTTCATATTTTCATATGGTCTCACGCTATAAGATTTTGATAAAATAAACTTTTTTTTTTTTGGTGGACATAGATCATGTATACACTTTAACTTTCTCTCAATGATTAGTCCTTGTTTTAATTTATTCTTCAACCTATGCAGTGGAATGATGAATCACAACTTTATTTCTTGCAATTTTCTTTTTGGATGCTTTTTCCTAACATTTTAATTATTAAGAGACAAAATTAAAGATGCTCCATCAAGTTTTCTCCGACTAACATTTCAATAAAGTTCTCTTTTTGTAATTTCAACACCAATCACTTTTTTAAACCAACTTTATATTCATAAATTTATTTATATATATCTAAGTAATTATTTGGATCTCATCCACCGTTGGATCAATTCTCATTAACCTACGTTATTATAGTATAATAATAATAAAACAACAAATAGAAGTTTTAAGAGCGTGCATGTAATATAAAGTTTCTTTATTTACTTTATCATAATTAATATTTTCACATAGAAACACCCGATTTTGGGCATAGATTTTATAGGTTTAAAATAAGGTGCTTATTTTTTTAAAAAATTTTATGTTATTTAAAATATTAAATTAACATTTAATCTAACAATTAAAATCATTCGTATGTATTCTAGTTGAATTCTTAAAATGATTTTAAAGTACATCTGATGAACTGATGTAACTTAGTATTGATAGGTTTAAATAGAATAGTAGGGAATAGTTATTTTATTTTATTTTTAATAATTTTATTTAATTTAATGATAGAGATTAATTTAAAACTTATAAACATAAAATTTGAAACAAAGGAAAGAAAAAATTATAACACAATATAGGATGAGATATAAATCCATCAATCTAAGGAGGTTACAAGCAACATAAAGGATGGTAATTTTTTTTTAAAGTATCAAAATAGTCTATGATATCAGGAATTAGTTTAAAGCAATTTTGCTTATAAACCAAGAAAATGTTGGAAATTCTTAAATAATTTATTTTTAAATGGAGAAAATAACTATCATCTGTAAGCCATTATTAAACATATCCCACCACCTTAAATTTCTCCCTCCAAATTTCTTCCCTCATACCTGCAATTCCTCTGTTCAGTCAAAAGCTCTAATGGGACCCATTTAATCCTCATCTCAAAATTTTCAAGTCAAATCCCTATTCAAATATCTAATTCAATTACAATATATCTACCATAATATTTGGTCTCCTTGATACTATACACTTATTTATGTACTCATTTTCAAATTAATTTTTTAAATTTAAATAATAAAATTCAATTTATTTACAAATTCAAACTTATTACTGAACGATGTTAATCATTTTACATCTCACGTGACATAATTATGATTAAATAATAAATAGCTCCTCACCTAATATAACATTTATTAATTAAAATTGAGCAACAACACTTAAATAGAGCTATCTCAAGGTGAGAATTTTTTCTCAATCACTTTCTAAGGATTTATAAATAACGTGTGGTATTGTTTTATTATTATTTATTTAAATAAATAATTGTTTATAAATATCAATTAAATATTACTTTTATTAAAATATTATTAATATGAGTTGTTTTCATCTCCAAAAAATGAATTTTTTGAGATGGTATCATTCAAATGTATGCTATCAGAATATATACCATTATTTATAATTATGGAGTATATTTTAGAATCAAGACAAGTATTTGCATAAAATCATCCACTCCTGTAATAATAATTTATAAATAGCATCATTATTAAATGGTATTATGATATAGTAGGTGCTCGTCAAACATAACTTTAAAACATTAGATTAAAACCCATATTTTTAATGTGCATTAACTCAAGAATCAAGACAAATATTTACATAAAATCATCCAACACATAATAAATAATATTTGTATCATAAAGTATAATTATGATAGAGTGGGTGCTCGCCAAATATAAGATCAATAAATTAGAAAAAATCTCATATTTTTAATTATGTAATTCAAGAATCAAGACAAATATTTACATAAAATCATCCAACTTCTTGCCGTGATTTAATAAATAATTATTTCAAGCAAACACTTGAATAATATTGTTTTACTAGAAGACTTTCAATATAATGAATAAAAATGATTATTTTAATAAAGAATGGTATAAAATTTGTGTGCCTTAGAGTCCTGTGCATCTAGATTCTATGTTCTTTGAAAATTGTACTTTAGTACTTCCTCTGTTTATTGTTAATGTATCAATTTACTTTTTACATGTGAATTAAAGAGTATTATTATTTTATGTGTAGTGAGTAGTTGTATTAGTGAAGGGTGTAAATCCCATATTTTAATTGTATTAGTGAGGGTGTGAGTCCTATATATCAAAAATGGGAAATAGATAGATTGAGAGTGGACGATCCAAAATAGTAAAATGGATAGATTAAAGATGGACGGAAGGAGTATTAAACGTGTCTTTAGAATAAAAGCTTATACTCTTAATTTAAAAAAAAAAAATTCTTACTCAAACATTAATACTAGTAGTAATTTAAAGGGTATACTGTTTAATTAATAAGGGTATAATTTTTTCAAGAAAAGGTCATTTGAAATATAAATAATACTCCTTCCGTCCATCGAAAATGTATACATTTTGCTATTTTGGGCGTCCGTATCAAAGGTATACATTTTCCTTTTTAAATACATGGGATCCACATATATCACTAATTTATTTAATATATGGAACTCACACACATGAGACCCACACATATACATTTAATATATGGAATACACACACTCCACTAATACAACTATCTACTACACATTAAATAATAATACTCCTTAATCCACATGTAAAAAATAAATGTATACGTTTGTGGCGGACGAAGGGAGTATAAATGTTTGATTAAAAAATTATTTTTTTTCAAAAATAAATGATACACATTCATATACTAAAGGTTATACAATTTAATACTAAAAGAATATATACCTTATGAAATGCGGGATTTGGGGCACAATGTCTAGCAAGCACGCAAGTTTTAGCCTTAATAATATTCATATTTCTACTAATTCTTTCATTAAATAAATAATACCCTTATAAATTATTCCCTCCGTCCGCCTTCAGAGTATACATTTACTTTTGCACGTGGATTAAGGAGTATTATTATTTAATGTGTAGTAGGTAGTTGTAATAGTGAGGTGTGTGGGACTCATATATTAAATGTATTAGTGATGTGCTGGGTCTCATATGTTTAAAAAGAGAAATATATACCTTCGGTGCGGACGCCTAAAATAGCAAAATGCATACCTCTCCGATGGATGGGAGAGTACTACATTTTAACCTTGTACATTAAAATACACAATAAACCAACTCAAAGAGTAGGAGTGAAAATATTTAAAAAAAATAGATACAAAGTATAACTATTAAATAAACAAAGTATATTTGTTACTCCGTTTTTAAAATATGTTTGCAGTAAATCATATTATAACATTATAAAAATATACTTTAATTTATTATTCATTATATTTTAAAAAAAAACATATTTTAATTTCAAATCGAAATATTTTACCTATATAACAAGGCAAAGACTTGTGTGAGACTGTCTAATGTAAGGACTTATATGAGACGGATAAAAAGTGATAATTTTTATAACGAAAAGTGATTATCAAATTAATGAAAAGTGATAATGTTATTTCATGAACAATTTATAGTATAAATAAAAATTGATACAATATTTTATAATGAAAATAATAACTATTTTAAAAAGTGTAAAATTGTTTCACGTATCTCATACAAGACTTACCCATATAACTTTAACAATAAATCGACTCGTTTCATAACTCCTATCGCATCATTAGCGTCACACGAGACACTGTCTTTTGAAAAAATCTAAAGAAACAGTCTTACATTTTACCCAAGTGATTCCATTATTGTATGGCAATGAAAGTATAAAGCAAAACCAAGAAGCTAAAAAATATTCATCCTCCTGGCCTCCACCACCCCGCAAAACAATAACCAACAAAGAATCAAACAGTGTCTTTCACCACTTTTTTCTTCACAATTTCAACTAATCAGTGGGGAAAAAAAATGACTTCGAGGCAACCATTCCCACCAAATCCAAGGCCCAAAACCAGCTTAATTCTGCTGGCAATCACAATATCTGCTTCCTTCATCCTTCTCTCTGCAATTCTGTATTTCGTTTACTACCTCTGGTACTCTCTAGTTCACAGGTCAAGAACCAGCCCCTTCGACGGAGCATCGCCATTGAACAAGCTTCAGAGGTTCAGTTACAGGGAGCTGAAGAGCGCCACCAGCAGTTTCAGCAGCTCCAATTCCATAGGGAAAGGGGGTTCTGGCTCTGTTTTCAGGGGCATTCTCAGGGATGGGAAATTGGTAGCTGTGAAGCTTCTCGATTCGAATTCGTTCCAGTGCGAGCAGGAATTTCTGAACGAGTTGAAGGTTCTTGGTGGGATTAAACCCTGCCCCCTAATTGTTTCTTTGTTGGGTTTTTGTGTGGAGAGAGAGAGGAGGCTCGTGGTGTTTGAGTATATGCCTAACAGAAGCTTGCAAGAGTCTCTGTTTTTTGAGTCTAATGATGTGGGGTTGGATTGGGGTAGGAGGTTTAGTATAGTTCTTGACATTGCAAAGGCATTAGCTTTCTTGCATCTTGAATGTCACCCTCCTGTTATTCATGGTGATGTGAAACCAAGCAATGTGCTGCTTGATTCTGAGTTTAGAGCTAAGCTTTCTGATTTTGGGTTATCAAGGTTGAAGGTTGAGGGTGAATTTGGGGTTGATTTGTTTAGTCAGGAGCTTGGGAGAAGCCAGGAGCTCTGGAAGAGTCTAGATCTTTCGAATTCGACACCGGGAGGGTTGGGAGGTGCGGAGTGTGAAACTCCACCGGTCGGAACTCCGGTGGAGAGTCATGAGAATGATGAAGTAGATTTTGCAATGGCTTTGCAAGCATCTGCTTCATCTAAGAATAGTTGTAAAGTTTATCACAATGTGATGGGATTAGCTATCAACTCTTTGAATTTCAACTTTAGCAAAGGTGGAGATGATGATGATGATAAGAGTAGCAATTTGAAGGGGAAAGAGTTGTCTACAAATGACAATGGTGGAGAGGAATGGAATAAATTTGGGCCTTATGATGATGAGTTAATGAGTAGTATGGATCATAATAAGGAGCTGAACTTGAAAGCTGGTTGCATTGTTGGTGATGATGGTAATGGCAACAATGTGGGTGCAAAACAATGGGGGAAAGATTGGTGGTGGAGGCAAGATGGTAGTGGTGAATTGTGTAGTAAAGATTATGTTATGGAGTGGATTGGGAGTCAGATTTGCCCCTCGAGTGACACGGATTGGGACGAAGAGAAGGGGGCAAAAACCGGGTTGGATAAGAGCGAGGAAGTGAATGAGAGTCAAGTCCAAGAAGTTGGATTTGAGTGTGTTAATGGTGGTAGTGGTATTGAGAAGGAAGATTCAAAGAGACGAAGAGTTCGTGTGAGGAAACATAGGAAGATGTATGAATGGTGGAAAGAGGAGCACTTGGATGAGATTAGCAAGAAGAGCAAGAAGTCGAATAGGGTTGAAGCGTGGCGAAAAGGACGGTTCAAAGTTCCACATTTCGGTTTAGGAAAATGCTTTGAGTTTAGGGGGGGAAGGGGGAAGTTTGGCCATGAAAACCACAATGCAGATGATCAAAACATGGAGTTTAGTTTTAGGAAAGGTTGGAGAAAGAAGAACTCTCCTTCAATGGGTAGTGAGATGTGGAGTGGTGATATTTTTAGTCGAGAGTTGAGCAGCACGACGAGCATGAGAGGGACATTGTGTTATGTAGCACCGGAGTTCGGTGGTTATGGTGGCTACTTGATGGAAAAGGGTGATATATATAGTTTAGGAGTGTTGATTCTTGTGATCGTCTCAGGGAGAAGGCCATTGCACGTGCTTTCTTCGCCTATGAAGCTCGAGAAAGCTAACTTGATAAGCTGGTGTAGGAACTTAGCTCAGTCAGGAAACATACTAGAGCTCGTTGATGAGCGATTAGGAGACGATTACAATAAGGAACAAGCGGCGTTGTGCATCAATTTGGCCCTCGCCTGCTTGCAGAAAATGCCGGAGTTGAGGCCGGACATTGAGGACATTGTGAAGGTGTTGAAGGGTGAAATGGAACTCCCTTCAAGTCCGTTCGAGTTCTCTCCGCCTCCTCCGAGGAGTTACAGCCGATCGAGACGAAGGCAGAAGAGCTAGCAATGTAGATTAGCTTCTTTGAATGTGATCAAGATTGGTTGAGTTGAAGTGATGTATATTATTGAGTGTAGATTGATGTAAACTAGGGTGATTGGTGATGTTCTTTTTTCTCGCTATAGATCCATTGTGACAATTCAATTCCCCTATTACACCCGGTTTGGATCTCATGTTGCATTTGGTATTACATCTCCTGTTACAAACTGTTGGATGATTGATACGTAGGATAAACTAATCTATACCCTAATAATCAACCATAAGGGGAAAGGTTGAGATTTTCCTCCCTTCATACGTGTGACTCATCTAACACGTGTAATGGGTGACAAGTGTCCCCTTGAGATTTAGGCAAAACACACCGTCTGATCGTTTCATGTTTTTCTTGATTTTATCACTTTATTCTCCAATCGGTTGATTCTGAAATAACACAATTATGAATTACGTGAGACGGATAAAAAGTGATAATATTATTACTTTTACTATAAAATGTTATTACTTTTTATTTATACTATAAATTATTCATAAAATAGTTCACTGCATCATTATTACTTTTCATCGATTGAATATCATTTTTTATTAACGAATATAAGGACATATGTAAGACGGTTTCACACAAAACCTACCCCACAATTAAATGGATATTATTTTTCTTTAATAAGTAGTACTTTCTTAGTCTTAGATATTTTTTTCACACATATGTGAACACGTGGAATACAAAAAATTATTTTTTAAGTGTGTAATGCACTAGGTAAGGATAAATTTGGTAATTTAAAGTAAAAACGTAAATAAAATTATTGAGTTCGATAAATAAAATATAAAAAGGTAGGTTAATCATTTTAGTGTATATTTTTACTTTTAATAGAAGTGTAAAAATAAAAAAATAAAAACGATTCAAAATGAAAAGTGTAAAAAAATACCCGAAATCGGAGTATTTTTTAATTTAAAATATTATCAAAACGAAGTTTATCCCACAAAACGGTCTCATTACTTTCTCCAAGTTGAATGTTTACTCTAACTTTAAGGCACAAATCAACCCTTGGGCTTTGGAAATTCTCTAATAGGGGACAAATTTACCAGAACTATAATATTGTAGCAGATGTACAAGTAAGAAGAATTAATGTGTAAAAATAATTGAAGCAAGCCACAATTCAGTTGTTTAAATGTACTTACTATTTATTACAAATATGGCCCATCCCAACTACATTGTGAGAAATTTGTTGTGGGTTCACCAATATTTTTTAATAGGAATTATCAGTGATAGATGTATCTTTGATCATTCACACTTTTAATACTATTACTTAGCAACACTTATGCAACCATATCACTGTAATATCATTTTACCTCCTCTTTTTTTTTTTTTAATAATTATCATGATTTGATTATATCTTTTAAATACTCCATTTTTTTAACCTTCTAAGTGGATGGCATGCGTGAAATTAAAATTGCTTCTTAGTTTACCGCCAAGTATCCAAGAACTTAGAGCAATTAACCATAACATTAATCATAGTTTATTAATTTTTAACCTTTAAACCTAATCACCTTATATGAAACCGATTTTTCTTAATTAATTAATCATTTTCATTAAAAATTATTGTCATTTTTCATTTACTACGAATTGCTCATAAGATAACTTGCTTAAATTATTATCACTTATAGTTTATTTGAATTATTATCACTTTTCAATAATAAAATAAAATAGAACTTTATACTCCATTTGTCTACTAGATAAGGTATTTATATTATCAATTTGGTCGGTATTTATATTGTCATTTTAGTAAAAATATCTCACCACTATTACAATTATTCACTTTATATAAATATAATAATGTTCTTTAATTTACATATAAAAATCAAATAAATATTTTATTGATGGAATACTACCAAAAAAGTATTTTTTAACGACCAAATTTACCAGCGGAATTCAATCCAATGGTAATTATTAATGGATTAGCAACAAAAATGACATTTTTATTTTAGTAACCGGATTTATTCTCTATTTTAGCAACGTAATTCAATCCATTGGTAATTACTAAGGGATTACTGAGGGAATCATTATATAAATTACCAACGGAATTTATTTTTCATTGCAAAAAAATTTATCAACCACCACTTTACCAACAAAATTTTACCAATAAATTTCGTTGACAATAGAATTAAAGCTTTTACCAACGGAATATTCTAGTAATAAAAACCCTTTTTTTAGTGGAAGAATAGATTATTAAAATATTACATTTTATTCATCTCATCTATCACACATGTATTAGCGAAGGCAATTGATAAGTTATAATCTAAAACATGAAATATGAGTAAGATATGGAGTTGAATAAATATTTAATACTCCACTACATCTGACCAAGTCATGACCAATTATTCATGTGGGACCCATCGACAGTAAATTCGAAGGGCATGTTTGTTTTCCTAAATAAACTTATTTCACCCCTAGATAAGTACATTAGGTTTAATGCTTGTTTATTTTGGGGTTAGTTGGGGTTGAGGTTAATTTTAATTATTTTATCATCACCCTTTTGTAAACATATATTAAATTATTAAATACTCTCTCCTTTCCATAAAAGTTGACACACTTTCCTTATTGGTTTGTCTCACTAAAGTTGACACAAATCCTTTTTAATACATGTGACTCACATAAAAATAATTAATATATTCTCATGGGCCTACATATCACCTCTAATACAACTACTCACTACACATTAAATATTATTTCTCTCACTTCACATTACATTAAATTATTATATTACTTAATCTTAATCTCCATACCCAAAAAAATTATATCAACTTTAACGGGACGAAGGAAGTATATAAGAATTTCATTTGAAGCAGATTACATCAACAAATTAATTGAAGCTCACATCGAAATCAATGCCTTATCCGACACTAAAACCTTCAAATTCAGCTTCAATCATTTTTAAATGTATTTATTATGGTGTATGATTCTTTGGAGCTTTAATTCTCTATCTATCTTCCTTCCAACACCAAACCAACATTGCCCTTCTCTCCTCCTCAATTTTGCCCCACCCATAGCAAGATTCTCCTCTCGCCCAACTCCATCTTCGCCGCTGCATATCTCATTCTCTCCAACTCGACGACCCACTACACTCTTCCGTCAATCACCCTAATCTCTGACCTTCTCGATCGGTGGGTAGTATAAATGGAACTGTGCTCTCGCTTCTTCCCATCGATACTCTTGTCTGTGCTAATTTTCGAATTTTTTCTTTTTTGACTGATATCAACTCTTCCTAATCAACAATAAATTTGTCTCTCGATCTGAAGATGAGTTGAAGGAGTTTCTCATTATTTTCATAAAACAGGGGCAAAATGATAATTTACTCACATAAACCATTTTTGATATTATCTGTCCAACTTTTAGTGCTTGAGGTGAACCTTGCTTTTACATCTTAAAATCGGCACTTGTCGGTCCGGAGTTTAAACCCTTTTCAAAATCTGCAAAGTAAATACTCCCTCCACCATCCTTTAACATTGTTCATCTTTACCGTACCACAAATATTAAGAAAGAGTTATTTTTTAATTAATTTTATTGATATTTATGGGTAATGTGGTATTTTTAGTTTATAAATAAAATATAAAATATGTTATGTGTAGAAAGAAGGAATAACAATTTTGAAATTAACGAGCACTTTTGAGATGTTAGATTAAAATTATACTCTCTCCATCCCAATAAACTCTTCACTCTTCATTTTTGGGACAAGGGAAGTATTTTATTTTTGGAACTGAACAATTATCTAAGATGAATTATGACAAAAAAGTGAACAATATTTATAACGGAGGGAGTAAATTTTAGCTAGGGATAATGAAGGAATAACCCCCGCATTAACCGTAAAAGTAAATGCAGCCTAAATTATCCAGTTACACTTATCGATTGAGCATGACTATAGTACAACCGATTTATATCTTATTTAGACACAATCGGATTTCGCATACCCTCTTGGTCTCATCTTAATAGTTATGTTTCCTTTGTAAATTCCTAATAGTTACGCTTTTTTGTATTAGATTTTTTTACAAATGAAGCGTAACTATTAGAATGAGATTGAGAGAGCAGCTATTTTCAGCCATTTTAAAATAGATTTCTTATTTTTTTTCACATACACTTAGAATTGAATTTTCAGAAAATAATAAAGCTCTGTTGGTTATAGCCTTTTTCCATTTCAAATCAAGGCAAAGGTCTTGCGGGCCAATGAATATAGTGTCATAAATCTAATTTTATTCTCTATTAAAGTGTTACTTTAATATAAAAATTTATATCCTTAAATTTTTAAATAAAATTTTGTTTTTTTAATTAAATATTGATACTCTTCATGTTTAAATTTAAAAAGTAATAATCTTATTAATTAAAGTATTTATATATATATATATTAGAACAAAATAATATACTCTTGATCACCATGTCCAGAATCTCGGATATTCTATTATATTTTTATATTGCATCTTCTATTACATACATGAGTGAGACTCTTATGCCCCCGAGGACACACCTTTAGAATTTAGTATTATGGGTAAGGGTACATTATTTTGTTCTAAAGGTCATACACTTTAATTAATAAGAGTACACCATTTTGTTCTAAAGGGTATATATTTTTCATTAATATTTTTTATTTTTTTCAGAAAATAAAGGGTACACATATTTATACTACAGAGTACTCCCTCTGTCCCATTTCAGATGACACACTTTCCATTTTGGGTTGTCCCATAAAAGTTTGCACATTCCTAAAAAAGCAAAAAGTTAAACACAATCACCCTTCCACATACACTTTATTTACAAAAAAAATACTCTTACCTAACACACCTACCATACTTTATCATTTATTTATTACCAAAAAATACTATAATACCCCTAAAAGTTATCACTTTTCTTAATCTTAGTGCCGGAAGAGGCATACAAACTTTTGCGGGATGGAGGGAGTATACAATTTAACACAAAATTCTAAAGGCGCACGGAGTGTGCACCCGTGCGCCTGGGTGCACACAAATTTTTGCCTACATGCATTAGATGAGCGACATGTATGTATGGAGAAAAATCTCAAAAAAAATTTCTCTAGTGTTGATGTCTTCCTTCTAGAGTATAGATTTTAGGGAGAATTGAAATAATACAAAAAAATTATTGTGTAAAATCTTTACTAACACTTTTTTGTTTGTTATTTTTTTTATACAATTACACTTTTTTAAACTTTTTTATCCTTGCATTCAAAATCAAATACCTAATGTATCCCTTGTGTAGGTCTCGGTATAGGTCACCCATACGGGTTCACCCACATCGATTCTAGTGTAGGTCACCCATACGGGTCTACCCACATTGGTTCCGATGTAGGTTACAGTGTGGGTCACCCACAAGGCGGTGGCAGCGGGTAGTGGTTGGCCGGCGGCAGTGGGGTGTGTGGGTGAAAACTTAGAATTTGTTTGGTTTTTTTTGGTGAGAGGGGTATAATGGATCATTTTGGGAGATTTGATTAAAAAAGAAAGAATGTATTTGAGTTGTTGGTATCGATATTTGATAGGTGAGAGTTGTATAATTTTGCTTATTTGCACTAGATTTATATATGTCAATTATCCAACCATTTGCAATAAAAAATAGTTTAACACTAAAAATGTAATAGGAGATAATAAGCCCTATGCCAATACATGAGAGACCAATTCTTCAATTAATTATTTTAAAATTGAACTAAATATAGGTAACTTGCGCTGCTTTCTTTCGTGTAAGAGCATCTATAAAGAGATAAGTTAATCTTATGAGGTTAAATTAATTTATACAATTATACAAAAGAATTCAATATAAATTGATACGCACTTCAAATAGGAATTATGAATGATAACAAATCTTAAACATGAAATTTTGTCAAATTACATTACATTTTTCAGAATAGTAACTGAATTAAATAAAACAATTGAAATTAAAAAAAACTAAAATAAAATAAAATGCAAAAACCAAGAGAGCTAAAGAGAGAGAACTTTATCCAAAAATACCCCCACACAGTGGCTAGATCCAGCCAGATCCAAACCAAACCGACATAACAACACCGACCACAATTCCGGCGAGTGCGCGCTGCGGCACGGCGGCAGATGAATGATTGGAAGAATGGGAGGCGGCGGCGGTGGGCGGTTGAGGGAGTGGGTGGACAAGAACAGAGACCTTCATGCCGGAAAAGCAGCCACCCGTTCCACAAATGAAGTAATATCTCTTGGCCTTATCCAACAGAATGAAATCTTTGCCACTGCTCCAGTTTCCCGTTGCTCCATCGATCGTACAGTTGTCGTACCCTGTTTGGTTCACTTCGAACACGTTGTACTGCGTTTTCTGGTACCTGAATGCTGTAATAATATATCCAACTCACTGCTGTCTGAAAATTAAGAGAGAGAAAGAAGAGAGAGAGTGAGGAGTGTTATTACAGATGAGGTCGCCGACGTAGAAGGTGTGATTGTTGGCCCAGAGTGTGTAGTTAATGCCGGGGTTCCAGCCCTTGTTGGCGCCGACGATGTGGTCGGTGGCGGCGGTGGAGGAGAGGAGGAGGAGGAGAGCGGCGGCGGCGAGGTGGAGGATAGAGATGGGTGAGGTGGACATGGCTGGTTGGGGGGTGGACTTAGCTGTAAGGGAACGTTGGGTATTAAAGTGTGTCCAACTAACGGTTACATAACGGATCCATCACTCAATTAAATTACTCCCTCCGTTCAATAAAAATTTATATAATTTTTTTGGGCACGAAGATTAAAGAAGATTAAGGAGTATAATAATTTAATGTAAAGTAAAATAAAGTGAAGTGAGAGAAATAATATTTAATGTGGAGTGGGTAGTTGTATTAGAGGTGATATATGGGGTTATGAGAATATATTAATTGTTTTTGTGTGTGTCTCATGTATTAAAAAAGAAATATGTCGATTTTAGTGGGACAAACCAAAAAAGAAAGTATATCAACTTTTATGGGATGAAGGGAGTATTACATATATTTTTTGCCCTATTTTATGAAAAGGTTAAGAAGCGGAGTTATATGGACCAAATAATGAAATTTGAAATAAAGAGACAGGGTTGTAAAGTAAGGCATGCCTGGCTTTAGTGGTTTGATATTTATCACGAATTTAAATACTCCCCCGTACCGTTCTTATAATTAAATTTACTTTTTGTATGTGGATTAATGAATATAATATTTTAATATGTATTGAAGTGAGAGAAATAATATTTTAATGTAAAGTGAGTAGGTGTATTAGTGTGATGTGTAATGGAGAGAGAAATAATTAATTTGTATAGGTCCTATATGTTAAAAAGGGAAATGTAACAATTAAGATGGGACGCCCAAAAATAAAATATGTAACCATTAGGATGAGACGGAGGGAGTATGATTTTTACATAAAGAAATTGGGTAGGTCTTGCGTGCATGAGACCGTCTCACATTAGACCATTTTATACTTTTTAAAATAGTTATCATTTTCGCTATAAAATGCTATTTGGGAAAGACTTGTTTGTGTAAGATCGTCTCACGTGAGACGGCCGAAAAGTGATAACTTCCATAACGAAAAGTTATACTAAATTTAATGAAAAGTGATAATTCAATTTCATGAACAATTTATAGTGTAAATGAAAAGTGATAACATTTTATAACGAAGTAATAATGATTTATAACGAAAGTGATAACTATTTTAAAAAGTTAAAAATGCTCTCACATGAGACGGTCTCACGTAATACCTAACCAAAGAAATTATGTTTATTAATAGTTAGAGTATGTTTTTATGATGAATGGTGTATACAGTATGATTATAAAGTATTATATTCCCTCCGTCCCATGTATTTTTACCCGTTTGTACGAGCACGGAGATTAAGATTTTTATGTCTTTAATATATAATGTAAGGGAAAGTATGGATAAATTAGTAATTTAAAAAGAAAAAGTAAATAAAATTATTGGGAATGATGAATAAAGTGTAACAAAGTAATTAAAATTGTTGGGATTGTAAAAAGTAGGTAATAAAATATTATATATTTTTGCGAAAAATGAAATGGGTAAAAATAAGCGGGACACCCCAAAATAGAAAGTTGGTAAAAATACATGGGACGGAGGGAGTAGTATAATTTATTATAAATATATTTTAATTAATATTAATAAATAATTTTACATGAATAAAGTATATAATATCCATACTTTTATAATAATAAGCTAATCCATTTCTCAATCGTATACTCATTTTATAAGGGAGTGATATTAAAAAGATACTATATAGAAATAAAGACAATTTGGAAGTGAGAATTAGGGGGATTATGTTAAAACCACGCCTAATACACGTGCGTGGGACATCATTAACTCATCCTTTATCATTCTTGGATCTCGCTTAATTTATGCAACTTTTGCCATATTTTTATACTCACTTGTTTTAGGGATGTTTGGTCAAAACAATTCCTTTTGACCATTACTTTCCAATTTTATACTCCAAACAATGTAAATGTACTACTTCATATATAAATAGAGTTGATAGGACATATAAATTTTTATTCAACAGTGAAAGTGTTTTTTAATAAATATATAACTTTTTATATTTAATTTTTTATTAAAAAACATAATATAAAAGTTACTAACAAAGTGCATTGTATAAGGAATAAGTATATTTTTATCCATTAATGTATACAATCTAACTATTTATGGGTGCAATGTGAGTGCACTGTGCATCAGAATATTCAAAGTGAACTTAGCTATTATGCAACCAAATGTTTGATGAGAGAATACATACATATATATAATGGTACATAACGGTTTATTTTGTAAGAAATTCAACTGACATACATGAAATGGTTAAAAATTTTAGTAGCGGAAAGAATTCTTATTTTTTAGATGAATAGTAGTTGGATGAACTTAATTTTAAAATGAGCTTTCCTAGATTATATCATCTAAGCACTAAAAAGACATCGAATTAAAGTATATGAAATGTTAGGGTGGGTTAATGAAACATGAGGTTGGAAGTGAAATTGGAGATAAACTTTATTTGCCAGAGCAGAGGTTGATTTGCAAATACTAACTCTTATAATTTTTAACTTTGTCCTACATTTCAATTATTCAATTATTACCACACAAACACTACATCATCTACTTTTAAAACCTCACCCGAAGATAACTATACATAGAGCTGTCACATATTAAGAATGGGTTGGTGGGACCGGTGATTTCAATAACCGGTTGGACCAGCAGGTTGAACCGGTTCAACCGGGAATCGACCTCCAAACCGGTTCAAAACCCTACAAAACCGTTTTTAATTGAACCGGTTAGAACCGGCCAAAATTGGGAAAACTGAAAAAATCGGCTGAACCTGTCCAACCAATTTTTTGATTTTTTTAATTTTTTTAATTTTTTAATTTTTCTTTTTATGTTTTATATTTTTATACTATTTAATTTTTATTTATATTTATTTTAAAATATAATATTTAAATTTTGAATTAAATTATGTAATTTTTCTGGAGTGGTGCACCAAATGTATAGTAATTTGAGTATAAATTATGTAATATCCTATTGAAAAAATATATAAAAATTTGTATAAAATATGAATTATAAACTATAAATATTTTATCTAATCATATTTTTATGTAAATTGAATTTTCTATTTATAAAATAATTATGGTTAGTATAAAATTTTTTAATGAATTGTAAATGTTATAAAATATAATTGAAAATATGTAAAATTCAATTTTTCAGTTGAACCTCGAACCGTTGCATCTACCGGTTCAGCCTCCGGTTCGGTTATAAAAATACTGGGTGGGACGATTTAGCCCACAACCCACCATAATCCACCTTTTGATAAGTTCAAGTGGGATGGGTCACTTGCGGAGCGGGCTATAGTGGGGCGGGCCGCGGGCTTTTTTTTTCATCGTTGAGGTAATATCGGGTCAGATCGAACTCCAACATATTCTTCACCGTCACTGCTGGAGCCACCGCCACCATCGCCGGAACTGTTGCCGGAGCCATTGTCGAAAATGTCGCCGGAGATGACATTGCAGTCGTCGTCGACGGAAATGTCGCCGGAGCTGCCGTCGGCGTTGCCGGAAATGTCGCTGCCGCCACCTGGTGGTGGGGGTAGGGTAGATTGGAGTGTGTGGGATGGGTAGGTTGGGTGGGGTGTGTAGGGTAGGTTGGGTGGGATGGATAGGTTGGATGATAGAATTTTTCTCTCTTTATGTTGGTTATTTTTCATAATTGGAACTTTTTTAAATTTTATTTTAATTTATAAAAGTGAGTTGATATTGAGTTGGTGGGGCGGTACGAGTTAGCCCACACTTTAATAAGTTTGAGTGAGATGGACTTTTATAGAGCGGGATAATTTGAACTAGATAATTGGTGGATTTAGGTGGGTTGGGGCGGATTCGTCCAATGGGCTCAACCCATTCTTATCGTACTAACTATGCCAGACATACTTTAAAGTCAAAATCAAATTCTTAATATTCATGGATTGCAAAGTTTACAGTCAAAACTCAAGATAAGCTCGAATCAACCGTATTTTAAAGTTTAGTTTCACTCTATCCCATAATAAATTTTACACTTTTTGATTTCAACTTGTACATTCCACAATAATTTCACCAAAAAAAATGATAATATCATTTCAATCTTATAAATTCAAAATACATTTTAATTTCAAAATTTACACTCTCACCTTCTAACACATACTAAAATAGTTTTTAATTACTCACTCCGTCCCACACTTATCTCACATTTTCTATTTCGTCCGTTCTACACTTATCTTCACCACCCAAAAAGAAACTTCACATAAACCAACAACCTCAAAAGTTATCTTAATTTCAAAAGTATCACTACTACTTTACACACATAACATACTTTATAATTTATTTATTACCTAAAAATACAACAATACCCCTTAAAAATCAATAAAATTGGTCAAAAAGTAGTTTTTTTTAAACTACGTATTTACAGTATCGGCGCTATGGGACGGAGGAGTACTATTTATTACTTAAAAATTCACATCACCCCAACGTCAATAAAATTCATCACAAAACAAAATTAAATGGCAATCCCAAGATCGAATTATTGTGTAGACATCTTACTCATACTCTCAAAATTAAGATTTTGAAAAGTAGAGAGTGAAATTCAAAATTGATGGAATGTGTGAATAATGGAAGCTGTAATAATGTTACAGTGCTCTCGAATTTAAAAGTAATGGGAAGGGCCCACCCTCGATTTCACAATTTATTGGGCTGAATTAAATGGCAACCAAGTGACATGGGCTTATTTAACTTGAAAATGGCCCTATTGATATAGCTATTAATTGGGCCAAAATGCTTCTCCACACCACTAAATAATGCCCAATGGGTTAGTCAGGTATAATTTGGGCTGTGATTAGCTGATGGGTTGTTTCAACTGCACTCAAAATTTGAACTGTTTTTTTTTCCCTCTAATCTTATTATTTTTTTTTAAAGAAAAACAACACTAATGGGATTAAACAAAGGATGCTTCAAGTGAGAAAATATTAGTGTTTTTTTTTTTCCTTTTTTTAAAGTAGTGAGAAAGCATACTAGCTAGCTAAATTACGGGCTAAAAGATCTTTTTTTTTCTTTTTCCCGACTTACATCATATTATAAAATTTAATTAATAATTTCACTAGAAATATTTTATTTTTAAGCGAAATTTATATTTTCTCTAGAATTTAATTATATCTTTTAAAATTTTAATAATAATAACATATACTTTGTCTAACTCAAAAAGTGTCTATTACTCCCTAGTCATCTCCAATCATTGACCCTTTTACCCAAATTTTTTGGGGTAAAAGAGTTTTGTGACCCTCCAATGGTTATCCCTTTTATCCAAAAATTTGGGTAAAAGGGTTTTGTGACCCAAATTTGGGTAAATTTGGGTGTTACCCAAATTTGTTACCAAAATATTTTTTTTATAATTATTTTTAATACTCAATTTAAATATAATTATATTTATATATATTTTTAACCACTCTCAATAATTATTTTTAATTGTTAAATATATATTTATATATTTATATTTTATATAATTAATATATAATAAATTATGTGTCATTAAAATAATTTAAAAAATTACTTCTTGCACAACTAAAATTATATATTACATTAAAAAAATTACATTGAACATTAAAAAAGATAGACATACAAATACATTTGACACTAGACATATAAATAAATATCCTAAAACTTAAACAATACGAAAAATACAAATACAAATACAAACACAAACACAAAATTGAAAGCCATCAACCAAAATTGAATGGTTGAGATCGAAAGCCATCAACTAAAATTAATGGTTGAGATCAAAACCTACCAACAAATTTTTTATTATATAATGGGTACATTGCTTATCAATCATACACATCATTTCCCATATGTGTTGTTTATATATTTCTTTAATTTCATTTTGATATTTATTTTGATGTAATTTGTAAAATTTATACAATATTAAAATTTAGAAATTAAAATTAAAATTTAAATATAAATTAATTAATACAAAATAAAAATATATTATTTAATTAATAATTTAAAATTAGAGGGATAAATAATCAATTTAGAATATTATAATTATTTAAATTTAATAAAATAATATTTTTAACAAGTATCTATAGAATATTTCTTTTTGCACCAAATTTTAGGTAAAAACTATTGAAGGAGATTTGGATCTTATTGTTATTACCGAATTCTACTAATGAAAATAAAAAGTTATTAATTCTGAATACATATATTAGTAGAAACCCTACAGAAAGAGGATTTAATCTTGAGTGCAGCCGAAAATGAGCGGTGATTTGAAGAAACCCATGAATGAATCCGGGTCAGGGTCGAAAGGTTTTAGGGCGAAATTGGATCATTATCTTCACAGTGGCGAGAAGAAGCATGTCTTTGCAGGCATCGCTATTATTGGGATCATCTTCGGTGCTCCCTGGTACTTCATGAATAAAGGTCTTGTCTTTTTTTTTTAATCGATTTTATTGTTTATTTGAAATTGGGTTGTTGGATTTTTAATTGAGCCGAAAACAAATTTGCTTACTTTATGTGATTGTTAGTTTAGAAGTGGTAGTTTAAGTGTGATTTGTATTCTGATTATATTTATGAATGTGTTGATTATTCGGTCTGAATGGAGTTTGTTGGAAATGGATTTGCATTATTTCTGGTGTTTTTCTTTGATTGGTAGTTTAGTGACTCTTTGGTCTTTCTGGAAATGATTCTGAAGACTGGGTTTTGGACATGAATGAGTTTCTAAATCTCTCAGTATTTCTTGGTTGGTTGTACCTTTATGTATTTTTTCTATTTGTTTAGAGTAGAAAAAAATGCATGTATATTGGCATTAAAATTCTTGCAATTGCACAAAGTTACTAGGTAATCCTCTTTCCCCAAGTGTGAATGTTATTAACATTTTTTTTAATATGGGTAAAACATAGATGTCTTTACTTAGAATCTTTCCTTAGAACAACAGGGAAATCGGTACGTCTCTCTCCAGTCAATGGAAATAGGCTACAAGTTTTTGACAATATCAACACGATGAAGAGCATTATGTTGTGCAACATCTATATGGCTTATTCATATGGAGAAGGTCACAAGGAGTGGTATTGGTATTGGCTTTGTAGCAGCCCGAAAGGCCATACTCCAAGGGTGGGCGTTCAAAGCCGGAAAGTTGTATTGTAAATAAGTGGTGGAAAACTCATTGCTAAACTTTTCTTTGATTGACTATTAAACCTTCAATGGTGATTTAATAAAGTGGTGGATGACCGAGGAAGAATATTTTGTCTTTGGGAGGATAGTTGTAAAATAGAAGACGTGGAAGCGAATCTAGAGGAGAAAGGGCAACACGGAAATGGGGTAACCATCAAACAGACGGGCAAGAAGTGATGATAATGTAAGTCCAACTTGGATTATCAATGTAAAGTTAATATAAGTTTGATTTTCATTATCATCATTCAAAAGCATTGTTGATGGTTTTGGTTTCTTTATTTCCACTTGTCATCCCTCCCTTCGGATCGTTTCCATGTTGTCTTCTAAGTTACAACCATCCTCCCAAGGACAAACTAGTTCTTCACCCGTCATCCATCGCTTTATTAAGTAACCTCAATGAAGTTGCATGGTCAACAAAAGACAATTTTAGCAATGTGTTTTCCACCACTTGATATAACTTTTCGGCCTTGTCCGCCCACCTTGGGTATGATCTCGATAGTTTTCCGGGCTGCTACAAAACCTGATACTGCTCCTTGTGACCCTCTCCATAATGTGTTAAGACATGGAGTCACAGCATTGCGTTGATATTTTCAGAGCGCTTGCAGCCTCATTCCATTGAGTGGGGGAGACACGTGCTGATATCCTTTCAGCTATTCTAAGGGAAGACAATTATATTTTGCCTATATTAAACAAATGTTATAATATTCATGCTTAGTGATAAAAGGAATACCTTCAGTTTAGTCGAGTGTATTATTGCAAGAATTTCTTATGTCACATAGATGCATGTACATACAACTTTTATTTTTTTATTTTTCCTACTCTAGTTAAGTTTAACTAAGCAGAGATTTATAATTATGTATGTAGACAGTAGAATTATGCACACATATTTTTTTTTTTAAAAAGTGCAATTTTTTTTTTAAAAAAAAATAAACATGAGTGTGTGAATTTTTATTTACACTGACTATTATATACAGACTTTGTTTGCACCATGTCACACACAGTATATATATTTGCATGTATAATTTCACTTATGTATCAGAAGATTTTTTTTTTCCTTTTTTAAAAGCGTCTACATAATCATAAAGACTCTAATATCGTACCGTAACACCCCATTTTTAATTAAATCAGTAATAAGATAATAGTCTACTTAAATAAATAAAATAATTAAAACACATGAAATCTAGTTTAAAGCTTTAAAAAATCCATCTTAAATTCACGAGGTAGCAAAAGAGCATATAACATAAATAAAATATCATAACAGGTTAGGGGTATATAAGACTGTTGAGAACATGTAAACAGTCATACTTGGACATTTAGCCTAAAAGAAAACTAACTTGTTTACTTCTACAACATTACTTTCCTGGGGTTTCCTTTTTATTTAGAAGTCATTACACCTCACCATCTCCGCCTTTAGCCTTCAAAATCTGGAAATATTAAGTGTTTTAGGTGAGCATTTCAACTTACCTCGTGGATAAAAACTTAGTATCATCACATAAATTTACAGACATAATGTAAACTCATCATATTGCACAAAAAGTTTAAGTCTTTGATCGAACAAAAAATATCAAGAGCATGACGAGTTGCTATTGTACATGTCATTTGCACAATCCCAGCCCCTTGGGGACCCTATTTATGTGACATGTTTATAGTATTATGAAGTACAAAAAATTGTAAGTCTTGTATGCATGTATAGTATCATGACATAACAATCAAAACAGTGATACACTTGCATTTTCATGCAAGAAAATACTTAGTATCTCCCCACCTTGACTTGAGCAGTAACCTAGTTGAAGTTTTTCTCTAGCTCTTAGATCTCCTTGAGAACTTGTAGAAATTTCAAGTATTGATGTGGGAAGAGTGAGTTTTGGGGTTGAGATTTATATAGGTAAATGGTGGACATATGAGGAGTCTCTATTTCCTAAACTCTCTAAGTTCGTTATTGTCAATTAATTGTCTTTGCTGCCATGTGATGAGGATTATTCAGAGGTGAGAAGCTTAAATCTGTTTTAAGTTAGAGTAGTAGGGAGGAAGAAGTTGAAGGTTTCTAGTCAAGGCTCTTAAATTCCTATTGGTAGTGGAATTTATATCTTTTAATTCCAATTTGGTTAAATTTATGATTCTTAATTATTGGGATGTTATAATTGTAAAGCATGATCGAATTTATGGAAGCATTGGTTATACATTAGTCTTGACTCTTAAGGATAATTTTTTTCGTATTTTTTTTCCAATAACCGCCTAAAGTTCCAACTAAAAAGATAAAATAAATTTTCATTAGCTCAATTGAAGTAATGGCCTCCCAATCTTGGGAGGCCTATTACTTCAACTAGTCCCCGTGTTCTTTGAATGTTGTGCCATGTATACTTATTGAAAATGATCCAAAGGGCGTGTTCATTTCTGAATGCACGATCCTGTTTGATTTTCTGGTCATAATTGTTTTAGAATGACTCTCTTTATGTGTATCTTGGACTCCAAAGTGTGCAGAATGAAAGTAGTCTCAAGTCCTCATATTTATCCTTTATGTTCATCATTTTTTTTGGCTCCAAGCAATGAGGTCTTGAGACTATGCCATTTTTTTCTTCTTAGAAGACTATATCAGTGTCCATCTTTTCAACCAACTAATTCAATCTTTCTGCCTCTTTATTTTCTTTGTCTATCCTATGTAATCGTAGAAGTTAGATTATGTCCTGTCTAAGATGGAAGGCACTAGAAAGAGTTGGTCAATGTTTAACTCACTACAAACATGGATGTGTAGCAATAACGTTTTACCAAGCACAGTTGTTATGGTCGGATGGATCTAGATTGATTGTTTACTTTCGACTTTTCCAATCGTAAGAGATAGATTCTCCTTTCCCCTTGTTGTCATTGTTTTCAAATGTTTTTTTTTTTTTCCGTGATTATCTATTCAATGTTGAATTAGGTGAAGGTTTTATAAACAACAATTGTACTAAACTTTCTAATATTGATGTGAATATTTAAACGGTTATTTGTAAGTTCTCTATGTTTTTTCTTTCTGAAACCTCCTCCTTTCCTTAAGGGTCGAAGCATCAATCTCACCAAGATTACTTGGAAAAAGCCGATAAAGCTAGAAGTGAAAGACTATCTGCTGGTTCATCCATGGTTAGATGAAGACGAACAGTGATCAGATATTGAACGGCTTATCTTCTTCTGCAACCACTTTGGTGCCATGGAGTTTTCGTGGTCGAACCAACCAGTTTCTCGCGTGAGCTCCATTTTTGCACCACTCACAAAGTTCAACCCTAACAGAACTAGTTGTAATGGAATTTGTTTTTCCTATATAACGTAATAAAAGTATCTGAACAACCTTATCAGTTTGTACTCTGTATGTACTCTGTGTTTCATGGTTAAAGCTGCACTGGAGTGTAAATGAATCGAGTCGGTTTAATGTCTTAAATGTTATATGCTCGATTCGATTTTGTTCATTTTTCTTGAATTTGAGCTCGTAGGGAGATTCTTTAAATTTAAATTAGACTATGTTCGGATATAATGTGCCTGATATTAAAAATAATATAGCTAGATACTTTACATGTAAATTTAGGGTTGATCATTGTTTCCAATTTAATTAATCGTGCTTTATACAATTATTATTATAAATTTGTGTTATTGTTATTTCAAACCATACATTCAAGAACGTACATTCTTAACCTACATCATCTATCCTGTTAATAATGCTTGGTTTTATTCAATTAAATCAAATACCTATCAAATTCATAGGGAAATTCAGAATTTTAAATTTATGGAGCTTTCCAAATTGTGTTTTAAAGTCGTGATCAAGGTTTATGTGTAGTTTTATATAATTAATTAATTAATGGAGTAATGTCTATATTCCAAGTTAGTTATTCAATTCCAATTAGTTGTAGGTTTGTATCACTATCTAGGATCGACCTAGTATACAGATTTAGATATTTTTGGAGTGAGGTTCTTGTGTCTCGGGGACATCGTGCTCCTTTAAAATTTAATCCCCCTAGCAATATATAGGTTTAAATAGAATATGGAGGGGAGGGTTGTGTTCACATAGGGACACAACGTGTTCCGGAGGCGCATGAGCTTTTGCCATATTTTCGTACACTTCATCTCTCAACTTGCCATCTAAATTATCTTTATTTATGGTTTAGATCATGTCAAATTTCAAATAAATGTATAAAGTTTTATAGTACTTGAAATTTCGATCTTATCCTATATTTGAACCAATCATTTATAAATATTATTATAAGTCAAGTTGAATTGGATTTCATAAATATCACAAAACAATTGATTTTACATTTTCATAATAAAGTTTTCACTTTGATTAAAGATATTTATACTACGAATTGTCATGAAATGATTTATTATATCATTATCATTTTTTATTAATTCGAGTATCACTTTTAATTAAAATATTATCATTTTTTATCTGCACTAGTATTACTATATTTTATTAATCTAATATCAGTTTTAATTAAAATGATAATATTACTGAGACGATTTCACACAAGTATTTGCTATGTTTGTTTTTGGTTTATTTGCGTTTTGAAAAAAAGTGAGTAGTTGTATACTACATTTGTTTTGAGTTTTGATATGATATTTTTTAATTTATGTCAAATGTATAAGAAATGTATGGTATATGTGAAAGTGTATCAATTGATGTGAGATAAAGAGAATACGTATTACTCCCTCTGTCTTAATTGGAAGGTGGGTGTTTCTTTTTTACACGTAAATCTAGTTGTAATACTTTCCTTTTTGAATTGCCCCATAAAAATTGATACATTTCCTTTTTAGATATACGGACCCACACAAAAACAATTAACACATTCACACACACTACTAATACAACTATCCATTAAACATTAAAATATTATATTCTCAACTCACCATCCATTATATTATTATGCTGCTCCTTAATTTCCGTGCCCAAAAAATGTTACATCTTTAATGGGATAGGGGGAGTATAATATTTAATGTGTAGATGAAGAAGTAGAAATAATATTTTAATGTATAGTGAGTAAGTGTATTAGTAGTAGGGGGGCCGTATGGAGATATATTAATTTTTTTTAGTGTGAGTCACATTTACTAAATAAGAAAAAACACTCTTCGTATCGGACGGACGAAAATGATAGAATACGGAGGGAGTAATTGATAAGAGAATGTATAGAAAGTGGGTTGTGGATTAAGAGTTAATATGGTTTGTAGATGTATTAGAGGTGATTTTGAAAATAAAAAATTAGATCACAAAGTCACAAACTGAAAACATGAGATATTTGTTTCAAATTTTATGTATTAATTATGGGGAGAGAAATGAATATATGAATATAAAAATGTAAAAGAATATTATTAATTGATAAGAGATAATAGAAAGGTGGATAAGTTAATAAGATTAGTCAGTGTATAATAATGCATACAGAAAAGTTTGAAGGGATATTTATTAAGACAAATTCTCTTGCTATTTACATGAGACGGTTTGTGAGACGTGTTAAAATATATTTATTATTTAGATAAAATATATTTAATCATTGTTAAAGTATATTTTCTTTAAGTATGCTGG
This sequence comes from Pogostemon cablin, assembly GCA_023678885.1. Lineage (NCBI taxonomy): Eukaryota > Viridiplantae > Streptophyta > Magnoliopsida > Lamiales > Lamiaceae > Pogostemon > Pogostemon cablin. The sequence goes on along the minus strand of CM042964.1, from coordinate 26,709,676 downwards.
ATTATGCATTAAAGTATGATTTCAACGTGTTATAATATAATTTATTATTGGCATACTTTAACTTCAAATAATCATACTTTATTTCTACAATAAGCATACTTTAAAGATGAGGTCAAACCGTCTGACACTCGTCTCCCAAATAACCCGTCTCACAAGAGAGTTTCTATTTTATTAAATCTGGTACTTTAAATTCAAAATAAACACCACCCACTAAATTAAATAAAAAATAAAAACTCAAAACATGCCAACTCTAAAGAAATGTCAAATTCAACTTAAAACCAGACAAGTTGCATTATCAACACATTCAAGTCTAAAAAAACTCGATTACTAACCTATTAAAATTAGAAGCTAATGAGCTCGAAATTTAAAGTAGCATTGTTCATAAAAACAAAAAACAAAACTTCTTGTAAATAATGATGATTGATAAAGCAATAATTTTTGTACAAGTTACAATTGCCAGAAATGAGGGACTGACATTATTATATGAACAGAAGCAAAGAAAGGAACATTGTTGTATTTACAGCAACCTCATCCATCTTTCACAACTCATCAATATTGTTGCTCAAAGATGTGGGTTTTTTTTTAGACAAAGAAACATGTGCAGATCAAATGTAAGGATTAATGTGAGATGAGTAATCTCGAATCCCAGCTCCTTCCCATCCCATCCATTCTTCCCACATATCCCAATCTTGATCGTTCATTCCCCTCATCGGCTCGTCTTCGTCGTACATCTCCATCTGCGGTGTGCTCGTCTCCCCTCGCAAGTTGCTCATCACAATCTGCACAATGACAATATCTTAAGTTTTAACCATCCACTAACCTCCAAAATGTCGAGCTAATCATATTGGAATACAAGAAAACAACTTGAAATAAAAGGGACCAAAGAAAAATGATAATAGACGTGGCGTAGGCGAACGAAAGCGACTCGGAAACAACTTGATCATAAGGTAATTGGATCATGACCTTTCATTGCTTTTAACACACTTTAAATCAATGAGGAATAATGCAATCAACCAAGTCTATAGAGCCAAATTTCAAGTCAAGAAAACATTGTATTATTTAAATGATAAATATTTGAAGTTTGAGCAGTTGAAATTATGATAAATCATAAATAATTGAAGTTGGTGAATTAAATGATGAATACTTGAAGTAGGTGCAATTGCATAATATCAATAGACATACAAGTAATAAATGGCATTGTTATCATGAAATTATGAAAAGAAAAAAAATTACTTTTTGAATACTTAAACTTAATGTAGTTTAGCTCTGAAGATTAAGTTTCTTACATCATATGCTTCATTGATTTGATAAAATTGGATTCCACAATTGCTTCCTCTACATACATCAGGATGATACTGCCAAAACCCAAAAAAAGATCAACAAACAATCTGATTTCAGTTTAGAATAATTACACAATCAACAATGAACAGGGGATAAGGATGAAATTAATAAGGATTAACTGCAATTAAGGATAATGAAATCAAATAACATGAATTCCAAGAATATACAACACAAATCATCTCCAGAATACCAGGTCTTCATATTGTACTTCAAATCCCAATTCACATTTTCAAAAGGAACAAACCTCAAAAATTTGGACATCAAACACTCCAGAATACAGAGAAGACCATTAATTACAAAATTCAAATTAAATTAAACAGTTCAAAACTCCTAATATAATCACTAACTCTTGAATCTCATAGAAAACATTCTGAACAATCAAGTAAAATAAACTGATAAAAATTAAACATTAACTAAATTACCTGAAGAGCAAGTTGTCTGAAAGCCTTCTTGACCTCAGATTCAGTAGCACCATGATGAATCCTTAAAGTCTTGTAAGGATCATCCACAGCAGCAGATGAAACACAAGAAACCTTAAATCCCTTCTTACTTTTATTATTTCCAGATTTTTTTCTTGACAAATTATCCTGAAAATGAGCCCAAGAACCAGATGCAGAACCACATCCAACAGCAGCAGCCATTTTTTTCCCTCAAATAATTAAAAATGCAAACTTTAATCTCAACCCCACCTAATAAAATTCAAGATTATCCAAGTTTTAGAAACCCCACGATCCAAAAACCACAACTAACGCGAATCTTTTTATGGATTGAACCCCAAAGTGAAAAAAAGTGTTATTAAATTAAAAAACCCTAATGGTTGAATTAATAATAGAGTCAATTGGAATTGCTTTGAGGTGACGCCTTGTGAACCCTACAACGGAAATTAAGCCAGATGATGAAAGAATGGCTCCTCACACAAGTATATATAGATATATAGATAGATATAGATGTGGTGACAATATATGGTGGATCAATCAAAGGTCCTTATCTGAAAGGGGGGGGGGGGGGGGGGGATACGTGTTTCACGATTGTTTGAGGTGTGGACGAGAAATTGGGTTAGTTATGTCGATCTTATCCGTCCCTTGGCCTTCTGGTATGATCCTAGTCAGATTTGTAATAAATCAATTTTGCTATCTTCAGAAAGAGAGAAGCATCTGTTTTTACTTTTGGAGGTATATTCTGTACTTTTTTGTAATTTCAGTTTGGTCCTTAAACTATTACATTTTACGGATGAGTCGCGTTTCGTTTGGATTAGGAGTATCGCAATTTGGCACTTTATTGGAATCTTTAATGATTTCGTAATATTCTGTTTCTTGTTTCTCTTTAAAGTTTGAATGGCGTTTTCTTGCAATTTATTATGGAAAAACGTTGAAAATTTGCAATAATTATCGGGAGATTGTCAATAATTAGTTATAAATCTATTTATTTCCTATATTAATCTAAAATTATGATTGAAATAGGCAAAAGTTCCTGCGCACCCCGGGTAACGGTATAAACACGACCCTCCCCCTTCAATCTTATTTAAACATATGCATTGCTAGAAGTTTAAATTGTAAAGGAACATGAAAATTGCAAAAACGCACGGAATGTTCTCCGTGCGCCCGGGTGCGTAGAGCCTCACTCCTGAAAATAACTTCACCTAATATAAGAATCAGGTTAGAGAAACTATGTTCAAGACGACCAATTAAAACTAATCAACTGATATAGAAAAGGTTCAAACGTCTGAATTAATTAAAAGTTATTATAACATGAAAATAAATTGGGATACAAGTTTATAGAAATTTTGTTTAAAATTTTATAGAGCATGTATAGTGTGAACCAAATGTAGATATAATATTTTTTTTTTTTGAGGAAAATACTTGTAAGACTGTTTTACAAATACATTATTTCATGAAACAGATAAAAAGTACTCACTCCGTCGCACCGAAAGGTCATCATTTTACTATATTGGACGTCCTATTGAAATGTCCCCAATTTTCATTTTTAGTAAAAGGTACCACATGTGGCCCACCACTCACTATTAATACAACTACCCACTACACATAAAATAATAATACTCCTTAATCTACGTACAAAAAATAATCGATGACGTTTGGGCGGGACGGGGGGACTAATAATATTTTTTAATGAAAAGTGTTTTTTAATTATTGAAAAATAATAATTTTACGGTGAATTATTTTATAAATAATTTACAATATAAATTAAAAGTTTTAATATTATAAAAAAAATGATAATATTTTTAATAAAAAATTATTAATTAATTACGAATTCATAAAATTGTTTCACCGTAATAAAGTCTCACTCAAGTTCATTTTTTAGGCAAAAACTTATTTGAAACAATCTCACGGAATGACTTTAGTGAGACAGATGAGAAGAAATAATATAATAGGGAAAGTGTTACTCAACTGATGAAAAGTCATGATAACGGTGCTGTGAGTGATAACGTTTTAAAAGAAAAATAATAATATCTTTAATAAAAAATAATAATTAATTATAAAAACATAAAATGATCTCCCCGTGAAATGGTCTCACACAAACTATCCTTAATTTTTATTATGAGTTGAATAAAAAATTATACTCTCACAATATATATTACTCTAATATTAAATTCTAATCGAAATTCATTATTAACTACAAAATTATAAAATTATAGATTATTGAGTTATTAATTGTGGGGTGATGGTCTATTATCGTTTGATTTATTTATGCAATACTTGAAAATCAGTACTTCCACGAAATGAAAATGTCCTTTTTAAGAAATCTTAGTGACTCACAAAAATAGTTACTCTTTGACAAAGAAACGTACCAAATAAATCAAAAGTAAGCATAATCTATAAAATTGTATTTAATAGTATAAATTTCAAATTTCAAATTTAGAGAAATTCTTATTTTAAGGATATCATTATAGTTATAGTTCATACAATCCTCATATTTATTTACTCCACTATTTAATTTCTTAAATGAATCACCTAACTGTTTCAAAAAAAAAAAATCACCTAACTTTTGTTTTTTCTTTAACAAACTATATTAATTTTAATTTAATAATATATATATATATATATTAATAAATATATTAATATTTATATTAATCATGTCATTAATTATTCAATAAAAAACTAACAATATTTTTATAAAAGTTCATTAAAAATTCGTTAACAAATTGTATAAATTTTTATTAATTATATATATATATATATATATATATATATATATATATATATATATATATATATATATATATATATATATATATATATATATATATATATATATATATGAATTGAATGTGGGTGCATATTTTTATTTTTTAATATATTTTATGTATTACAATCATTACTTAAATCACATCTAAATGTATAAGAGTTTAATGGTGGAAAAAGTTTCTTGTGAGACGATAATTTCGTGGGACGGGTTATGAGACGGGTCGATCTGTAGTTAAAGTATGTTTGCTATATAGACAAAGTATGTTAATTTGTTGTTAAAATATGTTATTTTAAAGTATGATTAAAATAAAATTAAAATGTATTTTTAAAGTGTTATAGTATGATAATTTACTATAAACATACTTTAACTATAAATTAACATACTTTACTTATATTAAGTATACTTTAACAACCAGGTCTTACATAAATCGCCTCACAAGAGAATCCCTCTCATACAAACAGGGAATTCGTGTGATGTTTCTTAATATAAAGTATAAATATGTTTTGTGTGTTTTGTTATTATTAATTATAAAATATGTTTTGTTTGTAATATGATAATAATAATTTAATTTGAATGTATTTTGAAGTCGTAGGATATGTGTGATGTTTCAATTTTTTATGGTAAAATTGGTGTGCACTGGTATGAAATCTCATTATGAAACCATTTTATATTTTATTAACTACTAGTATTTATCCGGCCGCGCGTTGTGCGGACAAGGACATTTTTTAAATATTTTTATATGTAAACTTTTATTTTTTATGAGGTTTATACATTTTTTAAATATTTTTATATGTAAACTTTTGTTTTTTATATGTTAGATGTGAAATGGTGGGACATAATATTTTTAGAAATGAAAATCAGGGTTCTTGATTTAGTGAGTCATTTATTATTTATTAACTAGTAATCATAACCCGTGCAACGTATGGACATGGTTGATATTTAATTTATTTGTTTTTTATTTTTATTTTATTTATTTTTCATATAACCTCACCGTCCATCCTAAAGGTCCTTATTGTACTATTTTGGATGTTCATTTTAAATGTATCAATTTTTCTTTTAGTAAAATGGTCAAACATATGACTTACTACTCACTGCATAAACAAATATCCATTACACACAAAAAAAAACTCATTAATTCACGTAATGACCACCTTTAAACTAAGGAGAAATATTATCACATTGTAATTATTTGAGATCAAAAGTTTGAAAATTGATTAAATTATTTAAAGGGTTTGTAATTTATTTAAATTATTTAAATAATTTGAAAAAAAATTGATTAAAATATTATTTTAAATTATATATATATATATATATATATATATATATATATATATATATATATATTACCTTTGATCCGATAATAATTTTTACATTCCTAAAAAGAAGTAATTATTTATAACACATTGCGTAAATTTTATAGAAAAAGTAAGTAGTAATTTTATGGTACCGTAAAAGTATTATTATATTATTATGTGCATAAATTTCGAAATAAAAAAAGTGTAAAGTTATAGCATGTAGGAAAAGAGATGACAATGGTAAGGTATCCGCTTATTTTAGGATACTCATATTCGTTTAAATATTAATTACCCGTATTTGTACACGTCTCATTTTAAGTTAATATTTTATTAAAAATTAGTATACTATTATTAATTAAATATAACATAAAATCTATTATTTAATTTTGTGGTACCTTAAGAGTGTTAATATTGTACTATATATTATTATTTGCATAAATTTTGAAATAAACAAAAATAAAAAGTGTAAAGTTATAGCATGTAGGAATAAAGATAGCAACCGACAGAGTACCCGCATTTTTTGGGATACTTATACTCGTATCCGTTTATTAAATACCCGTATATGTACCCGCCCCGTTAAAAAAATTTATTATCATACCCTTATCCGTCTCATACCCATTTATCAAAATTCGCGGGTTACCCGTACTTATTTAATATTCATTTATTTTATTAATATTTATATTTATTTATTGTTTAAATTAATATTTTATTAAAATATTTTATTATTAATCAAATATTATATAAATTTTCTTTTAATATTGCATTAATTATATTTTAGACAAAGTTTAAAATTAAAATAAGTTTTTAACGTAAGAAAATATTTTGGACAATAAAATTAATAATATACAAAATAAATAAAATATTACAACAATAAAGATAAAGATTGTATAAATGATGTTATGTATTCACATTAAAAATAAAACAAAAAATATTACTTTTGACAATAAATTTCAATTAATAATTTAAATATATGAGTTCATATAATAAAAAATAATTTATCTTTAAAAAGAAATTTAAAAAATAATTTAGATATATAAAAAGGCAATAAAATAAAAGATAAAAATTGTACAAATGATATTATGAATTCATGTAAATAAAATAAAATTACTTAGATACATAAATAATCAACTGACACACACACACACACACACACACACACACACACACACATATATATATATATATATATATATATATATATATATATATATATATATATATATATATATATATATATATATATATATATATATTATGGGAGGCCAAGAAAATGAATGACTGAGATAAAATAAAAAAACAAAATAAAAATATATAAAATAAATAAAATATTACAACAAAGAAGATAAAGATTGTCCAAATAATATTATGAAGTCACGTAAAAAAAATTACTTAAACATATACTCATATATTATGGGAGCCTAAGAAAATAAGTGGATGAGATAAAATAAAAAAACAAAATAAATGAATGAGATGTCGTTAAAGATTAGTAATTAATTTTAACTTTTAAAGTGTGTTTATTATATATAAAGAAAGAAGATTAATAAAGAGCCAAAATTTACTATTACCAAGCTAAATTAGGTAAGTTAAAATAAGAGGAAAAATTTAGTATAATTTTGACTTTTAAAGTGTGGTAGAAAAATTTTTTGTCTAATTTTGACTTTTAAAGTGTGTTTTATTATATATAAAAGAAAAATGAATTCGACTTTTAAGATAAATGATTAATTTCAATTCTTTGTCTCATTGCACAGTTGAATCAACACTATGAATATCTCAATGCTAATTGCGATATTATATGTTCAGTTGTTCTAAAGGCTAATTATACTATGAGTGAGACTATTGTGTTTCCGGAGACATCGTGTTTCTTTGTAATTTCTGTGTCTTTTTGTAATTTAAATCCCCTAGCAATACATATGTTTAAATAGAATATGGAGGGGAAATATTATGTTCATATGGGGACACGACGTGCCCCGAGAGCGCAGAAGTTTTTGCCTTATAATATAGAATTCCTTCATAAAAATTAATTATATGGGCTACATCTAACGTTGTAGAAGATAAAATAAAGTAACGGTCAAGATATTCTGTTAGATTTTGATTTTGGTATTATATCACGCCGCGTCAGACAAGTGACATGCATGACCAGAGGGAAATCTGCACCTTTATTGAGGTTGATATTTTCTTTTCATGATATAAGATTTATCTATATTTTAAGTAACATCCATAAACCATTCACAAAATGAGATGTAACATTATTAGAAGATTTGGTTCGAAATGTTCCACCCATATTATAGCATATCAAACGGATCCTCACAATTTTGTGATAAATTTTCATTTCAATCATAGCCTATATCAATAAATCTCCAACTATATAAGTCGAATTTAAATAAAATAAAATAAAATAAACAGAAATGTAAATTGCGAATTAGTTAATTAAAAACAAGAGAAAAAACTCTCTTCGATCGTGTTCATTAATTTCACAGTGTTATATATATGACAACATTAACTATCACGAATATAGTTAATTATGTAAGTTAGTGTGTTTTTAAAATTAATGAAATTAATAATTGCTGTTGTAACAACTCAATAATGTACACGTTATATAATAATTTAATCAGAGGAATCATGCATATAATAGTAATTAAGTGCATATCTTTTTCAACCAGGAAAGGATCTCAGATAGCTTTCTTATCCATAACCTAAAAATAATTTTAAAACATTATATATTTCATATTTCTTAATTTATTTATCCATTACACCATTCGACTATACACCGATACAAAAGTAATAACCTCTCAATACAATTTATTTAAATAAAATATCACAATCACCAAATACATGTAAATTGCTCTAATACTTCTATTTATTTATATAAAGAAGGGCGATCACTCAAGCCTTTAAATATCAATGAAGTCAATATATAATAATCAATATATTATATATCGAGAGAAGAAATATCACTCAATTGCGTTTGAGGAAAAAATGATAATTTGTTAGATGAAAAATTATTACCACGCAGCAAATTGCAGAAATGATTGATTGTTAATGCAGTAACCTAACCTAGAGACAAATTGTACATCATTTGTTTATATGTTGACCTAATCTCAACTAAAATAAAATTAATATACATATTTGATTTTCTAAAATTGTAAATATTCTTATTTTCTAAAAAAGAAAAACAGTAGTCAAGTAAAAGAAAAAAACCAAAAGGATTAATCATCGCATTTCTCAACAAGGATTGTTAGTTAAAAAAAAAAAATCACATGGCACATGAGGCTGCAGGTTGATTGTTACAAGCTACCTAGGCTACACAAGTTGTCATTTAACTACAACAAAAAACCCTTAACAGGACACTTGTAAGTGTCTTACTAAGGGGTATAATGAGACATTTTCAAGGTTTTAAATGATTAAGACACTTATCTTAAGTGCCCTTTTTCGTCGAGTCACAATAGGTAAAAGTGTCTTATTACATGATAATTAAAACATTTTAAAGTATCCTTTTTACTTGAGTCACAATAGGTAAAAGTGTCTCATTAGATGATAATTAAAACACTTTAAAGTGTCATTTTTTACTTGAGTCACAATAGGTAAAAGTGTCTCAATACATGATAATTAAAACACTTTAAAATATCATTTTTGTTCGAGTCACAATAGGTAAAAGTGTCTCATTACATAATAATTAAAACACTTTAAAGTGTCCTAATATTCTATAATTTTATAGGACACTTTATAAGTATACCTATTAATTAGCAAGTCAATTTTAATTTTTATTTTTTAAAAAAAGTGTTCTTTAAAAGAAATTATCAATTTAAAATATAATTTTAATTAAATATACGTCTTATACCTTAAAATTCACATTAAATATTACTACTCTATCATTTAGCAGTAACCACCAAATTTACAGAAACTATAAGTATTGACTCTTAAAACTTCTCACAAATAGTTAAAAGGATACAATACATGACAAGGAGTTAAAGAAGATTAAACTTATTTTTATTACTAACTGAACCGACACAAAGAATAGTATTCTAACTTGAACTAATCAATCTTGATCATCAACATTAGCCACCTGCAACAAAATCACTCACAAAAAAAAAAAAAAGATTCAAGTTACATTACTTATTGCATAGGGTTTTGAAAACACAATACTTGCAATTCATATATGCATTATTTAGGAAACATTCAATGCTAATAGCTAGTGCTATGAATTTGAGAAATTACAAAGTTGCAGGGCCATGCAATGCAAGTTCCAATTGCGTCTCCAATTATAGCTAATTTGAATATGGCCTGATTAATTCTTCATCCCACTCAATAGGTGCAACAATTTGAACTTCACCACCAACTTTTCCCAAGTCGTCTTCCCCCAACGTTTTGATTAGGATCTAAACTTCGGGCCACTATTTTATTAGCGTCAAACAAACTTTTCAAGAGCACAAAATTTTCAACCTAATATTTCAATGAATGAAACTGCATTAGATTGTTGAAAATGAATGTTTGATAGAGTAGAACAATATAATAACACAAGAGTAGAGAAAATACACCTGAAGCCCATTTCTAAAGTTGATCGAGTTGGATGATTGACCAGGGGATAAAGGTTGAGGTGGGATGGACACATGGTTTGGATTTTGTTGCTGCTGCAGTTTTTGTTGCAACTCTTGGAACTTTGATCCATTTTTTCCGCCATCCTAGCCATCATTTCTTGATGTTCTAAAACCATCCTATGACATGTATTACGACTTGGAATCTCACCCCATGCATCTGATGGGTTGACACCTAATCCAAGCATACGTATCCTACTATGTGGATATTTGCCTATAACTTGGGCGAACGAGTCACTAGGTCCAATGGAGTCCCATGAACCAGGTGGTAATTGCACTGCTCTTATTCAAGTCTGTATAATCACAAGAAAGAAGTAATTTCATGACTATAAGCCTATAATCAACATAACTAGTAATAAGACTATATACCTTCACATCTTTTCTACCCCAATATGGTAATAAAATCTTCCATTGATCTTCATTTACCCTATCTGGTTTATCATATGCTTGATTCTCAATTGGAAGTGTTGCATCAAACCATTTTGAATTGACTCTTCCCTTCCAGTTTTTCCTTTTCTTTCCAATGGACATTAAGATCCAATGTTCTGCAGCTTGGGGAACTTAAAATCTCTCCTATAAAACACTCATATCAGTAACACCTTTATCATTTAAACTTTTCTCAAGGAACTAGAATAAACTACAACAAATTAATGATCTTATTACCTTAACCATCTTTATCATCTCAACTTTCCTCGCTTTTGGCACCTTGCGCCAATCATCAATGTCAAGTGGAACAAACTTACTATTTCTTGCTAATGTACCTAAAAATCTAGTTAATTTCTTTCGATGCATTAGAATCAACACTTGATTCTTCTCAAAAGTAACATAGTGAAAATGACGAGATTTATTTTCTTAGTTTCAAGAACCAAAAAGAAGTGGCAAGATAATGACGAAAAATAAGATTATACATACATTCAAAGGATATAAACAAAACATATGATTACTTTTATAACTAAAAGATCATACCCGTGGTGGAAGAGGAAATCTATGATTAAGAGATTGCAGTTTTCCTTGAAAAATTGTGTGCTCCATATGATATTTGCAACTTGTTTAACAGGGATCAGTTGGAAACTCTTCACCTCTCCATCTATGAGTAAAAAGACCTCGATTACAGGTCGATAGAAGCTTTAGAGTTGAAACTATAAAGTTGAAGAACCTGACCCTCATTCTTAAGAACAAAGCTCTCAGGAAGCTTTAGATCATAACAAAAAATAACCTCTCTCTACATCAGCTCTGGAAGCTTCTTCCGGAGCTGAAAAGGCTACATTTCAAGATCTTCTGCCTTTCCCATTAGGATATCGTAAGACCTGCAACTGCCTTTCCCATTAGGATATCGAAAGACCTGAAACCAAAGATATATTATGATCCATAGAGATGGGAAAGTTTCATGAACATCACCTTAAAGAACAGTAGACTTGCTTATCATTAATAAACATCAATGCTTTTGAAGAAGCTGTGAGCTACAACTGCCTGAATCAGAAACAAGCAGCTAGTCAAAATATTACTAGAGGAAAATAGAAGAAAAAAAAGGATAGAAAATAGAAATGAAACACACATATGTATAGTCCGAAGCTGAATATCTTGATCATAAACATCAATGCTTTTGCAGAAGCTATGAGCTACAGCTGCCTGAATCAGAAACAAGCAGCTAGTCAAAATAATACTTCAAATAAGATCACCTCAATATTATTTTAGATACTACAACAAATTTAAATCATCATAACATCAATATGTAGAAGTTAGTGTCCATCTCTTGTCAAACTCTATTTGGAAGGACTCAATAAATCATATCAAAAGGAATTGAAATCATCATAAGAGAAAGACAAATAATGTATTTCACAAATAAGAAAACTTTTTAAGTAGTAAAGATAAATATTACCTTGCTCATTGGAAGGCTTTTTACCCATATGTGATTGTTTTTGTTGTTCATATTGCTGAAGCGGCAGATCTTTCAATTGAGGCTCATTCCTTGTATGATATCGATTCTAGGTGTCATTACTAAAATAATAAGAGAAATAAAATAGTAAGTAGATAAAACATCCGAGAAAATTTTAAGAATAAATAAATTTTATCCTTTCTCCTTGAAAGCTTGTTTTCTAGATTGCAACTTTTAAGAAAAAAAATCACAAGTGAGTGACAAGCTAGAAAATTCTTAAGTAATAGTAAAAACAAGTATAACCTTGCTCTTTGGAAACTTGTAGTGAACTTTGTTGTTCATTAGGTTGCAGTTACTGCTGTTTTTCCATGAGAACTTGTTCTTGAAATGTAAGAAGAAGATATATGAAGTTATAACCAAACACTGATTGAAGTAGTAGATGGAAACATGAGTAATCATTGAAAAAATTTTAACCTGACTCTTTGAAAGCATGTTGACTTCGTTGTGGTTGCATCTGCTGTTCATATTTCCCTTCGGTTCCTCTCCGAATTCTAAGATATTTTACTGTAATATAACATATATCATCTAATTAAGGTAACCTTAAATGAATTTTTTGACATTCGAATCACATAGCACAATAAATATGAAAGCTAAGCTACCATGTTCCAGTTTATTTTGCCCCTGGACATTCTCTTCTATTTCATCTTCATCTTGTACTACTAGCTTTCTAGTCTTAGACAAAATCCCTTCATTGAGGGCAACCCGATTACTTTCCGTACTTCTTCCCATCCCTTGAACACTCTTGCTAACCATGTTCAACTTTGACTCCATACAATAATTTCTTACAGCAGTAAACAAACAAAAAATTTTTGAATAGAGTCATATCTCCACATGTTTTGCTCAAGAGAACATGAATTTAATAAGCAATTATTAAATTAGATATTCAGTGATCTCAGCCCAATATACATGTATCAATTATATGTTTCGGACATTAAAGTATAATTGTATAAAAAATAATTGGATACTAAACACAAAATAGTATCGTAATGATATTTTCGATAGTGATTATACAATTTAGTATCCGAGCGAGAAAGTTGGATACAACTAACAATTTTTATTATCAGATATTTTTCTGATATTAAAATTTTGATACAACAAGCTACTTTTTTAGTAATGTACACTCCATTACCTAAAAATAATGAGTTAATTGCGGAAAAGACAAAAACTTGTAAATTAATCATTATCTTTGAAAAATTATAAAAAAGAATCATACATTTAAACATTTTTTGCAAAACAAACTCAACTTAAAAAGAAAAAACTCCACCTTTAATATCCAAATTTCATGATAAAATTGTAAATAATCTTATTTCTAGAAAAGAAAAAAAGTAAAGTAAAGGAAAAAAAAGAAAAACCAAAAGGATTAATTATCACATTTCTCAAAGAAGGATTGTTAGTTTATTTATCACATGGCACATGAGGCCGCGGGAAAAGCAATTGATTGTTACAAGCACACAAGTTGTCATTTGTTTATATATTCACCAACTCAGCACATTTCTTAATTTACTTGGAAAGTCAAAGATGAAAACTGATTATTATTAATTTAAAAGCATAATTGTAGCTAGATCATTTGAATAATTTTAACAAGAATAGGATACACCTTAATTTAAGGTGGTAAACAATGAGGAGTTTAAAATTAAATGGTCCCATAATAATTTACTTTATTCAAAATAATTATAAGAAATTTAATTTTTCTAAAATAGTTTCATAATAATCTTTCTTTCAAAATAGTCCGATAAATTTTAAATTCTCATCAAACGTTATTTTTACTTAAAAATATTCTAAATTTCTAATTTTATGTGATGTGACTGAATAGGTGCTTTACAAAGTTATAGAACGAAATTTGTACTAAAATATTGTTTTAGAATTGAATCAGAGTAGAATTGAAATGTTTGAGACTTTTTTAATAAAAAAAAATGTAACGATTTACATCTTTGAAGTCTATATATATAATGCATATATGTACATGGCATATATGGTGATAGAGAAGCAGTGGAATAATTGGAATCTGCAATAATATTGGTTTGTGTAAATAGCATGAAGATGGAGATGAAGGTGTCAACGATAGTAAAGCCAGCTGCGGAAACGCCAGGTGGCAGCATTTGGCTGTCAAATTTGGATTTGCTAATGCCTTCATCCTACCATGCCCAAGCCGTGTCGTTCTACCACTCCAACGAGGCCGCCAACTTCTTCGACGCGGCGGTGCTGAAGGAGGAGCTCAGCCGCGCCTATGGTTGAGTTCTACCCCTATGCTGGGAGGCTGAGGAGGGGGCCAAATAATCGGTTGGAGATCAACTGCAACGAGGAGGGGGTATTGTTCATCGAGGCGGAGTGCAACGCTACCGTTGATGATTTCACTGCAGATTTTATCCCAAACTCCGACCTCAACCTCATTCCTCCTGTTGATTATTCTCAAGGAATTTCTACTTTCCCACTTATGGTCTTACAGGTAAATATATTATATACTCCCACCTCATGACATGCATCTTTACTGTTTGAGGAGGAAAAAATTATTATTTTTACTAATTTTATTAACTTTTGAGATTAATATGATATTTTAAGGTAATAAATACTCCATCCGTTCCACCAAAAGGGTGACGAAACTTTTTTGCACGTAGATTAAGGGATATAATATTTAATGGTTAGATGAGAAGAGAGACATAATAATTTTTTGATATATAGTGGGTGAGTGTATTAGTGTGGTATGTGGGTTCCATGGAGATATATTAATTGTTTGGGGTGGGTTCCATTTACTAAAAAGGGAAATGCACCTCTTATATTGAGACGGACAAAAATGACAAAATGCACTCCTTGTGGTGGGACGGAGAAAGTAATATATAAAGTATGTTATATGTGCAAACTGATTTATAAATTGTAAGTTCTCACTTTCTTTTTTCTCTTTTGAGATCAAGACATGTGCTTGGGAAATGGGGAGGCATGATACTAATAAAAAAAATCGAATACTCCTTTGTCCCATTCAAAAGGTCCCTTTCATTTTTTATATATATGAGACCCACACACTTTCTATAATACAATTAAAATATGGGATCTGCCCCCAGGGCATAGCTCAAGTGGTAGAGGGGAGGGTGGAAAGGCCTTCCAGCTGAGCTTGGTTGCTGCAGGGTGGGGGTTCGAATCCTGCCTTTGGCATGGATTTGGCCCCTTGCAAGCACAAGTTTAACAGTGAGCCCTCTCTATAAGCCACTTGAGGCACATCCTGCGATTTACCTTCTCCACCAATCCCCAGGGCAGGGGCGGTGGGGGCCCCTAATGGTGGGGTACACCATTATTAAAATATGGGATCTCACACTCCCACTAATACAACTACACATTAAATAATAATATTAATTAATTTATGTGCAAAAAAGCAAAAGCCCCTCTTAAGTTGGGACAGAGGGAATATAATAATTAACTAAATAATTGAATCATAATTCATAAATTAACATTAACAAACAAAGAAACAAGTACTCCCTCCGTCCCGCGAAAAGAGTGTCTTTTACTTTTTGCACGTAGATTAAAAATAATTATTATTTAATGTGTAGTGTGTAATTGTATTAGTGGGAGTGTGGACCCTATATTTTAATTGTATTAGAGGGGGTATGTGGGTCCTATGCGTGTAAAAAATGAAAGGGAACCATTTGGGTGTGACGACTAAAATGAAAAAAATATCATCTTTCAATGGAACGAGGGAGTATATATAATTATGGAAAAAAAATCATATCATTGCTTTGTATTTTTTCCTTACTAAAAATACTATAATACCAACTTTTTTTTCTCTTACTAAAAAGTTGCCACCCCCGATGCTCTGCTGAGGGCACACCCGATATTTTAAATTTAATAGCTTGGAAAGACAAAATTAACCCTAAATAAAAATAAATCAAAAATTAACCCTAAATAAGTTCATAAAATTGATTTCTGAACTTCAATTCCACATAACAGAAATAATCTCGTAGCCAATGGACATCAATATAAATTTTCAATTTTATCCAATTCTCTACGATATCAGATTCATTATTAATTACTATGAATTCAATTAAATATTTCTGTAAAGAAATTTATTATTAATTTAAGAAGTCATCACTCAAACCCAATTTAAGATCTCTATTCTCTCTCATTTGTATACATCGCCATTTCTTTGTTTCCGGCCACGCCACTAATTACAAATCTGATATGGATAGATTGTGTGTTGTTTTAAAAACAGAAGAAATTATATTTCTACTGCGGTGTCCTTCTGGGCTTCATCTCCGGTTCAGCCCGACGGAGAATACCAGTACCCTCTGACATCTTTATTGCTCGCTATTTATCCTTTCTTATGCATGAATTGTGTTCGCAAGGGGTGATTTTTCACTGTCATTCACCTTCATCTAAACCCAAGAACAGTTGGAAGCAACGCAGAGACTTAAATCAAATATTTTTCTCTCTATAAAATTTTCATTGCGAAGGGCTAAAATCGGAAGAGAAACGAGAAGGAAATGATACGGGGCTGTGAAATCTCAACGGCAATCCTGCGGGTGTTTTCCTCCGCCATACCGCCATGGACAGTTGGACACTGTCGGGTGTGTAAAGAAAATTTGATTTCCAAGATTAATTTGGAAGGTTTTGAGTAAGGTCATCATAGTCTTTTTATTATATTTTTTTTAAGTGATTGGGTGCCTTTAGTATTTAATTGGGTGGCACTACTAAAATACTATAATACCAATTTTTATTAAAGAAAATGAATATTAAACGTGAATCGTTCTTTGGTGGTGTATAATTTATTTTCAATGTTGCAGTTAACTCGTTTCAAATGTGGTGGAGTATGTATTGGCATTGCTAAAGAGCATCACGTCTCCGATGGGGTTTCCGGTTTCCATTTTTATTTCACGTGGTCTCACCTCGTTCGAGGTAAGACCTTCGGTTTCACTCCGATCTTCGACCGGAGCCTACTAGCCGCCCGCAATCCGCCGCGCCCTACCTTCTCCCACATCGAGTACCAACCGCCCCCGCCAACCACCACTCCTCTACTTATACACAACGACTCCAAAACCACATTCTCAATGTTCAATATAACTCGCGATCAGATGAACGCCCTCAAGGCCAAGTGCAATGTCTTTTTGGGAATCATCTCAAAAAATCAAGAATCAAAAAAGGCGGTGATTCAAATTAACACGGTGAATATGAAGAAGTAAGCCGTTATCTCGGCAATAATGAGCCAAAGGAGGAAATACAATCGATTCCTCTATTTAAGTGGTTCTCGCATCTCCTTGTTACTCTTCCTAACTTTTCCCCGGGTAGTTCCCAATGTTTGGCACTTTCCATACTTCATGGGTAAAACATCAACAAATTCGCTCATGATCAAGTTACAACCTAAGATCTATGACCATATTATGTTAACTGTTCGTATCTAACTTTCAGGCATTAAGATACGTTTCAAGCGTGCTTCGTTCACCTCCATCTCCGTTTAGATTTAGGTAGCGATTTCGCTTCCTCCGAAAAGAAAGGGTTTGAGCTGCTCCCTCGCACGCAGACCGGCCTGTTGCTTCTTCCGGTGACTTGAGCGCGATAGGTTTTGTTAACCTGGTTCTCAACTACACCTCCTACGAGGCGTTTGCTGGCCACGTGTGGCGGTGCGTGTGCATGGCGCGTGGCCTGCCGCCAAATCAAGAAACAAAGCTGCACATGCCGGTGGACGGACGTAGCCGGCGCTTCCGCTCACCTTCTTCGGCGACGTGATATTCTCCGCCACGCCGGTGGCGGTGTCCGGCGAGCTGGTGGCGAATTTGTTGAGGTCTGCGGTGGGGAAAGTTCACGACGCGATTGCCATGCTGGACGACGAGTACTTGAGGTCGGCTCTGGATTACTTGGAGTTGCAGGGTGACGTTAGCGCCATCGCGCGTGGGACGCACACGACGAGATGCCCTAATCTGGGGATCATTAGTTGGGCGAAGCTGCCAATTTACAATGCTGATTATGGGTGGGGAAAACCCGTTTACCCAGGTTCGGAGTGGCTCCGGGAAGAGCTTGTTAGGAAATTTATATTTCCTATATAATTTAATTGTGGGCAATATATTAATACTCAATTATATTAGCTATTCAAATATTATATTGGGCTTAATTAAGTGATTAAAATAAAGTAAGAGCCTATGGACTACATTTATTTGATATGGGCCAATGAGTAGATACCCAATATTACGTATCAGGTGATTTGGGTGGCCTGATATGGGTAATATATATAGATACCTAGGTTATGGTCCCCATCACTAAGCCGCACACAGTTCTCTCTTTCCCCATCTGAAGAGATTACGAAGGTCCTTACGGAATCCAGAGGCTTTAGTGAAGGAAGACCTTAAACCTGCTGCTGATCTTCCGTTTAATTCCGCATAAGAAGATCAATGGATCAAGGTATTCCTCTATATAATTATTTTATGGATCTTGTTGAATAATGTTAGGGCTTAAGGTGTATTTGGATTAATTATTATATTTCCAACAAGTGGTATCAGAGCCACCCTAATTGTGATTCTCTGAGGTCTGTATAAAATTGTTTTTCTTAACAATTGAGATCGAAAACTAGTATTGAATAATCGGTCATTTGATACGGATGCTTTAAAATATATTAGTGAACGATTAATTCATTTTGATTTTTTTTAAAAATTAAATTCCGCGTATTCAATAATGACCTTATTCACGTTTGAATCATCATTGAATATGCCATCTGTAAATCGGCCTTGAATTCGTGATAGTTAATTATTATAATTTGCAGTGTGTGGCATATTAAATTTGCAAACTTGTATTGTTGTCTCGGATTCATCATTTAATGATAACAATATATATTCATGTTTTTTTTTTGTACTGTTAAGCCTTTTGGATTAACCAATTAATTCGGGACATTGAATTGCCATTTTTACGGATCCAATGACAATCATGATTAAATGTACAATTCTGCAGTATACATAAGATTGTCGACGAAGAGTGGATATTTATTTATGCAATTTTTATTAGATGATTAATATATGTCGGAGTATTGTTATTATTGATTATTTATAATACTTCAGCGAATTGATCAATAATGCATTGTGAATTTTATGTACATGTCCAATTGAAGCACTTTGAATGTGGTTTGAAATAATTAATTTATCCTCTACAGTACCTTATGCAAAGTTTAATTTGACTTTCAAGACTTTTAATGGGATGACATGTTAATGTCGGTTAAATAATAATAATAACAATAGAGATTTGATTTACAAATCTCATTCTGAACCCATAAGAAATTTATTTAAATTGGGGAGACAGTTCAATGTCGTTTAATTAAATTAAATATTTTAATATTTATTTAATTAGTCTAGTAAACCTTCAATCTAGTCAATCGAAGCACCATGTTGCCACATCAATATCGTGTGTGGAGAAAAGCTTTATTGAAATTACATAGATGAGTGTGGTGTTATTTATGTGTTCTGTGTTCGGCCCACAGGTAGGCACAGTTTGACAGAATAATAACACACATGTGATAATAAGTATGTGATAATTGTTTAGATTATTCATGTGAACATGAGTCGGTCCACAGATAGACTCTTGTTTGACAGAACTTATTGTCAATACTTGATTGTTGCACCAAGATTACTACTGTAGTTAATTTTTGTCTACAGACGAGGTTAATGTTACACTTGGTGTCTTGAGATGGGTCCTCAATTTGTTTTACTTATTCGTTCATAATTTGATTTATGATATGAATGTTATGTGAGTATACTTAATGTGTTCTCTATTTAGTTTCTGTTGCTACAGCTCCTAACTTTACTCAACAAATCAATAACATCCCAATGCTTAATGGGACAAACTTCAAGAGCTGGAAAGAAACCCTTGAGATCGTTCTGGGCTGTATGGATTTGGATCTGGCTCTTCGGTCTGATCGACCCACTACTACTACTGAAAATCCAAATGAGTCTAAAATTGAGAAGTGGGATCGGTCAGACCGAATGTGCATGATGATCATGAAGCGCTCCATTCCGGAGGCGTTTCGGGCCTCTATTGCTGAGAGCAAAAATGCCAAATCGTTCTTCGAGGCTGTTGAGCAGTACTTTGCCAAAAATAAAAAGGCGGAGGCAAGTAGTCTTTTGCCTAAACTTGTCTCTATGAGGTATAAAGGCAAAGGGAACATAAGGGAGTACATCATGGAAATGTCTAATCTCACATTAAAACTTAAGGCACTCAAGTTAGACATTTCTGATGATCTGCTTGTGCACTTGGTTCTGATCTCACTTCCTGCACACTTTGGGCAATTCAAAGTGAGCTATAACACTCAAAAGGACAAATGGTCCCTTAATGAGCTTATATCTTACTGTGTGCAAGAGGAAGAGATAGTGCAGAGAGATAGAGTTGAAAGTGCTCACTTGGCTATAAATGCTCGAGGCAAGAAAAGAAATCGACATAATGGTACTGTTGTTGCTGCTGCTGCTTCAGAGCAGAAGAAGCAAAAGGTTGAACATAAGGATCATAGATTCCACTTCTGCAAGAAGCGGGATCATTTTAAGAAAGATTGCTCCAAGTGTGCTGCATGGCGTGCTAAGAAGGGTATACCTCTTACTTTGGTTTGTTCTGAGGTTAATTTATCCTTCGTACCTAAAGATACTTGGTGGGTAGATTCTGGTGCTACTACTCACATAAGTATGTCTTTGCAGGGTTGCCTGCATTTCCGGCTTCCAACTGATGCTGAAAGATTCATCTTTGTGGGCGATGATAATAAAGTTGTAGTAGAGGCTATTGGAACCTTTAGATTACATTTAAAGAGTGGCTGTTATTTGGACTTGTTTGAGACATCTGTTGTGCTATCTTTTAGACGGAATTTGGTTTCTATTTCCACTTTGGATAAACTGGGATTTTCCTGGTCTTTTGGAAATAATAAAGTATGTCTCTTTCAAAATTCCAATTTTATTGGTGATGACCATTTAATAGAAAATCTTTACATGCTTGATCTTATAAATTCCAATAATGTTATTCTGCAAACACATTCAAGAGGTACAAAGAGAAAATTTTCGGAGGATTCTGCGATTTTGTGGCACAAGCGCTTAGGCCATATTTCTAAACAAAGAATTCAAAGGCTTGTGTCTGATGGAATCCTTAATCCCTTAAATCTTGTAGATTTTCAAGTCTGCGTTGAATGTATAAAAGAGAAACAAACTAATATGAGGAAATTAGGAGCCGAAAGAGCTAAAGAAGTCTTAGAACTTATTCACACTGATATATGTGGTCCATTCCCTACGGCATCATGAAATGGACAACGTTACTTTATCACGTTCACAGACGACTATTCTCGTTTTGACTACCTATATTTGATTCATGAGAAATCTCAATCGTTGGACGTTTTCAAGTCTTTCAAAGCTGAAGTAGAACTTCAACTTGGTAAGAAAATTAAGGCTGTCAAATCTGATCGTGGAGGTGAATACTATGGTCGATTTGATGGATCAGGAGAACAACGTCCAGGACCCTTCGCACTTTTCCTCAAAGAATGTGGAATTGTTCCGCAATACACTATGCCAGGTTCTCCTCGCATGAATAGTGTGCTGAATGTCGGAATCGGACTCTTAAGGATATGGTGAGGAGTATGATAAGTCATTCCTTCTTGCCAGAGTCTCTTTGGGGAGAAGCTTTGAAAAAAGCAGTGTACATTCTCAATAGAGTACCAAGTAAAGCAGTTTCGAAAACCCCACATGAACTTTGGAAAGGCAAGAAACCTAGCATTAGGCACTTACATATTTGGGGTTGTCCAGCTGAAGCGCGGCCTTATAAGCCACATGAAGGAAAATTGGAACCAAAAACGGTAAGCTGCTATTTCGTTGGTTACTCTGAGCATTCGCGGGGGTTTAAGTTTTACCATCCCACATCAAGAACCTTTTTCGAGACGGAAAATGCTAAATTTCTTGAGGATATTGAGTTTGGGAGGGAAGAAATTATGAGGAAGGTTGTCTTTGAGGAAGATTCTGGAGTAGATAATGATTTAATTACTCTACCGATCATAGCTCAAGAAACAACTCCAGAGACTCATATGGAAATCACTATTCCAAATCAAGATAACATTTGAAATCCTTCCTCCATTAGCTGAAGAACAAACTCAACCACCTCAAGAAGTGCCATTAAGGAGATCCACTAGAGAGAGGAGAAATGCTATTTCAGATGATTATATAGTATTCCTACAAGAACATGAGGATGGTGTTGGTTTGACTGAAGATGACCCTGTCACTTTTAGTCAAGCCATGCGCAGTTCTAACTCTCAGAGATGGATTGATGCCATGAAAGATGAGATGAAGTCTATGAGCGACAATGACGTTTGGGATCTTGTCGAATTGCCTGAAGGTGTGAAACCCATTGGTTGTAAATGGATATTTAAAACCAAAAGGGATTCAAAAGGCAATATCGAAAGATATAAGGCTCGTCTAGTCGCTAAAGGCTTCACTCAAAAGGAAGGCATTGACTACAAAGAGACTTTCTCTCCAGTTTCTTGGAAAGACTCTTTTAGAACTATCATGGCACTTGTAGCTCATTTTGACTTGGAGCTACACCAGATGGATGTAAAGACTGCTTTTCTCAATGGAGACATTGAGGAAACCATTTATATGGCACAACCTGAAAACTTTGTCTTCGAAGATGCAAAGTCTACAGTGTGCAAATTAAAGAAATCCATCTATGGTCTTAAGCAAGCATCTCGTCAATGGTATCACAAGTTTCATCAAATTATTACCTCTTTTGGTTTGAGGTAAATGTTGTTGATGATTGTGTATATTGCAAGTTCAGTGGGAGTAAATATGTTTTCTTGGTTTTGTATGTCGATGATATTCTTCTTGCAAGTAATGATATATGCTTATTGCACGAAACTAAGAGATTTCTTGCGAAGAAATTCGAAATGAAAGATCTTGGTGACGTCTCTTTTGTATTAGGAATTCAAATATTTAGAGATCGCTCTCGAGGTATCCTTGGATTATCGCAAAAGAGCTATATCGATATGGTTTTAGGAAGATTCGGCATGAAAGTAAGCAAACCATTAGACACCCCTGTGGCCAACGGAGAAAAATTCAGTTTTAAGCAATGCCCCAACAATGATCATGAGAAAAATGAGATGCAAAAGATTCCTTATGCATCAGCAGTAGGAAGTCTAATGTACGCTCAAGTTTGCACTCGTCCCGATATAGCATTTATAGTGGGAGTTTTGGGGAGGTATTTAAGCAATCCAGGGGAGCAACACTGGAAAGCGGCCAAACGTGTCATGCGTTATTTAAAGAGAACAATGGATTATATGCTCACTTATCGGAGGTTGGAGAATTTGGAGATCGTTGGATACTCTGACTCTGATTTTGCTGGATGTCAAAATAGTAAGCGTTCCACATCGGGTTATGTGTTTACGTTGGCTGGAGGGGCTATTTCTTGGAAGTCTGCTAAACAGACTCTTGTAGCTTCTTCCACCATGGCTGCAGAGTTCATTGCTTGTTATGAAACATCTAATCATGCATTGTGGTTGCGGAACTTTGTCACTGGGCTGCGTGTAGTTGACGGTATCGAAAGACCGTTGAAAATGTATTGTGATAATAGTTCAGCAGTGCTATACTCCAATAACAACAGAAGTGCTACTAAAGCAAAATTCATTGAAATTAAGTACCTTGTTGTTAAGGAGAGAATTCAGAATAAACAAATTATTGTTGAACACATAGGAACAAATAGCATGCTAGTAGATCCACTAACTAAGGCATTGACCCCAAAGGTATTTCATGAGCATACTGCTCAAATGAGTGTTGTTTCTGATGTTATCTTAGTTTAGTGAGAGTTTATGTTCTATGTATTGAACTTCATATTTAAGACATTCAGAATTCTATAGAATAAAGTTGATAACCTTTTGGTTTATTCTGAATTCACTTAAGTTAATTTCCATTTTGTGATATTTGCATTATGAATTGATCTCACTAAAGTTGGACCAGTTGGAAATAGACATGTTATTAATCACATTTTACATGTAATTTCCATGCTACTCACCATATTTGATCTATGTCATTGAATATATTAATATAGTGATTGTCGGGGTTTAACCACGAATAATAATGTGGTGAATGCCGCGGTAATTCCATTGTTAGTGTATGAGATGGACCAGATTGTTGAAGGTAGTTTGAATGAATAGCATAAAGTTGTGCACTTAAGGATCCTTAATATAATTATGTTCGGAAAATAATATATAGCTCAAGTGAAAGATTGTTAGGAAATTTATATTTCCTATATAATTTAATTGTGGGCAATATATTAATACTCAATTATATTAGCTATTCAAATATTATATTGGGCTTAATTAAGTGATTAAAATAAAGTAAGAGCCCATGAACTACATTTATTTGATATGGGCCAATGAGTAGATACCCAATATTACGTATCAGGTGATTATGAGTGGCCTGATATGGGTAATATATATAGATACCTAGGTTATGGTCCCCATCACTAAGCCGCACACAGTTCTCTCTTTCCCCATCTGAAGAGATTACGAAGGTCCTTACGGAATCCAGAGGCTTTAGTGAAGGAAGACCTTAAACCTGCTGCTGATCTTCCGTTTAATTCCACATAAGAAGATCAATGGATCCAGATATTCCTCTATATAATTATTTTATGGATCTTGTTGAATCATGTTAGGGCTTAAGGTGTATTTGGATTAATTGTTATATTTTCAACAGAGCTATCTGCTGCCGGGTCTGGAGAATGATGGGAGTTTTCTGTACGGAATCACATTGCTCAAACCACATATGGAGGTGTTCAAAAAGCTCATTTATGAGATTTGAGAGTTTCAATTATGCATTATTATCTTTCACTTCAGCTTGTATTATTACTACTGTTATGTAAGATCTCAATTGATCTGAAATCACTGTTTAATTCATGTTTATTTTAATTTACTCAATATTTAACTATTTTACCTTGTTACTTTACATTTTTCTATTACATTTTATTAATCGTTATATGAGTAGCATGTCAGGGAAGAAAAAATCTTAACCTTTCTCGCACCGCGCCTTATATGAGTAGTAAGTTAGGGAAGAAAAAATCTTAACCTTAATTTCTCTTAGATAAATATTTTCCTTTAAAGGTAAATATTTTATATCTCTTTCACATATTATTTATCAATGATTCCCAGAGAATGTAACATAAAAAGATAATAGGGGATCCGAACCACTCATCCAATTGTATTGGATTACACTTATACTTTGCGTAAAGTTTATGAAAATCGCTTTTTAACTAATTATTATATTGACTCCTGAAAAATATGGTATTGTTATTTTAGTTAATAAATAAATTATAAATAATGTTATTTAGATAGGAATTAAAATTGGGAATCCAAATTGGAAAAGAATAAAGTTGGAATGAGGTATATATAACCAAATGTGATATTAAAAAAAATATACACTATAAACTCCAATTAAACCATATTTGAAAAAATATTTAAATTAATTCTAATTCTACGTAGGGATGTGCATGGTAAATAAATATTATCGAAATCGCACAGAAACCGAATTGAAAAAAATTCGTTGATTATTTAATTTTCCCGAATCGAATCAAACCAAAATATTTTACAGTATGAACTTAGATATTGTCAGATAAATCGTACTTGACCAAAACCCAAACCCATCCACACTGAACCAAAAAACTGAGTACATATATACTTTAAAATAAAATTTTATACTCAATTAAAACTGAAAAATGAAAAATAAACATTATATTCTACTTCAAATTAATATACTTCTACTATAATTAATAATATTTATATTTTTTAATAATTTATACTCCATATTATAAAAATGGATAATTTTTTGTTTTAGTTATTAAAATATTATTAAGTATTTAATTTTTATTTTATAAAGGCATAAATTCTTCTATAAATTTATTTTCTTTAATTATATAATATAATAAGGATTAATATATTAATTTTATTTTATTTATTTTAACATAATTGTTTGCTATTAGCTATAATATTTTTAAATAAAATTTAAAATATATTTATCTAATACTTTAATTTATTTTAAATATACTTATAAAGTCACTAATTATAAATTAAAATTTTTAAAGTAAACATTAAAAAAAATTAAATATTTTTATAAATGCAAATGTTTAGTAAATTCGTTATATCGAACTGTACCGATCCAAATATAATTGAAAATTCATTTTGACCCGTACCGAATTATAAGAAAATTGTACCATTATCGAACCGAAATTCACTACGATATTAGAATTTCTATTTATAAAAATCCGTACACAACATTCGATATGAATTTCTAAAAATCCATACCATTTTCCATACCCAACACCCATAATTCTTGGTTAGTAAAGTGATTGTTTTACATTTATACTTTTATTTTACGTACAAAGATAAGAATTTTCATATCAATTTGAGTGTATGAATTTTATTCATATATTATTTTATTCATATACCCAGAATCACCCTAATTTTTATTGTTACATTATCAGTTCGATGTGTATGTTTATATAAATATTCATATCAATTACTCAAACCTGCAATATAATACTCCTATAGAATTTTAGAAAACTTATTTTTTAACCAGTTTTATTGATTTTTGAAGGCTAATATAATATTTTTAGATAATAAATACATTATAAATGTATTATGTGTGTTAGGTGTGAGTGATAAAATTTGTAGTAAAAATATACTTTTAGGATTAAAGATTGATACGGTAGTTTTTTTTAGTGGTGAAATTTAATGTGGGACGGACGAAAATAAAAATTCATATAAAATTTAACTTGGAATTGAGGACAATATATTTTAAATACATATTTTTATCATAAAAAATTTATTTACTTAAAAATACGTAATCAATTAAATTATTTTAATATCATTTGACTCTAAACAAATAAATGTTCTGGTCGCACTGGTTGAACACATACGTGATATTCATGTATGAAGTGTGGAGCAATTAATATTATAATAAAATGAAAAAAATATTACTCCAGTATAGTATATACACACACACCATGCAATAATTTTTTGCATGTCGATCAGTTGTCACAAGGAAGCTTTAATTTGTTTGTCTTCTTCAATATCCAATTAGTACGTGGTGCACATTCTTGGAGTTGAGAAAAACTTTTAGTATTAAAATATTTTAATAAAAAAAATTATATATAATTATTAAAAAGTAAATGAATAATATTATTTCCTAAATAATTTGTATAAATGAAACATTTTAAAATAAAATTAATAATTAATTAAGATAAAAGAAAACTTTATTACATATACAAGTGTTAGCTCCTTGAAATAAATTTGTCAGAGAGATTGTATGAAATTAGGGTATATATATGTATCCGTTTTGAAAATGATTACTCTGTATATTAGAAAATATTACTCTTTAAAATGTTGAGGATTATTTTGTAGAATGAATATATTGGGAAATACATGTGTGAATCAGTTTCACACATGCATCTTAATTTATCAATTATTTTTTAGTAAATAAAAATAAATTTTTTAGAGATAAATTTTTTTTTTAAATGAAAAATACAACTCCTCAAATTTTTGCATTCAGAGTACTGATTATTCTTTAGTACTAAATGAAAAATTATTATTTAGAGAGATGAACTGAATGACTCTTCAAATTTTAATCTGTTATAAATTTTATGTTTTTATTGAGATGAGTAATAGTAATATTTTTTAGAAGAATAATTATTCATTCTAAAAAATAAATAATTTAAGAAAAAGGATGCGTCTATCGTTCACATAAAACTTGCTCATGATTGTTATAGCTCTTATAGGAAGAATTTAACTTATTACATACGTACTCCCTCTGTCCCATAGAAGTTGACACACTTTCCTTTTTGGTTTGTCCCATTAAAATTGACACATTTCCTTTTTAATACATGGGACCCACACAAAAATAATTAATCTATTCTCATTGGCCCCACATATCACCTCTAATACAACTACCTACTACACATTAAATATTATTATCTCACTTCACTTTACATTAAATTATTATACTCCTTAATCTCCGTACCCAAAAAAAATTATACCAACTTCTCCGGGACGGAGAGAGTATTAATTATTTTTTATTCTCAAAAGTTGCAGTCTGTACTTCATCAAGAAGAGAAGAAGGAATCATATAAGCGTATTACCTTTTCTTAAATATAGTGTATTTAAATTGTGGCATGATTAGAACATATTTAATGAGTTTTAATTATGTTTATGTAGGATATCAATTTTGAGGAGGAGATTAAATTTCAACTACATAGAAAGTCAATCTCAATGGGAATCAAGAGTGAATGGAGGAAATCAATTTTCAATTACCATTCTTAATATGGTAACCAATAAATCACGCAACAACATACGTTGAAGAAATTAGCCTGTGATAAATGTTGCTACATCTATTTAAGTTATCTTTTGTTGGAGAAGGAAATATCTATCCCATCGATGTTGCTATATCTATTTAAGTTATCTTTTGTTGGAGAAGGAAATCATCTCTCCCATCGGTTGTGTTTGTTTGCTTTTTGACAGTATACGAGAGTGTCTATTTAGATAGAATGTCTAAGTAGGAAAAAGTCCGTAAGGCCAGAACGTCTTTAGGGTGAAAATATTAAGATGGAGTCTGTAATATTGTGATCTGCTGATGAATGGTTCCAAGGGAATGACGAAGTCATCCTGACATTTTTAAACTATCGTTTCAGTTACTTCCGCTTTAAATTCTTATTCATGTTCAAACACGATTGTGTGAGGACATCACTTTCTATTTTATACTGAAACTTTGATTTTTATAAGAATATCTATTCTTCAATTGGCATCAAGAGCCAAAACCAGTTGTAAACAGGTTCGATTCTGGTACCTCTCTAAAAACTCACCATGAATGCACGTGAAGCAGGGTCAATAACCCGTCCTCCATATCTAGACGAATTCAATTATCCGTATTGGAAATCCATGATGAATGTATTTCTCAAAGCCAGGGAGAAGGCATTTGGAAAGCTGTTCAAGATGGGTGGACTCATCCCATGGTCAAAGACGAGCATGGAAAGAAAACTCTCAAACAAGAAAACTGGACGGACGAAGAAAAGTTGGCCGATGTTGCAAATAACAAAGCGCTGTATGTTATTCTAACATCAGTGGATCAACAAAGACATAGTCTCATTATTAGATGCACCCAAGCTAAAAAAGCATGGAACATCCTTCAACTTGAGTTTGAAGGAACTGATTCCGTCCGGGAGTCAAAACTACAAAGGTTAATGAGTGAGTATGATAACTTGTGCATGAGAGATGATAAAAATATAGATGCATATTATACTTGTTTTTCTTCTATTATAAATCAATGTTATTTGCTTGATGAAGTTATTTCTGAGAAGAAGCAGGTCTAAAAGGTTTTAAGAACTCTCCCTAAAAGATTCAAAGGGAAAGTCACTGCCATAGAGACATTGAGTAAAATCCAACCAATTGGCTTGGATGAGCTTATGGGTGATCTTCAAACTTTTGAGATAAATATGGGTTATGATGTTAAGTATAAACAGATTTATTTTATTGCTGAAAGAATATCTAACTTTGATTCTGGAATGAAAGAAAGGCAATGTTATGAGTGTAAGGGTTTTGGACACTTCAAGCTGAATGTCCAAACTTCTTGCGTAAGAACATGTCTAAGAAAGTGGATGAAGTGACTCCGAATCAGATGTTGAAGAACAAGCTAGTGGTATAAACCATCGTGCGTTAAATTCATCATCTAATAACTTTGTTTGTCTTACTGCAGGTGCTTCTTCAGAAATTTCAGACATGTTAAACATGGTAATTTTTCAGAATCAGATGATGAGACAGAATTTACTATTGAGGACATGGAAAACATGTATAAACAGTTAATCTCAAAATGTTCCATATTGATTATGAAATATGAAGATGAGGTAATCGCACTCAAATTGAGCCGAGATGAGGTATTATCTAAGAACTCTGAACTTTCGTATTTAATTAAAGATCTTCAAAAGGAAAATTCAGATTTGAAAAGAAAAATAATCTCTCTTGAAGAAGTGATTAAACAAGGAGAAATAAAGATGGTTGAGGTTGAATCTAAGTTGGCTTTGGCCCCTCATAGTTCTAAACTGATCAAACAAGAAAAAGACTATCATTTGGAAGTCATTAACAATATAAAATCTGAGTTTTTTTCTATTCAAAAAGAAAAGGATGAAAATGCTAAAAAAATCAAATTTTTGTAGGAACATTTGAATAAACTGATGCAGCATCATGAAGTTATGATGGGAGTTATAAAAAAAAGAATATACATATTGAGAAGGATAGGTTGGAGTTGGAAAGATTGAACCAATTTATCCATCGCTTCAATACTGGAAAGGCTAAGTTGAATAAGATTCTTGCAGCGAGCAATGAGTATGGTAAAGTTGGTTTGGGGTACATAGGTGAACAAAGTAAGAACATGGAAACTACTTTTGTGAAAGCAACTCACAAGATGTTCGTACCAAAGGAGGACAAGATGCAAGTCCCTAAAGCACCATCTGACCAACCTGTTACTATGATGAAGGGTCAGCCTTTGGAATCAGCAAAAGCTATTCCAACATGCCATAATTGTGGAGTGAATGACATACTAGTTCATGCTGCTACAAAATACAAGAAGGTCCAAATTTGTCTTCACGCATTGGAGTCCAAGGTAAGTATCCTAAACCTTTTCGTGGATCTAGTTCTGTTAAATCATTGAATGTTAAACCTTCACCAAAATTTACTACTTTTGAAAATCGTTCAGTTAGGTGCTTATGTCAGAACATGAAATTTCAGAAAATTATCAAATTTGTGCCTACATGTCATTATTGTGGAATTAGAGGTCATATTCGTCCTAAGTTTCATAGGATGCATAATGATATTTATTATGGACATGTGAAAGAATGGAACCTTGAAGGAGTTCCCTCTAAAACCCCTAAACAGAAAATTAACTTAAAAAATTATGAAATTGAGAAGAGTTGGGTTCGGAAGGAAAGGTGTTAGCCTAGTAAGTAATTTTACATTCAATCTCATCTTATTATGAATTTAATGAGAGGTGGTTCATTTCTTTTGAAATGGGTTCTCACTTAAAACTAATGGCTGCAAAATTTTTCCATAACTCTTAATGTTTATTCAGTTTATTTCTCTAAAGGATCTTAGGGTTATTGTCTTCATTGATGTTTTCACACTGTTTTTGCAGATCTTATTTATTCTAAACGCTGCATGTTCGCATGTCATAATAGGATTTGTATTAGAAATTTTTTCTTGTCATTTTGCTTGTGTGTTTATACATCTCCAGAAAAATATCCAGTTCTTTTTATGAGGTGAGTTGAGTTATTTCCTATGTTCTTTCTCTCATGTTCATACCTCAGTCAGTATAGGGCTACCTATGATGAAATGATGTACTGTGAAAGCCACCATTCTTTTGGAAAGGACTACGTACATAGAAAATGAATTGCGAGGAGAAAGCCGCTGATTTTAAAGAAAAGTGGTTTTATTATTTTCAGTAAAAAAGAGTTATAAGTATGGATATATTTCAACTTTTTTAATTGACTCTTTCGGTGCAATTGATTATAAAAATTTTTATGACAGTGACCAAAAGAAAATGGTAATACACTTGTCATGAAGATTAGAGTTCTTGCACTTGGGAAAAATTATAGTGTCTTTATTGAAACAATATAAAAAGATAGGGGGAGAAATGAATTATGGAGATAAAAATAAAATCCTCTAAACGAGAAAAGGATAAACATATGGAGATGAATGTGTTCATTTATTTTATTTTTTATTAATTAGGCATGTTGCATCCTTCTCAAAAGAGAATGAACTTTTGGATGTATGGTTGGTTTTGGTTGAATTTGAAAGTCATGGATAATAAAGTTGGAACCTTCCTTCAGACTATTGGATATATTATCATTATATTTATAATCTTATGATGATTGGATTTAATATACTTGGATGTATTTTTGAATAAAAAAAAGGGAGATTTATTGGTGTAATTGGTTTAGTGTCTTTGATATGGAATTGTGTTGATTGGTTTACATATGTTTTTAAGGGGAAGTTCTACGCAAGTACTAATCTCTATTCTTGAATTGCAGTTGCATATTCAAATTTGTGTTAATGTTTTAACATTGTTCAGTTTACATGAACGGATTATTCTTCAAGGATTATGCTTCAACCAACTATTAGTTTTTTTTTTTCAAATTTTAAGGGGGATGTTGGAAATATATTTTATCTTCATAACTTATGTTCCCTGATCGTTGTCATTTTCACCTAGATTTTAGTGTCTTTGTTTGTGGATTTTTGGATGTTTTTATCCATATTTGTATAACTGTTGGTGGAGTTTATGTAATTATGAGAAATATTTTATGGATTGATAAAAATGTGTAAATGAGCGTAAATGTGTGCAAAATAGGTCATGAAATGAAGAAAAATGGATTCCGGAGTAAAACGGAGAAGGAAGAACAAGGCACGCTCGGACACGCCCCGTGTGCGGAACACGACCTGTCCGAGTTGGCCGTGCTCGAGCATCAGAACGCAGAGCTCGCCCAGGAGAATGCCATGTTCCGGCGCACGAGCCGTGCGCCAGCGTACGCCCCGTGTGTGGAACACGGGCCTGTTTGAGGAAGCCGTGCACAGTCGTCAGAAATCGCTACACGCCCACGGGAGAGTCCATACGTGGGTGCACGGGCCATGTTCAAAAATGCGTAGTACATGCCGAACTCCGTGTGCACTACACGAGCCGTGCGCTGCTACATGGCTCGTGTAGGTGCAAAAGGCAGTGTAAATTTTAAAATGTTTCGGAAGCTTCTAGAAGGCCTCTAAGTGATATAAAAGGCTGACTTGTGTGAAATTTGGAGAGGAGGTCAGAATTATAGCAGTTACACACACTCCACACCATATTTTTTACACACTAGATTCATTTCATTCATCTCCATATATTTGATCCATCCATTTCACTTGATCTTCAACAACCCATCCATTAATCCATCCTTTCACCACTTGAGAAGAGGAAATCATCAATGATTGAAGAAGATAGTATTTTGAAGAGAAGGAAGGTTATCTCCACAAAAGGGAAGTCAATCTACTTTTCAATTGTTGATTTTCTTCTTATTTTGGCTCAAATTGAGCAAACATTTGAATGTATTGATCTAAACACAATGTCTAGTGGCTAGTCCTATAGTAGGGCTAATCATATGATTGGTTGAAAAGAATGCTAGATATGTAGGAATTGAGATGTTGAATTGATTTAATTTTGGACTTCCTTTTATGATTAATGAATCATGTTTCATTTCAATACTTGTGTGATTAAATTATCTACTCATAATGTTAGGATGGTCATTCCAATATTATGATTAGGTGTTTAATTGAATCATATATTAAGATGAGTATGTATGTTAGTGTGAGAGGAGGAAAGTCATACCCTTCTTATACTTAGAACATTCATAGAGGGACACTTAAGAAATTAAGTGAAAAGAACCAAACTTATGATCATAATACCTTAAGGGAATTGAAAGTAAGCACAATCCTAGGAGACTTAGACTTGTCTAAGAGTCGAGAACCTAATTGCCTTGGCCATAAGGATTAGGGGTAAAAATGTAATTGCTTTTAGTCCACAATTAATGAAATTAAATATCAAGAGTTATGCATATCTAGCTAGATTCTTAACCATGAGTATGATTAGTCTTGCTCTCTTCTTAAGTGAATTATATCCACATTCCATTTATCTTGTTACTTATTCGATATTTGATACATTTAATTGTTAATTAAACTCTTAGTTAGTTGAATAGAATAATAAGTAGTTTAAATACCAAACCTTCAATCTTGTCACTCTTACAAAGCATAAATCAATGACAAATCTGGATATAATCATGAGTTTACTTTCCCTTGGGACGACATACTTATAAATTTTGTTGCTTGGTCACACGTGTACAACAACGATAGAGTCTCTTACTCTAAAACATTTTACTAGAAATTCAACTAAGAACATGACACCGCTTGCCGGGGAAATGTTAAAATTTTGGTTGTAACGAGTTTGAATTTGATTAGTTTTGATAAGAGTATTTCTTTTTGTTGTTTACTTGTTTACTTGTCTTGGTTACTTGGAGAATTAATTTGGAAATTCTTGTATGTACATGTGAACTCGTTCAAGGTCTCAATCTATTGAACCTTTGAACTTGGAATTGGAAGCTACCTTATGTTAGAGCCTACAGAGGAAATTATGAAAAACGTAAGGGATAATGTAAAGATGGTGGATGAAGAAGGCAATATGAGGAATTTTCTAGGGGTTGATAATGTTCGAGGAGGAAATATTAATATGGAGTTTGTGCCACAAGCTAATGCTCAACAAGTTCACTTGCATAATCAACAATTGCAAGTAATCATTCAACGCTTGATGGCACAACGAAGCAAGGAATAATCCTCCAGTGGTGCAAAATCAACCCCTTGGTAATAGAAACAATGGAGTGGGAATGAATATCCGTGATCACTTCCAACCACAATATGGGAATGATGGAATGGGCCCGCCATTGAATGTGAATAATTTTGAGATAAAGACGGGGTTAATCAACATGGTGCAAGCAAATCAATTTGGTGGTGGTGCAATGGAGGATCTGAATGCTCACTTATCCCAATTTACGGAGTTAGCCAACACAATTAAGATGAATGGGGTAAGTGAGGATATTGTTAAAATGAAGCTTATCTCATTTTCATTAAGAGATAGAGCTAAAGCTTGGTATTATACTATACCACCGGGATCCTACACCACATGAAGAGAGCTGGCACAAAGATTCTTGAGCAAGTATTTTCCCCCTTCAAAGATGTTGCATCTCAAAGGGCAAATCTTTCAATTTAAGTAAATGCCACTTGAGACATTTAGTGAAGCATGAGACCGATTCAAAGAGATGCTAAGGAGGTGTCCGTAACATTGATTCCCCGAAGATCAACAAGTAGGATTTTTCTATACCAGATTGAATGGGAGTGAACGAATGCTTGTTGATGCTTCATCGGGAGGTTCTATATTGGGGCAAACTCTGGAGAGAGTAATTGTTATATGTGAAGAGATTGCTTTGAATACGGGTCAATGGCCTATGGATCGAGTTGCGGGTATGTATGAAAGGGAGAGAATAACTAAGATGGAAGAAGTGTGCTTGCAACAAGTGAAAAAGGTAGAGGTGCCTAAGGAAGATATGACCAACAAGGCCATTGCGGAGATACTTAAGAGGATGAATTCTAATTTGCAAGTTTCTCCGAACTCTACACCTATGGTGAATCAACAAGTGCTTGCGAATCCTCAAAAAGGTATGACATTGCCTTTGATGAATCAACAAGTGTTTCCTAATCTTCAACAAGGCATGTCTATGCCTAATATGGGTCAATCTTCTCAAAGTTGTCAAACTACATCTATGCCTCAACAAGAAATGTCCTCTAATTTTGGAATTCAAGATACTTGGTGCCCACCTGAGATGTCACGTGAGGAAGTTGTCTTCATGCAAGGAATGAACTTTCAAGGAAATTATAGTGGTAACTTTGGTAATCATGGAGGGGGATATCCACAAAGGCAAGGAGGATGGGGGCAAGGTAATTTTCAAGGAAATTTCAATCAACCTCGTAGGTATGAAAATTTGTCATATGGAAATTAAGGGAATGCCCTTACTCTTCCACCGGGCATTAATTCGGGAGAGAAAGCTCAAAATGGTGAAGGGAAGCCTACAATAGATGATCAAATGGCCAAGATGTTTGAATTTATGAAACAAGAGAAAGAGGTGAATGATAAAAGATTTGACTTTATGAAACAAGAGAAAGAGTTGAGTGATAATAGACTCAAAGCTTTGGAAATACAAATAAGTCAAATGACAAGTGAAAGGGGGGATGTTCATCGTCAAGGAAAGTTTCCATCTACTGTCATTACTAATTCAAAGGAGCAATGCAAGGCTATTGAACTTCGTAGTGGAACAAAATACGAAGGGCCTTCTATGCCGACGGAAGTAGAGGAAGTAGAGTGTGAACTTGAGCCTATGGAAAGAGTGGATGAAGAAGGAAAAGAGGAAGAAGTTGAGATTGTTGAAAAAGATTAAAATACCCCTATACTTGAAGAAGAAAAGGTGAAGTCTCCATATAAATGGGAAAGATGTAGAGAAGCAAAACGTAAAGAGAGAGAAGAGAAGTTTGAAAGGGATGAATAGGGAATTCCTAAGTTGCTCGTTGCAATTCCGTTTCCACAAAGATGCTTGAAAAAGGGGTTAGAAAAGACATTTGCTAAGTTTGTTGAGATGTTGAAGAAGATACATGTGAATATTCCTTTTGTGGACGCTTTACTTCAAATGCCCAATTACTCCAAGTTTTTGAAGGATATCTTGTCAAAGAAAAGAAGTTTGGGAGAGTTTGAAATGGTGAATTTAACGGAGGAGTGTAGTGCGATCTTGCAAAAGAAACTTCTCCCTAAATTGAAAGATCCGGAGAGTTTTACTATTCCATGTGAGATGGGAGAGCATAAGAACTACAAGGCTTTATGTGATTTGGGGGCTAGCATTAACTTGATGCCCTTGTCAATTTTCAATAAGTTGGGTATTGGTGAGGTCAAACCGACGTTGGTCACACTTCAATTAGCTGACCGGTCATTGACACATCCAAAAGGAATTGTGGAAGATATTTTGATCAAAGTTGGTAAGTTTTTGTTTCCCATTGATTTTGTGGTACTTGATATGGATGAAGATGCTAATCTCCCGTTGATACTTGGGCGTTCATTTCTTTCCACGGGAAAAACATTGATAGATGTAGAGAAAGGGGAGCTAACTTTAAGGGTGAATGAGGAAGAGGTGATATTTTCATTAAGAGAAGCTATGAGGTATCCTCAGAACAATGAGAAATGTAGAAGATTGGAGGTTATGGACAACATTGTTGAAAAGCATATGTATCATCTTCACTCCAAGGATCCGTTGGAGATTATCATTAGCCACTCCTACTCTATTGAATCTATAAAATCTAACTCTTCTTTATTTTAAAAAAATAATGAAATGATTGATGAATTGCATGGTTTGAATGCTTGTAGGGAACTCACAAGTAAGGAAGCAAAGGAAGCAAAAGTGGAGAGACTTGATGAAGAACCAAAAGAAGAAGTGCAAGAGAAGAAGAAGGTAGAGTTGAAACCATTATTGGAGCATTTGAATTATGCTTACTTTGAAGAGAATGAGACGTATCAGGTAATTGTATCTTCTTCCCTTAATGATTTAGAATTGAAAAAGTTGTTAAGAGTTTTGAGGGAGTATAAATCTTCTATTGGTTGGAGTATAAAAGATTTGAAAGGTATTAGTCCATCTATGTGTATGCATAAGATTCATTTGATTGATGATGAGAAGTCTTGTGTGCAAAACCAACGTAGATTAAATCCTATATGCAAGAAGTGGTAAGAAAAGAGGTGTTAAAATGGCTTGATGAAGGAATAATCTTTCAAATTAGTGATAGTCGATATGTAAGTCCTTTACATGTAGTGGCAAAAAAGGGTGGTATGACAATTGTTCGATCCAATACAAATGAAACAATTGCCATTAGAACTGTCACGGGTTGGAGAGTATGTGTTGATTATCGTAAATTGAATGAAAATACTCGTAAAGATCATTTCCCATTGTCATTCATAGACCAAATGTTGGATCGACTTGCGGGGCATGAGTACTATTGTTTTCTTGATGGGTATTCCGGGTACAATCAAACATTGATTGCTCCAGAATACCAAGAGAAGACAACATTCACATGTTCTTATGGTATGTTTGCATTTCGTATGATGCCTTTTGGTCTATGTAATGCCCCTGCCACTTTCCAGCGTTGTATGATGTCTATCTTCGATGGTTTAATTGAAAATATTATAGAGGTGTTTATGGATGATTTTTCCGTGTATGGTTCCTTTTATAATATTTGCTTGACTAATCTCACTATTGTATTGCAGAGGTGTGAAGAGTCGAATCTTGGTGCTAAATTGGGAAAAATATCACTTTATGGTGACCGATGGGAAAGTCTTGGAGCATTATATTTCAAAGCATGGTTTAAAAGTGGATAGAGCTAAAGTGATAGCCATAGAACGTCTTCCCCCTCCTACTAGTGAGAAGGGGGTGAGATCGTTCTTAGGTCATGCAGACTTTTATAGACGCTTCATTAAGGATTTTTCCAAAATTGCTAAACCTCTTTGTAAACTATTTGAAAAAGATTGTCCATTTAATTTCAATGATGAATGTTGTGTATCATTTCAGGTGCTTAAGGATGCTCTCACTTCTTCTCCAATACTCGTTACCCCGGATTGGAGCTTACAATTTGAACTACATTGCGATGCTAGTGATCAATCCATAGGAGTGGTGTTGGGGCAAACGAGGGAGAAAAAGTTTAGAGCAATTTATTACGCCTCAAAGACATTGAATTCGTGTCAAGTTAATTACACCACAACGGAGAAGGAATTTTTAGCCGCCGTGTATGCTTTTGAGAAGTTTCGGCCATACTTAGTTGGAACACAAACTATCGTCTACACGGATCACGTGGCCATAAAATACCTAATGAGTAAGAAAGATGCTAAATCTCCTTTAATCTGTTGGGTGTTACTTTTGCAGGAATTTGATGTGATTATCAAGGATAAGAAGGGCGTGGAGAATGTGATTGCGGATCATTTGTCTAGATTGGAGAATGGAGGTGAGAATGAAGACATAAAGCCGATTGGGGATGAATTCCCGGATGAAGAAATTTTGCAAGTTGAAGTCGAGCAAGTGTGCACTCTCATGGTGAATGTGTCGCCTTGGTATGCTGATTATGTCAACTTTCTTATTTGTGGAATCAAGCCCACGTTGCTCAATGAGTATAAGGTAAAAAAGTTTTATGTTGAAGTGAAGAAGTACTTGTGGGATGAGCCCCTTTTGTTTAAGATTTGCAATGATGGAGTAATAAGGAGGTGTGTGGCCGATAAAAAAGTCTTGGGGATTTTTGAGCTATGTCATTAGTCTTTATGTGGGGGTCACTTTGTTCATCAAAAGACGGGGGCTAAGGTTTTACAATCGGGCTTCTATTAGCCTACATTATTTAAAGATGCAAAGAAGTTTGTGGCTAAATGTGATAGATGCTAAAGAATAGGGAGAATCGATAAGGGAGATGAGATGCCATCGAGTTTGAGAATTGATGTGGAAATATTTGATGTATGGGACATTGATTTTATGGGACCGTTTCCCTAATCTAAAGGATATGTGTACATCTTGCTAGCCGTGGATTATATATCTAAGTGGGTGGAGGCAATCCCCACTAAGATAAATGATACGTTGATTGTTCAAAGATTCTTGAAGAAGAATATTTTTGCTAGGTTTGGAGTTCCACGGGCTTTAGTGAGCGATGGAGGATCTCATTTTGTAAACAAGTTGATGGAAAGTTTGTTGAAGAGATATGGAGTGAAGCATCGAGTAGCTATACCTTACCACCCTCAAGCAAATGCTTTGGTGGAGGTTTTCGAACAGCTTTTAAAACCATCCTTAGTGTGTCACCGTATCAATTGGTCTATGGAAAGGCTTGCCATCTTCCCTTGGAATTGGAACACCGTGCATTGTGGGCTATTAAACGTCTTAACATGGAGGAAGGGGAGAGTGGTCAAGCAAGATAGTTGAAGTTGGTTGAGTTGGAGGAGTTTAGAGGAAGAGCATTTGATAACTCAATCATTTACAAAGAGAACATGAAGAGATGACATGATGCTAAGGTGTAAGAAAAGACGTTTGCTCCTGGAGATAAAGTTCTTGTATTCAACTCAAGGCTTAAGTTGTTCCCTCGGAAAGCTTAAGTCTAAATAGATGAGGCCATATGAAGTGCTTGAGTTGTTGAGTGGACATACGTTGAAGCTTAAGGGTCCTAATAATGAGTTTGTGGTAAATGGTCATCGGGTGAAACATTACCTATCTCCTTGTCAAAAGGAGATAGTATATGTGGATACCCTCTCTTCTTGAATTTCTTTGATTGTTTAGTAGTGTAGATTTTATTTTTCATTTTTTTTATTGTTTTTGTAGATTTGGTATGTAGGTGGTGAAGCTCATGGAGAAAAGGGCATATGATGAAAGACAAGGGTGCTAAAGGTAGAATGAAAATGTATGCCACACCACTCTTTACAAACTTAAATTTTAACACTTGTGTTAATTTAAGCTTGGGGGAGGTGCGTGGTGGTCATACTTGAATTTTGGAAAATGCGCATGAGTCATCATGAGGTAAGTTCATGAAGAGCATTGGTGGAAACGACAAGGGTAAGTCTCACCACTTTTTGTAAACTTAATTCTCAACTTGTTTCGATTTAAGTTTGGGGGGAGAGTGCGTGGTGTGACTCACCATTTGTTTATGCTTGAATGTGTGATGAATCATGTGTGTTTATATTATATTGTCTTGTGGCAAAATTAGTCAATTTTGAACTTTTTCTCATGAGTTAGGTTTGTTTTGGTATGTTTGGTTGTGTTTAAGTACATGATAGTCCATTATTTGATCATAATTGTGGTGTTAATATTTTGAAGTACTTTTTTAGCATGAATAGGGTGTATGAGAAGTGCAGGGTAAAGTTGCTACACGGGCCGTGTTCATTACACGGCCCTGTAAGGACTGACCGTGTAATGACATCAGAAGTGCTTACTCGCCCAGAGCCAAGGGCGAGCTCCAAACTCGAGCCGTACAGGGAACAGGAACACGGGCCGTGTGCGGAGCACAGCCTGTAACGCGTAGCCATGCTTGAACGACAGAAAACACTACACGGCCACGACTGTGGCCGTGTAGCGGAACATGGGCAGTGTAGCGTTCAAAGTCAGTTTTAAAAGCCCGATTTCAGAACACTCCGACGCACTTCCACACACGCCCTTCACTCCGCACACACCGATTCCACTTCAATCTTCATAATTGTTCGTCGATCTTCATCATCAAGGTTAGTTTTGAGTGATTGTTAGTGAGATTCTTCAATCTTGTACACCAAGAACACTTCTCCAAATCCAAAAGTAAAGGTATGAATTCTATGAACCCTAACTTTCGAATTTTTTTTAGAGTTTGAGAGAAATTGAGCAAATCAATGTATGGGATTTGTGATATAGAGAGTTTGGAATGTTTTATTAATTGTTGAACAAACATGTGCCAATTTAATTGTTGAATTGAGAGTGGAATTAGGGTTCATGAGAAAGTTGAATTAAGGGATTTGTGAGAATGATGAAATTGGATGCGATGTTGTGTAAATTGAATTATCATGCTTGTAGAATGCTTAAATTGTAGTCAAATAGATTTAGGTGTTGAGGATTTAGGCATTAGGCAATGTGGATTTATTTTCAAAAAATTTATTGAAAAGTTGTGCATGCCAAGTGTTTGATGAAATGTCTAAGTGAAAATTTTGGCTTAATTTGAGATCATATGTTCATGGTAATTAGTGAAGGTATGTTTTAGAACCTATGTGTGCAAGTATGATATGAATTGAGGTATAAGTTCATGGATAATTGAAAGGAGTGATAGTGAAGTGAATGTTGTGGTAAAGCTTGAAGTTAGAATGATATGAATGTATAATGTTGATGCATAGTATAGTTCACATTTGGTTGAATAACTAGAGTGGAATTTAAACTTAATGCATTAACATTTTTAATGATGAAATTGGAAATGACTTGAGCATTGTTGTAAATTGTAGATGGCCGAGAGGAGGGTGTGACCTAGGAATGAGGATTTTATCATCATTACCGATCCAAGAGAATTGGCTAATCTAATGCACAACTAATGGAAGATGAGGTATATCCGGACTACTTTGGGGTAGAATTTGAAGAAGAGTGGGGAAAGTATGTGCTTCGTTGGCAAACGCTCGCTCCCAAGATCAAGCCAACCCGATTCTAAAATACAACAACAATGGAAGGGTTAGGAATTGAGGAAGATTTGAGGAAGTTGTTTAGGTTCTCAAATATGGAAGCATTCTTTGATAAAAGGCCCCCTACTTACTACCATCTAACTGCTGAGTTCATGAGCACATTTCAAGTGGAGAAGGATAGGAATTCTTTCCCTATTTCAGTTACGTTCCAGTTGGACAACGTGATGAGAGAAAAGATCCCTTTACATGTTTTGAATGGATTCTTTGGATGCCCACCATGTCAATACCATCAGAGCTTTTATCATGTAGGTGGTTTTAATCAGCAGGAATGGTGGAAAAGTTTGGTGAATGATGGAACAGAGCAAGCAGGATATGTTCCCAGTGCCTCGAAAGGAACTGCAATAAGGAATCCAGTCATGAGGTACCTAGAGAAGATTGTCTCGAATACCATCTTAGGGAGATTTGAGAGTGGAGCAGTGGGAGAGAAGCAGTTATACATCATGTACTGCATATACAATGAGCTACCACTAAACATTGCAACACATTTTGTGCAACATGCGGAGAGAGTTGCCAAGAGACAAACTTCTCAGGGCTTGATGTTGGGAGATATGATTACTATGATCGCTCAAGGTTTGGGAATAAATATTGTAGGAATGGGAAACATGATGGTGAATGAAGGATTGAATTATCAGCAGTTGATGAGGATGAAATTTTTATCTATAGTCGGGAATCAGTATTGTCTAAGGCAAGAAAAAGGGGCTCCATTTCCTTTGCTAGCTCCAGAGCTCACTACGGTATATACTCGAAGGAGGTTTGCTAACTTGGCAATGGCTAGTGCTAGTCACTCTAGGATTATGAGAGCTTTTTATAGAAGAAACAGAGAGGAAGTGGAAGAGGTTCTCAGACAAATGAGGGTTGAAGAGAACCTCGAGCTAGCCAATCTGAGAGTGGAGCCAGTACCGATGAAAGGAGATGAGCAAGATGCACCACATCAGCAAGTGGAGTTTGAAGAGCAAGCCCCTGAGCCATCACAGTTCGAGGAAGAAGGGCAACATAGTAGCCACCAATGGGTCCCGAACATGTCAATGATCGATGGAATTAAATGATGGATGAGGTGAGAGATACGAGGCATGTGCAGCAGACGTATGGAGCACAGATGAGGGAGATCCGAGAGGTCCAGTAGGAGCATGGAATACATATTCAAGAACTGAGAGTTGGATAGCGTCGTAGGGAGTACTACGAGGAGCAGTCGCGGGTACACTCCAACAACATGGAGGAGATGATGTCGATGATGTTCAATTTTTGATTCTCAGCGTCTCCTCTTGCGTACATTCCATGGAATACCTTCATCCACCTCCATCTCCAGAGCCATTAGGGAGTCATTTTAGTGCTTATCACTTCTAGTAGTTCATTTGAAGAATTTTAGACTTAATTTGATTCGTTAGGTTTGGATTGGATTGTACTTAAATTGTTTGTTTTTGGGAGGTTTTACTTTGGGATTTCATTTTCAGTTTTATGCGATTTACTTTTC
The DNA here is from genome assembly GCA_023678885.1 of Pogostemon cablin. Classification (NCBI taxonomy): domain Eukaryota; kingdom Viridiplantae; phylum Streptophyta; class Magnoliopsida; order Lamiales; family Lamiaceae; genus Pogostemon; species Pogostemon cablin. The sequence goes on along the minus strand of CM042964.1, from coordinate 26,666,009 downwards.
GTTATTTTTGGTATTTTAGTTTGATTTTCATAGTTTGGATGTGATGGGAATATGATTTTACTTGTTATGGATGTGAATTGAGGTGCTTTAATATCTTGAGATGGATGATTTTGGTTATGCTTGTTATGTGCTTGTGTTTTGTTTCTTGTTTGGTGAGTTTTTGTTATTATGTTATGTTTGTTTTGTTTTTATTCTTGTAGGGATGGTTTTGTGGTATATTTGGGAAGGTGTTGAATGTTTTTGAATGTGAGCTATGATGCATTGTTTGTGATAGGTGATGACAAGCATATTAAGATTTTCTACTAGTCAAAATTGTGAAATGGATTACATAATTTGTTCAATTTTGAGAAGTATGAAGGGTAATTTTGTTTCTATTGATCCAAGCAAAAGCTTGTGAGAATTGAGCCTCAACCGTGCTTCCATGGTTAATTATTGATGAGAGGACCGGTTGAACTTAGACAAACTAGAACTTGCTCATGAATTATAGGAACGAAGCCCAAATGGTTGAAATTTGTGATATGATCTTAGGTCATCCTTGTTAAATGAAGTCATAGCCATAAAATTCCTTACCTAAAACATTATCCCTAGTTCACCAATTTGAGCCTATAAGCCTTTTCTTTGTAATTTAAGCACAATACAAGCTTTGAAAACCTACTTGAGCCTTATATATGTAACCTATGTGCGGGTAATTAAGGATGATGATGGTTTACAAAGGAGGATGTGGAAAAATATGTAAATAAATGGAAAAAAGGTTGAATCAAGAAAAAGGATGAAAGAGCTCAAGTTAAAAGTAAGGCAACTTCAACAAAAAGTGAAAAAGGAGCAAAATATAAAATATGATCAAGGAACACAAAAGTCAAAGAAAGAAAGTATGCCCTTCAAAAGAAGCTCAATGAATCCATGGTATGATGATATTTAGTGCTTTTGAACAATTAACGAAGGGAGGAAGTTTGAAAGTGAAGAAGTTGGAGAAAAGAATCATCTCTTCAATTATCTACACTTGAATAGTCACTATTATCCAAAGTTTCCTACCCTACCAAAGAGCCTAAACATTACATTCTAAGATAAAGACATATTTGATCACTTATTGAAACTAGGGTGACTTGTGAACATAGTCCATGAGTAAGCCTATGGTGAGTCGGTTCTAACCGGTTGATGAGTGTGTTCAAAACCCTACTCCATAGAGCGTTGAGTGAATTTGATATCCTATGAGAGACTTGGATTGAAAGGGATTTGATTATTCTTTTGTCATCTTAAGATTGAACTTGTTAATTTTTTATGTTATAAGTTTGATGAAGTAGAAATACTTAATGTGATTTTGTAGTCCTTATTACTTGTAATGTGTTGTGGTTTATGTTCGTTAGGTGTTTTTCTAGGTGAAAATTACTCCTCTTGTTTATCATTTTTCGTTGTTTGAGGACGAACAACACTTTAAGTTTGGGGGGTTGATCGTTGTCATTTTCACCTAGATTTTAGTGTCTTTGTTTGTGAATTTTCGGATGTTTTAATCTGTATTTATATAACTTTTAGTGGAATTTATGTAATTATGAGAAATATGGTAAGGATTGATAGAAATATGTAAATGAGCATAAATATATGCAAAACAGGTCAAGAAATGAAGAAAAATAGAGTCGGGAGCAAAACAGAGAAGGAAGAACAAGGCACGCTCGGACACATCCCGTGTGCAGAACACGGCCTGTCCGAGTTGGCCATGCTCGAGTATCAGAACGCAGAGCTCGTCCAGGAGAAAGTCGTGTTCCGGCGCACGCCCCGTGTGTGGAACACGGGCCTGTTTGAGGAAGCCGTGCACAGTCGTCAGAAATCGCTACACGCCCATGGGCGTGCGTGGGTGCACGGGCCGTGTTCGGAAATGCACAGTACATGCCGAACTGCGTGTACACTACACGAGCCGTGAGCTGCTACACGGCCCGTGTAGATGCAAAAGGCAGTGTAAATTTCAGAATGTTCAGGAAGCTTCTAGAAGGCCCCTAAGTGATATAAAAGGCTGACTTGTACGAAATTTGGAGAGGAGGTCAGAATTAGAGCAGTTACACACACTCCACACCATATTTTTACACACTAGATTCATTTCATTCATCTTCATATATTTGATCCATCCATTTCACTTGATCTTCAACAACCCATTCATTAATCCATCCTTCCACCAATTGAGAAGAGGAAAGCATCAATGATTGAAGAAGATAGTATTTTGAAGAGAAGGAAGGTTATCTCCACAAAAGGGAAGCCAATCTACTTTTCAATTGTTGATTTTCTTCTTATTTTGGCTCAAATTGAGCAAGCATTTGAATGTATTGATCTAAACATAATGTCTAGTGGTCAGTCCTATAGTAGGGCTAATCATATGATTGGTTGAAAAGAATGCTAGATATGTAGGATTTGAGATGTTGAATTGATTTAATTTTGGACTTCCTTTTATGATTAATGAATCATGTTTCATTTCAATACTTGTGTGATTAAATTCTCTACTCATAGTGTTAGGATGGTCATTCCAATATTATGATTAGGTGTTTAATTGAATCATATATTAAGATGAACATGTATGTTAGTGTGAGGGGAGGTAAGCTATACCCTTCTTATGCTTAGAACATTCATAGAGGGACACTTAAGAAATTGAGTGAAAAGAACCAAACTTATGATCATAGTACCTTAAGGGAATTCAGAGTAAACACAATCCTAGGAGACTTAGACTTATCAAAGAGTCGAGAACTTAATTGCATTGGTCATAGGGATTAGGGGTAAAAACGTGATTGTTTTTAGTCCACAATTAATGAAATTCAATATCAAGAGTTATGCATATCTAGCTAGATTCTTAATCATGAGTATGATTAGCGTCGCTCTCTTCTTAAGTGAATTCTATCCACATTCCATTCATCTTGTTACTTGTTCGATATTTGATACATTTAGTTGTTAGTTGAACTCTTAGTTAATTGAAGAGAATAATAAGTAGTTTAAATACCAAACCTTCAATCTTGTCACTCTTACAAAACATAAATCAATGACAAATCCGGATATAATCATGAGTTTACTTTCCCTTGGGACGACATACTTATAAATTTTGTTACTTGGTTATACGTGTACAACAACGATAGAATCTCTTACTCTAAAACATTTTACTAGAAATTCGACTAAGAATATTCTCACATGCCAAGGGGGCGATTCTTGAATTTTTTTACTAATTATGTTCCACATGCCAATAGGGAGATTGTAGAGTATTTAAATTGTGGCATGATTAGAACATATTTAATGACTTTAATTTTGTTTATGAAGGATATCAATTTTGAGGAGAAGATTAAATTTCAATTACATAGAAAGTCAATTTCAGTGGGAATCAAGAGTGAATGGAGGAAATCAAGTTTCAATTATCATTCTTAATATGGTATCCAATAAATCATGCAACAACATATGTTGGAAGAAATCGGCCTGTGATAAATGTTGCTACATCTATTTAAGTTATCTTTTGTTGGAGAATAAATCATCTCTCCCATTGGTTGTGTTTGTTTGCTTTTTGAGAGTATACGAAAGTGTCTATTTCGTAGAAATAAGGTCTGCTTAGATAGGATGTCTAAGTAGAAAAAAGTCCTTAAGGCCGGAACGTTTTTAGGGTGAAAGTATTAAGATGGAGTCTGTATGTGATCTGCTGATGAATGATTCCAAGGGAATGACGAAGTCATCCCGACATTTTTAAACTATCGTTTCAGTTACTTCCGCTTTAAATTCTTATTCATGTTCAAACACGATTGTGTGAGAACATCACTTTCTATTTTATACTGAAACTTTGATTTATATAAGAATATCGATTCTTCATAAAGATAAATTTTTTTTATTATTTTTTTAACGAGCATAAAATAATCATTCAACTAGAGGAATCATATAACATACTATTTCTTTACGCAAATCATTATTAAATCATATATACAACTGTACAACAAGTGGCCTTGACGTATGGGAATATGACTTTAAAAAAAAAAAGGTCCATGTTTAGGAATTGATTGCGATGTAGTTGTTGGAAATAAATTCATAAGACCTTAACCCTATTATGATTAACGAGATTTAAACTGTAAAGCGGAAGCTTACCTGATCCAATGAATCTCTAGGCGGAACACGAACTCAGGATCAGTGGTTATATGACATTCCTCAACTAAGCCCTCCTAATTCCTTTATGGGGACCGTAGTAATCCCTCCCGATGGGGAGAAGGGAAGACAATGTGCGACTTAGTATATTGGGGACCATAACCTGGTAACCTTTATATACTACTTGACTAGACCACCCATAATCACCTAATCACGTAGTATTGGGTATCTACTCAATAAGCCCATATCATTTATTATTATAGCCCATGGACCTTTAACCTTAATTGGATCACTTTAATTAAGTCCATAAAATAATTGAATAGCTAATATAATTGTATAATAATATATTGCCCACAATTAGATTATAATGGAAATTAATAATTTCCAACAATCTCCCACTTGGGCTATATATTTTCCGTTAGCAATTATATCAAGAGTCCTTAGTTGCGCAATTTTATGCTATTCCTCTTTAGGCTATACTTAACAATCTGGTCCATCTCATATACTAATATGGAACTACCGCGGCATTCACCACATTATAAATCGTGATTAAACCCCGACAATTACCATATCAACATACTCAATGACATAGATCAAATATGGTGAGTAGCATGAAAATTACATGTCAAATGTGATCAACATCATGTCTATTTCCAACTGGTCCAACTTTAATCCTTAGTGAGACCAATCCATAATATAAAATATTACAAAATGAAAAATTAACTTTAGTAAATTCACAATGAATTCAAAACCATCAACTTAATTCTGCAGAAAACTGAATTATCCAAATCAAAGTGTTTTGAAAACTTAAAAGAACAATAAATATAGACTCCCACTGAACTAATGTATTCTAAAACCATATAACACCCACATGATTAGCTAGCTCATAAAATTGCAGGGCGTTGAATACATAATTGGTGGATCCATATTTAGAGTCTATCATAATATGCTCTTCTAAAATTTTATCTACACAAAACACTTTCTTTAACAACCAAGAATTCTATGTCAATTTGTTTGACTTATAAGTATTCTTGTCATAAATACTTTACTGCGAACTAACTGTCACAATAAACTTTATGTGACTAAACTTCGCAACCTTTATTTCATGTTTGGATGCCCCTTAGTGTGTTACTATTTCCGTTGTCATGGTTAATGAGCTAAAATGTTTGCTTAATAATTTTTCTTGTATAGCTCTCCGACCAACAGAAAATATAGCCTGAAGTGGATCTTATACTGTATTGACATCCAACAAACTCAGAATCAGAATTCCTTATGATCTCTAACAAATCTGATCCCTGATGTACAGACATATTATTCTTAGTTCTCTATACATACTTTATAAAGATCCATACTAGAGTTACTTAAATGTCTACTTAATATGCCAACAACATAAGCCTAATTAGGTCTTGTAGAGACCTCATCATACAACAACTTCCAACAACCAATGTATATTTAATGTTTCTACATTTCTTAAATATTTAGTTTAACTTTAGGGCACCTGATTGAGACTGCACTTGTCTCCTTTAGTTTAACTTAAACATTCTCCCACTGAATCACATAATCATCTACATTTGTCTCAAAACCAAATGAGACACTTACTTCATGATGATACTTGTGATTCCTTTACGAAAAAAATTTGCTTGAATGCATAGATGGATTTCCTATTAGTTCTTAAACCATTTAGATCGTATCATCAGTGTTGCGATCAAGGAACTTCATCTTTACATCCATCTAATATGATTCAAGATCAAAATATGATACTAATGTCACGATTATCTTATAATAATGACTTCCTTCCCTTTTGAGTATAATCTTATATTAAGATGCAAACCTAATCATCTTGTATTGATTTGTACTCATAATTTATAGCATTAACACACTTTGGAGTAATTGGACCTTTCATGGTTTGATGAACATTGTTTGAATATTCTACCATTAATTTCATAGTGTCCTAATTCTTGAGGTTGTTGAATTTGTTATTCCTTAAATATTATTGACATTGTCATATCGTTATTCTGAATATGCACCAATTCTTTAAAGCATAAGTGGGGATCGAATCGACTCCCCTTAGGGACAATGTCTCTAATATTATTCTTCCCCCAAAATCAACATCCTCACATAATACCGTATTACCCGTCTCAAATATGATCCGATCAATTGGATCATAAACTATTATCTTTATTTAATACCAATAAAGTAGCTTGTATCTATTTGAATCCAATTTTCTTTAGTAGATCCCAATTATCTAGCCTTAGTTGGATATCACCATATGTGAAACTCAAAGAGTTCTCACAACTACTTTGGTTGGAACTTTATTGAAACCATAAGCTGCAATCTTTAGTATTTCTCCAATTAGTAACCATATATTGTGGAGTACTATTTTTGTCTTTTAACTACACCACAACACCATTCATACTAAGTAATCTAAATGTGGTGTATTATAAAACAATTCTACAAGCCTTTAAGAGAAAACGAAAGGTTGTACTTTAGTTGTCTTTAGCAGCTTTCTTAATGAGTTTTCTTGTATTGCCTTTATACTTTATTGAGACCAAATTTTCTTGAAACTTACTAGTCTCATCTTTATTGTTGAAATTCTCATAATGTATGATTTTGTTGTTGATATATGGAAAATTTAATTAACAGACTTCTAAATTGTACAGAGAATTAATCCAAAATGATTATCATGCTTGCACTAAACTTTATAATCTTTCAAATTTCAAATACTTTAGAATCATCTCAAGGAATCTATCACATCATTAGTATCAATACCAACTTGTAAGTGACACTTTCTACGTAGTAGTCAAATACTGACAATAAAACTGTCAAGCAATAGCCTTCCTTTGGGCCGACTTATTACTCACATGTTAAACAAATAATCGTCACATATTTACCACCACAGGTGCTTGTGTATTTCTGCCAAATATTAATCTACCTATGGGCCGATTAATACCCGCATGAAGATACACTTGCAAAACATTATTAATTAGGGACCCATCACAAGACACCTTGTGCAACATTAACCTCATCTGTGGACAAAAATTAACTGCAGGGGTAATCTTGGTGTAACAATCAAGTATTGACAATAAGTTCTGTCAAACAAGAGTCTATCTGTGGACCGACTCATGTTCACATGAATAATCCAAATAATTATCACATACTTATTATCACATGTGTGTTATTATTCTGTCAAATTGTGCCTACCTGTGGGCCGAACACAGAACACATAAATAATATCACACTCATCTATGTAATTTCAATAAAGCTTTTCTCCACACACGATATTGCTGTGGCAACATGGTGCTTCGATTGACTAGATTGAAGGTTTACTAGACTAATTAAATAAATATTAAAATATTTAATTTAATTAAGCGACATTTAACTGTCTCCCCAATTTAATTTTATTCCTCCAACCAAATAGGAATATTAGATGATTCATTACCATATAATGATGAAAGATCTTCTTTACTTAATTAGGGATTCCAAAATCCCAATTTAATATTAAACTGAATTTGGCAAATTTTTAATGTTCATGAAGATATTAAATTACCATAGATAACCAAATCCATGCCATACACAACATTAGTTTGAATATAAACTAATAAATAGAAAATTAATTTAGAATATTAAGCCAAAATGAGAATGTTGGCACATGTCTCTGCAAATATGTACATATATATAATCACATATTAGACATTCTCAAAACAATTCACAGATATATGCATAGCAATTCTAAATTGAATTGTCAACACGCACAGCATCAATAAAAAATTTGGTTATTCACGAATATACCCAATAAATAAATTATAAAATTATATAGATTATTTCTTAACACTCTGCTACAGGTCAACGCATATGTATCAAATTTCAATAAATTGACCATATACTATAATGCAGAGATATACAAAAAGTCAAAAAAGGGAAATAATCGCACTAATTTTTTTTAAGAATCCGAATAATTTCGGAACAATTGAACCAAATAATAATCCAAGATCTCAATTATTAAAATATAATATTTTACCGATCTCAAATAATCATTAATAGGGTGGCTCTGATACCACTTGTTGGAAATAAATTCATAAGACCTTAACCCTATTATGATTAACGAGATTTAAACTGTAAAGCGGAAGCTTACCTGATCCAATGAGTCTCTAGGCGGAACACGAACTCAGGATCAATGGTTATATGACATTCCTCAACTAAGCCCTCCTAATTCCTTTATGGGGACCGTAGTAATCCCTCCCGATGGGGAGAAGGGAAGACAATGTGCGACTTAGTATATTGGGGACCATAACCTGGTAACCTTTATATACTACTTGACTAGACCACCCATAATCACCTAATCACGTAGTATTGGGTATCTACTCAATAAGCCCATATCATTTATTATTATAGCCCATGGACCTTTAACCTTAATTGGATCACTTTAATTAAGTCCATAAAATAATTGAATAGCTAATATAATTGTATAATAATATATTGCCCACAATTAGATTATAATGGAAATTAATAATTTCCAACAGTAGTAGCACCCATTCACCATATGATATATTTTTAGCATTGTACCGTTTGATGAGTGTTTTGGAAGAAATTTTAAATCATAAGAAGAAAAAAAGAAAAGAAAAAAAAAACACAAATAAATTATTAAGAAGAAACACGTTAGACTTTGCCTTAAACAATTGGGTGAATTTAATTACAGATAGCTTTCTTACAATTAACACATCACATAATTGCGTGGATACAAGTTGTTTGATTCGTTTGTTGTCATAAATTTATTATGGTGGCAGAAACAATTTTCTTTTGCACGCTAACCTCGGTTATATACTAGTTGTACGTCATTGGCTTAATTACATGTAAAAGAAAAAATCTCTTGTGAGATGAGTTATTTGTGATACGGATGTTAGATGGGTTGACCCATCATTAAAGCATGCTTATTGTATAAATAAAATATGTTTAATGGTTGTTAAAATATATTTTTTAAAGATGCTGAATTATGCATTAAAGTATGATTTTAATGTGTTATAATATGATTTATTATTAACATACTTTAACTATAAATAAACATACTTTATCTATACAATAAACATACTTTAGTGATGTGTTGACCCGTTTCATAAATAACTCGTCTCATAACAGGGGCAGATCCAGAAAATAAATTTTGGGGGTACAGTCGACATGTAATTATAAAATATTATTTATTTAAAATTTAAAATTATATATAAATAAATTAAAATGCATTTAATTTTCTTTTATAAAAAGAAATTTAATGCATTATTATCATGAATTTATAGTATATATTTAAAAAAAAGTAATGAATTGAATGTATATATTTATGTTACAATTAATAATTTAAGTAATAAGTGAATAATGAAAATATGAATGCTTTTATAAAACATAAATATTAATATATTGTGTGTATATATAAGTAAATTAAGAAAAAATACCAAGGTTTAAAAATAAAATAAAAAGAAAAGGTGTAGAATAGCATTAGAGAATCAAGCATATGATGTATAAAAAAATAAAGAATACAAAGAAATTATATAAATATAAATAAAGAAATGAATAAATTATAAACTAATGTTGGGGGAATAATGTAAATTTAAAAAGGAATAAATAAAGAAAATGGTAAATAATAGATAAAGTTGTAGAAATAATAATAATAATATAAATAAAATAAAAGGAAAAGAGATCCACATGATTTGAACTCTCAACCTCAACTACTGCACTACAGGTTCTAACCACTAAGCTACTAGGTATATTAATTGTTATATCCAATATATATATGTATTATTTTTCATTTTTAGGTACAGTTGTACCCAATGTACCTATATTGAATCCGCCCCAGTCTCATAAGAAACAACATGTTTAGATCTTCTCAATAGCGTCATATAGGTCCTAGATTAGCTGTATTTTCGTGACAAAGAATATATGTAAAGTGATAATGATCTAATTAACTATTTTTAAATAATTTACTATAAAATTGACATAATAATTACTCATATCTTTATTAAGAAGTGATACAATGAAATTGTTTGCTCAAAATATTGTTGTGATGCCAATTTTTATTTATATCTTAATGTCATATATTTTCATTATCAGCACATTTTTCGTTTTTCCTAAGAATTGTTTCATGAGTTTCACAAGTTATGCATAATATCACTTTTCATTCCTTTCATGAAATTCATTTCGTAAGAAGGACATTGACATATTTTTTACTAAATTATAAATATTATAAATCTAAAAGATTGCTTCTGATTTTCGTTGCCCAGTTGATCCGATACTAGTGAGATCTTTAATTTTGCTAACAAGGCATTATAATATTAACCATGTGACGTTCAACGTGGTCACTGACGTAATAATTTTTGGAGAAGATAAATATAAAAATTGATTGAAAATTATAACCCTAATTCAAAATGGAATAATTTCAGTAGTAAATATATCGAATTGCAATATATATATATATATATATATATATATATATATATATATATATATATATATATAAAGTCGACGCAATAGCTTAGAATTGAGAATCCCAAAAATTATGAATTCTAAAAGGAAATAAATCTTCAAATAATAAAAGAGTTCGTGCCTCTTGTGCGTTGTACGCTTAAAGCATTTCAATGGTATAATATTTTGTACTAAATCTTCAAATTAAAATATAGTAGCACGAGGGCTAGTGGCAGAATTAATTAATTTTTGCAAGCTAATAACCAACTCAAATTGTCATACTAGCTCCCTTTGTTTATTGGCCCTAAAGACGCCTAAATATTTTGCCAAATAAACACCTCATCCAGAGTGTAGAAAAAGAAATTACTAGCACATATAGATGCTCTAATACTATTGGCAATTGATATCTAAGTGGGGAAGATGTGAATTCGGTTCGTCATGTACTATATTTTTTAAAATTGTTTTTTAATATATAAAAATTAATTTTTATAAAGATGAATTATTATTCTTTTATATAAAAAAAATATTACTTCTCAAATTCTAAATAGTTTTTTGTACACGAAGAGTAATCAATTTACAAGTTGTGGATGGCCATTGCTAATCCGGCCCAACCGACGGACTAAGCCCATTGTAGGAGTCCATCCCAATATCTCCTCTCCCACTTGGAGGGGGCCCACCAGCCTTAATTGCTGCCCACAGAGTAAGAAGGATACCACCAGCGGTATGAGGCGCGCCAATCAGCATTTGTTACCGCCCCGAAGCCTCATTTAATCCAAGGGACCCACCAAATTAATCTCAACCATTCTCGCCCTATAAGTACAGGGCATTAAGCCTCAGACAGGATGAGGACTACATTCCTATGTTCCATGTTATTGTTATGGCTAGGAAAAAATATCAAAATTTTGTTATACTGTCTTTATTATATTAAAAAATATTGATTTTATCAAAATTTTAGGTATGCTGAAGTTTTTGGTAAGGTATGATATCGTATTGAAAATTTTGGTACGATAAAAGTATATAAATGATAAATACCGTGGTATTATCGAAATACCGTAAAATATTCAATGATATTGCCATACTAAATGATATATCCAATTATAATTATTATTTATATATTATAATTTTTAATTAAATTATATATATACACTATTTAATTAAAAGATTAAATCTAAAATCCTACTGTATATTTCTTCATAATTATAAATGAGTGATAAAGTTGATTGACTTTCATGATATCTTGTACTTCTATTTTAATTACGTAATTCTATCCTATATGAAAATTTAAAAGTGTTGATTTTAATATAAGTTCCATATGGTTTTGTGTAGATCTCTTAGGTACTATTTATTTAATAACAAACACTTGTGTAAATCGAGTTTAGATATATTAATTATGTAAACTCGGTTGCTGTTTAGTACATAAAAAATTACTCTTTAGCACATAAATTGTTACTCTCCTAAATTAAAAAGTTACTCTTCAAATTCTTGTAAATCCCGATTTATCGATTACTTTTAAGTACATGAAAAATTACTCTTTAGAGATATGAATTATTACTCTTTTATATAAAAATTATTACTCTTCAAAGAGTAATTTTTTATATACAAAAGAGTAATATTAAAAAATAAGGCTTGCATGTAAACCCGGTTTTCATGAGACTTACTCTTATTTAATTTGGTCGTTTGTGGATTGTCGTATATTTTTCTTATTATGAATTTGTTATCTATTAGAATTTATTTTATAGCTATCTTTCACTTTTCTAGTACAGTTTTTTATTAGATTTATTGAATTTTAGGTGTATAACGGCATAGCAAAATATCTAATAGGATGGTGTATACCGATATTTTAGGTATGATATGGTATACCGAAATATCGGTAAGCAGAAGGTATACTATTTTTTATACTGAAATATCGGTATACCGAAAGTTTAGGTAAGGTAACGATATGATTTTTTATAAACCAAAAAATTTGGTACGGTATTTGGCATGATCAAAATCTTTGGTATGTCATACCGCTCACCCTAACTATTGTTCTAAAGAAAAGAACAAATATTCCCTCCCAGAGAACTAGAGTTGGGAGGAAGTCTTGTCCCGCCTTCCCCTATTATGTTCGATTAGCCGATTACACGTCACAGCCACATCATTTATACATCATATCTTAAACTCGCGATCGATACAAGTGTTTGCTAATATTGTACTCCCTACGTCCACTTAAAAGAGTCTCATTTTTTTTCATTTTGGGCGCCGCCCCTAATGGTCTAATTTCCCTTTATACACACATGAGACTCACACGCACACCCACTAATACAATTAAAATACCCACTATGCATCAAATAATAATATTCTTTAAACCAAGTGCAAAGAGCAAATGGAACTCATTGTAACGGAAGGAGGGAGTATAAAACAATTGAAACTTTGTATATCATTATTGATTTTTTATTTAAATTTATGTGGATTTTGAAAACGATCTCCAATTAAATAGTGATAAGTGTTTGTTTTGAGTTTTTTAAGTACAAATTTTAGACGTCAAATTAATTTTTCATTAGTGAGTCGTGATGTATATGTTAAGAAAGTATTATATATTAATTTATATGAGAAAAAAAATATGAGAGAGGGGTGAGAGTAAATAAATATTAATTTAGAAGAGAAAATATGAGAGAGGAGTGGGAATAAATATTAATTGAGAAGGGGAAATATTGTAAGTGTATAGGTGGTTAAAATTAAAATCTTATTTAAAATATGTACATATTTTGATAACTCTTAATTAATTTTTAAAACCTTAAAACAAATATAGTTTTAGGTTCATATATTTATTAAGAATGAAATAAATTCTTTGATATAGGATTAATAAAAAAAAAGCGTATTAGGGGGTGAATAGATCGAGTATTATTTTAGTGACATTGCATTGGTTTTTCCTCAATTTATTGTCGAACAACAACCTTGAAAATAATTTTATTCTTTTCATAATATTCCTCTACGAACAATAAAATAAAAGAAAGATGCAAAGTATATATGGAAGAGAGAATGATTTTTGGGGCATAAAAAAATATCTTTATGTTTTTTTTGAAAAACAAAGTTAATATCATATATTAAGTAGAACATGAGCAAGGACTGTCGAGAAAGTCATCCACAAAGTAAGGAAACTTGACTAAACAATGGGGGCTAGCAACAGAACGCGAAGCCCGAGCAATACAATGTGCCACAGAATTAACAGTATAACGAATAAGACGAACATCATAAAGATTATTCAATTAAAGTAATTTTTTGCATTCTGAAATAAAGTCACCAAATATGGAAACTTCATCTTCTGATCTTAAGATTGCATCATACACTATCTTTGCAACCACTTCAATTATGACACGCAGGAGACATCCTTAATCCACGACAAAGCCTCATGAAGCCCCAAGACTTCATCTTCATCAACACGCATTTTTCCGGGTATTACTAAAGATTTACATACAATAAATCTCCCTTCATCATCCCGAATTATCATTCATATTCCAGTTTCTGACGTATCATCAAAGAAAACTGCATCAACATTGATTTTCATAAAAGAAGTTGGAGGTTTATGCCATAAATTACAAACTTCTTTTGAGTTCCTTCTCGCTGGGATTTCTTTTGCTGAGCTCCATTCTGATAGTAAGCTTTTTGCTTAAAAAAACTGCTTTAGCCACAATCTGTCATTTCCCTTCCTAAACTACACGATTTCGCTCCCTCCAGATTTGCAAAACTATCATAGCAAGAATAACTTTTCTGTCGTCGTCTAATTCATTGATAAGAAGAAAAAGAAGTTCACGAATAGATTCAACTCGTGTGATTGCTCTTTCCATATCAGAGAAAATATCAGATTCCCTCCAACACTCTTCTGCAAAAAGGGCACGAAACAAGTAAATGCCATACACTTTCGGTATCTGAAGCACAGACAACGCATAGCTTGTTTTCCACCATTCCCCTCTTGAAGAGTTCTTCCTTACATAGAATTAGACCTCTACATATCCTCCACAAACACATTTTCACTTTCGATGGAACTTTCGATTTCCAAATTGCTCTCCAATTGCCTTCTACTTCGAATGATGTATCAAGCGTAAGTGCAGCTGCTAGATTGTAGGCAGTCTTTACTGAGTACTCCCCATTGCTGGCATGATGCCAAATGATTTTATCAGAAATCCCAATAGGTGGAAGAGTAGTGTTCATAATAACTTGGACATCCTCCGAAATAAAGAATTCTTCCAATAATTCTACGTCCCATTGTCGGCAACCAGGAATCATCAAATCAGCAACTTTCAATTCTGCAAATAACGGGTTTATGGTGGTGTGAATGTAGAAACTATCATCATTGCATAACTAGGGATGACCCCAAACATTTATTTTAGTACCATCTCTAACCTTCCACCTTATCTCCCTCTTGACAAGATCCTTAGACGACCAGAAAAATTATCTTTATGTTGAGTAATTAAAAATATCCTTATAGGGTCATCCATTTTTAAATTAGATTAATTAATCCCACGAATTTAGATTAGAAATGTTTTACGTAAGTACAGGCCTTACAGGATTAAACCCAACTTAATGGTCCGCATTTAGATTGGTCTAATACCCAACTTAAGTGGACTTAAACCCAATTTAAGTGGGACTTATAACCCAATTTTAATAGATCGCATAGAGTGAACTTAAACCCAACCGAAGTGGACTTAAACCCAATTTTAATGGATCGAATATAGAGTGGACTTAATTAAACCCAACTTAAATGGACTTGAAACCCAATTTTAATGGATCGCATATAATGGATCTCATATAAAGTGGACTTAAACCCAACTGAAGTGGAGTTAAAACCCAATTTTAATGGATCGAATATAGAGTGTGACTTAAACCCAACTTAAGTGGAGTTCAACCTAATTTTAATTAGAAGGCTTCGGGCTAAAGGACTATGAAACTATAATTTACTTTTATTTAATATATAAAGTAATCACATAAGATAAATTAAATTTAAAATTCAAACAATTAATTATTAAATATTTAGACAAATTCTCTACGCTATTTACATGAGACAATTTGTGAGACGTGTTAAAGTATGTCTATTATTTAGATAAAGTATATTTTATGGTTGTTAAAGTATGTTTTCTACAATATGCTGGATTATGCATTAAAGTATGATTTCAGTGTGTTATAATATAATTTATTATTGACATATTTTAACTACAAATAAACATACTTTAATTCTATCATAAGCATACTTTAGTGATGGGTCGACCTGTCTCACACCCGTCTCTCAAATAACTCGTCTCACAAGAGAGTTTCTCAAATATTTATATATAAATAAAAGATTAATGTTAAACAAAAATGTATTGCTTATTCAAATGCAAATAAACGCGTTAAAATTATATGTATAATAAGTAATCAACAATCTAAATACGAATTTAATATTTTTTTCCATAATAAAATAAAATAAATAAATAAACGTGTAATACATAATATATTAATACTATATATGCAACACACTACCAATTTTAATTTTATATTATTTTAAAAATGATAATCTCAATATAAACTTTTAAAATTATAGCCTCTCTTTTTAAAATGTATATTTAAAATATAGATTTAATATTTCACAGTCATTCTTTATAACAAATTAAATAAATAAAAATGTAGGAGTACATAATTTCTAATTTTAAATTAAGACTAAAAGTTGTGTTTTTAGGAAATACAGTATCCCCAAATCTCATATTTTTTTTAAAGTTAGTATCATATTAAATGTTAATCATATTATATACTCCTATTTTTTGTGAAAAAAAATTAATTTTTTTATCAAATATTTATATTATTAATATTTTAGTCGACTTTTAAAATAAAAAAAATATACTCTTATTAATTAAAGTGTATATCCTTTAAAATAAAATGTTATATATCCTTTTACCCAAATTCACAAGAGACTAATTCATAAATCAAATAATGAAAAAATATAATCCCTCCGTCCCGTCCTTATGATTACATTTGCTTTTTGCACGTGGATTAATGAATATAATATTTTAATGGTATTGAGGTGAGAGAAATAATAATTTAATGTAAAGTATATAGGTGTATTAGTGGGAT
The DNA here is from genome assembly GCA_023678885.1 of Pogostemon cablin. Taxonomy (NCBI): domain Eukaryota; kingdom Viridiplantae; phylum Streptophyta; class Magnoliopsida; order Lamiales; family Lamiaceae; genus Pogostemon; species Pogostemon cablin. The sequence continues at coordinate 26,649,389 of CM042964.1, read as the reverse complement.
GTGTGGGCACATGGAGAGAAAAATAATTAATTTGTGTGGGTCTCATATGCTACAAAGGGAAATGTAATAATTAGGATGATACGCCCAAAATGGAATATGTAACCATTAGAAAGGGACGGAGGGAGTATATATCAATACACAAACAATCGTGTAAACCGGGTTAAGGATGGTCCCTCCTTCCAATCTTATATACCCTATGTATTGTTAAGGTGTTTAAATTACGGGGAACCACAAAATTTACAAGATTTATGATGTAAACTCAGTTTACAAGAGAGTAACTCATATCAATTAAGTAAATTAAAACCATATGCGAAACATAAAGAATTAGTTTTAACATGTCATATAAATTCAAGTGAAGTATATCTGTATATGTGCGGAAGTCTCATCTGAAACAAAAAATTTTGATTTCATAATCGTTTATTTCTAAATATACATATTTTCAAATGTTATTAATTTATAAAGATTCTAATATCATGTAATACATCCGTCCGCTTTTAAGGTATCATTTTTTCATTTTGGGTGTCCGCCCCTAAGAGTTTCATTTTTTTTTTATCCACACACCCACTAGTACAACTAAAAAATGGGACTCACACCTCCACTAATACAGCTACCCACTACACATTAAATAACAATACTCCTTAATATCCTTGTCCAAAAGCAAATGACACCTTTAAATCCGGACGGAGGGAGGGAGTACATAATATAAAAATAAAAGATAAATGGGCTAGTGGGCCGGGTCTATTAACCATATGTTTTTAGGGTTAAAATGAGTGGGCTGACAGGCCCAGGTTAACATATCTTATCGGGCGGCACTATTGTCACCCGAACTTTTGTTTAAGGCATCCAAATTGAAAACAAAAATTATGTAAAATTTCAATAACATCCCCACCTTTTATTTAACCCTAACCCATTAACTACATTAATTAATTAGAAAAAAAAAAAAACTAACTTTGCTTTGCACATTCACATTCACATTCTAAGACTTGGGTGAATTTGAATAAACATTGCAGCAGGAAGCACACCAAACAGTACCAATACTGCTCATTATTGCAAGATTTGTACAAATTAACGTTCTGCAGATCATTATGACAAGAACCACAATCAAGAAATTAAAGTAGGGTATAAACATAATGGATTGACTGAAGGATTATTTTTCTAACTAATACACAAAAATTTTGTTCCTACATCGGCCAACATGTCAAACCTCAAAACAACGGGACAAAATTTCGACTAACTCTAACCAAGTCCTACCAAAAGTTTGAAAAAATATTCGACATTGAATTTTTAACAAAAATTTGGCAGTCCCCAATCGATTTTTTTCAGCGACTTCTTGCCGAAATTTAGCAAGATTTTCGTCAAACCAGTCTTGAAGTCTTACATCTTTGAATTTTCAACCCAAACAACATGCATGTTCCTACCAACTAAGCAAAATTTTTTTTTTTTCAGTTTTGTAAATGAGTTAAAGTTTAATAAAGAATAGAGATAATAATGAAATTTCACACTTTTGTTTTCAATTTGGTGCTTTAAGCAAAATTACCGCTGGCAATAGACTACATGCTGCATACTGGCCACTCTTTAAATTGTATGAGAAAATGAATTTTTTTTTTTTTACTTAGTTGGGCCTTTTATTTATTTATTTATTAATAAAAGGTAATGTTGATAAAAATTCTAAACTTATTTGACTTAAAAAATTTGGTCCTAAATCCTATACGCATTGTGAACTAAAAACATGAATCTTGCAATAGAATTGGGCCTGATACCTATGTTTGATTGTACTTGGTATTTCGAGTTGTACTCGTTTTGTAATAGTTAAAAAAAATTACATATTCGAAATATCTTATGTTGTGGGCTCTCTCATAATATTAGGCCTTCCCTAATGGACTTATATGTTAGATCCAACTTAAACTTTTTGTACTGCAAAATATAATTATCCACCACAAAAAATACATGTTTTAATAAATATATTTCGAATTTTAGACATTAATTTTGTTAGTGTGCGCAATTGATCAAATATTAAAGGATACTCACCAATTCTAATAGCTTGAATTGGGTCTATTATTTATATATACATTTTATGTACCTATATTACTAATCATTACAAATAGAACTCATCAATTACCGCTTTTAACTTTAATTTAAGTTTAATTTTATTCAAAAATTTATTTACACACTAATTTCTCCATAAAAATAGAAAATAGATTGGAGATTAGTCAATTTGTCAAAAATAATCAAACATTAAAAATAGATTTAAGAATCTTATATTCAATTTCAATACCCACTCTTTGAAACTTCTAATAATAAAGATTTGATTTGCATGTTTAATGTTTAAAATTTTTGGCGTTCAATATTCAAATATTATGTATTCAAAAATATTTTTGTGTTCAATATATTGATTTAATATTAAAATATACATCAGAAATTCGTAATGAATATTTTTGGTTTTCAATAATAATTTGCAGAATATTGATGAATATTTTTAGTGTTTAATATTCAAAAATTTATGTGTTAATTTCCAAACGTTATGTATTCAGAAATATTTTGGTGTTCAAAATTAAAACAAAAATCATAAATTCGTAATAAATATTTTGATGTTCAATAAAAATCTGCATAATATTGATGAGGAATATTTTTAATATTCACATGCAGGATAATGAAACAGTCACAGGATTTCCTGGGATTTTCACATGTATTGATGATTGGAATTCTATGTAAGATTAAAGTTGTAACTTTAAATATTTTGTATTTGATAGTAATAAATTATATATAGTGTATCTCACAGTAATATCACTATAAAAATTGTACTCCATCCGTCTCACACTACGCTTCCTGTTTACTGTACCACGTTGTTAAAAAAAAATTGCACTTTTTGACTAAATTTGTTAACTTTTGAGGGTATAGTAGTATTTTTAGGTAATAAAAAATTATACTCCCTCCGTCCCGTTTCAATGTGTACGTTTACTTTTTGCATGTTAATTAAGGAGTATAATATTTTAATAGATAGTGGGTGGAAAAATATAATATTTAATGCAAAATGGGTAGGTGTACTAGTGTTGGATGACATATTAATTGTTTTAGGTGGTCCCATATTCCAAAAAGAAAAACATAAACATTGAAATGAGACGCGCAAAATAGAAATGTAAACATTGATACGGGACGGAGGGAGTAAAGTAATGGTATGTGTGTGAAAAAGGAGTGCAAATTTGAAAATAAAGTAATTTTTGAGGTTGTTGGATAATAATGATATTTTCTTTTTTGGGGTGTAAAGAGTGGTGTGAGACAACCAATAAAGAAAGTGTGAAGGGTAGCGTGGGATGGAAGGAGTATCTAATAGTAATAATTCCCTTTTAATTTATTAAATAAGGTGATCATATAACCTATTTGTCTTTAGCCTTATTTATGGTATTGTTGGACAAAACTAACTTGAAATATAATTTTAATTTCTTCAAAATGTCGGTGAAAAGAAAATTAAAATATTTGACATTTTTGCTGTGTTACAGCTGTATCAATCCCATTTCATGATTTCACTGATCTTCACATGTGTTCATGTCAGACTGCAACATATACACATGAGAAAAAAATCTCCCATCTATTTATTGATCTCATCAAAGAATTATAAAAATACATAATAAATAATAACAAATTATAAAGTATGATCGGAATGATAATTTTAAAATTAAATATATAGCATAGTTATCAAATTTAGTGTTATTTCTTATTCAAAAGTGTAAAGATCACTAAAAAAAAGTTTTTTTAATTACCAATTGATTAGCAATCAAAATGATATTTTTTATTAGCAATGAAATATCAATGAATTTATTCTATATTTTACTAATGGAATTCAATCCGTTGGTAATTACCAATGGATTACTAAAGGAATCTTTATATAAATTACCAACGAAATTTTTAGCAACGGATTACCAACTGAATTATTTACCAACGGAATTTATTTTTCGTTTCTAAAAATTTATCAACCACCACTTTGTCATCAGAAATTTATCTACGGTTAATAAACTAATTTAACAATGGAATTAAGACTTTTACTAATAGAATATTTCGTTTGTAAAAAATAATTTTTTTAGTAGATGATTTTGACACAAACAAATAAATAAATGAGAACAAAAATAACCGAAACTCCACCTCAATTATTTTGGAGTATTGTGAAACTTATAATTTAATTTATATTTAATGATGATTCTAGATGCTCCTTCTAAGATAGATATATATGTTTGAAGACAATGACTACGTTGGACCTTGCTTACAATTTATGTGAGACCGGATCTTTTATAATAAAATGGGTCAAAATAATTAAACGGGTTACCCACTCTTCTCTCTCCTTCTTCTTTCTTCAATCCCTAAATCCCCAATTCTTCACTCTTAAATTCTTCGTCGCGCCGTCTTTTCGTCGCCCTCTGCCTTCCCAACTTCGAGGTCCCACTCCGACGACCCAATATCTAGTTGAATCTTTGAAGAATGTCTTTATTAGTTACTCTTTGAAATTAATTAGATCACTCTTTGAAATTAATTATATCGAATACAATCTATACAATGTTAGATAACTCTATAAAAATAATTAGATTATTTTTTTTAATTAATTAGGTTACTCTTTATAATGAATTATGTTACTCTATAGAAAAAATATTTGATCACTTTATAAATATAATTAGGCTACTCTTTATGATGAATTAGGTTACTCTAAAAATGTTAGATCACCCTATAAAAATACTTAGGTTATTCTTTAAAATTATTTAGGTTACTCTTTATAATGAATTAGGTAATTTTATAGAAAAAATGTTAGATCACACTATAAAAATATTTAGGTTATTCTTTAGAATTATTTAGATTACTTTTTATAATGAATTAGATTACTCTTTCATTTTAAATTCTGATTTTTTGAAAATAAAGTCATTTATTGTGAAGTATTTAATTGTATATTTTCATATTAATTGACCGGTTACTCTTTATAAATAATTAGATTACTCTTTGCAACGAATTAAGTTACTCTTTAATTTTATAAAATTTTTGAATTACTCTCTATATTGATTTGCTTATACATTATTCTGCATGATCAATATCTTTTAGGTTAGTTTTTATTAAAAATAAGAGATGGCTAAACAAGTGTAGAAATTGAATGCCAAATAGATGGCTTAATGTACAAAGGCCAAACAAACAGGTAGTACCCTCTAAAAAGAAATAGCCTACGAAGCTGCTGAGGAGTATATCATAACAAGTCTGTGGCATCCAATCTAAATGGAATCACACCAAAAAGCATGGACAATATGTATCAAAGAGGAGTATATTGTAAAAAGTACTTTTGACTCCTTCAAAAAAACAAGCAATAGCTGTAAACTACTACTCCCTCCATCCCATAGAAGTTGACACACTTTCCTTTTTGATTTGTCCCACTAAAGTTGACACATTTCCTTTTTAATACATGGGATCCACACACAAACAATTAATCTATTCTCATGGACCACACATATCACCTCTAATACAACTACCCACTACACATTAAATATTATTTCTCTCACTTCACTTTACTTCACTTTACATTAAATTATTATATTTCTTAATCTCTGTGCCCAAAAAAAATTAAATCAACTTCTCCGGGATGGAAGGAGTACGACACTAAAAGTAATCAACCTAGCCTCTATAAAAAAAAGACCAGACACGCATAGGATACAAAATTATGCTTCATATCTTCGCAGAAATCTAACTCCAACAAAAATTGGGCACAGCTCGACGATACGAGAGCAAATGAGCAAACAAGACCCAATGATGATCATCACAAATAATAAAAACTACAAATCATCATCAAAACAAAAAGAAATGAACAAAGAACTTCTCATCAGATCCAATGCCACTCCATCCCTCGGATTGAAGCTCCTCTCCACCACATCATGGAATATAAACAGCACATCCAGAACTATAGCCTGCAGAGTGTTGAATCGCACGTATCTACTGAAATTCGGATTCCTCACCACGGCAAAGTAGAGCGTGATGAAAACCAGAAAGCCGTTGAAAGGAAAACTCTTGAAGAGCAGGGACCAATGGCTGGATGAACGATTGGAAGAGAGAAACTGCGTGATAACGTATTTACCGTACTGGACGCCGTCGGAGAAGGGGTAGAAGTAGACTATTGCGGATATCAATCGGTCCGGCACGTCGGCGGAATCGCCGCCCTTCGATTGGACGGCCGTGATTCTTCGATTTCTCGACCGGAATTGGAGAATCGGGGACGGAGAGTAGATGAATTTAGGTTTGAGTGAAGATTGGATGGTCGGCGTGGTGGAAATGGAAGGGAAGAGTAGCGTATTGACGAAGAAGAAGAGTGTCTCATCTAGTCACTCTCATGTTTGAATATAAAGTAGTAATAAGTAGTAATTTTACTTAAATTTTAATAATTTAATTTAATAATAGAGATTAAAATAAAATTTAATTTAAAAAATGCACCGAAACTCTAAATGCAATCTATACTCAAATGTTATAGAGTAGAGAATTTTGTTTATGTTATTGTAAAGAAAATTTTGTTGAAACTACTTTTTAGTGATGGCTCACTAAATTTGTAATAAATTTATATTTAAATAAAATTTTGAATAAGCAAATAGATTTTAAAAATATTAAGCTAAATCTCCTTCTCTCTTTTTTTTTTCACTCCAGTACTGTGTTAATATTAGGATCATTTTTGAATTAACTAAGTTAAATAAAGTCTTCACTTGGTTGTAAGAAAGATTATAAGGTTTTATAAGGGTAGAAAAAAGTAATAAAATTTATTAGTATTACATTGAACGAAGAAGGTCCTCTTTTGAAATGTCCCGTTATATTTTGATGTTATATCTTCTATTATATATGCTATATTATATATGCTAAATAAGTAATATATTAGGAAATGTAATACCAAATTGTAACATAAATATTATACATTATTTTCCGATGCTTATTACTAAGTAATATTTTTGGATTGACCAACCGGAAACCTTCCAAATTAAAGTATGACGTGGTGGATTCCAGAGAAATTCACGTTTTTCGGTGAAAATAGGCAAAAATTGAAATTATTCGTTAATTATAGGGCAAAATTGAACCACTTTTTAAGGGCAAAAATCGAAGTTTTGTTTAGTTACAGGGCAAAAAATAATTTACCTCTAGGCTAAAAAAAAGTCAAAAACGCCACGTCGGATTGACCAGCCGGAAACCCCTAAATTGAAGCATGACGTGGCGGATTCCGGCGAAAATTGGACAAAAATTGAAATGATTCGTTAATTATAGGGCAAAATTGAACCACTTATCTTTTTTAGGGCAATAATCAAAGTTTTTTTAGTTATAGGGCAAAAAATGAATTTAACTCTATTTGGAGTCTTATATATTAAGATTGAAATTTAGATATTTTTAGAGTGGACTATAAAAATGACAAAATTATTATCTTATTAATGAATGAAAGAAATATATAATTATATGAGTGAGACTTGTGTGCACCTGGGGCACACTGTTTGGGGCCTTTAAAATTTAATATTATGGGTAAGGGTACATTATTTTGTTCTAAATGATATACACTTTAATTAATAAGTGTACACCATTTTGTTCTAAAGGGTATACACTTTTCATTAATATTTTTTATTTTTCTTCAGAAATAAAAGGTACACATCTTTATATTAAAGGATATACAATTTAACACAAAATTCTAAAGGCGCATGGAGTGTCCCCGTGCGCCCGGGTGCACACAAATTTTTACCTAATTATATAGCATTGAATTTATACCCCTCTTAATGAAAATTATTACTCCGGTTTAAATTATGTTATATTGTGAGTTTTTCATGTTAAGATGAGTAATATATAATTGCTATTTAAAAAGAGTAATAGTTTATTAATTTAAAAAGTAAAATTTGAATGCATGTAAAACGAGTTCACATTGGAGTAGCTCAATTAAATTTTGTTGAAATAGATTTAAACATGAAAACGTTCAATTTACGAGTAGAACGAAATTTGATCGTAACGCGGTATGCATTAATGATTTAATAATGTATGATTGGTTGTGAAAGGTGTTAAATTAATAGATTTACTCTATGGTTGTTGAAGATTTAAATTAATAGATCCACTCTATGGTTTTCTTCTTTATGTGGTCCTTTCTTTTTTTTTTTTCTTTTTTTTTTGACGGATATGTGGTCCTTTCTTTTGGGTACGTATGGCAATATCTTATGCTAGACTTTCTTTTGATAAAACTTTTTTTCTAAAAAAAGAAAGAAAAAAAATCCAGCATGTGTGTATATGTTTCCCATTTCCGAAGTTGGCATTTCAAGTAATAACTAACGGTGTGATTGGTATAATTGAATGAAATTAAGTTGGAATGAAATGAACTTATGAATGGAATAGAGATGAGAATGGAATGACTAAAAATATCTATTAGCATGATTTATATTGATTAGAAATAGGTAAAGTAATCAAATAGAATTATACTGTAAAAAAAAAAATTAACCCTATCAATAAAGGTGGAAATTTACTTACTCGCATATGTGTCATTTATCTAACTATCGCTTATGAGATGTAACATCACAAAATATAAAAGGTCCCTAATCACAAAATTATACCTTAAAATAAAAATATAAATTCTAATAATTGTTTTTTTTTCACCTGTTATATATGTGTTAATCAAGTAGTAATTAATTGTATAAGAGAGGATTCATTGAAAATTTGAACCAATATAATAAATTAATTAAAAATTTAGGACCATAACAATTTAAATAATCAAAATTAAAATTGAAATTATAAAATATTGAAATTTAATTAAAAATAAATATGGTCTTATAAATTTTGTATGAAGACTCAAATAAATCTTACTCCATCCGTCCCGGAGTTAGTTCACCGACACTGTAGATACGGAGTTTAAGAAAAGTTGCTTTTTGACCAACTTTACTTACTTTTGAGGGGTATTGTGATATTTTTAGGTAATAAATAAATTATAAAGTATGTTATGTGTGTTAGGTGAGAGTGATATTTTTTAAATTAAGATAACTTTTAAGCTTGTTGGTTAATGTGAAGTTTCCTTTTTTGGGTGGTGAACATAAGTATGGGACGAACGAAAACGAAAAGTGTGAAGATAAGTATGGACCGGGGGAGTATCTTATATCTTAAATACCTGTACTAGGTAAAGTGGGAAGGTAGAAATTCCTTGAGAATAATCGACGAGGGGTATAAGTCCGAGCTCACCCTTGGGAGTAAAATCCCCCAAATCATCCAAACTCGCGTCGCACTCCACCTCCACCAACACCACCCCCTCGCCGTTGCAGTCGATCTCCAACCGATTATTTTCCCCCCTTGTTCAGCCTCCCCGCATGGGGGTAGAACTTGTTAGAGTGTGACTTGATTAAGTATTAAACGATACAACTCTCTATCAGCTGCGCCTCCTTTAGCACCATCGTGTCGAAGAAGTTGGCGGCACCGTTGAAGCGGTAGATGTAGAGAATTGGGGTGTGGCAGTTAGCTGGCAGTAGCAAGTCCATATTCGAGAGCCATAGTGTTCCACCAGGCGTGTCCACCATTGGCTTTACCGTCGTCGAGCTCTTCACGTTGATCTTCATGCTTAGCATTGAATGGAGAGAGAGATAGAGAAAGATTGTTATACTTCAAATCATTTTCGTGCTGCGAGTGTATGTACGTATTCTTATCTGTTGTTATTAAAACCGTCAACACCAGACTAGCTACCAATTTGTAGTGCTATGGTTAATGGTCGGAATTAGTGAGGAAATAAAGGGATTATTACGGATAGGTACGACTGTATATAAACTAATTACTACTCCCTCCGTCTTGGAGAAGTTGATATAATTTATTTTGGGCACGGAGATTAAGGAGTATAATAATTTAATGTAAAGTGAAGTAAAGTGAAGTGAGAGAAATAATATTTAATGTGTAGTGGGTAGTTGTATTAGAGGTGATATGTGGGGCCATGAGAATAGATTAATTGTTTTTATGTGGGTCTTATGTATTAAAAAGGAAATGTGTTAACTTTAGTGGGACAAACCAAAAAGGAAAGTGTGTTAACTTCTCTGGGACAGAGGGAGTAATAAATACCCCTATTTTAAATTTAATTAATCACATATTTTCTGTTTCTTTTTCAAAGATGTATACTAATATACATTGGTAGGGTTCTTCAATTTAGTTACGTATTTTCTGTTTCTCTCTAAGAATGCACACTAATGTACTTAACAATAGTTGCAATCGTGTATTTTCAGTTTCTCTCTCAAAGATGCACACCGATGTACATTAGTAGGGTTCTTCAATTAAATCGCGTATTTTCAGTTTCTTTCTCAATAGAATGTACACTAATGTACATTCGTATAGATAACATATTTTTGTGTCCATCTTAACAATGCATACTAATGTATGATATGTATAGGTATTATGGGTAAAACAAAATATATTTTGTATTTATCGGTAATTTTCTGAAGCGAATTTATCGCTTAGTAATTTTTAAATACATTTTGTACCTACTATTTATTGACCCAGAAATAAAAAACTTCTCATATAAATTTATTTTATTAAAAATAATTTCAAGAAATTGAAATAATATGAAATAATTCTTATAACTTTTAAATTCACATTTTAATGGTCATTTTTTTTAAATGAAAGGTTTTAACAAAGCAAAAGTTTTCATCAAAATCACGCGTTTACAAAAATAATGATGTGAAATTTGAAAAATTACCAATTTTTAAGACCGAAATTGAATTTGGCTTATTCTAAATGACCAAAATTGATATTTTCCCAATGACACCTCAACAATTTTAAATTTTGAAAATTTAAAATTGCTAAAGTATGTGTCTGAAACACAAAATGAAACTCAAGTGGAGTAGATGATCTCCCACCATCATTTGATGCATCAATCGAATGTCCTTCATCGTGGGATGGGCAAATCATAGGTGAATAATGTGAAATTAAAAAGGAAAGTATAAAATATTTCTTTCTCTTTCATACGTGCTACTTATATATTGTAAGTTTAAAACATAAATAGTCTAATATAAATTTATTTTATTGAAAATAGTAAAATAAAAAAAATCTCTAAAATTGTCCAAAAGATTTTAAATTGATACCAATACAGTCTTCTTTTTTTTTTTCTTAAAAGGAAGGGTTTGATTATAACAAAAATTTTCTATTTGACACAACTAAAATCATGAGTTCTTAAAATACATGAAGCATTAAACGTGATTGTGAGAAAGTAAGTTGGGTACTCATCCCTTACAAATTACTCCACAATTTACAACAAAAGAAGAGAGAAAAACTTGTGGAAATAATTTTTTTTAGAATGGGTATTAAACAATTCTCCACACTATCAGCTTAAACTTTTACTTTTAGATAAGATGGATATTTAATATGGTATTAGAGTCATGACCTAATAAAGGTCTAGTTTAAACCTGACCACCACCCATTTAATAAAAAATTAAAATTTCACATTAACCTCACCCGCATCTGATGAGGAACTACTACAATAATGAGTTGTAATTTTATCTTGTGCAGTTAAGTCGTTTTAAATGTGGTGGAGTTTGCCTAGGCATTGCCAACGAGCATCACTTATCCGACGGAACTTCTGCTCTCCATTTTAATAATTTTTTTTTGAAACAGCAAAGTGAGTACAAGGGACACTCAACCCTTATAACTTAGAAAAATGATTATCCGAGCATACAAGATACAACTCAAATACATACAAAAACGATCACCTGCTTGTAAGACATATAATTGGATTTGAAATCCAATCATTCATACAATAGTGCGTTCTAAACTCACCTTTAATTCTTATCCATTTCCAAGTTCTATACACGTATTGCTCAAAAACATCATTTACATGCCTTGTGGATCCTTCAAAGACAACTTCATTTCGCCATTTCCATACACTCCATACCACACCTATCCACATAACATTCCAGTTTGCAACTTTCACACCCTTTAGTTTACATCCTGTGTGCATTTCAAAGTTTGACATAGGAGCAATGTTACTTGCCGAATAGATCCCAAGCCAATTTCTAACCGATTCCCATAGAGAGTATGTCTTTGTGCATCCAAAGAAGAGATGCTCCTCTGTTTCCTTAACATCATTGTACAGCATACAACTACTTCTTCCAACATTTACCCCTCGTTTTATAAGGTTAGCTTTTGTGGAGGTTCTTCCATTGAGAAAAGCAAGTGAGTGTTACCTCTACACCCCGCTGAGAATTGGAAACAATATGATTGATTTGGAGATCCTTCAATTTGCAGATGATATGGTTTTTTTCAACAATGGAAGTAGTAGAAGTCTCCATACTTTGAAGGCTATTCTAAGATGGGTTGAGCTAGCATCAGGGCTAAAGATCAATTTCCTAAAGAGTGCAGTGTTCATATTTAATGAAGAAGAGAGCGCTCTCAATGAAGCAACACAACTCCTCAACTGTGAATTGGGCCATCTACCATTTAAGTACCTTGGGATTCTTGTAGGTACAAGTAGCAAAGACAGAAGAATCTGAGATCCAGTGGTTGAAAAGCTTCATAACAAGCTAGCTAAGTGGAAGTCGAAATAGTTATCAATGGCAGGTAGAGCTACTCTAATTAATGCAGTCCTTAGCGCTATCCCAACCTTCGTGCTATCCTTCTACCGAGCTCCAAAACACATAATCCAATCTCTATCCAGCATCCAAAGAAAATTCTTGTGGGGAGGGTGTGATGAGAAGAATAAAATAAATTGGGTTCACTGGAAGAAAGTGTGTACTGCTAAAAAGAATGGAGGATTAGGAATCAAAGATATTGAATGCTTCAATGGTGCATTTCTCGGCAAATGGATTTGGAAGTTTCACACTTCACCTAATCTCTTTTGGCAGAAAATTCTAGTTTCAAAATATGGTGATTTGGATAGGATAAGGGGCATGGATAACGAACCTGGTGGTGGGAGAAGAGGAAGGAGGAAGTGGTCCGGGTGGTTCCGAGATCTGTCTAAAATTCTCAAAGGAAGTAGGGGAGATTGGATGAGGGAGAATATGACGCGAAAACTTGGCAATGGAGAGGAGATTGATTTTTAGAAGGATGTGTGGTGTGGTGAAATTTCTCTACGAGAAAGATTTCACCGTCTTTTATTATTGTCCATGGATGGAGGAAAGGTAGTAAGGGAGATGGGCAAATGGGATGAGGAGGGACAATGACACTGGAATTTTTCTTGGAGGCGAAACTTATTTGATTGGGAGCTCTCATCTTCATTGGATCATTTGAATATTTTGAACAGGTACAACCCAGGAGTTAACATGAAAGATCATTGGGTATGGACACTTGAGAGCAATGGAACATACTCAGTTAAATCAACATATTTGTTATTAAGCGAAAGAACTCAAGATAGTGTTTTGGTGGAATGTGACAAAGTTTGGAGTAAGCTGTGGAGAAGCAATGTTCTGGGAAGGCCAAGTTTCTCACGTGGATAATTTTCAACAAAGCTTCTAATACCTTAAGCTCCAACCAGAAAAAGGAATGGGGATAGGGGATCACTTTGTCTCAAGCCTTTGTTAGGGAGAAATTCAGTCGTCGGGCTTCCGTTCACTAGAATTGAATTGAAGCAGAGCTCAAACACTCTTGGATCCATCTTCTCCATTTTTTACTGAAGTTCATCTGTTCAAGAACTGAATCAATGAAGTTCCAATCAATTGTGTCATATGCCTTGGAGAAGTCGACTTTAAAGATGGTTGCCTTCCTTTTGTTTTTCTTGATATCATCAATAGCTTCATTAAGAATTAACACACTATCCACAAGTTGTCTTCCACTGATAAAGGTTGATTGCTCTTGAGATATGACATCTCCGATGACTTCTTTAATTCGATTTGCTAGGATCTTTGCTACGATTTTATAAAGACTTCCGATTAGTGAAATGGGGCGATAATCTTCAATGTTCATCGGATTACTTTTCTTCGGAACTAGTGTGATAAAGGATGCATTCATACCTCTAGAAATTTTCCCCCTGCTCTCAAAATCGAAGACATAGTTGAAGATGTCCTCCTTTAACGTCTCCCACCCATGTTTGATGAAATTGAAGCTGAATCCGCCAGGGCCCGGACTTTTATCATTGCCGCATTTCCAAACTGCTCTACGAATCTCCTCCTCTATAATCTTGCTATCTCACCAGTCTCTGTCCTCTTGTTTCAACTTTTTAACTCCTAGCTGCTTAGCTATGATATTGAAGGATCGAACATCCTTCGAAAACATCTTACTGAAGTAATCTCGGATGGCTCTCTTGGTGTTCTCCACTCCTTCTACCCAGTTCCCTACAACAAACAGCCCGTTAATGTTTTCTTTTTTATATGTGAATTAACCACTTCATGAAAATATTTTAAGTTCTCATCCCCTTCCTTGATCCAACGGTTTCTTGCTCTTTGAAAGGCTAGAGTGGCTTCTGCGATTTTAGCTTCCTTGATGGCGTTCAAGCATTCCATCCTTTCCTTTGCAAGTTGTGTCGACAGCATCTCATTTTTGTTGATTTTGTCAATCTCTTCTATTCGTGATTTGGCACTTGTAGCTCGATTGTTCACCTCTCCCTCTAGCAATTTACCCCAACACTTCAAATCTTTCTTAAGCGATTTTAATTTCTCTTTGACATATCCACCAGAGGAACCTGAAACAACATACCCTGCCCATTTATCTTTAAAGAATTTATCAAAATCGTTGTGAAACAGCCAACTATTTTTGAATTTGAAATGTTTCAGTCCCCAATCAATTCTCTGGTTTATCACGACCAAAGGGCAATGATCTGAGAAAGTTTGTGGAAGAGCCCATAAAGAGGATCCCGACCAACTTGCCACACCTTTGGAATTTAGTGGTCGGACATAGCTAGAGGCAACACCGTGGGAATTCCTCCCTACTTCGACTGTACTCTCTTGTCGGGACGCAATCCTCCGAGGCCTATCTTCCCTCACGTGGAGTGCCAGCCACCACCAAAATTGCTTACTCCCTTGGACGGCGAATCCGAAACAGCTTATTCAGTAGTGAAGATCACGCCGGAAAGCTAAAAGCCCTCAAGGCAAAATGCAACGACAAGTTCAGTACGTACGAGGTGGTGGCAGGCCATGTGTGGAGGTGCGTGTGCAGGGCACGTGGCCTGCCCACACATCAGATTGGCACGTGTGGTGAACTGGCGTCGAATCCATTGAGTTATGCGGTGGGTTTGGTTCACTCGGTGATTGTCCGAATGGACGATGAGTACTTGAGGTCTGCGCTGGATTACTTGGAGTTGCAGGGGGATGTTTGTGCCAGGGCGTGTGGCCCTCACACCACCAAATGCCCTAATCTTGGCGGACATGCTAAATTAGACTCAAAATATTGGCGGACATGCTCAATCATACTCAAAACATTGGCGGACATGCTCAATTAGACTCATAACATTGGCGGACATGCTCAATTAGACTCATAACATTGGCGGACATGCTCAATTATCCTTAACACAGTGGCGGACAGGCTCAATTTGTCTCAAAAATATCGGGGGACATGCTAGAATATGATATAACATACGCTGGAAATGCTCAAATAGGCTCAAAAATTCAGGGGACATGCTGAATTATGCTCAAATTTTGAAAAAACATCGGCGGACATGAAAATATCTAACTATTTCATCGGCGGACACGATAAATTTAGGCTCAAATATACCTCAATTTTCAGATTTAGGCTCAAATATCCCTGAATTTCATCAAACTTTCATAAAAATTACAGAAAAAGCCGTAAAGTTTATGCACAATCAAATTATGAACAAATAAACCCTAATCCATAAACTGGAGAATGAATATAAATTATTCTAACAAATTCCAAGAATTCTAAATTACAATTGCAAATTTACTTCATTATAATACCTGGTCACCCATATTATATCATCTGTCAGACGGTGGGCGATAAAGACTGGCCGGATGTTTGGGGAGGGCGAATGCGTCGGAGAGAGATTGCGGGGGACAGTTTTCGCCGTGTCGGCAGTGAACACTGATGGACAGAGTGCCGTGTACGCCGTGAAGAGTGAGAGACAGAGCGCCGGTGTCCGCCGTGAAGAGTGAGAGACGGAGCGCCGGTGTCCGCCGTGAAGAGTGAGAGGGACAGCCGGTTCCGCCTTGAAGAGAGAGAGAGTGTGTCTGTGTGGGCGGAAGAAACACCAGAAAAACCTAATATGAATTGTAAATTCAGAATATTGATCAAAGATCAAAGATTCTGTTATTTCAATGCCCACTATTTGAGTAAAAAGTGGTAACTAATTCAACGCCACTTTTCAGAAATATCAGGGAATATATTCTGACCTGAGGTTGGGTGTAGTTTAGGCATATCACTATAAAACAGGGCAAATAAGGTGTTTTTAAAATATTACGGCAAATTAGATGTCACACAATTGATATAGGGTATTTTAAGTGCTGTCTCTTCTATTTTTATAAGTAGCGCTACTGTGATATACGCAAGTGAGATTAGGAGTTGGTGAAGCTAGAGAGAGATCTCCGGTTTCTGAAGGACGAGACCCTGGTCAAGGAGATATGCAACCTGGTGTACGAGCCTAGGCGGAGGACATCATCGACTCCCAAGCGACGGCGGAGTTTACTGAACCGTGCCAAGACAAGTGGAGTCGGTGTGCCGATAAATCAGACAGATTTAGGTATATTATAAATAAATTCATAGGAGACTCTCTCAAGTCGTATAGAAAGAGAGATGTAGAGCTGGTGTTGAAAGATTGAGGTTGTTTTGAATCTCAATTCTGTCGATCCTGTGTGTAAGTATGAGTGGAGAGACTGATGATTTTTTTTTTCTGAGCAAATGGATCTGGTAAGGGATTCGACCCGTGTCTTCATACTCTGCAATCGTTGTTTTCCAGCCATATGGTGTGGTTGTTTCCTCTTAGCCTTGATTTAAATGGTATAGTAAGTTAGGGAATGACGATATCTGAACTCAAATAGAGCAGAATGTAATAGGTTTGTAAGGTCATAAAAGTTGAAGTAAACAAGAAGTAATAAATGGTATCCGGAGCAACACAAAGCAAAATAGAAAGAAATATATGACTTTATATATTTTTCTAAAATTGAATTCAAAATAATCGAGAGGGGAGAGAAATGTAGGGAAGATAAAGGTACTCTTTAACATGTTCAATTGGAAATGAGAATTATATTTAGAAAAATAAAAGACGGAAAATAGACAAATAGAAACTAAATTTAAAGGATCTATCGCATTTATTTCTCAATATAAAAACATGGGAAATATAATGCAGAGTATGGGAAATGACATAGTGCTATGCACCCGGGCGTACAGAGCACATCTCATATGTCTTTGCAATTTTCGTGCTTCTTTACACTTTAAACTCCTAGCAATACATATGTTTAAATAGAATATAGAGGGAGTACTGTGTTCACATGGAAACACGGAGTATGCCTCCGTGTCCCAGGGGCGGAGGAGCTTTTGCCAACAACATATCTCATTTATTTATCAATAAAAAATAAAATATTAATTGAAACATGGAAATATAATACAGAATATGGGAAATAACACAGAACATGTAGAATATTGACAAAAATAAGAGAATATGATAGCACAATATATTCAAGAAAGATTAAACAATTTAAATATTGAAATATAATGCATTTACTATCATATATGATTCATGTATTAAATAATGTAAGTTAAATTGATTTTTTCATTATATTTTTTTCAATGGGAAATGTTTATGAGTTTATCTCTCATACATATATTAAATAATGCAAGTTAAATTGATTTTTTCATTATATTTTTTTCAATGGGAAATGTTATGAGTTTATGTCTCATACATTTGGGTGGCAGATGTACATCTATTAATTTTTTTCGGAGCATGTGTTTATTAGTAAATGTATTACTTATTTTTTATTTTCAATTTTCTTTAAAAGTTAAAACTTAAAATTCACTAAAAAATCGCTACCAAACCGTATGAATTTTTTATTTCTTAATAGATAAATTAGTGCATCAGGATGAACGAGAATAGACCATATGTGTGTTTTTCAATTTTATTTTTGTAAAATATTCTAATAATTACATAAAAGTATATTTAGACAATCAGAAGAGTTATTAGTAAGTTTTGTGGGTTAATGTTTCATTTTTTAAAGGTGGCCCGCCTTCCTCTTTGAAGGTGCATATTTTTTTTATGGGGATTAATCAAAATTATTTTTATTAATTTTATTGATTTTATGAAGGATATATATATATATATATATATATATATATATATATATATATATATATATATATATATATATATATATATATATATATTAATAAATAAAGTGTAAAATATAGTATCAGAATTAAAAATTAAGCACAATTTTGAAGGAGTTGATCTGTACTCCGAAGCATGAGAATGTTCAGGAATATTACATTTTATTTTAACACAAAGACTTGTTTAAATTGAGTTCACAGTGTAAATCATGTGATCCCCCTTCCAATCATATAGTATACCCTATGATATTGTTAGGGTGTTTAAATTAAAGGGATCACAATGTTTATAAGGGTATATAATGTAAATAAGGTTTACAAAAGATTAACTAATATTTTAAAATGTATTATTTTAATATAAGAATATTATTATTATTTTTAATTGAAAGAGTCAATTTAAAGATAAAGAGTATTAAAGAAAATTATCTTTTTTTACTTTAAAAAATCTAATTTTTATACTAGAGAATATTATATTTAACTCAAAAGTTTATTACACCATTTTTAGTTGGATATATACACACAAATTTAAATCCGTACACTATTTACCACCAACAAATGCACCACATGATCTAACAGTTATAGAAGTATATTTTATTTAATAGTAAATATTAAACTAAAAATCAATCTAACCAGGTGCACTGATGCACCAGGTGCACCACAGTTGGATTTAGTCCAAATTGAATTCATAATTAATATAGATATTAATTAAATTTGGTGGCACGCATGAACCCCCATAAACAAGTATATATACTAGTAATTTTTAAAATGAGTTTGGAAATCAAAACTTAATTTCAAAATCATAAACGAACATTACTTTAGAATTTAATATTAACTAATTAAGCCATAATAGTACTTTTTTGAAATCATATTTCCCCTCGGCAAAACTTGTGTGATTCCAGAGCACGCCGTAAGCTCACCGTTCGCATATACCATTTAGTATTAAATTGTATATCTTTTAGTATAAAGATGTGCATCCTTTATTTTCTAAAAAAATAAGAAAATATTAATGAAAAATGTATACCCTTTAAAATAAAATAATGTATCTTTATTAATTAGAAGGTCTTCATGGAGGCGCTCAGCCGTGTCATGGTTGAGTTCTACCCCTATGCCGGGAGGCTGAAGAAGGGGGAAAGTAATCGGTTGGAGATCGACTGCAACGACGAGGGGGTGTTGGTGGAGGCGGAGTGTGACGGCAGCCTCAATGATCACGGTGATTTCGCCCCCAAACCAGGGCTCAGCCTCATCCCCACCGTCGATTATTCTCAAGGAATCTCAACCTTTCCACTTCTGCTGCTGCAGGTATGTGTTTGTTTTAGGTCCTGAAGATTAAATTTTTATTCTAAAAACCCAGGGTAAAATGAGGGTGCATTCAGTAGTTATTAAATTTATTTTAAATTATTTTATTTTTACTGAGTGGTGATAATTAAATAAAAATTTAATCTAACAATTAAGATTATGTAAGTGTTAGTGATGGACCCAGGAATTTTAGTTTGAGAGCCTGATTTTTTATGATATTTTAGATAAAAGGATTGCAGAACTGCGCTGGGTAAGTTTCGAACCTCATTCCCTCAACTAACGATTGATGTGCTTCCAAGCACCAGGCTAAGTAAATATTCAATTATCTTTCTGATATATATGCTACTTTTTTTTTTTATCGGAAAAGGAAATTTTATTAATGAGTACCAGAGGTACTCAAAAAATTACATTGAGAGTACAAGGAAAATAGAAATAAGCTCCTAGACAATATACCAAACATTATTTTAAATATAACACAATTTAGGATTGCAACACCAATCTTGAAATGATGAATGAGTTATACTCATATTCTTAAAATAATAAAGGCACCATGCTTTGGTTCTGAAAGCCTCAAGGCGGAATGCAACGACAAGTACAGTTCGTACGAGGTGCTGGCAGGCCACGTGTGGCGGTGCGTGAGCATGGCGCGTGGCCTTCCAGCACATCAGAAAACCAAGTTGAATATTCCGGTCGACGGCCGGAACAGGCTGCGGCCGCCGCTTCCACCGGGCTTCTTCGGCAACGTCATATTCACAGCCACAGCGGTTGCCGCGTGCGGTGAACTGGCGTCGAATCCGTAGAGTTATGCAGTGGGTTTGGTTCACTCGGCGATTGTCCGAATGGACGATGAGTACTTGAGGTCGGCGGTGGATTACTTGGAGTTGCAGGGGGGTGTTTGTGCCAAGGCGCGTGGCGCTCACACCACCAAATGCCCGAATCTGCATATTACCAGCTGGACCCGCCTGCCTGCCTACGACACGGATTTCGGGTGGGGAAAGCCCGTTTACATCGGACCCGGAACACCTCCATTCGAAGGCAAAAGCTATGTGCTGCAAAATCCAGATGAAGAGGAGGGTTTACTCTACGCAATCACATTGCACAAACAACATATCAACCTCTTTCACAATCTCTTCTACCAATTCAACTAACTTAATTACTACTGTGGAAATTGTCGTAGAAACAGTATCTTGTCGGTGTGTTTGTTTTATTCCTTCAGTTCTGATAAAGCTTGCCAACTGTTATTGCGGGTAATTTATGAAAAATGGTTGTAATGATGTAATTTATAAAATTAGAAGCGCAATTGAATATTGAAATAAAGTATTTCATCCGTCTCTATTTAAGAAAAAAAAACTTTTTAACTAACTTTATAAAATTCCAAGAATAATCACGTTATGGTCGATGTTTGCTTTTTGCATGAAGATTATGAGATAGTATAATATTTTAATGTACGTTGAGATAAGAGAAATAATATTTAATGCTTCCTAAATGAAATAATTAATTATTTAATTTGTGTGGGTCCAACTTGATAAAAAATAAAATAGTTAAATTCATTTTCGATACCGCAACTATAACAAACTTCTTCTTCAGTCCCATTTAAGTTAATTTTTTTTAATTTAGTCCAACAACTTCTTTATTTCGTAGAATTAAGCCCAATTTTGACCGGAAAATAAAATTTCCACCCAGGCCCGGATAGCCACCAGTGTCGGAATCAGCGATCGAGGGGCTGTTGGTGGTGGAGCTGAGGGCGGAAGACGTGAAGAAGGAGGTGTTGTGCCCGGTGTGCGAAGATGAAGTCAAGGTCGGTGTGGAAGGCAGCAACACTCCGATTTTTTTCTTTTAATTAATTAATGGTGATGTGGCTATTTGATTGGTCTATTTTTAATTTAGAATGACACGTTTGATATGCATGCTAGATTCCCAATTTGAAGGGCCTTTTCCGGTGGAAAATTGATTTTCCGGCTAAATTGGACCGAAATCGACGAAATTAAGAAGTTGTGGGATTAAATTAAAAAAATTAACTTATTTGGGACTGAAAAAGAAGTTTGATATAGCTGTGGGACTGAAAATAAATTTAACTCATAAAGGAATATAAACCTTAACTTGGGATAAACTAAAATAGAAAGCGTAAAACTTAATGCGGGAAGGGGAGATCGTGATTTTTTTAGGTAATAAATAATTTATAAAATATTTGGTGTGTATTAAAAAAATGACAATTTTATATTACAACTCTTTAGACTTTTACTAAAAATATTGAATTTTGAGGATAATATTATATTTTTAGGCAATAAGTAATGTAAAAGTATGTATTAAGAAATAATGATAATTTTGAAATTATAGTGTAGTTTTAAGATTTTAGATTGAGATGTTATTTTCTTTTTTAGAGAGGTAAATCTTATTGTGTGACGAATGAATGAGATACTAAAGGAATATCTTAGCCGCGTAAGTATCTAAAAAGGGAAAAATGAGTAATGTCTAATTAGATCTTAGTAATTTTTATTCTTTAAGATTGTTAATCATAATGATTTTACATACTTATGTAATCTTCGTACAAGTGTTTGCATTTGTGAATTTCGATTCTAGCTAGTGAGTTAATTAGCAAGATTGAACTGAATTATTGTTTTAGTGTTACCATTATCTTATCTTCAAATACTTTATTGTCTGCTCGTCATTAGTTTTCAATTTATTATTTTGCAGTAATCTTAGTAATTAATTTTTAGAAAACTTGGGTTTGTTTTAAATAAGAAGAGTCATAAATAGAAATTACTATTTGTTATTCTACAACTGTCTTGTCGGTTCGATGTATACTTGGTCATGCTTAGTATATAGATCTCTTATATTTAAGGGTGTAATAATCTTTTAATGAAAAAAAATAGTGAACTGTGCTTTAATAGTAAAACTCTCTATTTTCTGTTATTTTTAAGATTTCATGATTAAAATTAAACTCTAGACATAAGAAGAAACGAGCTTCGATTTAGAGTTAACACGGATTAAAAGAAACTAAAAAAAGTGAAATGCAGAAATTTGAGCTCGAATTTACAGCCCATGCCTTAAATTGCAACTGAGCCCATTTATAATTTTCCATCAAATTTATCATTTTCCATCAAATAGCATGCCAGCTAAATTGAGTTGTGTGGTGAGACCAATCAATAAGTCAACACTTTATGATCTCCAATTCTGACTTTGAATTAAAATCAACAAGTTATACTCCCTTTGTGTCCCAAGAAAATCTGCATCCCCTTTCTCGACACGAAGATTAAGAAAGTAATAACTTCTAGAGGTATTATGGTATTTTTTGGTAATAAATAAATGATAAAGTATGTTAGGTATGTTAGGTTGTGATGATTTTTTTTTTGTAAATAAAGTGTATGAAAAAAGATGATTGTTTTTTAATTTTTATTTTTTTAGAAATATACAAATTTTTGTAGGACAACTCAAAATAGAAAATATACTATATGAAATGAGATGGAGCATGGAGTAGATAGTACCCATATCATCACATGACAGATCATTCTAACAGTTGCATTAGGGATAGTGAAATTTAACTTGGTTGCATGTATATTCACGTGCGACAAGATTACACTTTTGCATTAGTACATGTTAATTAAAATTCTCGTAAAACAATACTGCAAATTATTATTAGAAACTGAAAATACAAACAACAGTCTCACGCGGGAATAATCTCACACAGGATACATAGTTCATGATTTCCATGACAATTGCCACATTATTTATTTATTTAAATATTGCATCATAGAAGAAATTCTTGAAGAGCTTCATATGTGGTTCGTACAACGTCAATCCATACAGCACGCTCCCATCATTATCCGGACTAGCCAGCACATAGCTTTTCCCTTCAAACGGAGCACCTCCGGGTCCGACCGAATCGGGTTTTCCCCACCCGAAATCTGCGTCGTAGAGCGGGAGCCGGGTCCAAGTAATGATCCCCAGATTCGGACATCTGGTCGTGTCCGTACTACGCGCCAAGGCGGAAACATCCCCTTGCACCTCCAAGTAATCCATGGCTGACCTCAAGTACTCATCGTCCAGTCGGGTTATCGCCTCATGAACCCGACCCACCGAAAACTTCAACGGGTTCGACACCAGCTCACCGGAAAGAGCTACGGTAGGCGGCCAGAACAACACGTTGCCGTGGTAGCCGGACGGAGGCGGCGGAATTAGCCTGTTCCGGCCATCAACAGGAATATGCAACTTGGTTTTCTGATCTGCAGGCAGGCCACGTGCCATGCACGCGCACCGCCACGCGTGGCCGGCCAACACCGCGAAGGTGGAGTAATTGGGGCCGTTTCCGTCGTTGCATTTAGCCTTGAGGGCGTTCATTTGATCCCGAGTGAGCTTGAATAGTGAAAAGGTAGCGTCGAGTTGTGGTAAAGGAGTGGCGAGGCGCGGAGCGGGGGTTGGTACTCGATGTGGGGGAAGACGGGGCGTGGGGGAGAACGCGCCGCCAGGACAGTTCTGTCGTAAAACGGAGGGATTCCGATGGTCCCACCACGAGCTAAGTCGGACCAGGTGTTGGTGAAATGTATACCAGCAATCCCATCTGATAAGTGATGCTCATTTGCAATGCCTAAACTAACCCCACCACATTTGAAACGAGTCAACTGCATCATCAATTACATGAGTTTAGTTATTGTGATAATTTATACTAGTCGTTTTGGCAGAATTTTTGCAGGATTTTAATTTTATGTCATGATAAAATATAAAAATTCATTTTATTCATTTGCAATCCTAAATTTTGTTTTTTTTTTTCGATTTTAATCTTTTAGTTTAATTAATTTAGTTATTTTATTAAATTTAGTTCAAATTTAGTCATTTATATAAGGATTTATCTAATTTTGATTCAAATTTAACAAAAATATGACTAAATTTAATCAAGGATTAATTTTGAAAAAAAAATTAAAAAAAAGACAAAATTTGAGAGTTGTAAATAAAAATTTACTGTACTAAAATTAAAATCAATCATATTTAAAGGATAATTTTTAATATTTTCCCTTTTATGTTAATAATATTTTATTAATAGTCAATCCTTACGATTAAACCTTACTCCTACACTTTAAAGGTAAATTATAGTTATATTTTTATAATAACTAATAATACTCCATCCCTCTTACGTATTTATTTACACTTTTTATTTTGGAGTGTTCCACATATTTATTCACATTTCATTAATGATAAAAATACACTATACATCTCACCTATTTTTTACTCTTTATTCATCAATCCCAATAATTTTATTCATTTTTTACACTTTTTTATCATTCCTAATAACTTTATTTACTTGTTCTCTTTAAATTATCAATTTACGTCTATTTATTCTTACATTATATATATTAAAAAACAACACTTTTTAATTTCCTTACCCGTTTAAACGTGAATAGATACATGAGATAGAGGGAATACTAAACGCGAAATAAATTAAACAAGGCAAAATAGACTATAAACAATATGAAATTATAATTAATATACACTTCGAACTATTAAACCCTATAAGAGTTACGTTAAAGACAAGGTTGAGTAAAATAGATCAAATAGTAGGAAAAAATATTAAATACATTATGAAAATTGTAATTAATAATTAATGGAAAAAAAAAAACTTACCTGAGAGGAGAGCAATAATTGACGCTGCAGGTTGTACCTAACTTAATTTAAATGAGTTGAACTTGTATTGATCATGTCATGTCTTTCAAAATGGGAGAATGTCTTCCATAAAAATTCCTTCAATTCAATTTTAGTCTCATAAGAATGCACATGTCTCATATCTAGCGATTTTGGTCCCATAAGAATATTATAACCATAATTTTAAAAAATTTTAATTCCTAAATCAACTTATATTATTATAAACGACCATATTTATATTATTTTTTGTATTTCAAAATAGACAGTCCATTACAACCATATCAAGCCCAACATGCTTCCGTGCATTAATAAAACTACCAGGGTTTAGGGATTATTTTTGCAAATTATGGAATCAAATCTGCAAGTTACACTTTTGGTCTTGCTAATGTTAAGAATATTTCGTTAATTATTAACAGATTTTGATGGAAAATTCCTACAGAACTAAATCTGTCAGTTTTGGCATTGAGCAATTATTAATTGACTATATTTGAACTTACCCCCTTTCAAAATTTGTAATTGCATATATGCATAATTTTTAAAACAGTGTCTACGTACAGATAGCCTTGTTTTGTATTCATGACGTTTAATTGCATGCGTATTTTATCTCATTCAAGTTGAAATGGTTTCATTTCAATTATTTACATAATTTACAAGGAGCCATCAACTATAGTTTAATAAAAATTTTGAGTAACTATAATTTACAAGTTGAAATTGATTATTCTCTTTTATCATTGGTGGGTGATATGTGATTCATATATTCGGATAACTTTCACACATTTTTAGTACAATTAATTATAATCTCTAATCCACACTGTTATATCATTTTATATTTTACGAAGGTGTGGACGTGATACATCTCCCAATTTTAAAGTCAAATTTTTAAAATGAGTGATGTGTCAACTACACACCTCATTAAAATACAAGATAAAATTGGAGTACATGTATACCTGTACTAAGTAAAGTGGGACGGATGAAATTCCTTGAGAATAATCAATGGCGGGAATGAGGCGGAGCTCCGCCTTGGGAAATATGAAATCACCGAAATCATCGAGGGTGGCGTCGCACTCTGCCTCAACGAATAACACCCCCTCACCGTTGCAGTCGACCTCCAACCGATTATTTGCCCCCCTCCTCAGCCTCCCCGCGTGGGGGTAGAACTCAACCAGGGTACGGCTGAGCGCCGCCTTGAGCACCGCCGCGTCAAAGAAGTCGGCGGTGCCGCTGGTGCGGTAGAAGTAGATGACGTGGGTGTGGCAGGTAGCAGGCATTAACAAGTCCACATTGGCGAACAACAGTGTGCCACCTGGAATCTCCACCATTGGCTTAACCATCATTGAGCTCTTCACGTTGATCTTCATGCTTGTGAGTTGTGAGTGAAAACACAGAGCTGGCTAGGTTATTTAATTCCAAATGAGCACTGTTATATAATCAAGGCCTTTGGTATTCTACATATTTCGAAAATAAATTAACTGAAATACTAGGGTAGAATTTATAGCTATATCGAATATTTGTGTGAAACTGTTTTATTGAATGATTTTTTTAAGATGGACAAAATTTTATATAATATTTCGGAAAAAAATTATACATAATTGATAAAATATGATAATTGTACGATAAACTATTTTATATATTAATTAAAAATTCTATATAAAAAATAATAATAATATTTTAATAAAAAAATACTCTCACCGTCCTGTTTCAATGTTTATGTTTTAAATTTTGCGCGTCTCATTTCAATGTTTACGTTTTCCTTTTTGGAATATGGGACCCACCTAAAATAATTAATATATCATCCAACACTAATACACCTACCGCCACTTTGAATTAAATATTATATTTTTTTCACCCATTATCTATTAAAATATTATACTCATTAATCAACGTGCAAAAAACAAACGTAAACATTGAAACGGGACGGAGGGAGTAATACTTACGAAAACATAAAATACTATCATTTTCCTGTCGAATTAATATATTGAAATGTTAGTGGAGAATTCATAACTATTCATCCGAAATGGTTAAATTTCACTTTGCCCAAATGAATTTATCAAAAAATTTTAATGTCTCAGGTATAGTAATAAAATTTTAAATGTCCCAATATTTAGTTCGATTGTTGACTCGATTAAAATATACTACACTTTATTGAGTACAAATTTTTATAACTGAATTGTATATATTTATGAATCAATTAAAACTTTAAAATCGAATTACCAATCAAATTAAAGAATTTGAACATTTTAACATTTATTACTAAAGTTTCGAAATTGTAAATACTTGTTAAATTCATATGGACATGTAAAATTTTAACCCTAAACCTACCACATAATAATTTATTTATTATTTATAAAGTGTAGAGTCTCAATTTATTGTAGAGAGACAACTAGCCTTCAATCATTCTGACTGGGATTAATTAAGGGTATTGTTTGTTTGCACAATGTGATGGGCCCGAACTATTAAAACCCTTTAATGCCAAATCAACTCCTTCCATTCTTTCACATGACATCCTGAATTCAATTTGTACACCAATGACAGTGATTACTAATTCTTTTACAGTGTCGGCAGTCTGTGCAATTTCACGGTTTTGCTCATAACTTCTTTATCCGATCTCCAATTGAGGTGATTTTTGCGCTCACGAGCTTTCTAACCAGATAAAGAATTCACAAAAATACTCCCATTTGTGTATGGAAAAAGTCGTTCAATTGGCACTGGTCGCGCAGGATCGGCACAACTTGCACGACTTCACCGTTTTGATCCTATCTTCCTCATCTGACCTCCGATTGAGGTGTTTCTGGAGCCAAAATGACCTTCTTCTCCGTAGTATTCCAACCATATATCACATGATCAATTTGGACTTCTACATCAATACAGAAAAATTATGTAAAGAGGACATGCGTATTTCAGCATTCTTAAACGATTTCACTCGTCATTCCAACTTTACACTTTTAATCCGTTTTCCACCTAAAAATACAAAATAATACATCAAAAGCACCAATATCTTAGATACATGAAAATGAACCATTTAATGCTAAAATACAAACATAAATTCCACAAATGAAAAAATGAAATATTATAATGAGTTGATATCTGGTAAGTATTCAAAAATATTAGATTTATTCTAAAGAATATTCATTTTAATTGATAAGTAGAGTATCTTTTATAGAATTAATAATCGATTGAAATATGGAAGGTATTAATCTTTGATTAAGATTATTTTTAAAAGAAAACCAACGGTATAACTTTTTATAATAAAGGGTATTACATTCGGATCTAGATCAGGTAATATATTTTTTTTTAGTCTTGTGTGAGATCATCTCACGAATCCTCTTATATATGACGAATCTCCACCGATGTTAGGCAATTATTGCACAACTCTAACTAAAATCCCCAAGTGTAAGGATGCCAATTGTAATGATAAGTACCCCAGTTAAATATCGTTCCCACTGAGACAGTTAATTATTTATTTAATTTCTATTACTATTTAGCTAGAATTATGTAACCAATTTCCAATTGTTTAAAGATGATTAATAACTAAAGAATTTAAATAACAAATAACAAAATAAATAAACGCAAGGAATATTCAGGTTTAGTGCAATTGATTTGGACGTCCTATTGTTCATTCATGCTATTTTAATGAAAATACATCACAAGACCCTATTAGCCCACCAAATATGATTCGATTTCAAGTTAATAGTATTGTTCAATTAATAACAAATGATGCGTGAATAGTTTTGAACCTTCTTCCTAGATACTAATAAGACAAACTTAAAGAACCTCCTAATGGTCAGTTTGATTAACATACATTCTCTGAAAGTAATACTCAAACTTATTCACTTCCTACTTGCTATAATCCCTAGCAAATAGACAATATAAACTACGTATGCACACAAGCTAACACAACATATCAAGCATTACGGGCAACATCAATAATATGTTATGAAGACGTTACAAACATATAAATAAAGCCTGAATCAAATAAATATATTAAAATATCAATAGCATGAATTCACAATATTAATCTAGGTTTGCAAATCAATTACCCTAACCTTCAATCCCTAGAACTATAAAAGAGTTTTAGCCCATGAGATTACACACAACCCTCATGGTTAATAATTCCATACCAAAATCACCAAAAGAAGATTAAAAAGAAAGATACAAAACCCTAGTGTCACGTGGTTTACGTTCGCCCTCTGTCTCTCCGATTGAATTGGCTCTCTAACTGCACTTGAGACACACGGGATGATGGATGGTTGAAGTGGATGGAATGGCGTGAAAAGGTGAGTGATGTTGGTGAATTCGTGTGTTGGTTCTGCGTGGAGAATTGTGTCGCGGCTCTCTGTTCTGGACAGCAGCCTCTGTTCTCCCTTTTTTCGCTTCCGTTCCCGTGTTCTCTAATGGCCAGCAAGTAGTAATGGGCTTTTTCATGTAACAAGCCTGATGATGCACCTGGGATAATTTGATAATTGACGAATTGGTTCTGGAATTAGTCTGCATGGGCTTTGGTTAATTTCCACATTTATGCAAACGACTTGGGCCCACCACAAAATTCAATTCA
Source organism: Pogostemon cablin (assembly GCA_023678885.1). Classification (NCBI taxonomy): domain Eukaryota; kingdom Viridiplantae; phylum Streptophyta; class Magnoliopsida; order Lamiales; family Lamiaceae; genus Pogostemon; species Pogostemon cablin. Next base: position 26,619,721 of record CM042964.1, on the reverse strand, counting down.
TGAATTTCCACCAACATTGCAGGTTGATATGGCATGAATTGGCAAACATTATATCATAATATCCTGGCCCACTTGGAATTAACACTTTCAAAATCACACTGTACGTGGCATGGCATATATCTGCAAGAGCACTCCCTCCAGCCATGATTAATTAATTCCAAATCAATTACTACCAATTAATTCCATGCATGGCTGAAGTGGCATAAGGTCTTATTTTGTGCCAAAATTTGATAAGTTTCGAAAATTTCGTCAACAGCCGCACAGCCCAACCATTTTGGTCATTACTTCTTCATTCAAACTTCGATTAAGGCGATTCTTGCGGCCATGCGTTCTTCTCTTCCGTGGCTTTCCAACCATGTCTCATATCTCACATGACCAGTTCCGACTTCCACACGAACACAGAAAAATTATGGAAAGTGGACATCTGTTTGCTTGCAAGTAGCACAAGTTCATCCTTCATCCCAAATTTGCATCTTTTATCCATTTTTCCTGTCAAAACACAACAAAATACCTTAGTAGCACCATAATCATGCAAAATACGTAAACCACGCAATCCCACAAGAATATATGACCTTATTCTAACAAAAACAGTGTATTATGAGACCGAAAAGACATAAATTTTCACTCTCATCAACCGACCCAAATTATTATTTTAGCATTCGTGCGTATTATTCGCATAATTGATTTCCACACATCGTATAATTCGCATATTTCATTTCTTTTCAAATTGGGGATTCTGGGGATAAAGCCTGTTTCTTTAACTTTTATTCCACGTCGACAGCATCAACCAGGTGATTAACCCCCTACAGCCGATCAGAGGATGATTTTGTCAAAATTTTGTAAATATAATAGACTAATTTAAAAGAGTAGTAAAACGATGGACCAAATTCAAAATAGGGGAAAGTTAGTGGACAAAAAATTATATAAAGCCTAACTTTTAAATATTTCATTTTTCACATTTAAACTTTTTTTAAAATTATTATGAATTTTTATTCGTTTTATAAATTAATCATAAAATAATTTAATTGAATATATATCACTTTTCATTGATTATATATCTCTTTTTATTAAAAATATTATCACTTTTTTCTTTCCTATTAATTGTTCATTAAGTAGTTCACTTCATTGGATATCACTTTTACTTGATCGAGTATCATTTTTTATTAAAAATATTATCACTTTTTATTTTTACGAATTGTTCATGAAACATTTCAATTGGATGATTATAACTTTTCATTGGTTATGTATCATTTTTTATTAAAATGTTATCACTTTTTATTCGCCCTATTAATTGTTCAAAAAATAGTTTAGTTTGACATATATTCCATCAACTTTCTTTGATCAAGTATCACTTTTTATTTATCATATAAAATGTTCATGCATGCATGAAATAGTTTAACCAGTGATTAACATTTTTTCTTAATCAAGTATCACTTTTAATTAAAAAAATTATCACCTTTATTTAGAATTCGAATTATTTATAAAATAATTTAATAATCATAATATTTTCTTAATCAAGATAGCTTTTTTAGTATGATCACCTTTTATTTGTCCTACGAATTGTTTATTAACTAGTTTAATTATCACTTTTCCTTAATTAGGTATTAATTCTTATAAAATAGTTTAGTTTGACATATATTCAATCAATTTTCTTTGATCAAGTATCACTTTTTATTTATCATATAAAATGTTCATGCATGCATAAAATAGTTTAATCGGTGATTAGCATTTTTTCTTAATCAAGTATCACTTTTAATTAAAAAAATTATCACCTTTATTTAGAATTCGAATTATTTATAAAATAATTTAATAATCATAATATTTTCTTAATCAAGATAGCTTTTTTAGTATGATCTCTTTTATTTGTCCTACGAATTGTTTATTAACTAGTTTAATTATAACTTTTCCTTAATTAGGTATTAATTCTTATTAAAAATGTTATCACTTTTTATTTTTAATAAATTTCTTAAAATAGTTCAGTAAGATGATTGTCACTTTTTATTGATCATGTAACACTTTATATTAAAAATATTATTACTTTTTATTCATCATATAAATTGTTTACTACTTATAATTTCAATTTACGAATATCACCTTTCTATAATAAAGTATTACTTTTTATTAAAAATAATACTCCACATTTTTGATCGAATATCATATTTCCATAGTTTTTTAATATGTTTTTTAGAACTTTTAATTTTTATATCATAAAATTATTAACTAAAATAAAATTAACTAATGAAATTGAAATTTTAAAATAAATATATTACTATTAAATAAGAATAATTAAAATTAAAAAAATTTATATTTCGATAAATTAAATAAATAAATTACTTTTAAAAAAATTAGTTTGTAAATACATGATTAATATAAAAAGATACAATGTTTGATAGTTGTTGGGTTATTGGCCTGGGCTTCTATCAATTAGGCGAACGAAAATATCTGAACCTAGGGCACTATTCATTTAAGAAATGATTATTATATATTTGTCTTTCGGATTAAGTGAGATGATCTCGTGCAAGTCTTTGCCCTTTTTTTTTTTAATTAGTAACCCAATCATTTCTATAAAATAATTTAAATAATCCAAATTATTTTTATAAATTAATCTAAATAATTCAAAAGAGTAATCTAATCATTTAGGTAGAGTGGTAACTGACAAATTTTTTTTCGAATTTTATGGCTCATAATGGTCCACTATATGGTAGCCCAACCCACTCCATAATAATTATGCAACAGGTATTTAGCTTTATTTATTTATATATTTATTTTTCAGCATGAAATATATATTTTTTATTTGATCAAAATATTTTAGGTTATTATTTTCTATTGATTAAATTACTTTTTATAATGAATTGATTACTGTAAACAAGTTTTTAATATAAACAAGTTATTGGATTATCCTTTCTACTGATTTGTCCATGTTCAGTTTTGTTTGGTCAACAAAATTACTTGTTTTAATTAATTGAGTCACTATTTTATAATGAATTTAGTTATTCTTTGATTTAAAATACTTATTTTCTAAAAATAAAGTCATGCATGGTTAAAAATTAAATTGTATGTAATAAATTCATATATAACTCTACAAAAATAATTAGATTACTCTTTATGATTAATTGGACAATTCTTTTCATGGTATCACAAATTCAACATTAGAAAGAAGAAGCTAAGAAGAATGCCTTCCAGATGGAGAGCAGATTCGCGGTTTTCGGACTCTGATTAGGCTTTCAGAATTCAGATGATTGTGGAGCGGGCCGAAAATAGATTTGGAATTGGTTTTCGGATTCGGACTCTAATCGGGCTTCCAGATCTTTCGGACTCTAATCGGGCTTTCAGGTGAGTGTGGAGCGGGCCGATAGATTATAGATTCGGGATTGGTTTTCGGATTTGATCGAGAATCGGACCTTCCAAATCTTCAAATGTGTTGAGTATGAGTTTGTCCACTGGACATGGCAGATCGTCGTGTTTCTATGATAATGTCTAAAATTTAGGGTCGTTAACTTCATTAACGCGGCAGAATGTCGGTAGATCCCATCGATGGAAGTATCCCTCCATTAATCCCTACACGATGAATTTACAACAAAAATTACATTTTTATTTTAACAACGAAATGCAAATAGATTTATTATGTTTTTACCAACGAAAAAAATACATTGCTATTTATCAACAGAATCATTATATAAATTACCAAAATAATTATTAGTAACCGATTGCCAACAGAATTATATATTTATCAAAGAAATTGAATTTCCATTGCTAAAAAATACTGACAACCTCTTTACTAATGAAAAATTACTATTAATCCGTTGCTAAACTAAATTAACACAGAAATTAAGACTTTTACTATTTTTTTTTACTTAAAGTATACTATAATTATTTAATCATCCTCTATATATAGCTCGTTTCGTGGATATCCTATTCCATCCATTTAAGGCGTTCATTAATTGATTGAGATATCAGTATTTTCAAATCTATATAAATGGAAAAAATTAAAGGTGAAATGTCAAAATTTTTAACACAAAATGCAGTATATAGCATGCCGACTATAATTATTTAATCATTATCTATAACTCGCTTTGTGGGATTCTCTATTATATTTCATTTGGTGTTCAAAATTAAAATGATTTGAGATATCATTATTTTCAAATCTATATAAAAGGAAAAAAAAAGTGACATGTCAAATATTCAGCACAAAATGAAGTAGGGAATTTTGGTTCGAATTTCAAGTGTAATTTTGGTGTAACATCTTTCTTGTATTACACTTTTTTTATGAGTTACACGTAAAAATTAAAGAGAAAAACTATATCGAAAAAAAAAATATTAATTTTAGGAGCATAATAATTGAATTTTCTTCTTTTATGAAATTGGGGCTGGTGCCCAAATTCCAATTTGATTAATAAAAAATGTCCACCTCGAACAAAATGTTACAAATATGCCCACTTTAGGATGGATTGACTAAAATGGCCCTATGTCCCATCTCAAAGTCAAACAATTAGTAATTTTGATTAAAAAATTAACAGAATATAACAATAAAAATAATGATAATAATACTAATTACTATCTTAATAATAATTATTTATGATGATTATAATAATTACTACATAAAATGTCGCTATGAATAAATAGTCCATAATAAATACAAATAATGAACATATTAATTTATTGAACTCATTCTCTTCATTCATTCTTCGGCAATATTGATTAATTAGTATCAATTGAGTAAGTTAATAATCTTAGAAATTGCCTATAACAATTTTAGTAAAATGTTCACTCAATTAAAATAAGGGTACTTTAAAATAAGCGGATATTCTACTCGTTGTCATACGTCTTATACTTATCTTCACATTTTATAATTTATTTATTACCAAAAATATCACAATATACCTAAAAGTCAATAAAGTTTGTCAAAAAATAATTTTTCTTAAATTTCGTATCTACGTGATTGGTGCATATAAGTCCGAAAAAAGGGAGTATTTATTTTATATTTCAAATATTAATTGAACAATATCATAATAAAATTTTTAAATGGAACGGGCACAGATATAGATAGTTGATATTTAAACGGATACAAATACAGATACGAATACCTCAAAATAAACGGATACTTTATCCATTGCTATTCCTAATCATATTCGTGTAACGCACGTGTTTAAATGCTAGTTATAATAAATTAAGGTTTAAAATTGCTGAATCAATTTAAAAAATTCAAAGCATAAATAAGTTTATTTTTTTAGGTAATAGTTAGGGTTTAAGGTACATAAAAAAAACTAATAATTATAAAAAAGTTAGACAGTTCATTAAAAATCACATTAATATCTGTCAATCAATTTACCCTTGAGTGCCTGCAATTATTTGTGAGCAAGTTCTTCGCGTATGGCTAGGTTTGTGACAAATTGAGCATTTCCTCCCACTCTTTGTACTTCTCTCAATCGCTGAACGCATTCTAGATTGTCAGGGCCGCCCTGCTTGAGATGTGGTGGTGGTTTAATGACCCGAGAAGCACTGATCTCTTCAGGCGTGATCCAGTCATTTGGGTGGGGAACGGACATGACTATCTCAGACCACATACTAATGATGGTGTCTCGATGATAATATGGCGTTACAAATGAACTAGTGGTTAAACCGTTTTCACTGCATGCCACAACGATATACATTTATAAATGTTATAATTGCAATTAAAGTTAATACTAATTGGATGGGTACGCACTCGATGGCTTTGAGCGCATAGACACAAGGAACTAGCTCAAACTGGAACTCTCCGCATGTGCAGGTGTACTGTACAAGGTCAACATTTTAATTTTTTTGATCTTTGTATACTTTGAATTTGTTATCCGCTAAGGGGGAAATCGAGTACTTTCTGGCCACGCGCAATAGATCAGCTAAATGTTTGTGCGTTCGACTACAAAATACTGTGGTCACTTTCTCTGCTTCTTTCCTTCGCTCATAAAACCATTTTTCGGTTGTCGTACAAGTAACCTCCAATAACACACATATAGACAATTTACGTGCCCATAAAATTGCGGAGTTGTAACTCTCTGCTGCAATTGATGTCATGAACTCAAAGCGTCGAACACGACAATGCAATCTGGCCCATCTATCGAGACCAAGCCCATCAATTGCATCCATCAAGCCACCAAAGTCACCACTGCGCAACTTCTGCATTAACCTATTACAAACATATTTGTGTTAATGATCATATTCTAATGTTAAGAAAAAAAGAGTGTTGTAAGTTGCTCTTACCAGTCAAACTCCTTAAAATTATATGAACACATAGCCCTTTCAAATAATTGTAGAACTTTATTCCGGAACCTCGTTATATTTTTCTTTAGATGGAAAAGGCATAATCCGTGTTGTGCAGTTGAGAAAATTGATCGAATTGCATGGGCTATGCTTTTGTGGCCATCAGAAACAATCAAGAGATCAGGTGGACTTCCGTAAGATTCCTTCAATCTTTCCATGAACCATGTCCACGAGGTGTTGTTCTCGATGTCCCCTATCCAAAATGCTAGTGGGAAAACATTATGATTCCCATTCTTGTGAATAAACACAAGAACCTCACTCATTTACTCACGTAAACTCTCTATTGATTGAAAGCTTATGATCACACACACTTTTATGAATATAAAACAAAGAACAACAAACAAGTATAGTGGTTCGGCTTGATGAAGCCTACGTGCACTCTTAAAGATGTTTGAATCTTATTGATCTGATGAGTACAACTTGGAGGAGATAAACTTCTATCTTATGATCTAATGAATCCTATCTAATGCATGCTCACGTTTTTATTGAATGATGATCAGCTGCATGCCATAGGTTGTTAGTTAGTTATAACAGAATAACTCCCTCAACTCTTCTTTCCCTTCCAACTGATCACCTTACAACTGTTTGATCATGCTAGCAATCCAATGGTTCATCTTTGTGCTAGCTCATCAATCCTTACTTCATGTTTGATCAACTAGCTCCACCAATCTCCACCTTCCACGTATGAACAGCTATCACACGCACCAAAACTACAATGCATGTGTCTATACTTTCTAACAATTCTCCACCTTATAGACAATGCATTACCTCAGTAAGATTCAAACATCCCACCCTACTATTTTAAGGGTACATCCACCCCTTCTCTTCTTCTTATTGGATACTGAACAAGTTCTTACACAACTCAAACTTGAGAGTTGGAAGAGCATTGGTCAATGCATCAACTGGATTCTCTGTAGTACTTATTTTCTTCACTACAACAGATCCCTTCTCATTCACATCCCTTATGAAGTATAACCTCACATCAATGTGCTTAGTTCTTTCATGATGCCCTGATGTTTGGATAGATGAAGTGCACTTTGATTATCACAAAATACTTCAAATACTTCTTGCTGAATCCCAAATTCCTTTAAGATTCCTATCAACCAAATACCTTATTTGATTGTTTCCATTAGTGCCACATATTCTGCCTCTGTCGTGGATAATGCTACCACATGTTGATGTGTAGCTTTTCAATTAATAGCAGTACCAAACATGTTAAACACATAACCTGTTAATGACTTTCTTGTATCAAGATTTGCAGAATAGTCTGCATCAATATATCCCACAATAGCTTGATTCCGATCAGTCCTTCTCTGAAATTTTAAACCAACTGATGCTGACCCTTTAGTGTACCTCAAAGCCCATTTTACTGAATCCCAATGCATCAGTCCTGGTTTGCTCATAAACCTACTGATTAGACTCATCACATATGCTAGGTCTGGTCTACAACACACCATTGAATACATAAGACTCCCAACAGCACTTGCATATAATATCTTATCCATTTTTGCTCTTTCCACATCTGTATTAGGACTATCTTGTAATCACAGTCTTAATCCTTGTTTTGTAGGCACTGAAACTGACTTGCACTGATCCATGTTATATCTCTTCAGAACTTTAATCAAGTAAGATTCCTGATTCAGGCTTAAAGTACCTGCTGATCTATCTCTCTTGATCTGTATACCTAGTATTGTATTTGCTTCTCCAAGATCCTTCATTTCAAACTCCTTTCTCAGTATTTCATTCACTGCATTTATCCATGTAATATCTCCACATGCAATCAAAATATCATCTACATACAACAGTAAGTAGATGAAATTCCCTTCTTCATTCTTTATATAAACACAACTATTATGCAAGCTCCTTTCAAAACCATTTGATGTTATGTATTCATTAAATCTCAAGTACCACTGCCTAGGACTTTGTTTAAGTCCATACAGAGACTTGACTAACTTGCATGCCTTATTTCCTGACCTATCAACATCCACTCCTTCAGGTACTTGCATGTATATATCTTCTTCAAGGTTCCCATATAGAAATGCAGTAGTTACATCCATTTGATGCAACTCAAGATCAAACTGAGTTACTATAGCAAGTAAAATCCTAATGGAACAGTGCTTAACAACTGGTGAAAAGATTTCATTATAATCTACACCCTCCTTCTGTGAAAAACCTCTTGCAACTAGTCTTACCTTATATCTAACTCCACCTTCTTTACTTGTTACTGGTTTCCTTTTGTAAAGCCATTTACACCCTACAAGCTTCTGATCTACTGGCTTCTCAACAAGTATCCAAGTCTTGTTCTTCTTCAAGGATATCAATTCCTCTTCCATAGTAACTATTCACTTATCACTTTCTGTACCTGAAATTGCTTCAGAATAAAATCTTGGCTCATACATCTCAACATCTGTTGCTACAAACAATGCATAGGATACAACATCAACTTCTATATATCTGACAGGAGCTTTTATCTGTCTCCTTAACCTATCCCTTACTAATTGATAGCTGCTCAAAGTCCTTTCAGTTGATGTTTGACCATTTTCAGGTGTTGGTGTGTTCTGATTCCTTACTTGTTGTTTCTTATATGTATCATGTTCTACCTCAAGCCCAACATGATCTGTATCAGAAACTACATCAGTTGTTCTCTCAATTAAAGGCATCTTCTTCTTATTAAAACTATACTAACAAGAAACTTATTAACTTCATAACACCACAACTTATAACCTTTTGTCTCTTTTGGATATCCCACAAGCACACATTTAATGGCCTTTGGATCCAGCTTATCTTGTTTTTGGTGTGCATAATCTTGACACCCTATAACTCTTAGATGATCATAACTAGGGAGCTTTCCAGACCACACTTCTTCTGGATTTTTAAACTTAAGTGCTGCTGATGGACATAATGAGATAGGCTGCTGTTGTGACTAGCTCACCCCAAAACCCTTAGAGAATTCTCCAATATTCAGCAAGCACCTCACTCTTTCAAGCAATGTTTGATTCATCCTATCAACAACACCATTTTGTTGTGGTGTACCAGGAACTGTCCTATGCCTTTTAATACCTTTATCTTGACAATAACTATTGAATTCTTGTGACACAAATACTAGTCCATTGTCAGTCCTCAAACATTTTACCTTGCACTCTGTCTGATTTTCAACTTCAGTAAGCCATATCTTATATTCTGCCAATCCCTTATCTTTTTACTTCAAAATCCTCACACACAGCTTCCTTGAGTAATCATCAATGAAAGATATAAAATATCTTCCACCTCCCATAGTTGTAATCCTTGAAGGCCCCCATAAATCTGAGTGTATATACTCCAACTTTGATTTAGTGTTGTGCTCTGCAGAACCAAACTTACTTCTTTTAACCTTGCCAAGTATGCATGCCTCACACTGATCCAACATGACAGATGAACTAAGATTCAGTAAACCTTGTCTAGCTAATTCTTGTAGCCCCCTTTCACTTACATGAGCAAGTCTTCCATGCCATAAATGTGCATCATCCTATTCTTGTGAAGCATTGATCTGTCCAGTAATGACATATCCCTCAAGAAAATACAGATCATTCTTCTTGATTCATTTTATTACTACTGAACTTCCTTTCAAGACAGTGAGAGCTCCATTCTTAAGCCTGCTCTCATATCTTTGTGTATCTAACATACCAAGAGAGATCAAATTTTTTCTTAAGCAAGGTACATATCTCACTTTAGTCAGTAGTTTAACAGATCCATCAAACATTTTTATTTAATGGAACATATTCCTTCAATGCTACATGCTTGATCATTTCCTAAAAGGACTGATCCCTCATTACATTCAGTTAACTTACTAAAACAACCTTTAATGGATGTCATATGGAAAGTACATCCAGAATCTAACACCCACTCTTCAGAAATAGAATCAGACACCACAGACAGAGCCTCAATAAGATCATTCTTAGTTTGAATGTCAGTTACCTGATTTGCATGACTCTTCTGATTGCCTACCTTCTCTGCTATTTGTTGGCGTTCGATCGTTTGGTTAGCGTGAACAGTTAGGGTTCCATGCATTTCTAATCTAGCAGAAGCAATAAGATAAAACGCATTACCTTTCACCAGGGTATGTTGATGATGAACAGCTGCATAGAACAACCTCTTGGTCTTCTGCTGTATTCCCAAGTCCAATCCTGACGTCGTGTGGGCGACGATCTTCAAGATCTTCTCAATCTGCTCCTAACCCTCTATTCACGTCAAAACAGGCGCAGGTATTAGGGTTCTAGGAAGTTGAGATGACTTATATATGTGCTACAGTAGGGACCAGGAAGAGAAATTAGAGTTGGGCCTCCATTGGGCTTAAGTATCCAAGTTTAGCCCAAAACTTATACTTAAAGTCCAATAATAATAATATAGTCTACTAAAATATTATTACTGCACTACCGTTCTAATCCCATAATTATGTTATGAGCTTCTTCTTATTATGAGCCCGACAGTCTCCCCATGTTTGAGATATACAATACTCATTAATTAATTAAGTTACTAACAACTCAAATTAATTAATATCTCATCCGAGAGTAGTACCACTCAACCTCATTATCATGCCAGAATTAATCCACTTGCAAGATTTACATGACAATCCTTATGAGCTCCTCAAGGGGACATCATCAACCTAAATAGGACACGGATTCCTTCTACAATCAACAACACACCATAGAGACAGCACTACTTCCCAACTCACCGAGTTTGTTGATTTAATTACATATAAATCTCACCATTGATGCATCAAAGAAATACATATTGTCTTACGTGTCGAGGTTATTGTACAGGGATTAAGAGCACCAACATCCATAATAACTGAGATCAAGTTCTCCCATATAAATAGTACAAGTCGAACAAACTCAAGCGGTCCTGCTCAATGCACACAAGGTGCACTAATGTGATTCTATAGTCGAGACAAACTAATACCAAATCACACTACAACCTTACCGATAGATATTCCCCGTCTATCTCGATTGTGAGCTTCTGTTTATACTTTATAAGAAAACCGATAATATAATCTTCCGCGTGTTGTCGCATAACATATTATCTACAGTATAAAGTAAATGGACTTTTGCACAAACATATAAATAAATTATAATATGCAAGACGTTTGATCATATGATTCTCATTTCAAATAAATTGTTAAAATATTATTCATACAAAAGCTAGACTTTTAGTATACAATCTAATAATCTCCCACTTATACTAAAAGACTACGCTGTCATATCTGCTGACACGCATCTAATCCCCATTCCTTCTACATGCCCATCGAACGCTTTTGCTGGAAAGCTCTTAGTAAAAGGATCAGCCATGTTATCCTCCGATACAATCTTATCGATAACGACCTTCCCTCTTTTAAAGATGTCTCATATCAGGTGGTACTTGGGCTCAATGTGTTTACTCACCTTATGGGCTCGTGGTTCATTCGAGTTTGCTACTGCACTACTGTTATCACAATAAATTGTGATCTCTCTGGGCAAACCAGAAATCACATCCAAGTCCATTAAGAAGTTTCTAAGCCATACTGCTTCTTTAACTGCCTCAGAGGCTGCTACATATTCAGCTTCCATGGTAGAGTCTGCAACGCATTTTTGTTTTACACTCCTCCATATTATGGCTCCTCCTCTAAGAGTAAACACATAACCCGAGGTGGATTTACTAGCATCACTATCTGACTAAAAATCAGAATCAGTATAACCAAAAGGTAATACAGTATGTGCCCGGTAAACCAACACGTAATCCCTAGTCCTTCGCAGGTACTTCAAAATATGCTTTACCGCAGTCCAATATCTTTGTCCTAGATTACTTTGATACCTACTGACCATGCCCACGGCATAACAGATATCCGGTCTCATACATAACATAGCATACATGAGGCTTCCTACTGCCGAAGCATAAGGATCCAGCTTTATCTCCTCTATTTCCTGTTATGTTTTTGGACACATTTCCTTAGATAGAGGTATTCCATGTCTGAAAGGTAGAAAACCTTTCCTGGAATCTTGCATGCTAAAACGAGCCAGGATTGTATCAATGTATGAAGCTTGGGATAAGCACAATTTTTTTCTTGCGATCCCTTATTAGTTTGATCCCAAGAATGTGCCCGGTTTCTCCTAAGTCCTTCATCTCAAACTGCTTGGATAGACATACCCTTACGCCCGACAATACATTTACATTATTTCCAATGAGAAGAATATCAACCATGTAAAGTACAAGAAATACCACTAAGTTTTCGTCTTACTTCTTGTACACACATGATTCATCCGGATATTGAATAAATCCATATGACTGGATTACTTCACCAAAATGGATGTTCCATGATCTAGAACCTTATTTCAATCCATAAATGGACCTATTAAGCTTACACACAAGATGTTCTTCGCCCTTTGCAATGAATCTCTCTAGTTGCTTCATATAGATGTTTTCCTCAAGACTTCCATTCAGGAAAGCTGTCTTGACATCCATTTGTCATATCTCATAATCCATATGAGCGACAATAGATAAAAGAGTCCGGATTGACTTATGCATGGCCACAGGCGAGAAGGTTTCCTCATAATCGATTCCTTCTTTCTGAGAATATCCTTTAGCGACAAGCCTTTCTTTAAAGGTTTCCACCTTTCCGTTAGATCCTTTTTTTCTTTTATTGACCCACTTGCATCCAATAGTTTTTACACCATTAGGTGGTTCTACAAGCTCCCAAACTTGATTAGAAGACATGGATTCTATTTCAGATTTCATTGTCTTTTGCCATAATTGAGCATCTTTATCTTGCAGTGCCTCGTTATAATTCTATGGGTTGATTTCATGTTCATTAGGGATTAAGCCAGAAGACTCACCCAATCCCATGAATCTATCTGGTTGTCTCGCAACCCTCCCACTACAACGAGGCTCCGCAGGCAATTATGTATCAAGTGTGACACGCGGTGCAGTGTCCTGTGGTATATTCTCTTGTACTGTTGGTATTATGTTTGGTGTTTGCTCTCTTACTTCATCTAGAACAATTTTACTCATAGGTTTGTGGTTCATTACATAATCCTCTACCAAAAATCTAGCGTTCGTGCTAACGATCACCTTTTGGTCTTTTTGATTATAAAACAAACCACTCTCCATTCCTTTAGGATATCCTAAAAATAGACAAACTTCCGTACGCGATTTTAACTTATCAGTATCCGTCTTCAACACATGTGCTGGAGCACCCCAAATCCTAAAGTATTTTAGACTAGGCTTTCGCTTAGTCCACAATTCTATGGGCGTGGAAGCTACAGATTTAGAAGGTACTAAGTTAAGAATGTAAGTTGTTGTTTCTAAGGCATATCCCCAAAACGAATTTGTAAATCCGAATAACTCATCATTGATCTCACCATTTCCATAAGAGTCATATTCCTTCTTTTCGCTACACCATTATGCTGGGGTGTGCTCGGTGCAGACAATTGGGATTCAATTCCTTCCTCTAATAAATAATTTCTAAACTCTCCCAAGAGGTATTCACCACAACGATCAGATCGTAGTGTCTTGATATATTTTCCAAGTTGCTTTTCCACATCAGCTTTGTACTCATTGAATATATCAAAGCACTCAGACTTGCGGCGCATCAAATAAATGTATTCATATCTAGAATAATCGTCAATAAAAGTGACGAAGTATTCATAACTGCCTCTTGCCTGGACAGACATAGGACCACATAAATCAGAATGAACCAATTCCAACAGATCATTGGCTCTATACCCCTTTGCCTTAAAAGGCTTTTTGGTTATTTTTTCTTCCAAGCAGGATTCGCAAGTTGGATAATTTTTCACTACTAATGAACTCAGAGGCCCATCAGCTATCAACCTTTGAATCCTACTCAAGTTAATATGACCCAGTCTTAGATGCCAAAATATATTGGTTCTTTTTAGAAGGTTCTTTTTTCTTATTTGTAGATGTATCATTCAATTCAATTTGTTGCACTGTGGGAGAAATTGGATTAAGAGTATACAAATTATCTATCAATGCATCATCACAGATAAAAATTCAATTTTTCCTTAAAACAACCTTGTCATTAAAAGAAACAGAATAACCATCCATAAACAATTTAGAAACCAAAATTAAATTCTTTCTAAAATGAGGTACATAAAGACAATTCCTCAAAACAACAGTTTTACTCTTATTGAAAAATAAATAGACGTCTCCCACTGCAACAACCGCTATTCTTGTAGCATTCCTCATGATTATGGTAATCTCTCAATCACTAAGCTGTCGGGTTTGGTGGAACCCCTACAAAGAATTGCAGACATGTCAGTAGCTCCCGTATCTACAAACAAAGTGTCAGCATACACAGCTGGTAAACACTATTCAACAACCAGTATAAAAGACTTATTAGTCCTGTTTCCCTTTAGAAGAGGGCAGTCAGCCTTGTAGTGTCTCGGCTGCTTGCATTTGAAGCACTTGTCTTTAGGCTTCTTGACCGCACCACTCTTTGCGTTCACTTGATTTACCGGTGTTGAACTTCCTTGCTTCTTCTTGTTCCTACCAACTTTCGGCCTAGGATAAGCAGCATTTTCAACAGCATGAATGTGAGGAGTATGACGAAACAGTTCTTCTGCCGCCGCAAGTTCTGTCAGAAGTTCTGCCAACGTGTATAAATATTTGTTCATACCGTAGTTCAGGCGAAACTGCTCAAAACTCCTAGGCAAGCTTTCGAGTATGATATCGACTTGGGTTTTCCCATCGATTTCAGCTCCAAGAACCTCCAACTCATTGATTTGGCCCATCATCAAGGACATGTTCCCTTACGGAAGTGCCCTCAGCCATTTTGGTTTTCATCAGTACAGACATACCCTTCGACCTAGCAGGACGACTCTGGTGCCCGAAGAGTTCCTTAAGATTATGCATCATATCATAAGCAGTGTTCATAGATTGATGCTGAGTCTGAAGCACATTTGACATAGAAGCCAAAATATAGCACTTAGCCATCCTATCAGCTTTGAGCCACCAATTATAAGCAACTCTTTGCTTTTCGGTAGAGTCATCAGTAGGTTCAAGATGACATTCCTCAGTGAGTACAAAGATATAATCTTCAGCAGTTAAAATAATGTCCATGTTTCGTTTCCAGTCAACATAATTAGTGAAAGTAAGTTTGTATTCTTTAAGTATAACAGAAAGTGAATTGAGTGTCATTTGAAAATCCTGAGAATCATAAATAATAAATAGATCAAACACTTCGAATTTATCAATTTATATTGATTCCCTCAAAACAATATAAAATAAAATTCACCAACATCTCAAGCACCGTGAATTTGCATGCCACGTTAGTGTGGACGTATACAAACCCGAACATTTACAAGAGAAGATTTTACCCATTAATTTAATTTGTCAACCTAACTTTATGACAAAATAATTAATAGTCGGTTCCTTTTTAGCCATGTAAATAACAGCAGTGACTCCGTTGAGGAGGATACTTATTATTTACATCTAAGTGTTCACCATTATTTGATCTTAAGTCCGTGGCCCGAGCTTGTGTGCCTTACAGTTTGAGAAGTAGACACGCGCTCGGATAACTTCCTATAATAATCATGAAGAAGTTTGTACCAGTGATACATGAATAAACCCATTTGTTGTGGAGGAAGGTCTATTGCCAACACTCAAGTTTACTCACATCACTTACAAACCAATAATGGAGACCGTGGGAATTATTTGTCAATCCCCTCTCCCACTTAGTCATTTAACACCGAGGGTTTTTACATGCATATAATATTCAATAATAAAATACACATCTTAGCATGCTTCTATTAATATGCGATTAAAAATAAATAAATCACAAAGAACATGCCTTTCACATATATAACAATAATAATCAAATAAAATAATTAATGCAGTTATATATCATGAAATAAACGCAGAAAATGACTGATCAGCATGAAATTTACCTAGAATTATGGGTTTAATTGCATGAATTTACTTGTATTTATGTGGCTTTAATTCAATAGTTAAGCATGTTTTTTATGGAAGATACAATTAATTGTTTAATTACTTGGAGAAAGATATTTTTATACTTTTTGCAGAAGGGGGCGGCTATTTGCTCCCCCAAAAATACTAAATATACCCCACTTTTATACATACCCCAATATAATTAAATAATAAATCAAAAAAATTACTAAATGTACCCCATTTAATACATTTCTACCCTTTCATTTTAAATCGTTAATGAATAATACAAATTAATTAATTGTAATCCAACTATCCACCAAAAGAATGAGTCTTCTAAACTCCGTTCAGGAAATGGCGGTAATCCAGGCAAATGCAAATGCTTCCGGCTGACGCAGCGAATCCACGTCGGTCGACGCGATGTCATGCTGATGGTGGGGCAGAGGAACAGGCACACGAGCCTGGATTCGACGTCAACTTCGATCGTAGTCCATAGGAGGTCATGGTGATATGAAAATATAAATAAGACATCAACTCACGATCCTGTAGTTTATTTTATGCTGGGGTGTTGAAGAAAATTGATTCATGAACTTTTGAAAAATAGCATATTGATAGTCCTGATAACAATCCAGACCTTCCATGGGAATTCTCGAAAGCAAACAAGGAAAAGGTTAGTGGCCACTTCATCGAAATTGCAGTAAAGCTCCGATCCTTCTCGAAAATTGAATCCGAATAACCAGATGTTGTTTATCGTTGAGCCATTTCATCGGATTAAAACAACATCGAATGCAACGAACTTTGAACCTAGAAACTGACTGCTGCGATTTAAACAACATCTAATGCGACGAAAAAACCAACCGAACAACCGTTTTAGTCATCACCAAAACCGACCTCTGCAACCCCATTCCGGCCGCCGTGGGCGACCTACCCTACCTCTAAAAGCTCATACTCGACCACACCAATGTCACCGGAGAAATCCCACAGGTCATATCCAAGCTTTCCCGACTCAACTTCCTCGATCTCCGATGAAATCTTCTTACCGGCCCTGTTTCATCCTTCCTTGGAAACCACTGTACATTGCCTCGGTGGCGTAAAATGCCCTGCTAGCAACGCAAGATAGGATTTTGATTTCTATCATTCATCTTCACAAGGTTATTTTAGAAATTTCAATTCTTATTAATGAAGGTTATTTTAGTCTTCTTTAATTATGGTGTATGTTTAGTATTTTAGGGGGTACGAATAGCCGTCCCCTTTGTAGAAAATTAGTGACTATGAGGTAGAAATGGATTCTACAAGTAAAGAGGAAGATGTGGGAGAAAACGAAACACAATTCGGAGTTGAAATGAGTAAGAACGAGTCAAAACAGTGAAGCTGCGCGCGTGCTGTCACAAAAATTTGACCCCTGCACAAAACTTCGAGCGAATTTTTGTGTCAGTTTCTGCCAGTTAATTTTTAATGCCTAATTTTCCTATTTTAGCCCTTGAGCTAAAGTATCTCACATTGAATAAACATATCAACACTCCTCACACCCAAACTACTATAAATACCCTCTCATATGAAGACCATCAACAACAAATCTCCATTCAAGTCAATTCACTCCATATTTTAGATTAGGACTTGGGGAGCTCTTGTAAGAGAGATCTCCACTAGTTGAGATTCATCCCCCTTAGGGGGAGGGATCAATTTCTTTAAATATTTTTCTTGATAAGGAATTTATTATTTTCCAAGAAGGTGGGGACACCAAGGAAAGGATGATCCTCATGGATGTAAAACTTTATTAAGGTGTAATCTAATCCTACTTATTATCTTACTATTTTCTATGTTTTGGTGGTTGAGAATTATGAAAATGTCTTGATTGAATTTCCGGCTTTGATTAGGTTTCATTAATGAAATTCGCATGCCTTGTAGTAATATGAGATTTATGCCTTTGCTATTAGTGTATAGTGATTAGGTTGTGTATTGTGTATCGACATGTTTTGTCGTTACTTTACCCTTAGTTACTTTGCATGATTATCATGTGTGAGTTTCTTTCATTTATTACATGAGGGTTTAATATAAGGAGAGCCTAGCCAAGGAGTCCTTTTGTTTAGAACAACGTAAATAAACACTAGTGAGGTCACTTAGGCCCGAGGATTAAACTAGTGAAGGGAACCTCATCCATACGAACATAGTACCTTGAAGGGAATTGCAAGTAGGATCGATCCTATGAGCTTTTTAGGGGTTGTGAAAACAATCTACATCCTATTGATTGATCGTTAGTAGTCTGGATGACCAATTAAAGAATTTATCGAACTCAAGGG
Organism: Pogostemon cablin; assembly: GCA_023678885.1. Classification (NCBI taxonomy): domain Eukaryota; kingdom Viridiplantae; phylum Streptophyta; class Magnoliopsida; order Lamiales; family Lamiaceae; genus Pogostemon; species Pogostemon cablin. Next base: position 26,601,212 of record CM042964.1, on the reverse strand, counting down.
AGGAACGTGCTAGAGTTTAAGCGATCTCATGTTTATAGTGATTTTATAAGGATGATGGAATGGAAGGATAAGGTGCAAATAAACTCAACTAAACTAATGCAAAAAATAAAGATAAAATAAATGCAAGAATAAATGGGTTCCAAATGATACGAGGATGAGATTAGCAACAATCATGACATAAATAACAAAGGAATCATACAATTAATTCTAATCTCTCATGGACATGACATAAAAGCAATCACTAATTCTACCTAAACTCTCTCTCGAGATGGATAGGACGTAGACCCTCAATAAGGCCCCCAAAAGCACATAGGATCGAGACCAAAGTAAACACCTTCCATTAGGTACTAATTACTCTACGAGTTCCTTAATGAGGTACTAAATCATAGACAATATTCCCTTTTAAGATACTATGAATTCACTAATGGCTTGGGTCTCCTCACCTAATCAACTAATCTCACGATTAAGCCAATTAAATATTCTATCAAATGGTTCTAAATCTATCTGTAAAAAAAAGGGTTCTAAATCTAGAAGGATATCTCTATCTCATTCTAAATTAATGCACATGAAGTGTATGATGAAATGATTCAATGGACTATCATAAACACATACTTGATTTCTCAATTTAATCACATGTCCATGACAATTAATCACACAAATCATACATATACATCAAACAATTCACATCAATGATAGAAATAACACAAATGCCCAATTAAGATTAAAATCAAATTGTATAAAACCTAAATTATCCAACACCAATCATGGAGCTAATCTCACAAAGGAGATTAGTCTAACATAGTATCAAGTAAAACAAAATAAATTATCTTACAAAATCCCATAATTAAACCCTAAAAAAATTATAAAATAAAATAAGTGCTTCCCTTGAATTTCTTCACTTGGAGTCTCTATCTTCTCTTACAATTTTCAATCTCCCTTACTTCCTTGATCAAATGGAGTGGATGATGAAAGAGTTTAGTGAATTAAATGGATGAAATTGGATGAGTGGTGAATTGGGGAAAAAAGATGAATGGAAAGTTGAAAAGGGTGTGAAAATCGGCTCTGCCCAATCTGCTCCTCACGGCTGCAGTAGGATGATCAGTGGCCGATCACACACTATTGCAATTATAATAACCCCTGCCTTGTCTCACACGCCAAGCATTCACCGGATTCGTGCTGTCTTCCGTTCCCCGTGCTGCTCGCCGGAATGCCCCGGCACAACCCATACTGCCCAGCATTTTGCGTGCCTGGCACGACACCACGCTGTTCCTTGCTGGCTGATGTTTGTCGTCGCTGACAGTCTCGACAGCCCCGCCGCACGTACACCACTCCTGGTCCACCTGTGCCGACAGCAAGCTGTGATTGTGCCAGCAGCAACTACCTGCTCCGCTGTGCCATCTTGCAGCATTCCGCACGACGCCATCTCACAACCAATGAGACCCGGCTGGCAAAACTGCAGACCCTACCAGGAAATTATGAAAACCCGATCGAATAGAGGACAGACCCACCCCGGAAGCAGCTGACTCGCTTGGAACCCACCGCTGACTCGCCCGGAACCCACTTTTACCTCGACCGGAAATAGCCTGTTACTCACCCGGAACCCAGCTTTGTCTCGCCCGGAAGCTGCTTGTCAGCCGTCATCAGAGCCGTTATCAGGTACGTCGCTGTAGAATTGTCTCTGACCCGATCGGACATGATGAAGTTACGACTGGAAAGCAATGGAGGCCCAATCGGAAGCTGCTGAGACTAGACCAAAAACAGCAGTCAACTCATCAGAAACCATCTATCCTAGTCTAACGCCGCTCGACGTCTCGCCAGCCACCTCCCATCGCCGACCTCGCCGCAATGTGCAGTCGCTAAATTCTGCCGACGCATCGCCATGTGAACTTTTACCAAGAAACCCAGTCATGATAACGCAACAGCCATCGACCAAGTCGTGTCCAGTCACAATCGCAAGCCGATTTCCGATTATACAAGTAAATGGTTTCCACATATAATACAAATATATACAAATCCTAATTCTTATGCTTTCTATACGACAATTAAATCACGTGTAGCACATAAACCCTAGCCTAACGTGTCACGTTTCACCACAAAACTGAAGCTCTGATACCAATTGTTGGTATTTGATCGTTTGGTTAGCGTGAACCGTTAGGGTTCCATGCATTTCTAATCCAACGGAAGCAATAAGATAAAATGAATTACCTTTCACCAGGGTATGTTGAAGATGAACAGCTGCAGAGAACAACCTCTTGGCCTTCTAATGTATTCCCAAGTCCAATCCTGATGTCGTGTGGGCGACGATCTTCAGGATCTTCTCAATCTGCTTCTAACCCTCTATTCACGTCAAAACAGGTGCAGGTATTAGAGTTTCAGGAAGTTGAGATGACTTATATATGGGCTACAGTAGGGACCAGGAGGAGAAATTAGAGTTGGGCCTCTATTGGGCTTAAGTATCCAAGTTTAGCCCAAAACTTATACTTAAGTCCAATAATAATAATATAATCCACTAAAATATTATTACTGCACTATCGTTCTAATCCCATAATTATGTTATTTTCACCTTCTTATTATGAGCCCGACAGTCTCCCCATGTTTAAGATATACAATGTCCATTAATTAATTAAGTTACTGACAACTCAAATTAATTAATATCTCATCCGAGAGTAGTACCACTCAATCTCATTATCACGCCGGAATTAATCCACTTGCAATATTTACATGATAATCCTTATGAGCTCCTCAAGGGGACATCATCACCTAAATAGGACACGGATTCCTTCTACAATTAACAGAACACCATAGAGACAGCACTACTTCCCAACTCACTGAGTTTGATGATTTAATTACATGCAAATCTCACCCATTGATGCATCAAAGAAATATATACTGCCTTACATGTCGAGGTTATTGTATAGGGATTAAGAGCACGAACATCCATAATAACTAAGATCAAGTTCTCCGATATAGACAGTACAAGTCGAACGATCTCAAGTTGTCCTGCTCAATATACACAGGGTGCACTAATGTGATTCTATAGTCAAGACAAACTAATTTCAAATCACACTACAATCATCCTGATATATAGTCTCTGTCTATCTCGGTTGTGAGCATCTGTTTATACTTTATAAGGAAACCGATAATATGATCTTCTACGTGTTGTCGCACAACATATTATCTACAGTATAAAGTAAAAGGACTTTTGCACAAACATATAAATAAATTATAATATGCAAAATGTTTGATCATATGATTCTCATTTCAAATAAATTGTTAAAACATTGTTCATACAAAAGCTAGACTTTTAGTATACAATCTAACACTATTTTCTTTGCTACCATGGCCTTCCATTTGAAGCACTGTTTCTTGTAGAGTTCAGGTTTATGGCAATGGTAGCAATTATTGTTATCTTCATCTGCTGGAACACCTTGATTCTTATCAGGCTTTTTCTTATCAATATTGATCTTCTTATTGTTGTTGCTCCAATTATTCTATTTCTTAGCAACCAATACTTCACCACTGATCTGTACATCTGGATTCTTGTGAAGTACTTTTGCTTTCAAGGCAAGTTGTACTTGATCCAGAGTAATTGTCTCATTGTTTCCAAACAACAATGTATCCCTCAATCCTTCAAATGATGAAGGAAGAGCTGAAAGTAATATCACAGCCTTATCTTCTGTATGCAGAGCAACATCTATGTTTTCTAGATCATCTATTATCCTATTGAACTCATAACTGCCCAAGAATTGGTTTCTCTTATGTAATCTTGAATGAATAAAGCTTCTGCTTCTTATACAATCTATTAGCAAGACTTTTAATCATGTAAAGTTCTTCTAACCTTTGTCAAATACCTCTGGTTGTAGTTTCTTTTGTAATTTCCCTTAGAGCCTTATCTCCCAGGCACAATATGATTGCACTCCTTGCTTTAGACTGTTCTCCTTGATCAGCTGTAGCTGCAACCACATCAACATATACAACCTGATTAGCTGGTAGGTGTTCGATTGCATTAGCCAATCCTTGTTGAATTAGGACCGACTCCATCTTCATTCTCCATAGGCTGAAGTCTGACTTTTCTGTAAACCTCTCCATATCAAACTTTGTTGTAACCATGGTGATCTACCTCTTCAATCAGATGGCAGCAGCTTTTCTTCCCACATACGGCGTCACTTCTTGTGAATAAATGCAAGAACCTCACTTATGCACTGGCGTAAACTCTCTATTGATGGAAAACTTATGATAACACACACACTCTTATAAATATAAAATGAAGAACAACAAAGCAAGTATAGTGGTTCGGCTTGATGAAGCCTACGTCCACTCTTAAAGATGTTTGAATCTTATTGATCTGACGAATACAACTTGGAGGAGATAAACTTCTATCTTATGATCTAATGAATCCTATCTAATGCATGCTCACGTTTTTATTGAATGATGATAGTATAAAATAAATTGTAGATTTAATAGTTTATTTTATGCCATTAATTTAGGAGTCTATTTTTTGTATGATTGACTTCTTCGTTGTATAGTTTAAGAAAGATATTCTTTCTATGTATAGTGTAGGTTGAATTCCCTATTTATTGTAGAATGTACAGTGTAAACGTTTAAGAAAAATACAATATAGTATCTATTTTCACATGGTATCAGGTTAGGTAAGAAACCCTGCTTTCTTCCACTCCACCATTTTTTTCTTTTCTTTCTCAATTAATTGGACCCAAGCCATGGCTATTTCATTTTCCTCCAACAATACTTCTGATTATTTGCCATACACTAATGGTAACTATGTAAATGTTTACCCACATCAACTCAATCATGCATCTTCTGCAAATATAGTTGAGACTTTCTCTACTGCTCGCACTCTCTCGGATCCTACTACATCCGTTTGGTACTTGGATACAGGTGCATCAGCGCATACGACACCTTCTTCTACAAAGTTGAACTTTTTTTGTAGTACACAGGCTCAGATTTAGTGGTTGTAGGTAATGGTACCTTATTACCTATTTCTCATATTGGTTCTTTTATTTGAATGCTACCATAAATCTATCCCATATTTTGTTTGTTCCGGGCCTCACTAAAACTTTCTTTCCATGAGCAAGTTAATCTCTGATCTCCCAGTCGATGTGATATTTACTGATGATAGTTTTAAGGTTCAACATCGAGTCAATGGAGAAATATTAGCCCGAGAAAGTCGTAAAAATGGTCTTTATGTGTTGGATTCTTCCCAATCAGCATTGGTTGGAAACCATTGGCCTACTGCATCTTTTGAGTTATGGCACTCAAGACCTGGTCATTTTCTTTTGACGTAGTTTCTTATCTAAATAAAATTGGGTACATTTCTGTTACTTCTTTGTTACCAAGACCCACAATATGTGATTCTTGTAAGAAAGCAAAAAGTAAGCATTTATCGTTTACCCTAGATGATAAACGTTCTTTCTCTGCTTTGGACCTAATTTATTGTGATTTATGGGGACCTATGCCTATTGTTTCAAATCTGGTTTTCGATATTATGCTATTGATTGATCATGTATAGTCGGGATGATCAATTAAAGAATTTATCGAACCACATGGAGGAATGTACTAGAGTTTAAGCGATCTCAAGTTTATCGTGATTTTTTAAGGACGACAGAATGGAATGGAGGATAAGCGTGCAAATGAACACACTTAAACTAATGCAAGAAATAAGATAAAAGCAAAGATAAATGATGGGTTCCAAATGATGCAAGGATGAGATTAGCAACAATCATGGCATAGATAACAAAGTAATTATGCAATTAATTCTAATCTCTCATGGACATGGCATAGAAACGATCACTAATTCCACCTAAATAATCTCTCGAGATGGATAGGATGTAGTCCCTCAATAAGGTTCCAAAAAGCACATAGAATTGAGACCAAGTGAACACCTCCCACTAGGTATTAATTACTCTACGAGTTCCCTAACGAGGTACTAAATCATAGGCAATATTCCCTTTTAAGGTACTATGGATTCACTAATGGTTTGGATCTTCTCACCTAATCAACCAACCTCTCGATTTAGTCAATTAAATGTTCTATCAAAGGGTTCTAAATCTAGAAGGATATATCTATTTCATTCTAAATTAATGCACATGAAGTATATTATGATGAAATGATTCAATAAACTATCTTAAATATATAATTGATTTCTCAATCTAATCACATGCCCATGATAATTAATCACACATATCATCGTATAAATCAAGCAATAAACAATCAATGATAGAAATAACACAAAGCCCATTCAAGATTAAAATCAAATTGCATAAAAACTAAATTATTCAACACCAATCATGGAGCTAATCTCACAAAGGAAATTAGTCTATCATAGTCTTAGAGAAAACAACATAGACAATTGAATCTACAAATTCCATGATCAAACTATAAAGAAGTTCACAAAAATTAGAATTAGATTCCTCCTTTGAAGTCCTTCAATGGAGATCTCCTTCTTCTTTTTGCAATCTTCACTCTCCATTGCTTCCTTGGTCACTTGGATGGTGGATTTGATGGAGGAGATCAAGTGTGGATGGATAGATGAAGATGATGGTGTAAAATGGAGGAAATGGTGTGTGATATAGGTGTAGGAGTGAAACCCTTCGAAAATTCTGATTAAATATTAAAGTATTAAATATTTATACCCCTTGGAAAGCTTCTAGAAGGGTTCTGATATGTTTTTGATGCTGCAGCAACACGGCTCGTGTGTTGTAATACGGCCACAGTGTGGCTGTGTAGGCGTTTTGGATGTCAGAAAACGATCAAGGCTTACAGGGCCGTGTTGCGCAACACGGCTCGTGTGCTGCAATACGGCCGGCCGTGTTGGTGCAACCCCTATTTTTATAATTTTATTTCGGCTCTTTCTCCCTCGTTTCAACTGTGAATTGAGATCCGGTTTTTCCTATGTCTTTCTTTTCACGTCTAGGATCTATTTTTGCCTGAAAAGCATACGTTTAAGCTCATTCACACACATCTCCATAAAAACACAATAAAAAACTAAATATTACACAAATACAGATAAAATAATACGAAAACACAAATAAAAAGACACTAAAATATAGGTGAAAATATCACTCATCAGCTATATTTGTGGATGATTATTCTCGCATAAAATCTTTTCACATTGATATGGGCACTAAATTCACTAACAATAAGGTGCAAAAGTTATTCCGTGAATCTGGCATTCATCAAAAATTTTCTTGCGCATACACTCCTGCTCAAAAGGGGCGTGTTGAAAGGAAACATAGGCATGTGACTGAAACAGGTCTTGCAATGCTTTTTCAATCTAACACTCCTTTGCATTTTTGGGTTGAGGCATTCAACAGTACTGTGTACGTCATAAATCGCCTACCCTCCAAGGTGTTAGATGGAAAATCTCCATTTGAGGTATTGTACTCAGTTGCTCCGAATTTTGCCAACTTTCATACTTTTGATTGTAGACTTTATCCTTGCCTCAAGGACTACATTGCAAACAAGTTTGAGCCTCGGAGCACTGCTTGTGTTTTTCTGGGTTATAGTAGTTCGCATAAAGGGTTTCGATGCTACGATCCTTCCTCTTTCCGCATTTACATTACTCGTCATGCTAAATTTGATGAGTCATTTTTCCATTCACTAATTCTCCAGACAGGTCAAGCTCTTCTTCACTTATTGTGTCTGAGTTTCGACAGGTCAAGCTCTTCTTTACTTATTGTGACTGAGTTTCTCGAACCTGTTCGACAGTTCCATTTTCCCACTCATGCCTCTATGACGGATGCTATGAATGATGATACTGCACCAGGTCCTTGCAAACTATGTGATGATTCTACCTCCTTGCCAGGTGTTGAATTAAAGTCTGTGTCTCCCCGTGCTGAGCCTGATGCAGTTCATGATTAGACTATTGCACCTTCGACTTTACATCTCCCTCTTCTGGTTCCTACTCACTCCATGCAGCAAAATCATGAATTTTTCAGCCTCGACATTTGCCGAGCTATGCTTGCACTCGATTATTTAATGCCCTAATCACTGTAAGTGAACCTCGCGGTATCAAGTCGGCCTTGAAATGTCCAGAATTGGTTGCAGCCATGCATGATGAACTATCGGCATTACATTCAAATCATACATGGGATCTTGTTCCTCATCCACCCAATACGAACATTGTTTGTTCTAAGTGGTTTACCGCACCAAATTTTTGGCTGATGGTTCCATTGACCATCATAAAGCTCGTTTAGTCGCCCAAGGCTATACTCAACTTCCTGGAATTGACTATTCTCATACTTTCAGTCCTGTGGTTCGGGCTTCTACTATTCGTATTATGCTTTCAATTGTAGTTTTAAACAACTGGCCACTACACCAGTTGTATGTGAAGAATCTGTTTCTCAATGGCGCTCTGTCTAAACCTGTCTTCATAGAATAACCTCCTAGATTTATAGATACTCAGTACCCAAATCATGTTTGTCGACTAAAGAAAGCTTTATATGGTCTGAAGCAAGCTCCTCGTGCTTGGTTTCAACGATTGAGTGATTTCTTGTTGAGTATTGGGTTTATCTGCAGCCGCTCGGACTCTTCTCTGTTCATCTATATTCGTGGGTCTTCTATATTATATCTCTTGGTTTATGTTGATAATTTCATTCTTACAGGAAACTCAACTGAGGTTTTGCAAGCGTTCATCACTCGTCTATGTCACGAATTCTCCATCAAAGACCTTAGTAAACTGTCTTATTTTTTGGGTCTTAAGATTACTTAACTTCCTCCGGCATTTTCATGAATCAGACGAAGTATGCTCGGGATATTCTTCAACGAGCAGCTCTTGAAGATTCAAAACCCGTTTCTACTCCTTTGGTTGCAGGCTATCAGCTTTCCTGTGATGGCAAGCCATTTGATGATCTAGCACTATATCGATCATTGGTTGGTTCTTTACAATATCTCACTGTCACACGACCGGATTTATCCTTTGTTGTTAATCTTGTTAGTCAGCATCTTCAAAAACCAACAATCGACCACTTTCAAGCAGTTAAGCGAATTCTTTGCTATCTGAAGAGCACTCCGTCATTCGGCTTATCTTTCACTCGTAGCTCTCCGCTTTCTCTAGTTGCTTACTCTGATACAGATTGGGCTCGTTGTGTTGAAACTAGGCGTTCTACCTATGGTTATTCTATTTATTTAGGAGGCAATCTTGTGTCTTGGAGTGCAAAGAAGCAACCTACTGTCTCTCGTTCAAGTTGTGAGTCGGAATATCACGCTCTTGCAAATGTTGCTTCAGAAATATTATGTATCCTCCAACTTCTTCGAGAATTGAAAATTCAGCTCCCTTCATCTCCAACTCTTTACTCGGACAGTAATAGTGCAATCTTTCTAAATCAAAATCCTAGTGCTCACAAACAGGCCAAGCACATTGACATTGATTTTCACTTTGTACGGGAGCTTGTTTCGAATGGTCGTCCAAACATGGATTTTATCTCTTCAACTCTCCAAGTTGCCGATTTTTTTTATTAAAGCAATCCATCGTCCACTTTTTGAGTTTTTCTGAGACAAGCTCTGCGTTGGACCACATCCCACGTTTCGCTTGAGGGGGGATGATAGTATAAAATAAATTGTAGATTTAATAGTTTATTTTATGCCATTAATTTAGGAGTCTATTTTTTGTATGATTGACTTCTTCCTTGTATAGTTTAAGGAAGATATTCTTTCTATGTATAGTGTAGGTTGAATTTCCTATTTATTGTAGAATGTACAGTGTAAACGTTTAAGGCAAATACAATATTTACTTTCACAAATGATGATCAGCTGCATGCCATAGGTTGTTAGTTAGTTATAACAGACTAACTCCCTCAACTCTCCTTTCCCTTCCAACTGATCACCTTACAACCGTTTGATCATGCAAGCAAGCCAATGGTTCATCCTTGTGCTAGCTCATCAATCCTTGCTTCATGTTTGATCAACTAGCTCCATCAATCTCCACCTTCCACGTATGAACAGCTATCACACGCACCAAAACTACAGTGCATGTGTCTATACTTTCTAACACCCATCTTGCGTGACTGCTACGAAGACAATACCTCGGTATTTTCCCTTCATGTGGGTTCTGTCAACTACAATAATAGGACGACCGTACTTCATAAATCCCTCGCGTGAAGCGTTCAGGTCGTAGAATATATGTTTACCTAATTGTAATGATTAACGGGGAAAGAGCTTCGGTGAACAATTAAAATAAACATTAATTAACTCCAAATTACCTCTAGTTTATAGATTTTTAGTGTACCTGAATTGTTAAATTAGAGTAACTCAAATAAAGGAAATGAACGTTGTCAAATAAATGACTAAACTTGGCTATTGATTAATTAATTTATTGGCATACACCGTCAGTTAAATTAGAGTATGATGCATACACCTGCATTATCTGGCATATAACTTGGTCAAGACCGAATATATGAAATTAATCCATATGCAACTGTTTCGAAATTAATTCGGGAAGAGGGTTAGTCTAAGACTGAATACATGTAATGGGGCCAACTCAAATAAACGATATTAATTTGAGAAATTACTTGATCAAGACCTATCTTTTTATTCGTCCCACTTTTTTTATAATTTTTTAGAACTTCAGATAATTTAAGGGTAGATTTTGTGTGAGACCATCTCACATAATCTCTTATGTGAGATGGATAAAAAAATGATAAAATCATTATCATTTTCGCTATAAAATATTATCACTTTCATTATAAAATGTTATCACTTTTTATTTATTCTATAAATTATTCATGGAATAGTTCAATGACACATTATCACTTTTCATCGATTTGAGTATTACTCTTTGTTAATTATGTTATCACTTTTTATTCATCTCACATACTTTGTTAATTATATTATTACTTTTTATTCGTCTCACATAAGTCCGTGAGACGATCTTACACAAAATTTTTACTTAGATTTAATTCTCAATACAATATAATAGATATATTTCAATCATTAAACTAATTTATATATATACTTATAGTTTATTATTTTATTTTAGTTAAATTATTAGATTTTTAATTATTATTCAAATTTATTAATTTATAAAAAAAATCATTAAATTATTAATAAATAAAAGTCTTATTATTCATTATTCATTATTCATAATCACCCTAAAACTAGATAAGTAGATGAATATGAATGCAGGTAGGATAAAAAATGGGGAGAGAGAAAGAGGCGGGTGAGGAGAGAGATAAATGTAGACGGGAAATAGTTTTTTTTTTTTTTTTAAATTAATTGACTGGGCATTTTTTATTGTTTCACAATCAAGTGGGCAGTTTTGACTAATGTACAAATTAAATGGTGTACTCACTATTAGAGCCCCTCCACCCCTGCTTTGAGGATTGATAGAAAAAGTAAATCGCAGGATGTGTCTCTGAAGTGGGCACTTGTGCTCATACCCCTTATAAATAATGTATGAAAAATATAATAACAAGGATCTCTAGTAGGAATTTTGGCTATTTATGCTCTTACCCACCTATTTGTCTTTCCAAAAAGAGACGTTCTTTTTTAATATGATGTGGGAGGTGCCGAACCACACAATTATGGTATGTGTGTATGGTTGTCAAATTGCCTGCACGATAATTGCAACTTGCAAGGATATGTTTTTATGGTTCTCTATTTGCCAACATCTCTTTAACCTTTCAAAAGTTGTTGATATAATTGCTTGTAGTTATTTCTTTTATTTTATTTTATGGTTGAAATTTTGCAGATGTTAATGCATGACAGTGCTCTGCATAATATTAAAAATAATAATAATAATAATAATAATAAATATATTCTAATCTGAGTGTGGCACAAGTTGTGCTCACGCGATCCTCTCTTTCTTAGCTTTCTATCTATATAAATAACTCACGAAAATTCACCCATTTGAGTGTGGCACGAGTCCTGAAAAGATTGGCACGAGTCGTGCTCTTCCGGCACAGCTTGCGCGACTTCAACGTTTTGATCATAACTCTTTCATCTGAGCTCCGATTGAGGTGTTTCTTGAGCCAAAATGACCTTCTATTTTGTATCTTTCCAACCATATTTCAAATGACTAGTTTGGACTTCCACACAAATACAGAAAAATTATGCAAATTGGACATGCGTTTTTAAGCATTCTTTCACGATTTCACTCTTCATTTCAACTTTGCACTTTTAATCCGTTTCCACCTAAAAACACGAAATAACACCTCAAATGCACCAATATCTTAAATATATGAAAATTAACCATTTAATGCTAAAATATGAACATAAATTCCACAAAATGGTGCTAAATCGGACCCTAAAACATGCAGATTTTCACACTAAACAATGCTTTCCTATCCACTTCTCTCATCGTCCTTATAAAATCGCAATAAATTTAAGGGGACACTTGGTTAGAGGTATTAGGGGAAGGTAATGAGAGTGAAAGGGTATTGAGTCTCATTCCTCATGCTTGGTTAGAGGTAATGAGAATTCAAATCCCTCAATCATTCCTCTTGATTCAATGTATACCTCCACCCCTTCAATCACTTTCATTCCAATTACCATTACCCTCATCAATGATTCTCATTACCATTGTCATTCTGGAATTTGAATCAAGCGACTACTAAAATCACTTAAACTTTAAATTGCTTGATTTCCTTTGAGTTCGATAATTTTTATTACTTGGGTATAAGTCTACGACTTTCGAGTACACTTGCTCGTGAGTGAAAAATATTCAAACAAAATTCATGAACAATGGTTAGAGTTTTTTTTTCTTACATATCAATTATTTACGAGTGACATAAAAAATGATGCATCGAATATCATTTGTAATAAAACCTGTCAATGTCTTCCCACCAGTAATAGTTTAGTGCCATGGAGCACAATTAATGCCTAATACCTATATGATATGAGAAGAGGAATGAAGATTCAATTATACCCTCTCTCTGCATTAACAAATGAAGGGAATGTAGATTAGTGTGAAGAGCTCTCTACGGTAAAGGCAATGGCCGACATGCCAGGTGGCACACTCCGGCTCTCCAATCTGGACTTGTTATTTCCCACCTGCTACCACACTCTAGCCCTCTACTTCTACCGCTTCGACGACTGCCGCCGACTTCTTTGACACGACGATGCTTATGTTTAATACAATATATTACTCCCTCCGTCTCAAATTCAATTTCATGTTTACTTTAGATATGAAGTTTAAGAAAAGTAACTTTTTTTTACTTACTTTTGAGGGTAGTATGATATTTTTTGGTAATAAATAAATAATAAAATATGTTATTGTTTGATTGTATACTAAATAAAAGTCTGGCTTTTGTATGAAACAATGTCTTAACAATTTATTTGAAATGAGAATCATATGATCAAACGTTTTGCATATTATAATTTATTTATATGTTTGTGCAAAAGTCCATTTATTTTATACTGTATATAGTATGTTGTGCGACAACACGCGTAAGATTCATGGTTTGCCCAAAGCAATCACAATTTATTGTGATAACAGTGGTGCAGTAGCAAGCTCGAAGGAACCATAAGCCCATAAGGCGAGTAAACACATTGAGAGCAAATACTACCTAATGCGAGACATCGATAAAAAAGAGAGGTCGTTATCACTAAGATCGCATCGGAGGATAACCTGGCAGATCCTTTACTAAGAGCCTTCCAGTGAAAGCGTTCGATGGGCATGTAGAAGGAATGATGATTAGATGCATGTCAGCAGATATGACAGCGTAGTCTTTTAGTATAACTGGGAGATTGTTAGATTGTATACTAAAAGTCTGGCTTTTGTATGAAATAATGTTTTAACAATTTATTTGAAATGAGAATCATATGATCAAACGTTTTACATATTATAATTTATTTATATGTTTGTGTAAAAGTCCATTTACTTTATACTGTAGATAGTATGTTGTGCGACAATACGCGGTAGTTCATATTATCGGTTTCCTTATAAGTATAAACAGATGCTCACAACCGAGATAGACGGGGACTATCTATTGGGATGGTTGTAGTGTGATTTGGTATTAGTTTGTCTTGACTATAGAATCACATTAGTACGCTTTATGTGTATTGAGCAGGACCATTTGAGATCGTTCGACTTGTATTGTCTATATAGGAGAACTTGATCTCAGTTATTATGGATGTTCATGCTCTTAATCTCTATACAATAATCTCGACACGTAAGGCAGTATATATTTCTTTGATTCATCAATGGGTGAGATTTACATATATTAAATCAACAAACTCGATGAGTTGGGAAGTAGTGATGTCTCTATGGTGTACTGTTGATTGTAGAAGGAATCCGTGTCCGACATAAGTTGATGATGTCCCCTTGATTATCATGTAAATCTTGCAAGTGGATTAATTCCGACATGATAATAAGGTTGAGTGGTACTACTCTCGGATGAGATAATAATTAATTTGAGTTGTCAGTAACTTAATTAATTAATGAGCATTGTATATCTTAAACATGGGGAGACTGTCAGGCTCATAATAAGAAGGAGCCCATTACGTAATTATGGGATTTGAGCGGCAGTGCAGTAATAATATTTTAGTGGACTATATTATTATTATTGAATTTAAGTATAAGCTTTGGGCTAAGCTTGATACTTAAGTCCAATGGAGGTCCAACTCTAATTTCTCCTCCTTGTCCCTGCTGTAGCCCATATATAAGTTATCTCAACTTTCTGGAACCCTAAGTGTGTGCCTTTTTTGACGTGAAACACAAATAGAGAAGTAGATTGAAAAGATCCTGAATATCGTCGCCCACACGACGTCAGGATTGAACTTGGGGAATATTTATATATTCATGAAAAACATATTGATGAAAAAATTATTTGACGTGTTCGGGAATACATTCGCGAACCTTAACAAACAGTCTCAGTTCAAGCTCGAATTTGATATATTTTTTTCTCGACGAGTTAGAACTCAAACTCGAGTTCGATTATTCCTTAACAAACGATACTCAAACCCAATAGTATTCGACTCAATTGGTTCGATTACACTCATGCGGGATCAAGGGACGTCCTTGATCAATGATATATAATAGAGTTAATGATGGCTGAAAATTTTTAAAGAAATATTATACTCCCTTCATCCCGCGTTAAGATTTACGTTTTTCATTTTGGATTGTCCCAAGTTAATATTTATATTTTCTTTTTTGTCATGTTGACCCACACAAAATAATTAATTATTTTATGTAAGGCCCGCACATAACACTAATATCACTACTAACTTTACATTAAATATTATTTTTCTTATCTCAAAACACATTACAATATTATATCTCTTAATCTCCGTGTAAAAAGCAAAAATTAACGTTAACCCGGAATGGAGAGAGTATATAATAATTTGCAGGAGCAGGGGGACCGTACTGATCGGATGAAAGTATTAAATAAGACGGCAGATGGTGGCCTGAAATTCTTGAAGAAATGTAGGAATATGTAATAATAATATACTCTATATTAATAGAGTAAACAATTTGATCATTTTCCACCTTAATTTTTATTGAAATTATTTTTTTAAATGAAAAATAACTCTTTAAACTATTACATGGAGTATCTAAATAAAAAGTATTATTCTTCAAATTCTATGTTGTTCTTTTTTATATTCATTTTAAAATATATAATAATTTTTTATTCAAATAAATAATACTCCTTCCGTCCCACTAAAAGGTCCCCATTTTACTATATTGGGTGTCTCATTCAAATGTCCCCATTTTCCATTTTTAGTAAAAAGGTATCACATGTGTCCCACCACTCACTATTAATACAACTACACACTGCACATAAAATAATAATACTCCTTAATCTACGCACAAAAAGAAACCGGTGACGTTTGGACGGGACGGAGGGAGTAGTTTATATCTTTAAACTATTACATATCTAAATAAAAATTATTATTCTTCAAATTCTGATATGTTGTGCTTTTTTTATTCATTTTAAGATATATACTCCCTCCGTCCCATGCTAAGAGAGCCATTTTTTCATTTTGGTCGTCTCACCCAAAGAGTCTCCTTTCCTTTTTACACACATGGGACACATACACCCCCTCTAATACAATTAAAATATCGAACTCACACTCCCACTAATACAACTACCCACTACACATTAAATAATAATAATACTCCTTAATCTACGTGCAAAAAAACAAATGACCCTTTTACGCCGGAACGGAGGGAGTAATATATTTTATTCATATAAATAATAGTTTATATTTCAAAGAGTAATTTTATACGTATGGATATCTTTTAATATGGAATTAGATTTATATAATTTGAATCTGAAATAAAAAAGTATAAAAAAGTAAATTAAATAATAATAGAAATTTTATAGCATGACCCATATGTTATCTTTTTATATACCCCTTTCGTCCCAACTTCAATTTTATATTTAAATACTCCCTTTGTCATTATTTAATTTTTGATTTAAATTCTATGTGTAATATTTTCTTCGTCAGACACATTAAATAGAAGAGGAAACTATTACCTAAACAGTAAGTTTAAATCCTAAAACAATAGTTAGATTTGTTTCCAGTAAGTTTAAATCATAAAATACTAGATTTCTTTCCATGTGTCAATTATTTAAAGAATACTAAAAGATGATATACGAAATTTCATTAATTTGTAATAAAACCTGTCAATGTCTTCTCACCAATGCCTTATACTTACCCTATTCTGATCATCTTAAATTGAGCGCTCTTGATCTCTCTCTGATATCTCTCTTTCTCCATTCACAAATGACAGGGATGAAGATCACTGTGAAGAGCTCGACTATGGTAAAGCCAATGGCCGACACGCCAGGTGGCACAATCTGGCTCTCCAACGTGGACTTGTTATTTCCCACCTACTACCACACCCAAGCCCTCTACTTCTATCGCTCCGACGGTACTTCCGTCGACTTCTTCGACACGACAGTGCTCAAGGAGGCGCTCAGCCGCGTCCTGGTTGAGTTCTACCCCTATGCCGGTAGGCTGAAGAAGGGGGAAAGTAATCGGTTGGAGATCGACTGCAACGACGAGGGGGTGTTGTTCGTGGAGGCTGAGTGCGACGGCAGACTCAATGATCTCGGTGATTTCGCCCCCAAACCAGGGCTCCGCCTCATCCCCGCCGTGGATTATTCTCAAGGAATTTCAACCTTTCCACTCCTGCTGCTACAGGTTATATTTTTTTTGTTTTTAGGGTTTAGAAAATAAAAACAATAATATTGAATATTCTATATTCTAATGAATGGTGCAGTTAAGTCGTTTTAAATGTGGTGGAGTTTGCATGGGCATTGCCAACGAGCATCACTTATGCGACGGAATTTCTGCTCTCCATTTTAATAATACCTGGTCGGGCATAGCTCGAGGCAAGACCAACAAAATTCCTCCTTTCTTCGACCGTACTCTCCTGTCCGGACGCAATCCTCCACGCCCTATCTTCCCTCACGTGGAGTTCCAGCCCCCACCACAATTGGAGCTTACTCCCTTGGACACCGACTCCGAAACAGAAACAGCTTATTCAGTACTGAAGATCACGTCAGATCAGCTGAAAACCCTCAAGGCGGAATGCAACAACAAGTACAGTTCGTACGAGGTGCTGGCAGGCCACGTGTGGCGGTGCGTGTGCAGGGCACGTGGCCTGCCCGCACATCAGAAAACCAAGTTCAATATCCCGGTCGAAGGCCGGAACAGGCTGCAGCCGCCGCTTCCTCCCGGCTTCTTCGGTAACGTCTTATTCTTTGCCACGCCGGTTTCCACGTGCGGCGAACTAGCGTCGAATCCGTTGAGTTATGCGGTGGGTTTGGTTCACTCGGCGATTGCCCGAATGGACGATGAGTACTTGAGGTCGGCGGTGGATTACTTGGAGTTGCAGGGGGATGTGTGTGCCAAGGCGCGCGGCCCTCACACCACCAAATGCCCTAATCTGCAGATTACCAGCTGGACCCGGCTGCCAGCCTACGAAGTAGATTTCGGGTGGGGAAAGCCCGTTTACAATGGACCCGGAGTACCTCCATTCGAAGGCAAAAGCTTTCTGATGCAAAATCCAGATGAAGAGGGGGGCTTACTCTACGCAATCACATTGCACAAACAACATATCAACCTCTTTCACAATCTCTTCTACCAATTCAACTAACTTTATGGGCAACTTTGCCTTTTGCCAAATTTGATTTTCAGTTCAAATTACTTCAAATTTTTGGTTTAGTTCCGTTGCTATTTCAAAATTTTAGATTTCGTTCCTTAATTAATTTTTCGTTTCAAATCGTTCCATAACTCCTGAATATTTTTCAAAATTAACTCATAAAATTTTTTCAAAACCATCCCAAATTTGGGATGATTTTGAAAAATTTTCAGGAATTATGAAACGATTTACCACGAAAAATTAATTTTGGGACGAAATCAAAAATTTTGAAATAACTATGAACTAAATTGAATATTTTTTAAAATTTGGAACAAAAATTGACTTTGGCATGAGCTATGGACTAGAAGTGCATTAACTCAACTTTATGGAGTGCTACTATTTCTTAAATTAATGTCCTAAACGATCAAAGATGTTCGATTATAATTGGTGTTATATTTCTTATTACACACGTTAAATGAGTAATACGTGTATGGGAAAGAAAATCTCAACCATTACCCTAGGGTTTAAGCTTTTCTTTTAGGATATACTTCCTCCGTCCCGCACCAAGAGTCTCTTTTTTTCATTTTGGTCGTCCCACCCAAAGAGTTCCCTTTCCTTTTTTATACACATGGGTCCCACACTCACCCACTAATACAATTAAAATATGGGGTCCACACTCCCACAAATACAACTACCCACTACACATTAAATAATAATACTCATTAATCTACGTGCAAAAAAGCAAAATGCGCCCTTGGTGTGGGACGGAGGGAGTATGTTTTATTATATTATACGTGTCAATTATCCAACGATGTGCAACAAGGGATATAACATCAAAATGTAACATGAGAATCGAACCCATGCACCACTTTGTGTTTCTGTGTTTGTTTCATTCCTTCCTTGTTATGTTTCCCAACTTTTTAGTGATTTAATGGAATAAAATGTACTCCATCCGTCCCACCAAAAGGGCTCATTTTTCATTTTGGGCGTCCCACCCAAAGGGTCCTCTTTTTATTTTTATACACATGAGTCCCACACACATCCACTAATATAATTAAAATATAAGACTCACACTCCCACTAATACAACTACTCACTACACATTAAATAATAATACTCCTTAATCTACGTGCAAAAAGCAAAATGTACCCTTTGGGGGAACAGAGGGAGTATGATATTAATATTATGCTCTCTCCGTCCGTTTGTAAGGTGTCCATTTTACTATTTTTGTCGTCCGGTCTAAAGGTGTTCATTTCCCCTATTTAGTAAAAAAGTACACAATATGGCCCATCACTTCCCTCTAATACAACTACTCACTTTACATATAATAATAATATTCCTTAATCCATGTGCAAAAAGCAAACGGACACCTTAGAACCAGACGGATGGAGTGTATATTAACATTTTTAAAAAAAAAATTAAGTAATCATATTTTGTAATGAGTTGTTCTCTTTCAAGTGTTGAAAAATATTAAATTTTATTTATTTTAATTAATAAAAGTATTACTTCCTCCGTCCCACTGAAACGTACGCGTTTTTTCATTTAGGTCTGTCCCAATACAAAGTGTGTATTTCCCATTTTTGGTAAAAGGATCCCACACAAATTAATTATTTCTCTCTTTGGGCCCACACATCACACTAATACATCTACCCACTTTATATTAAATTATTATTTCTCTCCCCTCATAATATATTAAAATATTATATCTCTTAATCTACATGCAAAAAGTAAACACGTACGTTTCTAGGGGACGGAGGGAGTATTTTTTTTATTGCAATAGTCTGTTAGAATAAATATGAAAGGGCAAAAATGTTTGTCTAAAGATTTTATTTTAAGAAAATAAAGAGTACTATAGAAAATTCATAAACCCAATGGCAAATTCTTGTGTGCACCTGGGCGCTTGGACCACACTTCGTGCGCTTTTAGAATTTTGTGTTAAATTTTATACCCTTTAGTATAAAGATGTGTACCCTTTATTTTCTAAAGAAAAATAAAAAAATATTAATGAAAAGTGTATACATTTACAATAAAATGGTGTACCCTTATTAATTAAAGTGTATACCCCTTAAAACAAAATAATATACTCTTACCCATTGATGAACATTTTCTCAACACACAATATTAATCCCCAAGTGTTAATGATGCTATTGTAGCTTTGATAAGCGACCAAATGATTATCGAACCCAAAGGACGTATTATTATCAATTTATTTATTAACTAACTTATTAAGACTAGTATGGCAATAAAGTTTTGATGATTTAGTAATAAAATAAATAATTAATTAAAATAAATAACAGTAGAGAAATAACGAGAGTTGCTCAAGTGAGAAGATAGGTAGTTCTTCGGGCCATCCAGTTTCACTAATTAATCTCTTTTCCGTATGTCAATGTCCGACTCTACCTTGTGGAATATGGACGCATCACTAATCCATGCAAATCTACTCTATAGATACAAGCAGACAAGCATGTAACACGTGTGAATTACTTCGGAGTAAGAAATATAATTACACCCCTTTCTAGGTACTATCAGTATCAATTATTTCTCGTGCACTAAGTACTCTAACCCAATATGATCTCCCTTTATAGGTACTATATAATTATCCTCTTTATCCTACTTACCAACCTGAATCTAATTCAATTAATAAGTATTCATATAAGATAGTTCTAATGAAGTTTCGGAGTTTCCTCACTTAGAATCATAACATGAAATTCTGCTCAGCAGTAAACGCACTCAACCAATAACTAAGATATGTATTCAGACTATACATAACAGTCAATGATGCACAAAACAACTCTGAGTATGAATTAATAAAGCATAGTCTTATATAAAATAAACTACAAGTAGTGTTGTACAGAGTATACACATGTAAGTTCAATTAACTAGATAAAAACCTTCATAACCCTAGAACTACCAAAGTGGTTCTAGCCCATGACGCTTCGAAGAACGTTCATTGTGATTGGATAGATCTTACCCATAGTCTTGATAATTACAATATATATTAAGTTGCGAAGTAAACCCTAGATGTGGGCGCCGTCGCTTCTTGCTTAGTCTTGAATCTTCACTTGGTTCTCACTTGATTTGCCGCACGAATCTCTCTCTACCGCTCCTGCTCCTGCGGATGGAGTTAGGGTTTGGATGTGGTGTAGGATGGATGTGGAATCTAACTCTCTTTTTGGTGTGATCGGCACCTCTTTTTATACATGTTACTTCTCCTCATGGACCTTTACTGCGCTTTTTCGTCGAAAACACGCACATGCAAGCACTGAAGGTGAAAATCTTGACTTTTCGGAGCTGATACGTCGTCGTTCGACCAGACTAGAATTGGTCGAATGGAACCTCTTGGTCGAACGCTGGTCTAACGGCATGTCTATAATCTGAACTTCGTCTCTACTTCCCGTTCGACTTGACCTTTCTCGTTCGACTTGACTTCATTTGGTCGAACGGGCATCCTTTATCGAATGACCTCTCTGTAAGTTGAAATGCCCCCCGTTCGACTTATCACCCTTGTTCAACCTAGCCAATACTGGTCGAACAACTTCTCTAGGTCGAGTAAAGCTACGGAAATCATCTCAAAAATCGTACTTTCCAATTTTGAGCACTTAAGACCTGTTTTCCTGTTCAAATGTGCTCAAATAGCCTTAGTAACATCTGATTCGTAGCTTTTCCATAAACACCCGATTCGTCTTAATCATAAACCAAATCGTACTCAATTTCACATAAATCAAAGCTTACAATACGTGAATTATCACTCTCATCACTCATAATACTAAATTCTAAAGGTGCACGGTGTCCCCCCGGGGGCACAAGAGCCTCACTCAAACTCAATTTCATCCAAGACTTTATCTTTTGTAATGGTACTAGCTACATTATTGTAAAATTATTATTAATTTTTCAAATGAAAAATATTACTTTTTAAATTCTTATATGTTATGATTTTTTATATTTTTATTAAGATGTGTAATACTTTTTATTTGGAAAAGTAATAGATCATTTCTCTAAAAAATAATTTTCAAAATATCAAAGAATAATTTAATTTTGCAAAAACATGGCTTGGTGAATTGTTGATGATCTATATGGAATTCACAGAAAACTCATTCATAATTTAATTGGACGGATATCAACTTTCTTAAATTAGTTATTATTTTATTTTAAATATATATATACTCATATATAGGCTAAAACTTGTGTGTCCGGAGGCACAGTACGCCCAAATACCCTTTAATGTTAAATGATATATCTTTAAGTATAAATAGGTGTACCTTTTATTTCTTGAAAAAAAATTTAATGAAAGTGTATACCCTTTAGAATAAATGTTGTATCCTTACACACTTATTGCACTTGGGACATAAGAGACCAGCTCTTTTCTCATATACTCCCTTCGTCCCGGGCAAAGGTGGTCGTTTACATTTTGCACATAGAATAAGGAGTAATATTATTTTATGTGTATTGAGTAGTTGTATTAGAGGGATGTAATGGATAGTTTTGGGCCTTTTTTACTAAAAGAGGATGTGAACCTTTAAATGGGACACCCAATATAGTAAAATAGGGATCTCTCGGCGGGACGGAAAGAGTACATTTTTCATTAAAGATGTTATTACATTTAATTCATTTGTTCATAAAAATTGGACACAGTATTATTTATTGTTGATCAACTATTACATTTTAATATAAGTAAATTACTATTTTTCATTGGTCATATAAATTGTTCGTCGGCTCAGATTCTCTGTGTCATTTTGATACATCATCTCTTGTACCATATCGTTAGATGGAAGACACGTAGGAGAGAGAGAAACTATACACTAAAGGTTAAACCCTAGGGGCAGTAGTTGGATTTATTTTCCCTCGTACGTGTCAATCTCTTAATGAGTGGCATAAAAGATGATGCATGAAAATAGAGCAGAAGATCTGATTATAAAAAATTTTAATTTTTATAATCCGTCATGATAATAATAGTTAGACAAATATCAGTTTTTTTTAAATAATTTTTATTTTTAATTTGTATCAGAAAAATATTTTATAAGATTAAAAAGAAATGTTCAAATTAAATCATACTCCCTCCGTCCCGGTGAAAGGTCATCATTTATTTTTTGCACGTGGATTAAGAAGTATTATTATTTTATGTGTAGCGGGTAGTTGTATTATTAGTGAGTGGTGCACCATTAGGCCTGTTAAACGAGCCGAGCGAGCCCGAGTAACACATACTCGAGCTCGGCTCAAGTAGTTATCGAGTCGAGCTCGAGCTCGGCTCGATTAGGAAACGAGCTATATACGAGCTCGAGCTCGAACGAATAATTCTCGAGCTCAAGCTCGGCTCGACTCGTTAAGCAAAATGAGTCGACTTTTTCAACCTTTATCGAGCCTATCGAGCTTTATTTAATTAATTTTTATTATATTTAATAATAATTAATGTAATATAATTAAATAATATTTATTATTATTAATATTAATTATTAATTATTATTGTTATCGAGTCTAAACGAGCTGAGTCGAGCTCGGCTCGTTAAGAAAACGAGCATAAGGGCGAGCTCGAACTCGAGCTCGAGTAGTCACGAGCCAAGCCGAGCTCAAGTTTTAATGAGCCGAGCTGAGCCGAGCTCTCGAGCAGCTCGTTTCGTTTAACAGTTCTATGCGCCATATATGGGGCCTTTTTTACTTAGAAGAGAAAATGAGAACCTTTGAATGGACACCCAATATAGTAAAATAAAAACCTTTCGGTGGGACGGAGAGAGTACAATTTAAAATTAAAAAGGTGATAAAATGGAAAAAGACATAAAACACAATAAATAAAAATAACAATATCTATACATATATAAAAATAAACTTGAATACCTATTTATATTTTTAATTTTTTTTCTCTCTGCGTACGTTATGTTTAAAAATAAATAATCTTATATTTATATATTATAAGTATATACTCTAAATAATTCACAGTTTATTTATAAAATATATAAATATAAATATATATATAATATAACTAATACAAAATTAATAATTTAAATATAAAAATAAATAATCCTAATATAATTCCTTTGGTGGAAAAATCTAATTTATCATAAAAAGGATAATGCAAGTGAAAAAAAAAAACAAAAAAGATAAAACAAACAAACAGTAACATTTGTAGGGTAAAAATTATTTTGGCGCATTAACTAAAAATGGGCTTATATTAGTTAATAAATCACTGAAAACAATTAAACAGTATATAGCTTGCCCGCTATAATTATTTTATCATTCTCTATAACTCGTTTTGTGAGGTTTCCAATTCCATTCATTTGGTGTTCAAACTAAAACAAGGGTCTAGAGTACAAGGTACCAATTCAATTGATACATTCTTGGTCCCTACTCTTTTTAATTAATTTTTACTTCTTTATTAATGTTATTTTTTATTTTATTTTTACATTTATTTTATTTAAATGACTATTATATTCTAAACCCTAAACCCTATGGATAAATTATACCCTAAACCACACAGGTAAAATTACAATTATATCTTAAACCCTAAACTCTAGAGATAACACTACAAAAAAAAGTATTTTTTAGTAACCGAATTTACCAACGGAATTCAATCCGTTGGTAATTACCAATGGATTAGCAACAAAAACGACTTTTTTGTTCTAGCAACGGAATACCAACGTATTTATTCTCTATTTTAGCAACGGAATTCAATCCGTTGCTAATTACCAACGGATTAGCAAGGGAATCATTATACAATTACCAACGGAATTATTAACAATGGATTACCAACAGAATTGATTTTTCGTTGATAAAAATTTACCAACCACCACTTTACCAACGAAATTTTATCAACGGATTCTGTTGCTAATCCATTGGTAAGTCAATTTAATAATGGAATTAAGATTTTTACCAATGGAATATTTCGTTGCTAAAAGACAATTTTTTTGTAGTATAAATTATACTCTAAACCACAAGGGTAAAATTACAATTATACCTTAAACTCTAAACTCTAGGGATAAATTATACCCTAAACAATAAGGGTAAAATTATAATTATACCCTAAACCCTAAACTCTAGGGATAAATTATGCCCTAAACAACAAGGGTAAAATTATAATTATATTCTAAACCCTAAACCCTATGAATAAATTATAGCCTAAACCATAAGGGGTAAAATTACAATTATATCCCTAAAATTAAATAAATAAATAAATAAAAACGAAAAAAAAACAATAATAGCAACAGTTTAAATGAAAAAAAAAAAAAGAAAACATACACTGAAAAGTGAAGGAAGGAGGTTATACATTTTGGAATTGATAGGGCAGTTGTATTCTAGAGTCTGTCAAAATGAATAATCAATACACAATTATTTTCCAATATGTAGATATATAAAAGAAAAAAAAAGTGATATATGTAGATATATAAAAGAAAAAAAGTGATATATATATATATATATATATATATATATATATATATATATATATATATATATATATATATATATATATATTCAACACGAAATGAAATTGTGAATTTCAGTTTATTCGTCATTTAGTAACTTTTTTCTTTTTTATGATACTATTGAATGACATACGAAAGATAAAGAGAAATTATATCTTAAAATAAAGTATTAATAATAGAGCATTGATTTGATTTTCTTATGTGATTAACTATTAATCATACAATTAATGATAAATGAAGGCAGATGAAGAAAAAAAATTAGATTATTACTTATAGTAAATTAAAGTAGATGAAGAAAAAAA
Source organism: Pogostemon cablin (assembly GCA_023678885.1). NCBI lineage: Eukaryota > Viridiplantae > Streptophyta > Magnoliopsida > Lamiales > Lamiaceae > Pogostemon > Pogostemon cablin. The sequence continues at coordinate 26,575,453 of CM042964.1, read as the reverse complement.
ATTGGATTATTACTTATAGGTACGCGTTTGTTTAACTTAATTATTAATAAATACATTGATTAAATATAATTACTGATAGTTACAGAAGACTAAATTTATTTTCCAGTATTACCCATTGTACACATCAATCGTACAGAAATTTCAGGAACTACCCTATCTTCTATTTCTCACTCTGAATTGCACGCTAATATATAGTAAAGTGAAAGTTTAATGGGTTTTTTATTTTGAAAGAATTTATTGGCGTGTTATTTCCTCTAGCTAGATTGCACACTGATGTACATCAGCATTTACTCTTTAATTGCGATTTAATATCTTCTACATTTCTCTTTTCGAATTGCACTCTAATGTACAGTAAAGTGAAAGTTTAATGGGCTTTTTTTATTTTAGGGGAATTTAATGTCTCTGTATTGCACACTAATGTACAGTAAAGTGAAAGTTTAATGAGTTCCTTATTTTGGGAGAATTTGATAGTGTGTCCATTCATCTGGTCAGACTACACACTGGTGTATATTGGAATTTAAAGACGTGTTCTTTCTTTTGGTCAAATTGCACATTGGTGTACATCAGCGTGTACTCTTCAATGACGATTTTAATAGTTAATTATTTGTTTCTCTCTCGTGAATTTATTTCACATTAATACAATTACGATGTTATATGAGTATTATGGGTTAAACAAAATAAAATTTTATATTTATGAGTAATTTTTTAAAGTTAATATACCGTTTAATAATAATTAAGAATATTTTGTGCTTATTATTTATTGACAAAAAAATTGTGCGTGGAATTTCGACTGTTTTGGAGAATGTGAGACTTCTCACCCATCTTATTTCTCTTTCTAAAAAGAGAAGTCTAACGTGGGAAGTGACGTACCATACAATTACAGTAAGAAAGAAATTAAAAATAGTGTCCTTCAGATAATATAGTAATAATAATTTCATTACACTTTCAAGTTAATGTGATGTGGGAAGTGAAGTACCATACAATAGTGTAATGTGATGTGATGTGGGAAGTGCCGTACCACACAAATATAGCATGTGCGTATGGTTCTCAATTTGCCAGCATCTCTGTTAATTATTTCTTGCAGTTATTTCTATTAATTTCAAATTCAGAAAAGACAAATAAGGGGACCATGTATCATTGCAACTCTTTAAAGCATACGCATTGAGTTGGGTGGTCTTGCTTTCTTATTTTTGGCTTGATAAATAATAGTAATCCCTTCGTCCAATTTCAACATTCGTGAATCAACTTTCAAAAATATATACACTTATAAATAAAAATATATACTGATAAATAAAAAGATATACATTTTTTTAGTGAATTTCTATTAGTTTTTTAATGAAAATTGAATGAAAAAAATTATATATTAAGCATATATAGATGTATACACCCAAGTGCACATGATATCAACTTTTTCAGTACTTGCATTTTTTTTATATGGAGATTAATGAATATTTCTCCCTCCATTCCATAATACTTTTCATGTTTACTGTTCCATGTTGTTTAAGAAATATGCACTTTTTGACCAACTTTATTGACTTTGGAGGGTATTGTGGTATTTTTAGGTAATAAAAGGAGTATAAAATAATAATACGTGTGTGAAAAAGGAGTGACAAATTTGAAATTAAAGTAACTTTTGAGGTTGTTGGATAAATTGATGTTTCCTTTTTTGGGGGGGTGAAAGGTTTTATGGGACAAACAAATAAGGAAAGTGAGAAAAGTATTATGGGATGGAGCGAGCAGTATTTTAACGTATAGTAGGTTAAGAAATATAATATTTTAACGTAAAGTTAGTAGTTGTATTAGTGGAGTGTGTGTATCTCATAAAAATATATTAATTGTTTTGTGTGAAACTCGACTCATCTATAAAAAGGGAAATGTCTAAATTGAAATGAGACACCTAAATTGAAAATATGTAAAGATTGAAATGAAACAGAGCCTCTCTATGTCCCATAGTTATTTTCACACTTAGAAAAGTTGTTTTTTACTAATTTTATCAACCTTTTGGAGGTATTGTGGTATTATTAATTAATAAATAAAGTAGATGTTATATATGTTAGGTGGAAATTATATTTTTAAAATTAATAGTATAACTTTTGAGCTTATAAGTTGATGTAATTTTTTTGTGGTAAAAATAATGTGGAACAGAAAGAATAAATAATTTATTTAATTTTTAATACAATTACTTCATTGAAGAAGAGTCATTCAAGTTTTATGCAAATTATTTGTGATACAACAAATTAAAGTGTTGCATTTTCTATATAAGATGGGCTACAAGCTGGATGCAGTAGCACATCCTCCTTACAGGCTACATTTTTTAAAACACAAGTTGATCGGACCTTTTTGAAGTTGTTGGATAAAGCGATGTTTCCTTTTTTGGGGGTTGAAAGATTTTATGGGACAAACAAATGAGGAAAGTGAGAAAAGTATTATGGGATGGAGGGAGTAGTATTTTAACGTATAATAGGTTAAGAAATATAATATTTTAACGTAAAGTTAGTAGTTGTATTAGTGGAGTGTGTGTACCCCATAAAAATATATTAATTGTTTTGTGTGAGACTCGACTCATCTATAAAAAGGGAAATGTCTAAATTGAAATGAGACATCTAAATTGAAAATATGTAAAGATTGGAATGAAACAGAGGCTATCTATGTCCCATAGTTATTTTCACACTTAGAAAAGTTGTTTTTTACTAATTTTATCGACCTTTTGGATGTATTGTAGTATTATTAACTAATAAATAAAGTAGATGTTATATGTGTTAGGTGGAAATGATATTTTTAAAATTAATAGTATAACTTTTGAGCTTATAAATTGATGTAATTTTTTTTTGTGGTAAAAATAATGTGGAACAGAAAAAATAAATAATTTATTTAATTTTTAATACAATTACTTCATTGAAGAAGAGTCATTCAAGTTTTATGCAAATTATTTGTGATACAACAAATTAAAGTGATGCATTTTCTATATAAGGTGGGCTACAATCTGGATGCAGTAGCGGATCCTCCTTAGAGGCTACATCTTCTAAAACACAGGTTGATCTGTATCCTCCTAAAAAAATCTAAAAAAAGAAAAAGAAAAAAGGGCCTACTATTAAATCTCACACATTTGGGAAATAGGCAAAAATACGCAAAATGTCATAGTCAAAAATCAATACCAAACTTTTTCAAATTTCATATCTTTTCTATACATTTAGACAAAAAGGACAACTATGCCCTTATAAGATATATTTGGCAAAACCTGTGAGGGTGACCTACATGCTCACCCACACTGTCACCCACACAGCCTTTTACAAAATATTTCAACATATTTTAATCCACTTATTCACCCATTATATTCTATAAGAATTTTCAACATTTCATCACGCTTCAAAATGGTATCAGAGCTCTAAGTTTATTTATTTATGAATGGAAAAATTATTATAAAGTTATATCATTTAACGAGAGGAGAGTTTCAAAGATATATGGATCCGAATGAAAGTTCGACATTCGAGAGTGGTAGGACTATTAGCCCTGTTCAAAGTTGGAGCAACAGAGACTTCTGACCTGTTGGATATGTTGAAACACGTAGCTTTATACAGCAATATTATAATGTGTTGTATAGACAATATACAGAAAAGGAATACAAAGATGCCGATCGATTCTGGGATAGTCTCGATCGAAGGTTGAAACTGACGGATGCCCGTGCTAACTACATCAAAGAGGAACATCTGGAGGAAGGCCGCCAGATGGAGATAAGATACTCCAAGGAAGTATCAAGGAGTGGAACTCCAAAGTTTCACCGAGATCCATGGACGTGTCCCCAAATACGAATAATGGAGAAGACGACCAAATCAAGGTCCAAGAAAAATCTACAAGCCCTATTGTTCGGCGTCGTTTTCACCTAGATTTTAGTGTGTTTTATTATGTATTTTATTGTATTTTTAGTCATTTTGTATATGAAGATATGGAGATTTGTGCTTTGAAATGATAAATGTGTGATTTTCATGATTAAGTGTCTTAAATTGTGTTATATTTGTAAATATTTAGAGAATTAATAAATTGGTGTAATTTGTGTGATTTTCAGGTAAAAATAGATTCTAGACACGATAAAGAAGATGTGGGAAAAAACAGAGCTCGATTTGGAGTTGAAACAGGGGAGAACAACCAAAGCAAAGCTGAAAAATCCACGCTCAATTTGTATAATTTTTTTTATTTATGTCGAGATCAAAACTGGGCGTGTTATATATGGTTGGAAAGCCACGGAAGAGAGGGTCGCGTGAGGGTAAGAATCACTCGAATCGGAGATCGGATGTGAAAGTTATGCGCGAAACGGTGAGACTGCGCTGCACGCGCTGCACCTACACAGGCCGTGTTCCGAACACGGCCCTATAAGGGGTGGCCGTGTTCCGACACCAGAAAACGCTGCCACTCCTATGGCCGTGTTCTGCACACAACCCGTGTTCTGACAAAAGTCAGTTTTATGATTTCTAAGTGTTCTAGAAGCTTCCATGAGGGGTATAAATATATGTTTTGACCATAAAATCCGAGAGGGATCATTTTGGATCAGTTTCCACACACACTAGACACCTAAATCACACACATTCATCTCAATCTCTTCCATCCTTCACTTCATCCATTCAATTCACTTTATTTTCTCAAATACATCCATAAATCCATCCATCCACCAATCTAAGAAGAGGAATTCATCATTGGTTAAAGATTTTAGAGTGATCATGGAGGAGGAAGTTCACCATCAAATGGGAGTCAACTTTCTTTTATTTTGTTATTTTCTTCATTATTTGGCTCAATTGGAGCATGCCATGAATTATATTGAATTTGTAATGATATGTAGTGGCTAGTCCTCATGTGAGGCTAGCAATGTGATTGGATAGGAATTATGTAGATTTTGCACACCACATGTTTGATGAAATGATTGTTATGAATATTTTCTATCATGAATGCTTATTCTCATTTTATGTATAATTTGTGTGGTTAAATTCTCTATTCATAGTGTTAGGATGTTCATTCCAATATTATGATTAGTGGTTTAATTGAATCATTATTGAATGAGATGACTTAGTTAGTATGAGGAAAGGTAAGTCATACCCTTCAAGTGCTTAGAACCTCATGATAGGACATTAGTGATGAACTAGTGAGGGGAACCAGACTTATGATCATAGTACCTTAAGGGAATTGAGAGTAAGAACAATCATAGGAGATTTAAACTTGTAAAAGAGTTGAGAACCTAGTCACCTTGGCCATAGGGATTAGGGGTACAAACGTGATTGCCCTTAATATCATAACATGAAAATCATCAATGCATGTGTGTGTGTGAGTCTATATATACCTTACCATAAATGTTGCTTGCCTTACATAATTCTTAGATTGTTCACCTTCATCCATCTTCCATCATACTTGTACATGTTCTATCTTTAATTGCTTTCCTAGTTGTTAGTTTGTAGTATAATCAATCCTCCTTCTTTGATTAGTCCTACTAGAGTGAAACATCTTTCAAATACAGCTACCCACTTTCGCCCTTGGTTTCGATATCTTATAAATTTTACACTTGGTCACTTACGTGCTACACACGATAGAGTACACTTGCTCTAAATCAATTTAACCAAAATTGAAATCAAGTTCACCTATTACTTTTCATTGCAGTCATAATGACAGAGTTGAAAGAAATTGAGACAGATAACTCTAAGATGAACCAAGATCTTAGAGAATTACAAAAGACGGTGAAATTCTTTGGAGAATATTGCTAAAACATGTCCAAGATAATATTTGAGATCAGCCTCAAGATGGACAAGATGGAGACGTTGCAGAACAAACAACTCGACCTCATCAAGAAGTTATAAAACAAGTAGAGTTCCTGGAAAATAAAATAACCGGGAGAAGACCAGGAGGAAGATTACCACCAACCTTTGGAATAGAACCCCTTTTACACCAAAAGGGGAAAGACGACGGAGGTCACAAGGCCGAAGACGGAGAGTGAGAAGATGATTGCTATCCTTCGAGGAGAATCCACATTCCCGGATGAAAAGAGCGAATCTTGAGAATCTACAAGATCTATATAAGTCCTTCCAAGGACTAACTATCGTAGATCTAAAAATGAATATTGGAGAGACTTCGAACTCTCAACAACAATCTCAGGCTCCCTAGACCCGACAGGATCTGAGCCAAAATGAAAGAACTTCTGGATCGCATGGAGTCCATGAAGCAAGACAAGAAGAGACATCCCAAAACCAAGGAAATTTCAAGATAAAGGCATTGGGATTGTCAACAGGGGCAAGCTGAGTTAGAGGGTCTAACCTACACAACACCCCATATGGTCGGTCTCACCTTGAACAGATAAATCCATACGGGCTGATCTTAAACCTCGATACTATAAACTTCAAAAATAGAGAGATCTTGATCGATGAGTGGAAAAATGCAATGAAGATTGCAGGAGGCGCACTAGAGCTGGACAAAGAAGGGTTCATAAGATTCCTAACTATGAGCCTGGAAGGATCAGTAAAATATGCCTGGGAAGTACTCTCAGACGAAGTCAAGAAGTAGGTCATGTAAGGTGAAGATCTAAGTAATATTGTTGATCGCATGGCCAAAATTTTCAAGATCCACTTCATCGGAGTAGGTTACTTCGAAGGAATGGAAGAAGAAAAGAAGAAGAAGTATAGAAATGCTCTATACAGCCTGGAACTACTTGACATCTGTCACATAGACGAATACATCAAACTCTTCACATAGTATAGATGGAAATCAAATATCAAGGAGGAGGAAATATTCCACCTATTCTTTGCTAAGATTCCAAGTCTATGGAGGGAAATGCTGATCAGAGAGTATGAACCATACGAGCTTGATTCAATAGCAAGGAGAATGTCTTTCCTCAAAGCCAAGATTGCGGAGTGGTATCATCAAGTATCACTACACAAGAACTACAAGAGATTAAGGAGAATCAACAAGACAGTACTCTTATGTTGTGAGAATAACGATCTTCCAGCTATCATTGGAAGGAATCCAAAGAAGCAGAAAAGGATGAAAAAAAATCATCCTTATTCACAATAGGAGCAGATGATGGAGGTCCAGAAGACCAAGATCCTTTTGTTCCAAGTAAAAGGCTCGAAGCTATAAATCAGGGCAAAGGTCTGGACTATCCAGATGGAGTTCAAGAAGTCAAGCCTCGTCCTCAGGATCAAACCAGAGGAGTACAGGAAGAACTCCCACAAGAAAGACATTACGAAGAGCAGCTACACGAGCTAATGAAAGATTTAAGGATTGTAACTGCTATACATGTGGAGCCAGAGGGCATATCTTACCAGACTGCCCAGAGAACTAGAAGCGGGAAGTACGACAGTTCGAAACAACTCCAGAAATGGAAGAAGCTATTTACTTCCAAGACCTAGTGCAGGTATATCAATTTGAAAATATACCCTCAGACGAGAGCATTTATGAAGAAAAATTCTTTAGTCAAGACGAATCTTCTGAAGATGAGTCGGAGTGAAAAAAGAACTTTAGACAAGTGATGCAGGAGGATATTTTTGGATTATTTTCCCAGACATCCATTTCTCATAAGACTCCTATAAGAATCATGAAAGAAGATCCAAGACTCAATCTATACGTTGGATTCACCGTGGGACGATTAGAGCATTCCTCAGCTTTAAAATGAGAAAGCACAACATCATATATAAGGAAACCGAAGGGGAAATTGCCATTCCTATGTAGCTTATGGGAAATATGATGGAAATGCAACTGGTTGCTTATGAGGAGATCAAGAGGGAACTCAATAAATTCCCGGAGAAGGTGTCTAAGACTATGTCTTTGGTCCATATCGGAGCCATTCAGATCCTCATCAAAGCAACATTCAAAGAAAGAATCGATACACCAATCTATATTGATATCTTTAATATGAGGATCAAGAATACGAGAGGTGCATGCCTATGAGGACTCTTGGGAAACCTGTACACAGAAAAGGTGGCATCCTACATTTACCAGATGGTCGCCTACAATCTGGCGGACCGAGATTTCAATAGGGCACTCACCCTTCATCAAGATTTCAAAAATAAAGACTTGATGAGAGAAGGGAATAGGCCTTACTCTATCAAGTATAGATACCAGAAGTGTTGGAAAAGGTTGCATGTGCAACTACGCCAGAGATAATGAAGTTACCACCGATTCATGATATGGATTTGCAAATCAAAGGTAAGTCGATCTGGAGCAGTCAAAATAGTCTCAGATTCGAGCAGAGAAGGATTTCTTTCCAAAAAGATAGAATGATCACTGAAAAATGGGGAAAGAAATCAATCGTGATCCAGAAACCAGAGAAGTTCACAATCACGGGTGAACTAAAATGCCCAGAAGAATAGAGAGAAGTCGAAGTAATATTTTACCACTAAAAAGGAAAACTATATTCCTTGTGATATCTTGTATTATCTCCAACAAGTAACAATTGGGAGATACCGAGGACAACTCAAACTTGGAAAACTTGAGCTGGTGATTGAAGGAGTAGCAGGAAGATTTTCAGAACAACTAGTACTGGGACTGGAATTTCTCGAGGACCACAAATCTTGGGAAAGATTATAAGATGGAATGGAATTCACGGTCAAAGAAAAGAAATACAAGGTTCAATAAAAGCTTGGGGTTTTTAAAGCTCGGATCTATCCATGGCCACAAGTCCATTCTCGATATATATCACTGTAGGGATGATATATAAGGAATACCGTGCAGAATATTTTGTGGCATACATCGATTCAGGAGCCGGTATCTGCACAGCAAAAGAAGAAGTCTTTCTTAAAGGCTCTGGCGAAGATTTGCCAACTATACTAGAAAAAGATTTCTCATAGAAGGTGCTAATCCTCAAAAGAGGAATCAAGCAAGTGGAGATCATGATCGGAAGAGCTGATCGTACCCCATGGTACAAGGTAAAAACTCCACCGATATATTTTCATAATACCGGAGCCGATATTCTGTTAGGAAATAATTTCCTACAAACATTCAAGCGTTTTATATAAGAAAACGCAACAAGGAGACTTATTTTCACAACCCTTTATGAACACAAGATCATCGTACCAAGACTGCGTAATACATTTCAAAGAAAAATGCTAATCAAATTTCTCAGTAAGCGTGGTGATATTGAAGGAAAACTTAGTCATCCAAAGATGAATGATCGAAGAAGATATGGCGAAGCGGTCCTTCAAATGAAAACTGAGACCAGAGGAGGATGGAAGATGAAGAACCTAAAGGAAAATACAATCTATCTTCTCAAAGCAAGTTTAGGAGAAAGCTTATAGAGAGACGTCACAATTGAAGAACAAACATCTCTGGAGGACGTCAAGAAGAAGATACAGAGGAACTTCAATGAGGATCATCTAGCCTGGTGGGATAAAAACGAGCTCAAAGCTTCACTCAAAGTAAAAGAAGGAAAGGAGCATGAGTTCGTGAGATACAAGCCTATCCTGATGAACTAAGAGGATCGAGAGGATATGTAGCTAATACTTAAGGAACATCTGGACCTTAAGTTGATATTACCAGGAGTATCTCCATACAGCAGTCTAGGATTTCTGGTTCGAAATCATGGAGAAGTCAAGCGCGAAAAGCCGAGACTTGTGATCAACTACAAAGGGATCAAAAACATCTTGGAGTTAGATGGATACTACATACCTAGTAGGGAACACTTGGTCAACTGTATCAAGAATGCCAAGGTATTCTCAAAGTTCGATTGTAAATCTGGGTTCTACCAGATTATGATGGAAGAAAGAAGCAAGAAGTTCACAGCATTCTCCACACCACAAGGCCATTATATCTAGAATGTCATGCCTATAGGCTTAGCGAATGCACCCCAGATATACCAAAGGAAGATGGATAATCTTTTTAAAGATTACTTCTCATTCATGTTTGTTTATGTGGATGACATCCTCATAGCCTCAAAGAACATGAAGGAGCATTTTGCGCATTTGGAAGTATTTTCAGAAGTGTGTCATAAGGAAGGATTGGTACTTTCTGAAAAGAAAGCAGTAATAGCAACAAGGCAGATCGAGTTTCTTGGAATCGAGATCGATGAGTCCGAAATTATTCTACAATCCCACATTGTAGAAAAGGTTCAAGGATTTCCTGAAGATCTTAAAGACAAGAAGCAACTCCAAAGCTTCTTAGGAGTTGTCAACTTTACTGGAATGTTCATCAACAATCTAGCTCAATACAGAAAGGTGTTTAGTCCTCTATTAAAGAAAGATGCTGAATTCAAATGGGAGGAATCACACCGAGAGATGGTTAAACAACTGAAGGAGGTTTGAAAAAAGCTTCCAAAGTTAGTTATTCTAAACGACGAGGATGATCTGGTATTATATACAGATGCTAGTGACTATTGGTGGGCAGCGGTTCTAACTAAGTCCACACCGGAAGGAGATGTGTCATGCAGATACTGTAGTGGACTCTTCACGGAGAACGAAGCAAAGAGATGGCACATCAATGAAAATGAGTTCTTTGCGGTTCGGAAGGCGTTCAAAAAGTTGCCGCTATTTCTTCTCCAAAAAAATTTATCCTTAAAATTGATAACGCAAGTTCTAAGCCTTTTTAAAAAATAAAATTGAATCGAAACCAGAAAATGTTAGACTATTAAGATGGCATGCAGAATGTCAATATTACGATTTTAATATTATCATAATTAAATCTGTTGATAATGTTTTTGCAAATTTCCTAACGAGAGATAGAGGGAGCTGAAATAGATTCCATTCTGACCATTTCAAAGCACCTGATGGACAACCTTGAGTTGCTCAAAAGGGAATTCGAGAATCTGGCACTCAATGCAACGCGTGCTGGAAAATTACAAGATAGTAATCGGACCAAAGTGTCTAATCTTATAAGAGATTGTATTCGCAATAATGCGAGTCTCTTCGAGTCATTACGAGAGTCACTCCTCCGGGCTGTTGATAGTAATAGCAATCAACAAAATGAGAGTAGTCGAGAACGGGGCTCTAAACCTGAAACAAGGAATTCAAGTACCTTTAGCATGAGTCCTAGATTGAAACTTCCAAAGAAGAACCTGTCCAAGGAAAAATCGAGGTTCTGGAGTCACATCTAGAGTCGACGAGTCAACCCAGCACCTCTGGGGTCAAAGAGGGAGAGATCAACCTAGGCTTGACAGGCACTTCTAAGGTTGGTATTAACTTAACTGATTTCTCTTATTAGCAGGAATACCAGGCTAACTGGGAGAAATTAAATACCAGACAAGGAATCCGACCAAAGAAATGTCGGGTGGATATATATAGGGAATATTGTTAGGCAATTATTGCGCACCTCAATTAAAATCCCCAAGTGTAGGGATGTCGATTGTATTGGCAAGTACCCCAGTTAAAATTATATCGTTCCCACAGAGACAACTAACTATTTATTTAATTTATATTACTGTTCAATTAAAACTATTGTAACCAATTTTCAATTGTTTGAATGAATTAATATCTAAGAATTTAAATGACAATTAACAAATAAATAAAAGCAATAGGAATTATTCAAGATTGAATCAAGAGAGAAGTAACAGCTCTAAGGTTTCAGGTGTAGTGCAATTGATTTGGTCTCCTAGACGTCCTATCGTTCATTCATGCTATTTTAATGAAAATACATCACAGGATGATGCGTGAACAGTATTGAACCTCCTTCCTAGATACTAATAAGGCAAACTTAATAAACTTCTGGATGACCAGTTCGACTAACATATATTCTCTTAAAGTAATATTCAAATTTATTCACTTCCTACTTGATTTTCTAATTGCATTGTTCCATTAAAAATATCAAGTATCTTATTTACCAGCCCTTAGGATTATCGTGTTCACTGGCAAACTACTATAATCCCTAGCAAACAGACAATATTAAGAATGTATGCACACAAGCTAACACAACATACCAAGCATCACGGACAACATCAATAGCATGCTATAAAGACGTTACAAACGTTTAACATAATCTGAATAAATCGAATAAACAAGAATCAACAATAGCATAAATTCACAATATTTGTCTAGGGTTCCAAATCAACTACCCTAACCTTCAATTCTTAGAACTGAAAAAGGTTTCTAGCCCATGAGGTTAAACACAACCCTCATGGTTGACAATTTCATATCAAAATCAACAAAAGAAGAAATAAAGAAAAGATACAAAACCCTAGTTTCACGTGGTTTATGTTCTCTCTCCGTCTCTCCAATTGGATTGCCTCTCTTAAACGCACTTGAATTCTCCTCTAGACCGATGGGATGAAAGGCGGAAGGTGGCGATGGGCGTGATGGTGTTCACGGCATTGTGTGTCCTCTTCCGCATTGGAGTTCTTGGCGTGTTGTATAAACAGCTGATGGATAATGTGGTCTTCTCACGTAGGCATGCGGTGGAAAAATGGACTTCACACGTGGGCTTTTAATTAGTGTGCATACACAAACATGGGCCCACCCAATTTTCACACACGTGGCATAGATAATTCAATTGATTCTCAAATCAATTTATTTTCTTCTTTGGCCCAACCATGAATGACGTGGATGGATTTACAAATCAATGGCCCACATTATTTCAACTCCTTTTACTATCCGAATGAGACCCTGCTACAGCTCGATCACTATCCTCTAACTCGAACTTTCTTTGCAAAATTTAATGTGTTTTATCTCCTTCAACTTCTCCATTAATATCTCTGTTAGGAATTTAGACACACACGCACACGACGACACAAATAACATGAGATTTGTTTACCCAGTTCGTCTTTCGGCTACATCTGGGGGCGATGTCAAGCCAGTATTTTTCTTACCTTGTTGGACAAGTCAACTACAATGAGAAAACATCTTGATCTAGATAACACAATGGATAACTTCTTGATCAAGATAACACAATGGATAACTTCTTGATCAAGATAACTTGCCCTAATCCTATGCCCATTAGGATCAACTGGTCCAAAAGAAATACGGGCCCAAAGAATTTAGGCTTCATACTCCAACAATCTCCCACTTGGAAACTAAATCCTCCATGTAGCATGTCTTCTAGTTCTCCTCCCGTATCCGTCTGGCATTGCCTAGCCTTTTCTTCAAGTTCCAAGGCCAATTGAAGCTATGCATAGCTTCAATTTCTCTAAGGTCACCACCTTAGTAAACATGTCTACTGGATTCTCATTTCCAAGGATCTTCATAAGCTGTAAGACCTTCTTTTCCAAAAGGTGACGGATGTAGTGATACTTCAATTCAACATGCTTTGTTCTTGAGTGAAATGTCAGATTATTTGCAAGAAATATAGCACTTTGACTATCACTGAAAATAGAACTATTTTCATGCTCATTCCCAAGTTCCCCCAAGAAATTCTGCAACTACACCATCTCCTTACTTGCCTCTGTCACAGCTATATACTCTGCCTCCGTGGTGGACAATGCAATAACCTTCTGCAACTTAGAAGTCCAATATATAGCAGTACCACCATAAGTAAAGACATACCTGGTTGTACTTCTTCTCCCATCAAGGTCATTAGATGCCAAGTCTGCATCCACATAACCCACCAAGGCCACACTCTTACCTTTGAAACACAAAGCATTGTATGTGGTACCTCTCAAGTATCGCAGGACCCACTTCACTGCTTCTCAATGTTGCTTGCCCGGATCACTCATGAACCGGCTTACTACTCCCACTGCATGAGCAATATCTGGTCTTGTACACACCATGGCATACATGATGCTACCAATTGCTGAAGCATATGGAACACTCATCATTTGTGCACGTTCCTCCTTGTTCTTTGGTGATTCCTTCTTTGAAAGTTTGAATTGACTTCCCAGTGGAACACTCACAGGCTTCGACTCTGACATGTTGAATCTTTCCAGGACCTTCTGAATCTAACTCGTCTGCGAAAGATATACATATCCCGTCTCCTTATCACGTTCAATCCTCATGCCTAAAATCTGTTTTGCCTCTCCAAGAACCTTCATGGAGAACCGTTCTGACAACTGTTTCTTCAACTTATATACCTCTCTTGCTCGACTCCTATGATCAACATATCATCAACATATAGCAAGAGAATAAGGAAGCTTTTGTCAAACATATTGTAGTAGCAACAATGATCAGCATGACATCTATGGTAATCAATCTCCATCATGAAGCTGTCAAACGTCTTATACCACTGCTTTGGGGCTTGTTTTAGGCCATACAAACTTTTCTTTAATTTGCATACAAGTGGCTCATTTCCCTTCTCTACGAAACCCTCAGGCTGTGTCATGTACATCTCTTCCACCAATTCACCATGGAGAAATGCCGTCTTCACATCCATCTGATGCAATATCAAGTTTTCTGCAGCTACCATACTCAACGTCATTCGAATAGTGGTTAGTTTTACAACTGGAGTAAAGACATCAGTATAGTCAATACCATGTCGCTGCTCAAACCCCTTGACAACCAACCGGGCTTTATAGCGTCTGCTACCGTCAGCTTCATTCTTGATTCGGTAGACCCACTTGCAGTGCAAAGCCTTTTTACCCTTTGGGAGCTCAACAAGTTCCCAAGTGTCATTCAACAGAAGAGATGCTAACTCATCATCCATAGCACCTCTCCATTTTCGTCTTTCTTCACTCTGCTCTGCCTCTGCATAACACTCAGGCTCACCACCATCAGTAAGTAACAAGTAGTAGTTAGAGGGCGAATATCTATCAGGTGCACGTCGCTCTCTAGCTGGTCTCTGCAACAGATCCTCCAATGGTGGTGGTGGTGTCCTTGGTTCTCCATTGAGAACCTCTTCCTCATTCTGACTCTCCTTGCTCCCACTCGAGTTTGAGATGTCTAACTCGATTTCTTGGGTATTAGTCTTGTCAGAATTTGATGCCTCCAATTTGTTCTTAAACATAACCTGTTCATTGAAAACCACATCTCTACTGCGAATAATATTTCGGTTGTTCTCATCCCAGAGTCTATAACCGAACTCATCACCACCATAACCAATGAACGTACACTTAACAGATTTAACATCTAACTTGCTTCTATCATTATAACTAATATGAGCATATGCAACACAACCAAAGAAACGCAAGTATGACAGATTTACCTCTTTTCCTGTCCATTCTTCCTCTGGTATTCTGTTTTCCAACGGAACTGATGGACCTCTGTTAATTAGGTATGCTGCTGTGTTTACTGCATCTGCCCAAAACATCTTAGGCAGTCCACTCTTCAATCTCATGCATCTAGCTCGCTCATTCAAAGTTTTGTTCATTCGTTATGCCACTCCATTCTGTTGGGGAGTTCCTCTCACGGTCTTCTCCATGTGAATCTCATTCTCAGCATAATATTCCTTGAACTCACGGAGTTCATATTCACCTCCATTGTCAGAACGAAGACACTTTACTTTCAGCCCCGTTTCATTCTCTACAAGGGCTTTCCACTTCCTGAAAGTATCAAATGCATCAGTTTTATTTTTCAGAAAATAAACCCATACCTTTCTAGTGGAGTCATCGATGAAGGTCATGTAGTACTCAGAACCACCAAGGGACTTCGTGGGCGCTGGTCCCCATAGATCGCTATGCACCAACTCTAACTTTTCTGCCTTCAAGGTTCTGCCACCTCTCGAGAAACTTACTCTTCTCTGTTTCTCGAAAACACAGTATTCACATAGGCCAACTTCAACAGATTTCAGCCCTGGAAGTCTCCCTTTCAAACACATTACCTTCATCCCTTTCTCGCTCATGTGACCCAGCCGACAGTGCCACAAATCAACATTGGTCGTAACTCCTGCAAGATCAATGCAGTCCTTGGAGTTAGTTGTAGTATACAACGTCCCCTCCTTCTTTCCTCGTGCTACTATCATTACTCCTTTACTGATCTTCCAACTGTTGCTGCTAAAAGTCACTGAGTATCCTTCTACATCAAGCTGTCCAATTGAAAGCAAATTTCTTTTCAATCCTGGAATGTGCCTAACACCATTCAGCTTTAATGTCGATCCGTTTGGTGTGGATATTCGAACATCTCCTTTCCCCACGATCTTCAAGGGCTCATCATTAGCAAGGTAGACTAGTCCGAATTCACCAGACACATAGTTCTCCATTATTTCAGCATCACTGCATGAGTGAAATGATGCTCCAGAATCCAACACCCATGATTCCAGCGGACTACTGACACTCAAGACCAACACATCTCCAATATCATTTATGATTGCGTTTGTTGTCTTCTTCTCATTATGTCCCTTCTTATTTTTCTTGGGGCGCTGTACACTGATTCCTGTAGTGACCAAACTCATCACAATTCCAGCACTGGATTGAGTCTTTGTCTTTTTTGGATTGACTTTTTCCTCTGGACTTTGATCTGCCACGATTCTGCCTACCCTTTGATCTGCCCTTATCCTCCGTGTTCAACACTAACCCTGAAGTAGATCCAGACTCTTTTCTGCGAACCTCCTCGCTAATCATCAGATCTCTCACTTCGTCAAGCTTCAATTTATCTTTCGCGGGTGAAGCACTAACTGCAGTAACTGTGGCATTACAACTATCTGGCAAAGAAGATAACAAAACTAAAGCAAGTATCTCGTCAGTGAATTCGATTTCGACTGAACACAACTGCCCAATGATCATGTTGAACTCGTTCAGATCTTGCTGCACAAGTGTGCTCTCCGACATTCTGAGGTTGAACAATCGTCTGATCGAATGAACCTTGTTCGCAGTTGTGGGCTTTTGGTACATCTCCTCCAGGATTTGCAGCATCTCCCTTGCAGACTTGGCTTTAGTTGTGTGATAGGCTACGTTCATGGACAACGATAAACGTATCGCACTCATCGCCTTTCTGTTCAACAGATTCCATTCCTTCAGATCCATCTTTTCAGGTTTCACTTTCTCTTCTAAGGACACATACAAATCTTTGTCGTAGAGATAATCCTCGATCTGCATATTCCAGAACCCAAAATTTGATCCGTCAAACTATTTGATTGAAATCTTCTCGTCGCTCATCGTGACTGCTCCCTTCGAACCCGAGGCTCTTGATACAGTTGTTAGGAATTTAGACACACACACGCACACGATGACACAAATAACACGAGATTTGTTTACCTAGTTCGTCTTTCGACTATATCTGGGGGCGATGCCAAGCCAGGATTTTTCTTACCTTGTTGGACAAGTCAACTATAATGAGAAAATATCTTGATCTAGATAACACAATGGATAACTTTTTGATCAAGATAACACAATGGACAACTTCTTGATCAAGATAACTTGCCCTAATCCTAAGCCCATTGGATCAACTGGGCAAAAAGAAATACGGGCCCAAAGAATTTATGCTCCATAATCCAACATAATCAATTCACTCTAAAGTAGATCCAAATTCTATAAAATCTCAACAATACCCGTGAAGTTATAGAAATTATGAAAATAAGCAATAAACTCCACAAACAATGCTAAAATAATGCAATAATCATATGAAAACGGCCTATGAAAAGCGCTAATTTTCGAGCTGGAGAAACATCCCTGAGTTTGGATGAGAGAAGGCTCAAGTCCAAACGATGTAAAGCAGTGGTATAATTTTGAGACATTAGCCTCAATATATACTACTGCACCAAGCTTCCCAGAACTTTCGAAACTGCCAGAATAGCTAAGAAAAGCGGTTGTGAATTCATGGGAAAACAATCCAACTCTATCCAGAGGAGATGTATTAGAGATTTACTTCACCAGTGCGGCTTCAAAACCAGTCAGGAAAGGTTGCCACAAAGCCTTTCATTATATCAAACTAAGAAGACCTGATGTCTCAGATTCCAAAAGAATCAAGGAGTCTTCTGGAAATGAACTAATTTTGGTTTTCACCTATTCTGAGGAACAAATCTCTACGCGAAGAGTTAGGAGTTCGTATGTCTGCATTCAAGCAATGGACCAGATGAAGTTCCTATTCAAATTCGAACACAAAACAATGAACAGGTCCTTTCTGTTAAACACCTTAACAGGAAGAAAAACAAGATTTGCAGAAGATGTTCTAGAAGAAAAGCGAGAGCTTCTTTGGAGAAACAGGATACCGGTAAGTAAACAAACTCATCGGAAATACTGTAACATAGCCCACTTTGGGCAATGGACAAACAAGATACGCACAAGTTGCTCTACCCAAACAGAACTAGAGTTTGGAAAAGGAATAAAGTTGGGCATAGGGAGAATAAGAATTGCTAAACCCCTTCAGGCAAAGGATACACGTGGAAAGAAGAGGGTAAAACCTCTTCAGAACAACAAAGAGCCAGAGGACCCTTCAGACACCAAGTGAGACAAATGACTCTTCAAAAAAGCAAGAGACATATGACATTTTCAAAGGGGTAAGAAACATGTGACCCCTGTAAAAGACAAGAAGGAGGGCTCACAAAAGGGCATCCAATGCAGAAAAGTGGACCAGCCAGCTGCTAAAGTTGGCATCCAATGCATATGACGTAAGTGCTGACACAAGTATGGTGACGTAAGCAGTGACATCACAAATGCTTAAGAGGCTTTGGAATCCAAATTTCAAGTCCACAAATCTCTATAAATAGAGAGTATGAGGAAGCAGAATGCATCGACCATTACCATCTATTTTCTCTTTCAATAAACATTGTAGTTTCTTTCCTTTCTTTGTATGAGTGTTTCTGTTTCAGCTACCATATGTAGCTAGAGGAGTCTTCTCCTCTTGTTTAAGTAGTATGAGTGTGTAATAAATATTTCCATTCCATAAATAAATAATCTTGGGCTACTGCCCGAAGCATGTAACCTTCCATTCTTTCTACATCCTTAATATACATACTTTCCGACGAGAAATAGTAGCAGCATCCTATACACCCGATGTAGAAAATGAACAAGGGTTGTGCTGAGGTCCGCTGAAGGAACGGGACTAAACCATCACACTGCGGGGCGCGTGGTTGGCTGTGAGGAGCAGCTGTAAAACATCTCTCGGATACCCAGTGGATTAACTGTCAAAAATGTATTGTTACTGTTTCAAGTTGGTTAGTTATGATAATAATGTTGTTTAATTAATGTACGGAAGCATGCTGGGCCTGATATGGTCGTAATGGACTATGTCTATTTTGAGGAAAAATAAATGTTGAAAAAAAAATTATTGTGAAGTGTGGGTCACCCACGTTGGTACCTACACCCACACCCACACCCACATGGGATATATTGGGCAGGATGTTTCAAACAGTAAGGGATCCAAAAAAGGGCTATTGTGTATAAAATATATAAAACAAAAGGAATGGTTGGTAAAGATAATTGATGTTTAACTTTTGGGTAGTTTTGCAATTCACCCTTTAATAAAGGAGTTGATGTTGAAAAGTCTCGGCGAATTGATCCCTCGCAATTATTATGAGATTTTTGGACATTATCTAATAGTAAGAAGTAAAATAATAATAAGACAAAAGCTTCTGTGCTCCCGCGAATACGCCGTGTTCCCATGTGAACACAATCTCTCCTCTCTATATTCTATTTAAACTTATGTATTATTAGGGCATTTAAATTACAAAGGGGTACGAAAATTGTAAAGGGGTACGGTGTCCCCGGGAGCACAAGAGCCTCACTTTAATAATAATAATAATAATAAAATAAAATAATTTTATATATTCCAATCATTGTTGGACATATTTCTCTTTATCAAGAAATTGAAGAAGTCATGCAGAAGTTATCCCAGATCGTTCATATGGTACTTAACTAGTACTAGTAGAGCCGTCAATATGAGCTGGTGGGGCGAGGCGGACTAACCCCACCTCAACCTGCCATTTAGCGAGTCTAGGCGAGTGGTGTGTTAGAATTGCTAGGCCCAATCCATCTAAAGATGAGCTGCGGGCTATGACGGACCAACCCTTTTTTTTCTTTTTTAAGAAATGATATTATTAAAATTATAATTACATGAAAATAAAATATCAAAATGATACAAGCTTTTACAAAAAAACTATAATGTTAATCAGACAATTAAAATATAAATATAGATTCTACGTAATAGCCCATTACTAAATGATAATAATTAACTATAAATAAATACTAATCAATCAATCACATTAAAAAATGATCTTTTTTTTCATTTTGATCGTCACATCCAAAGGGTTCCCTTTCCTTTTTTATACATATGGGATCCACACACCCCTCTAATACGATTAAAATATGGGGCCCACACTCCGACTAATACAACTACCGACTACACATTAAATAATACTTACTCCTTAATCTACGTGTAAAAAAGCAAAAGCCCCTCTTACGTCGAGACGAAGGGAGTATCACAAATCAAACAACATAAAGTTTACTAAATATATGTATACATTCTTAAAGATCTCAAATAAAACAACATAAGTCTAATTATTCTAAAATACCAAATTAAATCACAAAAAGTTTACTAATTCTAAAGCTCAAACACACATGTTTAGACCCGCCTTCAAACGAACGGTAAAATTTACAGCCCAACCTATTTTTATATAGATGTGAAAGCGGTTCGACTCGATGAGTCTAACCTATTTTGACGGCTATAGAAATTCTACGATACAGTAGTAATTCAAATTTCTTCACTTCACATCAAATAGGTCCATCCTTATGAGCATAAATGCCTCCAGAAATTAGCTAGAGTCAAGTAGATAACTATAGATGATCTAATTAGTAGTTTATTGATTCATATTAGTTTTATAAGTTCATGCAAACTACTTTTATAATGGTAGTCTGTTTGGGCTCGTTCAAAAACTTCTGTTTGCTCTCTTTTTTAGAACTTTGCACTTTTGGTCTCACATGACACATAACTTCTTCAAAATAATTTCAATACTTTCACTTTTAGTTTCAAACGATTATTTCTTTGCAGACTTGGTCTCATAAGACTTCAACCTAACAAATTTAGTCTCATTCAATTACACTATTGGTCCCAAGAAATTAAATTCATATTTTATTTATGTTTATTTATTTATTTAATACTTATTATTATTATTATGTTGAACATGTTTTAAAAAGTAATAAAAATCTAACGTTAAATAAATAATAAATGTGTAAATAAATAAATAAAATAAAATATGAATCTAAATTCTTATGACCAATAGTGTAACTTTATATTATATTTATTTATTTATTATTGTTATTATTTTGAACATGTCTTTTTTGAAAACAATAAAATTTTGGTAACATTAAAAATAAAAAATAAAATAAAAAAGTACGTAAATAAATAAAAATAAAATATGAATCTAAATTTTTTGGATAAATTTTTTGGATCAATATTAATAATACATCTTTATAAAACTAAATATGCAAGGTTGAAATTTTATCAGACCAAGTTTGCAAAGATTTAATTGTCAAATAAAAAATAAAAATAATAATAAATAAGTAAATAAATAAATAAAATAAAAGAACCAATAGTGTAACTATATTTTCATATTTTATTTTATTTTATTCTATTTTTTTTTCAGCATGTCTTTTTTGAATTAATAATAATTTGTTAACATTAACAATATAAAATAACATAAAATAAATAAATAAATAAATAAAATATGAATTTTAATTTTTGGGATCAATAATAGAGTTGTATGCATGGGACTAAATATGTAAGTCTTGTGGAACCAAGTCTGCAAAAAAATAATCGTTTGGGACTAAAAGTGAAAGTATTGGAATTATTTTGAAGAGGTTATGTGTTATGTGGGACCAAAAGTGTAAAATTCTCTTCTCTTTTTTCTACCTTTTTATTATTGTTGTACTCTCTCTATCTTTTCTATTGTTTTTCAATAAAACTTTCTAACTATTGGAATATACTCCCTTCGTCCGCCTTTAAGGGTGTCATTTATTTTTTGCACGTGGAAGAGTATTATTATTTAATGTGTAGTGGATAGTTGTATTAGTGGAGGTGTGGGTCCCATTTTTTAGTTGTATTAGAGGGGGTGTGTGGGTCCCACATGTATTAAAAAGGAAATGAGACCCTTGGAGCGGACGCCCAAAATGAAAAAATTATACCCTTGAAAGCGGACGAAGGGAGTATATATTTAATAAAAAGATATATTTCCTTTGTCACAACTTATATTTCACACTTTCGTACTCCCTTCGTCCCGCATTAAGGTTTACGTTTTTCATTTTGGCTTGTTCCAAATTAAGGTTTACATTTTTTTTTGTCAAGTTGGCCCACGCAAAACAATTAATTATTCATGTAGGGCCTACACACAACACTAATACAACTACCCACTTTACATTGAATATTATTTCTCTCACCTCACTACACATTAATATATCATATCTCTTAATCTCCGCGCAAAAAGCGAACGTCAATATTAACACGGGACGGAGGGAGTATATGATATCATTTTGTGAGACTATCTCACACAAGTTTTTGCTAATTCGAATTTCCTATTATATTTTGGTGTTACATCACTAATTGAAAACCGATTAATAACACATAAGTTAGAGACGGAATTTATACCCTAAAAGGAAAACATCAATCTTAAGAAGAAAGATCAAGAATTTCCTATTGCACACGTGTCACTCGTCTAACATTTGTAATAGGGAGATATAACACAAAAATGTAACAGGACACCCATACTAGTTTTTGCTGTTTTTTTTATTTATTTTTATTTTTTTCCCTACTCGTTTCAAAAAGTCTCAAACCAACCCTCCCCCAAGTAGTTCACTGGAAATAGTAAGTGTGGAGGTATGATCAGAGGTATAAAAAATGAATAGAATTAAGGTTGAATTGATCCTCAATCCTCTACAAATCACCACATTGTGGGTTGAGTGGAACGACACATTGTGGGTTGAATCATTGATTGTGCAGGTTTCAGTGGAGCGATGTAGGTTGACGAACTTGGGATAAAATTTGTTTTGATGTTTTTATATAAATAAATTTTATTAAAAAAACTTATAAAAAAAATAAATTAATTAACCTAAAATTCACAAAATCAAATTTATTTTTTAAAATTAAAAATGGTTGGATTATTGATTGGACCATCCTGATAGAAGTCATTAATTATATATAAATTGTAATTATTCAGGTAATTTACAAGTTGACTTTGAGGGAATAATGCAGGGACAGACCGCTTGGCCTTAGCCATTTTAACGGATATACAATAGAGTTATGTTATATACTTCAAATATCGAGTCAAGGAATCTCATTTGCTTGAATCCTTTGAGACGAACTCTAAAAAAGAAAATAAAACTCTATTAAGCGGAAAGAGGGAACATAAGCTATCATTAAACCGGCCACAGAGAATTTATTTATGGCTAAAACTTACGTGGCCCCAAATCTCACAATTTTTTAAATTATACACTTAGTACTAAATGATATAGTACATTTTAGTATAAAACGTATATCTTTGACTTTTTTTAAAAAAATAATATTTTCACTCAACCACTAGTATCATTCATATTTCAGTTGACATTTATCATTAAAAAAATTATACTTTTATTAATTAAATTTTATATTCTTTAAAATAATATATTATAATCTTATACACCTTATATACATAGGAACACGTTAGATGAACTCTTTATTTATTTATAGAGTGGGTAATAAAATGAAGTTGAAAGGTACTGGAGGCGGCCCACGGAGGGTGGGGCCGGGCCGGGCTGCGTGTTCCCGTACGGACCATTTATGGGCTGTTCTGTGACGTGCACATGCCGCTTAAATATGATGGGCCCAAACTATTGAATTATTATCTAAATCAAGTAATTTATTATAAATTTAATTTCTGTATTTTTCGTTTGTTATATAGGCGTATATTTAAGGCTAATTATACTGTACGTCCTAAGATACGGTGCATCTATTTTAAAAAATGTATACAAATATGAATAAAAATATATACAATTATGAACAAAAATGTGTACAATTTAGTTATTAGTTTTTTTAATGAAAAATTGAGTGTAAAAAAATATACAATTATTAAAAAACATGTATACACTATTGAATAAAAAGTTATACATATATGAATGCTAATTCTTTTAATGAAAAATTTAGTGTGAAAAAAATATATAATTATTAAGAAACACATATACAAATTGAATAAAAACATATAGTACAAAATAAAATAAAAAATTATACACATATGAGTGCACCCTTGCATCCGGGTGCACCTAATATAAACTCTATACTTAATTATAAATGTGTAATTATATTTTATATTTATTAAATAAAATACAAAATAAAATTTTATATCTTTACAACACGCAGGTTAATTATAGTCATATATAACAGTAAAGATCATGCAGTTGGTAAATAACAATTAAATTTATCTTATCGGTAAAAATAGTATAAATTTATTGACATTTTGTTATTAAAAGATAAATATAATTTTAATTGATAATTCATTGATAACTATTAACGAAATTCAATCTGTATTAAAAATAAAATTAGTGAAAACTGTTAGCATAACTTAGGCCTTAAATTTTTTATGAAAGAAAATTGTGATATATAGAGTTTATTAGTCAATTCTTAATATGTTATTTTAATCATAAAATTAATGAGGGCAAAAACTCATGTGCACCCGGGCGCACGAATCACATTCCGTGAGCCTTTAGAATTTTGTGTTAAATTGTATACCCTTTAGTATACAGATGTGTATCATTTATTTTCTAAAGAAAATTATTGTGTGTATCTGGGAGCATGAACAACACTCCGTGCACCTTTAGAATTTTGTGTTAAATTGTATACCCTTTAGTATAAAAATGTGTACCTTTTATTTTCTAAAGAAAAAAAATATTAATGAAAAGTGTATACCCTTTAGAACAAAATGGTGTACCTTTTATTAATTAAAGTGTATACCCTTTAGACCAAAGCAATGTACCCTTACTCATAATACTAAATTTCTAAATGCGCAAGGAATGTGTTCCCGTGCGCCCGGGCGCATGCAAGCCTCACTCATTAATAAAATGTGTTTAGTAGAAGAGTGAGTCTCATGTAAACCCGATTTATATATAAACTCTATTTTTTAAAATTACTTTTTAGTATATAAAAAATTATTTTTTGA
The DNA here is from genome assembly GCA_023678885.1 of Pogostemon cablin. Classification (NCBI taxonomy): domain Eukaryota; kingdom Viridiplantae; phylum Streptophyta; class Magnoliopsida; order Lamiales; family Lamiaceae; genus Pogostemon; species Pogostemon cablin. The sequence continues at coordinate 26,550,580 of CM042964.1, read as the reverse complement.
AGAGTAATAATTTTTTTATGTAGAAAAGTAACAATCCATGCATATCTTTAAAGAGTAATTTTTCATATACTGAAGAGTAATCGATAAATTAGGATTTACAAAATTTTAAAAAGTAAAATTTTAATTTAGAAGAGTGACCATTTATATATTTAAAGAGTAAATATTTATGTATTAAAGAGTAACAGGTTTTACATATAAACGTATGTAAACACACATTTACACAAGTGTCGGGTAGATTATGATATAAATAACACCTTGACCTTTAAAAAATTCATTATTAATACGTAGATTATGATATACATTTAGACCAATAAATTGATATAAGAATAATATAAAAATAAGGCTCGAGTATGCATTTAGGAAAAAAATATGTGATAAATAATTAATGAAAAGTTATAACGGTGCCGTAAACTATCTTATAAACAAATTATAGAATAAATGAAAAGTACTTTTTTTTAAAGTAATAATATATTTAATAAAAAATGGTTAATTGCAAAAAAAAAAAAAAACCTCAACCTTTACTTTTATTACAAATAAATTTCAACCTTTGAGAAATTGCAAAAAAAAAATATCGACCTTTAAGTTTTGTGCAAAACGCACCCAACGGGCAAGAGAGAGTTGTCCGACGTCCGACGTGGCGTTGACCTTTGCAACGTCAACTTTGAGTTTATTGCAAAAAAAATCGCAACATTTACTTCTATTGCAAATAAATCCCAACCTTTGAGATTTTAGCAAAAAAATTCACCAGATTTTTTATTTTTTTTAATTGCACAAATCTAATAAAAAATTTATATTTTATATTAAAATTATAAAACATCTAACTATTTAAATTCTTTTAATTTTTTAAAATATTTTATACATTATAAAATTATCATAATTAAAGTTTTTTTTTCTTACAAGGTTTTTTAAGTTTTATTTATTAATTTTTTATTACTCGCTCTGTCTCGTAATTATCTTGTCCCGTATTTATTAATTTTTATTAATTTTTAATGCAAGTGGGTAAGTGTATTATTATTGCTTGTAGGTTCCATGGTATATATTAATTGTTTTAGGTAGGCCATATGTCAAAAAGAGAAATGTAAAGATTGAAATGATACAAAAAAACTAGAAATATGTAAAAATTGAAATGGGTGGAGGGAGTACATGAAAATTTGGTTTGTATAAATTAAAACTTAACTAATACTATTTTTTGTCCGTATAAAACTATGAGTTTATTTATAAGTTAAGTCTATATGAATTATAAACTATTTTTTGTATAATTTTTTAGTCATCTAATATTTTTTTTGTTATATTAAATAGTATAACATAAAATTATAAAAAAAATTTAAGATTGAGATTAAATATAATGGGTGCAATTTTAAAAAAATAAAAAATCTGATGGTCTTTTTTGCCAAAATCTCAAAGGTTGAGATTAAATTGCAATTTAAGTAAATGTTGGGGTTTTTTCTGCAATAAACTCAAATCTGACGTGAAAACTGACGTGGCAAAGGTCAACGCCACGCCGGACGTCGGAAAACCCTTTCCTACCCGTTGGGTATATTTTGCACGAAACTTAAACGCCGTCCAGATTTTTTTTGCAATTTTTGAAAGGTTGGAATTTATTTACAATAAAAGTAAAGATTTGAGTTTTTATTTCAATTAACCCATAAAAAAGTTATAATTAATTAAGAAAAAACAAATTGTGTTACCGTGACTAAATGGTACCCCTTAGATTAAAAATCCACTCTTGTGTAAAACCATTATACATTTTCTTGATTAAATATTATTTTCATTAAAGATGTTACTTTTCATATACTAATTTTCAAGAGGTGTTGCATTTCGCATGCACGTCATAATTTGTAATTGATTTTTTTCTCCTATCTTTTATTCTGCAATTTTGTTCTTGTGAAAACCTTTTTTTTTCAACATTATTATGAACAATTTAAGTAAATGTTGCATTTAGCAATCACTTAAAAACTTCTATACATAAAATTAATCATTGAATAACATCAATGCAAAATAGTGAGAAATTGAAAAATAGCTCTACTTTATAGTTAGGAGAATTGAAATTACTAAGTGCTGACGTTCCCGGGATAAGAATAGATCTGGTAGAAGGTATCTTGAAAATGAAACCCCTGTTTAGAACAAAAATGGTCAAATATATAAATCAAATCACACCATTGCAGATTTTGCAATGACTATCTTGAAATTTAGGTAAAAACTTGTGTGAGACCGTCTTAGTAAGTTTATAAAAGACGGATAAAAAATAATAATATCATTAGCTATAAAATATTATTACGTGTGAAGTTCCCAACCAAGTGATCATAATTGAATTTATGTTTGTAATTATAAATAGGATCCTTTTTTGATTGATTATCTGTTACAATGGGAAAAATTAAAAGCAACACCAGGTTGGCAAATCTCTTTCCATCCCATCCCATCATCATTGAAACATTCTCATTCTGAATACAACTTGAAAATTCAGAATTAATAGCGAAAATCATTTTCGTATATCATCTACGAAGAGAAATAATGAATTGCTAGGGTAGCGTACCAACAATCATTAACTCTGTGTTCTGTATAAATCCACCAATAAGATCTGATCACTGCATATATTTCTTATGATCATTATTGATTTTTTACTCTAGTTTCTTGTCATTGTAAGCAAGTGTTGTTGTGCAGATAGAAGACAAGTGTAGTATTTGCTCCAAAAAAGATGATAGCAGTACTAATTTGATGAAGTGGTAATGCCATTTGGGCTTGATGATTCACAAAAGAATGCAATTTTGAATTACATGACATTAACAGAATATGATCATAGATATAGCCGTTCAAACTAATTAATCACATATGGAGGAACATGAATATAAAGTAAATAATTAATTAATTGTGGAGCAAAGGTATTAATTTCTTAATGTTAAATATATAAAAAGAATAAACAGTAAGAAAATAATGGGAAGAAATGATTCATAAGAAGCCAACCTCTTTTAATATATAGGGTTAATTCCTATAAAGTTTCAATTTTTACTTTGATTGTCTAAATTTATAAGATTTTGCAAAAAGCATTCTACTTTAATGCTTAATTATAATTCGAACCACGGAGCAAAAAGAAATGTCTGATCGCTGACTTGTCCTGTATAATCCACATCATACATCAACTGTTAAGAAATAATAATAAAAAGAAGAGTTAATGCATTTTTTCCTTCCATGCATACTCTTTGTCCCCACACATTTTCGGTCTTAAACTTTCTTTCATATATATTTGACTCCATTAAAACCCTCCACCCCACCTCCATCAAATCCCTTGAAAAACACCTCAACTCTCAGTAATATCGATTTTTGTCTATCATAACAAAACCAAAATTGCTAATAATAAACACAAACATTCTTACCATAAAATTTACACCATAAACTCTGTTCATACGAGACTAACTCAATAAAATGTTAAGTTATGAATGTGGTTCAAGATTTGTAGAACTACACGTGTACATATTTTAGGTCCAGTAACGTCTTCTTACAATCTAAATTTATCTTAATAGCCCATTATGTTTTTTTATCGGTCCAAAGAAATAAAGGCCCAAATACAGTTTTTTGATTTGTACAAGGCCTAACAGCCTCTTTATTTTCGTAATCTCTTTCCAAAACCGAACAGCTAGATGTCTCAAGTCTCAATCACACACAGTAGAGCTGTAGAGGTGCCCACCGTTCTGGTTCAGAAAGGCCGGCTCTCTCGGTAGGAGGGGACCGGATATTAATCTGATCGATCGGCGACTCATTTTGATTTCGGTTCGATTTTTAAATACGAGAAAACAGGGCCGCTCTTTACAAGAAGGCAGTCAAGTGACTCGATCGCACCGCGTTAAGATTTATATTTTTCATTCTGCTTTGTTTTAAGTAAAAGGTTTATATTTCGCATTTTATCAAGTTGGATTCACACAAAATAATTAATTACTCCACAATACTAATACACTTACTCACTTCACATTAAATATTATTTTTCTCACCTCACTACATATTAAAATATTATATTCTCTTAATTTATGTATAATAAACAAACATAAATATTAATGCAATATTATTATTTTCATATCACTACATATTAAAATATTATATCTCTTATTTTAAATATAAAATGCAAATGTAAATATTAACGCGGATGGAGAGAATATATACATAGAAGGCTGTCGCCTAAAGAGAAACTAAGAAGATAGGATAATCTTAAAAATAAAAATAATAATAATAATAGTAGGATAATAGGGGATTTAATGTTTGATTCTCAATCCCGGATATTATTATTATTATTATTATTATTACTCTCTCTGTTCCACAACAAGGGTGTCGAAACTTTTTTGCACGTAGATTAAAGGATATAATATTTAATGTGTAGATAAAGAGAGAGAAATAATATTTTAATGTATAGTAGGTACGTGTATTAGTATGGTGTGTGGGTCTCATAAGGATATATTAATTATTTTGTGTGAGTCTCACTTACTAAAAAAGGGAAATGCACCTCTTGTATTGAGATTGACGAAAATGGTAAAATGCACTCCTTGTGGTGGGACGGATGAAGTATTATTTAACACTTAGATCATTTTTATATATTCTAGTTTTTTTCTTTTTTAATCTTTCAGCATCTTTATACTAATTCCTTTTTTCTTATTTTAATACACTCCGGTAATTATTTTTTTATTATCTTTTGTTAAATATATGAGTATTTTAATTTATCCCGTCCCAAAAATATTTTTATACTATTTTGCACGTAAATTAAAAAGTTATTATATACGAGGTATATTGTTATTTTTTTATAATAATGTAAATGATAAAGTATTTTTTAAATAAAGTGTAAGAGGAATTTGAATTATATGTTTTATTTTTATTTTTTTACATTTTAAGAGTATAAAAACTTTTATGAAATGATGAAAATGAAAAATGCGAAAATTTTATGGGACAGACACATGGTTTGCTACATCTCCTTTACTTATACTTTCCTTACTATTTTTGTTTTTATGATTTTCATTAAATTTATTTTTCTCATAAATTAATAATTACTTATAAAAAGAAAATTTTAATTGTTAAGAAGAATAAATTAAAATGATTCAAAATTTAAGAAGTTGTATAAAGAATCAAAAGTATGTTTTCAAATTTAAATCCAGACTTAGAAATAAAATAAATCAACTTTAATAATCTTATCTTAACGCACATAAAATAAATGAATTGTATAAATAGTGTCCACATACATTTGCAATCCAAATAAATGAAGTAATGACATAACTTAACTAACCTAATAACATCTAGAGTTATGCGACATATAGAGTTTAGACCATCAACAATATTTAAAAGATAATTAAAGAAAAAGACATTTTTCTTCATCTTGAACACAATATCTTCTTTCCTTGCATTTGGGGTTCTTTTTTATGCTTTAGTTATATGTTTGTCGACCGAAATGTTAAATTATAATTTAACGTATGATATAAATAAATTGAAAAGGTATATATATAAAATTGAGGCAGTCTTCTTGAGTGAGACAATTTTACACTTTTTTTTAATTAATTATTACTTTTTATTAAAAATGTTATTAATTTTTTTAATGTTGTTACTATTTACTTAGACTATAAATAAATTGTTCAATATCTCAATGCTTCATTATCCTTTTTATCAATTGAATATCATTTTTCAACTTTTATCTATTTATCTCTTATCTATTTTTTTTTACATAAATTAGTTATTTCTTATATATTTATTTAATATAATGTTAAAACCTATCCTAAAAAAAATTCACAATAAATGTATTCTCATTATGTATACTCATTATTCAATATATGTATAAAAATCCAAAACAAATACCACCTAACAAATTTGGGTTTTATTCAATTTGAGAATTTTGGATTCAAGGATTTAGGGAATTGAAAATCACGTTTCTTGTTAGTTTATATATAGTTTCACTAAACAATCACATTACAAAATTTTTGGAGAGGGGAAAGTACAAAAATTAGTACTAGAAATAGACGCTTGCATATGTTAAGTCAGCAGTGCACACATGTATAATGAATATTGGTAGATCAACATGAAAATCAAAGGCTAAGATCGAGTGTTGATATAAGAATGGGCCGCCAAGATCTATGGACTTGAATATAGGAGTTGTAAACAGATTGCTTTGCAGGCAAGTTACAATCTTATATTTGGTAAGTAATACTCTGGATATCTTATCCATGTATATCATATATTAGGATATATAATGAGGGTTAAGTTTTATTCTTTATTATGGTTATAAAATCATCATAAATAAGATATTGTGTTTATCGTTTTCTTTTCTTCTTTGATCAATCTGTGAGTGAGATTGTATGAAGAAATTAATTGAGTGTTAAAATATTCTTACATCAATTCACAACAAGTACAAATATGATTACAAAGAAAGGGTAGCAAAAAAGAGGTCTTCAAACACCTTCGTGCAAAAATCTAGAAGATTATGTAGAATTGATTTTGAGAGGGTGCACAAGTCGAGTCAAGTATAACTCTCCTCGTAAGACGAAATGCGCTCGGTAGTGCTCAGGTCTCGGCTGTTCATCCCCAAAGGTGAAACAACTTGCGTATCCGGCATGGCAGTACCGCTAACGCTAAAACTCCGACAAGCTAAGGATTGAAGGAATGTCTAGGATGTTATGCTTGTGTGTAGTGAGCAATGCAGATGAAGGTATCATAAAATGCATGGACATCGATTGTGAAACGGAGCGCATGCAGATATCATTCACGTTCAAAGAATTGTTAAATGATCACCTCATCTAAAAGGTTAAACTAGTAGAGAGGAGTACCATTTAATATTTAATTAATACACTCTAACACGCCCCCTCACATGCAGGCGGGAAATTTTTGCCTCAAGCCTTGCATGTGGAATTTTTTTTCATAAATGAGTGACGGTGAGGTTTGAACCCTTGATCTTTGTTAATCATGAGCTCTGATACGACCACCTCATTTAAAAATTTATGCTAATAGAGAGGAGTACAATTTAATATTTAATTAATATACTCTAACAAGAATTACATGCTGCAAAGAGAGTTTGGTTTTCGCGAATTACTCAAAAAGTATAGACTACGAGGCCAGGGCAAATCCAATTGCCAAGGCACGACCCATGGGCGCCTTAGTGTGGTGATTTGTAAAGTCACTATAATTAATGAGTGAAGCTCTTGTGCTCTTGGGATACTGTGATCCTTTACAATTTTCGTGCTTCTTTGTAATTTAAATCCCTAACAATGCATATGTTTAAATAGAATATGAAAGGGGAGGGTTTTATTCCTATGAGGACACGGTATGTCCCGAGAGCGCAAGAGATTTTACCATAAATAATTTGAGTTTCCTCATAACCAATAAACTCCCCCATTTAATTTGGGATATGTTAAACTTCATTAATTCTCATTAAATCCATTTAAATTTTAACCTCTCCACCAATTAATTCTCCAACATTTCTACCTCTTCATCCATCCATGTCAAATGCGTCAAATGCAAAATTTGAAGGTTTGTGAAATTTTTTATTAAAAAAATAGAAAAGAGAAATACTACTCCCTCAGTCCCAAACTCGTTGTCTTAGTTACTGTAGACACGGAGTTTAAGAAAAGTTGTTTTTTTACTAACTTTATTGACTTTTTAGGGGTATTGTGTTTTTTTAGGTAATAAATAAATTATAAATTATTTTATGTGTGTTAGGTGGGAGTGATATTTTTGAAATTAGGATAAACTTTTGAGGTTATTGGTTGATGTAAAGTTTCCTTTTTTGAACAATTAGTTTGAGACGGATGAAAACGGAAAGTAAAACACCGAGTTTGGGACGGAGGGAATAGCATATAAGCAGGGGCGGTCTTTAATTAATTATGGAGCCTGTTGCGAAATTTTTAAAGAAGTTTTATTTAAAAAAACACAAAGTAATAATGAAATTGAAATATGAATAGTATTAGTTAAACACATAAAGTAAAGCATATAAAAATAAAAAGACGACACATTAAATGTGATCTAGCTCATAAAAATAAAAATCAATATAGTGTATATTAGTATAATAGTGAGGCAGTTTTAGGTGAGATCATCTCACGATAAGACAATTTTCTACTTTTTTATTTAGTCATTATTTTTATTAGAGATGTTGTCACTTTTCTTTAAAAAATTTGTCACTTTTTATTTATATAATTTATTCATTAAATAGTTCTACACCATTATTACTTTTTCACCAATTAAGTATCACTTTTTTATTAAAATATTATCTTTTCTTCCGTCTCACAAAAATTACTTTGAGATGGTCTCACCCAAACCTTTCCTTATAATATTCACATGTGAATTTAACTATGAAATTTTTTTTTTTTTTTGTCATTAGTTAGTTTAATAGATAAGACAAAAATATTTAAAATAATAATCGAAGAAGCGGAGGTATAAATAACAAAAAAATGAAATATATATACGTTAGAATGGAATAATAAAAGAATTAATAACAAAATAATAAAAGAATTACTTAAAAATGAAAAAGATACATATACAAAGTGACGAGAAATTTTTTAAATATAAAATAAGAATTGAAAAGGAGGAGGAAATTATTAATACGTAATCCCTCCGTTCCGTGTTAAGATTTACGTTTTTATTTTGGTTTGTTCCAAGTTAATTTTTATATTTTCTTTTTTTAAGTGGGACCTATACAAAATAATTAATTTTAATCTCAAGCTAGTATTATATTTCATTTTTGTCAAGTAGGTCCCATACAAAATAATTGTTTATTCTACATAGACTCACACACCACACTAATGCAACTACCAACTACACATTAAATATAACTCTCTCCGTCCCAATTAAATAGGGTCTTTTTTCCATTTTGGTCGTCACACCCAAAGGTCCACTTTCCTTTTTTACACATATGAGACTGATAGGCGTTTTCTCAACACACAATTTAATCCTCAAGTATGAAGGATATCAATCGTAGTTTCGAAGGTGACCAAGTTATATATCGAACCAAGAGATGGATAAATATCAATTTAATTATACTCTAGTAAACTAAGATTATGTTGGAAATTATAATGGTTGTGATTTTGTAATTAAGTAACGAGAGTGATAAAATATCAAGTAACAATAACAAGAAGAAGAGATAAGTGAGTTGTGATCAAGTAAGATAGTAGGTAGTTCTTTAGGTAATCCAGTTCCATTTATTAATTCATCTTCCATGTGACGGTGTCCGACTCTGCCTTGTGGTTTATGGACGCATCACTTAACCATGCAAATTCACTCTATAGACACAAGTAAATATGCGTATGACACGTGTGAATATCCTCGGAGCAAGATGTATACTTTACCCCCCTTTCTAGGTATTATCATAATTAATTATTTCCCATGCACTTAGTACTCTAATCCGATTTGATCTCCCTTTATAGGTACTATAAAGTTATACTCTTTATTCAACTTATTAACCCGAATATGATTCAATTAACAAGTATTCATATAAGATAGTTCTAATAAGATTTCGGAATCCTTTCACTTAGAATTATAACATAAAACCCTGCTCAGCAGTGAACGCACTCAACCAATAACCGAGTTATATATTCAGACTCTACACAACAATTATAGATGCACAAAACGACCGTGAGTATGGATTAAAAACGCGCAATCTTATATAAAATAAATCACAAGTAGTGTTGTACGGAGTTTACACTCGAAAGACAATTTAACTCATGAAACCTTCATAACCCTAGAACTACCGAAGCGGCTCTAGCCCATGGTTGATCTAAAAACAATCATAGTTAGTTGGACCAATCTTACTTGAATCTCCAGCGGAACTCTGTCACAGTCCTTCCAGATGATGGACGATCGCTCTCCTCTCAACTCTACGTCTCCTTGTCTTCTTGATCAAGTCGTCCTTGGTAGTGCTGCACAAGCCTTTTTTACACTTGTAATCACGCCTCCCGGGCCTGGAATGGGCTTTTTAAGTGATCACACGCATTGAGGGTGTAAAAACACGGATATGGTAAGTTCCGGAGCCTTAATTCGACCTCAGCAATAGGTCGAATTGACTCCTCTAAGTCGAATCGCAGGTCGAATCAACACACTGTAAGTCCCAGTGCTCGATTCAATCAACTGCCCTAGTCGAATCGAAGTGACGAGATCGAATCGGCATCTCCGCCAATCGATTCGACCTCGATTCGACCTGATACCCAGGTCGAATTCCCCTGTCGTGGTCGAATCCACCTTCTGCTCGTGTTGTGTTGCCAATTCGACCTGAAGGGCTGGTCAAATTGACCTCCTTCAGGTCGAATCGCACTCCTGCTTCGCCCAATCGAATGGCTTTGACTTTCTTTCTTCAGTTTTCAACACTTCCACTCTAATTTCCTTCGAAAAACCACTCAAATAGCTCCAACAACACCTGATTCATGCCTTTTCATAATATATATATATCGGTTTACAACCGATTTAAACCTTCAAACACTCCATAATAGCACAAATCCAAGCGCAAGATTCATGAATTAACACACTCATCAGGGACCCACACACCCCCTCTAATACAATTAAAATATGGGGTCTACACTCCCACTAATACAACTACCCTATACACATTAAATAATAATACTCCTTAATCTACGTGCAAAAAGTAAAAGACTCTTTTGACGGGACAGAGTGAGTATATTTTTCAACCCACTATCTATTAATCTCCATGCAAAAAGTAAACGTCAACGTTAACGTGGGACGAATGGAGTATGTATAAACAGAAAAAATATTTCATCCGTCCCATAATAGCTTTCACATTTTCCTCATTTGTTTGTCTCACAATAACTTTCACATTTCAAAAAAGAAAATAAAACTTTATCCAATAAGCTCAAAAATTACTTTAATTTCAAATTTGCTACTCCCTCCGTCCCATACTTATCTGCACAATTCCTTTGTAAATTACAAAGGAATGGTGTAGATAAGTATGAGACAGAGGGAGTACTTTTTTTCCACACCCATAACATTACTTTTCACTTTATTTATTACCTAAAAATATTAAATAGACAAATTATCTTGTGAGACGAGTTATGTGTGAGACGGGTGGACCCATCAGTATGCTTATTGTATAGATAAATTATGTTTAATGGTTGTCAAAGTATATATTCTAAAGTATGCTTAATTATGCATTAAAGTATGATTTTAGCGTGTTATAATATGATTTATTATTAATATACTTTAACTACAAATAAGCATACTTCATATATACAATAAGCATGCTTTAGTGATGAATCGACCCGTCTCACGAGAGAGTGTCTCATTAAAATATCCTTAAAAATCAATTAAGAAGCAACTTTTCTTAAATAATACGAAACAATAAATATGAAAGTTGTTATGAAACGGAGGGAGTAGTTAATAACTAAAAATAAAAAGAAAAATACTTCCTCCTTCCCATTTCAATGTTTACATATTTCTATTTTGGGTGTCCCATTTCAATGTTTACGTTTTTTTTTTTTTTGGAATATGGGACTCACCTAAAACAATTAATATATCATCATGGTCCCCACATCCAACACTAATACACCTACCCACTTTACATTAAATATTATATTTTTTCATCCACTATCTATTAAAATATTATACTCCTTAATCAACGTGCAAAAAACAAACGTAAATATTAAAACGAGATGGAGGGAGTACACTAACAAGATTCAAACTATATAAGATAGGGGAGGATTATAGCGCTGCCAACTGAGGGACATATTTGATTATTTTTCAACTTAAATAAATAAATAAATATATATATATATATATATATATATATATATATATATATATATATATATATATTATAATAATAATAATAAAATTAGTTGGTCCTGTTTGTCGGCATCTCCGACACCGCCCAAGAGCCGCCCTTCATATAAGTATGATTAGTTATTTCAGTCGCTGCAGCAGAAGATGAAAGTACAAAAATATCGAGTAAGGAATAAAACATTTTAAAAATGAGTTACTCTCTTGTGAGACGGGTTTTTTGTGAGACAGATCGACTCATTGTTAAAGTATGCTTATTATATAGGTAAAGTATGCTTATTTGTACTTAAAGTATGTTAATAATAAATTATATTATAATATCTTAAAATCATACTTTAATTCATCAGTTATCATACTTTATAAAACACACTTTAACAATAATTAAGCATACTTTATATATATAATATGAATACTTTAACACGTCTCACAAACTGTCTCACATATATAGCGTCTCACGGGAGAATTTGTCTTTAAAAATAGGTAAATTAGTAATGAAAAAAGAAAAAAAAAACATTTTCCGCTTGTTACAAAAATCGAGTAAGGAATGAAACATTTTAAAAATGACATTCTCTTGTAAGACGTTAATTTTATGAGACGGAAAAAAAAAACATTTTCCGCTTGTTACAAAAATCGAGTAAGGAATGAAACATTTTAAAAATGACATTCTCTTGTAAGACGTTAATTTTATGAGACGGTTTGTGAGACATGTTAAAGTATGTTTATTATTTAGATAAAGTATGTTTAATGATTGTTAAAAATATGTTTTTAAAGTAGACTGGATTAAGTATTAAAATATGATTTTAGGATGTTATAAAAAAGAGGGGTAGTGACTAGTGATATATTAATGGAAGAAAAAAATTACCGACACCCGATCTGAGTTGACTCAGTATTGGTGAGGGCAGCATGACTTAAGGACAGGGTTTCATCTCACAAACCTACACGGGGGACCCACCCCACTCCCATCCACCCCACCAACTGATGTCCAATGTTTTCTCTATTTTCTTTTATTTAAGAGAATATGATTCTCTATTATTAATATAGGTCGTGTAAGGTGTTAATAAGTGACATAGGTAAGCTAACCAGATTCATAATTGATCAATTTTTATTTTTTATATAATTAGTTTATTTTTTTTTATTCCATTTATTTATTTTGTAACACTAATAGTCAATAGTCATATGCGTGGATTTGATTTTAAAGTCTCGTGAATTACCAAATAAATTATGTTGACTTTGAAAAAATGCTAGGATTATATACTAGAATGGATATATAATAAGTTTTTTTTTTTAAATCGATATATATGAAGAATAAGTAAATTGTTGCTTTCAAATTCATCAGCCAAACTTAGAATTAATGCAAGTCCGATGGAGTTGGTGAGGATACAGATATAGGGATTTTGAATTAATATTAATCCATATTGGTCACCGTCTCACCAACTTTAATCAGCTATTAATTTTTCAACTTTAATGTCAAGTAAGTTGTAATTAAAATAAAAATTACTAGTAATTTGCAATATTTTTTAATTTGCACCCCAAATAACTATACAACTTTTTGTTATTTTGATTGGTGACACATTAAGATATACTTTTAATTTTATTAAATGAAAATCTACACATTTAAAATCTATACTCTTAAAAGTTTTACAGTCTTATTAAGAGTCCAACTGATATGCATCTGGTGAATTTGTGTATTTGTACAATCTTAACCATTAGATTATATTTTAATTCGATCTCTATCATAAAATAAAATAAAATAATTAAAAATTTAAAATATAACTACCACTAAATCTTACTTTTAATACGGTTTCCATTTATCAGATATCACCATAATTACAATTTACAATAAATTGTGAGTGATTCTCCACATAATCATTCACAATTTATTGTAAATTGTAATTATGGTGATATATGATAAATGGAAACCGTACAGTGATATTTATTTTTAGAGTTGTTAAAACGAGTAAAGGGTGAATCCATTCCATCTCACCGAATCCGTATAATACTCAACTCGTATGGTCCTTGTCCGTCTCGCATATGACTTGCTTTAGAAATGGCCCGTTATGCATATTACCTGCTTTACCAATAACCTATTATATTTAATTTTGAAAAATATTTACTTTTTAATAATTTTTTTATCGCGTTAGTTAATTAATTCATTTTGGTATTTATTTTCATGTATTCTTTTTAATTGTACAATAATCATTATCTCAGGTTATATCATCCACTATTCAACTTTCAATTCGATATTTCATGATACATAGTCAATAGTTGACTTTTATTTTTTCAGAAGAAATTAAGAAATTTTATACCATTTTAAATTAGTCAACGGTCTTAAAAAAATTAAAGTTTGAGAAAATTAGAACTCCAAAAACGAAAAATCAAACACTCAGGAGTTTGATTATTCAATCAATTAAAAGATGGACAAGTCCACTGGAAATACGTAAGAAAGCCCAAATACACATTAATCAAATTAAAATTAATAAAAAGTAACTTACACACCTAAAATTTCCTTTAAATATATTCACTTACTATATATATATATATATATATATATATATATATATATATATATATATATATATATATATATATATATATATATATATATATATATATATATATATATATATATTATAAAGTGTTATTATTTAATATGAAATAGATAATTATATGAGTGGAATGTGTGAGTTTTATAATTTAGTTGGACTAATAGTGCGTGCAGGTTACATATTAAAAAAGGGTAAATATCAAAATTGATCCTATAAGTATGACATTTTTCAACTTTAATCATTTTTTATTGCATTTCTCACTTTTTGTCTTCCGTTGTCGATTTTAGTCATAATTTAGACCTTTCTCGCCGAAAATTTAAAAAACTCGCCGGAAAAATTATGCGTGAGTTGCACGCGCTCAAAGTTGGTCCTGTAAATATGGATCGTTCCAATTTCAGTCATTTTTTATTGTAATTTTCACTTTTGGTCCTCCGTTGTTCTATTTTAATCCTTTTTTGTCCAAATTTAATTATTTTTGCCAAAAATTTTAAAAACTCATCAGAAATCATGCGTGAGTTGCACGTGCTCAAAATTCCCATGGTCATGATATAAGAAATCTTTAATTTTTACGGCGGAGAAAACAAAATGTTTCAAAATTGTAATTTATATTTATTAAACTGAAAATTTGCAAAATTAATTAATAAAATAAAATGTCCATTTGCTTCATCTGTATATGATACGATTAATTAAAATACCAAAAGCTGTAATATTTAGGTGAAAACGCAATTTCACATTACATTTGTTATGAATCACGTGGGGAATAATATTATTTTGGGACTAACAATTAATTAAATAATATATATGTTCAAGATTATTTATTTATTTAATTTTGCGTTTCAATTTTTGCTTTAATCTTTTTAATTTTTTATACATAATAATATAAATGTTGTTTTATTTATTAATCTTTTCAATAAAGTTTCTAGAGTCTTGATATATAATTTTCAAGCTTCTTAAAATGTAAACGTAAATTTTCAAGAGGATGAAATCTTTTATTGGGTTTTTGAATGGACTGATTTAGTTAGAATTGATTTATGGGTCAAATCCATTTTTTATCAATATTTTTGTAATATTTCTTTTGACGACAATTAGATCTAATTTTATATTCAAAATTTTCATTTTAATTAGATCAATTTAATGTAAAAATTTGCTCAAATCCAATTCCGAGTGAATAAGTAATAAATGCATAAAGTTTGTAATTTAATTTAAAAATAAAAAAGAGAAATAAAGAGAAAAATGGAAAGTGGAAAGATTAATGCTACTCACGTATGATTTCCAACGATTTTTTTATATTTTCGGCAAAAAATGACTAAATTTGGACAAAAAAGAACTAAAATCAAACAACGGAGGACCAAAAGTGAAAATTCCAATAAAAAAGGGACTGAAATTGGAACAATCCATACTTACAGGACCAACTTTGAGCGCGTGCAACTCACACATAATTTTTTTCGGCGAGTTTTTTAAATTTCCAACGAAAAATGACGAAATTTGGATCAAAAGGACTAAAATCGGACAACGGAGGATGATCTAGTGTAAGGGATCGATTGTAGTTCGTGTGACCAAGTTAAATTATCATTCCTACGAGATAGTTACAAATTTAATAAATAATTCTATTAATGATAATTCGATTGTTTGAAAGGATAATTAATTACACTAATAAAACTGAATTTAAATATTTAAACTAATTCGGAGAAAATAAATCACACAAGAGAAAACGATTTAAGAGTTCAAGGATAGAGAATTGGTAAAGCTCAGGAAGACAACTTAACTATGTGACTGATTTATCTAGACCCGAATTAATTACTTGCAGACGTTTATAAGAGGATCAATAAATCTAGTTAAATCACCTTGATCGGGTATGATCTAACACTTATAATGAGCTGCAAATCTTAGGATCAATAAGCAATTAACTCTCACTCCCTCTATATGTACTTCATGCTAAATTCCATTAAAGGCTAGATCACTAGACTTCCCTTTCTAGGTATTAAATTATTAACCCTTTTGTCTCCTTACCAATTACCTAATAATGATGTTTTACCAAGTAATTAATATTTCAATTGATTGTCTAATACCCTTAGGAATTATAGGCCAATCCCCCCTAAGACTGCCACAAGAAACAACAATTATCATGCAGAAATAAAGAATCCTATTAACTATCAATCAATGATACCTTCATGAATAATTAAAGGAATCAAAACTCAAAACACAATAATATAAAGTCTCAAAATATCCTCTTTAAGGAAATAAATATTTTGTAGTATAAAAAATTCAAGTTTAGGGCAATTAAATCACATAGTCAAAACTGTCTTAACGCCCTAACATTACAAACAAAGAAAATTAGCCCATGGAATTATGAGGGCAAGCCACAATAATGTAATAAGCCTCAACTATTGTTCTAAAATAGTAGAGATAAATAACTGAAAAATAAAGAACCCTTGTGAAGGACTCCGTCTCTTCAATTACGATCTCCGTCGGGATCTCCGTCTCCAATTCAAGTAGCAACTTTGATCGTCTCTCCAGTGGATGGATGGAAGAATATGGGTGAAGGTAGGGTTCTATTGGTGTGTGGCGTCATGTCTTCTCTTCTACTATAATTCACAAACTCGGCCAACTTAAGCCACATGGTACAATTATGGGCCACTCGGTAGTGTGCCTGGTTAAGGATGGCTCACATGGAAGTGCGCTCGGTTGGGGCATATCAACGCTTGGCATGGCGCTTGGTGACACGCAAGCGTGCTTGGTTGACGTGTGTGTGAGCCCAGCAATGTGCTCGATAAGGACATAGACGACCGGTTAAGAAGACAAGGTGCCCGGTTGCTATGCACGATGTAAAACACAATGAAATGTTGCTTGCTCACCGCCATGCCCGTTTAGGAACAAGGTGCCCGGTTGTGTGGCTTTTGTGTTCGATTTGGAGATCGGCAGCCTGCACGACTCTACGGTTTTGAGCATAACTTCTTTATCCGAATTTCGATTTGTGACTTTTGAGTGATTCTTGAGCTCACGTGATTCTCTCTTCCTTGCTTTATATTCATATAAAGAAATCACAAAAACTCCAATATTTGAATGTGGAACAAGCCATGAATTTCGATTGAGGTGTTTCTTGAGCCAAAATGATCTTCTCTTATGTAGCTTTCCAACCATATATCACGTAACTAATTTGGACATCCATACAGATACAAAAAAATTACAGAAAGTTGACGTCTGTTTGCTTACAAGTAGTACGAATTCATCCTTCATTCCAACTTTGCGTTCGTGAACCTTTTTCCTATCAAAATACAAAAAAATATCTCTCATGCACCTTTTGTCCATAATAATTCAAAGTATTAATATTTGTGTGCATAATAGCAATTATACCCTCGAAGAGGTATCAAATCGGACAAAAAAATACATGAATTTCCACTCTCATTAGAGGGCCAAAAGTGAGAAATGCAATTCAAAAAGGACTAAAGTTGGAAAATGTCATACTACATGACCAATTTTGATATTTACCCTTAAAAATATATATATACTCTCTCAAGTTAGTCTCTTATAAATTGGGTTTATATCATGAACATTTGTAAACTCTTTAGTCCCCTTAATTTAAACACCTAAGCAATACATATGATATAAAGGATTGGAAGGGGAGACCACAAGGTTTACACTGTGAGTCCGGTTTACACAAGTGTTTGTGTACTCCTTCTAGGTATTATTTTAAGATATACACTTTAATTTGGGTGTTATTTTTGGGCAAAGACTTGTATACGACCTTCTCAGGTAAGTCCTTACGAGACGAATAAAAAGTGATAACATTGTTATCATTTTCGCTATAAATATTTTTACTTTCGATATAAAATGTTATCACTTTTTATTTATACTATAAATTGTTCATAAAATAGTTTATTGCATCATTATCACTTTCCATCAATGTTATCATTTTTTATTTATACTATAAATTATTCATGAAATAATTTACTGCATCATTATTACTTTCCATCGATTGAGTATCACTTTTCATTAATAATGTTATCACTTTTTATCTGTCTCACGTAAGCCCTCACTTTTCGTTAACGATGTTATTATTTTTTATCCGTCTCATGTAAAAGCTTACGTGAAACGATCTCACACAAAACCTACCCTTATTTTAGTAATGAAAGAGTTGATTAGAACATAAATGATATTAATGTTTGAGTAAATTTTAGATTTTTATTTTTTAACAAAAAAATGAAGGACAAATTTTGTACTTAAAAGTGCAATATTTAATACTAAATGATACAATTTTCTGAGACCACTAAGACGAGCAAGTTTTATTCTAAAAATATATACACCCTCCGGCTCGTTAATATTATTAAGTTTACTATTAGCATAGAAATTAACGAATACAGTAATTTAATATGAGTTGATATCTTATGCACCCTTAAATTAATTTATTCAATAATATATAAATATTTCTTAATAAATGCATGAATTTTTTATATTCAGTTTTTTATTATTTAAAAAAAAAAACTATATAAGTTCTTATTCATTAGCATACTCCCTTCATCATATTTAAAGAGTTACATTTATTGTTTGCACATAGATTAAGAAAAATAATATTTAAATGTGTAGTTGATTGATAGATATAATTTTTAATTTATAGTGATTAATTGTATTAAAGTTGTGTGTGTCCCCATGTAGATATAATAATTATTTTGTATGGGTCTCATCTACCAAAAATGAAAATATAACACTTTTAGCGGGACACCATAATTAGTAAAATGTAACTCTTATGGCAGGACGGGGAGTACATGTTTTTATTAATAAATTTATATGTTTTGAATGTCAGTGTACGAGAAGTTGCCATTTAATAATGGGGCAAATCTTATGTGAGATCGTTTCACGTGAGATCATTTTACACATTTTAAATTAGTTATCACTTTCGCTATAAAATGTTATCACTCCCGCAGTAAAATATTATCATTTTTCATTTATACTATAAATTGTTCATGAAATAACATTATCACTCATTAATTGAGCATCACTTTTTATTATAAAAAATATCACATTTTATCCGTCTCACGTACGTAAGACGTCTCACACAAGTCTTTACCTTAATAATGTATAGTGTGCGTTGTTTTTGATGTTATATGTAGAGGTGGGCGGTATGACATACAGAAGATTTTTAGTCATACCAAATACCGTACCGAAAATTTCGGTATAAAAAAATTCATACCATTACCTTACCTAAATTTTCAGTATACCATAGTTCGGTATACCGATATTTCGATATAGGAAAAAGTATACCTGTTACTTACCGATATTTCGGTATACCGTATCATACTTAAAATATTGGTGTATACCGTCTTATATAGATAGTTTGGTATACCATGATTCGCCTAAAATTCAGTATACCTAATTAAAAACTATATAAAAATGAAAAATAACAATAAAACTAATTCTAATAGATAATAAAATCATAATATAAAAAAAATATACGACAATGCACAAATGCCCAAAATTTTTTTATTAGAAAAAAAATTATTAATCAAATATAAAAAGGGTAAGAGAATTACTCAACAGATTTAGTACAACAGTAAAAGAAAATACAAACCATTAGAGATCTAAACATTTAATCCATCCCTAAGAAATCATCTGTTCAAAAGCTATTAGAGAATAAAAGTAGGTGAACGTCTCCACAAATGACCAAATTAAATAATAGTGTAAAGCAATACAATTCAAATCTTAATATTAACAAAAAATATTAAATGATAAGAGTATTAAATATCTCCACCCCTAGCCATTTAAGAACGAATGTGATGATACCACATACACAATTGAAAATTTTTTAATATATTTTAAATATATAAAAATATATTTATTAGGATTATAATAATTATAATTATTTTAAATAATATAGATATAATTATTATAATTAATTAAAAAATTATAATATAGAAATAAGTAGTTATTATAACACATATATAATATGTATGTATGTATACGTATAATATATTACAAAAAAAATTGAATATTTTACGGTATTTCGGTATATATCAAAATACCGCGGTATTGATAATTTATATACCGTTATTGTACCAAAATTTTCAATATGGTATCATACCTTAAAATTTTGATAAATTCGGTATTTTTCGATATGGTAAAGGCGATATACCGAAATTTCGATATTTTTTTCCAGCCATAAATGTTAACTCCATAAAAATATATTAATTATTTTGTTTGTACTATATCTATGAAAAAGAGAAATATATCAATTAAAATGGAATGCTCTAATTTAGACTCCAATTTGGGTGCACCTGAACGATCTTAATTACTCCTTCTGTCCCAACTTCAACTTCACAGTTTTGGTCCATCCCAAATTCAACTTCATACTTCTATAAAAGTAAAAAGCAACTAATCAATATCTCTCTAACATACTATAATTTCAAATTTGTCATCCCCAAAAGTAAGTCAAAAAGTGAATTTTCTTAAACTCTATATCTACAGTAAACGTGAACATGAATTTGGGATGGAGGGAGTATTAGATTTAGTTATAGTTTAATCTCTACCGCTAAATAAAATAGAGACACTCTCTTGTGAGTCGGGTCGATCCATCACTAAAGTATGTTTATTGTATAGATAAAGTATGTTTATTTGTAGTTAAAGTATGTCAATAATAAATCATATTAGAAAACATACTTTAACAACCATTAAACATATTTTATTTAAATAATAGATATACTTTAAAACGTGTCACGAACTTATTCACTAATCTCGCATTAAAGTTATAAATTTGGAGTGCATCTCTAATCAACCAGTGGGACCGGATGTGAAAAACACATGGAGCAAATCGAGCCCCCTCCCTATTCAACCACCGTGCCACACTCCCCACGCCGCTTCACCCACCCATTCAACTCATCAAGAAAATGAGTTATGTCCATTTAAAGTGCTCAAAATAGGTAATTAGGACATAGTACTAATTTTAATTTCCCATTTCTCACAATTTACAATTTATTTTTCCATACATATCCAACTCCTAAATTTTTGTGTGTAGAATATAAAGTCATCCGGTCCGGTTACTAGTCATCTTCATTAGGAGCGGTAGGTAAGAAATTCCAACCTTAAATACTTGCCACTTTCTTTTCTTTTAAACTAATCCTCCACCACCACCACTTCCGCCACCGCTCCTCCTCCTCATTTTCTTTTTTAATAGGGGTTATCAAATTTAATAGCCATTAATTCACATCGACAAAGTCCGATATGAAAATCGAAGTGAAGGAGTCGACATTGGTGAGGCCGGCGGCGGCGACGCTGGCGATCAGCCTTTGGAACTCCAACGTCGACTTGGTGGTCCCCAATTTCCATACACCCAGCGTTTATTTCTACCGCCCCGACGGGTCGCCGGAATTTTTTAACACGGCGGCGATGAAGGCGGCGCTCGGCCGCGCGTTGGTTCCGTTCTACCCCATGGCGGGGAGATTGAAGAGGGATGAAGATGGGCGAATCGAGATTGACTGCAACGGCGAGGGAGTGCTCTTTGTGGAGGCGGAGTCCGACGGCGTCGTGGATGATTTCGGCGACTTTGCTCCGACGTTGGAGCTCCGCCGCCTCATTCCGGCGGTGGATTATTCTCAGGGAATATCGGGGTATCCTCTTCTTGTGTTGCAGGTACGTTTTAGTGGCTATTTCTTGGTGGTATTATTATTTATTTATTTTAATGTGAAATCAATAATTCTGTTGTCAGAATATTGCGCATTTTTTTTAGCCCCAGCAAGTACAAGTTAAATAGTAAGTTCTCTCAAGTCACACCAACCCAGGGCAGGGAAGGTGGGCTCGGTACACTATTAATTTATATACCTCTTTTATTTATTTAAAAAAAATAAGAGTAATGATCAGTAAAATACTAAATTTAATACTACAACTACCGCTACACATAGATAGATAATCTTAAACTAATAATAAGGAAATAATACTTTCCTCAATGAACAATTTTTGTTTAGTCTTAATGGAGGTTAAGAAATGAATTTTTTAATTTGATTTTATTAACTTTTGGGAAGTTAATAATATATTTTAAGTAATAAATAAATGATAAAAGTGTAAATTTTAAATTAAAATGTAAATGTAATGATTATTGTGTTAATGTTTTATTCAATGAAAATGGTTCAGATTAATTGAGTAACGGTTATTATGATTAAAAAATAAATTACATTTAATGCTGATTGATATATTTTGAACAAGAAGAGGAAAATTAGTCTCTCCTTGTCGGTTATTGTCATTGTTGGACTCTATGTTTTATTACAAAAAAGACAAGTTTAAAATATAGATATTCTCTCTTTTCTATACATGCCTGTATTTATGTATGTTTTATGCCAAGTGGTGGGCTAAGTTTATTAAATAAAATAAATAATAATAATAAAAAAAACATATATATATATATATATATATATATATAATATATTCACATACGAATTACCTTCTCGAAAGGGACGAAGAATAGATTAAATTTTAATATTTATTGTAATGTAATTATAGAATGTATATAATTTAAGAAGATATTTAATTTTTAGCTTCATTTGAGTGAGCTTAAAATATTTTTGAACTTGGCTAAACTTAAAAGCACAAATTATTTACAAATTATTTATATTTGATATAACGGGCTTTTGGGGTCCCGGGGCCGCCAATACATACGTCCGCCCATATACGTCCGCCCCTGTTTTATGCTATAAATGATGGAAACACAGTATAAAATAGTATTTTATAATAATAATAAAAAAAAAATTAAATTGGCATCTTCAGAATTAGCAAAAAAGTTAGACATTAATATAAATAAATTATAATGGGAAAGATTGCGCGTAATGAATCTAATTCATGTGCTTAAATCTAATTTTATATCCCATAATATAAAATTTTATAATTTTTGTGTTTTTTATAAAAAAAATGGTCATATTTTAATATTCTACATATTTCAAGTGATCTTTTTCAATAAAAAATTATTTTTTAAAATAAAATATTAATAAAAAGTGAATATAATAAATTTTGACTTGTATATGATCCTCTCATAGGGAGACGACTTGAGAGATTTATGTGAAAAAAACAACATTTAAATAATACTCTCCCCGTCCATTACTAATGTGCTGATTTGCTTTTTGCACGTGGATTAAGGAGTATTATTTTATGTGTAGTGCATAGTTGTATTAGTGGGTGTGTGTGGATTCCATATTTTAATTGTATTAGTGATCTGTGTGGGTCCCACATGTCTAAAAAGGAAAATAGATACATTAAGAGTGAACGACCCAAAATAGTAAAATGAATATATTAACGATAGACGGAGGACTCGAATTAATTAATGAAATGTGATAGTAGTGCCATAAATTATTTTATAAATAATTTTAGTATCAATAAAAAATAATAATATTTTTAATTAAAAATAAAACTCCGTCTATCAGTTTCTTTCTTAGGAATTTTTTAAATATAGGATCCAAAAAATTGATAAACTATCAATCAAAGATCTAAAATATTGTCTATCAATTAAAAATCGAAAGATATAAAACTATCAATTTTGAACCTAAAATTATAAAATTTTTAAAAATCATATAATTGTACCATATAATTTTTTCCATTAATATATATTATTTTAATATAGTAAATTAAAAAAATTATCTTAAAAAACATGTTTTTTATAGTATATTCTATTAAATATTAATGTAATTATTACTAAATTATTTTGAATCATTTTATGATTTTAGATTGTGAACTAATAGTTTTATATTTTTCATTTATACCTGAATTGATAAAAAAAAAACTTTTTATCCCTAATTAATGAATTAAAAACTGATTATATATTCTCTCTCCGTTGGGTTTTTACATTTATGATAAAATTTTTTGTGAGACGCTACTTATGTGAGACCATTGGTGAGACGTGTTAAAATATGCGTATTATATAGATAAAATATGTTTAATGGTTGTTAAAATATATTTTGTAAAGTATGATGAATGATGAATTAAAGTATGATTTTAAGATGTTATAATATAATTCATTATTGACATACTTTATTAACTACAAATAATCATATTTTACTTATATGATAAGCATACTTTAATAATGGGTCAACCCGTCTCACAAGAGAGTTTTTCTAAATTTGTTAGTGGGAGTGTAGACTATAGACCCCTATTTTATTATATTTGTATTAATAAGTGTGTGGATATATATATATATATATATATATATATATATATATATATATATATATTCTCATTTTTATACGTCTCACCCAGACGTATAAAAATGTGAGACGTATAAAAATGAGAAAATTTATCTTTTTAAAAGGGACAAATGAAGTATCTATATACATATAGAAAATGATAATTATTTTTAAAATATAAAAAATAGTCTCGTGTATACAATCTCACGCAACATTTTAATATTAAACCTGTTTGCTTGATTATTGTGCCATGTATTGACGCACTATTCCATAGTGTTCGGTTGGTGGACGTGGGACTGGAGATTTTGTCCACCCACATTTTAATAATAATATTTTATTAACAACGTTTAAATTACATCATAAAAGTGAATATAAAATATGTTAATATTCCATAAAGGAGGCTTTACTTTCATTATTATATTCAATCTAACATATTGTATTGTTTTATAAGCAATAAAGTAGTTGAACTTATTTGCAGTCATCTTGACGTTTTGTGTTCATCTTAAAAATAAAACTAATTTACAGATGCCATGGATGAGGATTATAAATGTTCACTAATTTTTTTAAAATTATTTTCTCCCAATTGATTAATAGTTGCATTTAGGTGTACAAGGTTTTAAGAATATAACATTTTGTTTTAAAATTTTTTATTTTATCTTATAGTAGTATTATTTTTTCAATAAAAGAATTGGTTGACATATGAATAGTATTATCGCTTGTGTAAGAAAAATAATTTTTTAATAAAAAATTGAGAGTATAAATTTTATACTACAAAATACAACATTTAACACAGTATAACTTTTGAATAACGTCGAATCTGAACTCACGACAAAGTTTTATCCCATTATTACATGTCGTCTATATAGTGATCTTTTTATTGACTTTATTAATTTTGTAAATATTTTAGTATTAAAGTAAAAGATAAGGTGAGTTATGTGTAAGATAATGTCTTTTTTTTTTAAAGATTATTTCTATTGAATGCCTATATTTTTAAGAAGTGAAAAGTCTAATAAAATAAATAAATAAAAAATATCAAATTTATAATTGTAAATGGAAGAGCTGTATTGAATAGTGAAATTACATTATCTTAAGTGAATACCCGAATGTGTACAAATTATTGAAGAAATACCTTGTCGAGATGTTTAGGGTGAGTAGCAGACTAATGAAAATTTCGATGTGTAATGCTAAAAACACATGTCGTTTACGAAAATATTAACATTTCTTCATTTCTAATTTACTTTATGAAATATTCACCCAAAAGTTAATTTAAATAAATAACTCTTTAATACACTTTACTATTTTCTTTAGCAACATTTATGCATGACCTTCTCTCTGTGAACTTTTTTTTTATTAATTATTTTTTTAAAAAGATATTATCACTTTTTATTTATATGAATTGTTCAAGTAATAATATACTTATAATAATACTTTTTATAAAAATATTATTATTTTTTATTCGTCTCACGACTTATGATCGCATGCAACTATTGTCTAATTTTGAAATAAAATGTCGTTCCTACCTCACTCAATTAGAAAAATAAGTCAATTAATTTTTTTAATACAAAGTGAAACAATAAATGTGAATATTTTTACGGAATTGATGGAGTATTATATTGTAAAATGTAACGGTGTATCAAGGTTTTATGTTTGAATTTAAAATATTTACTAACATAATTCGGAAAAGTAAAAAATTTGTTAGTTGTGATCTAGATTTAAAAATGAGTTGCATAATAAGATAAATGAAAAGTAAGCAAACACTTGATATTGGGGTAAGATTGTGTCATGTGAATTGTGTAACATCTTTTATTTAAAAAGGAAATGTGTCAACTTTAGTGAAACAAATCAAAAAGAAAGTGTGTCAAGTGAGGGAGGGAGTATTATCTTTGATATGTAATTATGTAAAATTATATCCAAATGACATTGTGTTATGGAAGCGTACCAATGTGAGAAGGTACCTCACGCAAGTAGTCCCTACAAATATATGAGAGATACGTACGTTAACAACGACAAATGAAGAATCCTTCCCCCAAACACGTGATAAGTACTGTGTGGCCAATATCTTCTTATGACTAAAAGCATCCCCTCATAGTGTTATGGTAGGGCTATCATTGTTTGGTTCCACACTAATACATTATTAAACGTTTTATTTAAAGCAATACATTACTAAACGTCAAAATTACAAAATTTTGAAATTTACGATATAGTATTACATTATTAATTAATTAATTCAAGAAGATAATAATTTCTAATTGTGAGCAGGTGACATTTTTCAAATGCGGTGGAGTTTCTTTAGGTGTGGGAATGCAACACCACGCAGCCGATGGCTTTTCCGGCCTCCACTTCATCAATACATGGTCGGACATGGCTCGAGGGCTCGAGCTCACGGTCCCACCATTCATCGATCGCACGCTCCTCAGAGCGCGCGATTCGCCCCAACCCCAATTCAAGCACATCGAGTACCAACCCCCTCCCGCCATGAAAACCGCCACCACAACCGATGCAACCCCTGAGACGGCCGTCGCCATATTCAAACTAACGCGCGATCAGCTCATCGCCCTCAAGTCCAAGTCGAAGGAAGACGGAAACACGGTGACTTATAGCTCGTACGAGATGCTATCCGGCCACGTGTGGCGCTCTGTATGCAAGGCTCGTGGCCTTCCGGAAGATCAAGAATCAAAGCTTTACATTGCGACGGATGGACGGTCTAGGCTGCGGCCGCAGCTTCCAACGGGCTACTTTGGAAATGTGATCTTCACGGCCACGCCTATAGCCGTGTCGGGCGACCTAGAAACGAAGCCGGTGTGGTACGCCGCGAGTAAAATCCACGACGCATTAGCCCGAATGGACAATGAGTATTTGAGATCAGCTCTAGATTACTTGGAGCTGCAGCCCGACCTTAAGGCCCTCGTCCGCGGGGCCCACACCTTCCGGTGCCCCAACCTCGGGATCACGAGTTGGGTTAGGCTCCCCATCCACGATGCTGATTTTGGATGGGGAAGGCCTATCTTTATGGGGCCCGGAGGGATCGCGTATGAGGGTCTAAGCTTCGTGCTGCCTAGCGCAATAGACGACGGTAGCTTATCGGTCGCGATCTCGTTGCAGGTAGACCACATGAAGCTTTTTGAGAAGCTACTCTATGACATTTGATGCGTGTCGTTTTCCCTCTTCTTTAGGTGTCCTTTTATTTTCAACATTGTCTGTTTCGCCATTGACAACATTGAAAACTCCAAAAAACGTGCTCTGTAATTAAGCACTCTGATGCACTTCTTGCAACTAGTTTAATGAATGTTTACACAAAATTAAAAATGGCCCTCCAAATTTCCTATTCCAGGATGATGTTTCGTCATATTACAATCATTTTCTTAATTATGGTCAAGTGTGCAAAGAAACAAGCATTGAAACACGATCGTGAAACAGGGAATCCGGATTGATCGATGCAGAGTGTAAACCATGATTTACATACCCAAATAGTAGTACTTATCAGATTCAAAACACTCATTACAATCCCAAATCAAATCAAACAAAAACTCAAAAAGAAAGAAAACAACCAAAGTAAACAAATTGCAGAATATTAGTCCATATCAAAGCAGCAGAAAGCAGGAAACAGCAAGAATGATGGAAGAAGTGAAGAAACAAGGGTTGTAAAACAGAGCATCATTCTTATCGCCAGGTTTGCGATGAACAACGTTTGCACCGCCGTAGGAGCCTTTCCCTTTCTGTCCCTTTTCGGTGAAGTTAATGTTGTGACCTTTTCTTGAATTCAATTCTATGCATAATTCAGAAAGTGATTAGAATATAGATTTGAAGGAGAAGTGAGGATTGTTTTCTTACCATGGTGTAGTGGATCTGAGAGAGAGAGTTTGTTGGAGGAGCTGTTTAACATCTGAGAATGTTGATAAGCAGAGGTTGAGAGTAAGTTGGAAGCACACAAGAGGATGAGAATCCAATAAGCAGCAGAAGCCATTTGTTGTTTGAGGATTGGTTGTAGGAAAACTCAGATGATGAAGGTAATTATGTGATCATGAGAGAGAAAAACAGCAGAAAATGATGGTTCGAATTGGAGGTGAAAGAGTGTTGGTTTCTCTCTCCAAAATTGGAAACAATACTACACAAAAACAAAGAATCAGCCAGCTTTCAGATAAAACCAAAACAAAAGGTAAAAGACAAAAAAGGTTGGTTGTGCAGTGTACATGTAATCTCCCAACGGTTGATTAATGAAATTATCATGCCAGTGCCCAAACAGATTTATAACAAAAAAACATTTTAAACCAATGAATATCTTTTTATGTCCGAAATAACGAAAAAAACCCTTTATTTACTAGAATACATTCAAGTGATGTAGTGAAAAATAAATTTCTGAGTAAAATATTTGAGTTAGTGTTTCTCGAGTAATGTATTCAAGTGAGTAATTTAACGTAATTTTTGAGTAATGCGAGTTAAAATATCTGAGTCAAATAATTTTTAGTAAATGTTTATTGAGTAGAAAAATCTTTTACTTGGAAATGTATTCCAATAAGTGATGTTTTTTTTGAGTATTTTTTGAGTTAAAGTATAAGTCAAATAATTTTGAGTTAATGTTTTTAGAGTTAAATATTCGAGTAATGTGAGTAAGTAAATGTGAGTGAACAATATGAGTAATGTAAGTGAGTAATGTAATTTTCGAATTAAATATTTTTCGAGTTAAAAAATACATTATTTGAATTTAGTTAAAAAAATAAAATAATTAAAAAGCATGGAAAAGTTTTCAAAATTCATTGGACACCACTTATAACATTTTGAGCATTGGTAGGGTCTTGAATGAGAAAGATGAATGGCCAATTTAGATTGACATAATCACCACTTTTTTCATATTCTCACCTGGAATCTTTTCTTTTTTAATTTGCTATCCAATTTAAAGGTTGGCCATAAAAATTAAATAAATCACAAATAGCCACTTTTTTCTTTTAAGAAAAAAGAACATTATCATTACATGCTTTAACATTGATTCATGCGAAATATGTCAACACCGAGTTGATATAAGATTATTTGTGTTCCCCAATCATTAATAATTAAAGAAGAAAACTTTTATTATACTTTAATTTTTTAATCAAAAATTTATTTTAAAATTTCGGGATTTGAAGATGAAGAGAGCAGTGTACGATGGAAGCAACGATTTGGAAAGCAGGAGATAGCTTGTGCCTTGTAATCCAGTGAGGAGTGTCAGCAACAATGAAGGCTGGAATGGACCTCTGGTGGTGATGAATTTCCTACAAACGACGTCAATTGTTGTGTTGCTAATTAGCAAATTGAAATTAAAAAAACAATAAGTGCTAACTGTGCAATCTTCTTCCGTATTTTATTCATAGATCAATACAGTACTGACTTTCATTCCTATTGTTTCTTGATCTTCAATCTGATAATTGGTAATCAATTCACTACACAACTATAAAACTAGAATTTAAGTTGTGAATAATCTAATTGAATAGTGGGGTAGGTTTGTTTTTGGGTTTTGGTAATTAAATTTCAACTTTATGTGAAACTAATGCGCATGAAAATATTAATTTATATAAGAAAATTGAGAGATAAAGAGAGAAAGAATATTAATTGTTGTGAAACAAGTAGAAAAACACACTTGGATTCCTACTGTTAATCACTCAATGAACAAGATAACACATTCAACTCACGTTTGCAGATTTGAATATGAAAAACAATTGAATCAAAAACCCGTAAATGAAGAAACAACACTCAAAGGATTATAGTGGTTCGATCATGAAGATCTACGTCCACTTTCAAAGGAAATCGAGCACTCTTTCATTGATAGATGTTTACACTTGATGAAGAAGATTAACTAACTCCTTTGATCATTCATGGATCACTCTCTCTAACAAGCAGAAGAAGAAGAAAAAACGCGCAGATGAATGAAGCAGATTGAATCCTTATGTAGGTGGGTGAGTTGGATCCGTTTCAGCTGCACGACTGATGCCTCAAGCTGTCCAATGAAGCTTTGACACATCAGCACCTCCCTAACAACCTTCTTAACAAACTAACTCCCCCAAATGCCCTTCAACCAGCTCACTAAACCACCACAACTGATCCTTAACCTCCAAGCTAACCCTCTTGCTGAGTGTATACCCTTGCAGCCACATGTACGTAAAATTCTAACGTATAAACTCCAAGGAATACGTATATATTGTTTATACACCACCTGACCAACTTGATACAACCGTTGCATGAAGATTAAGATCATGTTTTAGCCTCCTACTTCTAACAATTCTCCACCTTAAAATATGTATCACATCCTTCAACAAACTTGCTGCTCAATTCCCTTTGTTGCTGCTCTATTATGAGCAGCTCCCTCCAAGATCACTGGGATTGCATTCCAACTAAGCTTAGTTCAAACTTTGAACTAGGCAAGACTTTGGTCAGACAGTCTGCAGGATTGACAGATGCGTCAATCTTGTGCACGCTTACAGCTTTATTCTCTACAAGGTCTCTTACAAAATATAACTTGACATCAATGTGCTTAGTCCTTTCATGATAGCCCTGATGTTTGGCTAAATGAATTGCACTTTGATTGTCACAGAACACCTCTACACAATCCTGTTTAATACCAAGTTCATTCAGCATTCCAGAGATCCACAATCCTTCTTTGATTGCTTCAGTCAGAGCCACAAACTCAGCCTCAGTTGTAGATAAGGCTACAATTGATTGATGGTTTACTTTCCAACTTATAGCTGTTCTATAGAGAGTAAAGATATAACCAGTCAATGATTTCCTTGTGTCCATATCTGCTGCATAATCAGCATCCACATATCCATACAACATTTCACTTTGTTCCTGTCTTCTCTGAAATTTCAAGCCCCTGTCTGCTGATCCCTTGATATATCTCATTGCCTATTTTACTGCCTGCCAGTGTGGCTTCCCTGGACATCCCATAAATCTACTCAGAATACTCATGACATATGCCATATTTGGCCTACATCAGACCATGCAATACATTAAACTTTCAACTGAATTTGCATAGGGTATCAAGTTCATTTCTTCTAACTCTGATGTAGTTGTAGGAGCCTGCTGTGATGATAACTTCAATCCCTGCTTAAAAGGTATTGTAACAGACTTACTTTCAAACATGTTATACCTTTTAAGAACCTTCAACAAGTAGGATTTCTGACTGAGGATCAAGCTTCCACTGCTTCTGTTCCTATTAATGGACATCCCAAGTATCATCTTAGCTTCCCCCAACTCTTTCATGTCAAATTCTGATTTCAACATACTTTTGACTCTCTGAATGCCATTCATAATATGATTTGCTATCAGCATATCATCAACATATAGAAACAAGTAAGTATATTGATTCCCCTCTTTCATGTAGTATACACATCTATCATATGAGCTTCTAGCAAATCCACAGGCTGTTATGTATTGATCAAATCTCAAGTACCATTATTGTCTAGGGCTTTGTTTAAGACCATATAGTGACTTCTTAAGCAAACAAGCCTTAGATTCTCTATTCTGGATATCAACTCCCTCTGGTACAGTCATGAAGATTTGTTCTTCTAATTCATCATGAAGAAAAGCAGTTGTTACATCCATTTGGTGAAGCTCAAGATCATACTGTGCTGTTAAGGATAGTATGATCCTTATAGAGCAATGCTTAACTACAGGTGAGAATATCTCATTGAAATCCACCCCTTCTTTCTGTGAGAAACCCTTAGCTATAAGTCTAGCTTTATATCTTATTTTTCCATCTGGAATTGCTCTTCCTTTTGAAAATCCATTTGCAGCCCACTAACTTTTGCTTCAGAGGTTTACTTACTATCTCCCAAGTTCCATTTTTATCAAGGGACATTAGTTCTTCACTTATTGCAATGATCCACTGATCAGCATCAGGGCTAGTTATTGCTTCCATGTAGCTCTTAGGTTCACTAGCTTCAATCTCAGAGGCTGTATACAGTGCATATGAGACTTGATCAGCTTGAATGTATCTAGCAGGAGGATTTATTTCTTTTTTTTGTCTATCCCTTGCTAGTAGCTGACCAGCTTAAATCAATATTTTCCTTTTTAGTAGCTGATCTGTCATCTGCTGATTCAGAAATTTTATCAGACTCCACCTCAGGCTCAATACTCTCATTTGATGTCACTGAAGTACCAACTTGCTCTAGTAATGGCATCTTTGTCTCATTAAAGATAACATCCCTGCTGACCAGAAACTTATGGCTTTCAAGGCTCCATAGTCTGTAACCTTTTACACCAGATGGATATCCAACCATTACACACCTTATGGCTCTAGGTTCCAGCTTATCTTGCCTTATGTGTGCATAGGCAAGACAACCAATCACCCTTAAGTTGCTATAATCAACAGGTTTTCCTCTCCAAACCTGTTCAGGTGTTTTGAACTTCAATGGTGTTGAGGGACTTCTATTTATCAGATAGACAACTGTAGAAACTAACTCACCCCAGAAGCTCTTTTGAAAACCTCCACTACTCATCATACATCTGACCCTTTCTAGTATAGTTTGGTTCAATCTCTCAGCAACTCCATTTTGTTGTGGAGTGGATGGGACAGTCTTGTGCCTTTTAATCCCCTTTTGTTTGCAGAAGTTTTTAAACTCTTCAGAGAGGTATTCTAGACCATTATCTGTCCTTAACACTTTCAGGGTAGCTCCAGTTGCATTTTCAACCTCAAACAACCATTCTTTAAATTCTGACAGGGCTTCATCCTTTGTTTTCAGGATGTATATCCAAGCTTTCCTTGAATAATCATCTATGAAAGAGATAAAATATTTACCCCTTCCCTTAGTCAGAGTCTTGGCTGGTCCCCATAGGTCAGAGTGAACATAATCCAGAATTGATGTGGAGCTATGTTCTCATGCACCAAACTTCATCATCTTTGATTTCCCTAGAACACAATGCGCACACTGTTCTAGTTTAACTTCTGTTTCTCCACATAACAGATTTTGTTTAACTAGTTCTTGAAGCCCCCTTATACTTATATGAGCTAATCTCCCATGTCATAGCAATGCACTATCATGTTTTCATACTGCATGAGCATGAGCAGTAACAATGCTTCCACACATAAAATACAGGTCATGTTTCTTGATACCTTTCAATAATATATCATCTCCCTTAGTAACAGTGAGATGACCATCTTTTGATTGAAAACCATATCCCATGGAATCAAGCTTACCAAGAGAGATTAAGTTTCTCCTTAAATCAGGGATATACCTTACATCACGAAGGATTCTGACTGATCCATCAGACAGTTCAAGTTTGATTGATCCTATTCCCTTGATCTTGCACGTTTGATCATTTCCAGGGAGTATTGATCCACCATTCTGTTGCTTGAATTCACAAAACCACTGTTTATTAGGAGACATATGGAAAGTGCAGCCTGAATCAATTACCCATTCAGAGGCAGCTTCTGATGTTGTTATTGTTAGGGCTTTAAGAAAATCTCCTTTATCTTGGGCTTGTGCTGTCTGATTTACTTGCATTTTCTGATCAGTGTCCTTGCCTTTGTTAATCCCTTTTGCTTTTTCAGCCTTCCATTTGTAGCAGTTTCTCTTCATATGCCCTGGAAGATGACAGTGATAGCACTTCCTCACTTCACCTTCTTTGGTTGATGATCCTTCTCCCTTGCTATCTTGTTTGTCACCATTCTTGTGATCTTCTTCTTCTTGTTATTTCTTTTGGATTGGTAATTGTTCCTGGCAACTAGCCCTTCTCCTCCTGAGTTTGGTACACCCTCACGTGCAAGCTGTAGCTGCCTTGACTTGAGGGCAAGGAGTACACTGTCAAACTTGACAGTGCCTTGGTTTGCATACAACAATGTATCCTTAAAACTTTGAAATGATTTTGGAAGTGCTGTCATTAACATGAGAACCCTTTCTTCTTCAGAAATCTTAACATCAACACTTTCAAGATCATCCAAAATCTTGATGAATGCATCAACTTGACTTAGTATAGGCTTTTCATCACTTATCTTGTATGCATGAATTTTCACTCTGATATGCAGCCTATTTGCTAATGTTTTCACCATATACAAAAACTCCAATTTCTCCCAAACACCAATGGCAGTAGTTTCTCTAGCTACTTCCCGTAATGCTTTATCTCCCAAACATAAAATGATTGTAGAATGAGATTTACGAAGTACCTCATCATCTACTTGTACTCTTGGAGGTCCTGCTGCTAATGGATCTTTGATGATCTCTGTCTTGACCGGTGGAGGTGGCTTCAATGCATCAATGAGTCCCTGCTGTGTCAAGATCGCCTTCATTTTGAGTTTCCAGAGACTGAAATCCGTTTTCTCAGAGAGCTTCTCAATATCAAATCGGGTGGTGTTCATCTTCTTGGATTCAGCTTCGTTTAATTTCCCACAGACAGCGCCAATTGTTGTGAAACAAATAGAAAAACACACTTGGATTCCTACTGTTAATCACTCAATGAACAAGATAACACACTCAAATCACGTTTGCAGATTTGAATATGAAAAACAACTGAATCAAAAACCCATAAATGAAGAAACAACACTCAAAGGATTATAGTGGTTCGATCATGAAGATCTACGTCCACTTTCAAAGAAAATCGAGCACTCTTTCATTGATAGATGTTTACACTTGATGAAGAAGATT
Source organism: Pogostemon cablin (assembly GCA_023678885.1). Taxonomy (NCBI): domain Eukaryota; kingdom Viridiplantae; phylum Streptophyta; class Magnoliopsida; order Lamiales; family Lamiaceae; genus Pogostemon; species Pogostemon cablin. Next base: position 26,515,534 of record CM042964.1, on the reverse strand, counting down.
AACTAACTCCTTTGATCACTCATGGATCACTCTCTCTAACAAGCAGAAGAAGAAGAAGAAAAAACGCGCAGATGAATGAAGCAGATTGAATCCTTATGTAGGTGGGTGAGTTGGATCCGTTTCAGCTGCACGACTGATGCCTCAAGTTTTCCAATGAAATTTTGACACATCAACACCTCCCTAACAACCTTCTTAACAAACTAACTCCCCCAAATGCCCTTCAACCAGCTCACTAAACCACCACAACTGATCCTTAACCTCCAAGCTAACCCTCTTGCTGAGTGTATACCCTTGCAGCCACATGTACGTACAATTCTAACGTATAAACTCCAAGGAATACGTATATATTGTTTATACACCACCTGGCCAACTTTATAAAACTGTTGCATGAAGATTAAGATCATATTTTAGCCTCCTACTTCTAACATTAGTGAAGGAGAGGTAATGGGTAGAAAATGTATGTGATGATCAGAATGATTGGATTTAAGGTATATATAGGAACTATTTTTTAAAATATAGGTATGAATTTTGAAAAGCAAAACTTAATTTTAAAAACCAAAAACAAACTTCACATAAAAGTATCACGTCAAATCTTCGATCTGCATTATTTTCGTGCATTATCTTCTGTGCCACATGTTAAGTGATTGACACATAAGAAGGGGAAATAATTTCAACCATTGCCCCTAGGGTTTAAGCTTTAAGGTATAATTTTTCTCTCCTACGTATCATCCATCTAACGGTGTGACACAAGAAATGATGTTCAAAATGACACAGAAAATCCGAGTCGAGTATGATCAAGTTGCACTATTCAGAGCTATATATATATATATATATATATATATATATATATATATATATATATATATATATATATATATATATATATAAACTATTGTTCTGCTCCAAAATACCTAAACAGGCACTGATAAGAAGCAAGACTTTAACTAGCCATTTTAGCAAATAGCATGAAAAACCCGTTAATATGAAATATGAGCTATCAACCAACTGTAACTCAACCCGGATCAATAAAGGAGTTTCCATTAGTGTAAAGTGGATACTGACCTCTTTTCTATTAATCGATCTACAAATCAAATATTGATACATCGAAAAAATATCATCCGCTTAATCAGAATGACGAATGGTTATACGATTAAGTAATATTAGACTTACAAATTTACTCACCATATATTTTTTTATTTTTAATAAGTTTTTTTCATAAACTGCAAAAATTAAAGACACGTATCTATGTGAGACGGGCCGACTCATTATTGAAATATGATTGTTATATAGATAAGATATGTTTGTTGGTAGTTATAATTATATCATGTTTTTTTAAAGTATTATGAAAGATGAATTAAAATATGATTTTAAGGTGTTTTAGTATGATTCACAATCATCATAGTTTAACCACCAATAAGCATATGAAGGAAAGATGGAGATATAGGCGTGTTTAAATTGATGTATGGTTTTTAATCTTTTTGTGCTGTACTTTCTCATTTGAGTACGAGCATATCTTATAATCCACTCTTTCAATAAAACTTAAAAAAAACCATCAATAAGCATATATTATTTATATAACAATGATATCTTACCATCCATCATACACATACCTAGCTGTACCAAAATTAAATAGTTTCATTTGCATTTATAATGCAAGTAGGCTTGAAACTAAAGAACCCCACAACCATTAAAACATCCAGCCATAGACAACTGAGATAAGGATGAGATGGATCATTCATAAATTAGGACCAGCTATAAAGAAACATGCGATTAAGATGGACGCGGATATGAATTATACTTAGATAAAAGTATTTAATTAAAATGTTTTTTCTTACTTAATTAAAAAAAAAATTATATTGTGTGTGAATATGCTGATAAAGTAATAATTTCAACATTATGCATCGGTTTCTTTCTCAAAAATGTTTTATTTAAAGGGTTCTGGATTTTGACTTATTGTAAACAAACTTGCAATGCCCGCATGGGCAGCTCAACTGGTCAAGCAAGGGGACAGCTTGTACAATGACCAAGGATCGAATCTCACCCGCAGCGTGGGAGCAACCTCTTAATTAAGGGGGGCTCCTTGTGTGGTGGGTTAAAAGGACTAACCCTTGTTGGTCGGTTGAGTTACCATGATTAACCTCCTTCACATGCTGTCGGGCCGGCGTGCGGGGCGCCTGGGGTGGGCGAACCACCTTTTTGTATACCTTGTTTTAGGCTTTATCTTAGGGCTTAATGCTTATCCTGTATTAATTTGCCACTGTAATAATTAATAAATTAATTAATGACTAATTAATTAATCGTGATCTCTCTCAAGGGCAAAGGGTCAATTTGACCCTTCATCTTATCCCTTGAGATCAAGTAAGCCCCCAACTTTATTTTTTATTTAGCTAAGCCCTTAACCTTTTAAAATTGGATCAATTATGCCCTTTATCATTTTTAATAGGATCAATTAAACCCCTTATGCATCAACTAAGCCCTTAATCTATTTTTTTAGCTCTTCAAAATTATAATTAAATCAAATATACCATAATCCTCTATAAATTAAACATATAACACTTAAACCCATTTTTAATCGCCCACCTGAACTTTCTTTTATATTATTTCGTTATTGTTTCTTTTTTGTTTTTTTTAAATTAATTAATTTATTTATGGAGTATGTTTAATAAACAAAATGTTTTGGTGTTCTTTCTTTATTTTCTTTTTCTGCTTTGATTTTTTAAAGTTTCAATTATTTAATATATATAAATACTTCATGAATAATATATGAGTACAAATCGAGTGCACTTGAATGATTTTAACCGTTAAATTAAATTTTAATTCAATCACTACTATTAAATAAAATAAAATAATAATTTTTTTAAAAAAATAACTCTCCAATACACCCTATTTTAAACCTATAAACCCTATTTCGGTGCACCCAAATCACCCGTAATTTATAATACAATTAAAATTAGATAATAGTATGCTAACATTTTTAATAAAAAAATATATATATAATCAAGAAAAAGTGATAAATGTAAATTGAACTATTTTATGAATAAATTTATATGACGAATAAAAAGTGATAAAATTTTTAATAAAATTGATACTTGATAAAGAAAAAGTGATAATCATGCATCCAATTAAATATTTTCATTAACAATTCGTACGATAGATTAATATTTTTAATAAAAGTGATACTTATCAAGAAAAAGTAATAATCCTTCGATAAAATTATTTAATTTGAACTACTTTAATTTTTACTTTATAGTTATCTTACATTTTTTTAAAAAAAATTTAAATAATAATTTTCGCCTCACATTTATTATTATATTCATAAAATAATTTTAAATATGTAGATGTTGAAGTTATTGGATGATATATTTGAAATATCTTTATAAAAAAATTGACTACAGAATTTAATTTTAATTAATTAATGTAATTAAAATTGAATAAAATAAATAACTAATATTACATTTTTGCTTATTAATATATACTCCCTCCGTCCCGGTGTAAGAGAGACTTTTGGTTTTTTGCACGTAGATTAATGAGTATTATTATTTAATTTGTAATGGGTAGTTGTATTAGTGGGAGTGTGTGCTCCATATTTTAATTGTATTAGAGGGTGTGTGTAGGTTCCATGTGTGTAAAAAAATAAAGGGGATACTTTGGGTGGGACGACCAAAATAGAAAAAAAGACCCTCTTTAAATGGGACGGAGGGAGTAGCATATAATAATAATAAAAAATTAAATAAAAAAAGATTAAAAGAAAAAGAAAAACATAAATAATAAACACAAAAGAACGGAAGTTTAGGAGAAAATTTGAGCAGGAATGTTGCTTAAATAATAAAAGTCGCTTAATTAATAAAAAAGGTGTAGTTTAGATGGAAAAAAAAATTAGGAGGGGTTTATTTGATCAAGAGATGGAAGATGAGGGGTTTTTATGATCTTTTAATTTTATTTAAATAAGATAATGGTTTTATTGATCCAAACTAAAAAGTTAAGGACTTGGATGAACAAAAAATAAGATTAAGGGTCTACTTGATCCCAATAAATAAGATGAAGGGTCAAATTGACCCTTTGCCCCTCTCTCAATAATTTTGAAATATGTTTGGAGTCTTACTGCACCGGGTACATCTGTAAGATCTAATCCGTTAAATTTTAAGAAAATCAATCCTCACCCTTAAATTCCAATTAATAACTAACTTTTTAAATAGAAAATCAATCCTTACCCTTAAATTCCAATTAATAACTAACTTTTTAAATTACCAATATACCCTACACTAAAACTATTAACTCAGGGGTGCACCCCAAAATTACTCATATGGTTGTTACTTATGAAGGAGGTTAATCAGGTTAATTATGATAATTCAACTAATCAACAAGGGTTAGTCCTTTAACCATCACACAAGGAGCCCCTCTAATACGAGGTCGTGTCTAATAAGAGGTTGCTCCCGCGCTGGGGGTGAGATTCGATTCTAGGTCATTGTGACAGTTATCCCTTTGTTTGACCAGTTGAGGCAAATTGATTTTTATTAATTGTGAGTCAAGTAGGCAAGTATTCCATTCAAATAATCTATTTTCATAATTTTATTTAGATTATTATTTAAAAATTAATATTAAAAAAACATCAAAGCGAAGTTTAGTCTGCTGGCCCACCAGCACCACCCCATTTTTAACTTGCCTTGCAAATAGTCAGCCCGCCAATATCCTCTCCACCAAATGGTAATGGTAAATTGGGGTGGTTTGAGGGACGACCCAAACAACCATCCTACCCTAGGCCCAACCAGCATTTTAGCCCTTCCAAGCAGACTTTCAGCGCACCTTCAATTATTTTTACTCGGCCCACATGAATAAATCGAAGGCCCATCAGCTGATATTGGAGAACTGGAGTAGGCCTATTTCTTGGAATAGAAAGGCAAGCCCATTTTAACAAATTTGATTGAACAAATTTTGGCCTACTCACAATTGAAATGGCAACCTAAAAGCCCATTCTCTTAGAACACATTTAGAGAATATTTTCTTTGGGTTTGTTAACGCTACCCAAAATACTAAACAAACCCTACTATTCTTTAAAATATTTTATTTATTAATTTAGGTGCAAAACATTAATGTAAAATTTAATGTGCGACGGAAGGAATATACTCCCTCCGTCCCAGGTTAAGAGGGTCATTTTTCCATTTTGGCCGTCCCACCCAAAGAGTCCCCTTTCTTTTTTTACACACATGGGATCTACACAGAAACTATTAAAGACCGAGTAATTTAAAGAAAAAATATTAAGAGTTACTGTCCGAATAAAAAATATCAGAATGTGGTTGGGTCCATTCCAGAAATTATTGTTAGAAATTTAAAAAGGGTGACACGTAGTACGATATATCAATAAAATCATTTAAAATGTGGGCATTTCTACTTATATTTAGTCAAAGTGACATTTTTTAAAATCTCAAAATCTATTTGGGCAGCAAACCACATTTCTCAGGAAAATCTAGGAAGACATTTATTACCCTTTTCTTGTAATAGAAAAAACACAACGATCGAGGATGTGTTAATTAGGCAAGAATCCAACATCCAATCGATCAATTTGTAAATTTGTAAGCATTAGTAACGACAGATCATATTAGTAATTAATAATTCGAGAAAAGAATATCCTATTAATTAACAATTTAAATCCTTAATTAATTAATCCGGAACAAAAGCACAACTAATTAATCAATCAATAAAATTAATAAATTAATAATCTATAATCCAACAAATTACATACCTGCAGCAGCAAAAGTGGGAAGGATAAAATTCCTTGAGAATAATCCACGGCGGGGGTGAGGCGGAGCTCCGGCTTAGGGGCGAAATCATCGACGGCGGCGTCGCACTCCGCCTCCACGAACAACACCCCCTCGCCATTGCAGTCGATCTCCAACCGATTATTCTCCCCCTTCTTCAGCCGCCCCGCGTGGGGGTAGAACTCCACGAATGTGCGGCTGAGCGCCGCCTTGAACACCGTCGGGTCGAAGAAGTCGGCGCCGCCGTTGGAGCGGTAAAAGTAGATGAGGTGAGTGTGGTGGGTGGCGGGAAGTAATAAGTCCAGATTGGAGAGCCACACGCTGCCACGTGGCGTGTCCGCCATTGGCCTTACCATGGTCGACTTCTTAATGTTTATCGTCATGCTTTGGATAGACTAAACTCGTGACTAAATTATTGGACTTACTTTTTCATTTTATCATGTGGGCGGCTGTCCTAAATAGTGTACTTACCATTATAAGCCCCACCGTGCTTGAGAATAGGTGGAGAAAATAAATAAGACGATAAGGCTCATGCGGCTTAAACTATGGAGGCTCACTATTTAACTTTACTTGTAAATGGTCAAATACATGAAAATTCACTGACTTTGTAATTAATGTATTTTCTTTTATCATTTGAATTATGCCCAGACACAATGAGACATCTTTTATATTCCTACTTAGAGGTGAACAAGCTCGTCTAGTGCATCCTCAAACCGAGTAATTATCATGTCGGACTCAGTTCGATTCAGCTTAATGAGCAAGCTCGATTCAGCTGAAAATTTACTTAATTGAGTTTGAGCAAGGCTCGGCTCGCTAAACAATGTGAGTCGAGCTTTCGAGCCTAATCGAACAAAATTTTAATTATTGTTTAACTAGTCGGTCTTTCTTTTTTTTTTTTGAATTATTAAAGTACTTGGTCTTTTAATCTTATTTGTTAATTATTTTTTGTGAACCACTCGATCTTTTCTGTTTTCTGTGAACTATTCGGGCTTTCAATATATTTTTTTTTTAATTATTGAACTTTTCATCAATTTTTTTACAATGAATATCCGAATATTAATTTCAAAATAATATATTTTAAATATATGCTTAAACTATTAGAAACAATTCTATATATATATATATATATATATATATATATATATATATATATATATATATATATATATATATATATATATATATATATATATATATATATATATATAAACGAGTACATATTCCCGCGTAATACGCGGATAAATTATTATTACCAATAAAAAATTATAATTAAAAATGGTATTTAATTTATAAATATACATAATTTAAAGATATACATGAATAATAATAATAATAATAAAATAAAAGTAATAATAAAATAAAAGTAGTATTCCTAACCAATTAAAAATATGATTAAAGGTGGTATTTAATTTGAAGATGTACATGAATAATAATAATAATAATAATAATAATAATAATTGGATATATTTATATTTTATTGATTATCTATTCTTAACCAATAAAAAAATATGATCATAGGTAGTCTTTAATTTATAAATTTACATGATTTAAAGATAATAATAATAATAGTAATAATAATAATAATAAAATAAATAAATAAAAGTAGAAAGATCCTGCATCCAACCAAGTTTTTGACCAGGGAACGGGAGAATTTCCACTACCGCCGGCAGGCTAGCCGGGCCATATATGTGATATTAAAACAAAAAAATAAAAAATATATGACAATTAACCACGTCGCGATACCTCATAATTTTACAAAGTTATTTATAGCAGTGTATTCGTAATTAGTACTATATATATATATATATATATATATATATATATATATATATATATATATATATATATATATATTGAAAGATTAATATTGATATGATATAGTAAATTTATCTATATATCTAAATATTTCAATAATATTAAAAAATTAATTAAAGTTGATAAGTAATTTAATTTTACTAATAGATACATTCCACACACCATTATTACTTATATGTACAAAACTATATTAGTAATGAGTGAAATAACCTTCTTATACCCTTTTATTGTGTTCAAAAATAATTTAAAACGTAGGAGATTAATGTATATTAGAAATAAAAATCATCCCCCATGATTTTCTCCCTAAAAATAGTTGGAAGTTTACTCAATTCCAAAAGTTCATACCAATTTAATATATATACTATATATTAGAAATAAAAATCATCCCCATGATTTTCTCCCTAAAAATAGGTGGAAGTTTACTGCAATTCCAAAAAACTATACGAATTTAATATACTCCACCATCCCGCATACTTATGGATGTCTGTTCAATATTTCGGTATTCAAAAATATATACAATGATGGTATTTAATGTTTTAGTATTAAAAAATATATACAAAATGGTGTTCAATGTTTCGGTATTCAGAAATATATAATGTTCAATGTTTCAGTATTCAAAAATATATATAATGACGGTGTTCATTATTTCGATATTCAGAAATATTTTAGGAATAAAAAATATGTAGAATGATCGTGTTCAATTTTTAATATTCAGAAATAATTTAAAGAGAGAATGTGGGGAAATTACATAGCTATACGTAATATGTAGGTGTATAATTTGCAGATGGTGGTAAAGTGAGAACAGTAATGATGATTGTTTTTGAAAAAACCAATGTAATCCGATTTTATCTTTCTAAACAAGATTATAATACATCTTGTATGGTTAGAAATATATTAGGATAGTTACGGATATATTGGGTATATCATCCTATTTATTTGTACTCAGTAATAATATTTTAATGATAATGTATCTAAGAGTAATATTAATGTATAAATTATATTAAATAGTATTAATTCCTTAACTAAATGATATGTGACTACTCGAGTTTTCAATCTTGGTATTTCAATTCTCATTTTTAACTACTCGGTCTTTCTTCTTTTTTTTTTCCCTTTTCTAACTACTCGGTCTCAACTTCTCACTCTTTTCTCTATTCTTTGCTTTCTACTCGGTCTCAACCAAGTATGAAAATATCGATATCGATCAAAATATCGGTACCTTAAATATACAGATATATCGATGGATATATCGAATATCGATATCGATATCGGTAAAATTTAAAAAAATACGGAAACTTGAAAAAAATAGAAGAAAATAAATCAACTAACTTTTTAATATATTATAACTAATTTTAATATATAAATACACTTTAAAACTAAATAAAATTAATAACACATGATCAGCAAATCAATAACAACATATTTAAATTGTCTAGAGTGATCATATAATAATTACTACTTATTATTTAATACATAATAATTAATATCAAAATAATGATATATGAGTCTCAAATGTAAAACATGTCATGTCATCTAAATTTAAATAATATTGGCACCAGCTCATCGAATTAGATAAATTCTGAACATAGTTCTGAATGTGCCAGTAATACATCGTTCTATCTTGTTCAACTTTTTGACCATGGATTGGATAGTGTGAGCTAATCCTACCACCATGTTGTTGAGGAATGATTGAACCCTCTTAATTTACTTAGTCATAATAATGTTAATGAAAAGTGATAACAATTTTAATAAAAAAGTGATAATTAATTAATCACTGTAAAACAATCTCACCATTTTCACGCAAGTGTTGCTTTATTTTTTAAAATTAAACATATTAATAACAAAAAATATATATTTGGTTAGTAAAAGTAAAATAATTTTTTTTAAATTATAGAGAATTTTCGATATTTTTGATATATCCTCGATATTTTTTCGATATTGTATCGATATTTCCTCGATATATCTCGATATCTGGGAAAATTTGAATTGTGGCAATTCGATATCGATATTGTTATCGATATTTCCCAATATATCCTCGATATCAGAAAAGAAATATCTTTTTCTCCCATATCGATATCGGTACTCTAAAAAAATGGATATATCGTGAATATATCGTGGATATATCGGGATATTTTCGTCCTTGGTCTCAACTACTCAGTCTTTGCTTTGCTTTCTTTCTGACTACTCGGTCTTTCAATTATTATTTCTCATTTTAAACTACTCGGTATTTGCTTTCTTTTTAACTATTTGGTCTTTCAAATCTCATTTCTCATTTTAAACTACTCGGTCTTTCATTTTTAATTCTCATTTTAAACTACTCTGTCTTCCCTTTTCTGTGAACTAACTACTCGGTCTTTCATTAAATATATTGATAAATTTCTTAGAAGATAGTATATTAAATATATTGACAAATTTCTTAAGAGATAAACTATATTTAAGAGATAAATATATTGACAAATTTCTTAAGAGATAATATATTAAATATATTAAAAAAATTTTGACTCTTGAATATAAATTTTTATAGAAAAAATAATAGATACTTTTTTGTAAAATTAAATATACTTATATTAAATAAACAATGTTAATATATGTTTGATGTATGGATTGATAATTTATATGTATATATTGGATGATTTTAAAATTATTTGATTGAATTTTAAAAACCTAAAACTTTATTTATTAAACCAAAATAAATACAAAATCTTTTATGCATATTTGTTGATAAAATATCATCATTAATTAATTTTAGATTATAAATAATTAAATTAATTTAAATTAATCACAATTTAACGCATCATTGAGGAGTTTTCTGTCAAATATACAAAAAAAATCTCAATCAATTTTCTCATTTTCAATTACTCGGTCTTTCTTCTTTTTTGTGAACTACTTGGTCTTTCATTCTCATTCCTCATTTTCAACCACTTGGTCTTTCTTCTAACTGGGAACTAGTCGGTCTTTCATTCTCATTTCTCATTTCATTTCTCATTGTCAACTACTCGGTCATTCCTCTTTCTTGTAAACTACTCGGTCTTGTAATTTTTTTTAATATTTAAATTACTCTGACTTTTACTGACTGCCCGAGAGTCAAGAAAAAACAGGTCAAAGGATTTTTTTAAGTCAAATCAAGGGCAAATATGTCAAATTAGATCAAAAGTTGGCATTTTTGCTCTTTTTCTTCTGAACCGGGCATTTTTGTAGTTGGCTTTTTGACAGTGGGCACTGTAGCATAGTCCCCTATTAGTATGAAAATTATCCTTTTGAATTCTCGTGTCAGTTGGATGTTTGACATGCAGGAGAGAGAGAGAAACTATATCTTATAACTTAAAAAGGAAAACTTAAATCCTAAAACGGCAATGATTGAATTTCTTTCTCCTCTTATATCTTAATCATGTAAGATGTGACATAGAAAATGATATACAAAAATGTATGGTAGATTCAAAAATAATGTTATATCCTTGTAATGGGATTAATAATCTCATATTAAAAAAAGAAAAAAGAAAAAAAAAGAGGTGCTCTTTCTGTAAACACATATACACTTTTTACTCTGTTTGTCTTAAAACCAATTTCGCATTTCTACAAAGAAGACTACACTCAATTTAATAAGCATACGTAATTTCAAAATTATCATTACACCTTAACACACTTTTACCACTTTTTTTATAATTAAAAAAAAAATCAAATTATGCTGGCCAAGAAAAAGCTTTTCTCCAAATAACTTTATATTAACAACTTGAAAAAGTGGACTTGAACGTGGGACTAAATGAATGTATTCCTCCTGTTCACTTTAAAGAGCTCCATTTTTTCGTTTTGGGTGTTCGCACAAAGGATTTTATTTCTTCTTTTATACACATGAGACTCACACGCCCACCTGGTCACTGGGCTTTTCACTTAAGCGGCTCGAATTCTCTGTGTCATTTGGTACATCATCTCCTGTACCACACCATTGGATGGACGACACGTAGGAGAGAGAAACTATACCCTAATCTTTAAATCCTAGGGGTAATGATTGGATTTATTTCCCCCTCTTATGTGTCAATCACTTAACGTGTAGCACAGAAGATGATGCACGAAAATGGCGCAGAACATCCCGTGTGTCACTTAAGTGAGAGACCCAGGTTCGATTCCCATTGGGAACAAATTAGGAGAGGTGAAGAGGAGAAACTTTTGTTAACTAATGGAACAATAAATGTAAAGCGTTATCCAGAGGGAGTATGAAATAACTACTAAAGAAAATGTATGTTGTTAAATCTTCAATGGCGCAATTAACTCGTTTCAAATGTGGTGGAGTCTGTTTGGGAATTGCCAATGAGCATCACGTATCCGACGGTGTCTCCACCCTCCATCTTATCAACACCTGGTCCGACATAGCTATTGGCCGGACCGTCCGACTGCGTCCCTTTTTCGACCGAACTCTTTTCTCTGCACGGAATCCTCCGCGGCACCCTAGCCTCCCTCACATCGCCTACCAACCCCCACCACCTCTGAAAACTCCTTCAGACAACAGCTCCTCCGACACAGCGTTTTCGATGTTCAAGATCACACGTGACCAAGTAAACGCCCTCAGAGCCAAATGCAATGGCCAAAAGTACAGTACGTACGAGGTGGTTGTCGGCCACGTGTGGCGGTGCGTGTGCATGGCACGTGGCTTGCCTGCAGATCAGGAAACCAAACTGCATATACCTGTGGAAGGGCGGAACAGGCTGGGCTGCCTCTTCCGCCAGGCTTCTATGGCAATGTGATATTCTCGGCCACACCCGTTGCTTTGTGCGGTGAGCTCGTGTCGAGGCCGTTGAGGTTTGTGGTCGGAAAAGTCCACGAGGCGGTGGTCCGAATGGACGATGAGTACTTGAGGTCGGCTCTGGATTACTTGGAGGTGCAGGGGGATGTTAAGGCCATGGCGCGTGGGATGCACACGACGAAATGCCCGAATTTGGGGATCACCAGCTGGATCCAGCTGCCTTTCTACGATGCGGATTTCGGGTGGGGAAAGCCCGTTTACTGCGGACCCGGAGTGGCTCCGCAGGATGGGAAAGGGTTTCTGATGCGTTGTCCAGAGAAGGATGGCAGCTTACTCTATGCTGTGACGTTGTTTAAACAACATATGACGTTGTTCCAGAAGCTTCTATATCAGGGTACTGATCATTCTAAGCTGTAGTGCAAATTTATTTTAGTTGATGCATGTGTGCTACATTTTTTAACAAGTTTGATGGATGTTGGAGTTGTATTTTAGTCTCTTATTATATAAGAAAATAAATAAATTACGTGCTCTATTTTTTCCAATTTCCAATTTTAATTCTAGTACTAGTATGTACTATAATGTGATGTTCAGGCAATATAGTGCCAAACCCGGATTTGAGTATCTTTCTTCCATTATCAAAACCTGCCTTCAACGTAGGAATGTTGTGGAATAGATAATATGCAATTCTTTTACCATACATATTTTCAATGGGCGAATACCCCAACATTAACTGTTCATTTGGTAGACAAGATTAGATAAATGTATAATAAGAGTGTATTATGTATATTAACATGAGTAAGTAATATGTATAAATAAATTTGTTTGGTAGTGTATATAAAAAGTGATTATAATATTTATTGTGTTTGATAGGAAATGGAGTATTAGTATTACTGTATGGTGTAATTTTACCTTCATAATCCTCATTTATAAAATATATTTGAATATACTCTTCTCAAACCTGGAGAAAAATATTCACCTAAAACACTTTTATTTTCTTCCTTTTGTGATCCTCACAGCATCTGTCCGCACTCGTTCAAGCGATAGAGAAATAGAAGCCTTTGTTTCCTCACTCAAGCATTTTCACAAACACCTTGTGAGCGTAGCACTTGATAAGGTAATTAACAACCTAAATCACAACAAACGGTCCCAACTATTGAAATTGATTGTTCATTCTTCAAACAGTAACATAATTGACAGAATTTTTCAATAATCGGAAAAATCAATTATAAGAAAACATGCTAAATACATAAGAAGATCCTTTATTACTGCGCAATAGGTGTTGGAGATATTTGATAGTATTTTTAGATTAGTGAATAGCAAAGCTATTGCTCTTGCTTTTGGATTGATAACTTTTATGATACATACTCATCTAGTTACATGAGAATATATAGTAGTGTGATGAATCTAGGAAACACCACATGGATTAATATTTTTGACTTGACTCAAGGATTTTAGGAGACATACTTTGAATGACTCTACAAATTACCATTTAGCATCCCTCCTTAATTTGTAATCTTCATGCCATCTTTGAAATTTTGAAGCTTCTCCAACGAAACGGCTTTGGTAAGAACATCAACAGGCTGCTTCGAAGTTTTGACATATTCCAAATGAATCTTCTTCTTTTGAACCATATCACGAACGTAGTGATGATGCAACTTAATATGTTTTGATCTTCCATGAAATACCGGATTCCTTGTCATCAAGATTGCAGACTTATTGTCACAGAAAATGGGATTTGGCTTAGAAACATCTTGCTGCAAATTTTTTAGAATTCTTCTTAACCAAATAGCCTCTCGTACAGCTTTATTCACGGCTATATACTCCGCCTCCGCCGACGACAACGCAACTGAATTTTGCTTCTTAGAACTCCATGATATAGGATTTGAACCAATGCAAAAAATATATCTTGATGTTCTCTTCCTATCATCTTGACTTTCAGCCCAATCACTATCCGTAAAACCAACCAACTCAACACCTTTCTCCTTTGCAAATTTGATTCCAATATTTTTCATGCCTTGAAGATAACGAAGAATCATTTTTTGTTGGATAGTAAACTTAATTTTGCATGTGAGATGAAGAGAAATCTACAAAAATTGAGAAGTTATGAATGTTCTAGATTGATTGAGATGTAAGTAAAACTAGAAACTTCTAGCATTTGAACTCATGGATAGTTAAAGAATAATCTAGATTAATGTAGTGATAGAATTAACTAGAAGAACATGTGATTAAATAGGAGAAATGTCTAGATGGAGCTAGTGTAGAATTATCTAGAGTATTTGAGATTGTACTCTTGATTCGTATAAATAGGTGATGTGATGTACCATTTTGAATTAGAAGAAATACAACCAATAAAGTTGAAGTTTATCCAAAACCTTGTTATCTCCCTCAAATTCTTTCTATCACATTTTATTCGCCCAACTAACCAATCCCTACATCCTTCCACAAATACCTACACATATCCCTCCAACCTTATATTCCAACATTTTCACTGCTGCAAAATGAAGTTTGATTGGCTCACTCATAAACCTAGAAATGAGACTAACATGATACAAGCCTTGTATTCGTTAGATGAAGTAGGATGAAGTAGAGACCCAACAAGACTTATATAAACATTAGGATCTGATTTTTCAGCCCCATCATCCTACTTCAAATTTTCATTTAACGCCATCGGAGTTGCTATAGACTTGCAATTCACCATTCGAAAAATTTTCAACAAATCTGAAACATATTTCTCTTGAGAAATGAATATCTCCCCTTTTTCTTGCCTCACTTGAATGCCAAAAAATATTTAATCAATCCGAGATCGGACATCTCATATTCATTCATCATCTTTTCTTTAAACCATTGCACCATTGCTTGATTCGTTCCAGCGTAAATCAAGTCATCAACATAGAGACAAACCATAAAAAAAATCAGCTCCATTTTTCTTCACATAAAGAGATAGTTCGGATGGACTTTTCATGAAGCCATTCTTCTCAAAGTAAGCATCGATCTTGTTGTTCCAACATCTTGTGTTGCTTAAGCCCATAAAGAGCCTTGTGTAATCTGTAAACTTTTTCTTTCCCATCTTTTACTTCAAAACCTTGAGGTTGCAAGACATAAACCTCATCTTCCAATTCACCATTAAGAAAGGTTATTTTGACATCAAGTTGGAATACTTGCAATTCCAACTGAGCTGCAAGAGCAAGAAATACTCTTATTGTTTCTATTCGGGCAAAAGGGAGCAAACGTTTCTGTAAAATCAACTCCAGGTTGTTGAGCATAACCTTTCGCAACAAAACATGCCTTGTACTTTGCACCGTTCCATCTTCATTGAATTTGGTTTTGAAAACCCATATTAAGCCAATTGCTTCCTTTTCTTTTGGAAGATTCACAAGCAGCCAATTTTGATTTTTTTTCAATGCTTTTCATTTCCTCATCCATTGCCTTTCTCCATACTTCCTTTTAACAGCTTCTTCAAAACACTGTGGTTCACTTGCAAACAATGCAACATTAGATGAGGCATAAATTTCAGACAAAGAACGGTACCTTCTCGTATGATTTTCAGAGTCTGAATAAGAATCTTCTTCTTGAGTATTACTACTCGAAGGATCAGCAGGTTTGTTAGAAGATTGCAATGGCACAAGTGAAGTAAATTCAAATGGAAGTTGCTCATCTTCAGATTTTCATTTCCATGCAGCATTCTCATCAAATATTACATCTCTTGAAAGCACCAACTCATTAGTTGAGGGATTGTATAGACGATACCCTTTCGACTCATCACTATACCCAATAAATATCATTCTTTCTCCTTTCCCATCAAATTTCTCTCTACTTTGTGAAGGAATAAGAGCATATGCAATGCAACCAAAAACTTTCAACATACTTACAATAGGTTTTCTCCCATGCCAAGCTTCAAATGGCATTTTGTTCCGAACAGCATTCGTCGGTGATCGATTCAGGATATGCACAACGGTATTCACAACTTCTGCCCAAAACTGGTTTGGAAGTCCCTTGCCTTTCATCATGCTTCTAGCCATCTTTTCGATTGTATGATTTTTTCTTTCCGCAATGCCATTTTGCTGCGGCGTGTGTCGAACTGTAAGCTGCCTATGAATCCCTTCATCTTTGCAATATTTCATAAATGGCTTGAAGAACTCTTCTCCTCGATCTGTTCTTAGACACTTCAATTGATATCCACTTTGCTTTTCAACAAGAGCTTTAAAATCCAAGAACTTTGCAAATGCTTCTGATTTTTGTTCAAGAATGTAAACCACGTCATCCTTGTATAATCATCAACAAACAAAAGAAATATCTTTTATTTCCCAACGATGGAGTCCTTGTCGGACCACAAATATCCAAATGCACTAGCTCAAGCAGAGCATGAGCTCTCCACGCCGTCTTTGGAAAGAAAAGACGATGCATTTTCCCTAAAACACAGCCTTCACAAACACCATCTACATTTTTTATTTCTGGAAGACCAACTACCATGTCTTTTTTCTTCAATAGTTACTGTTGGATTGTATACTAAAAGTCTAGCTTTAGTATGAATAATGTTTTAACAATTTAGTTGAAATGAGAATCAATGATCAAATGATTGCGTCTTATAATTTATTTATATGTCCGATGCAATAGTCCAATTACTTTATACTGTGGATAATATATTGTGCGACAACACACCAAATATCATATTATCGGTTTCCTTATAAAGTATAAACAGATGTTCACAACCGAGATAGACGGAGACTCTCTATTGGGATGGTTGTAGTGTGATTTGGTATTAGTTTGTCTTGACTATAGAATCACATTAGTGCGCTTCATATGTATTGAGCAGGACCACTTGAGATCGTTCGACTTGTACTGTCTATATAGAAGAACTTGATCTCAGTTATTATAGATGTTCGTGCTCTTAATCCCTATACAATAACCTCGACACGTAAGGAAGTATGTATTTCTTTGATTCATCAATGGGTGAGATTTACATGTAATTAAATCAACAAACTCAGTGAGTTGGGAAGTAGTGTTGTCTCTATGATATACTGTTGATTGTAAAAGGAATCCATATCCACTATAGGTTGATGATGTCCTCTTGAGGAGTTCATAAGAATTATCATATAAACCCTGCAGATGGATTTATTCCGGCATGATAATGAGGTTGAGTGGTACTACTCTCTGAAAAGATATTAATTAATGGAGTTGTCAGTAACTTAATTAATTAATGGGCATTGTATATCTTAAACATGGGGAGACTAACGGGCTCATGATAAGAGGGAGTCCATAACGTAATTATGGGATTAGGACGGTAGTGCAGTAATAATATTTTAGTGGTATATATTATTATTATTATTTGACTTAAGTATAAGCTTTGGGCTAAGCTTGGATATTTATGCCCAATGGAGGCCCAACTCTAATTTCTCCTCCTGGTCCCTGCTGTAGCCCATATATAAATCATCTCTGCTATCCAGAAACCCTAACTAATTCACGCCTAACATTGTGAGAAGGGTGAGGGAACAGTAGATTGAGAAGATCTCGAAGATCGTCGCCCACATGACGTCGAGATTGGACTTGGGAATACATCAGAAGATCGGAAGGTTGTTCGCTGCTGCTGTTCATCAACTTTCATGATTTTTCTAAAATCGTATGGAACTCCAAACTAGATGTGTTATATACCGTTGAAAAACCACTGAAGAGAGGATCATTTTGGCATATAGATCACTCGAATCAGAGATCGAATGAGGAAGTTAAAAGTGAGGTTGCGCAGACTGCCAGCGAGAATCTTTGTTCAACATACCCTGGTGAAAGGTAATACGTTTCTATATTTTCTTACTTCCGCTGAATATAGAATCGTATGGAACCCTAATGGTTCACGTTAACCAAATGATCGAACACTAACAGTTGCAGCCCTTTGAGATTTAAATGACCATATCTCAAGTGCAAAAGATTTGTTTCATCTGAAGTACTACTTTTCAAAGCAACAAATGCGTTCATTTTGAGGAGAAACAAGTTGTTAGACGTCATTTTCACACAAGCAATACAATCACCAGAATTTTTATCAAAAATCTCACATTTTTCATCATCGAAAATCAGCTTATAACCTCTTCTCATCATCTGCCCAACACTCAACAGATTTTGAGAAATATTCGGTGAAAAATGAATGTCATGGTTTTGTTACCTTTGCCGGTGTGTACAGCAACAACTCCATTCCCTTCTATGTTTACCAGCTTTCCATCGCCAAGCTCAACATGAGAAGAATAAGTTCTATCTAACTCATGAAATTCATTTTGATCTCCAGTTAAGTGGTTGCTACACCCACTATCTAAATAACAAGTAGAACCAGAATTTTCACTCTCCGTTGCAGAGAAAAATAATTTATTTGTTTCATCTTCTGCAGAAAAATTACTTGCATTTTGCTTTCCTTTTTATCATCTTTTTCTTTGAACCAACAATCTCTATCTGAATGATTAGGAATCTTGCATCTACAGTATCTCAACCAACATTCTTTAGACTCATGAGTATTTCTTTTGCACACAAAGCATTCAGTTTCAGAATTACATGATTGTTGATTAGAACCGAGCACTCCTCTTTTCTTGCCTCTAACATGATTTTAGTGATATCTTCCACGACCTCTACTGGATTATCGTCCTCGAGACGATCATCCTCTTCCTTGTTGAAATGGCTTTCTAGGAACATTAGATTATTCACTTGAAATGTTTGCTCCAATGGCAGATTGTTGTACTTGTG
The DNA here is from genome assembly GCA_023678885.1 of Pogostemon cablin. Classification (NCBI taxonomy): domain Eukaryota; kingdom Viridiplantae; phylum Streptophyta; class Magnoliopsida; order Lamiales; family Lamiaceae; genus Pogostemon; species Pogostemon cablin. The sequence goes on along the minus strand of CM042964.1, from coordinate 26,496,508 downwards.
TAACACCCCAGGTTACGCTATGGGGTTGGGACGCTACTAGATATATATTTTCTAATATAATAAAGGGAATACATAACGGAAATAATATAAAAATCCCCAAAGCGATAATATAATAAAGCAAAAGTTGCATAGAGATTCTTTTACATAATATTGTCTACTCTCCTGAGTAGAGTGAAATATCCAAAACAAGTACGTTCAAATGATATATTTGAAATAAAGTTCTAACAGAATACTAAAATATAATTCATAATATAAAGTCTTCTAAGGGCTTGAGACATCTACAAGAGCCTCTTCATCTTCTAAATCTTGTTCTGAAAATCAATAAGGAGTGAGCGTCTAAAATACACTCAGTGGGTTAACTTAAATGATTGCACAGTTAAAAATAAATATGCATACCAAACATATCATAAAATGTAACATATGCCAATTTAATAAAATAGTTTTGCATATTGTCGTTCGATAACTAAATGAAAATATTTTAGACCGAACCGTCATCCGATAACTTGTGTTAGTTGGTATATGTGCACCGGGCCGTCACCCCAGTACGATGATAACATACTTTAAAATACATTTTAGTACTGAACTGACGTAGCCAAAAACTTGTGTTAGTTGGTATATGTGCAACGAGTCGTCACCCCGTACAAGTGTTAGTAAGAAAATATTTATTATCGAACTAAAAGGACACATGACACATAACATGACATATAAGTAACACATATCACATTTTAACATAGCAATTATGACATATAATGTAGCACTCTGTAAAGAGTGAAAGTTACCTCACCTCAAACTTTCCAGGGAAATAGTAGACAGGACTACACTTGCTCTTGAGTCTCAGGTATGCCTGCAAGAGTATACTAAATTGAGTCCTTCTTGTAATAATAATTCCTATTACTAAAACTAATATTATCATATAATTAATATAAACTAATTATTAACTAAAGAAAATATAAATAATTAATCGTTAAATAAAATGTTTATACTTAAAATAATTAAATAAAAGATACTTATTTCTTAAAAAATTAAAAATAATAATTTAATAATCTTAGTAATAAATGGTAACATTAAAAATATGGATACAAATAACATTAATTTTATTAAAAAAATATAAAGATTCTACACCTAAATAATAAAATGGTAAAATTATATTTAATATTTAAAAGAATTAAATAAAATCATATAAAATAAAAAAATAAAATATTAAACTAATACACATATGTATAAAATGTGTAATCTGGACGTATACTGCAAGTCAGTTGCGTTTTAAAATTTTATTTATTTATTATTAATATATATATTTTTTATAAATTGCAGTTAAGTCCCTTCATTATATTAAATTCTCATTTAAACTTACCCTAAACTTTAACCTTATTACAAAATGACCCAATTTGAATTATACAACTCCGTTTGAAAATTCAAAAGCACGTATGGAGTCCTCGCAAGGTGAGGATCACATGCATACCAATTTTTCATGAAAATAACGAAGTTTAAAGGGGACAAAATTTTAATATGAAGTGAGTCTCTTCCCATCTTCTTCATTTCATGTCCAAATTCAAAACTAATTATATGTTTGTAATCCTCGTGAGGAGAGCTTCAAAATGGTCTATAATATCAAAGCTATCTCACACCGAAATAAAATATGTCATTAAAGGGTTATAACTTCGACTGAGCTTATCTAACTCATACGAAATCTAGTTCACAAAATAGTTATATATATAGAATCCACGCATCGAGACGATCATTTTCGTATATAACATGATAAGGTTTGACTAAGAATAGAGAAATTCTCAAAATTGCAGAGTTGAAAATTTATATACACGTATGTGACGTATGTGTATGAGCTTGTATGTGTGTATATATATATATATATATGTGTGTGTGTGTGTGTGTGTGTGCGTGTGTGCGCGCGCGTTTACAAATATGTGTGTACAGTGATGCTTACCTTCCCTCTACTTCTGCTGAAATGGAAGGAGTCTCTAATTCAATCTTTTCCCACTTATATCCTTCTAAATATTATTCTAATTAAGGTAAGAGTCTAGCTATTTAATCTCTTTCACTTCTGATATATACTACACGTAGACTAACTAGGTGTAATCTTTAATCCATTGAACTTTGGCTTAAAATATAACATCCCTTATCCAAATCGAATTTATTTATTATTATTATTAAAGCATGTGATATATATATATTAATAATATATATACTGTATCTTTATTACTTACTATCCATACGTACATACATACATACATATATATATATATATATATATATATATATATATATATATATATATATATATATATATATATATATATATATATATATATATATATATATATATTAGCGGATATTACATCCACCCCTACTAAAAATAAAACTTCGTCCTCGAAATTTCACTTACCAGTTGTGAATAAATTTGGATATTTATTTCGTATGTCGTTTTCACGTTCCCAAGTCGCTTCTTCTTTATTGTATCAGCTCCATTGAACTTTAACTAAAATAACTTCACGATTCCTTAGCTTATGAATTTTTCTGTCAAGAATGGCTATAGGAATTTCCTCGTACACTAAGTAGTCATCGATTGTTATAACCTCGTGGTTAACAATGTGGCTTGGATCAAATACATATTTTCGTAGCATGGACACGTGAAATACATCATGTACTCTAGCTAGTTCAGGTGGTAAAGCTAATTTGTATGCCAACTCGCCGATCCGTTCCAAAATCACGTAAGGCCCAATGTATCTTGGCTTGAGTTTTCCTTTCTTTCTAAAGCGAGAAATTCCTTTCATTGGTGAGACATTGAGAAAAACTTTATCTCCTTCTTGGAACTGCAAATCTTTGCATCTTTTATCAGCATATGACTTCTGTCTATTTTGTGCTGTCAAGATTCTTCTTCTAATCTTTTCAATCGCTTCCACTGTCTTTACTACTATCTCTGGTCCTAGAAATTTCTTTTCACCAACTTCATCCCAATAGAGGGAAGATCTACACTTCCTTTCGTAGAATGTTTCGTAAGGGGCCATACCTATTGTGGCTTGAAAAATGTTGTTATAAGCAAATTCTATCAGTGGTATGTATCTTTCCCAACTTTTCCCAAAATCTAGGACGCATGCTCTCAACATGTCTTCCAATGTTTGAATAGTCCTTTCAGACTGACCATCAGTTTGCGGATGAAATGTTGTGCTAAACTTAAGTTTTGTGCCCATCGCGTTTTGTAAGTTGTGCCAAAATTTTGATGTAAACCTTGGATCTCGATCTGAAACTATAGAAACTGGTACACCATGTAATCTAACAACTTCTTCTAGATAGATTTGTGCAAGCTTATCCATTCAGTGAGTCATTTTGACTGGAAGAAAATGCGCTGACTTGGTCAAATGATCCACTATCACCCATATAGCTTGATTTCCTCGCACTGATCTTGGTAATCTAGTAACGAAATCCATTGTGATATTCTCCCATTTTCACTCAGGAATCTCTAATGGCTTCAAGATCCCCGAGGGTCGTTGATGTTCTGTGGCAAGTCATGCACTTTTGGATAAACAAGCCTATATCCCTCTTCATATTTCTCCACCAAAATGCATTCTTCAAGTCTTGATACATCTTGGTTCCTCCTGGATGTACTGTGTATGAAGTAGAATGAGCTTCTGACAAAATTTCTCTAATAATATTCTCATTTTTAGGAACACATAATCTTTTTCCAAAGACGAGTGCCCCATTGTCAGTGAGAGCAAATCCCTTTCCTTACCCAATTTTCACGCGTTCCTTAATTTTTTTGAGAAATTCGTCTCCATCTTGAAGTTCCTTGACTCTATCTCTTAAGGAGGGTTTAATCAGTAATGCAGTTAATACTGCTTCAATGCTACTTGGAGGTATCACGACTTCCAAACTCATCCGAGAGAACTCAGCCACCAATAATTCTTGGTTTGTTATAGAACAGGCTAATGCCCCCTTTTCCTTTTCAGTGAAACTCTGTATTTAATCTACATTCGTAGGTGTCTTCCATTTCTCTACTGCTTCTACCTTGGTCGGATCCACCTAAATTCCTCGAGCTGACACAATATGCCCAAGAAATACAACTTTGTCTAATCAAAACTCACATTTCTTGAATTTTGCATACAACTTTTCCTTTCTTAGTGTCTCTAGAACGATTCTCAGATGTTCTTCATGTTGTTCCCGATCTCTAGAATACACTAAGATATCATCAATGAACACGATCACGAATTTGTCCAAGTACGAGTGGAAAACACGATTCATCAAATCCATGAAAATTGCTGGTGCATTGCTGAGACTAAAAGGCATCACTACAAACTCATAATGCCCGTAACGTGTTCTAAAAGCAGTCTTCGAAGTATCGCTTTGCTTGATTCGCACTTGATGATATCCAGATCTCAGATCTATCTTGGAGAACACGCTAGCACTGCCAAGTTGATCAAATAGATCCTCAATCCTTGGCAAGGGATACTTATTCTTGATGGTAAGTTTATTCAATTCTCGATAATAGATACACATCCTAAACGAACCATTTTTCTTCTTTACGAACAAAACAGGTGCTCCCCAAGGTGAAACACTAGGGTGTATGAAACCCAAATCCAAGATTTCTTGTAACTGGTTCTTCAATTCTTGTAATTCCTTTGGTGCCATTCAATAAGGTGCTTTTGAGACTGGTGCTGCTCCCGATACTAGATCGATTGTGAATTCTACTTGTCTTTCGTGTGACAAGCCTGGTAAGTCTTCAAGAAACACATCCTTTTATTCTCGCACAATAGGAACATCCTCTATGCTCATCTTTTTGCCTTCACTTTTCACGATGTTCACTAAAAATGCTTGACATCCCTCTTTCTTCATTATTTTGATCGCTTTCATTGCAGTTATAACTCGCGGTACTACTCCAGCTTTCGCTCCGTGAAAAATAAACTTCTAATTTCCTGGGAGTTGGAATTGCACATCTTTTTCACGACATCTAATTATAGTATGATTAGCTCTAAGCCAATCCATTCCTAAAATTACATCAAAAACTTTCATCTCAATTACGTGAAGGTCTGCAAGTAGAACTCTGTCATTCGTCCCTATCTTCACATTTTTGCATAACTTCATGGTTCGGATGGAGTTACCAGAAGGTATACTAACCTCAAGAGTTGATATGTCTAACTCCTCACAATTATTTTCTACTTTTTTATACATCTTAGCAGATATGAATGAATGAGTGGCTCCCGTATCGAAAGTATAAGAGCAGGAGTGCCAAATACTGATAGCATACCTGCCATTGTTTCTGGTTCTTCCTCAGCTTCTTGCTATGTCATAGCATATGCATATGCTGGTCTAACACTCGATCCTTCTGCTGCTTTATACTTTGGGCATTCTAGTATGGTGTATCCCAGTTGACGGTATTAATAGCATATTTTGGTTCCATATAAGCATGCTCCCAGATAATTCTTTCCATATTTTGGGCAGGAATAATTTGTTCTGAGTGGCGGTGGTCCTGATCCACCTCCAATTTTTATTTGCTTGTTCTGAACCTTATGGTTTCCTTTTCCGATTACCGATCCTCCCACTTGCGCTTTGTAGGTATTTCCATCACCTTTTTATTCTGGTTGTTGTTGTTCTTTTATCGAGACTCAATTTCTTGAGCTCTGGAAAATGCATCTGCAAAAGTCATCATCCTTTGTCCAGCCAAGATAGTGCTGATCTCAGACCGCAATCATTTTTCAAATCGTCTAGCTTTCTTCTCCTCCGTGTTGACAAGGTGTATGACAAATCTGTAGAGTCGATTTAATTCTCTTTCATATTCGAGAACACTCATTGTTCCTTATTTCAATTGCAAAAATTCACTTTCTTTTTCATCTCGAAATGACTGGGGCATGTAGTTTAGAATTATCACATTCTTGAAGTCTTCCCATGTCATCCTTGCCTTCTGTTCAAGTGTCTTGGTACGTCCATAAGCCTCCCACCAGAAATCTGCTTCACCCACAAACTAAAAAACAGCACACGCGATCTTTTGTGCATCTGTGCAATCGAGATAGGTGAAAATCTTATCCAACGACCTCAATCATTTCTCTGCTTCTGCGGGGTCCTCCGTTCCATTGAATGTTGATGGATTGAAATGTCGAAATTGTTCAATTACCAAGGATGGTTCATTTCTAGGAATAGGTTCTGGTGGTGGTGGTCGTGCAGAGTTTGCGTGAAATTGTTGAGTCAATCCTCGAAGGATTGTCACCAAGTCATCTCCTGGATCACTACAAACATTCTCAAGATTCTCATTAGTAGGTAGGTTTTGTGGTCTTCTCTGACTCATGATCTGATAAAAGTGTTATAGTTATAATAGTACTTCAATTAAACATAACAATTGAGATAATTAAATATATAAACATTTATATCCATAAAATTGTGTCATTAAGACACTCGAAACATCACTGTTAGTCATACATCAATAAATTATGCATCATAAAGTACTGTCTCAAAAGGGCCTATCAAGTGCGACATATATATATATATATATATATATATATATATATATATATATATATATATATATATATATATATGCATACTACCCATTTAAGGGTCAAAAGGTTCCTACTATAGGAACATGTCACTACTACTATAATAAAGTCATAGCAAGCCTAAGTCAGTGTAGTACTAGTCTGTCTAATCAATCACATCTCCATCACCCCCCAGGTCCATCATCACCAGGCTCCACTGGTGAGATCGAAATCTCCTCCTGAACAAATACCGGAACTGGAGGAGTAGGTGGCACGAGGCTCAGAAGCCAGGCATGGAACATAGATGCACAGTAAGCTATATAGTTCACCACGGGAGGTCTAGGTAGAATTACAAACATCTCATGGTATATGTGAAGAGCGTTGTTAGTCCATGACTCCGGTACGATGTTAATTAAGAGGAGACAATGACCAAAATCATCCATATCCCCATTTCCTTGTGCATCTAAATTTTGCATCGCTAATGTGGTTTCCCAGGTCTTGCTCTTCAGTCCGTCCCCGAAGTTGTGCTCTGAATCTTCTTCGAGCATTGATCTCGTCAATGATCATCTGAGTTACAAGTTAAAAACCCATTCTAAGTTTATTTAAATATTAAAAAACTTTAAATATTAAAGATTTTGAAATGTTTAAAACAAGTCAGGAAATCCTATAGTGTAATGATGTCATAATCTAAGGGAATGAGTTGTCCTAAGGATGTAGTATTATGACCTAAGTTAGGTACTTGAGCAAGTCCGATATAGACTGCTCTGATATCACGCTGTAACGCCCCGGGTTACGCTATGGGGTTGGGAAGCTTCTAGATATATATTTCCCAATATAATAAAGGGGTCAAGAATGCACATCGGAAATAATATAAAAATCCCTAAAGCGATAATATAATAAAGCAAAAGTTGCATAAAGATTCTTTTACATAATATTGTCTACTCTTCCAAGTAGAGTGAAATATCCAAAACAAGTACGTTCAGATGATATATCTGGAATAAAGTTCTAACAGAATACTAAAATATAAGTCATAATATAAAGTCTTCTAAGGGCTTTGGACATTTGTAAGAGTCTCTTCATCTTCTAAACCTTGTTCTGAAAATCAATAAGGGGTGAGCGTCTAAAATACACTCAGTGGGTTAACTTAAATGATTGCATAGTTAAAAATAAATATACATACCAAACATATCATAAAAAGTAATATATGCCAATTTAATAAAATAGTTTTGCATATTGTCGTTCGATAACTAAATGAAAATATTTTAGACCGAACTGTCATCCGATAACTTGTGTTAGTTGGTATATATGCACCGGACCGTCAACTCAGTACGATGATAATATACTTTAAAATATATTTTAGTATTGAACCGACGTAACCAATAACTTGTGTTAGTTGCTATATGTGCACCGAGTCGTCACCCCGTACAAGTGTTAGTAAGAAAATATTTGTCATCGAACTAAAAACACACATGACACATAACATGACATATAAGTAACACATTACATTTTAACATAGCAATCATGACATAAAATGTAGCACTCGGTAAAGAGTGAAAGTTACCCCACCTCAAACTTTCCAGGAAAATAGTAGACTGGACTACACTTGTTCTTGAGTCCCAGGTATGCTTGCAAGGGTATACTAAACTGAGTCCTACTTGTAATAATAATTCCTATTACTAAAACTAATATTATCATATAATTAAGATAAACTAATTATTTACTAAAGAAAATAGAAATAATTAATCGTTAAATAAAATGTTTATACTTAAAATAATTAAATAAAGATACTTATTTCTTAAAAAATTAAAAATAGTAATTTAACAATCTTAGTAATAAATGGTAACATTAAAAATATGGATACAAATAACATTAATTTTGTTAAAAAAAATATATAAAGATTCTACACCTAAATAATAAAATGGTAAAATTATATTTAATATTTAAAAGAATTAAATAAAATCATATTCCCTCCATCCCATAGAAGTTGACACACTTTCCTTTTTGGTTTGTCCATCTAAAGTTGACACATTTCCTTTTTAATACATGGGACTCACATAAAAACAATTAATCTACTCTCATGAGCTCTACATATCACATCTAATACAACTACCCACTACACATTAAATATTATTTCTCTCACTTCAATTTACTTCACTTTATATTAAATTATTATATTCCTTAATATCCGTGCCAAAAAAATTATACCAACTTTAATGGGACAGAGGGAGTATAAAATAAAAAAATAAAATATTAAACTAATACACGTATGTATAAAATGTGTAATCTGGACGTGTACTGCAAGTCAGTTGCGTTTTAAAATTTTAAAATTTTATGTATTTATTATTAATATATATACTTTTTATAAATTGCAATTAAGTCTCTCCATTATATTAAATTCTCATTTAAATTTACCCTAAACTTTAACCTTATTACAAAATGACCCAACTTGAGTTGTACAACTCCGTTTGAAAATCCGAAAGCACGTATGGAGTTCTCGCAAGGTGAGGATCATATGCATACCAATTTTTCATGAAAATAACGAAGTTTAAAGGAGATAAAATTTTAATATGAAGTGGGTCTCTTCCCATCTTCTTCATTTCACGTCCAAACTCAAAACTAATTATATGTTTGTGATCCTCGTGAGGTGAGCTTCAAAATGGTCTATAATATCAAAGCTATCTCACACCGAAATAAAATATGATATTAAAGGGTTATAACTTTGACTGAGCTTATCTAACTCATACGAAATCTATTTCAAAAAAGAGTTATATATTTGGAATCTACGCATTGAGACGATCATTTTCATATATATCATGATAAGGTTTGACAAAGAATAGAGAAATTATCAAATTGCAGAGTGTGAAAATTTATATACACGTATGTGTATGAGCTTGTATATATATATATATATGTGTGTGTGTGTGTGTGTGTGTGTGTGTGTGCGCGCGCGCACATTTACAAATATGTGTGTACAGTGATGCTTACCTTCCCTCTACTTCTGCTGAAAAGGAAGAAGTCTCTAATTCAATCATTTCCCACTTATATCCTTCTAAATATTGTTATAATTAAGGCAAGAGGATAATACAGAATTCTACTTATTTAATATCTTTCACTTTTGATATCTACTATACGTAGATTAGCTAGGTGTAATCATTAATCCATTGAACTTGGGCTTAAAATATAACATCCCTTATCCAAAACCGAATTTATTTATTATTATTATTAAAGCATGTGATATATATATATATATATATATATATATATATATATATATATATATATATATATATATATATATATATTAATAATATATATATTGTATCTTTATTACTTACTATCCATATATATATATATTAGTGGATATTACAACTTACTTACCCTCTGCTCATGTGCTTCCAAAGATCCTATAAGTTCATATCGAGTGAGTTTTGCAAGATCCTTTGTTTCTGAAATTACAACAACAATATGCTCAAACTTTTGCTGAAGACTTCTTAACATCTTCTCGACCACTTTCTTCTCTGGAACTTCATCTCCACATCTTTTAATTTGGTTGACGATCTCGAAAACCCTCGAGAAAAAATCTTTGACAAGTTCACCTACTTTCATCGACAAGTTGTCAAATTGACTCCATAAGGATTGCAACTTGATAGCAATCACTTTCTCAGATCCTTGAAACTCTGTCTTTAAAGTTTCCTAAGCATCCTTCGCCTTCTTGACTCCGAAAGTTCTCATATAAATGGTTTTGCTCACACCTTGTTGAATAAATCTCAGTGCCGTTGCATTTTTCTTAACATTCTCCTTGTATTTTTTTATTTTTTTGTAGTCCATTGATCAGCTTTCTTATTTTTCGGTGGTTCCTCGTAGATTTCTTCGATCACATCCCAAAGATCATGTGAAAGAAAGACAGTCTCCACTGTTGAAAATTGGAATCTGACCTGTTGTATATGAGAAAATAGAATTCTGGGGTGCAACCATATATTCGTAACATATACTCTGATACCAAGATTGTTGGAGATATTTGATAGTATTTTTAGATTAGTGAATAGCAAAGCTACTGCTCTTGCTTTTGGATTGATAACTTTTCTGATACATACTCATCTAGTTACATAAGAATATATAGTAGTGTGATGAATATAGGAAACACCACATGAATTAATATTTTCGACTTGACTCAAGGATTCTAGGAGACATATTTTGAAGGGAAAATATCAATTTTGGTCCTCTAGGATAGACCAAATCAAACTTTATTCCTCAAGTTTGTTAATTTCTCAAAAGTTGTCCTTCGGTGTCCGATTTTAGTCCTTTTCATCCACTTTTGGTCCTTTTTGTCCACTTTTGGTCCTTAAAGTTCCGGAAAAAATGATCAAAAGTGGACAAAAAGGACCAAAAGTTGACTAAAAGGACTAATTTCGGACACTGGAGAACCACTTTTGAGAAATTATCAATCCTTAGGACTGAAATTGGATTTGACTTATCCTAGAGGACCAAAATTGATATTTACCCTATTTTGAATGACTCTACAAATTACCATTTAACAATAGGTTTGTAAATGCCTGCGAACTTCTTCAAATGGGAGTGGGAGAAGAGACGGCGTATTTGGATAGAAAATAAATGCACAATTTCTTGGAAATAACTTATTGCTATGGAAATGTTATTATCGAAATGAAGAATCAAATTTTAATAATGGGGAAGAGAAGAGGAAATTGATTTTTGGATGATGGGGAAGACCTCTTCATCTCTGAAATGCAGTAGAAGAGATACAGTGAAATGGTTTGGTGAAGGAAACAATACTTTGAATATGTGATATTTTTAAAATATGAATTGAACCCAATTTTGTAATTTCAAAACTTTGTATGGATGAACTGTTGAATACAGACACAGTATATGGCGATGGGTGTGAGATTAACAATGTAAAAGGGTTACAGGTTCAGGTATTAATGTCGGGCCCCTTTATAGGCACATGATATCCTTTGACAATTTGGTGTGACATTTGTAAAGACATGATTTCTCCGTCCCACTCAAAGAATTCATTTTTTCTATTTTGAGCGTCCCACCCAAATAGTTTCATTTTCTATTTTACACACATCGAACTCACACATATTCACTAATACAATTAAAATATGGAACTCACACTCTCACTAATACAACTATCCAGTACATATTAAATAATAATAATATTTAATTCACGTACAAAAAGTAAAAGTGTCTCTTTAGAAGGGATGGGGGAATACTACCTATATGAAACCCCCATATTACACCATACCAAATCAACAGTAATAATTAAATAAAAAAATTATTAAAAGGGAGTGGCTATTTGCACCCTCGAAATTGTTAGATGAACCCTCATTACTAAACGTACCCCATCGAAATTAATAGTTACCTATTTAAATTACTTAATACATCTCATACAAAGACAATTTTACCCTTTTTAACTATACCCAAATTTAAAAAATCTAATCCACAATATTAATGACAGATTATAGTGGGATTAATCCTTACTTACTCCATATATTAATCATTATATTATAATTAAGAATAAAATTTCCTTCCCGATAACTTCAATATTACAGAATTCATTCTTTTAATTAAAATTAATTTCTTGCGTGTCCACTCCATGTGTTCGATCACAAACTTCGAACGATTTTGTGTATTTTCTATCTTTTGCGTTGTCTTGGTTTGGGTTTTCCATGGAATACTTAATCAGTCCTCCCAACATGATTTTTTTTACTATTATTCATATTCTTTTAATTAATTTTAATTTCTTGTGTGTCCACCTTCCATATGTTCGATCGCAAACATCGAATGATTTCGCGTGTTCGTCAGTTGCTGCTGTAAGAAAGAAACAAAAAAAAGGAAAAAAATTAGGATGTTCGGTCACTACAACCGAACACAAGTAAATCTGTTCGGTTATAGAAAGCGAACAGTAAGAAAACAACACTCAACTGTTCAATCACAAACGTCGAACAGATTTAAGTGTTCTACTATTGTCGTCGAACAATATACTACAGCGGGCTAACAACGAAACGATTCAGCATGTTTCAACTCAACTTCTTTACAGTAATCAACCATATAACTCATAATCCCTATTTGTTTGTTGCAGTCGAATATGATAATTTTTAGAATAAAAATTACAGATCATGCTGTGTATACAATCTACTATTTTACAAACTAAAACCCTAAACTCTAAACTAAATTTCAAAAATAAACACTGATCTCATTGCTCTCGTCATGATTATGCTCCTCCTTTACGATTATTGTTTGTTGCGGATGATCATCATTCTCAGTTTTTACTTGTTCCATGATACTACGCTGATACAGAATGATTTAGGATTGATCGTGGTTTGGTGATTATAACAATGGGGTGCATTTAGAAATCTGACTGGGGTGTATTTAAAATTTTAATTATAATTAATTTTATTTTATTATTTATATAAGGGTATTTACGTTTTTTCACATTATCATATTTTAATTTTATAAATTATTGGGGTTCATTTAACAATTTTGGGGGTGCAAACAGCCGTCTCCTTATTAAAAATCATTGTTTTTCAACAATTTTTAAATGATCAATTTTTAACCGAAATGCCCCCCACATTTTAATTATTCAATGTCGGTATGGTGTTGGCCTCAACATAGGATACTGACTTATTATCCAACATCATCATTTGTCGTAGTATCGAATGTTGGATTTGATGTCGATCCTGTGTCGGTATCCTATGTAGGGTATCCAACACCATTATCGACATTGAATAGTAAAACTATAAAGAACAAAAAAACAAAAAAAGGATGAAAACATTTTAATTCAAAAATCGTCATTTTGAGTATAAATGAGTAGAAAATTAAATTGTTAGATGACAATAATTTTTAATTTTAAAATTTGAATATTTTAATCAATCCTTTCTAAAATGTATCTCATTTGTTAAATAAACCCAGTACATATATTACAAAATAATAAAATATTTGAAGCTATATATTACCGCATTTATTTATGATCATCATACTCTTTAAATTATCCAATCTTTCATTTTCACCCCCATGATTTATATCTGCATTCCAAAATGGGAATATGTGCAAATCTATCACAGAAGCAGAGAGCAGATTCCATCAGCATCATTTCTAATTTCTTCCATTCTCTCCATTATTTGGGCTATTGAAATTTGAATTCAGACGAGAAATAGGGATGAGATTCTCTATGTAATTTTGATACATTATTTCTTATGCTATAAGATGGATCACATATAGGAGAGAGACAAACTATAAAATTTTCAAAATGGGAATGATGTTACAGTTTTTTAAAATTCAATTATTGGAGGTCAAAGGGACAAGGAGTGAATGCATGTGCATTTGGATTTGGATTTGGATTTGGATTTATGACAAGAACATTTAATGAGTATGGATGTATGACAACTACATTTAATGAGTATGGATTTGCATCTATGTAATTTTCATGTATCAACTCTTACACCATTGCAAACTAAGTATATTAATCGCGTCATTTTTATATACTAACACTTATACCTTCAGACACTAAAGTATATAATTGACAGGTTATCCTATAAAATTTATATTCCTCCGTCCGCTTCTAAGGTATTCATTTTATTATTTTTTACTTCTGTTTCAAAGGTATCCATTTCTCATATTTAATAAAAAAATACAGAATATGGCTCACCACTTCCCTCTAATACAACTAGCACTTTACATATAATAATAATATTCTTTAATACACGTGCAAAAAGCAAATGGATATCTTAGAACTGGACGGAGGGAGTATTTTCTTTTCTAATGTATATCATTTCTTCTACATTCATTCATTCAATAGTGTGACACAAATCATATCACACTCAAATGACATAGAAAATCAAAACTGCAATTTATCAGATATTCATAAGGCTAGCTAGAAAATGATTATAGAATCAAGATGGACTTGAATTCCCTACTCCATATTATATTCTATGTTTTATTGGTATTTCATAATATTACCTCCATCTACTCTAAAAGTTTCATTTTCTGGACGTCCGTTCTAAAGAATCTTATTTCATTTCTTACATACATGAGACCTACACATACCTACTAATCAAATTAAAATATAGGGTCCACACGGCCACTAATACAATTACACCCCACTACACATTAAATAATACTAATATTGCTTGATTCACGTACAAAAAGGAAATGAATCCATTTGGAGCGGACGAAGAGAGTATAAACCGTTAATACCCTATGAAAGATTATTAAATCCTTGGGATATGTGGTGTTAATTTAGGAAACAATCATGTCAATCATTTAATAGGTGGAATACAAGATAAACAACATGTTTTGAAATAGGTGATCCGGTGGCAATCAAGATGGATAAATAAACACACAACACTAGTAATTTATTGACATTTTTGAGGGGTAACTCCCCACAATTATCTTTTTACAACAACACCATTTAAAACATCATAACAAAACACACAACACCATCACCATCACTGAGATAAGATGTTAGTGAAATTAAGGTGGTGTCCTTCAACACTAATATTGTCCTTCCACCCACATCCTCTGCAGCAATAGTTGTTCAAATGCATTTAACCCTGCACAATAAGAAAATTGATAACCAGTTAAATTTAGTATAGAAAAGATATATATTTCAACGATGTGTATTAATCTTCTGCGTTGCACTAACTGACATGTAAAAAAGATAAAAGGAAAGAATTATAAAAAAGCAGAATACGTATTTGTACCTGCACTGGGGATAACATGAAAAACGAGTCTTACACATAACTGGGCAAAATTTTAAAGATGAAGAAGTTGAAGAGTGAATGGAGTTGTAATAGTAATGTGGAGAGGAGGATGTATGTATACACGACTTGAAGCAAGAATTGATGGATCTATCACGGCCACGTCGCCATGCCATTAATTACAACATATATACTCTCTTTTCTCGTTCGTATCTCCTGTTATATTTTTGTGTTACATCTCCTGTTACAAACCGTTGGATGGTTGACACGTAGGATAGACTACTCTATACTCTAACAATCAACCCTAAGGAGAAAGATTGAGATTTTACTCTTCGCATACGTGTCACTCATCTAAGGCATATAACATGAGATGTAACACCAAAATGTAACAGAACATCCAAGGTGTTTTTTTTCATTTTGGTCGTCCCACTCAAAGAGCCTTCTTTCCTTTTTTACACACATGGGACCCACAAACTCCCACTAATACAACTGAAATATAGGACTCACACTCTCACTAATACAATTACACACTACATATTAAATATTATTAAATAATAATACTCCTTAATTCACGTGTCAAAAAGTAAAAGGGTCTCTTAGTAAGGGACGAATGGAGTATATATATAAAACCAAAATAAAACTTAAAACCAGAAGCTTCCAACACTCTTAAAATTAATTTATTGTGATATGCAAGGTTGTTACTCGTTGTTTATGAAAAAAATTACATTATTTTTTATCCTATGTTTTTTTAATGATAGCTTAGTATTTTTAGGTAATAAAATATATTATATGTATAAAGAATGAATGACAATTTTAAAACTAGCTAACATGTACTTTCGAGTATTTTTTTAGGGAACGACTATTTGCACCCCCGAAACTACTAAATGAACCCCATTAATTTATAAATTTAAAATATACTTATGTGAAAAGACGTAAATACCTTTTATAAATAATAAAATAAAATAAATTATAACAAATTGTTATACAAACCCCAATTAACTTTTTAATAAAAATTCTAAATGTTATAATCACTAAACCCTACACTGAAATATCGAGAGGCTGCCGCCGGCAATCAATTGGTGATGATGATGATATTATTGAAACCAGCAAGTTTGTGGGTGAATATGAGTGCTACCACGCCATAAATTAATTTCCATTCACATTGGTAAATGTGAAGATGGAGGAATATAATCCTAAATGTTTATCTCATCTCTGCTTCAGTTCATCACTACAAAAAAACCCAATTTAATTTACGCAACCAAAACAAGAATCAATAAATTCAACCCGAAGATGCAGGAAGGGCGACCAAAACTTATCCAACCTTCCTTCGTTTCGTTCCGTTGCGCTTCGACTCTGCCCCAGCATCGAAATGCGTCATTCCTAGACCTCCTCAGCCACAAGGGGAAGGTCACAAAGGCTGGATCAAGAAACTTAGCCACGAATGCCCACAGTTTATAGACATCATCGAAGCTTGACAAAAAGCCTAGTAAAGCAGTGACTACTTCAACTCTGATGAACTCGTTTTTACCACCCTCGTGTTTCCCATTCTCCATTTTATCGTCGAGACTGCTGCGCTGCTGTTTATGGTTGTCGAGGATACGAATGTAAGTGAGTATTCCAACACCAAGAGAAATTGAAGGACTGATCAAACACCCCTGTTTCTATCCCTCACATTGAAGTTGAACGCTACTAACAATTGGTATATTTAGAAATTTAATTGGGGTACACTTAGAAATTTAAATAGGGTTTTATATAACAATTTATCAAAACTAATTTTATTTTAGAAGGGTATTTACGTCTTCTTATATAAATATATTTTAAATCTATAAATTATTGGGGTTCATTCAATAGATTCGGGGTCCAAATGCAAATTATTAGAATGATATTTCATTTTTGTAAGTGAACCATTTTATGAGACAAATAAATAAGGAAAAGATGAAAGATTCTATAGGACGGAGAAAGTATCAGAGATTAGATATCAACATGCCACTAAATGATAAAAAAGTATGTTAATTGTTAGGTAGAGGTGATATTTTTATAAATTATAATGTATATGAGGGAGCGAGATTAGTGTTTTTTTTTTTTTTCTTTATAGAAATGTGAAAACTTTAATATGTCAAATGAAAAATACAAAATGGAAAAACAATTATAGGATGAACAAAGTAACATATATCTTTAATACTTCCTCCGTCTCAATATTTTTTTGCACACTTCCTTTGTAAAATACAAAGAAAATGTGTAAAAAATTCCGGGACTGAGCAAAAATTAATAGTTTATTTTAAAAAAACAATATCACCATAAAATTATGTCTATTGAGCGTTGCACTTGCATTTATCATTATATATTTAAACCAATTCGTGATGCAATACTTCCTCTCATAACTAGACCATTTGAGTGTACAAGCATAATTTTAACAGTATATCATTGCCCTTGGGTGTGTTCTTTTCTAATTTTTGATAATCAATTTCAGTTTTGAAAACCTACATCCTTTCTAATTTGGGTTTTAGGTGTTATTTATAACCATGCCTACATGCATAAACCTACCACCCATATTATTCATCAATTAATCTATCTTCCATAGATTATCTTTTCAATTAATATAATCTTATATATATATTAACAGCAAACTTTATACATTAATTTGACGTAAAATTAAAATTAATCCTACCAAAAACTTAAAAACAAGTATAAATTATCTCTATTTATTTGAACTTTATAATCATAATTTTTATAACTATGTTTCCAAAACCCACACAAACTTTTGGATTATGAAAATCTACACTATTTGAGAATTTTAAAATCTAAAGTTAAAAAAAAAAATCTATACATATATCTACAAATCCTATTCAATACGACAAGCATTTGCATGTGGAAGACCCTTTCACGGAAAAACTTTCGTAAGATAAATAAAAAGTGATAACATTTAAATAAAAAGTGATACTTAATTAATGAAAAATGATAAAAAAATAAAAATAAATAATAATAATTAATTAACAATTTATGAAGGGTAATGACTGGCCTCAGCCATCAAGCCTCATTTGGACCCTTCGATCTTGGGCCTAGATAGCAGACGCAGTCGACAGCAATAGGCTTTTGGGTGAGCCGGGGCCCAACAGAGGTAGGCCGCAATACAGATAACACGAAAATCTTTCACAGGATATATTTTCAAATTTCAATAGGAGTAACTTTTTTGGGGTTTATTAGTACCCCCAACATTATTAATTAAATATATATCTTATACTTTCTTATGAGACGAGTTTATGTGAGACGGATCGAGTTGTTGTTAAAGTATAATTATTATATACGTAAAATATGCTTATTGATAGTTAAAGTATTTGTAGTAACCAGGTGAGCTAGCTCACCTAGAGTTGTCAATTTTACCCGCTGGATCGGATTACCCGCAGGTACCCGGGTGATTGGATAAGGATAGGGTAAGCAAAATCGGGTAGAGGATCGGGTAATATGCGTACCGAAAATAAATATGCGGGTAAAGGTAGGGTATGAGTTTCCCTTTTATACCCGTGTACCCGACCAGATTACCCGTTATACAATATAGTATTAATATATTATACCATATATATATATATATATATATATATATATATATATATATATATATATATATATATATATATATATATTACTAAGGAGATCGTAGTTTTCTATAAATCTTTAAGTGTTGGATTACGATATTTCTTTTCATGTTATTATAGTAACTATGTTTTTTTTTTTTATTGTTGCAGTAGGATTAAATATTATTCTCTATTATGGACTTTATTCTTATGATTTATATTTTATTTTGATGTTTTTGTTTCGATTTTGAGGGAAACAATTGATACGGGAAGGTGCGGGTAGAGTATGTCAGGTTCAAGTTACTGCGGGTATCCGTATTATACCCGTTTAAAATATCCGTTCATCATTTTTTGAGGGTATCCGCATATCCACGGGTTACCCATTTATCCGATGGATAAACTCGTATCCTACCCGATGCTTCAGTTGAGGGTAATAGGGTAGGGTATGGATTGGGTAACGGGTAGTATGTGGATTTGCTCAACCCGTACCATATCCTACCCGTTTACATCCCTAAGCTCACCTAGTCACTGGGCTCCACACAAAAATGAGTGACCTAGGTTAAGTTTGATTGGAGGTAAAAAAAAAAGTGTGTTTAGTATGAATCATACTATAAAAAAAAAAATTGTGTTTAGTATGAATCATACTATAAAAAAAAAAATTGTGTTTAGTATGAATCATACTATAACTAATTATTCCACACGTGGATCTAATATTAACATTATAAATTGACGTACTCATATATCATTTTAAAAATATTTTCCATATTTTGGAAGAAGATACAAATTTTTTAATTTAAAATTAGGTTTAATAATGTAAAGTAAAACTAAAGAAATTAAAATAACACATATAAAAAAAATGTTTTTCGATTAAATTTTAATATGAATATTAATACTTCTTCCAAATTTTTTTTCATAGTTTTTTTCTCCGTCCTAATATTATTTTTCGCTTCATAAAATGAAATGTTATCTAATACAATAATTTCACATACATTCTACTTTTAAAATAATTATTTTTCGTAACACACATAAAATATATTTTATTTATCAAATGATTTTTCTCTAAATCAATTATATGAATATAAAATTTTAATTTAAATACTGAACAAATAATATAAAATTAATTTAAGATAGAAATATTCTTTTAAATTACTTTTATTATTATTATTATTATTTTGATCAATTAAAAAGTAAAATGTAAAATGAGAATAGCGTTTATCAAGGCAATAATTTAAGATAGAAATATTGTTTTAAATTACTTTTATTATTATTATATTATTTTGATAAATTAAAAAGTAAAATGTAAAATGAGAATAGCATTGATCAAGGCAATAATTTAAGTGACGTGGACGGATAATTAACAAGAAATTATATTAATTAATAAAAAATATAAGTACCGGCAATAATTTAGGTGACATGAATATGATAAGATAATTAACAAGAAATGATATTATTAATGAATAAAAAAGAGTAAAAATTTAGGTGATGGATAACCTGGGTTGCAAGTAATTCCCATGTATTAAATTTGAAATATAACTAGATTTAAGAATTGGAATGATGTAAGTTGGGCCTCCAACATACGGCCCAATTCAAATTGAAAATAAAGAGAAATTTTCATAGTCCAAAATCGAAATTTTAGAGCAACCATAGTTCGTTGAGGGAAACAATACGTACACATAATAATTAATTAATGTTAAAGGGCAATTCCACAAAGACTTTGAAGCCATTTATACTGGTAATTAATGTACATACATCCTCCCTCCATCTCATCCTAATAGTTACATATTTCCTTTTTGGCGTTCAATCTTAATGGTTACATTTTCCTTTTAGCATATGAGACCTACACAAATTAATTACTTCTCTCTAATACATCACCTTAATACACCTACCCACTTTACATTATAATATTATTTCTCTCACCTCAATACAGATTAAAATTCTATACTCATTAATCCACGTGTAAAAAGCAAACGTAACCAGACGGGACGGAGGGAGTACTTTACACATAAGAATTGTATGGCTATAGCTTTGGTTGAGTTACTACTGATCTTGTGGTTTTTTTGTAAGTTTCTGCTAAGCCTAAGATCATATGAGTTGTAGTAAATATTTTAAAGTCTCCAAGTTCATATGTAAAAGGGATTTAAAGGTACACATAATGAAACTATATTCTTGAATTATTTTAGTGTTAATATCATAGTAATGCTTGTGAAATTCAAGTTATCAAGTATAGATTGGATAATGTGTCCACAATTCAAAAAAAATACAGAGAAATGTATGTATGGTGATCTTAATCAATATTATTTCAACTGAGGTTGCTAGATCTCTCTAGTTACAATGACTTGCCTTACCATCTCAAGTACTGCCTTATGTACCTAGAGTTAGTCTCTTGTAAATCGGGTTTACGTCATAAACCTTAATTTAAACATCCTAGCAATACATAGAGTATATAAGATTGGAAGGAGGGACCACAGAGTTTACACCGTGAACCTGGTTTACACAAGTGTTTGGGTTGTACCTAAGCATCTCTCTGGAAGGTGGATTTCTGTATATACAAAGACTCATTAGATCGCCTGTGGAGGTTTTTTGCTGTCAAAACCAGATATGACAAGCAGCAAAGGTGACTTGGCCAGGTTTCAAAGATTTAGTCGTTTGCTGTCTTTATTCTTTTTCTTTTCTAAAGAAAAAGTGGATTCCATTAGCTACATAATCTTTAAACTTTGATTGGCTGTTGCTGTACTACAATAGTTGAGTAAAGTGCTGAAAGAATAATTCTTTAAGGACCACATAATTTTCTCTCTTTATTACGAGGAGCAGAGGCCCTGTCCATCTTCACTTGTCAACTTTGCAATGCTTAAAATCCTTAACTGTGTCATCTTCGATCCGCATCCTAACTCCATCAACCTCATCTGCATTCACAGCTACAAGTGTTTTAACCTTACATACACTCAATGAATAATTCACAATTCTTTACACATAAGAATTTTATGGCTATCTTTGGTTGAACTGTTGGAACACTGCAATCTGTAATAAGGTGAGCCTTAACTCTACAACTCATGATCTTGTGGTTTTTTTGAATTCCTATACATTTTCTTTGTAAATTTCTACTGAGAGAGTGCAGTATCATTTGCTTTGAATCAGCTTGCTTTGTTGCTCCGTTAGGAGCGACAACTAGTGGTGGGCTTGGACGAGAAGTGGAGTATATCTGAGATGAGATGACTCAGATGAGGGAGTTCCTCAGAGTTGCTAAAGCAAAAGAAGTCACCAACACCAACCTCAGAGAATGGGTTGACCAACTCTGTGAAATCTCATACGATGTTGAAGATGTTCTTAACAAATACATGCTTCGATTTGGACAGCGTGGTGGTGCATATGGATTCAGAGACTGCATCAAGAAGGCTTATGGTTGTCTCAAGAATCTGAATGCACGATACCAGATCACTTCTGAAATCCAAGATATCAAGTATGGAGTTGAAGTGATTTGTGTGGTTGGCATGGGAGGGCTAGGAAAAAACACCCTTGTTAAGAAGGTGTATGATTTGAATGCATTGGGGATTGAAGAATATATAGAGGGAGTTGTTCTAGTCATGAATTAGATGAAGGTGGCAATGGGTTGGTCTCTTTGAGTTATTATGATTTGCCACACTATCTCAAGTACTGCTTTTTGTACTTGAGCGTCTACTCCGAAAGCGGCATGCTGTATAAACTTTAAATTCTTCGGTTCTGGAGTGCAGAAGGATTTGTGTTGTGGAAACGAGGTAGGACAATAGAAGAAGTAGCAGATGGCTATCTAAATGAGCTTGTTAGCCGAAGTCTAATTCAAGTGATGGAGAGACAATTGGAGTTCGAATTCACGACCTAATAAGAGAATACATCACTTTGAAGTCAATTCAAGGGAACACAACATCATGACTGTGTGTGATAGAAGGGATATGCGGTGGCCTAATAAGATCCGACGTCTTGCCATTCACAAATTTACCGACTTCTCCATGGATACAAACAAGTTTGATGATCTTTGTTCCTTAGTTCTATTGTGCAGTGTAAATGAGGAAGAGTGTGGAACAATCAAGGAGATAGTTAGCAGATGCGGATTTTGAAGTTGTTGAATTTGAAAGGTGCTCCATTAAATACAATCCCCATTCTTGTAACGGTGGAGTTCCAGAATATGATGTAGTTAAGATGAGAATGATAAATTTGTAATTAAGATTTACTCCCTCCGTCCCATAGTTAAGTTCACCGATACTATAGATACGGATCCGGAGTTTAAGAAAAGTTATTTTTTGACCAACTTTATTGACTTTTTAGGGGTATTGTGGTATTTTTAGGTAATAAATAAATTATAAAGTATGTTATGTGTGTTAGGTGTGAGGGGTATTTTTGAAATTAAGATAACTTTTGTGGTTATTGGTTAATGTAAAATTTTCTTTTTTGGGTGGTGAACATAAGTGTGGGACGGACGAAAACAGAAAGTGTGAACATAAGCAGAGGCGGTGCCGGAGGTGCCGCTGCACGGGGCCCCACCCCGACGAGGGCCCCCAATTTTTTTATTATATTTATACTCCCTCTGTTGCAGTTGATGAGCCTGGTTGGTAAATGCTTCATTTGCTTCCGCTTCACACGGGATCGAATCCAGTCGACAACACCCGAGATCTTTTAAGTTTTAATTGCTGGACTATATTTTTGCCATTGTTAACATGCAAGATTTTTTCCTTGTTATTTATTAACTTAATTTTTCTTAATTCTTTTCTTTTAAATTAAGTAATAGTCTTTTTAATATATACTAGTGCGGCAGCACCTCAATTCTTGAGATGTTAGCCCGGATGTACTACGACGTCATAACACAATTGTGTGGGTTTTATTTTTATACTGAAATTGTATGCGATTTATTTTTATACTTATACATTTTAATTATTAAATTATATATGCAAGAGGATAATTCCATTTATACAGCTTATATTGTATGCATATTTATACACATGAGAGTAGTAGTAACATAAATTTTATTAATGGGAACGCAATATCTTATTGACGGGTGTATAATGCATTTCTTGGTAAGGGGGAAAAGGTAAATGTAAATAATATTGATTCTTACACGTTAGGAAAACCCTAAAACCCCAACCGTCAAATATGTATATGAGATTCAATGTGTTGTGTGACTGTATGTTTCTGTAAATATAAAAATTGATACGTGTCATGTGACTATATTTCTGTAAATAATATAATGGTTGTATCAGATGAATCTGTCACTGTACAGGTATTGATCATGGAATGGCTTGTAAATAGGATATTTCATGACACTATTATAAGCCTAAATCAATAATATAAATAGGATTCCAATTTCCATATGATAAGCATAAATCAATGATATTTCATCTGTTTTATTGGTCAACAAGATTGCTAAATAATTCTTGATAAAGAATTTGAGAGCTGTTTGGAAGCTGCAAAGGACAAACGCAAAAATACTTCCAATCAACACATGTATCAATCACTCATAACAATAATACCCTACATTTTGCAGAAGCTTGACTGCACATAAAGCATGAGAAAGCGGAAAAGCACAAATTCATAAGAGCTTAAGTAGAATCACATTGGCATTTCAAGTTCAAAAGCAAATGGCAAATAACATAAGATCAATTTGAAATAATTTTGAGCACAACAATGTCATGGAAATTCTGTTCAAACTTTTCTATTTCCTGACCAAAATATGTGAATATGAGGCCTTTTAATTGGTGCTCCAGCCCGGTAATGATACTTCTTAAATCCCATGCTTTAGAAGGTAATGGAAATGTATGTTGAATGTGTTTTGTACAGTAATACCTTCTATCGTTAAAATATATTTCACTTTCAATTGTGTCTCGCTTGAATACATTGCTCAGTTTCACATTTGCTTCAATCTACTGTTGCAAGATCAGTCTCTATCGAAAAAATAAAAAAATAAAAAATAAATAAAAAGAAGAAGACACGTGAATAATACAAGATCAACAGACTGCTTGGTCTTTCAGGAATGACCACATTCAAATGTAAATGCTTGCCAAATATCACTATGTCTCGTTTGTAGCTAACTTATAAGCTAATTCTACTTCTCCTTTCATAAAAGGCAATCTACTACATTACCATCCAGTGCCTCACTTATCATTATCGGTGGAACATAAACGTAATGGATAACAGATAAACAACATGAAACAAAACTCATAAATTCATTTGTAATCCAACCAAAGCAGACATATTTATCCTAAAAAACACCACAATAGCCAGCAATAACCAGAAGATGTAAGCAACCAGTAGCAAGTATGCAAGTGCCTCCCTCAACATATTTCTTGCAAAGCATGTGTTTGAAGAGATTTGAATCTCAATATTAATGAGAAATACTTTCATATTTGATCAAGTGTCTCAAGTTCTAATTCTAGAGGCTAGGAATTATGGATATGCAACATTATACCAATGAACATCTAGTTGCTTATTATTGATAGTTTGGCCAGTCCCCATACAAAATAGAATTATGATTACGTATAAAAGAGCGAATAAAATCCTACCTTTAGAAGACGTCTTGGAAGCACTTGCTCTTTATGTTGCATCCTTTGAATCCAAGGGAATGTGTCATCTTGAAAATGTATCTGGAGCTACAACAAGAAAATGGCAGATTTTAGGTGTGTTGAATTGCACAGGATGGTAGGATGAGACATACAAACTTTAGAAATACATCTATAGATTATGCAATTCAATATTACATACATCAGCAGAAAAAGGATATAGATCATGACCACAATCTTTACATTGCTTTGAGTTATCCTCAGCCTCTCAGAATCTAAGAGAATGACTTCATGTTGAAGCTAAACACACCAGCACTTGGGCCAACATTAGAAACTTATCTCAATTAATAATGAGCATAATTGAGCACAGAAACAGAAACATAGTGTTGAACAAATAAAGGAATAAAATGAATAACTCATATATAAAATTTAAACAGCCACATAAGAAGATCCATGCAATAATAGGATATGAAACGCATCAAGATGGCTAGATCACACAATTATGAAGTACCGTATTCAGCACACATCAAAGTTTAAAAAGGAAGTCATTCAACCAAAACAAACTTAGATTTTTGTCTTGATCTGGAATCAAAGGAAAAAAAATAGTGGAAAGTGTCTTAACTGGTGACTTGAAAAAAAGTATTTTTCTCTAGAACACGGGAGTAACAGTTTATTCCCATAGAAAATCTAGAAACAAGAAGATTGAATGGGAAATACTGACAAATTCTTTCAAAGTTCAAAGAAATAAAATTCAAAAAGAGAGGAGGCCCTGTTCTATCTTCACTAACACAAGACATACGACATAGATGAGTAAGAAGGGGCGTGAAAGCACCAACAGAACATAAATAGAAAATTATTACAAGACTACATGTGCACGGGCAATTTCTCATATGCCCGGTTAGCGGGAGTGTCCAAAAAAATAGAGTAAAAATTCTAAGAGAGCCCACGGCTACTCGAAGGGGCATTCGCAAGAGAGATCACTGAGTTGAAGGACGCATAAAAGAGAATAATGTGTTCTGATGTATAATGCGAAAGAGATCACTGAAATTGGAAGTAAAATTAAAATTTTAGGTTGGCAAGATGCCCGTCAGTCCGATGTATAATGTAAAAGAGTTTTTGAAATAGTGTATACCTACCAAGTAAAGATGGAGCCCTAGCCAAGAGACGACAAAGCAATTGGATGGAGATCGTGGTAGAGAGGAGAAAGAGGTGCAGTCAGGAGTGGAATCCACGAGAATCAAACTGCGGTCTTACAGCGGAGACAATTGAAGTCGCTGGTAAAAGGGGAAAAAGGGCAAGGAAGGCAATTGTAGTAAATTTCCATTGCAATGGATTCATTGAGCTCAGGCACAAAAACGTAACATACAAAATAGGGGAGCTTACCATTGTCGGCGTGAAGGTGCTAATCCTGTTAGCAGTGGGAAACTTGCTGTCCAAATAAGGAATGGGTGAATAATTATAATTTCATGAATGGTAGAATTGGAAACACCGTAGGCAAACCAAAAGGTTAAAAAGAGCGGAACTCACCCAAAATCCAAATATGTGGTGCAGTAGCTGTGAGCGCGACCAAATTGGAGAAAAAAAATATAATTATGGCTTTATATCTGGAAATTGCTTAACTGAAAGATAAGAAGAAGGAAGCTTACAAAGAATTAACATAAGCAGGAGCGTAAAGGGCAGAAGAAGGGGAAAAAATAGCAGAGAGAGTGGATGGAGATAGAAGGAGAAAACAAGCGAGGCGGCGATATGCATCGGGGGTAAAAGAATTGGTAGCAGGCTTGCACGTGGAAATGGAGACGTTGACGGCGAATTGCTTGGTAGAGGCGGGGAGTTGGACGCGCGGCAAGGAGTAAGATTGGATGCGGGAAATAAGTTAGGGTTGTCGGTTTTTTTTCCTTCTTTTCTTGTTATTCCGGATAAGTCACCCCCACTCCCACTTAAAGTGCAGAGCTATTTTTAGTTCCAGATTTATTATTTAAATAAAAATAATACATGCTTCTCTGTTTGTATTACCTTACATGCGTTTGCATATATCTGTGTTGATTCTTGTGTTTTCGATTATGATTTATGTGTAAGCTTTTATCGAGTATACTTTCCTCTCTATTACTCGCAATTTCTCTTTATTTTAAAAAAAAATAGTTGGCCCTTTGAGCATAGCTCTCGTATCCGTAGTTGATAGGCTGTCGCAAGCCTACCAAAATATAATTTATTTCCGACTTACTACAATACTTAGTATAATGGCAAGTACGGGTCGAACCCAAGAGAGTATAATGAATTTTAATTAAATTAAAGTGTTGAAAACAATAAAATAAATAAAGGGGGGATTTTGTTTCTGAAAAATCGGTAAAAACTCAAGTAATAAATCAACTCAATTTTTAAATAACAAAGTAGATGAAAATTTATTATAAAATTAACCAATTGATAAAAGCCTAGTTTAGGATGTCGATCCCCTCCCGTTTACTAAATTAACTAATTACAGGAATTAAACATCTAGCCTAGCGCACAAACTCAAATCCCTAAATTGACGATACGATCAATCAACCCGAATGTTCTTAAATTTATCAATTAGGGTACGACCATTAAGTTAAACTATCTATGAGTGACCCTATGGATTCGAACTTATAAACGCATTAAAACTCTAAACATAGGATTACTAGGCTACGAAATCCAGCTAGGTATCATATAACCTAGATCCTATTACACCTAGAGGAATAATCTCTATTTGTTGTTACTTAATCTAATTCCTACAACAATTACGGATTGAAGTTCATGGAATAACATTCAGTAGTTTAAAAATTAAATAGGTGATCAGACTAAATTAATTATCAAACAACCATTAAGAACATCAAAGCATGTAATAGAATAAACTTGCACACAAGATTCAACATAAAAATCCTAAATAATTAAATTAATAATTTAATGGAAGGTTCACGAATCTTAAACTAGAAAAGGTGATTAGTCCCGCATGTTCATGACAAAAATAAAATTAAAATATAATAATAAAGAACCGATGATGTCTGGATTGCTGCGTGAAGCTCTTGTGTTCTGCACTTCACGTTAAACTCCCCCTATTCACGTGCTCTGCCTCTTTTTTTAATCTGATCATGTATTTCATAATCCCAAAAATAAATAAATATCTCCCATATATATCTGTGTCTTGATCCCCAAATAATCCTACTTGATCTCTTTCTTTATTTCTCTCTTCCAAAAATATCTCATGAATCTCTTTTGCTTCTCCTCTTGATCGTGACTTTTAACAGATTTAAAGGAGATCTGTGATCGGTGTGAAATTCACTTAGAATTTTGGACTTAATTGCATGAATTTAATTGAATTTATTTGGATTTAATTTAATAATTAAACATGATTTTAATAAAAATATTATTAATTTCTTGATTATTTGGAGAAAGGTATTTTATTTATTTTGTAGAAAAAGGGGTGTTTTTGAGCTTGAAAGAGTGATGGAAGAAACGGGAATTAAATCGGAATGAAAACGAGAAAAAATGGTGGCAGTTAGAAAGACAACAAATTTTAAAGGGAGATACGACAACATATTTTCTGGTCGTTGTGAAATGAAGACACAAATTTTAAAGGGAGATACGACAACATATTTTCTGGTCGTTGTGAAAGGAAGACATAGACAACATCTGAAAACGTTGTATTTTAGAGCCTCAGAAGTGTTGTTGTAGGTGTTAAACAGAACAAAGAAGGAAGCCAACTGTAAGAGTTCTTCGATCGAGGAATTAAATCCTCGATCGAATTTTTGGGATGCTTCAGAGCTGATGGGCTCTATTTTCACGCTGAGTTGCATAATGGGCCGTAGACGTTGGGCCAAGGCTGAGGAATGACTCATTTTATTAAAGAAAAAGAAATAATTTAATTTTAACAGATGCCGGGATTCGAACCAGCGACCTCTGCCTCGCTGGCGCCTCACACACCCGCTGGGACAAGGCCAGTCTTTGGTATTCAAACCGTACGGAAATAACCTTAAACCGGTCTGCTGGAACTGATTTTTTAGAAAAAAAATGCCCAAGCCCAATATTTTTACTAAAGCCCATGAACCCACATGTTGCCTTAAACCCTTTGAGCCTCCACACATATGTATACTCTCCTTCTCATCTTTGGATCCAACAATCCAACTCCCACAATTCCCATTCCACCATTTTTGGAGGCCACCACATCACCACTCTTCATCCAAGAGAGATCTCCACTAGTTGAGATTCCTCCCCTTTGGGGGAGGAATCTATTTTATTTTTACATGTTTTTCTAGTTTAGGAATTTATTATTTTCCAAGAAGGTGGGGACACCAAGGAGTGGATGATCTTCATGAATGTAAAACTTCATTAAGGTGTAATCTAATTCTATTTATTATTTTTCTATTTTTTATGTTTTGGTGGTTGATTGAAGACATGATTATTAAGTAAATTATGAAAATGTCTTGATTGAATTTTCGGCTTTGATTATATTTCATTTATGAAATTTGCATGCTTGTAATAATATGGGATTTATGTCTTTGGTATTAGTGTATAGTAATTAGGTTGTGTATTATGTATCGACATGTCTTGTCGTTGCTTTACCCTTAGTTGCTTTGCATGATTATCATATGTGAGTTTTTTCCATTTATTACATGAGGGTTTAATAAAAGGGGAGCCTAGCCAAGGAGTCCTTATATTTAGAACAACGTAAATGAACACTAGTGGGATCACTTGTGTCCGAGGATTAAACTAGTGAAGGGAACCCCATCCATACGAACATAGTACCTTGAAGGGAATTGCAAGTAGGATCGATCCTAGGAGCTTTTTAGGGGTTGTGAAAACAATCTACATCCTATTCACCATGGCCATTGGGGATAGGTGGAAATCGTGATCGCCCTTACCATGATGAGCTTAAAAATGAAAAACAATTGAAAGTGTTGAATGTTTGATTATTTGATTGCATCATGAAAACTACCATTGCATTGAAAATCCAAAAAATATTGTAATTAGATTTACTTTTCCATGCATTTTATTTTCCTTTATTTATAAACCCCCTTTTCGATCATCCCTAACTAATCACAATACTATACCTAAAGGCCATGAATCCTAAATTTTCTTGGGTTTGATATTTTGTTGCTTGGTCGCCCGGACTATAACGACCAATTAATGGCACCGTTGCCGGAGAATTTAGTTGTATTTGTGACTTTGGGTTCGTTGAGTGGTTAGGATAGGGACATTTTTTCTTTGATTTGTTTTTCGTTTTATGGTTGTGTTTGTAGGGACTAAAGTGTGGAGCCATGGTATTGGCCTTGAAGAGCAAAGGAGTGGTGCAAATCGAGGTAACAAACATCTTTCCAACTTAAATTCGACTTTGTCTAATTTAAGTTTGGGGGGCATGTCGTTTGTTATTTGACTTTTCTACGGTTTGAATTATAAAATTGCATCAATGAACTCCTACTTGAGCATATTGCACCGGCGCACGTTTAAGTCCTTACTATTTTCTTTGGCACATATTTTCTCCTTCTTTTTTTTGTTGTTTTCATTTTTTTCGTGCTTTTCTTGCTTTTTCTTGCTTTCAATTAAGAGAAAATCTTTCTTGGCTCTCTTGTGCTTAGTTGTGAGAAATTTGAGGCTATGATGTTTGGTTGGAACTTGTGACTTTATGGATTTTTACTTGTATACTTGTTGAGTTATGGTTTATGCTTGTTTTGTATTTCTTTCACTACTACAAGCCCATGAATTTTTTTAGCCTTAAAATCATTAAATTAAGTGGTTTTTCCTTTCTTGTGTGCGCATCATTATTTTGTGTGCATTCTAGAACTTATCATTGTGTCTTCTTGAAGCTATGTATATGTGTGAAGATTATTGAAAATGATTTAAGGCCATCTTTGTGTTGACAAGTCACTTAGCCAAATTAATCCTCCCAAATTAAATCATTTTGTAGTTTGCCCCTTTGAGCTTACTATCCTTATTTCTTTGACAACCTACAAATTTAGTCATTTTATCAATATTTTATATCCTAATTACCTTTGTCGATTAGTAGAGGATTAATGAGGATGAAGTGGTTGAATTGAGTTTACAAGAGAGTTTGGAAAGAGAGAAATGGTGAAAGTGAAAGAAAATGGGAGAAAAGATAAAAAAATGGACGTTGTGTGAAAAAGAAAAAAATTTAAGTGAAGCTTGTATAGAAGAAGCATCCTTAAAGGAGCTCTACTAGAAAAATGGAAAGAGAGCCCTTGGGGAAAGGAGAGAAAAAAAACTCAATAGTGGAAGAAGAAAAGAAAAAGGTTCTTTAATTTGTTGGATGGATAAAATTCTCTTTGTGATTAAGGTGGAAAAAGAAAAAAAGTGGGAATGAGAGTTGAGGCTACCAACCAACTTTAATTCTTCACTAATTTGAGAAAAGAGAGAGTGAGAGTTGATAATGGCTGTCAATTTAAATTCTCTATTAATCTTGAGCTTAATTTTTCTAAATATTTTTCCTGCCCAATACCAAAGAGTCTACGTTACAACCCCATATAAAGACCTTCTTGATCCAATAATTAACACGCATACAAGTGGTGGAGAGCGTAGACTTTTGTCAAGCATATGGTAATGTCATGCATTTGAATCGATTTTTGAGAGTAAACACTTCTCCCATACACCTCTTAAGTGTGAGAGTGAATGCAAAATCTAGAGAGGAGTAGTGAAGGTCTCACTTGCTTGCATATTTCCTATACTTAACTTGTATGCATTTAAATTGATGTTTTGTCACTTGTTTTAATTGAATTGAAATGGCTTTGAATGACTCAATTCTTATTGATATCTTGAATCAATTCTAGGTGAATTTCCCTCCTCGTTATTTCTTTTCTTTCGTTGCTCGGGGACGAGCAACACTTTAAGTTTGAGGGGTTTGATCGGTGTGAAATTCACTTAGAATTTTGAGCTTAATTGCATGAATTTAATTGAATTTATTTGGATTTAATTTAATAATTAAGCATGATTTTAATGAAAATATTATTAATTGCTTGATTATTTGGAGAGAGGCATTTTTATTTATTTTGCAGAAAAAGGTGTTTTTGAGCTTGAAAGAGCGATGGAAGAAATGGGAATTAAATTGGAATGAAAACGAAGAAAAATTATGGCAGTTCCAAAGACAACAAATTTTAAAGGGAGATACGACAACATATTTTCTTGGCGTTGTGAAAGGAAGACATAGACAACAGCTGAAAACGCTGTCTTTTAGAGCCTTAGAAGTGTTGTCGTAGGTGTTAGGAAGCCCACTGTAAGAGTTCTTCGATCGAGGAATTAAATCCTCGATAGAATTTTTGGGATGCGCCACGTCACTCCTCTTTTCTGTTTGGACACAGCACGCATTTTCAGAGCTGATGGGCTCTATTTTCACGCTGAGTTGCATAATGGGCCGTAGACGTTGGGCCAAGGCTGAGGAGGGCCTCATTATATTAAAAAAAAAAAAGAATTTAATTTTCGCAGAGGCCGGGATTCGAACCAGCGACCTCTGCCGGGCGCCTCACACACACGCTAGGACAAGGCTAGTCTTTGGTATTCAAACCGTATGGAAATAATCTTAAACTAGTCTGCTGGAACCGATTTTTGAGAAAAAAAAGGCCCAGGCCCAATATTTTTACTAAAGCCCATGAACCCACATGTTGCCCTAAACCCCTCCACACATATATATACTCTCCTTCTCATCTTTGGATCCAATAATCCAACTCCCACAATTCTCATTCCACCATTTTTGGAGGCCACTACACCACCTCTCTTCATCCAAGAGAGATCTCCACTAGTTGAGATTCCTTCCCTTTGGGGGGAGGAATCCATTTTATTTTTACATGTTTTTCTAGTTTAGGAATTTATTATTTTCCAAGAAGGTGGGAACACCAAGGAGTGGATAATCTTCATGAATATAAAACTTCATTAAGGTGTAATCTAATCCTATTTATTATCTTTCTATTTTCTATGTTTTAGTGGTTGATTGAAGACATGATTATTGATTAAATTATGAAAATGTCTTGATTGAATTTTCGGCTTTGATTATATTTCATTTATGAAATTTGCATGCTTGTAATAATATGGGATTTATATCTTTGGTATTAGTGTATAGTGATTAGGTTGTGTATTGTGTATCGATATGTCTTGTCGTTGCATTACCCTTAGTTGCTTTGCATGATTATCATATGTGAGTTTTTTTCATTTATTAGATGAGAGTTTAATATAAGGGGAGCCTAGCCAAGGAGTCCTTATGTTTAGAACAATGTAAATGAACACTAGTGGGATCACTTGTGCCCGAGAATTAAACTAGTGAAGGGAACTCCATCCATACGAACATAGTACCTTGAAGGGAATTGCAAGTAGGATCGATCCTATGAGCTTTTTAGGGGTTGTGAAAACAATCTACATCCTATTCACCATGGCCATTGGGGATAGGTGGAAATCGTGATCGCCCTTATCATGATGAGCTTAAAAATGGAAAACAATTGAAGGTGTTGAATGTTTGATTATTTGATTGCATCATGAAAACTACCATGACATAAAAAATCCAAAAATATTGTAATTAGATTTACTTTTCCATGCATTTTATTTTCCTTTATTTATAAATCCCCTTTTCGATCGTCCCTAACTAATCACGATACTATACCTAAATGCCATGAATCCTAAATTCCCTTGGGTTCAATATTTTGTTGCTTGGTCGCCCGGACTATAACGATCAATCATTGTGATCCTAAAAATATGCTGGTTGATTTATTTCCTTATTTGCTCCTTTAATAATCTGTTTCCACATCAATTCAAATAATTAAAATAATTATCTCCCCAAACAATATAAGTCAATATTAACACATAAAAAATATATAATTAAATCAAATAGACTTTAATTACTACCAAATAATCATGCTAAAATATGACTTATCAAATCTTCCCACACCTAAACTTTGCTTGTACTCGAGCATATCAAACCATAGAGAACATAAAATCAAGGAACTCCATCTACCAAGGCAAATGAAAGTCACACACCTCTAGAGAAAAGCAACCAATAAGCATTCAGAACTAAATAAAACAGGACTCTTCACTCAAAGTTTGCAACTTTCATGGCATCAAATTTCTCAAAATTCCATGGCCTAACAAAGATTCACTCAATAACACTCAATTGTATGATTTAGGTAGCAAGATCATTCAAAAATTGAACAAGAAAAGTCATTATCATAAGCTTGCTCCCAAATCAATTCTCCACCAATTTCAGATGAATTGTGTGCAACAATCAAAGGGTATTTGAATGGGTTGTAATGGGGCTTTAGATCAGGGTAAGGTAAAAAGAGAGATAAGAATGGCTATATGTATCACTTTACACCATGTGATCTCTACAAATCAAAACATCCATCATCATCCCCAAATTTTCCTTCCAAAACATTTTCTTGCAGCTAAAACTTCCCCACACCCGCTCATTTTCAACATTTGGAACAGCAGGCGTACACTTAAATCAGTGTCTATTTTTTTTCTTTTACAAGAATTTTTCTTTTCTTTTTTTAT
Source organism: Pogostemon cablin (assembly GCA_023678885.1). Taxonomy (NCBI): domain Eukaryota; kingdom Viridiplantae; phylum Streptophyta; class Magnoliopsida; order Lamiales; family Lamiaceae; genus Pogostemon; species Pogostemon cablin. Next base: position 26,461,718 of record CM042964.1, on the reverse strand, counting down.
CCAACCTTACTTCCTTTTCTTTTCTTTCTTTTTTTTTCTTTTTCTCACTTCTCCAATTTTTTCAACTCCCCCCTTCATCGTCAATTCAACCATAGGGTATTTCCACAAGATCACACATTGCAAAGTAATGAAGGGTTCAAATGGAAGAACTTAAGAAAGAAATGGGAATTTAGGGTTAATTTATGTGCTCATAATTCAAAGAAAAGGCTTAGGCTCAACGTGGCTTTTCCAGAGTTTTCATAATCAGGTGTGACAATTTAATCCAAGAGGGTTAAACCTAAGTGCCCTTATCAATTTATCACACACAACCAATCACATGATCTTGAAATACATTCAAAAGAGCAAGTTCTAGAATGAGTAATTCAAATCCAATGCACTCAAGAATGGAGCTCATAGATGATAGCTCGTTGATGCTCAAAAGCTCACCAAAAATTGGGTAAATTGCCATGAAATTAAAAAAAAATTGAGCCACTACAATCACAAAAATTTTACAAAAAAAATCAAATTCCAACAGCTCCTAAACATCACTGCTACCCTGTCAATCATGCATCACCCTCATCACCTCAAGAGATTTCATTCCTCAATTTTCAGACTCCACATCAACATAAAATTAATAGGACAACAAGAACAAGACATGGGACAAGAAATTCATCAAATTTACATCACTCTTCTACCCCAATCATCATATAAAATCCCTCCCCACACCTAAATGTTTGCTTGTCCCTAAGCAAAACACAGTATAAGAAAGAATAAACATGTAATTGGGTAGAATACACCAAATTCGGTTTCAGAAAGAGCTTTGATCACGATCAATCCTTGCAGTTTGTATCACAGCTGCTAATGACAACAGAAAATCAAGAGTGAATAATCAAACAATTTATTAAAAATAAAAATTAAACAAGAAAATTGGGTTGCCTCCCAATCAGCGCCTTTTTTTATTGTCGTTGGTTCGACTTAGGTGAGATGGTTGCATTTTCAAGTATGAAGAACTTCTTTCAACTTCATTCGATCGACCTCAATAGTGCGAAATCCCTTATGATATTCCTTGAGTTCATGGTTTGACCCCAAGAACGAGGACTTCAAATGTTTAGGGAACACTTTCAACTCTAACTTTGGCACTTCACCAAGCTTTTCTTTTCTCAAAATTTTCTCCTGCTCTATCATGCTTCCATTTGCAATGATAATATCGAAGTTATCCCTGCGAGTTAGTTCAAAACAATCCTGCACCAAAGGGTCAACGGCACTCAAAGCAAAAACTAAATTTACGTCTGTAGGAGACTTCACAGGTAATTTAACAGAAGCTACATCTAATGTGCTTGGTCTTTGAGAAGTACTGTGCAAAGCATTGACATAGTGATTCAGCTCCTCATTATCCAATCTTTCAGCATCCTCCTTCGTGATTCCATGTTCAATGACTGAATCTGATGCATCCTTACTAGTGAGTTCGAAGTGTTCCTGAACAATAGGCTCAATAGTACTTACAACAGAAAGCAGGTTAACTTCATCAGGGTATTTCATAACATCATATATGTTGAATTTAATGATTTGCCCATCAAATTCCATCGTGAGAGTACATTCACCCACATCTATCTTAGTGCGTGAAGTGTTGAGGAACAGTCTCCCCAACAAAATTGGAGTGGAATTCGATGGATGGTCATTTATTTCTAACACATAAAAATCAGCAGGGAATACGAGTTTGTCTACCTGAACAAGAACATCCTCAATGACTCCATCCGAGTATGTCTGGCTTTGATCAGCAAGTTGAATGACAACTCCAGTCTTTTTCAACTCTCCCACACCTAGCTTCTCAAACACTGATCGAAGCATCACATTGATGGACGCTCCAAGGTCCAACATGGCTCTCTCCACCTTAAAACTCCTAATCTTACAAGGAACCACAAACATTTCAGGATCCTTGCGCTTCTGAGGTAACGTTTGCTGGAAGACAGCTGAAATATTTTCTCCCATCACCACTTTTTCATCTCCTTTCAACTTCTTCTTATTAGTGCACAACTCCTTCAAGAACTTGGCGTATCTCAGAATCTGCTTAATTGCCTCAATGAGAGGTAAATTGATCTCCACTTTCCAAAACACCTCAAGTAATTGTTTATCCTTTTCAGTGGTGTCCAGCTTCCTAAACCTACTTGGAAAAGGCAAATGATTAATATTAAAAGGAATAGGGTCAGAAATTTTTACCTGATTTTTTTCGGACCTTCTGACACTGAAAGGTTCAGTGTCAGTGTTACGTTTCTGCACATCAAATTTTTTCGCCCCAACCTGATCGGTCTGATCCTCTACTGTTCCAGAAGGTTCTTCATCATCTTTTTCCACTTCTTGGTCAAGCTTTTTAGGCAGTACAACCTCCTCCAACTATTTGCCACTATGCAGTGTAATAGCACTCACATTCTTAGGATTAACCTCCGTTGTGAGGGCTGTTGGCGCTTGGATCGTTTGGTTAACATGACCCGTTAGGGTTCCATACGTTTCTAATATTAGCGGAAGCAATAAAACATGAAACGTATTACCGTTCACCAGGGTATGTTGAAGAAAGTGGATTCACGCTGCCAGACTATACAGTCCCACGAGAATGGCCATAACTTCCTCGTCTGATGTCGGAATTGAATAATCTTTGTGCTCAGACGATCCTCTCTTCAACGGCTTTCCGTCAGTATATTGATCATCGAATTCTGACCACTGTGAGATTTTATATAAATTTCGCAAGGTGGCGGACAGTAGCAGCAAACTACCTTCTGATCTTCTGCCGTATGTCCCAAGTCCGATCTCGACGTCGTGTTGGCGACGATCTACGAGACCTCCTCAATCTGCTCTCAACCCTCATCACACGTGAATAATGAATCAGATTAGATTAGGGTTCCAGATAAGCTGAGGTGACTTATATACATGGGCTACAGCAGGGACCAGAAGGAGAAATTGGGTTGGGCCTCCATTGGGCTTAAGTATCCAAGCTTAGCCCAAAGCTTATACTTAAGTCCAATAATAATAATATATTCCACTAAAATATTATTACTGCACTGCCTTTCCAATCCCAAAATTACGTTTTGGGCTCCTTCTTATTATGAGCCTGTTAGTCTCCCCATGTTTAAGATATACAATGTCCATTAATTAATTTAAGTTACTGACAACTCAATTAATTAATATCTCATCCAAGACTAGTACCACTCAACCTCATTATCATGCCGGAATAAATTCCACCTGCAGGGTTTACATGATAATCCTTATGAGCTCCTCAAGGGGACATCATCAACCTATGACGGACACAGATTCCTTCTACAATCAACAGCACACCATAGAGACAACACTACTTCCCAACTCATCGAGTTTGTTGATTTAATTACATGTAAATCTCACCCATTGATGAATCAAAGAAATACATACTGCCCTACGTGTCGAGGTTATTGTATAGGGATTAAGAGCACGAACTTCCATAATAACAGAGATCAAGTTCTCCTATAAGTCAGTATAAGTCGAACGATCTCAAGCGGTCCTGCTCAATACACACAAGTGCACTAATGTGATTCTATAGCCAAGACAAGCTATTACCAAACCACACTACAACCATCCCGATAGAGAGTCCTCGTCTATCTCGGTTGTGAGCATCTGTTTATACTTTATAAGGAAACCGATAATATGATCTTCCGCGTGTTGTCGCACAACATATTATCTACAGTATAAAGTAAGTGGACTATTGCATCGTGCATATAAATAAATTATAAGACGCAATCATTTGATCATATGATTCTCATTTCAAATTAATTGTTATAACATTGTTCATACAAAAACTAGACTTTTAGTATACAATCCAACAATCTCCCACTTATACTAAAAGACTATGCTGTCAAGTCTTCTGCCATACATCTGATTTCCACTCCCACTACACGACTATCAAAAGCTCTTGCCTTAAGGTCCTTGTAAATGGATTTTCTAGGTTATCATCCGATGCAATCTAGGTGACAACAACCTTCCCCTCATCATACGATTTCTCGTAACAGGTGGCACTCGCGCTCCATGTGTTTAATTTCCTTATGGACTTGTGATTCCTTCAAGTTTGCAACTGCACCAATATCATCAATATAAATTGTGATAATCTTGGGCAAACTTAGAATCACATCAAAGTCCATCATGAAGTTTTTAGAGTCATACAGATACTTTGGCTGCCTCATAGGCTGCAATTTATCATCTTTCCATGATGGAATCCGGAGTCTGAAATATATTTCTATATAACACTCTTTCACACTATGACTCAACTTCTTAAAATTAAACACATAACCTTGAGGTGGATTTACTGCCGTTCAATCTGACTAAAAAATATGAATTTACGTAATCCACAAGAAGCAGTGAATTTGCCCTGTAAGCCTACATATAATTTTCAGTCCTTCTCAGGCACTTCATATATGTCTTACCACAATTCATCATTCTTGTTCTGGGTTACGTTGATACCCACTGTTCATGCCATCGGCAAAACAGTTATCCAATCTTGTGCATAACATTCCTTAGATTAAGCTTCCTCATTTGCCGAAGCATAAGGAACTGCTTTCATCTTCTTTATATACTTTTGTGTCACAAGACACATTCACTTAGATAAATTCACATGCTAAAATAAGTAAGGATCGTATCATCTTATGAAGTTTGAGATAAGCATAACATCCTTTCTTGTAATCCGTATTACCGTGATCAAAAAGATATTTTTGCTCCTCTTAAGTCCTTCATATCACACCGCTTTATCAACCATACCCATATGCCCGACAATACTCTTTCATTGTCTCCAATGAGTAAGATATTATCTACATATAGTACAAGAAATACCACCACGTTTCCATCACTCTTTTCAATACACAAGACCCATCCGATCATTGATTAGATCCATGTCACTGGATTACCTCATCAAAACGGATGTTTCATGATTTTGAAGTTGTTTTAGTCCATGAATGGACACTTTTAAGCTTACTATCACAATGCTCTTAGCTTTTTGCAATGAATCACTCTGGTTGCTTCACATAGATGTTTCCCTTAAGACTTCCAATCAGGAAAGCTGTCTCGATATCTATTTGCTATCCCTCACATTCCATATGAGTAGCAACAGGTAAAAGAGTCCGGATTGACTTAGGCATAGCTACCGGTGAACAGGTTATCTCATAATCGAACCCTTTCTTTCTGAGTATACCTTTTTCGCAACAAGCTTTGCTTCCAAGGTTTTCACCTTACCATATGATCCTCTTTTATTTTGTATGACCACTTCCAATGGCTTTTACACCATTTAGTGGTCTTACAAACTTCCAGATTTTATTTAGAATTCATCAATTCTATTTCAACATCATTGCACTAGCTAAGATATCGCATTTCGATCTTGTAGTGCTTCGTCGTATATGTGGGTTCAATCCATGTTTACTAGGGATTAAGTCTTACGACTCTCTCAAAACATGTATTAAACAGGTTGTCGAACATCCCTCCCACTACGACAAGGCATTACATGCATTGTGTATCAGACGTGACATGCGTTGCAGTTTACCTTGTGGTATATCCTCTTGCACAATTGGTACTAATACTTTGTGTTTTCTTCTCACATCCTTTAGGACAACTTATAAATGGGTATGTGATTTATTACATAGTCCCTTTCCAAAAATCTAGTGTTTGTGTTAACAATCACCCTTCAATCTTTTAGACTAAATAAATCACCTTCATTTTTATAGCATATCCCACAAACAGACAAACATTCAAATGAATTACTGTTTCTAGGGCTTATCCATAAAATGAATTAAGTAATCCCAAATAATTCATCATCCATCTAATCATTACCATAAGAGTATTATTCCTTCTATCCACCACACCATTCAGCTGGGGCTTGCCCGGTGTAGACCACTTGAGATTTAATCTCAACCTCTGATTAATAGCTCCTAATTATCCTAAGAGGTACTCGTAATGACGATTAAATCGTTATTACTTGATATATTTTTCATGATGTTTTACTGTACCAACCTTGCAATTCTTGAATAAATCAAAGAACTTAGACATGCAGTGCATCAAATAAATATATCGGTATCTAGAATAATCTTTGATTATTCATTACCACCTCTCGCCTGGATAATATTAGGTCCGGTTGAATCAGAATGAACCAATTCCAACATATATATCTTTGGCTCTACACCCCTTTACCTTGAAAAGGTAATTAATCATTTTTACTTCTAAGTAAGACTCGCAAGTCCGATAGTTTTCACTTCAGATAAACCTTACGGTCCATCTGCTATCAACTTTTGAGTCCTACTCAAGTAAAATGATCTAGTCTTAGACGCCAAATGCATGTTTAGTTCATCTCCGAAGGTTCATTTCTCTTACTAAGATCAGAAGATGCATTATTAATAATTATTTGTTGCATCTGTGGAATATACATGATTTAAGAGTATACAAATTGTCAATAACATACCTTAACAGATTATAGCTCCATCCTTCTTTACTATGACCATGTCATTTAAATGAAATGGAGTATCTATCCGTGAATGCATAGAAACTGAAATAAAATTCTTTATATGAAAACGTACGTAAAGACAATTTCTCATAATCAAACGTCTATTCATATCGTAAGATAAATAAACAACTCCCACTGCAACAGCCACTACTCTCGTAGTATTACCCATGTCCATAATAATCTCATCATCACTAAGTTACACGCTTTTAGTGATTCCGGTATCTACACACAACGTGTCAGTAGATGTCATCAATATTCATGCTTCAACAACTAGTGAATGAAATACTAACTTTGTTCACATCTCGATGAAAATGGATTTCCTTTGCACATGTTTTGTCAGAAATTCCCCACCATATACAACCTCTTTGTAATTCAGGTGGAACTTGCTTAAAACATTTAGGCAAATATGAAGAAATAAAATTGACTTAGGTTTCCCCTTCAACTTCTATTCCATGTATTTCCAATTCATTCATCAAATTCAATCATGACCTACCGCCTTTTAACTTACTCAAGTATCCGAAGAGTTACATGAGACCATCATATTTCTATGAATCTCTTATCTCTTCACCAGAGACTTTAATATGCATCATGATAAGTCTTTTGTGAGAACACACATGTTCTTAAGCAGTAAAATTAGAATCCAAGATTCTTTTCTAATCATCTAATTTTGGACCAGTAAATATAATTTCTTTTAGTCAACCATAAGTGAAATAAAACTATTTGAAATTCAGAGAATCATAAAAAAATACACCGATCAAATCTTCGAATTTATCCATTTATATTGATTCCCTCAAAACAATATAAAATATAAATTCACCGACATCTCAAGCACCGTGAGTTTGCAAGCCACGATAGTGTGGACGTTTACAAACCCGAACACTTACAAGAAAAGGTTTTACCCATTAATTTCATTTGTCAACCTAACTTTATGACAAAATAATTAATAGTCGGTTCCTCTTTAGCCATGCAAATAAAAGCAGTGACTCCGATGGGGAGGATACTTATTATTTACACCTAAGTGTACACCATTATTTGACCCCAAGTCCATTGCGGGAGCTTATGTGCCTTACAGATGGAGAAGTACACAGGGCTCGGATAACTTCCTACAGTCATCAATTATAAGTCTGTACAGTGATCCGCACATGAACTCATCCAATAGGGAGGAAGGTCTATGCTAACACGCAAGTTCATGTACATCACATTACAAACATAATTTTAAAGAAGTCTGTTCCAGCAATATCCATGAATAAACTCATCCGATGGGGAGGAAGGCTCTAATGCCGACGCGCAAGTTTATTCACATTGCTAACAAACCAATAATGGAGGCCGCAGGAATTAATTACCAATCCCCTCTCCCACTTAGTTATTTAAAACCAAGGGTTTTTACATGCATATAATATTTAGAATAATATACGCAACCTAGCATGCTCATACTTCCAAATATATAACAATAATTGACCATAAAACAATTATAGAAGTTATATATAAGGAAATAAATTACCAAAAATAAGTTGACTTGATCAACACTCCAACATACATGCATATAATATACCAAATATAATATGCAATCTAGCATGCTTCTATTTAAGGCAATAAATCATAGATAATCATGCATACATATATAACAATAATCAATTAATAAATCAATTAATAAATCAATTATAACAGTTATATAACAGCGAATTCGATTGTTCGCCACCAGTCACAAATGCGGACAACTGTGACGGGGATCGACCTCACCGCAACCTGCTCCACCACTCCGGCACCCTGCCCGATCATATTGTGAAGACTCACGCGGAATCTGATACAGACCAGTCGAACTTGATGCAAACTCGCTCGAACCTAGTGCAGAGTCGATCGAACCTGATGCAGACCAATCGAACCTGATGTGAATCTGCTCGAACCTGGTGCAGCATTGATCGAACCTGATGCAGACCAATCGAACCTGATGCAAATCCGCTCGAACCTGGTGCAACATCGATCGAACCTGATGCAAATCAATCGAACCTGATGCAAATTCGCTCGAACCTGGTGTAGCATCAATCGAACCTGATGCAGACCAATCGAACCTTATGCAAATCCGCTCGAACCTGGCGCAACATCGATCGAACCTGATGCAGACCAATCGAACCTGATGTAAATCCGCTCGAACCTGATGTAGCATCAATTGAACCTGATGCAGACCAATCAAACCTTATGCAAATCCGCTCGAACTGTCGCTCGTCCAAGGGCCTACTTGCACGGTACCAAGTTCAGCCCAACGTGCAACATCAAACTACACCTACTGTCGTTCAGGGTTCGCAACTGTAGGAACCAGGGAATCCAATCTCCACCGTCCAGAATGTACTCCTGTGAGTTCTGAACATTCTGTCCAAATTACAGGTCAATCCAACGGTTAGTTTACGTAAACGGCCCTTTTCCCTCGACTGCGCAGAACAGAATCGCCCAAAAACCTGCTTCTGTTTTCGGCGTATTCCCAACAACAGAAAGCTTGAAATACGATCTTCACCGTTCAGAATGTACATCCACAAATTCCAAACGTCCTGACCAAATTACAGGTCGATCCAACGGTTATTTTGTGAGAAACGGCTCTTTTTCCTCGACTGCGCAGAACAGAATCGCCCAAAAAACTGCTTCTGTTTTCGGCGTATTCCCGACAACAAAACGCTTCAAATACGATCTTCACCGTTCCGAATGTACATCCACAAAGTCTGAACGTGCTGACCAAATTTCAGCCTGATCCTACAGTTGAAACTCCGGTTATTGCTTTTGCAATATCACTGCGCTGGATTTTCTCTCAATTTCTTCCTTCCATGTGAAATTGACGAACAGTTTTCGTCGAATCCTCTCACACACAACCATCGACGAACAGATATGATATAGGGTATATTTCACATAGGGATATTCATGGTTTGTGCAGTAAAACCAAAACCCTAAACATTTGATCCTAATTTCGAAAAATTAATCACATAAACCCTAGCCTAACGTTGCACGCTTCACCACGAAACCGAAGCTCTGATATCAATTGTTGGCGCTTGGATCATTTGGTTAACATGACCCGTTAGGGTTCCATACGTTTCTAATATCAGCGGAAGCAATAAAACATGAAACGTATTACCGTTCACCAGGGTATGTTGAAGAAAGTGGATTCACGCTGGCAGACTGTGCAGTCCCACGAGAATGGCCATAACTTCCTCGTCTGATATTAGAATTGAATAATCTTTGTGCTTAGACGATCCTCTCTTCAACGGCTTTCCGTCAGTATATTGATCATCGAATTCTGATCACTGTGAGATTTTATATAAACTTCGCAAGGTGGCGGACAGTAGCAGCAAACTACCTTCTGATCTTCTGCCGTATTTCCCAAGTCCGATCTCGACGTCGTGTGGGCGACGATCTACGAGACCTCCTCAATCTGCTCTCAACCCTCATCACACGTGAAAAATGAATTAGATTAGATTAGGGTTCCAGATAAGTTGAGGTGACTTATATACATGGGCTACAACAGGGACCATGAGGAGAAATTGGGTTGGGCCTCCATTGGGCTTAAGTATCCAAGCTTAGCCCAAAGCTTATACTTAAGTCCAATAATAATAATATATTCCACTAAAATATTATTACTGCACTGCCTTTCCAATCCCAAAATTACGTTTTGGGCTCCTTCTTATTATGAGCCCGTTAGTCTCCCCATGTTTAAGATATACAATGTCCATTAATTAATTTAAGTTACTGACAACTCAATTAATTAATATCTCATCCAAGAGTAGTACCACTCAACCTCATTATCATGCCGGAATAAATTCCACCTGCAGGGTTTACATGATAATCCTTATGAGCTCCTCAAGGGGACATCATCAACCTATGACGGACACAGATTCCTTCTACAATCAACAGCACACCATAGAGACAACACTACTTCCCAACTCATCGAGTTTGTTGATTTAATTACATGTAAATCTCACTCATTGATGAATCAAAGAAATACATACTGCCCTACGTGTCGAGGTTATTGTATAGGGATTAAGAGCACGAACTTCCATAATAACAGAGATCAAGTTCTCCTATAAGTCAGTATAAGTCGAACGATCTCAAGCGGTCCTGCTCAATACACACAAGTGCACTAATGTGATTCTATAGCCAAGACAAGCTATTACCAAACCACACTACAACCATCCCGATAGAGAGTCCCCGTCTATCTCGGTTGTGAGCATCTGTTTATACTTTATAAGGAAACCGATAATATGATCTTCTGCGTGTTGTCGCACAACATATTATCTACAGTATAAAGTAAGTGGACTATTGCATCGTGCATATAAATAAATTATAAGACGCAATCATTTGATCATATGATTCTCATTTCAAATTAATTGTTATAACATTGTTCATACAAAAAGCTAGACTTTTAGTATACAATCCAACAAGGGCAACTTCCTAATATTTTGAGCCTGCATCTGGCCTACAAATGTAGCCAATTGAGTTACTTGATTTTTTAGGTTCTTAATTGACGATTGGGTTGTTGTTTTCAAGTCCTGGATGGACGAATGTGTCATCTCTTAGAATTTGAGATCGTTGGTAGCCATTTCTTTCATCATTTCCTCAAATGAAACTCCGGAGCTTGCCCCACCTTTTTGGTGATTTCTACCATCTTGATGGTGATCTTATTGCCTATTCACCACTCTCTGCTCTTGAAACTGTTGTTGCCCCATATTTCCTCCTTGTCCACTACCATACCTCAGATTGGGATGATCTCTCCAACCCTGATTGTAGGTTTGAGAAAAGGGATCATAAGGTCGTCCCATGGCATTTACTTGCTCCTCACTAGGTGTAACCCTGCAATCAAGAGTAGAGTGATCATTAGTTAAACAATATTGACAAGATGGAGGGTTTACCCCTTTTCCTTTAGCAAGATTTTCCACAGCTATTGTTAACTTGTTCAAAGTTTCCTCCAACTTGAAATCATGAACCTCCTTGATTTCTCTAACCGATGGATCACGTGTGCCAAACTGTTGAGTGTTGGCAGCCATACTAGCAATCAAGTCCCTAACAGAAGTAGTTGTTTTCATCATAAAAGCTCCACCGCTAGCAGCATCAAGCATGTTTCGATCCATGATCGACAATCCTTCATAGAAGTATTGCAATAGCAGCTGGTCGCTTATTTGATGCTGGAGGCATGCTGATGTGAGGCGTTTAAACCTCTTCCAATACTCATGTAAACTCTTCCCTTGCATCTGACGAGCTCCAGATATCTCCTTTCGCAAGACAACAACTCTAGTGGCCGGAAAGTAAGTTTGGAGGAAAAGTTTCTCCATCTCTGCCCACGTATTTATTGATCCGAAAGGGAGATAATATAACCAATCCTTCGCCATGTCCTTCACTGCAAAGGAGAATGCCCTAAACTTGACCATTTTCTCCGTCACTCCGTTTGGTTTCATGCTCATACATACAACCGAGAACTCCTTCAAGAACTTGTGAGGATTTTCACCTGAAAGACCATGGAAAGCAGAAAGTAAGTGAATCAATCCCGATTTCAATTCAAATATAGTATTATCAGTAATCGCAGGAAAGTTAATGCATAGTGGCTGATGGATTACGTCCGGATTTGCCAATTTATTCAAAGTTTTTTCAGTATTTTTAGCCATGTTTTCCTCTTCTAACTCAGATCCTACAATATCTTCCTCCTCTAAATCAGAAAAATCAGAAGTATCCTCTCCAAGTTAAAGTGGATCAACTATAAGTTTGGATTCGGTAAGGTTTTCTGCGGTTTCGCCAATTGACGAACTTGTTTCCTTCTTCTTCCGGGACTCCTTTCTCAACCTCCGGGCAGTTCTCTCAATTTCTGATATGTATTCAAGTTGTTTTTGACTAGAAGATTGAGTGATCATTCACAAAAAAATTTTTCGAAAACAGGGGCCTTCTGACACTGATGTGGTCAGTGTCAGTGTAACTGAAAAGTTCAAAAATTCCAGAAAAATTCAAAAAAATTTCAGAACCTGTAAAAATGCAGAAAAATATCAGAAACACAGAAATTTAACAAAATTCAATTTTACTCCCCGAGCAAACGGCGCCAAATTTGATAGGATGTCGCCGACCTACCAAAATATAATTTATTTCCGACTTACTACAATACTTAGTATAATGGCAAGTACGGGTCGAACCCAAGAGAGTATAATGAATTTTAATTAAATTAAAGTGTTGAAAACAATAAAATAAATAAATGGGGGATTTTGTTTGTGAAAAATCGATAAAAATTCAAGTAATAAATCAACTCAATTTTTAAATAACAAAGTAGATGAAAATTAATTATAAAATTAACCAATTGATAAAAGCCTGTTTAGAATGTCGATCCCCTCCCGTTTATTAAATTAACTAATTATAGGAATTAAACATCTAGCCTAGCGCACAAACTCAAATCCATAGATTGACGATACGACCAATCAACCCGAATGTTCTTAAGTTTATCAATTAGGGTACGGCCACTACATTGAACTATCTATGAGTGACCCTATGGATTCGAACTTATAAACGCATTAAAACTCTAAACATAGGATTACTAGGCTACGAAATCCGGCTAGGTATCATACAACCTAGATCCTATTACACCTAGAAGGAATTATCTCTATTTGTTACTTAATCCAATTCCTACAATAATTACAGATTGAAGTTCATGGAATAACATTCAGCAGTTTAACAATTAAATAGGTGATCAGGCTAAATTAATTATTAAACAACCATTAAGAATAGCAAAGCATGTAATAGAATAAACTTGCACAGAAGATTCAACATAAAAATCCTAAATAATTAAATTAACAATTTAACGGGAGGTTCACGAATCCTAAACTAGAAAAGGGGATTAGCTCTCGCATGTTCATGACAAAAACAAAATTAAAATATAATAATAAAGAATTGATGATGTCTGGATTGCTTCACGCCAATCTGCCTTGAAGCGCTTGTGTTCTGCACTTCACGTTAAACTCCTCCTATTCACGTGTTCTGCCTCTCTTTTTTAATCTGATCGTGTATTTCATGATCCCAAAAATAAATAAATATCTCTCATATATATTTGTGTCTTGATCCCCATGTAATCCTACTTGATCTCTTTCCTTATTTCTCTCTTTCAAAAATATCTCATGGATCTCTTTTTCTTCTCCTCGACTTTTAACAGATTTAAAGGAGATCTGATCCTAAAAATATGCTGGTAGATTATTTCCTTATTTGCTCCTTTAATAATCTGTTTCCACATCAATTCAAATAATTAAAATAATTATCTGCTACAAACAATATAAGTCAATATTAGCACATAAAAAATATATAATTAAATCAAATAAACTTTAATTACCACCAAATAATCATGCTAAAATATGACTTATCAGTAGTTAATTCCATCTTTGAAGCAGAACTACTAATGGTTCAATAGTTAATGTGTCATTGACCTACATGTTAAACAAGAGAGTCTTGATCTCAGAATCAGTTGCTAATCTGTGTCATTCGAATAAAAGAGACTTTTTTGGTCTTGAAAGATACATCTTAATATTCTGATTCTCTTATGTAGAATAACTTGTTTGATGATTCATTGAAGTTTATGGATCCTTTAGTTGCTTGTAGTGAGATTGCCTTTTCTATTGTCCTTATCTAGTCACAGTGGGTGACCTGAAGACGCTTGGGTTAAGTGCTAGAGACGAGCCATCTAATCTATATAGTTTAGTTAAATGGAGCATTCTTAATCGCATGATAGGAATGAGGCAATCTATTATAAGATCGGTCAGCAAGTCCATTCCTTATCCAATAATAAATAGCTGGTTCAACCCTACCGCGCCAGTGGTGAAATTAATTTAAAGTTGCAATATCATTATGGCTCTTTAAAGTCTACAATCATTGCCATTGAACATCCTCAAGAGCTATATTATATTGTTGATCATCGTTTATTCATAAGTCATTCGCTTTTGGAGGTCACGTGTAAAAGTTTTACTTAAAAGCCCATGCATGCTTATCTCTTCTTGCGGTGAAGCACATGATTTGGGAGTTGTATTACCATTAACTTATATATGCTTTTTTCGCATCTGTTCACTATATGAACTGAAAGTATCAACGGAATCGAACGGCGATTAGACGAAGATAATCAAAGCCAGTCGTAAAAGGGGAAAAAAAGAGCAAGGAAAGAACAGTAATAACATTAAAGGGAGAGGATGATGAGAGAACACCCAATCATTTGCAGGACCGACAAAGAAAGTACGCGTGGAAGTGAAAGTACACGTGGAAGGAATACAAGCGCACTAAAGTGAAAAAATGAGAACTCAAACGTTGCCTGCTATCGAGGAGAAACTGGCCCGGCAACGGGCTTGCTCCTTTTATATATATATATATATATATATTAATTATTTCTTAAAGTAGATTACACCATCACAATTTGTTCTATAAAATATATTTTTATTTTTTTAATACATTCTTTTGAATATCCTCCTGAATTTTTTATTTTTTTTATTTTATTTTTTTTATACTAGAAGATCAAATTTTTATAGTAATTTTCATATAAATTTTATAAAAATATTATTGAACTTTTCTTATTTGATGAGTTATATCACATATAATTATGTGACGTTTTTTATTATTGTATGCTTAGCTAATAAGTTTAATTGTATATTTATATTAAGGGTCACTTACTAATGGGTACAAAAAAAATGCATAATTACTTTAAACTACATGACTCAAAGCACTATTACTCCTAACTACACAATTATGACTGTAATACCAAAAATACCCCTATATATTTGCACAATTTGTCTGCACAAATTGATTTTGCACAATTTCATTTTGCAAAATTTTTTTTGCACATTTTAAATTCCGGCAGCAGGCGGCAGCGGTCAACGGACGGTCCTACCGGTGGTCAACGGCCGATCAACGGCGGTCAATGCCAGTCCGGCCGCCGGTCAACGGCTGGTCAACGCCGGTGGGTGGGTGAGTGGTAGGGTTGTTGGTCTAAAAGTGTATGAAGTATAATGTTATATTTGGTATTTTACTTTAATATTTTGTATGTGAGAATAATTATTTAAATTCCATGTATCTAATAGTAATTTAGGTAGATAATCCCTTATATAAATATTATGATTTTATTATTACCTTTATGCTATATATAAAAATAAGAGGTCTAAAAAAAATTTCTCCGGGCTCCTCAAATTAAAGGGCCGGCCCTGAACATAAGTGTGGGATGAAGGGAGTAATTTTAAGGTTGGAGATTAATGTGATCTAAATAAGTGGTGGTGGAGTTCCAGAATGTGATATTCGTGAAATAAGAATGATAAATTTATAATTAAGATGTATGTGTGAAATTTAACGTGAGACTAATTTTGTAAGTGAAAAGGACGATGCTACTTTAATTAAGTTTATACAACTTCTATTCATATATACCTCCCTTTTTTTTTTTTTTCTTACTTTCGATATAGAAATACTTTTCATTTTTCTACTATTTAAAATTGAAAATATATCAGGTTTACCTCTTTGTAGTATTTTGTGAACTCTCAAGTCTTAAGCTATGTCCAGAATGGTTATTTTTTGTTTGTGAATTCTGACTTACCAAATACTGTTTTCTGAGTTCTAACTAATTTAATAATTCATTACCCAACACTACAAATGTATTTTTTTCTGGTACTATATTCCTGAAGCTGACATTCTATGTTGTTTTTTGACTTTGTAGTTCTTGTTGTTCTGATTCGTTGAATTGACTGCTATATGTTCGACGAAAGTTCAAGCAGGCGTTTTCTTTTATTGTTAATATTTATTTTGGTTGATATTTAGTTGTTATCATAATCTTGGATTATTTGTAAAACTAGCTTAGCTAAATAATGAAAGGGTATAGCTTAGAAATTCTGGGGGTGGGGAGTAGGCATTCTTGGATGAGATTTTGAACACAACATTAATGATGAGTAAAAGCAACTGATCAATCATAGAAACTTAAGATAATTAACCAAATGTAAATTTTGAAGAGTTCCTCTGTAGACATGACCAAAGCTTCCTGCTCCAACTAGTCTCTGATCATTGAATCCTTCAGTAGCCTCTAAGAGTTCTTTATAAGTTAATTCTTGGAAAATTATGAGTCATTTCCTTACCTTTGTAGATTTACTGGAATGGTTATTTTTTATTTGTTCAGATCTCGAATTATGACTTTCCAAATTCTTGTTTCTTTATAATAATTTACATCTCTTGATACACCATTATGCAACACCTACGTTTCTAATTACCTGGCTTTTAATTGTATTATATTTTTTTCTAGAGGACAGAGATTTTAATTAATACGAGTATTATTCCAGTCTCATTGAAGGATAGTTTTTAGGGATATTATGGTATTTTTTTAATAAAAATGATAATTTTTAGGGATATTATAGTATTTTTTTTTATAATACTACCTCCATCGAGAAATTTACGGTTACTGTAGATACGGAGTTTAAAAAAAAGTTACTTTTTGCATTACTTTTAGGGGTAGTTTGATATTTTTAGATAATAAATAAATTATAGTAAAGTAAATTATGTGAGTTGTAAATGAGTGACAATTTTGTAATTAAAGTGTATTGTGGGGTTATTGATTTGTGTGTATTTTCTTATTTAGGGTGTGAACTTGTTAGGATGGAAAAAAATAAAAAGTGTGAATTTATTTATGGGACAGATGGAGCAATAATAAATAAATGATAAAGTATGTTAGGTGGGTTAGGTAGTAGTGGTTATTTTTTAAATAAAGTGTATGGAAAAAGGTGATTGTTTTAACTTTTTTTTTAAGGAGATGCAAATTTTTGTGGGACAACTCAAAATAGAAAGTGTGCAATCGGAAAAGGGATAGAGGAAGTGTAATATTACTTACACTTTATTTATTATTTAAAAATACTAAAATACTCTCAAAAGTCAATAAAATTAATGCAAAGTAACTTTTCTTAAAAAAGTAAAAATAAACGTAAACGAAATTATGCAATGAATTGAAGGGAGTATATAACATAAAGCTAGTTAGATCATAGTTTACTCGTGATTTTGATCTTAATAAATTATACTTATCTAAGGTATGTATTTTGTCATTTTTGGGCGAACACGTCTAAGGATTATATTTCTCTTTTCAGATATATGAGACCCACACATATTACTAATACTCCCTCTGTCCCAACTTCAACTTCACACTTTTCGTTTTGGTCCGTCTCAAATTCAATTTTACACTTCCATAAAAGGAAAAAGCAACAAACTAATATCCCTCTATCATACTTTAATTTCAAATTTGTCATCACCTTTTTAACACACATAACATACTTTATCATTTATTTATTACCCAAAAATATCATACTACCCTCAAAAATAAGTCAAAAAGTGACTTTTCTTAAACTTCGTATCTACAGTAAACGTAAACTTGAATTTGGGACGGAGGGAGTATAATTAATACTACTCATTACATATTAAATGGAGTACTAATAATACTTCTTAATTTACGTGCAACAAATAAATGTATTCATCATTGCAATAGAGAGAGAGTACTTCCTCTGTCCGCTTTTAAGGGTATTATTTTTTCATTTTGGGCGTCCGCCTCCAAGGATCTCATTTCTTTTTTTATCCACACACATCCACTAATACAACTAAAAAATGGACTCACACCTCCAGTAATATAACTACCCACTACACATTAAATAACAATACTCCTTAATCTTCATGCCCAAAAGTAAATGGCACCCTTGAATCCAGACGGAGGGAGTATATACATATCCATAAATTATTGTTGAAATTTGAATACATCATTATCATAAACTTGACGTCACTTTGTTATTACACACATAAATAGCAAACCAACGCCTAGCAATAATTATTACTTGGCATCAAGTAATTTATGTTAAAATGAAGAAGAAAAAAAAAACACAAGAAGAAGAAAATGTAGCTTGGTTGAGTTGGTTCTGCAGTTACGCATGATTCATTTGCCATTTTAATTCGAACACCTGCAAATATATAAACAACTCAACCTTATTTATACATCC
Source organism: Pogostemon cablin (assembly GCA_023678885.1). Taxonomy (NCBI): domain Eukaryota; kingdom Viridiplantae; phylum Streptophyta; class Magnoliopsida; order Lamiales; family Lamiaceae; genus Pogostemon; species Pogostemon cablin. The sequence continues at coordinate 26,443,244 of CM042964.1, read as the reverse complement.
AATAAAAACATGCGTATAACAAATTAAAACCTAGGTTTGTTTGTTCAACAACACCCATCACTCCCCAAAATTAAAATATTATGTAAATTCAACAAATTTCACTGCATACTTTAATTTTATTATTTCAACCCAATATATATAATATACCATTTAGTTTTATTATTTCAACCCAATTTATATAATATACCAAATTATACCAGAAAAGTCAATAAAGTGATTAAAAAAGTAAAAAAGAATCGTAAATAATGTGGATCATAGTAAACGTGAAGCGTTGAGATAAAACCAAGTCCTGAATTTTTATTTTATTTTAAACTAATTAATTATAAGGCAAACTTAACTAAAAAAAACTGTTTTTCACTGACCGAATATTTCATTGTTAAAAATCTTAATTTTATTGTTAAATTAGTTTACCAACGTAATAACAACGAAATAAGTTGGTAAAGTGGTAACTGGTACTAATTTTTAGCAATGAAAATTCAATTTCCTTGGTAATCCATTGCTAATAATTTCGTTGACAATTTATATAATGATTCCATTGGTAAATAGTAACGAATTAACTCCGTTGCTAAAATAAAAATATATAAATCCGTTGCTAAAACAAATTATAATTTTTGTTGACAATTCATTGGTTTAGCAAGAGATTGAATTCTGTAAGTAAATTATATTGTTAAAGAAGAGTTTTTTTTTAGTGCATGGAAAAGTACTTAGGATAAAAGGAAGTGGTAGAAAAAGTATTTGGTGCATGCAATGCATATGCATGTATACATACCTCTTAGATCCATGGATTAAAGGAAACAAGAGAGTTGACCATCTTCTGGTTTATTATTAATATTATTGCAAAAAGATCTTATATTTTGGGTGATCCGAGATCCAAGACTTTGAGTATTGACAGTGGTAGGATCAACAACTACTATTCCAGCAACCGACGTTGTAGGGAGGTCGCATCGTTATTGCATCCATAATTGCTGCACCTCCAATTTCAGATGAAGACTCCTTAGGAAAGTCGCAATCTCGAATCAACGATTCTGTCTGCTCCGCTGTATTCGTGCACCCCCCTTCAGTTTGGCCGGAAAACATCGCCACCACCAACACCACACTCAGTATTGTTGATGCCTGCTTCATCCTTCTCTGCACGTACATCATGTGTGTGCTTTTTGTGCCATCATGAATTAATCACACTTTTATTTATACACTACAACGTTATTGCCAATAAATTAAAGACAAAGACTTGTGTAAGGTTGTCTCACGTAATGCCTTACGTGAGACGAACAGAAAGTGATAACTTTTATAAAGGAATGTGATAATAAATTAATGAAAAGTAATAACGTTATTTCATGAACAATTTATAGCACAAATAAAAGGTCATTACATTTTATACTATTTTAAAATGTGAAAAATGATCTTACCTGAAACGGTCTCATGCAAGACCTACCCTAAATTAAATACTAGATATGCCCTGCTGGAATAAGATCCTCTTTTCTTCTTTATTTCCGCAATGGCTCACGATGCAATTTTTTTTTTTTTATTTGAAAGAAAGCAAACTCGTGATTCAAAAAGAAGGTGCAGAGAATTGTGGAAGCAGGATCTCCAACAATAAGATTGCTAATTAGTTGGTGTGAAATGGTAAATTGCAAAGGTAGTATAATGCAACTCGCGTTTCACATGGTGAGGTCAACTCTAAGTTGGCATATATAACATGATTTATAATGTGAATTTAGATACTCCCTTGTGATTTCATTTAAAAATTGAGTTAAAAATTTGGTCTATCCCATAACTTTTTAACATTTTAGATTTTGTTTCAAAAAAAAGTTATTTGTATCAATTTAATACCATAATTACTATCAGTTTTAGTTTAATTTTGCTCAATTTTCACCGAAAAACAGTCATCGTGCGGTGCACGTGACCGTTCAATTTAGGGAAACCGGCGACCTTAACTGACGTGGTGCTTCAAGTCTAACCCTAAATCCACGTTCAATAACATAAAATATGATTGGCCCATGCAAGCACCACATCAGCTAAGGTCTCCTGTTTTCCCTAGTTGAATTGTCACGTGCACCACGTGCGATCGTTTTTCGACAAAAATTGGGAAAAATTAAACTAAAACTGATAGTTATAGTACTAAATTGATATAAATAATTTTTTTGACAAAATCTAAAGTGGTAAAAAAATTATGGGCATAACAAATTTTTAAATAGTAAAAAAATAGTAAATTGAATAAATAACAATAACACCTAATATAGTACTAATAAAATAATCATTTTAATGAATTGAAGGAAAAATATGGAGTAATAAAGTGTAACGTGTGCATTTTTGGCTGCATTATTGTTAATAAAATACTCTACTAGCTAGTAAGCTCGGTTACAAGATTTGAATTTTTTATTTTATTGCTAGTGTATGACATAAAAAATTATATCCTATCATTTATCATTAAATCCTTGAAGCATGTGACGTAAAAAGTAAAAGGCTAATCTTGTTTGCACACCTCTTCCTGTTGAATACACACCTTATTATTATAAAAATAAATTAATATTTTTAAAAAGTCTAATTTAACCTTAATTTATTAAATACACACCTATATATTTTATATACACCATATCTTCTAAACTCTCTTATAATTTTATTATAAACCCTAAATTGATTATTCTTTCTTTAAATTATGGAGTATTTTATACACATGATTTAATTTACCAATGATACATTACATACATGCATCTACATCATGTACATTTAAATTATGAAGTATTTTATATGCATATATGATTATCTCCTTCTCTCACTGCGGAACATGAAGTTCCTAACGATCAACGACTTCAACAACCTGTAATTACAATTACAATTACTTCATCATATATCCAATCCAAATTAAACTAATTTATGATACATACGCTTTTTGATGGAGATCAGGCGACCAATTGGAATGAAGATTATTGCAATGGAGAGGAGAATTGTTATGCCTTCAGAAAAAAAAAAAAAATATATATATATATATATATATATATATATATATATATATATATATATATATATCCATATTCTTAATTTGAGTTTCAGTTTGCTTCCATTCAAACTTGCACACAACATTCATTCATCGCCAACCATCTCAAATGGTGCACGTACGACGACAATCCATGGGGAATTGAAACTTGGTTAGAATTTTGATTGAAATGTAATAGTGATGTTTGAAATCGAAATGAAAGAGGGAAAGGATGTGTATAAATTTAGGAATATTTCTTAATTTTAAGTTTAGAAGTGCATTTTTATAATTTTAGGGGTGTGCATATAATAAAATTTAAAAAATAGTAATAAATTTAAGAAGGTGTGTAATTAATAAAAGGAGTGTATTTAATGGGAGGGGATGTGCGAATAACAACATTCAAAGTAAAATAGAAAATGAAATTCGTGTGTGCAATAGGTGATCCTTTGTCGGTTACATTAACAAGATTCTTTTTTTTTTCTTTTTTCCACAATTAATCACGTTGGATTTTTTTTAGAGGGCTGCTTGGCTTTGTTATACTCCCTCCGTCTCATTTCAATATTTACGTTTGTTTTTTGCATGTTGATTAAAAAATATTATATTTTAATAGATAGTGGGTGAAAAAATATACTCCCTCTGTCTCATTAAGTTGGTATAATTTTTTTTTGGCACGGAGATTAATGAATATAATAATTTAATATAAAGTGAAGTAAAATGAAGTGAGAGAAATAATATTTAATGTATAGTGGGTAGTTGTATTAGAGGTGATATAGTGGTTAATTTAATTTAAAGTATTATGTGGGTCCCATGTATTAAAAAGGAAATGTGTCAACTTTAGTGGGACAAATCAAAAAGAAAAGTGTGTCAACTTCTATGGGACGGAGAGAGTAATATTTAATGTGAAGTGGGTAGGTGTATCAGTGTTGGATGATGTATTAATTATTTTAGGTGGGTCCCATATTCCTAAAAAGGAAAACGTAAATATTGAAATGAGACGCGTAAAATAGAAACATAAACGTTGAAACGGGATGGAGTGAGTATATATTTCTCATTGAAAAAATCTATTTAATATTAGGCATTATATATTTCAATGATGGATGGGGTAATTGAACAAGTGTGAGGCTTGCATGCGTCTGGGCGCACGCCGTGCACCTTTAGAATTTAGTATTATAGATAAGGGTACATTATTTTGTTCTAAAGGGTATACACTTTAATTAAAAAGGGTACGCCATTTTGTTCTAAAGGGTATACACTTTTCAATATATTTTTTATTTTTCTTCAGAAAATAAAGGGTACACATCTTTATACTAAAGGGTATACAATTTAACACAAAATTCTAAAGGCACACACAAGTTTTTGCCTTGTAAAATAAAGGGTACACATCTTTATACTAAAGGATATACAATTTAGCACAAAATTCTAAAGGCACACGGAATGTACTCCCGTGTGCCCGGGCACACACAAGCTTTTGTCATTAAACAATAGGTTGCCCAACGCTCATAGAATACGTAATTTTAAAGGGTTAATTGTAAAAAAAAATCACGAACTTTTCTCTTATTATAAATTAATTTTTATTTTTGGAAATTACAAAAAGAACCTCATATTTAAGCATCGTTGCAAAACGTATCCGTTGGGCAGGCATCTGCAAGGATTCTTTCTACAATTAACAGCGCACCATACAGACAGTATCATCTCTCAACTCACCGAACCTATTGATTTAATAATTAAATCTCACTCATTGATGAATCAAAGAAATAAATATTGAATTACGTGTCGAAGTTATTATATTGGAATTAAGAGTATATAAACATTCATAATAACTTAGGTCTTATTCTTTTATATATAATCCATACAAATTGAACAACCTCAAACGGTGCTGCTCAATACACACAAAGTGCATAAGTGTAATGTTATATTCAAGACAAACTAATACCAAATCAACCTAAAATCATTTTGATAATTTGTCTCAATCTATCTCGTTGTGAACCTCTGTTTATACTTTATAAAGAACTGATAATATAATTTTTCATGTGACGTCATACACCATATTATCTACATTAATATAAAGTAAATGAACAATTCTATCGACATATAAATAATTTATAAAATGCAATCATTTGATCAATGATTTTCATTTCAAAACATTGTTCATACTAAAATTAGGATTTTAGTATACAATCCAACAATACATACTGTAACAACAAATTTTGTATTTATAATAAAATAAATACAAATCGGGTACAAAGATAATTTCTTGATGGATTTAATTTGAATGGTATGTAAACAGGTTACAATCTCTAATCAATCCTCTTATTCTTCTTTCGAACCAATTTGGCTTTGATTTGACTTATGTGTTGACTTTGACTTCTTTGACGAAGTGTATGCTGACTGTGTTGCCAGCGTGTGTGTTGAGATGGATCTTCGAACAAAGTTTGTTTGAGCTCGAGTGTGTAGTCTTGAACGTTGGCCCGGAGACGTTGAACTTTTGTTCGAATTGAACGTTGACTAACAGCTTTCCACGAAGAATACTTAATCTGGGGACTTAGAGCCTTGATCCCGGATTAGTAGTTGTTCTTAACTTGAAGCTTGAAAATGCTTTGAAGATCTTAAATTTGAAGTTTTGGAGACTTGAAGACTTGAAGTTTTGTTGAAGATCTTGAGCTTGAAGCTTTGGAGACTTGAAGACTTGAAGTTTTGTTGAAGATCTTGAGCTTGAAGACTTGAAGCTTTGTTGAAGCTCTTGAGCTTGAAACTTTGAAGACTCGAAAGCCGCTTGAAGCTTTGGAGGCTTGAAGCTTTGAAGACTCGAAGGCCGCTTGAAGGCTTGAAGATCTTCGAAGATCACTTGAAGACTTGAGCTTGAAGACTTGAAGATCCAAAGTTCGTTTGAAGCTTTGGAGGCTTGAAGCTTTGAAGACTCGAAGGCCGCTTGAAGGCTTGAAAATCTTCGAAGATCACTTGAAGACTTAAGCTTGAAGACTTGAAGATGCTCGAAGGCCGCTTGAAGCTTTGGAGGCTTGAAGCTTTGAAGACTCAAATGCCGCTTGAAGGCTTGAAGATCTTCGAAGATCACTTGAAGACTTGATATTGAAGAGTTGAAGATCCTCGAAGGCCATTTGAAGACTTGAAGATCTTCGAAGATCACTTGAAGACTTGAGCTTGAAGATTTGAGTTTGAAGACTTGAAGATCCTCGAAGGCCTTGAGCTTGAAGCTTTGAAGATACTTTGAAGATCGCTTGAAGACTTGAAGATCCTCGAACGTTCTTGAGCTTAAAGCTTCGAAGACTTGAAGATAGCTTGAAATTCTTTGTTCATTCTTCGCTTGAAGATCTTGAGGGAGCTTTACTCGTGTTCTCAATCTCTTCAAGAGCGTCGTCTTCGAGTACTTGAATGTCTCTGTGTGTCTGTAATGAATGGCGGAAACCCTTTTTATATGTGAGGAAATGAGGTCCAAGCCATTTGGGCCTTACTTAACAGGCTTGGGCCTTTAACTTGCTGGACCATAATCAGGCCTATTTGACTTGTGTCTAGTTGACTTGGGTCAGACCTAATTTAACTTGGGCCTAGTTGACTTAGGTCAGGCCTCATTTGACTTGGGCTTAGTTGACTTGGGTCAGACCTCATTTAACTTGGGCTTAGTTGACTTGGGTCAGACCTCATTTAATTTAAGTCTATTTAATATATTGGGCTCAAATTAATTATCAATTATTAACTTACTTTAGGAATTAATTTATTTAAATTCCAAAATAAATTAATATTTAATCAATAAAATCCACGTGTCGCCATTTAATTGGACCGTAAATTTTAATTGGGTACACATACATCTTAGATCTATGGATTACTGGAAACAAGAGAGCTGTTGTGGAATATTAATATCTTTGCAGGAAGATCTTATGTTACGGCCGAGCCAAGCTCCGAGACTTTCATTAATGCCAATGGCAGGACGTAATGATCCAGCAAACGACGTCGCATAGAGTTCGCATGCGCAGACGAAATCGTATCTTTTGGCAGCGGCACAGCACTCTGGAGCTTGTTGCACTATTGCAGCCATAATTGACATTGCATCTGCAATTCCAGATGGAGAATGCTTAGGAACGCAAGCTCCAATCAACATATCTGTCTGTACTCTGAACTCCTCTGTATCCATATAGCCGCCATAACACCACACTCAATATTGATAGTGCCTTCATCCTTCAATCTCCGTAAATGTGTGTGTATTTTTGTGCCATCACCTCTTAATTTATATCCTCGAAACTACTTGTCCTCATAATAATAATAACTTTTTCTTTAAAAAAAATTAATGTCAATTGTTAAATAACTACCTCATCTAAAATGTTAGGTAAATCGTTTAATATTTAATCAAGACACTCTACCATGCCCCTCACATGTAGGTACATTTGCTAGGCCTTGACTCTAATACCATGTTAAATGACTAGCTCATCTAAAAGTTTAAGAACTGATATAGAGATAAATCGTATAATATTTAATCAATACACTCTAACATCAATAAAATACTAATAGATATGAATACATAAGATCCTCTTTTCTTAATTCTTTATTACCGCAATGGCTCACGATGCAATTATTTTTATTTTTTTAAAAGTTTTTGAAAGAAATCAAAAACGTGAGAACTAATTTAAAAGAAACGTGCAGAGAATTGCGGAAGCTGCATCTCCAGCTAATCAGTTGGTGTGAAATGGCAAGGTACAAGGAATCTTCAACTCACATCTCACATCTAATGAGATCAACTCTAAGTTGGCATATTAATACTTATTCCGTATTAATTTAGCGGCTCGATTCCCTGTGTTACTTTTATATTTCATATTAATACAGTACTTTAGCCATGGTGAGAGAAAAATGGAGTGCAGTACGGAAGAGAATCCAAATTCCCACTCCATATTAATACAGTACTGTAACCATAGTGAAAGAGAAATGAAGTGCAGAACGGGAGAAATATAAGATGATAAACAGAATTAATTCAGTATATACAATGCTATAATTAATGGTGGTTTTCCCTAAAAAGGGATACTCACTATTAAGTAGTTCATATTTACTATTAGATACAAGCCTAAATTATAATTACAATGAGATGCAAAATTACATAATAGAATATCCATATTACCCCCTTAATTACTACGTATTAAAGCTTAAAATATTTGCACAATATTCAAATTACGTTTAAAAATATTAAAAATATGAAATTTATTTCTGTTAATTTATATAAGATTTTTACAATACAAAATAATATAAATTCCAAATTTATTGCTTCTGTATGTTTTATTCATTAGATTCTAATGATATATTCTTCATAATCAATTAAATATTTTGCACAATTAAATATATTTCTTTCATAATAGTATATAAACATGAAAATATGCATATATAGAATCTATTTCTCATAAATATATTTAATTATTGACGCACAATATAGTTATATGGTTGCAAACACATTAAATCGTAGGAATGCATTCTACATAATCCATTAAATATTTTGCACAATTGGATACGATTTTGCACAATCCATTAAATGTTATACTATTTTGCACAATCAACATATAAATCTGCACAACGCAGTGGCTGCAGACCGCAATGACTTCGGCGGCGCAGGTGGCGACTGGTAGTGACATTTTCCCCAGTAATAGAGGATCGGATCTGAAAAGGCAGTGTAGGTGTCGCAATTTATCTAAATTCGTTTGCTACTGGTGATGCTTTAGAGGCGCCACCGGACCTAAAGAGGTAGTGTAGGTGTCGCGATTCATCTGGTTTCGATTTTTACTAGTGATGCTTTAGAGGCGGCGGCGGCAACAGTCCAGATTTGGCAAACTCGTTGACAGTGGATGATGGAAACTATGGCAAAATCTCTTCGAAGCAGACGATGGTGGTGGACAGCGGTTTACTCCGGGACAAATGGCACGGTGGTCGGATGGAGACAGATCAGTGGCTGACGGTGACGGGCGGACTGCTTGGAACGACAACATCGTGGCGTGAAGCGGGCAGCGATTGACCATGGAAAAATATTAGAAATGATATTTGACAAAAATGATCCGATCCAAATGGAGCAGATACAACGTTGGTATAGAATATTAAAGATGAAATTTGAAGAAAATTGTGTGGAAGTCGTGTATAAAGGGTGAGAGATAATTGTGTGCCTACCTGTTAATTAGGCATATAAATAGGAGATAAAATTGTATCAATAAATGTTTAATTAATATTAGGTTATATTAGGAATGTTATTTTGAATGTATGCACCTCTCAATAATAATGTTTAAAACGGTATATTAGAAAGTAATTAATCCTTAATTATTATATTCAATTATTAATTAAAGAAATAATAGAAACTGAAAGAAAAGATTAAAAAAAGAAAAGATTAAAAAAAATATTACTATAAATAATATGAACACCCACTAAAAAAACTATTTTTACCAATGGAATATTCTGTTGGTAAAAGTCTTAATTTCATTGTTAAATTGGCTTACCAACGGATTAACAACGGAATCCGTTAGTAAAATTCCGTTGGTAAGTGGTGGTTGTTAATTTTTAGCAACGAAAAATCAAGTCCGTTGGTAAATAATTCCGTTGGTAATCCGTTGAAAATAATTCTATTGGTAATTTATATAATAATTCTCTTGGTAATCCATTGGTAATTACCAACGAATTGAATTTCTTTGCTAAAATAGAGAATAAATCCAAACAAAAATATCATTTTTGTTGCTAATCTAATCCATTGGTAATTACCAACGGATTGAATTTCGTTGGTAAATTCAGTAATTTTTTTAGTCGAGATTGTCTCACGATGAGATTAAGTTATACTTTCTTAATAAATTATTACATTTTATTAAAGATATTATCACTTTTCTTTAGAAATATTAACACTTTTATTTATACTATATATGAGTATTATTATTTATAAAATAATTTACTTATCACATTTTATTGAAGAAATTATTACTTTTCTTTAAAAATATTAACACTTTTATTTATAATATATATTATTTATAAAATAATTCACTACTATTTTTCATTAAAATATTATTATTTCTTATTTGTTGGATAGAAATTCTATCATAAAACGATCTACACTCAGTTTTTGCCCTATCTTTTATGGGAAATCATATTAAATTGCAAAAAAAAAAAAAAGGAAATGCATGGCTGTGTAAAGTGAAGTCCTTCCTTATATCACTATAAAAAAAATATTATTTAGCAACCGAATTTACCAACGGAATTTAATCTGTTGGTAATTATCAATGGATTAGCAACAAAAATGACATTTTTGTTTTAGTAACGGAATGTCAACGGATTTATTCTTTATTTTAGCAATGGAATTCAATCCGCTGGTAATTACCAACGAATTACCAATGGAATCATTATATAAATTACAAACGTAATTATTAGCAACGAATTACCAACGGAATTGATTTTTCGTTGTTAAAAATTTACCAACCACCACTTTACCAACGGATTTCGTTGCTAATCCGATGGTAAATCTATTTAACAATGAAATTAAGGTTTTTACCAATAAAATATTCAGTTGGTAAAAAATAATTTTTTTGTAGTGTATGTAAAAATAGCTTCCTTCATCTCACGATGCATACTTGACCACACGGTGATACTAATTAAATGATTGTCACATAAGAATAAAAGAAAATTCAATTAACATCCCTGATGTTTAAATGGATATAGTAGTTTTTTTTTTTTTCTCAACAATATTACATAAAAAATGTTACACTAAAATAGTACAAAGCGGCCATGAATTAAATAAATAAGGGATTATGAACCATTGATAGAATAAATAGGGGTTATGTATCTCTTCATTATTTAAGAATGCATATCATTATCTTCCATTAATTGAAAATATTTTTTGGTTTTTATCCAACAAAAAGCAATACTAAAAAGCAAGGACTTCAGTTAAAATGTAAATTTATTTGTAAGATGTTGAACCTTAATTAGGAATTATATATGCTCAAGATGAAGTATTACCCGTTGCTCAAATTGATTTTTCAATCATTAAAGGTGCACTCTTTAATTAAAATTTAACAAACCCGTCCACCTTTCTCTTGAAATTATTGAAATACCCCTCACATGTGTTAACAGATATAATTATTGAATATTTTAATATTAAAATTAATAATTTTCTGTCATTGTATTTTAATATACTAATCGAGCAATTGAAAATAATAAACCACATCGAATATTATTTTAGAAACTATTTCTATTTTTGGTTTTGTCTTAAGGTATAATCTGGCAACCAAAGAATGTGTTGTGTTCGATTATTATTGTTCAGTTATTTCAATTGAACGTAGCATGTAATGTCACGCTACAAAAAATAAAAAACTAATAATAAAAAAAATATTTTTTAGCAACGGAATTTATCAACGAAATTCAATCCGTTGGTAATTACCAATGGATTAGCAACTAAAATTATATTTTTCTATTAGCAATGAAATGCCAACGGATTTGTTCTCTATTTTACCAATGAAATTCAATCCGTTGGTAATTACCAACGGATTACCAAAGGGAATCTTTATATAAATTACTAAAGGAATTTTTATTAACGGATTACCAACAGAATTGATTTTTCGTTGCTAAAAATTTATCAACCACCACTTTACCAACGGAAATTTACCAACGGATTCCGTTGTTAATCCGTTGGTAAACCAATTTAACAATGGATTAAGGCTTTTACCAACAGAATATTTCGTTGGTAAAAAACAGTTTTTTTGTGGTGTTAGGTTACTCCAACCAATCATTTTAATTATATAATTTTCATAAAAGTATCTATAGTGTTAGGTTACTCCAACCAACCATTTTACTTATATAATTTTCATAGGGTAAATTATCAAAACCCCCCTCGAGGTTTGTCCAAACTACCAAATAAGCCCCGTGGTTTGAAAAATTATCAATTACCCCCTTACTTGTTTTTTATTTGACCATTAATAAAAATACACTTTTTCTTAAAATAAAGAAGGATGAAAATGACATCAAGACCCATATACTCTCTCCGTCCCAGGTAATGAGGGTCAGAGATCTTATGTTTAACATAAGGTCTCTGGCCCTCTTAGCCTGGGACGGAGGGAGTATTTAATATTGTATTTTAAAATTTTACTATTTTTTTAAAAAATATTTTTTAAAGTGAGTAATTAGTAATTTTTCAAACCACGAGATTTATTTGGTAATTTGGACAAACCTCGAGGGGGTTTTGGTAATTTATCCATTTTCATAAAAGTATCTACTCCCTCCGTCCCGTTTCAATGTTTACATTTCTATTTTGCGCGTTTCATTTCAATGTTTACGTTTTCCTTTTTGGAATATGGGACCTACTAAAACAATTAATATATCATCCAACACTAATACACCTACCCATTTTGCATTATATATTATATTTTTCCACCCACTATATATTAAAATATTATACTCCTTAATCAACGTGCAAAAATCAAACGTAAACATTGAAACGGAACTGATGGAGTTTAGTAAATTAGGTGGAGATACGCCCTTAAAGAATGAATTTGATTTTGTCCGAATATATATTAAATTTGAAATATAACCAGATTTTAGAATTGGAATGGTGTAATTTGGGCCTCCTACATACGGCCCAATTAAAATGGAAAATAAAGTGAAATTTTCAGTCCAAAATTGATACGACCCAGCCCAATGAATTGGCCAACACAATACTTTAGTTGATAAAGGCCCAATCTGCTTAGAAAGTCCCCTGCTGCTGGTGTTAAACGAGCCGAGCGACTCACTAAGATAACAAGCTTATATATGAGTTCGGCTAAACTCGAAAAATACTCGAGCGAGCTCGAGCTCGGCTCGTTAAGCAAAAAAATTGAGTTTTCGAGTCAAGCCGAGTCGAGTCGGGCCTAAGATTAAGTAATATATTTTTTATTATATTTAAAATATTTGTTTTATCATATATTATTATAATTAAATAATAATTAATAATATTAATACTATTAATTATTATTTTCTAGCATTAGCAAGGCGCGCGGCTTGTTAACTAAATGAGTATATTATATATTATTCAGAGGCCAAATCGCTTCTGAAATCCAAGATATCAAGTACGGAGTTGAAGTGATTTGTGTGGTAGGCATGGGAGGACTAGGAAAAACCACCCTTAGGTGTATGATTTCGATGGAGTTTGTTCTACAGAAAGGCTTACTCATGTCTGAAAAGGTTGGTCTCTGTGAGTTATGATGGTTTGCCTTACTATCTCAAGTATTGCCTTTATTGCAAAGTTAACCAGCGAAGAAGTTGAGAAGTTGGACCTCGACTATTCTCTTACACCTTCACGCTGTCTAACATCACTTTTTTCTAGATGGGTGCCTTGACAAAATACATCAGTGGATACCTTCTTTGAATAGCCTTACTACTCTTGCCTATGATGCTTATGTTGAGGGATTGAATTTTAAAGATGAAGGCTTTCGGAAGCTCAAAGAATTTACTGCTAACAGAACTCAAATACTTGAAATGGGTGGTAGTAGAGAAAGGTCCCTACCCTTCTTCAAGCATTGGGTATGGATCACTATGTAATGTCGAGAGAGATACCCGGAGGAATCGAGCATTTGGCCAATCTTGAAACGGTGGAGTTCCAGAATATGGAAAAAGCATTCTTGGTGGAGAAGGGGGGAGACTTGCTCATATTCCAAACCTTATTACTTCCTCCATCCCAATTTACTCTTCATCATTACTGGAGATAGGGAGTTTAAAAGAAGTTTTTTACTAATTTTATTGACTTTTTAAGCATATACGTGCCTTTCGGAGAATAATAAATTTGTAATTAGATGTATTTTAAAATTAGAGATTGATGTATCTTTCCTTATTTGAGTAGTGCAATGTAATCTAGTTGTGAAATTTAATGTGGAACGATGAGTGGGTCAGAATAAATAATGAATCAATGAAGAAGAACCTTTTGTGAAATTAAGGGCAAAATAATACGTTCCCTTAACATAATGCAAAATGCATTTCACAGTTTGACTGAAAGTGTTCACTGCAAAGGATCTATTCGTTTACAATATTACAAATCGTTAACAAAATTCCATCTTTAACATTTACAAGTAATGAGTTGTGTCAACCAAATAATTATTTGATGTGTGAGTGTTAGGGTGCTAATATTATTAAATATTCTCTGTTTTTAGGATTCGTTGCGAGGAGCAAATTGATTTTCTACAAACACCCAAAAAGTTTCAAAGTTTTCGAAGAATCCCATTCATGAGTACTCCATAAATTTGATCATAGGTTAACTGTTTGTTTCTGGGACGATATTCCTGAAAGATGACATCCCATGTTGTTTTTTGGCGTTGTACTTCTGATTTGTTGAATTGACTGCTATATGTTCGACGAAAGTTCAAGCAGACGTTTTCTTTTATTGTTAATATTTATTTTGGTTGATATTTAGTTGTCATCAATCTTGGATTATTTGTAAAACTGGCTTAGCTAAATAATGAAACGGCTTAGAAATTCTTAGTTGAACACAAAATTAATGATGAGTAAAAGCAACTGATCAATCACAGAAACTTAAGATAATTATCCAAATGTAAACATTGCTGTTAATCATAACTGTAGGTTGAAGATGATATTCCAAGAGATGATGCAAATGTTGCCGTGGTATCTCCAGTTAGATAACCTTTGAGGCGATCCAAGTCATCGGCACAATCAAGCATTGTCGGCCTCATGGAAGGCGTCTCCTGTGTGCAGAGTAACCCGAGCTCAATAAGCTCTCCAATGGCCACTTCCCACATTCTCTGCACCTCACTAGATTGTTCTGCTAATGCTCTCACCAGTGTCCGGTCTACCACGGTACTCGCTTGTCCACGGAAATGATTCTTCACATATCTGTTCAGGTTTAACCCTTCGTTAAACATCTCATCGGTTGGTCTCTTTCTTGTTACCATTTCTAGAACCAATATCCCGAAGCTGTACACATCCCCCTTAGTTGATGTACTCGACCCGTATCCATACTCTTGAATGTGGAAAGAATTAGAAACTCCCTTATGTGGTTACACTAAAGTACATGAGTATTGAATGTTGAATCATGAAAAGTGGGATGATAATTGGTTTTTAACATAACAAATACTGAAATGAGATAACTGTATTTGTACATAACATCTTGCCAGTTTGAATACATATTCATGCTTTTGTATGTATGATCATTGCAGAAATAAGGGAAAAAAATGAGAGCTACGCATACCTGGTGCAATGTATCCAACGGATCCACGTAGCATATTTCCGGTGGAGTTGCCCATATTTTCAATCACTCCGGCTCCATTCCCTCCTTCCACAGCAAGTACTAACCGTGATATCCCAAAGTCGGAGACTAAAGCTGTCATATCATCGTTGAGAAGAACATTGCTCGGCTTTAGATCACAGTGTATGACTTTAACAGGGGAATGGTGGTGCAGATAAGCCATTCCTTCGGCTATATCGCTGCAAATGTTTACCCTCTGGAGTAGGTTCAAATCTGAGGAACCTGATCTTAGGCCATCCACAGCATGTGGATATAAACAGCTTTCCAAGCTTCCATTTGCCATATAGGGCAAGACAAGAGCCTTGAAGTCGGGTAAACTACAAGCTGTAATAATTCTTATCAGATTCCTGTGTCGGATCCTCTTCAAAACTTGGCATTCTCTGTTAAAACTCTTGGTTGAATTGCCAGTTTTGAGATGCAGAACCTTGACTGCTATTTGTGTTCCATCTTGAAGAGTTCCTCTGTATACATGACCAAAACTTCCTGCTCCAACTAGTCTCTGATCATTGAATCCTTCAGTAGCCTCTAAGAGTTCTTTATAGGTAATCCTTGGAAAATTATGAGTCAAATCTGGTGGCTGTTTCCTTACCTTTGTAGATTTACTGGAAGAGATGATAGCTCTCAGACGAGGATACCCCACCACACAACAGATTGTAGTGAAGAATCCTGATATGAATATGATGATGGTGAAGATGATCAAGAAAGTGCGTGAGTGGAAAATGTGCTTCTTTCTGCTGCACAATTGCATCCCCGGAACATTCCCACAAAGACTTTGGTTGCCTAAGAAAGATGTATTTGTAACATAATCAAAGATCCCTCCAGTGGGAATAGTTCCATTGAAATGGTTGTAAGAAAGATTGAGGAAGGTGAGGGTGCTGATCTTGTTCATGCTTGTCGGGATCTCTCCCGACAAGTTGTTTGTAGAAACATCAAAAGTCACAAGGCTCTTGAGATCACCCAATGAATCAGGGAGAAATCCTTGAAGAGAATTATTCGATAAATTTAGCACCTTCAGCTCATTGCAATAAGATATCTGATAGAAGACATTCCCACTGAAGTTGTTTGATGACAAATCAATCTCTTCAACTGATGAAAACTTGCTCAGTTCAATAGGCAAGAGGCCTTCAAACTGGTTGTGTGATAGATTGATAAACCTTCGCATTTCGTGTAGCCCTGAAATCTCCGGAGGGACCCTTCCTGTCAATCTGTTATAGGAGAGATCTAGTCTCTGTAAGGAAGTACAACTCCCTAAGCTTGGAGGTATTTTCCCTGTGAGAAGGTTGTTGTTGAGGAATAAGAAACTTAAACTTTTCAAATTTCCTATTTCCTCAGGAATATGACCAGATAAGTTGTTATGGGACAGATCGACTAATCCGAGGGAGGACCATAGCTTTCCTATTGAAGTTGGAATGCTGGTGAAGAAGTTGAAAGAGAGAGACAGCTGTTGCAGGTAGTTTAACTTACCAATCTCTGCAGGAATTGACCCTGCAAGAAGGTTGGATGTCAGATTGAGCAGTAATAGGTTGGATATATGTCCTATTTCAGGAGGAATTGATCCAAATATCTGGTTTTCTTGTAGTTGCAGCTCCTCCAAATCGCTACTCAGCTCTCCGATAGAAGGCGGTAAGCTCCCTCCAAGTCCATTGCCAGTTAACTGCAGCTCCACCAACCTCGTGCAGTTTGCCAGAGCAGTAAAAAATGGATCGAGATTGGAGTTGTTGTCATGGCTCACCATGTGGTTGTCTGATAAGTGTAGAAATATCATCTCATGAAAGGTGGACAGCATCTTTGAAGGAAGTTCGCCGGATATGCTGTTGTTCTCCACATCCAAACTGCGTAGCCCCGTGGCATTCCCTAAAGAGACGGGGATTTCTCCATAGAATTGATTGTTGTACAAATTCAAGTTCCACAAGTTAGGACACTGGCCTATTTCTGGTGGGATCATTCCTGTGAGTTGATTGTCTGAAAAATCGACATTCTTCAGTTTTGTGCAGTTGGCGAAGAAGGATGGAGGAATCTCCCCTTCGAATCTGTTGTCGTTCAAGAAAATCAACCGGAGACGAGAGATTATAGACAGAGAACCTGGGATTTGGCCATGCAGATTGTTGCTACTAAGTTTGATCTCTATGAGGTTGTAAAGGGAGGAGAGTTCATGAGGAATGGTGCCAAAGAAGTGGTTGTTAACAAGGTACAAGAATCGAAGCTGTGTGAGATTCGAAATCAGAGGCGAAATCAATCCGAAAAGGCCCGAATCATTGAGATTGATCCCCACAACCCTATGATGCAGCTTCCCACACTTGACACGAGTGAAGTTGCACACATCAGTCTCTTGGTTCCAATTCGCAAGCCTTGAATGTGGGTCGGACGACACCCCATTCTTCAGCGCTAGAAGTGCAGCTTTGTCGGTATGAATAGAGTGGGAGGGTCGCAGATGATGAACCAAGAGCTGTCGCCCGAATATTGGAACGAAGGAATGAAACACCAAGAGAAGCATCACTCTCTTGATCACCAACATGATGCTCAGATTGACTAGACGCTCGTTTCATTCGTCCAACATGTGTAACTTCGAATTCGGATCGTGTCCGAGGCCTTACATGTTGGAGGGTGGAAGGAGATGTTGTGTAAGTGTACAGTTGAAGAAGATATGATTTGTGGAGGGACTAAGAAAAGTTGCAACTGGAAGGCACCATGATGAGATGAGTAGATATTCTACTGAAATGGGTGTGTATTGGCAGTTGACTTATGGTAGAAACCTTGCTCTGATGTAACATATTGCTGCTCAACTGGAATTAACAACACATATGGTGTTTCTTGATTTTTTTTTAGTATGATCCATGATTTTTCCATTAGTCATTGTTGCATATTTTTCTTATCCATGTTTTTTTTTTTTTTTGGGGGGGGGGGGGGGGGGTTATGATTGAAAGAGAGAAGAGAAGTTCTATGTGAAAAGAGTAAAAAGAAAGAATATACTTTGATCAAAATCTGAATTCTTCTTCTTATTATTCTACCCAAGATTCCCCTTTTTGGGTCATATTTATTATTTAATACTGATTTTCTTTTGTTAGGCAATTTTTTTTACAAAATTATGCATTTATTTTATTATTTAAGTTATTTTTAAGTAGAAATTACCTAGGTTATTAGTTACGCTTCAGTGGAAAGTGATGTTTTCTAACTCATTTAAATATATTGAGATATTATGAATAAGATTAAAACAGTACAAATAAGTAAAGAATTTTCTTTAAATTATTATATTGATTAATCGTAAAAATGATACATAGCTATTTTAATGCAACCGCGGGAGTATTTAGATAGAAACTTGGAAGCTGAGTATTGTTGAAAATTAATTAATAAAAAAAATACTAATTTTATAGTATTTTCTTTAACAAAATAATAAGTCAATTTGTTAATTAAAAAAATCATATAGAAGGGGTATTTTTTCTGTTAAACGGCTAAATTATATATATATTTTTCAAATAATTACAATTTTTTAGAACTTTGGCACCAAGACATACAATTACTTTTTCATATTTTGTGCATTTTTTTATTTTTATGCACAAAATCTAACTAATTTATGGTTTTCTTATTTCTTAACATACAATTAATGTCGACTCATATTTAATTATGGACTACAACCTGTTCTTGATCAATACTTGGAGAAGTCTCTTACTCTACTATTTATTCCGATTCTAGAAGATATTAAGATTTTTCTTGCTTTCATTCCTTGTAAGAGCCGTTTTTGGATTAATAGATTTAAAATTTGTGTTGCAAATGAGTTAGCATTTTTTGCCAACGGCAACTTTATTTGTGTATCATCTTTAGAATTTCCTTATTCTCCTCCAATGCTGGCTTCCTTTCGTAAACAAAAAATAATAAAATGGCAAACATAGATGTAAAATCGTATTATGAGAAAAAATTTGTAAAAAATGGATACATTTTTGTAAGAAATGGTAATATCTATCTTAATAATAATTATTTAAAAAATATATAAAAACGATCCCAAAATAAAATGGTGTAAAGCAGTAACCGTTTTAAAAAGTAGAGTAAATTTTAAAGCGAGTTGAGTAACAAACATCCCATAGCCAATGAGAAAAGTAGGTAGCTAGGTAGAGATTCTCATAATTTATTGATTAATTAATTATTCGTCTAATGATTTCTTTGACCTCTAAGAACCCATATAGTATTATTTATGGAGAAAAACGGAATTAGTAATTGATTGCATCATGTTTTGTTCATCAAATGCGTGGAAAGGTGATGTACCATTTTCGAGTTTTTTTCTTCTTCTTTTTTTTTCTATTCATTACAATTATAATATAATTAATTAACATGTGAAACTATATTTATTAGTGCACTGGTTACTCTAAGTGCGTTTAGGGTTTATAAACTAATTTTTTAGCATATAATTTTTTTATTATTTTATTTGATCTAAAGGTGATTATTAATGTAATAAGTATTTTATTTAATGATTCCTACTAGTCAGGTGCACCTTAATTTCATTCTGAAATTTAACTATTGTCCTTTAAGAAAAATTGTATAGAGTACTCTCCATCCCACTTTAGTTTGCATCCTCACTCCAATATGAAAATTAACAAAAGTGATAACTTTTAGGGGGTATTATGATATTTTTTTGATAATAAATAAATAATAAGATAAGTTAGATATGTTAGGTAGGAGTGGTTTTTTTTTTTTAATAAAATGTATGTGGAAATTTGATTGTTTTGGTTTTTTTTTTCTTTTTTAAGAGAGGTACCAACTTTTGTGAGACAATCTAAAATGAAAAGTGTGTCATTTAAAATAAGAAGGATGAAGTATAATTTTCACCCTTTTTAATCACTTATATATCTATCGTTTGACAAATGAAAAAAAGAAGTAAATTAAAAGGTAAAAAAAAAAACTAGGAAATCATTATACTCAACATTATTATCAAATTTTAGTATTGTAATTCTACTCTTTAGAGAGAATTCATTATTTATTTTTAAGGTCCAGCATTAATTCTTTTAAAAGAAACTGTAATATCACAGTGATAACTTGTAATTGATGTAAATCATATTTTATGCAAACCTCTCTATTTTACAGTTGTAAAGACAATTATATCATTTTAAAAATAAATATTGATCCCTAATGCTATATTTATTTTTTGCTTACATGATGTTTAAAAACAAGTAAATCAAGTAAATACATATATGTTTGTTTTGGATTTTTTTTGGGTGCATACGTAGGTTTTATTTTATGTCAAATTAATGTGTAGTAAAACGCTAAAATTGTCAGAATGAGTTGGTGGGGCGATTTACCCTAAAACACACCGTAAACCCCTGTTCAGCAAGCTCAGATAAGGCGGGTCACCGGTGAGTCGGCCATTAATGGGCTGACTCACGGGTTGACCCACTTGTTTTTTTCATTTTTACTTTTATAATACTCTTAAATATTCTAAACTCTAATAATAAGCATTATATCAGGGTATAATAGGAAATAACTATTAATTCACATAATTAATTATGTGAACTCAGTTTATATAAGTATTTATCATTTTATTGTATTCTACTCATTTTGATAACTTTTCAGTTTGGGTTGGCAGGGAAGGGGAGGGAGTTCAATTTGGGAAGGGGTGGAGGAGGTTGGGGTGGGTGTAAGGAGTGTAGGCCAGTTGAGTTGGTGGTAGATTAGTGGGTTGGGGCGGGTTAACCCATAACCCACTATAACTTGTTTTTTAGTGGGTTTAAATGGGGCGAGTTGTTTTGGGGCGGACTATTCATGGGTTTTGATAGTGCGGGGCGGGTTGAGTTAATGAGTTTAGCCAAAATTGACAGTTTTATACTCCCTCCGTCCCACTCAAATGGTTGTTTTTGCTTTTTGGCACGTGGATTAAGGAGCATTATATTTAATGTGTAGTGGGAGTATGAGTCTCATATTTTAATTGTATTAGAGAGGGTGTGTGGGTCCCATATGTGTAAAAAAATAAAGGGGACCCTTTGAGTGTGACGACCAAAATAGCAAAAAGGAACCCTTTTAGTGGGACGGAGATAGAGAGAAGAGATAGATAGACAGAATGAATATTATTCATGAATATATATAGTAGTGTTAAGTGTTAATAAAGTTTGGAAATATATGTAGGAGTGATTTTGAGAAGTTAAAGTGTAGATTTTGAAAACCAATTTTTAAAATCCAAAACAAAGATAATAAGTTATGAACTGCGTGTATGTACATAACTCGGTTATACACAATTTTACATACCATAATAAACATAACTTTTATTTATTTATTTAAATTATCTTCCTCACACCTCAAGCCAACAAGTTGGCAACATGAGGAGCGTGCAAATGGGTGATTTGTGGGAGATCCAATATAAATGCCTTATTCACTTTTGAGGCCCACTCTATGATTATACATTGAAAATAGGTGGCCCTCGTGAAATTCGTGAACCTAACTATGCTTTTACGCAATTAAACAATAATTTATAAATCATCATATTTCATTTAGATTTTAAATAATATATATACTTGTTTTAAATTTAAGATTAATGGAGAGATCACTCTAATAATTGATGCCTAACAAATTGAAGTATATTTATGCAGATACAATTAAAGAGTGTGGTTGTTAAATAAATAAATCCTATCATTTCATAAAAAAAATATATATATATTTGGATTTAAATTTAAAATTATTCGTAAAGATTGAATCATTTCTGAAAGAGACGCTTAAATTTATAATTAGAGTATCATTTTTATAATTCACTACTATAATACATTTAACACATAATTAAACATTATATTTTGAAAGATGATTGTCAACGAAGTACAAGTAATAAAGCGGGATAATTTCGTCTTAAAGAAGAAAATTTTAACTCTTGCCTTATGTCAAATTCATTGCTATAATTTTTTGTAAAACTTTTCTAATTAATATATTATACAGAACCTGCTTCTCTTATCTCAACTTTCAACTTCACCTTAATTATTTGCACGGATATTGATAAAAATTATTTTTTGACAATTTACGGGAACAATTGATATTTTATATTTTTTATAAATAAATTATAAAGTATATTATATATGCAGTTAAAAATTATTTTTGGAGGTGCGAACTTGAGTTAAGCGCGCAATAAAATGTAAATATGAAATTGAAGATGAGATGGATGGAGTATAATATCCCATTATTTTGTCACATAAAAATTGTAGCACTTTTTTTTTTTTGCGTTTGTCTGAGCAAAATTTGTACATTTTTAAAAGTAAAGCATATAAACAATACAACTAATTTTTCAATATGTTTATCTATAAAATGTCATCTACAATAAAATAATTTATATTTAATTATTAAAAAATTACTAAATAAACTTAAAAATAGATTTTCTTAACCAAAAAAAGGGAAACTTTTTAAGGAGGGAATGTAATTAATTTATATTAAAACTTGAAAATTTTCAGTTAAAATAAATATAGATGAAGTAAATAAGTAAATAATAACTCGCTTTAAACTAAAGAAATAATGAGAGTATATTAATAGGGGTCGTGGTATAGCAAAGTTTTTGAACTATACCGTATACCATACTTAAAATATCGGTATTAAAAAAATTATACCTTTATCATATCCAAAGTTTCGGTATATCAAAATTTCGATATAAGATCCACTAGTAGAAATATGACCTTTCTTGACATTTGTACTTTTTATGACATTTTATTGGTAATTTGTATATGTCATATCAAATTAGTTAATAATACATTTGATCTAAATGACATTTTTATAAAATGTCATCTATAGGCAATATACTCTCTTACCATTTATGCTGTAAAATAATTCACTAAAATTTTTTCAATTATATAATTAATACACGATATTTAATTAATTTATTTAATTGTGCCATTATTTATCTTTTATTAGTCAAATTTAAAAGAGAAACTCTCTTAAGAGACGGATTTTTTGTGAGACGGTTGTGAGACGGGTTGACACATTACTAAAGTATGCTTATTATATAGGTAAAGTATGTTTATTTATAATTAAAGTATGTCAATAATAAATCATATTATAATACCTTAAAATCATACTTTAATTCATCATTTATCATATTTTAAAAAACATACTTTAACAACCCTTAAGCATACTTTATCTATATAATAGACATACTTTAACATGTCTCACAAACCGTCTCACATATATATAAGAGAATTTGTCAATTTAAAAATCTACTTTACACCCATTTCAATTTTAATATTAATTTTATTATTTGCACATTCAATATTTTAATTAAAATCAATATATATCCATGACTTAAAATTGAATTATGTACTATAATTATATGATTATTATGTCCTATATTAAGACATTATAATAAGTGTTAACTCACTTACAAAGTAGTGTATAAATAAGTATTATGAGGTGTAGTTATAAATATTTGATAACTTACCATATTAACAGAGTATCTATAATGACATTTAAAAGAAAATGTATTAAAATTAATGTAGTAATAGGTGTTTTTTCTAGTAGTGAGAAAATGGCATTCCTTTTGCTTACTAATATTTAAGTACTCACTCCGTCTCGTTTCAATGTTTACGTTTATTTTTTGCACGTAGATTAAAAAGTATTATATTTTAATAGATAGTGAGTAGAAAAATATACTATTTAATGTGAAGGGGTAGATGTATCAGTATTAGATGATATATTAATTGTTTTAGGTGGGTCTTATATTCCTAACAAGAAAAACGTAAGCATTGAAATGAAACGCGCAAAATAGAAACGTAAACATTAAAATGAGACGGAGGGAGTATATCTTAAAATTACATCATAAAATTATAGAAAACAATGACAAAATCCAAATAATCCACCATAAACTGCAATGAAACTGATAAAAACAAATATGTACATAATTCACAAATTACAAACAATATGGAAAACAAACCATTCAAATATAAAAATATTAATAAAACATAATAAAAGTAAGAGTTTAATCTTAATGAGTGATTGGTGTATCTGATAACGATTCAGTTCTAAATTAATTAATAATTAATACACGCTCTTAGATTAAAATAAAAATAAAAATAATTATAATTATACCCTAAATTTAAAATAATAAATCATATAGTACTTACATTAATATTCTCCAAAATTACACTAAATTCAATGATGGATCAATAATTTTAATATATATTAGAATTTCTAACCCCAGGGATTGGCCTAACAATGAGGACATGAGGTGCCTAAGGGTGAAATTCAACCACTGAGGGGTCAGCCCATACAGAGCGCAAAGCTCATGCTTGAAATGGGGGTCCCAACTAGTGGACGGTGGGTTCTGGCCTCTCTCGGATTGGTCGGTCTATGGATCGGATACCGGTGTATCAAATATGTTAGAATTTCTTTTAAGTATATGTACCTTACTAAAATAATTTACGGTATTTCCATTTATACCAAAATATAGCGGTTTAAAATTTTTGCATACCTTTACTGTACCAAAAAATTCAATACGATATCATACCATACCATACCAAAAATTTCGGTAAGTTTGGTATTTTTCGATATGGTAAGTGTGGTATACCAAAATTTTGGTTTTTTTCCCGTCTTAAGTA
Source organism: Pogostemon cablin (assembly GCA_023678885.1). NCBI lineage: Eukaryota > Viridiplantae > Streptophyta > Magnoliopsida > Lamiales > Lamiaceae > Pogostemon > Pogostemon cablin. The sequence goes on along the minus strand of CM042964.1, from coordinate 26,418,481 downwards.
CATCACTCTGGCTCTTCCTTTTTTTTAAAATTTAATTATTTAGGTGGTTTTTGTTGAATTGACCGCTCAGACGCTCAGAATTTCATACACCATCACTTAAATTTCTAATTAAATTTAGGGATGACTATAGAGTATACAGTGCACTTAGTTGATATAATTACAAATAGAGTAGCAATGGGTAGTTATTTTAATTTAACTTAAATAATTTTAATTAGTGGTGGAGATTAATTTAAAACATAATATAGCTGATAAGAGTTTTTAAGAGCATCAGTCGAACTCTAAATTAGAATTTATTTTATAAAGTAGTCTTTCTCATAATTTGATCAACTTCACATATTTTGTTTTGCTTCGTTTCAACTTCACTTTCATATTTTTATAATATAAAAAACGACATTTAATTAATATCTTCAAAATATACTTTAATTTCAAAATTAATATCTTTCTTAACCCATAACACACCTTACTATATATATATATTTTGATATCAAACTACCGGACCTAAATTGATGTGAACTCCAAATTGAATGGGGGGAGTACTATTTTATTTTTCAAATTGTTTAAAACAAGATTTTGTCTAAACAATTCAGCTATGGGCCCATTTAATTATTATAAAAAAATGCAGTTTATATTATTAAAATACTAATTTTATATATCCTAGGTGTACTAGTGTTACCTTTTCTTTAATTTAAATAAAAGAAAAAGTTAGATAGAGGTAATTATGATATATCTAGAAGCATTGTGAAAAGTATTGTTGTATGTGTAATAAGTGATTATTTTATGTGTCAATACACAGAAATATCACATGTAAAAACCTTCATAAAAGACGTTTTATTTCTTTAATTAAATTAAAAGTTTTGGACAAAATTATCGTGGATGAAAATTGGAAGAAAATTTGAAATCAATGAGGGGGAGTTTTTAGTTTTTACACTTAATTCTTAGCAAACAAAAACGTGGTGAGTCTTTTTACAAAAATTGGATGGAGTTTTTGCACTTCAAGCAATGCTGCAATACAAGGATAAGTTATGTTAGAATTTGATCAAAACTGGAGCGAGTTTCTTAGTATTCATGTTTGTGCAAACACCACACTGAATGGTCCTAACTTAGACCATACGAGCGACAACAAATTAAAATTTTTCTAAACAGTTACAAGGATCAATTATCCAATCTTTATAATCACTGTCTATTTTGAGCTCCTTTCTTCTCCAAACCCACCAAAACCAAACATGAGATTTGATCTTGTTAGGAAATATATTTGATATATTTCTAATTAAGTTGACATTAAATCAATTAACTTATATTTGGTTACGTTTAATTTAATTATTTATGGAAAAGAATATAAGGTAGAAATTCATTCAGTATTTGATCAATGATATCTTTGAATATCTTGGTTCAAAGATATATTTGAAGATCTTATTTTATGAGCGTGATTAATTCTTGATCAAGAAAAAAAAGTCCATGATCCAATTTGAAGGAACACGGAAGATGGAGATCATGCCCAAAGTCAAATAGTCAAAGTATTCCATATTTGTGATGATTTGATTTAATATCATATGGAATCAGATTTGATTGAAGATTGATTGAAGATTGTACGGATTAGAATTGATCAAGATTTTTTTGAGATTTGATGATGTTCTCTCTAAGCTATTTATTCTCTAGTGGACGATAGATGTTGTAGGCACCTGAATTTTATTGTCTATTAATAAAATATGTGGCAAATTAATGCAATAATTATCAATTAATTATTTATTTATTAAAGAATTTAAATAAATTAATTCCTAAAATAAATAAGTAAATTATTGATAATTGGGTCAGATCCAGTCAAACAAACTCAATTAAGTGGGCCTGATTCAAGTCAACAAGCCCAGCGAATTAAATCCAATCCAGCAGGTCTAATTAAATTAAATAGACATGTATCCAATCCAGCAGGCTTAATTAAAGGAGATAAGCCCAACATATCTTTTAAAGGAGAAAATATCTCACAAGTGGTTATTTTCTCTACCTATAAATAAGGGCCTTCAGTCCTCATTCCAAACACACCAAAACATCTGAAGACGCGCTTCTGAAGAGATCAAGAATACGAGCAGTGCTCCCTTGAGATCTGAGATCTTCAAGTATCTTCAAGTCAAGACTTGAGATCTTCAAGCATCTTCAAGTCAAGAACGGTCTGCGATCAGAGATCAAGATGTCAAGCCCCTCCGATCCGGCGTTCTTCCAACCAACCGCCTCCGATCAGAGATAAAGGTGTCAAGCCCCTCTGATCCGGCGTTCTTCCAGTCAATGATTTTCTCCACAGAAAGCTCTCCTGTCAACGTTAAATCCGAACAAAGGCTCAATGCTTTCGAATCAATATTACAAGACTACACATCTGAGCTCGGACAAGCTTCATCTGAAGATCCGGCTCAACACACACGCTGTCAACACAGTCAACATACACTCCAGTCAAAGAAGTCAAAGTCAAGTCAAGTCAAGTCAAATTGTTTCGAGAGAAGAATCAGAGGATTGATTGAGATTGTAACTCGTTTACATCTTTTTCAAATTAAATCCGTCTGAAATTATCTTTGTATTCAATTTGTATTTATTTTCTCCATAAATACAAAATTTGTTGTTACAAATTTTGGCACGCCTAGTGGGACAGTTTCTATCTCTAATCTCCTCTCCACGAGTTTAAAGATACAAAGTATGGCTCCTCTCAGGATTGCAATTAGAAGGTCTTCTGTCTTAAAGCCTTCAGAGCTGCAGAATGTGAAGATTCAAAGGACAACTCTACTCAAGATTGCAATAAAAAGGTCTACTGCCTCAAAATTTCAGAATCGCAGACTGAAGATGTCGAAGTCGTTAAAATGAGTATGTCTGAAGCCTCCTCAGTGACAAACCATAAGTTAGAGATTGCTCTCAATAAGCCATGGCAAGACGACAAAGATGGTGAAGATGACTTTATCTGTCAAACTCCTCAATCCACGGAAAGTTCGGCGTATGACTCATCATAGCCTTAGCCATGACAACAAGCACTTCGTCTGTTGAAGAACAACTAGCAAGCTTGACTCAATCTGTTGTCGCACTCACCAAACAAAGCCAAGAACAAGGTCTGTTGATCCTCAAGCTAAAGGAGAAAATGACCAACACTGAAATAAGCCATGAAAATGGAAAACAAGTTGAGGATGAAGGCGAGGAGGAGGACTATACAAAGCATCATCTATCTGAAATAAAGCCAGTTGAGGAAGAGATACAAATTTCAGCTGACGAATTCCTATGAATCAACTAAAGAATATCATACTAGAGACGATAAAAGACAAGTATAAAGGGAGCTCAAAATCTTCTGTTGCCTTTAAAAAGCTATATACAAAGAGAGTTGACAGTTTGAAGATGCAGTTGATTACCAACCTCCTAACTTTCAACAATTCGATGGCAGAGGCAATCCAAGGTAACATATAGCGCATTTCGTCGAGACATGCAATGATGCAGGAACCTTTGATGAGCACATGCTCAAACAATTTGTCCGCTCACTGAAAAGGAATTTGATTGGTATATCGACTTGGAAGCTAACTCCATTGACAGTTGGGGGCAAATGGAAAAAGAGTTTCTCAATCGCTTCTACAGCACTCAAAGGACTGTTAGTATGATCGAATTGACTAACACTTGCCAGTGGAAAGAAGAGCCAACAATCGATTATATTAATCGATGGAGAAATTTAAGCTTGAACTGCAAAGATCAATTGTACGAAGTCTCTGTCATCAACATGTGCATTCAAGGGATGCAATAGAGTCTGCGATACATCCTTCAAGGAATTCAACCAAAAAACTTTTGAAGAACTAGCTACAAGAACTCATGACATGGAGTTGAGTATGGCATCAAGTGACTTCGAATTGCCTTCAATTAAGGACTCCTATGAGTTTGGAGACATGTCTTTTGACGAGTCTCTCGAGGAGGAATCACAGTCAAAGGTGTCGGTGTCTATAAAGATCCAAAGAAATGAAGTTAAAGCAAAATAAAATATTGCATGCCACGATTGAGGGCAATAAACTATTAACAAACTCCTCGACACGAGCAAAAATTATCTACATTACGCTCCTTGATATGAGCAAAAACTACCTAAAATCCTCCCATGTTATGCTCCTTGATACGAGCATAAACTATTTAATTCAAATCAAATCTCCTTGAGAAGAGACGAAACTTTCTACATGTTACGTTCCTTGATATAAGTTTAAACTATCTAACTCAAGTCAAATTTCCTTGAGAAGAGAAGAAACTCTCCATATGTTATGCTCCTTGATACGAGTTTAAACTATCTCACTCAAATAAAATCTCCTTAAGAAGAAACGAAATTCTCCACATGTGATGCTCCTTGATACGAGCTTAAACTTTCTAATTTAAATTCAAGACTCCTCGAGAAGAGTATAGACTCTCAACAAGTTCAAATTCAAGACTCCCTGAGAAGAGTATAAACTCTCAACAAATTTAAATTCAATACTCCTTGAGAAGAGTATAAACTGTCTACAATTCAAATTGAAGACTCATTGACACGAGTATAAACTGTCAGCAAATTCAAGTTCAACGCTCCTTGACGCACGAGCCTAAACTGCATGTTACTCCTGACCCACACGAGTATAAAATGTGTACGGCACTCCCATTCAAACAAAATCATGTTCCTTTGAACTACGTTGTGACTTGATCCTCTTCAAAGAGGTACGTAGACAACTTAGCATTGTGCTAAGTTCAGTCATAATTTGGGCTATTCGTATCAAGTTGGTGAGGCAAGCAATAAATTCAGTCATGTTGATCAATAATGGAGTATTGCAATTTGTTCACTTCTACACAAAGGCGTCCGTGAACAAAATGCGAGGGGGCATTTGTAGACACCTAAATTTTATTGCCTATTAATAAAATATGTGGCAAATTAATGCAATAATTATCAATTAATTATTTATTTATTAAGAAATTTAAATAAATTAATTCCTAAAATAAATAAGTAAATTATTGATAATTTGGCCAGATCCAGTAAAACAAGCCCAATTAAGTGGGCCTGATTCAAGTCAACAAGCCCAGCGAATTAAATTCAATCCAGCAGGCCTAATTAAATTAAATAGACCCGTATCTAATCCAGCATGCTTAATTAAAAGAGATAAGCCCAACATATCTTTTAAAGGAGAAAATATCTCACAAGTGATTATTTTCTCTATCAATAAATAAGGGCCTTCAGTCCTCATTCCAAACACACCAAAACATCTGAAGACGCGCTTCTGAAGAGATCAAGAATACGAGCAGTGCTCCCTTGAGATCTTCAAGCATCTTCAAGTCAAGACTTGAGATATTCAAGCATCTTCAAGTCAAAACTTGAGATCTTCAAGCATCTTCAAGTCAAGAACGGTCTGCGATCAGAGATCAAGGTGTCAAGCCCCTCCGATTCGGCGTCCTTCCAGCCAATCGCCTCTGATAAGAGATCAAGGTTCTAAGCCCCTCCGATCCGGCGTTCTTCTAGCCAGCCGCCTTCGATCAGAGATCAAGGTTCTAAGTCCCTCCGATCCGGCGCTCTTTCAGCAGTCTCCGTGAAGTCAACGTTCTACCAAATTGAACGGCGTTCTTCATGTCAAATTCATCCAGCAGTCTCCGTGAAGTCAACGTTCTACCAAATTGAGCGGTGTACAACAAATCTCCAGTCAACGTTCAATCCGAACAAAGGCTCTATGCCTCCAGATAAATATTATAAAACCCCAAATCAGAGCTCAGACAAGCTTCATCCGAAGATTCGACTCAGAAAGTTGAAAAAGTCAAGAAGTCAACTCAAAAGAGGAATCAGAGGATAAATAAAAGCTGTTTACTTCAATTCTCAAGTTCAATCCATCTCGGATTTTCTCTGTAGTTTCTTTTGTGTTTATTATTTTAATAAATATAAATTTTGTTGTTACAGATGTATCAAGAGACTCCACATTAGTTTTTGTGAGGCTTTTAGAGAGTTCTTGTCCAGAAACTCTTCTGGTTATTTTATTTTCTCTTTTGTTTAATTTCATGTTTCTTCACGTTCTAAGAACACAGCCTTGTAACACGAAATCCAAGAGGGAGTTCCAGCATCGAGTTCGAGAGATCTCGTCACAGCCTTGGAGGGAGTCCATACAGTGCTGACAAGTCCACGTGGTGGCCAGATAAGCAATTGGGAGTTGTAAGGTATTGTCAATTAGCATAGAACGGAGTTCATAGGTGTTGAATTGAAATACTTGTACTTTTCTAATGAAAGAGATCTGAGGGATGAGGCGGAGCCTATCCCGTATTTTTTAGATTGTGTGCTTGTTAAGTCTTTCCCTGAATATTTACGTTTATGTTGTTGTTCTTACTGTTTGTAGAACATCTGCACACAAGCACATGTATTTAATCGATTTTAGATTTACATTTAGCATCAGAGCAGGTTCCAGTTTATTATAAACAGGTTAAGATCCGGGATCCTTTGTCCCACGGGTCACTATGACATCTGACTATTTAGGATTCGTTGTTCGACCACTATTCCTGGATGGATCTAACTTTTCTTATTGAAAATTCATGATGATTATCTTCCTTAAATTCCAAGAAAAGGGAGAAGTGTGGAAAGCAATTGAAGAAGGGTGGACGCATCCATTCACCACAAATGCAGATGGCACCAAAAAACTCAAATTGGAAGGGTGGACGGACGCCGAAAGAAAAGGAGCAGTCTTTAATAATAAGGCCCTATATGCTATTTTATCAGCGGTTGATGTTCAGTGTCATTTTCTCATATCCAAGTGCACGGAAGCTAAAGAGGCCTGGAGAATTCTTAACCTTCAATTCGAAGGAATAGAATCTGTACGCAAATCTAAGATTCAACATCTGATGGTGGATTATGATGCGCTTCATATGAGAGATGATGAAAATGTTGATTTGTACTGCTCAAGATTTTCATCCATTATCAATCAACTTTATCTCTTGGGAGAGATAATATCGGAAGAAAAATAAACTCAAAAGTTCATGAGAACCCTTCCAAAAAGTTTCAGTGAAAAGGTTACTGCTCTTAAGACCTACAACAAGACTGCTAAATTCAGTCTTGATGAACTCATTGGAGATATTCGAACCTATGAGATGAACATGGGTTATGAAATTGTGGGGACAAAAATGAAACTTTGATAAGAGATAGGGTCAAATTGCAATCTCTAATTCTCTTAAATGTAAGGAATCAAAAATTCAGTTCAATACCTCCTTTCTCTCTCTCACTCTCATTCAACTATGCAATAAGATGCTGGGTTTTGAGGATTCCGGCAACCTCCTTAGGCTCCTCAATGGCGGAGAAGAAAGAACCATCGAGGAAATCGTCTCTGAATTCGCCTCAAAATTTCCTCGCTCTCACCACTTCAATGCCTGCTCAGCGCTCGATTTTCTCACAACAGACGCCAGGGTTAGGGTTTTTCGAATGCTGCTATAGCGATCATATTCTGTTACTTCTATCGAATTTTAAGTGCACACTGGATGCATTTGATTGCGCTGGCTTTCAGTCTTCTGATTCACTGGACTATTTTGTTTAATTGCATCGGCAATTGAAGATTCTGATTTCCGAATTTGGATTAATCGTTATCTGAGCTTGCAGTTAGTTGATTGGAACTGTATTAATCAGTAAGCTGTGTTAACAGCTATTTAGTTATTGAGAATTGCTGAATTTTGCCTCTTTGCACCTAAGTTTGTGATTGTCATCCCTTTGTTTACAAATTGTTATCTTTACAAGGTAAAAATGTGCTTTTGGAGATGCAATTTTATGTGCCTGTTACATTTTTTGTAATTGGTTTTAGTTTGGCCTTTCTTATGCATTCTGATCTGGTTATTGTTCTGCTTATTAAATTGAAACCTGAAAATGTAGCAATGTGGGATTTTAGATTAAATTCAAAATCATTTTGGTGCAGGAAAAAGTTCTAAGTCCAACTCAGCGGTTGATTGCATTTGCAATCATTTATCATGCATATTCATCACAACAGCCATCATCAAACCCGTTCATTTCTAGGCTTGTTGATGTAAGTTTAACTATATTGATATGCATAGGTTTATTTGTTAATTGTGCTTTTATTTTTCTGCTAATCCTTATGCTTTCTGAAGTAGTGTATGATGTTCTATACTTTTTATTATTGTTTTCTAAGGTCTTCTGGATACATTATCCTTAGTATTACTCTGTTGTTTGAACTTCCAAAACAATATATTTTTGAAGAGTGAGAATATGAATAATCACATTTCTATCTCTTTGCTGCATTTTCTTTTTTCTGTTTATGATCTATTCATGTCCTTTGTTATGCAAGTTACTTCCCGGATGTATTTTTCTCTAAATTGAGTTTTTGCATAGTTTAATGTTACATATATTGATTGAAATACCTATTTAACACCGTTTTGCTGCTTTAACTTTTAATTCCTTTTTTTTTTTTTTAGTTTCTGAGATTGTTTTCTAAGCATTACCAATATTCACAGTGTTGCCCATGTGCAGGCAGCATCGGATGATATGGCTGAAAAGTATGGAAGAGCGTTTGTTCTTCAATTGTTGGGCAATAGCCAAGAGGTTTCTATCCATTTCTCTTTAAAGTTTTCCTCACAATTTATATGTTTATATACTGTATTGCTAAGTAATTAAATTCTTGTTACAGTGAACTGATATACATGCTTCTTTTTGGTGTGCTACTCAGTGTTTGTATGAGTTGCATTGCTTCTAACAAAGCCAAACATGTTTGAATAGTTCCGTTGATATATTGCTGCCATTAGGTCTATAGTGCAATTGCTATCTATTTCCATGATTTATTTTTGACATTTGACCCAAACATTTTATGTTGCTGTTATTTACCCACTACCAAAGAAATATCGTGGTTGAAACTTCATTTCCTCTATCAGTTTAGGTTTAATATTGACTTTGGGTTAATACATGTCGTGATATGAAAGTAATGCAATTCTTGCTTTGCAAAGTTTTCCTGTTTATCGGATGCCACAAGCTCACATGTATTAGAGACTGCATATAGTTTTCCATTACAACTACTTTTTTTTTCTTTTCTTTCCTTTATCCTTTTCCTGTAAGTTATTGTTGTTTCTTTCATGCAGGTTTTCAAACAATCTGCAGCAGATTACATAAAAAATTTCGAACTTTCACAACATGTAAGTTTACATATATTACAGTCTTTCTGCTTAAAATCACTGATCTTAGCAAAAATAGTTTATAGAAAAACCATTTGTCTCTTGTTACGGTGTTACCTCATATTATTGATTAGTCCCGTTCTCCTTTCAATATCCAGTCCTTTCCGCAACGTGATCAATTGCAGCAACAATATTGTGCCAAAACTCAGCCAGAACCATTTCATTGCTTGTTCAAGGACAACTCTGTGAAAAATGTAGTTCCTGATCCTGATTTGCCCCTTGGATGCAATAGTAATTCATCAGAGTATGACTACTTGTCACTTAATTGTGATGTTACTTTAAATTCTTCCGAGAAGCACTCTTTCGGTCAATAATTTTTTCTTTTGGCTCATTGATTTTTGAATTGGTATTCACATATCAGGTTTGATGCACCTCCTGGAGTTGCATCTAAAATCGGAGCTGGGAATAGGGATGAAACTGTAGCTGGGTTGGTGTCCTCTCTTTCTCTGGAGGGACTAGGCCCCCAGTGGATCAGGCCATTACCTCCAAGGCTCCCTGTAATGGACGGGGAGGTAATGTGCTAGCACTAACAACTTTTAGCTGATCAATAAGCATTCATGAATGAATATGTGCATCATGTAGTTTATTTTCAAATGTCTCTTGTTTTTAACAGTTATTGTGGCTAAACCCTGATATGAATCATGAGCTTTTATGGGACTATGGGATGTGCGCCGATACTAGTAGGGGAGCAGCTGTAAGAGATTTAATTGCTAAAGCTTTGAAAGGTCCACTGGTACCTGTGCAACAAGAGGTATTGTGTTTTCGAGGTTCTCTAGGTGCAATCGTATGGACACTTTTTCATTTAGACTGTTGAATTGTGGTTTAATAACTAATGCTTTGAAACATTGGCTTTTTTAACCACGTAGTTGTTATAGCCAATATGTATAGTTAATTGATTATTGTTTCTCATAATGTTGACTTGGAATTGGAATCTGGTGCCACAAAGTAGACAGTGTTTCAGTGATATCCAATATCTATTGTTAATTGATTATTGTTTCTCATAATGTTGACTTGGAATTGGAGTCTGGTGCCACAAAGTAGTTGGTGTTTCAGTGAAAACTGGCTTAGATGATTAAGAAATATCTGTGAAGTGAGGAATGATAAAGGAAGATGTATCTTTTATGCCGAGAGAAATAATTTATAGTATCAATACTTTGTTATTTGTTAATCAACAAATGTTTGGGTTATGTTTGTGATTATATCTTTTGTTCTTGCCAAATACTGCCACAGCAGTTCCAATAATAACGATTTCTTTTGGAGTCGTTGCTTGTTTATGATTATTGTAGGCCGTTATTTCCTAGGATGAGATTTATTTATTTTTTATTAGTGGTACATAATTTAAGTATCATGCAGTGTTCGTTTTTATACAAAATTAAGAATTGGTGAACTGTATTCTAACTGATCTTAAAGTATATATATATATATATATATATATATATATATATATATATATATATATATATATACATATATACTTTTTTTTTATTTCAGATGTTAATTTAGCATCTTATTCGTCACTTTAACAACTCTGTTTTCTCTAGGAAGCATCGGGTTCCGTCCTTTTGTTTTGAATGTGAATTAACATATTTTTTCCTTTAGCAAGTTTTGGTGGAGTTGGCAAATGACCCGAAGCTTGTATATCATTGTGGGCTGACACCTAAAAAGCTTCCAGTACGTTTTCAATATATGTCACCCTGAAAATGAAAATGTAATTCTTGCCTCTATATTTTTTTTTTTGGTTATTAATCTCACATAATTGTTCAGGATCTAGTAGAGAACAATCCTATGATTGCAGTTGAAGTTCTCATTAAATTAGTGAATTCTCCTGAAATATCAGAGTATGGTCTCACTTATTGCTTATTTTCTTAAGCTTTTGCTTAATGAAGCTCAGTCTTTTTTTCTGGTGTGTGTGTGTGTGTGTGGGGTGGGGGGTGATTTTGAAGAAGTTATTCAATTGTGATTTTGTGAAAAAGTGATTAGAAGCTAAAGTTGGTAGTCTTTGTATATTTATTTATTTTTGAAGTAGGTGTGAAGAGTTTGGTATGTTATTGTATATCTAAATTAACAGTAGAAACAGGATAAGCTAGAAACAACTTTTGAATTTTAGATTCTGGGTGATTATTTTAAGCAAGCATTCCATTTGAGAAAAAACTGAATTCAGCTTCTCAAAAGCAGAAGTTTTGAATATAATCACTTAAAAGCTATTCAAAACACCTTGTTCTTTCAACGTTTGATTCCTTGTAATTTAACTTCGGTTTTGCAATTTTCTCTTCTAAACTTTCAGATACTTTACGGTTCTTGTAAATATGGAAATGAGTCTGCATTCCATGGAAGTTGTAAACAGACTGACTACTACCATTGAACTTCCTACCGAGTTCTTACATACATACATTTCAAATTGTATAAGTGCTTGTCAGGGAATCAAGGTTCGGATCCTTAATTTTTTTATTGTCCCACTTAATTATAAAATTGAATATATGTACATTATATCTTATTCGGAACTCTTACCATCATGTGTTCCATATCCTACTCTTCAGGATAGGTATATGCAGAACAGACTTGTGAGATTGGTTTGTGTTTTTCTGCAAAGTTTGATTCGGAACAAAATAATTAATGGTAAGAAGTTTAGAATTGAATCTGATGTTATCGAATGGGCTTTAATTTATTTTATAGGAATTGTTATACCCAATTATCTCATAAATACCTTTATTTTCCACAATCAATTTAGGCAGATACAGGGATATTTTATTCTTGGTGTGAACATTTTAGTTTCCACTTGCATTAGAACATAACTTTGTGCTCAAGTAGTTTGGTAATTGGTATTGCGAAATAGTGAGATTCTTGTTTGCTTAAATAACTGACTCTAATTAGTGGAGCTTCATGTTTACTATAAGATGCCATTTGCTGGCTAAATGATATATTTCTGAAGAGATGATGTTATGTCCAAGTTTGAGGTTTAGACAGACGAAGGCGTATTGTGGTTGTGTCGACTATTATTTGTACTGAAATGAGTGTAATTGTTATTGCAGTTCATGACATCTTTATCGAAGTGCAAGCATTCTGCATCGAGTTCTCCAGGATTAGAGAAGCAGCAGGGCTATTTCGCCTTCTTAAAACCTTGGAATAGATAAGATACTCTTTTAACTTCCATCTTTCAAGACATTTAAATGGATACATGTTTTTTTATCTTTTCCTTTTACTCTCTACAGCGTCTCTTTGTATAATGGCAACATACAAGTAGAATGAATCTAGTGTTTAATCATACATAATGTTCTCATTCGTTGCTCGGAAAAAAATAAAAATTATACTACGATGAGGTTGTGTTGAGTAGAGCATAATCGATTTTTTTTTCTAATTATTTAATTTATCTTATAAAAGTATTCCCCTTCAAATCTGTAGTAACATATCAAGTTTTACTGTTGACGGAGTTTCAAACTAAGCATATCCTAAATTTGTAGGACTATAAAAGGGCTAGTACTAATGAAATAACACATCATTTGTAAAAAAGTTTATTGTATGTTAATAATAATATTTTCATCATTTGTTTACATAAAACTCAACTCCAAATAATACAATACTTGTAAAACATAATCTCTCACTTAATCAACTTCTTCAATCTTGGGCCCAGCTCCGTTGTTCCCCGAACTAGCCTTGCCGTAGCCGGCGTCTCCTGGCATACCAGCGCCGCCGCCCATGGGCACATCTCCTCCACCGCCCTGGTACATCTTGGCAATGATAGGATTGCACAAGCTCTCCAACTCCTTCAACTTGTCCTCAAACTCATCCACCTCCGCCAGCTGGTTCCCGTCCAGCCACTGGATCGTCTCCTCGATTGCCTTCTCCATCTTCGCCTTCTCCGACGCCTCCAACTTCGACCCGATCTTGTCGTCCCTGATCGTCGTCCTCATGCTGTATGCATAATTCTCCAGAGCATTCTTTGCCTCCACCTTCTTCTTCACTGCCTCATCCTCTGCTTTGTACTGCTCTGCTTCCTGCACCATTCTCTCTATCTCGTCTTTGCTCAGTCTCCCTTTGTCGTTCGTGATCGTGATCTTGTTCTTCACTCCGGCCGTTTTGTCCTCCGCCGACACGTTCAGGATTCCGTTCGCGTCGATGTCGAAGCACACGTTGATCTGTGGGACCCCACGTGGCGCCGGTGGGATGCCGGCAAGCTCGAATTTCCCGAGGAGGTTGTTGTCCTTCGTCATCTGCCGTTCACCTTCGTACACCTGAATCAACACCCCCGGCTGGTTGTCGGCGTAGGTGGAGAATATCTGCTCTTTCTTCGTCGGAATGGTGGTGTTTCTCGGTATCAGCACCGTCATCACCCCGCCGGCGGTCTCAATTCCGAGGCTGAGAGGAGTGACGTCGAGGAGAAGGAGGTCTTGAACCTTGTCGTTCCCGTCGCCGCTCAGGATCGCCGCCTGTACGGCGGCGCCGTATGCCACCGCCTCATCGGGGTTGATGCTCTTGCAGAGCTCTTTCCCGTTGAAGAAATCTTGCAGAAGCTGCTGAACTTTAGGAATTCTGGTCGAACCTCCGACGAGAACAATGTCGTGAACTTGATTCTTGTCGATTTTTGCGTCCTTGAGACATTTCTCGACGGGTTCCATACATTTTCTGAACAGATCCATGTTCATCTCCTCGAATCTAGCTCTGGTAATCGTCGCATAGAAATCGATTCCTTCGTATAAAGAATCGATCTCGATCGTCGTTTGCGCCGTCGACGACAGCGTCCTCTTAGCCCTCTCGCACGCCGTTCGCAGCCGCCGGAGTGCCCTGGCGTTGCCGCTTATATCCTTCTTTTGCTTCCGCTTGAACTCCGCCGCGAAGTGGTTCACCAGCCGATTATCGAAGTCCTCTCCGCCCAGATGGGTGTCGCCGGCGGTGGCTTTCACTTCAAAAATCCCTTCTTCGATAGTGAGCAACGACACGTCGAAAGTCCCACCGCCAAGATCGAAGATCAGAACGTTCTTCTCCCCACTCCTCGACGCTTTCTTATCCAGTCCGTACGCAATCGCCGCCGCCGTCGGCTCGTTGATAATCCGCATCACGTTCAGTCCGGCGATTGCTCCGGCGTCCTTCGTGGCCTGCCGTTGAGAGTCGTTGAAGTAGGCCGGAACAGTAACGACGGCGTTTTTGACATTCTGGCCGAGAAAAGCCTCCGCAATCTCCCTCATCTTGGTCAACACCATGGACGATATCTCCTCCGGCGCGAACTGTTTGTCTTCTCCTTTATGGGTGACCTGAATCATGGGCTTGTCTCCGGGGCCGGCGGCGACTTTGAAGGGCCAGTACTTCATGTCGGCCTGAACGGAGGGGTCGGAGAAGCGGCGGCCGATGAGGCGCTTGGCGTCGAAGACGGTGTTTTGCGGGTTCATGGCCACCTGGTTCTTGGCGGCGTCGCCGATGAGGCGCTCGGTGTCGGTGAAGGCGACGTAGGACGGCGTCGTTCTGTTGCCCTGGTCATTGGGGATGATCTCGACGCGGTCGTTTAGCCACACGCCGACGCAGCTGTACGTCGTGCCGAGGTCGATTCCGATAGCCTTTCCTTCAGTTTTCGCCATTAATGATCTTTCTGGAGCTGTTGATAAAACAGAGTGATCGATTTGTTTGTGTGGGTGTGTTTTATTGAATTTCTTGCTTTCAATTCGTGTTGATGTTTTTGGTGTATAAATAAAGGGGCGGGGGTGGTGCAGGGAGAAGAAGAAAGAGAGATCTAGGAAGAAGTAGAATATCCGGAAGAGTTCTGGAGAAAGCGGGAAAACTATGGAACATTCGTATACGTGGGCCTCTTTAATTTTTAATTTGGGCTTTGTAGATGGGCTTATATTTGGGCTTCATGCTCTGGTATTCGTAATTGCTTTGAAATGGGCTTTTTGACAGAGAAGACGCTGAGAAATGGGCTTGAAGACTAAATCTAGATCCAAATATACAAGGGCGCTATCATCACCTAGAATTTTGCATAGAACAACTTGTAGATAAAAATGGTGAGAATTCATGAGTTAATTACAGCAAAAGTCTCAACCTTTTCGTGAATTATGGATTCAGTATTTACAAATAAGTTCTCAACCTTTAACCCGTTTTGCAAATCAAGTCACCGGGCAGCTTGGGACATGCCCGGTGGCTGACGTGTTATCTTTCTTCCACGTCGCTTTCCACGTGTACAAAACGACATGATTTCATCTTTCCACCTGTCAAAAAATTAATTGCATGAAATGTCCCAACCTTTTCGTTGATTGCGAATTAATCCAAACTTTTGAATATTTGTAAATAAGTACCCGACTTTAAGCACGTATTTCAACTTGAACCACAGGGCAGTTAGAGGGTTGCCCGGACGCTGACGGTTACTGTATATGCCAAATTACTCTACACTTGTTAATAAAACGACGTCGTTTTGATTTTTAGCAGCTAATTGTCTCTCCTAATCTTTGATGAATGAGGAACTTATAGTTGATTCTTGATAGTTATCTCATTAATGTTACATTTTAAAACCTTTTGGTAGTGAGAAGAATGTATAATTTCTCTGTAAGAAGCTACAAAAAGATGGGACAGCAAAACCAGATGGTTCTAATCTATTTGTAGTTTTTGTTTCTTATGAAAAAAAGTAGGTTAGTAATTTTAGTCAATCCAAGTCCTTGTATCTACACTTGAAATGCTGTATGAATAAACAAAAAACTTTATTGAAATTTTGGCATTGCTGTAACAAGTTTCCTGAGATTGATTATCTAAAGGCTCAATTGGGTGTCCTTTTATCAGATTCCATTGTGGCTAGCGATAGAGCAGACGGTGTAATTCTCTGGGATTGTCGTGTTATCTGTGTTCAAGTAAGAGCTAGTCTCGTTTCTTCATATTATGGACAATTGAAAATTGAGCCCTCCTTCGTGTTGATGAGGAAATAGATCTCTTGATATCTTTTGAAGAAAAAGAAAAGAAACCAGCTTGCCTGATCTAGTGTGGGATTAAGATTCAAGTCTGCCTTTTCCATCAGAAACTTTCCACCCTTCATTATGGCGAACTAAGAAGTATGAAGGGGTTTCAATTTATGTGAAGGTATATTATATCTCCATTTCAATGCACTGCTAAGCTGGAAAATATTTTAACTTTAATAGATACTATCACCTAAAAACTGTAATTGGAGATATGTTCTTTGTTCAAGTTTCATGATACCTTAGAGGAGAAGTGATATAGTTTCAAGTACCCTTCTCCCCTCTTTGCAGCACAGTGATATGTAGAATGAGTGACATGATTCAGACTATTAACCTAAGCTTATAAGGAGTTGAAGCAGTATTACTCTGTTTTGATGCAATTTTAATTCTTAGTTGTTTTCAAAACCAGAACGGATCGATCAGTTAGAATAATATAAAATTAAGGAAATTTGTAACGGGGGAGGATAAGTAGTTGTGCTTGTTTAGATGATCTGCCATTTCAATTATTTTCTTGAACTCAAGCCATTGAGGTAACATACAAATGAGAATCACCATCTTTTCCAACACCGTCGCCCTTCTAAGCAAAATCCGAGCCAACAATAGAATTATATCTATATCGATTGGCTTGTCATTGCCATCTTCCGCGTAGCATTCAATTTTAACTGTCTTTAAATGGCAGCAACTGAAATCATCATTCCTAAGAGGTTCATGATGTAGAGGATCCTAAATCAAACAAATCAGCATACTATGCCTAATTCTATCTTGTTATGAATGAATCCTTACATATTGTCGCAGATCAATGGACACCTCAAATTTCTCAAGTTTGGGAGAAGACTCTAGCAGGCTTATCATGGCAAAAATGGTGGCCTCGTCCAGAGCATAATCCGATGTACACAAGGTCAAAGATACTCGCTTAGATTGTGGAATTTGCCATCCTTCCTCCACCACTTCTGATACTAACTGCAAAACATAACACAAACAAAAACAAACAGGTAAGCTAGTGTTTCAAAACATACAAAAGAAGAAGCATTAATCATTATTCATTACCCTGAATAAGTGATCTGTGAGTCGGAGCTCCGGGATATGGAGAGTTGCTTCAACCCATTCCTTGGCATCACTCCTGTCTTCCAATGAACTGATGGCCTAATATCAATCAAAGCTTTAACCACACACCCCAATATTTCTGTTTTTTGCTTCACCTATCGACTTAATGTCTAAATAGGGAGCTGAAATCTCCAGCAGGTCTATCTAAATTAAATAGACTCATATCCAGTCCCGCAGACTTAATTAAATGGGAAAAACCCAATATATTTTTTCAAGGAGAAAATATCTCACAAGTGTTATTTCCCCCACATATAACTAAGAGCCTTCAGTCCTCATTCCAATCATTCTGAAAAGCCTGAAGACCTGAAGAATTCTGAAGATCAAGTTCAAGATCCCAAGTGAAGATCAAGTTCAAGATCCCAAGTTGAAGATCAAGTTCAAGATCAAGAACAAGTTCGAGATCAAGGTCAAGACCTTCAAGTCAAGAACACTCAAGATCTTCAAGTCAAGTTCAAGTTATATTCAAGTCAAGAACAATCGCCGATCAGAGACCATGGTGCTAAGCCTCTCCAATTTGGCGTTCTTCAAATCAAATTTATTATCCGTAAAGTCAACGACGTTCTATCAAATTGAACGACGTTCTTCATAACAAATCTTCAAGTCAACGTTCAATCCAAATAAAGGCTCGACGTATTCAGAGCAAAAATCGTACTTTTTATAGGTCGTTTTCATATGATTATTGCATAATTTTAATATTGTTTGTGGAATTTATTGCTTATTTTCATATTTTTTATGACTTTACATGTATTGTTGAGATTTTGCAGATTTTAAGCTTATTTTAGAGTGAAATTCTTGCGACTTCTCCGGATAAACGTTGTAAAGCTCCTAAATCAGAGCTCGGACAAGCTTCATTCGAAGATCCAGCTCAAAAAGTTGAAAAAGTTAAGAAGTCAACTCATTTTTTATACTTATATTTTTTTCATACTTATATATTTTTTTTAAAAAAAGTTAGGAATACTCATATTTTTTTCTTGAATTTTTTAAAAACTTGTTTTAGGGTATAATAGTTATTTTTTGTGTGTTATATTGTAAAGGGTTAATTGCGCCAAAAACCCTGACCTTTTCGCGAATTTCAAATTAGTCCAAACTTTTCAATATTTAAAAATAAGTTCTCGACCTTTAATCTTTTTTTTCAAATCAAGTCATCGGGTAGCGAGAGGCCTTCCCGGTACTGACGTGTTCATCTCTCATCCAAATCACATTCTACGTGTATAAAACGACGTAGTTTCGGCTTTCCACCGGTCAAAAAGTTAATTGCATGAAAAGTCTCAACCTTTCCGCCGATTGCGAATTAGTCCAAACTTTTAAAAAAATTTCAAATAAGTACCTGACTTTAAGCTCGTATTGCAACTCGAACCACCGCGTGAAGGGCTGTCCGGACGCTGACGTGTAATTGTATATGCCACGTTGCTTTAAACTAGTTAACAAAAATACGTTGTTTTGATTTTTTTAATTTATTAAGATTTTAAAAAAAATCCTCGTATATCACACACTAACATTATTTGATCAAAATATGAATCACGATAGTAGATGGAGAGAGAAAATCCTACGATGTACTTCTGCATAGTTAAGGCCAAGAACTGATCAGCCACAGAATTGAAGGAGCCGATTAATCACTATTCTTGTCTTCAAAACCTTTTTCTACACTCTAATTGCTAAATAGCAACAATAATTATCGTATGGATCATCTAATCGAAATTCAGAAGTTGTCTTCCACAACCCCTCACACATGGTGGATTTTGATAGATAATGTTAATGTGTGATATATGAGGACATTCTTTTGGATATACATTAAATTTTAATTTAAAAAATTAAAACAAGGCCCTGTTGTTAACAAATATAGAGTGACTTGGCTTATACAATGACATGGCAGCGTCTGGATAGACCTCGAGCTGCCCGGCGGTTCGATTTGTAATACGGGCTAAAGTTGGGTACTTATTTGCAAAATTTTGGACTAATTCACAATCGGCGGAAAGGTTGTGACTTTTCATGCAATTAACTTTTCGACAGGTGGAACGCCGAAACGACATCGTTTTGTATACGTGGAAGGTGACGTGGAAGAGAGATGGACACGTCAGCACCGGGCAGGCCTCCCGCTGCCCAGTGACTTGATTTGAAAAAAAGATTAAAGGTCGAGAACTTATGTAAATATTGAAAAGTTTGGACTAATTTGAAATTCGCGAAAATGTAAGGGTTTTTGACGCAATTAATCCTATTTTAAAATTATTAATTGGTTAATGAAACTATTAATAGATTTTGAAATTAAGAAATGTAGAACCATGAATTAAGATTTTATGTTTTTAGGGTTGAAAATTCGACATTTTAATTTTTGTCACTTGTTCGCCGATAACTTGTAAGAATTTCAGGTAGGGATGCCTGAATTTTTTTTAATCAAATTCAACAACTCCCTTTCGAAAAACCTTCAAATTTTCAGTCATCAGTGGCTGAAGTTTCCCAAAATTTTCAGATATTTCTAATCGAATTTTTTTCACATTTTTGACCAACCAATATTAAAATTTTTACTGAAAAAAACAAAAACAAAAAACAAACGAACACCGTGTTAGAAGGAAAAAAACGTGCCAAACTTACAATTTCCATCAAATGATCATCTACATGCTCTACATAGAGAATAATGGGATGATTTGTTTGCTTTTCTTCTTTTTATTTGATATATTTATTTTCCTTCTTTTTCTGTGTAGATGAGTGGGTATTTTTTTGTGTGAGTGGACCAAGTAAAAAAAACTTTTTTTTTTTTAAGTGGCATAATAAATGAGTTGGAATTTAGAAGAATGAATGAGGTTATTAATGAATTTTCATTGATTTTGTTATCTACAATTCGGATGCTCCAAAACAAAATCTCGGACCCAATAAATAAATGTAGCAGATTTGGGCAAACGCTTGCAATGCTGTAAAGCTCTTTCTTATATTTCCACTTGTTGGGCTATTTCCAGCTGGACCACTTGTTAGCATCTTCACTAATTATGTGGAAAATTTTCAGACAAAGGCACAATCTCAATTTTGAGCTTCATTTTAGAAGTCTTTCATTTATGAGTTTGAATTTTAATTTTTTTTTTCAAAATAAGGTTTGTTGTATTTTTTTTCTCTAAATTCAATATATATTATAAAATAATACAAAATGTTAATAAAAACAACATATATTTAACATAATAATTTAATTTGAATGTGTATAATATATACATTTTTTAATTATTCTGTTTGTTAGCGATTGATCAACAATTTTTTTGTTAATTTTTTAATAAAAAATTTGAATATAAGCAATTTCTTTGTTAATTTTTTAATAAAAAAATCTGAATATACAAAAATTATATATTTATTAAAAAAAAAACATATACTCCTATCATTAAATAAAACTACTATATATTAACTGATCAATTAATTACGCAATTCTTAAAGCACGGAATGTTTTGTGACATATTGGTGTGACATCTCTTATAACACCTGCTTATGGAATGACACATGTCAGGGTGGAGAAATCCAATCCCTTGCACTAAGGTTTGACTTAAGATATAGTTTCCTTCTTTTTCTTATGTATCACTTATCCAAAAAAGTATCACACCAAGGTGACACAGAAGATGCAGACTCAATTCTTAAAGGGCTCCACAAGTTAACTGGGCTATTTAATTAGAATAATAACACCAAGTATATAAAAACTAACATAAATTAGTTTAAAAAAAGTTTATAATTACAGTAAAGTTGTAGTTTAAGAATAGATTTGTAGGGATAAGTTTTTTAAAAAAATAAATAAATTATAAAATATGTTATATTTTTTAATTAAGGTGATATGACAATTTTAAAATTAGAATTAAATTCGTATTATCCTTATACATAATAATTGCTCCCTTTATCGGAGTTGTTGGTCAGCCAGTGGGAAGGGTATATGGGAAAAGGATGGTAGTGGGAGGTTTTGTCGTGTTTTAAGGATGATAAAAGGAATTGGTTCTTACGTAATGTAGAAAGAGTCGTGGGAGATGGGACAAATATCTATTTTTGAAATGATATCTGGATTGGGGATATAATTTTTAAATCATCTTTTTCCAGACTGTATTACTTAGAGTGAGTGCAAACACAAAACGATGGCTGAGATGGGGAGTTGGGAAGGGGGGACATGGAATTGGGAATGGGATTGGAGGAGGGAACTTAGGGTAAGAGAGTCTAACATCTTTGCTGATTTGTTATCTCTATTAAACAAGTTCACTTTCATTAAAGACAAGAAAGATGGATGGGACTGGAAGCCGAACAAGCTCGGAGATTATAATGCTAGCGAAGCTTATAAGATCATTGAAGCAAGAGGGAAGCCGCAGGATACTACCAAAGCTGAGAGTTAAAAGAGGATTTGGAAAAGTTTTGCTCCTACGAAAGTCTAAATTCTCGTGAGGAGGATACCGCAAAGGAAAACCCAATATCTGTAGAGTTGAAGAGAAGAAAGAGCTTACCACCTAACACCCCCACTGTCTGTATTCTCTGCAAAAAGAAGGAAAAAATGTAAGACATTTGATATGCTGCTGCAAAATTGTCCAAAAACTGTGAAGCAGGTGCTTTGTTGGCTTGGAGTTCAAACTGAGCTAACAAATAACCCAACAGGTACACTCTTACAGTTTGACAATTTGTTCCAAGCCAAAGTTAAAAATAAATTGATTTGCGATGTATGGGTATGTGCGACTTGGATCATATGGAGCACGCGTAGCAAAATTGTGTTTCAAGATAAATCCAGGGACAGCGACAAGATGTTGAATGAAATAAATTCATAAATATGGAGTTGGTAGGTTTGGAAAAAGAAACACTTAAAGAGTGATATTAATTTCTCAAATTGGAATAATAATCCTTGTCATTGTATCCTTTAGCTATGTTTCCTTTTTGCTGAGTGATGTGAGACTTCCAATCAGTTTCGCCAACATGTATTATGTTAAACTTTTTCGAATAAAACTTTTACCCTCTATAATATACTTTTTCTTTCTTTAAAAAAAAGAAAAAGAAAAACTCCCTCTATCTCTCGTAGTTTTGAATATTTATGTGCACACGTGGATTAAAAAAATTTATTTTTGAGTGCGTAACGTAATATTAAGTATAAATCATTTGGACAAATCTAAGGAAAAAATAAGTATTGCTTTTAATATAAGTGCAAAAGTAATAATGGTAATATGGTATGAAGAGAAATAGAAAATCACATTAATTTCTGTCATATCATAATTTGTTAAGATAATAGTAGTTGTAAGCCTGTAATGAATTAGAGTGGACTTTGAAATTTCATGCAATACCTTCTCTACTTTTTATATTAACGATTCAATTTAATTTAGTCAATTATACAAGATCAAGACATACAAGTTACTAATTTTATTGTAATTTCGTAATTGATATTCTAAATTTAAAAACGCAGCCATCCTAGTGATACTCTAAAATGTTAAAATTTCAAAATTCTAGTCTAATCAGTCCACATTTAATTATATTATGGTACATTTAATACAATATTGTACTTTTATCTACATTTAATTTAATTCACTAAAATATGTAATAATATGATAAATACGTTGACTACATGTATATGTCTATATAATGTAAGAATAATGTCTATATATTGTACTTGTATAATTACATTTAATGCAATTAAATACCAGATTAGAAAAAGGTGTTTGTAGTTATTAATTAACTGCCTAAAATAGATGCAATAGGCAACTAATTGTATGTGATCAATTTTCCTTGTTCTACATGGTCCTTACAAAGTGGGTTGAATGTTTGTACTTTGTAGAAAAAAGATTATATTTTCCAACTAAAATTAATGTTTTATTTGTAATAGGAAGTGCATGGAGTATAAGTTATTAATTAGAGTTAAAATTAACTTATATACTCCCTCCGTCTGCCGGATAGGTCTACATTTTGCTATTTTGGACGTCCGCACCAAAGGTCTACATTTCCCTTTTTAAACACATGTGACCCACACACATCACTAATACAATAAATATATGGGACCCATACACACTAATACAACTACCAACTACACATTAAATAATAATACTTTTTAATATACGCGTAAAAAGCAAATGTGGACGTTAGAGGCAGACGGATGGAGTAGTTATTTAGTCATAAAAGATACACTAAGAAAAAATCTTAAACATAATTTTTATTATATTGTCATAATTTTTTTCTTCCACGAATATGCATGAGAGAAAGGAAAATTATAACATTTCTCTTTTGGGTCTACTTTGTCCGTCCCATTTCAATTTCTATTTATTTTTTTGATGAGATTAAGGAATGTAACATTTTAATTTGTGGTGGATTGATCCCTCCATCCCGTCCTTATGGTTACGTCTACTTTTTGCACGATGATTAATGAATTTAGTATTTTAATGTGTATTGAAGTGAGAGAAATAATAATTTAATATAAAGTGGGTAGGTGTATTAGTGTGATGTGTGAGCCCATAGAAAGAGAAGTAATTAATTTGTGTGGGTCCCATATGCTAAAAAGGGAAATGTAACCATTAGGAAGGGACGCCCAAAATGGAAATATGTAACTATTATGATGAGACGGAGGGAGTATAATATTTTATTATAAGTGGGTAATTGTATTAATATTGTGTGCGATCCCATAAAGATATACTACTCCATTAATTAATTTTTGTGGGTCTCATCTATAATAAAAATATAAAGATTTAAATGAGACATCAAATTTAAAAATATATATAGATTGAAATGAGACGAAAGAAATACGTTCTCGAGTATTAATTTTATCTCTCCTACGTATCAATCATCATATAATTTGGAATAAGAAAATTAATACCAAAATGTGACAGTCCTACAAATCAACCATCTTATAATTTGGAGTATGAAAATTAATACCAAAATGTGATAGGAGAAAAAGGAAAATGAAAAAAAAAAAAAAAAAACACTAAAAGGGAAAAGAGAGGAAATGGATGATTCAATTGTCAACTAGTTAAATTTGGTTGTGATATAAATGATGAGGAATAAAGTTTGGAATCAAATAAAAAGAAGTCCAAAAATGGGTACTTCAATATCGCATCTGAGGTGGGTTCAAAAACGTTTTCTTGTTCTTTTGTAGCTAAAAAATAGCAGAGGAATGAAAGAATCATTCTTTCTATTATAACAATTATTATTTTTAGAAGAATTAATTTCCTTACGAGGGAGAAACTTGAAGATAAAGAAAGCGGTGATTCCTGTCTTTGTCTGATTGTCCATCCATCTTAACATTCTGTAAAGATTACTTACTGTGCCTACTTTTGGTGTATTAATTAAATCTAGATCTATTAAATGTTTCTTGAATTTGTTTTTTAGAATATTCTCATGATAATATATTCCAGTTATACAGATTGAACAATCAAGAGAAATTTAAGACATCATGTGACAGAACAGCTGAGGAAGGTATATTATTGATGAGAGAGAAAGAGGGAAGGTAGCAATACAGTAAAGAGATCGATCATCAAGTTTGTTTAAATCTGTAGCTTTCATCGACCAACTGAAGCTGTTTCTGTAATATAAATCTGAAATCTGAGTATTATATCAAATCCAAAATCCATTATGATGCAGTGTTTTTTGACTGAAAAATCCAAAAATATTGGAACATCATATGTTACATTATGAATGGTATGATTCAATAAAGATGGTAACAGATCACAGATAAGTGTAATGCATCAATTTAATTTGGTGTAATTTTCTATAGCATCGTTAGACAAATGATACATAAATACTGTGATAACTTTTTAGTATAATGTGATATCTGAATTGATATGATCAACACTCAGACAACAGTTTTATATGCAAGATCCATAATCTGATGCAGTGTTTTTTGACAGAAAACTCCAATCTTGTTTCTGATAAATGAACAGATCTTTTACATTATGAATGGTATGATTCAATAAAGATGATAACAGATCTCAGATAAGTGCTGAAATTAGCACACATTGTTGAATAAAGAATCAATCTAATCCAATATGCTGCTTCTGTATAACATAAATGAATACAATTAACCTATATATAGAATTGGGTATGACTAATGAATAGAACCTATGATCAAAATGTTGCCTATTTTCTCAACAACAAAATTGAGTGAATGATGTCAACGAATTCTTCATCCCTAAGCTCCTGCAGGTATGGTGAAACTAACTGGATAGTCTTGAGACGGTATCTCCCTCAACTTCTTCGTCGGTCGACTCAAACCAGCATCAATGCTGGAGGAGTCAATCACACCTTTCATTTCCTCCTCTTTCAACTCTCTTTCTACAGAGATACTGGATATGACCTCATCCTCTGCATAGTCTTCATCATCTTCTTCAGACCAATAATAGTACGAGCCATCCTCAGACAAGACACCCCACTCGTCTCCAGACGAGCCACAGCTGAGCTCACTATCAGTCCCATTCACCAACAAGATGGATTCAATCTCATTCAAATCCTCCTCCTCTTCCTCAATTACATCAAACTCTTTCAACCCTTCGACGAAAGGGTGATTCAACAGCATTTCACAAGTCAATCTGTACATTGAATTCTTCACAAAACACCCTTTGAGAAAATCCATAGCCTCCTTGGATATCCCATTAGGGATTTTAGGCGATTCACGTCCTTCCCCTATCTTCTTAAGAAGCTCCTCTGCACTCAACTCCTTCATCTCCGACCACGGCGGCTTCCCCGTCAACATCTCAAGAACAATGCACCCAAGTGCCCAAATATCAGCAGGGGATTCCTGCACATTATCGATCACAGCCTCAGGTGACAAATAAAGAGGAGTACCCCTCAAGTAGGGTTCCAATTTCCTCTTCTTGCTCTGAAGATTCCCCCTTTTTGCCAATCCGAAATCGCCAATTTTGGGTCTGAATTCAGTAAATTCTCTAATTCTGGAATCGGGAACGAGCAGAATGTTTTCAGGTTTCAAATCACAATGAACATACCCAACACCGTGGATATGTTTCAATCCTCTCAGCAGACATCGAGCAAACACCTTGGCTTCAATTTCAGGCAATCCACGGCCGCCGGAATTCTTGATCCTCTCCGCCAACGTCCCACCGGAGCCATACTCCAGCAACAAATTATACACCATAGCACCGTTACCCCCCATTGTGGTCTCCTCGCCGAAGCACCTAATCACATCAGGACAACCTTTGATATTGCTAAGAACCTCCCTCTCTTTCTGAATTGAACCCGAGACCGAAACCTCTGCGGATTTGACCGCCATTACAGAAGGGAAATAGCTGTATCTTGATCTGGGGTTCTTGGAAGTAGCCAAATACACACGGCCGAAACTCCCTTTCCCAATCATAGAACCCCTAAACCACGCCACCCCATCTCCATTATCATCCACATCACCCTTTTCTTGAACCATGGTGCTCCAAATTGGGGGCAATAGAATTCCGAACAAGTGAAGGAGAATTCAATTGAATCAGAAAAGGAAAGGGGGGAGAATGATTCAGTTGAATAAGTTTATTTCTATTTTCTTGAGGAGCAGTAAATATTAGTTTAGGGTTTACATAAATGAACAAGTGGTGGAGACAGCAAGTCGGCCTTCTTTGTGGTTTCTTAAATCACTCGGATTGGAAAGAAAGAAAGAATATAGCAGCCCTGCCCAGCCGCGTTTTTTTTTTTTTCCCCTTAAAATTGAATTAATTAAAAAAATATTAAAAAAAAAAACGATCTTGATTCTTGAGGAATGAAAGAAGGAAATAGGGGTTTCGTGAATATTATATCAGTAATAACTGTCGTGTGTTTTCCTTTTACGTCTAGGTTATGAGTTATGACTTTCCGCTGTTTGACAAGTTGGTCTTAATTTCGAACTCGGTCTTATTTGGACTTCTTGGATTTGCCTAATTGCAATCCAGGATTAATTGTTGCCTAATTTATTTCCAACTTTTTTTTTTTTAACAAAACATACTCCCAAGAGTGATAATAAGAGTATGCAAATTATTCTTTACAATGAATAGAAGGAATAATATTTTACTCCCTCCGTCCGCCCGAAAGGTTCACATTTTGCCATTTTGGGTGTCCGCACCAAAGGTCCATATTTCCCTTTTTAAACACATGGAACCCACACACATCACTAATACAATAAATTTTTGGAACTCATACACCCCACTAATACAACTACCAACTACACCTTAAATAATAATACTCTTTAATCCACGTGCAAAAAATAAATGTCCACCTTTGTGGCGGACGGAGGGAGTAATAAATACTATAAATATTTGATTGATGAATCGTTATAACGGTGTAAATGTATTTTATTGAATATAAAAGAAAAGTGAGTAATATTTTTAAGTAAAAATATTGATAAATAAATAATTATAAAAGGAAAATTAAATAGATCTTATACGTAGATATATGTTTTCTATGTTTTTCTTATTTAATTTATTTTATCCTAAAAATATAATAATTTAAAATTTATTACTCATTTAATTTATTTTTAATTTAAATGATATAAATTTATAAAATGTGATAATATTTTTAAAAAGTAATAATATTTTTTAATATAAAAAATACTATCAAATAAAAGTGATAGCTTTTTATTTGAATCATGTTATGAATAATTCATAATGACAAAGACTTAATGTGAATACTCAATATTTATAATAACAAAGACTTAATGTGAGTATTCAGTAAGTGAGAAGATAAAGAAGTAGCTTTTATTAGAAAAGTAATAGATAAAAATTGATAACGGTAATTTGAATTATATAATGAACAATTTATAATATAAATTAAAAGTGATAACATCTTTAATAAAAAAATGATAATTAATTACGAAAGTTAATTTCACGAACAATTTATAGAATTAATAAAATGTAATAATATTTTTAACAAAAATAATGTTACTAAGAAAAAATAATAACTAATCTATTAAACTGTATCATGAATAATTAGTAAGACAGATGAAAAATATAACATTTTTAATATAAAGTTATTTTTTTTTATTTTTTATTTTTATAATCAATACATGGTTGATGTATCGAGCCATTTTAGTGATTCTCGAACATCAACATATAGTTGATCTTTTTTAAGATTTTTTTTTTCCTTCTTAATCTCACCAATTTTCCTCAGTTTCACTAAAAAACGTTAACGACAAATAAGAAAGGATAGGATAAACCTGTATGGAGCAGTGTCGACTTGTAGAATAAATTAAAAGTTATCGCGGATATCCACACCTCTTTTTTTACTTCATACACCTATATTATCTTATTTACAAAAATATCAAAATTAAAAACCCTAAAATACCTTTAATAAACATATCACACCTCCCACTCACTCATATTTCAACATTTAACACAATACAGCCACTACCAAAAATACATTCACTTAAAACAACATAATAATATACACCTCTTATCCCCTCCTCCACATTCACCCCTTTGTTTTTTTTTAATTAAAAACAAAACAGTAATTGAAGAACAACTCACTTCTCAATTCATTTCAAATTAAAAAAAAATCAAGCACAAAGTAACATGTCGGAGCAAGAAGCAATTAAGAAGCTTAAGTTGTGTTATTTTAAACATTATTACAGATTTAAAACTTTTTTTAAGCATTTATGTATTCATGATGTCGCGGAAATCACGTTCAACCAGGGCTGAGGATTCATAAATTGTTCGACCAATGCCGGATGGAATTCGTCAAAATTTTCGACCAATGACGGACGAAAAGTTTTAGAAACTTTCGTCCAATGTCGGATGAACGATCTAAGGTTCTTCGTCCAATGTTGGTTGATGGTTTCGTTGGTTTAGGTTACATGGTATGTTCGACCAAGACTGGATGCTAGATATGTGATCGTTCGACCAGCGTTGGACGAAATTTCCTTGATTGTTCGACCATCACTGGATGAAAATATGTATATCTCTCAGCTAGCATTGGTTGCAAGTTTCATGATTTTTCGTCCAGCCTTGGCCGAACAGAGGCTTCATTTTGCGTCCGATCAGGGCCGAACAATCGAGTCCAATTTTTACAATTTCTTGTGCCAAACATGATCACACAACAACTAAATGATCCTATTTTGGTTCAAAATAACTTAGTTCATGGGTTTAGAAAAAATTACGCAATATAACTATAAAATTAAGCACTAATTCCTCTAATTTTCAATATTATATCACTCATTGTGATGTTTTTTGTTGTCAAAAAATAGAGAAGATGGGAGAGAGATGTAGGGGTTTGAATTTGAGTTTCTCTTCTTTTCTTGTTCTTCTTCTTCTCTTTCTCTTGCGTTTGAATGGGGAATATGGATGACAGTGGTGGAATTGTATGTGTTTGGTTGAATGATGTGGTGTTTGAATGAAAAAGGTGTGTGGGTGTATGAGTAAAGTGGAAATTTGGATAATTTAAAAAGAGTTTAGATGGATGTATATGTTAAGGGTATATATATGTTATTTAAGGGTGAGTGTATTTATCCTTAAGATGTTTATTATTTTGAACATGATGTGTGTATTGGAAAAAAGGTGTATGAAGTAAAAGAAGAGGTGTAAATATCCGCGACTTTAAAAGTTACAAATTCTAAAATAAAAGTGATTTAACCAAGAAAAAGTGAAACAATCTCACAAAAGACTTTCATATTCAGATCGAAGATCAAATTGGCATATAACTATATACACAACAATTGAGGAATCTACAACAAAAACATACTACAGGCATCAATATCACAAAGTATGAGACAATCAGACAATTCAAAACTAGCCCGAGCTTGAGTTACACCTCTTCTCGTTGAATTACTGCAGGACTCGGCGGTGTCATCGTTTCATCGTTACCTCTTTTCAAAGACTCCTCTTCAATTAAAGGAAGCTGCCTTCATGGACTGTTGTACTCCCGGGGAAATCGGGCGGGGCTCGGGGAGTTAGCCTTAATGATACGGGATGGAGAAGGACTGTTCCCGAAGGGAGAACTAGGATGAGATCTGAACTCAAATTCACCATTTTCTCGATTTAATGGTGACAAGCCCAGCTGCTCGCCCTCGCTCTTTTTCTACAAAATTTGTCCTCCACAATATCATATGCATTCCCAGTTCTCACTTCCTGAGTTAGAGAGCAGAAAAGCCACAGAGCACAATCGCTCACAGCCGGTTTACCACAACAGAATTGGTACGAAGGCAAATTATATCTCTTACGCATCTGAATTCTCCAAAAGCCTCCATAGAGTAAACAGAACACATAGGAAAATCCCAGTGATACCTAATGCCTCCCTTACAGTCTCATTGTCAATATTAACAGCAGCCAGATTGAAGATCCAAAATGGAGCCATACAAAATAGAAGAAAAGTCGCAATGTGCACATACATATTGCCAAGTCCAAGTCTCTCCATATTCCATCCAAAAACACAGAAGCTACAGAATAATGACAGATAGGCTAAAGAGATATCATCTCAGAAATCAAGAACACCTCCACTCCAACGTGGTCTAGTCACCACAGTGCTTTCCTCATCTCTAGATGCAAATGAGAATCTCTTTTCAAGTGATTGTCTCCTAGATTGATCTGCCATACTACTACTACCTTCGGTGGTAACTCGATTTTGTGTTTCTTCATCTATTTCAGTTTCGTAATCTTTCCCTAAAGGGCTAAGCATAGCGTAAACTCCAGCAACTGCAGGGGCTATAGGTGGTCTCTCTGACCTCTTGTACCCTAAGTTGAGACCGCACAATGCATATTGAGCAAAGCAGTTTACATTGAATAAAATCACAACCACCATCATGTGGGCCCACTCGTGGGGTTTATAGGTACTGTGCTTATAGTAAACTTTCCGGAGCTTCAGCACATCTTCTGATCTCCACCTCAGAAGTAAGGCCAGGTGATATATTCGTTTAGGGTGTTGGTATAAACACGAGAGTGAATAGAGCATTGAGAATCTGATTATTGACTTCAAACCAGGCATCCCTCTGCGACTTCTTTGGGAGGGCATGGTTCAACATTCCAATCATCACCGTGAACAAAATAGCACCAGAAACAGCAACACCAACAATCCAGATAAAAAGAGCCATGTTCATGGGATCCTTAATCCATTCTTTGCAAATTCTCCTCAGATTATTCCAGTCCAATTTTCGAGAAAAGATCATATGAAAACGCTCGTGGATATGAAGACTGATAGAAGAAGGTACAGTCCGTGAAACCTCATCCCTCTCCGTTGAAACCTGGCAGATGGTGAAGCCAAATTACCAAACTTAAGGAACCGTAGCCTTTTAGAGAGAGCAGAAAAACCTCCATTGAACTCTTTCTCCGAAGTTTCATCACTTATAAGACCTCTTTGTGAAGTCGAGATATGCAGAGTGGTGTGATTCTTAACTTTACCAACACTAGATTCCTCATATCCCACACCATTCTTTCCATTATCTGTTGAAACCATGTGGCCTTTCTGTGATTCCTCTGGTCAAAACTAACTACACCAGCAAATCATTCCCAATCCTTCTTCCCTTTTGACTGTAACAATCACATACCAGTGAGCTGTAAAATTGGAGAAGCAACCCATTCAACTAAGTTAGGACATCAACAACTTTGCTGCATTCATCTAAAGTAAAATTAAACAACCCAATATCCGGAAAGAAGAAAGAACAGAAGAAAATCCAAAAACTAGCCACAATCTATGAAACTAATTCAGCAGGATTACCTTATTCATACAAGTTCTGAATTTGATCGCCCCATCTATAATTCGGATAAATTTACAAACAAATATACAACACCATTAAATTAAGCCAGCGACAGCCATACGATAAAGCCAACAAGATACAGAAATTTGTAGGCAAAGGGAAAAGAGAAAAACTTACTAATCGGCAAAACTTAACAGAGAAACATTTGGGGGCGATGAATTTCAGGTAGAGGTCGAAGAGGTTAAAGGTTGAAGTGTGAAGTTTCAAAATCCATCAACGCATTTATGGTACAGTGTAGAAAGAAAAATCAAGGGTTCCAGATGCTTTGATTTAATTTTCTGCTGTTTATTCTGTTCTATTATATAAACATATTCTAAAAGCATCTTTGTCTCAATTGGCCACAACTAATCTGTTTCGTTCTGCAACTAACAGTGGTCATATTCATCAACTTGAGTTTAACATGAGCTTTGATAAACAAAAACTAAATAAGAAAGTACAGGAATATTTCTTTCTCTTTCTAACCATAGTAAAACAGAGTGCTTTTGAAATTTCATTTATTTCCATCTGTACTTTTCTCTGCCAACATACCTCATTGATGAACACAATTTTACCATTAAGATACTCCGAAAGTGTGATTACGCAGACAGAGCTCAATAATATGTATGCATGTCACTAAATACTAAACAATGGTGGATGCTTGCTGCTTGAAACAAAAAAAAACACATGCATATCATCACACAATAAATATGTGTAGCAGTTATATAATTTTCTTTGAAACAATTCGTCGAACGAGGAAAAAATCTATCCTAACACATATAAATCTGTATACATACTGTGAAGGAGTGGAAGATACATACCTTAGTGTTTTCGCTTTCTACTCGAAAGTAGAGGATGAGGGGGAAATGCCCAATTAAGATGAAAATTGGGAAATTGAAATGCTCAATAGGGATTCTTAAACTTAAAAGTAAATTGGGAAGTTGAGAGACAGAGCAAGATTAAGGCAGAAGAGGCAAAAGGAAAAAGCGAAGAAGCCAGATGAGGTGAAAGAGAAGTGAAGGCGGAGGGAGGGAAGATGAAATTATTCAAACTACTGTATTAGATAAACTATTCAAACACAATTTGATAAAATTATCAGTATAATATTAATACTATACTACATGATATGATTTATTAAATTAAATGTACATGTTATTAGTCCACGTAAAATTTTTAGTTCAGAATGCAACTATATATATATATATATATATATGTATACACACTCAAATAGTATTACTGATTTTAACAGGAGATCAAGAATGAAATTTAAAAAATCTATTATTTCTGAAAAATGTAAATATTATTCACTTTCAAAAGTTTACAACTCCAAACAAAAGCAAATCATCCTAAAACTAGGGAAAGAGCACAAAAAAATTAAAATAACAACTTCAATCTACACACTTCTAGAATAATTCAATCTACTAAATAGGATTGCATTTCTATGATCCACACTCTCGCCATGTAGATAGCAAGTGCTAACGTTAACCGTTTTTTCAGTTGAAGAGAAGTCCACTTATCTTTGTAGATCCTTTTAAAACATGCTTGGATAGTGTGAACCGGCCTACTCCATCCCAGCCACTATTTCACCTTCTTCCACACCTCCGGTACGAAAGGACAATGAAAGAACAAGTGTGAAGTCGTCTAAGTATGGCGGATACAAAATCCACTCTCTCTATCTCCATTAGGGAACAAAACACGATTCTTAGTGAGAAGTCTGCCTCTAGCGATTAGCCAGAAAATTTCTTAGGGATCCACTTGTGCCAAATTCTTGAAAAGATAATTCTATCATCAGGGTCATTGGGGCGGAGGAGTTTGTAAACCAGAGAAACATTCAACTTGTGGTTCTTACCACAACTGGCGACCTCAGACAACATATCACGAGAAGGATCAACATTCATATTCACTCTCTTCCTCATGGCAATAAGGGATTGCAAAGAGTAAGAAACAGCTAGAATAACAAGGGCCCACATTTCAACAAGAATGTCCAGTCAAATACGCAAAATGAATCCAAAGAACCTACAGAGACTATTTGTTGAGGTGAATATCTCACAAAGCCTTAGAGAACATCATCCAACTTCTCAAGTCTCTCATTTTGGGCGTCTCACTTAAAGAATAATCTTTAATTTTTTATATACATGACACTCACACACCCACTAATACATTAAAATATGGGGCCTACACATCCACTAATAAAACTACTCACTATACATTAAATAATAATATTCCTTAATCCACATACAAAAAGTAAAATCATTCCTTTGCATAAAATTTAAGATGAGTAAATTATGTGCTATTCTTTTTTAAATTGCTTGACTAAATATAAAATTATCAAAAAAATTTCATTTTCTTAACTTCTAATGTATTAATTTTTTTTTTTAGTTTTAGTTAGAAACTTAATTTATTTGTATTAGTTTAGTTACACTATTTGTGATAGAATTAAGCAATTCTTTTAATTTTTTTAAGATAAAATTATATAAATTGACAAGATTTTTCATTAAATTCTGCTATAGATCATTCATACTATAACTATTACTATGTGAACTTTGAAATTTGCCATTAATCATCTCCTAAGGTTTTGGTAAGATGATGTGTACCAATTTTTCAGAAATTTTGAATTTTTTTTAATTTTAATTTTAAATCTTTGTAAATTTATACCTTTATAGATTCATATAAAGTACATTCAATATCTTATTAATTAGATTTTAATTGATATTTAAGAGTATTTTTTTAAAACCTAAATATATTTTAAGATCAGCTGTTAAGTTTAAATTCTCTTCAAATTCTCTTCCACTTCACCGTAGATGGTGATCGACTCAAGTCTTCTATGTAGTCAGTGGTGGAGTTTAGTCTAAATTTGGAGATGCTGAGCAAATCATAATTAATTATATTTTTTTTTTTGAGTATTATTATTATTATAGCATATTATATTCCTAAACTTAAAGTAAGAACAATGCTATTGATTTGGTTACATAATGTATATGGAATTAAAGATATCAAGTAAGATGAGATTTTTTACTCACTTCTTCATATTGCCATTTGATTCCTCATGAAAATTAAGGATCTTATACTTAAGCTTTAATTGAGATCCAAGAACTTTATTCTATGAAAATAAATCATTGTATATATTTTTGTTTGAAGAATAGAATTGATGTTCATATTGATATACTTTGTATACAATTTTGTTTACTGGTATCTTAATGTGTTCGTAAGTATTTGCATTTTTTAGCGTCCATCATTTGAACAATATTGTTGGTATTTTGGTGTTTATTTTATAATTTTTCTTTAAATAATGCTTTAATTTAATTTTATGTTTTCTTATTTGATTATATTTCTTTCGGTGTCTACGGATTCTTAATTCTAATTTGAATATTCATTTTCAACATGTATTGTAATTAGGTTGTGAATAGTAATTTTATGAATTTAAAAAAAAAAATTGTATTTGCTTTATCCTCAACTATTATATGTGTGGCGCTTCAATGTCCAATATTTAATTCATTATGCATGAATGAAAACAAAATAAATATTATTTTAAGAGGTGTGAGATTTTTCTAAACAAAGTGTATTGAAAAGTTAATTGGGTTAATCTATTATTAATTTTAAATGTACGAATGAATAAGAAAAGAAAAAAAATATTAAAATAACAAAAAAAAATGATTTGTAGGCCTTGACTCACTTTTAAGACACCATTTTCACCACTTATATAATGAGATAAAAATATTTATAAAAAAATTAATTAATAAATTCAAATTATTTATTATCAAATAAATATATAATGATCCCATGTATTATGGTGGTTACATGGTAAGAGATACAAGGAATTCACAAGAAACGAAATTAAAATTCTATACACTTGATATATTTTGAGTGTTACACAAGTCTACGTAATACTTTTATCATATTTTATATAATTGATGTCTAGAAACGAAATTAAAATTCTACATAATTAATTATAAGGAATTCATACTAGCACAAGGTATAAATAATTAGCATTGAAATGGTAAGCTCCACATTTTAATATTATAAGTATAATATAATAATAAATGAGTGAATTAATGTAAACAGGTTAAGTATATATCCACTCTACTTATAAAATTATTTTATAGCATATAAATAATTATTTTTTAAAGAAATGAATTATTATTTTTTTAAATAAAAAATATGACACTCTCTTATGAGACGTTATATATGTTGTGAGATAATTCGTGAGACGTGTTAAAATATGTCTATTATATAAATAAAGTATGTTTAATGATTGTTAAAGTATATTTTCAAAAATATGATTAATGATGAATTAAAGTATGATTTTAAGGTGTTATAATATGATTTATTATTAACATATATTAACTAAAAATAAATATACTTTAGTAATGAATCGACCCGTTTCACAAAAAAAATCCGTCTTACAAAAAGTGTCTTAAAAAATAATTTTTTTCAATTCAAGACCTGAAATATATAATAATTATCGATTTAAGGCTTGAAATATTTCATCTATCGATTAGGGGCTAATTTATTAAAAACTCTTGATTCAAGACTTAAAAGCAGTGACACCGCTAATTAATTTTTAATGTTGATATGTAATTAATTTTCAAATTAACTTCCTACGTGGAATTAAATTAATTTAAAACATTAACTAAATAAAATTTGACTGAATCAATTAATTAGTAAGAGAAAGAAGACAGCTTCATCTATTTCCTAAAGATTAGGACGTGGGGATACAAAGAACTCATCCAAATTTCGGAATGAATCCATGGATTATGCGTAAAATACTCTGCAGAAAATTCTCATATCTTCGTTTTATTGACTTTTACATCGTTAGAATGTTTACACTTTACAGGGAGAATTATCTCCAAGATTTCCTCCATCTTTCTCAAATATGCAATCATATACAAAACAAGAGAGTAGAATCCAATAAATTATTTGTTGTAGCGTCAAATTCTATTTTTAATGCCAAGAAACACTTCTAGAGCACTGAATTCTTATATAATTTACAACTTCTAATACGAAAGTGACAAACAATTCAAGATTTTTTTTTTCTTTTCATATCATATACGATTTGATTTGAAATATGTTTATAACTCTCATTTTTCTCTTTGATTTGGAATCAAAATTGGTGGTCGGTGTGGATGGGGAGATTGATGATGAATTTAGATAAAATATCATTAGGTATTGATTTAAACTGTAAATACATTAGTTCCAAACTAATGCCCATGAAGTGTTTGATAAAATGTCTGGTACATATCTAATTGAATTTTTCTTTATTTAAGTGTTTCTCATGTATTAATTAATGGAGTCACTGGTGAAGACTCAAGTAGCTTTGACAAGAATGCTATTCAATCAACATTAAAAAACTGCATAATTTTAAGGAGAACTATAATTAAACAAAGAAAAGATGAAAAATAATGGAGGGTCCTGATCTTTATGATTAGCTTAAATCATTTTTAATTTATAATTTAAATATGATTTGGATGCCACGTGGAAAATTAACTCACGCTTCACCTTCTATCAAGAGATTGATTAACGATGTTAATATTTTGAGCCTTAAATTGATAGTTTTAAATTAATCAGGTCTCTTATTAATAAAATATATAATTCAAACCTTAAATTGATAGTTAACATAAATTTCAGGTCCTAACCCGATAAAATTCCTAAAAAGTATTATTACTCTTTAGCCTGAATTATTATTTTTCTAAATGAATTATTAATATAAATAATCACAATCTATTAAAAATAAAGAGTAGTATTTTTCATTGTGATTAATAATAATTCAATGTCTCGGGAATATAATGGACAAGCCGGAATATTTACCTTTGTGAATTTGATTCAAACAATTCTTATATTAATTTATAAAAACTATTGTATATTGTCACTATTATAAAACCCAGTAACAGTAATAATTAAGTTGCAACTTTAGGGAGTTGAAACATGATGTAACTAAGCAGGTATGAATAACGTGCATTTATGAAAGATATTAAATAAAGTGATTAATGATGTAACAAGTTGAACAATCGTATGCTGTAATAAGAAATAAAATCCAAGTGGAGATAATAAATTAAATTATTAGAATTATGTGCAATAACATTTGAACGATCAATTCAAATGTGAACCTGATCTGATCTCAACCATTCATACCTTTTCTCTCTCATGTGGGTGGACCCTACAAGATTACAACCAATTACAGTAGATAATACCTCATGCATAGCGTGATAATCTGATCTACTTCGCTGTTAACGCCATTTAAATTCTGCTTTTGTAAAAATATAAATCACAATTATATTGGTGTTGAATAACAGATGAAAAATCAGTAAAATTATACTATACTAAGATTTAATAATTGGTGTTGAATAATTCTAATAGCTCGTTAATATTCGCAATCACATTTGCCAACACATTTGATATTATATTTATTTATAATTAAAAATGCACTTTATAGTATAAAATTTTCAAATTCTGCTCATTCATGCTTATGTTTGCATTACATGTTGCAAATAGGTTAATAAACATATAAATATTTTCATTTGTGAATAACAAAAGAATATTTTATATTCATAAAACACTTAATATTGTTAACTACTCTTAAACAAAATAATAATAATAATAAAGTTAAGAAGAAATACTCCTAAAATAATTAATTAAATAATCACAATTATGATCATCAATGTATATATATTAATATAAAATATTTATTTAATTATTAAACAAGGATATGTATTGTCAGTTTTTAACGATTTTGACCATGAATACATACTACAACTAAACAAGATCATGAATTTTTAACAAGCTGTACAATTTTTAAATTCAATTAGTTTATAAAACAAGTTTATGTTGGAGTATGGAGCCTAAATTCTTTGGGCCCGTATTTTTTTTGGCCCAGTTGATCCTAATGGGCTTAGGATTAGGGCAAGTTATCTTGATCAAGAAGTTATCCATTGTGTTATCTTGATCAAGAAGTTATCCATTGTGTTATCTTAATCAAGAAGTTATCAATTGTGTTATCTAGATCAAGATATTTTCTCATTGTAGTTGACTAGTCCAACAAGGTAAGAAAAATCATGGCTCGGTATCGCCCCCAGATGTAGTCGAAAGACGAACTGGGTAAACAAATATCGTGTTATTCGTGTCATCGTGTGCGTGTGTGTGTCAAAAATTCCTAACAACTGGTATCAGAGCCTCGGGTTCGAAGGGAGCAGTCACGATGAGCGACGAGAAGATTTCAATCAAACAATTTGACGGATCAAATTTCGGGTTCTGGAAGATGCAGATCGAGGATTATCTCTACGGCAAAGATCTGTATGTGCTCTTAGAAGAGAA
Organism: Pogostemon cablin; assembly: GCA_023678885.1. Lineage (NCBI taxonomy): Eukaryota > Viridiplantae > Streptophyta > Magnoliopsida > Lamiales > Lamiaceae > Pogostemon > Pogostemon cablin. The sequence continues at coordinate 26,379,382 of CM042964.1, read as the reverse complement.
GGTTAAACCCGAAAAGATGGATCTGAAGGAGTGGAATCTGTTGAACAAAAAGGCGATGAGTGCGATACGTTTATCGTTGTCCATGAACGTAGACTACCACACAACTAAAGCCAAGTCCGCAAGGGAGATGCTGCAAATCCTGGAGGAGATGTACCAAAAGCCCACAACTGCGAACAAGGTTCATTTGATCAGACGATTGTTCAACCTTAGAATGTCGGAGAGCACACTTGTGCAGCAACATCTGAACGAGTTCAACATGATCATTGGGGCAGTTGTGTTCAGTCGAAATCGAATTCACTGACGAGGTACTTGCTTTAGTTTTGTTATCTTCTTTGCCATATAGTTGGGCTGCCACAGTAACTGCAGTTAGTGCTTCATCCGCGAAAGATAAATTGAAGCTTGACGAAGTGAGAGATCTGATGATAAGCGAGGAGGTTCGCAGAAAAGAGTCTGGATCTACTTTAGGGTCAGTGCTGAACACGGAGGATAGGGGCAGATCAAAGGGTAGGCAGAATCGTGGCAGATTAAAGTCTAGAGGAAAGAGTCAATCCAAGAAAGACAAAGACTCATTCCAGTGCTGGAATTGTGATGAGTTTGGTCACTACAGGAATCAGTATACAGCGCCCAAGAAAAACAAGAAGGGACAGAATGAGAAGAAGACAGCAAACGCAACCATAGATGATATTGGAGATGCGTTGGTCTTGAGTGTCAGTAGTCCGCTGGAATCATGGGTGTTGGATTCTGGAGCATCATTTCACTCATGCAGTGATGCTGAAATAATGGAGAACTATGTGTCTGGTGAATTCGGACAAGTCTACCTTGCTGATGATGAGCCCTTGAAGATCGTGGGGAAATGAGATGTTCGGATATTCACACCAAACAGATCGACATTAAAGTTGAATGGTGTTAGGCACATTCCAGGATTGAAAAGAAATTTGCTTTCAATTGGACAGCTTGATGTAGAAGGATACTCAGTGACTTTTGGCAGCAACAGTTGGAAGATCAGTAAAGGAGTAATGATAGTAGCGCGAGGGAAGAAGGAGGGGACGTTGTATACTACAACTAACTCCAAGGACTGCATTGATCTTGCAGGAGCTACGACCAATGTTGATTTGTGGCACTGTCGGCTGGGTCACATGAGCGAGAAAGGGATGAAGGTAATGTGTTCGAAAGGGAGACTTCCAGGGCTGAAATCTGTTGAAGTTGGCCTATGCGAGGACTGTGTTTTTGGAAAACAGATAAGAGTAAGTTTCTCGAGAAGTGGCAGAACCTTGAAGGCAGATAAGTTAGAGTTGGTGCATAGCGATCTATGGGGACCAGCGCCCACAAAGTCCCTTGGTGGTTCGAAGTACTACATGACCTTCATCGATGACTCCACTCGAAAGGTATGGGTTTATTTTATGAAAAATAAAACTGATGCATTTGATACTTTCAGGAAGTGGAAAGCCCTTGTAGAGAATGAAACGGGGCTGAAAGTAAAGTGTCTTCGTTCTTGCAATGGAGGTGAATATGAACTCCGTGAGTTCAAGGAATATTGTGCTGAAAATGGGATTCGCATGGAGAAGACCGTGAGAGGAACTCCCCAACAGAATGGAGTGACAGAACGAATGAACAGAACTTTGAATGATCGAGCTAGATGCATGAGATTGAAGAGTGGACTGTCTAAGATGTTTTGGGCAGATGCAGTAAACACAGCAGCATACCTAATTAACAGAGGTCCATCAGTTCCGTTGGAAAACAGAATACCAGAGGAAGAATGGACAGGAAAAGAGGTAAATCTGTCTTACTTGCGTGTCTTTGGTTGTGTTGCATATGCTCATATTAGTTCTAATGATAGAAGCAAGTTAGATGCTAAATCTGTTAAGTGTACGTTCATTGGTTATGGTGGTGATGAGTTCGGTTATAGACTCTGGGATGAGAACAACCGAAATATTATTCGCAGTAGAGATGTGGTTTTCAATGAACAGGTTACGTACAAGAACAGATTGGATGCATCAAATTCTGACAAGACTAATACCCAAGAAGTCGAGTTAGACATCTCAAACTCGAGTGGGAGCAAGGAGAGTCAGAATGAGGAAGAGGTTCTCATTGGAAAACCAAGGACACCACCACCACCATTGGAGGATCCGTTGCAGAGACCAGCTAGAGAGTGACGTGCACCTGATAGGTATTCGCCCTCTAACTACTACTTGTTACTTACTGATGGTGGTGAGCCTGAGTGTTATGCAGAGGCAGAGCAGAGTGAAGATAGACGAAAATGGAGAGGTACTATGGATGATGAGTTAGCATCTCTTCTGTTAAATGTCACTTGGGAACTTGTTGAGTTCCCAAAGGGTAAAAAGGCTTTGCACTGCAAGTGGGTCTACCGAATCAAGAATGAAGCTGACGGTAGCAGACGCTACAAAGCCCGGTTGGTTGTCAAGGGGTTTGAGCAGCGACATGGTATTGACTATACTGATGTCTTTACTCCATTTGTGAAACTGACCACTATTCGAATGACGTTGAGTATGGTAGCTGCAGAAAACTTGATATTGCATCAGATGGATGTGAAGACGACATTTCTCCATGGTGAATTGGTGGAAGAGTTGTACATGACACAACCTGAGGGTTTCGTAGAGAAGGGAAAGGAGCCACTTGTATGCAAATTAAAGAAAAGTTTGTATGACCACAAGCCCCAAAGCAGTGGTATAAGAAGTTTGACAGCTTCATGATGGAGATTGATTACCATAGATGTCACGCTGATCATTGTTGCTACTACAAGAGGTTTGACAAAAGCTTCCTTATTCTCTTGCTATATGTTGATGATATGTTGATCATAGGAGCCGATGCAAGAGAGGTATATAAGTTGAAGAAATAGTTGTCAGAACGGTTCTCCATGAAGGATCTTGGAGAGGCAAAACAGATTTTGGGCATGAGGATTGAACGTGATAAGGCGACGGGATATGTATATCTTCCGCAGGCGAGTTACATTCAGAAGGTCCTGGAAAGATTCAACATGTCAGAGTCGAAGCCTGTGAGTGTTCCACTGGGAAGTCAATTCAAACTTTCAAAGAAGGAATCACCAAAGAACAAGGAGGAACGTGCACAAATGATGAGTGTTCCATATGCTTCAGCAATTGGTAGCATCATGTATGCCATGGTGTGTACAAGACCAGATATTGCTCATGCAGTGGGAGTAGTAAGCCGGTTCATGAGTGATCCGGGCAAGCAACATTGGGAAGCAGTGAAGTGGGTCCTGCGATACTTGAGAGGTACCACATACAATGCTTTGTGTTTCAAAGGTAAGAGTGCGGCGCTGGTGGGTTATGTGGATGCAGACTTGACATCTAATGACCTTGATGGGAGAAGAAGTACAACAGGGTATGTCTTTACTTATGGTGGTACTGCTATATCTTGAACTTCTAAGTTGCAGAAGGTTGTTGCATTGTCCACCACGGAGGCAGAGTATATAGCTGTGACAGAGGCAAGTAAGGAGATGGTGTGGTTGCAGAATTTCTTGGGGGAACTTGGGAAGGAGCATGAAATAGTACTCTTTTCAGTGATAGTCAAAGTGTAATATTTCTTGCAAAGAATCCGACATTTCACTCAAGAACAAAGCATGTTGAATTGAAGTATCACTACATCCGTCACCTTTTGGAGAAGAAGGTCTTACAGCTTATGAAGATCCTTGGAAATGAGAATCCAGCGGACATGTTTACTAAGGTGGTGACCTTAGAGAAATTGAAGCTATGCATAGCTTCAATTGGCCTTGGAACTTGAAGAAAAGGCTAGGCGATGTCAAGCGGATACGGGAGGAGAACTAGAAGATATGCTACATGAAGGATTTAGTCTCCAAGTAGGAGATTGTTGGAGCATGGAGCCTAAATTTTTTGGGCCCGTATTTTTTTTGGTCCAGTTGATCCTAATGGGCTTAGAATTAGGGCAAGTTATCTTGATCAAGAAGTTATCCATTGTGTTATCTTGATCAAGAAGTTATCCATTGTGTTATCTTGATCAAGAAGTTAACCATTGTGTTATCTAGATCAAGATGTTTTCTCATTGTAGTTGACTAGTCCAACAAGGTAAGAAAAATCCTAGCTTGGTATCGCCCCCAGATGTAGTCGAAAGACGAACTGGGTAAACAAATATCGTGTTATTCGTGTCATCGTGTGCGTGTGTGTGTCAAAAATTCCTAACAGTTTAAAACTATTATTCATCGATGACGTTCATTTAACTAAAAAAAAATGCAAACAAAATAATTATTAACTTGTGGAATTGCAAGCTGATCATCGAATTCTCCACTCTACTCTACTCATTTACAAAGATTGAATATTTACATTAGATAATAACTAGTGCAGCACACCTCAATTATTGAGGTGTTAGAAAATTTGAATTTTACTAAATATATTAGTAAATGTTGTCAATATTTTTATATTTTACATTAGATGAACATTATAACATATTAATAATTGTTTTCAATATTTTTATATTTTACATTACACAAAGTCACAAACATTATAACTTTTACGTGAAGTAGTTGCTATAATAAATTTGACGAAGGAGGAATTGATGGAAAGCTTTAAATATAAAGCAGGGAAGTGTCCACCCCCCCTTAGTTGAATATCCAATTCCATAATTTGATGTTCAAGAAAACAACCTTATCAACATATACTTTTCTCACCACTTCATCTTCTAAAGTAAAACCATCATCATGAGAAAATAACCATAACCAAGATATTTGTAATTTGGGACACAAGAAACATATTTGATATGGGAAAATACATATTAACATATAGTAATCATGTAGATCAAACAAAAGTAGAAGTTCTTGTTAAGACAGACAAGGTTTTTGCATGATTTGCCTTGACGCCCTCAACCATGGCCAGATTTGGAACTGCAACTGCACATTAACAAGAAAAACAGTTAAAGAATTTAAAATTTCTTCAAATTAATGAGTCTTACTATAGTGCACCGGTAATATCATCCGTTAGATTAAGTTTTTATTTAATCCTTACCACTCAATAAAATAAATTTTAAAACTACACACTATACCCTCACTTTTACTCTATTAACAGTACACCGGTGCACCACAGAATCATCCCAATTAATTGGTCATAGATTCTGTATAACCTCTTTATTTCTGTAAAACACAATGGAAACGTAGTCTTGTAATCGTTGAATAAATTTTCAGTTCTCATAATACTTGGTAGTGATTTCACTTTGTTACTCTGCAGATAGCTGACAAAATGCCACTCAATGTCCTCTATAAGCTGCATTCGTTTGTAAAAAACACACAAAATTCAAGAAAAAAAAATCACTCAGTCACATTGCATATTCTCGTCTACAAGTTTAGCGATGAACCTGAGGGCCTTTTTCGATAATTTCCTGGACGTAATTCATGCCAGAACATCGATCATGAGTTTGGAAGAAATAAGAATTATAGGCACAAACAAACAAGCAAAAAATAGTTTTACGGCTGTAGTTTTCTAATCCCTTAAGAAGACAGGTCACGTAGATCATGCACACCATATATAACCTGATTGCAGTAGAAAAATTAGATAATAAAGTATTCATTAGTCCCTAATATCCTCATTGTCAATACAAGATTCCCACTGAAGCATCTCGACCCAGCAAGAGAATAAATTTAAGTTCCTTACAACACTTCAATAATCACATGAACTCACAACAAAGTAGCAATACAATGCAGTTGAACGAAATTCTTGTAATTTTATTGCCTAATAAACATAAATGCTATTACTATTGATTAAATGTTTATTAATTAAGGAATTTAAATAAATTAATTTATGAAATAAATAAATAATTGATAATTTATATAATTATTTGAGCCAAAATCCAAATCAAATGGGCTCAATTCAAGTCAAATGGGCCCAATTCCAATCAAGTGGGCCTGACCCAAGTCAGCAAGCTTAGAAAATAAGTCAAGTGGGCCTGATCCAAGTCAACTAAGTCCAGATCAAATCTAGCCCAGCAGGCCTAATTAAATTAAATAGACCCAAATCAAGTCCAGCAGATCTAATTAAATTAAATAGACCCATATCCAATCCAGCAGACTTAATTAAAGGAGAAAAGCTCAACATATCTTTTGAAGGAGAAAATATCTCTCAAGTGATTATTTTCTGCACCTATAAATAAGGGCCTTCAGTCCTCATTCCAGAGACTCTAAAAATCTTGAAAACCCGGAGAACTCTGAAGAAACTTGAAATCTCTATGAAGATCAAGTTATTCTTCAAATATCAATCTAGAAACGTCATTCAATCTGAGATCAAGATGCGGAGCCCCTCAGATTCAACATTTCTTCAAATCAAGTTCATCCAACAATATTCGTGAAGTCAACAGTGTTCTACCAAATTGAACGGCGTTCTTCGCGATAAATTTTCAAGTCAACGTTTGATCCGAACAAAGGCTCGACGTCTCCAGACAAACGTTCTTCAAGCCAAACTTGAGCTCGGACAAACTTCATCCAAAGATCCGATTTCGAAAGTTGAAAGAAGTCAAGAAGTCAACTCAAGAGATGAATCAGAGGATAACCAGAAACTGTTTACTCAAATTCTCAAGTTTAATCCATCTTGGATTATCATTGTAATTTCTTTTGTGTTTATTATTTAATAAATACAAAATTTTGTTGTTACAATGACGTAAAATGATATCAAGACACAAGAGAAGCAAGAAACACTAACAAGCAAGCACCTCTACATTAATCCCAATGCATTGATAGAATCAACACATCCATTGTTATCCCATACCTCTAAAAGACACATCATGTATTCACAGTAAAGGTACTAACACGGCGTCGAATTTAACAAAATATTGGGCTTATTGAGATGATCATTTGAGATGATATTCCAAACATGACACAAAATACAAGAGTAACAACAAACAATAGGAAGGGAACACATTTCACTTCAATCCTGATGGTCTAACAGAATCAACAAATTCACTGATCAGCAGCCTCTCCACATATTTCCCTAAAATAGCAACCTCCAAATTCTCCGTCAACGCGTAACTACAATTACAGAAGCCAAACTCAGTTGAGAAGGTATGGCAGCAATGGCGAAGGTCGGTAATCATGCAAGGCAAGAGACAGGAAGATGGGAAAAGAAGAACACCTAAATACTCAGGTGGAAGGCAGGGGCGACGGAACGAAAAGGAGGAAGAAATGTGGAAATCAGATTGTGTTGAGACAGGCGGAAGACAGAGGCAACAGAACTCCTGGATGGAAATAAAAATCAATTAACAAATAACCACAACGGTGCATCCAATTAGGTGTGCAGGTGAAACAATGGAGAGAGAATGGACGAAAGCTGCTGAAGAAAATCAGAGAATGAAAAGTGAAAGAGGGCCAACGATAGACTTACATGAGAACATGGTAAAGTGCAGAAGCCTAGAACAAGGCAGGACTGGCGATTAGCGGCAGTGAGAAAAATGTTGGGATAAACAGATTCACATTCATTCCTAAGGGACAAATAAAGAAGAGCATAAAAAGCACAACACAAGAATTTACGTGGAAAACTCCAAAATTGGAGAAAAACCACGGACCGAGAAAATACCACTATGTGAAAATTTTTACAATCACACAGAATTTCTCTCTCCCGATCCCAATCCCAATCCCTACACTCTTACAAATCTTTGACTAATTCACACCTTCTCCCCATTCTCACAACCGAGAATCCAATATATGAATTTAAGAAGAATCAAACACAAAGATTAAAGTGTAATTGATTGGTGCACTTAACATCAAAACTAAGGACCTCCTTAAATAACATAAGAATTTCTCCCCTTTTGATCTCCCATCCGATGTGGGACAAAAAACAACCTTATTTTTATTTTAACAAAACCAACAATCTCCACCTTCTCAAAATAATAAAAAATTCATTGTCTTTACCGACAATTCATTCTCAACCCCGAGAATCCCTTAGAATCAACCATTCTAAGAATTATTATCTTCACCAACAATTCATTCTCAACCCCAAGAATCCTACTCCACCATATGAGTAGACCACTTAGAATCAACCATTCTAAAAATTTCATGCGGTACATATTGAAAAATACCTACTGATACTTATGGTGCTATTTTCAACTCTTGGCTCCTCTGGAAGTCCATCAGCCATCGATATACATCCACCACACACCCTACATCACCTGCCAAGTTAATGTCCGTGTGCAAACTTGTGGACCAGCTAATATTATTATATCCTTCTTCATGACAACTGAACATGTCATAAGAATCCCCAATAATATTAACTCAACATTCGGAGTTATTGCCGCACCAACACCTCCTTGACTAGCAACGTCACCATTGCTCCATCGTAAGCAATTACCGTGCCGTTGTTCCACCTTGAGCAACCACCGCACCATTGCTACACCTTGAGCAAAACCCGTCTGTACCGACATGACGTCGATTCCTTTTACCACCAAGCTACACCAGGTTTGTCCTAACACTTTTCCTACTGAAAGTGTCATCACTTGAAGCCGATTCCAACCCTCCAGAATTGACGATGTTTTCCCCACTTGTCAGTTGAATACACACTATTCTTTACTGATCTAATGCTACCCAATACCAAGCCACATCGTCATCTTCTCCGTTGAATCACCGCTTCCCCACTCCACCAATCATTACCGGAAAACTTGTTCCTTTCAAACTTCCTTGAGCTGACCCCATGGAAAATCCCATGCCGCTATTAAGCCAACTCCACCACTGGGAGTCCCAGCAATTCACATTGCTGCATGTCCAAGAACTCCACCAAAAATTATTATCCCGCAAATCTTAACCCTTACCACGCCACTGTCGCCATAGTCAGACGCATTTCACCGTAAGAAAGAAGATGCCACCGCATCCGGCTGTTCTTCTAACCCCCTTGTGCCATTAGCTTTTTCCACTTCTTTCATGCCACCCTTAGCCTAATGAATAACTCACTTCCTCTCATAAAGTCTTTTCTGATGTGGAAGGTCAGACTATGCTGCAACCACAGAGTATACTAAGAACTTTATAAGCACCCGAACCGGGCTCTGATACCACTTGTTGGGATAAACAGATCCCCATTCATTCCTAAGGGACAAATAAAGAAGAACATAAAAAGCACAACATAAGAATTTAAGTGGAAAACTCTAAAATAGGAGAAAAACCACGGACCGAGAAAATACCACTATATGAAAATTTTTACAATCAGACAAAATTTCTCTCTCCCGACCCCAATCCATACACTCTTACAAATCTTTGACTAATTCACACCTTCTCCCCATTCTCACAACCGAGAATCCAAGAAAGGAATTTAAGAATAATCAAACACAAAAATTAAAGTGTACTTGATTGGTGCACTTAACATCAAAACTAGGGACCTCCTTAAATAGCATAAGAATTCATCCCCTTTTGATCTCCCATCCGATGTGGGATAAAAAACAACCTTATTTTTATTTTGACAAAACCAACAAAATAGTTGTAACGCATCTGAGCGCCCGAGATGACGCCCACGAGATTTCAACTTTCCATTTTCTTGTTCATGTTATCAGGTAATCACAAAGCCTTTCTTCATCTTTTTCAGCTGTTGATCATTTGAGCAAGTTGGCTTGTAGCTGAAGAATGCATAAGGGAAAAGTATATGCTTTTTGTAACATCTTCTTTAAGTAACATATGTTCAACTTTTACCCTCTTTTCTATCCCAAATTTTCACAGCTGGTGATTCAACTACTCATTATTAGGACTTTGTAGAAGAATTGGAAATGAACAATTATATATGTTATAAAATTGCTGCACTGTTCTGTATAGTTTGTGGAATTCAGTAGCACGGCACATGGTTTTGTTTAAATTATAATTTTTTTACTTTCAGAGGACAAGAATGGATTTTTTTGAGTCATCTTCAGAGATAAGAAAATCCTACTCACAATTCGCACATAGGCATTTTACGAAGCAGCTCATAGGCATAACTTATAACAAGCAAATCCTTCACAAATCATAATAATTTCCAATTGCCATTTCCTGTAAATACACTACCGATTTCTGGCACATATTCTGATGATGCTCGACTAAATCCAATTTACTTGTATTGCCATTATAAACTTCACATAAGGTTCTAAAATGATCGCAAGAATAGACAAATTTATGAATCCTGAGAGTGATAACCTGATTAATATTTTTAGAAATTCATTATTTTCAACAGTTTCAATAACAAGAACAACTCTTGAGTTGTTCAATCTACGGTAATTATATAGACATAGAGAGAGGAACTATTTAGTGCCAATCACATCATTACAAAATATAAAAGGTTTGCAAGGAAAAAAATTAAATTCATCTCATGGAGAAAATTACAAGCATACCAGACATTAAAACGAACTACATCAGGCTCGAAATTCAATGATTGAAACCAATGACTGACCCAAATCAAAATCGACAATCGAAACGTCAAATGAACAAACAACTTGCGGAGAATACTCATCTCTGCTTAAAGCTGTTATGGGAATGATGAGAGTGAAAATTTACGTCTTTTTGGTCTCATAATATACTATTTTTGTTAGAATAAGGCCATAAATTTATGTGGAATTGTGTGGTTTACGTATTTTGCATTAGTATGGTGCTACTAAGGTTTTTTGTTGAGTTTTGAAGGTTAAAACATGCTAAAATGAAGCAGAACCGATGACGAGCAAAAAATGAGTGAAAAAAAGGGATTACTCGAGTTGCATAGGTCAACACGACTTATCAACTCGGGTCGAGTTGGGTGTCGTAGGAGATCAAAATACAACAGACTTGCAACATGACTTATCATGTACAACACGAGTTGCAACACGAGTTGTGTTGCGTCTGTACCAAGCCGTATAACAATTCATGTAAGATAGAGAAGCATCGAATTTTATCCAGAAAGTTAACACGAGTTGACAGACAATAGCTCGACTTGCCAGCTCGACTCGTGTTGGGGTCCGTGGCCAAATCAATTTCAGAGCATTGCTACTCGACTTGACAGGCGAAGACACAAGTTAATAACACGACTTGTGTTGGGTCTACACGGGTTGCATGCCAAGGCAACACGAGTCGTGTCACAACTCGAGTTGGGTATCCCAACTAGTGTTGCGTTAGTTTGGGCCAAAAATTGGGATTTTCACCCTCCTGTGCATGACAACATGGAAAAATAGCCCAGTGGAGTCAGTTTGGTGGCCCAAGATATAAAATGGGATTAGAGCACCTGAAGAGGGGGACCGATCACACACCAACAGAAACAGATCGTGAATCACTCTACGCACATTCCATCCATCCACCCACTCACATACCATTCATCCATCCATCCCATTGGTTCGGAGGAAGATTCAAGTGCGATTGAGAGAGGCAATCCATCGGAGAGGCGGGGAAGGAACATAAACCACGTGACACTAGGATTTTGTATCTTTTCTTATCTTTTCTTTTGTTGATTTTGTTATGAAATTGTCAGCCAAGAGGGTTGTGTGTAACCTCATGGGCTAAATACTTTTACAGTTCTAAGGGTTGAAGGTTAGGGTAGTTGATTTGGAAACCTAGACAAAGTATTTGAATTCATGCTATTGATATTCTTGTTTATTTGATAAATTCAGACCTTGTTTATATGTGTGTAACATCTTCGCAATATACTATTGACGTCGCCCATGATGCTTGGTATGTTGTGTTAGCTTGTGTGCATACGTAATTAATATTGTCTATTTGCTAGGAATTAGAGTAGTTTGTCCGTGAACACGATAATTCTCAGGGCTGGTAAATAAGATACTTGATTCTCTTATTGGAACAATGCAATTAAGAAATCAAGTAGGAAGTGAATGAGATTAAATAGTACTTTCAGAGAATATTTATTAGTTAAACTGGCCATCCGGAGGTTCTTTAAGTTTGCATAATTAGTATCTAGGAAGGAGGTTTAAGATTACTCATGCATCTTTTGTTATTAATTGAATAATTTTATTAACTTGAAATCAAATCAAATTTGGTGTGTTAATAAGGTCTTGTGATGTATTTCCATTGAAATAGTATGAATGAGCATTAGGACGTCTAGGAAATCAAATCAATTGCACTAAACCGGATACCTTAGAGCTGTTACTTCTCTCTTATTTCACTCTAGAATTATTCTTTGCTTTACTTTAATTTATAAGTTATTTGTTATTCCAATTCTTTTGTTATTAATTAAATTCAAATCCTGGATATTAGTTACATTACTTCTGGTTAAATAGTAATTTATAGTAAAATAGATAATTAACTATCTCAGTGCGAACGATGTTTAACTTAGGTACTTGCCATTACAATTGACATCCCTACACTTGGGGATTTAATTGAAGTGCGCAAAATAAGCCTAACAGGGAAACGATCAGCTCGTCGGCTCGACTCGAAAAGCTCGAACTCGGCTCAACTCGTTTATATTCGAGCTCGAGTTTGAGCTCGTTTATATACTCGTTTAGTTAACGAGCCAAGCTCGGCTCTACTCGTTAAGGCTCAAAAATAATAATTAATAATATTAATTATTATTATTATATAATTATAATAATATATAATAAAATAAGGATCACTTACTATTGGATACATAAAATAATGCATAATTATTATAAACTACATGACTCAAAGCACTAATACTCATAACTACACAATTATGATTGTGATACCAGAAATACCCCTACGTGTTTGCACAATTTATTTACACAATTTTATTTTTGTACATTTTAAATTCCGGTGTTGGTCCGGCAGATGTCTGACAACTGGTCGGCGGAGGTACGGCGGTGGTCCTGCAGTGGGTGGGTGGGTGAGGGGTAGGATTTGCACATTTTTGTTTTGCATAATTTGTTTTGCACATTTTTTATTAAATTGTGCAAAATTAATTTTTGCATAATGGTTTTACATAGTTCTTAACCTAAATCGCCTTTTACACGTACCCTGACTCCACACAGAAAATTATGCAAAATTGATTAAATTGTGCAAAATTGAAGTTTTGCATATTTCTTAACCAAGTCGTCATTTACACGTATCCTGATACATTGAGCAAAAAAGGGAAGGAGGAGAGACTTGCAACTTAATCCTGACATTGAAAAAGATTCAATTACAGATGTAATGTAAATACTGCCACTCTAAACCTGATGGACACAATATACATGTAGCATCATCTACTATGCACCATGTCACTGTTTATACTTGCTTTGTGTGACTTGCTTTGTACGAGATTGAGAAGAAAATCAATAAGTATATGCTCAGGCATTTTTCTACTATGCACCATGTCACCGTTCGCCACTGAGTAGCTCTCGTCGGCGGATATGGCTTCATCGGCGTCCTCGAATATGGCGGCTGCCAACGTCGCTTTCTTGTCCAAGGATTTCAGTCGTCTTTTCAGTCGCCCCGGCCGACGATCTGTAATTTTAGAACTCGCCGCCGCCAATCTTTTTATTAAGATCTGCCGCCGCCGAACTGTTATTCTAGGGCAAGATTCGTCTGGTCCTGCTTCAGTTGCAGGGGATACTTCTCCGCCCCCCAGCTTCTGCCTCCCTTTCCTATGATTTACGAGGGGCTTGCGGGTTCCCCTTCTTTTCTCAATGGCCGTTGCTGCCATTCCAGTCATTCCCGGCCACCACCGGCTCCGGCAGTCGCCTTCGTCTGCCATGAATCACTCAAGCCCTATGTTGCTCCATGCCGATTCCTTCCAGGGCTGAAATTGCAATTTATGCAGATTGCTCAAGTTGAGTTTTGACGATACAGCGGCGAGATCTTCACGAATTTAGGATGAGCGATGGGCAGGTGGGATCTTGCGTAGAGGAGAAGGCTAATTTAGTCTCCGTGCAACTAATTTGTGTAGTTGACCGTAATTCTTTTTTTCTTTTGTATTGGAGAGTAAATATGCTCTAAATTGTGTATTCAGGAGTAATAAACCCTTTAATAATTTAAGGGTAATTTAGACTTTTTAAAAATATTAATTTTATTTTTATAATAATAGGGTGTGTATTAAGTAGGAGGAGGTTTGCAAATAAAATTACTCATTTAAAAATATATACTTAGTTTAGAATTTACGTTGGGACTATATTTTAGCTATGGGATTTATTGTTATTTGGATTTAAATATATATAATCTATTTTTATTTTATTATATTAAATTTATGTTAATTTATTTTTTATGCCAGTTTAACTTAATTAATATGACTATTATTAAGGTAAAAAGACACCCTCTTGTAAGAGGGTGAATCACATATGTCTTGGGGGGAAGAAATCATTTGCATAAAATCATGGCAGAATTAATTTACCAACTTGTTCACAGTTATGAAATTAAACTGGCGTGAGCATTAATTTTAATTCAAATATACCAATATTAATAACTTGATATAATTAGTTAGGTGGTAAAAAATTGGACTTTCCGGAAAAAGAAGTTTAAAATTTAACATTTCACATCATCCTTGTCACTTATCTTAATTAATACTAAAAACACTCAACAATTCATAGTTAAATTTTGTTTTCATAAATTAAACATTTGTACTCACACGAAAATATATGAGAACAATTGAATGGAGAATTGCAGTTGAAATGGATATTTTCTTAGGATGTTACATCTTATAACCGAAAGAAAACAAATTTTGGCTTACAAAATATAACCTGAATTTGTAGTTCAAAACAAACATGAAGTTAATAACCTACCTCAAAATTTAACTTTGAACACAAATTGTATAGTCTAAAACGTCCATAGGACAACCTCAAACAAATTTAACTTCGAAAACAGCCTAATTTATATTTTAGGTATCATATCATATAGTATTATATATATAAGTATATTCGGATCAAGTTTATGGCAAAAATGGAGCTCAATTCTGCATAAATGATACTACTTAAATAGAATAGCAGTTAACATATGCAGAAATCCGATTCCAGCTGGGCATACTCACAGAATCAAAGAGTTCACATTTCTTTTACCAACCTTAAATGTAATATGTATAACACAACACTGAAAAGGTTCACCTTGGTTCAGTAACAAGATTCAAATAAAGTTTAAAAGCATGTACCCACTTCGAGTTCTTACAAGACGAGCATGCAGCTAATAATTGGGCATAATGTTCGATGGAAAAGATGGAACTACCATGAACCCTCCGCACCCACGGTGGGATTCTTGAAAGCAGCGAAATCCCAAAAGGTCTTCAACGAGTATGGCTGAGAAATTGAGAAGCCCTCCTCGGTGATTTTGGCAATCTGGAAATTAACTCCATTGTTAGGAATAATATAAAGGCTAGTTCTAGCAGCTTCACCAAAAGAAAGGAACTGAGAGATATATGTGAAGTCACAAGGATATGCAGTTAAAATATTTTGATCTCTCAAAAAATTATTACAGCAAATTGATGGCATGCTCATCATAGAATCCAGACTTATCAACACAAGTTATCCTAGGAAAAGTTTACAAGTATCATCTTTGTAATCCATAACCTCCGTTCAGTTTAGGAAGTCATAAATGCCTTTTGGTTCATTTCGAATCATAATGGATCAAGCTTCCACGGGCAAACACTAATTAATAAAGTCACATTCACCACCATTCTGGAAAAGCCAAAGCGAATGGGATTAAGTTCTAATTAAGTTCCTCACATATCCAACAAAATGAATGGGATTAGCATCACCTTAGCGAAAAGATTATATAATCTAATACATGCACATTATCTACATTAGCCCAAGACCAATATACAAGCAAGTGGTCTGCATTGATACATATGACACAGTTGGACAAAAGTCGGTGCAGGCTGCAGCCTCTCTACCAACATCCAGGTTAGCGCTGAAACATGTACATAAATCTAGTTTCAAGTATTTTTATGGTGGCCTTTCAAATAATATATTAATAACAGATGACTCAAGACACCATTTGAAAACAATTGATATCCAACAGCACTTCTCATGCCTTTCATCTTTAAAAAAAGCATTAGCGTATACAGATACTTGAAGGAGAATTACATATGTAGTTATGGTGTTTCAAATAACAATAGAAGGGCACCCAAAAAAAGTTAATGTCTCCGTATGGATGAATCATACCTGAAGTTTGTTGACAGCTGATCTATCACGATACAGAAGCACACGCATGCATTTCTCCAGTAATTTAACACCCTCTTCATAAGTTAAATTTTCATGCCATTCTTCACGTAGAATAGGGCGAGCCAGGTGATTAGCAAATCCAGTTGCCACATGGTTGTCCTCGTAATGGACACCAATCATACTAACCTGAAAATATACCAAAAGGGGAACAAGAAGCTATAAGTATAAACAAATAAGCATGGGATATAGAGCTTCTAAAATATCTACAAATAAACATACCGTTCCAAGATATTTCTGTCCATTTTTGATTCCACCAAGTACGAGAGAATTCCAAAGGGGGTTAAATTTATTACGACGATTATACATGACGCGAGTCAGATAGTTATGAACCTCTTTGGGGCCCAAAGAGTTCCCGTCATCCCACATGTTATCATGTAAGCTACATCCACAAGTAATGCAGATAATGTGTCATAATTGTTGAATTACCATAACCAGACAATGTTTAAATAAACATAAAATATATATACATACAGTCTATTGCTTCAAAATCAGGATTAATCACAGGACATTTCCAATATTTCTTAAAAAGATGCACTTACATAAGCTCATCAAGGTACCGCAATAACTCCTGAAAATCACTTATTTCACCGCTAGCACCTATAATAGAATGTTTTCCCACTGACTTCATTCGCTCGACACTCTTGTATCGAAGGGTAGATCCATACGAGCCTATCGAAGAAAATAATTATGCATATAACTCATGTGATAAATACCAAAGAGGATATACACATATATCACGGGAAAAGAACATACAACAACAAGAGAGGAATAACAACTTGATTGGATTAACAATTTGTAAGAAAATATTACCCCAACTTTTATGCTCTGCATATGCTAATAGTATAGTATTATTAAGATATATTGAGTATTCCTAAAGGCCATTAACAATGTTCAATGTGGATGAACCTAGATGCATATCTTACAACATACTCGGTGTAGATGCATATAAAATGCACCCAGAAAACCAGCTCACTTTTTCAAGCCCAGGGGTAAATATAATCTCCTAGCTTTAATTTTAAAATAATTAAATGAGCCCATGAATTTGCATCTCCCAGATAACTAACATTCTCTCTAGGTAAAAAAAGATCTTTTTTTTTAACAATGCATAAATTAGAATCAACCTCCCATATCAGCAGCCATCAGAATCCCATCTTTGTACTTGATGCCGATCACTGATGTTCCCGTAACATACGGATACCTACACCAAAACCCACCAAATTACACACTACATTACACCCACCATTCAAGAAAAAATATAAAATTTGCTAAAATTCGGGTCCGCTAAAACCCTAGTTTCGCAAAAAAAGAAAAAAAGTACGAGAAAAAATTAGCCAACAGATCTTTATAGCAAACTAAAAACATTCCTAGAATAAAAAAATTATACAAAGTTCTTTGAGAATCGGATTCGGAGCCGAGCAAGTTGCTCATAGCTGGAGCTGAATTGATCAACTGCGAACACAAATACCCAAAAAATAAAAAATAAATAAATAATAATAATAATAATAAAAATTAAACAATAAGAATAAGATGGATTTTTCAATCAATTGTCGAGAGAAGACATTATTACATTCATTTTCGGTAGTGTTGGCAGCAGGTTGCGAAGGGCATGAGACTGAGAGACTTGAGGGAATTCTGCAGTGCTGCGAGATTTGGTTTGCTTTGTTTATCATGTACTGGTTTTCGTTTTCATCAAGAAATCAATGGGCCTTAATGATCCATATGAGGGGAAGAAAAGAACAAGTAAGCCCAATAGGCCCATTAGCTATATCGAGCCCGTTATCTATTACTTTACTTTCTATAAAGTCTGTGTGAATATTAAGACGTCTTCTTCTGCTTCAGTGAAATCATCTTTGAATCGAAGAAAAGGTTCGTTGGATTAAAAGTCTGAACTTCTTAGTAGAAAGTATTGGGAAACTTCTGGTTAGCGGAATACTCCGGTGTTAAACGAGCCGAGCGAGCTCGAGTACCCCATACTCGAGCTCGGCTTGTTACGTTAACGTGCTTATATACGAGCTCGGCTTGACTCGGCTCGAAAAATACTAGAGTAAGCTCGGCTCGTTAAGCAAAATTATTGAGTTTTCGAGCCGATCCCAGTCGAGCCAAACCCAATATTAATTAATTTTTTTTTTATTTTTTATTATGTATAAAATATTTATTTTATGGGTTTATTACTCCTGAATACACAATTTAGAGCATATTTACTCTCCAATACAAAAGAAAAAAAGAATTACAGTCAACTACACAAATTAGTTGCACTGAGACTAAATTAGCCTTCTCCTCTACGCAAGATCCCACCTGCCCATCGCTCAACCTTAATTCGTGAAGATCTCGCCGCTGTATCGTCAAAACTCAACTTGAGCAATCTGCATAAATTGCAATTTCAGCCCTGGAAGGAATCGGCATGGAGCAGCAACATAGGGCTTGAGTGATTCATGGCAGACGAAGGCGACTGCCAGAGCCAGTGGTGGCCGGGAATGGCTGGAATGGCAGCAACGGCCATTGAAAAAAGAAGGGGAACCCGCAAACCCCTCATAAATCATAAGAAAGGGAGGCAGAAGTTGGGGGCAGAGGAGTATCCCCTGCTACTGAAGCAAGACCAGACGAATCCTGCCCTAGAATAACAGTTCGGCGGAGGCAGATCTTAATTAAAAGATCGGTGGCGGCAAGTTTTAAAATTACAAATCGTTGGCTGGGGCGACTGAAAAGACGACTGAAACCCTTGGACAAGAAAGCAACATTGGTAGTCGTCGTATTCGAGGACACCAGTGAAGCCATATCCGCCGGCGAGAGCTACTCAATGGCGAACGGCGAACGAGGATAGAACTGCACCAGATGGGGAGATCGATGCCTAGATCGATTTGAGAGAAGAGAAGGCGGCCGTTGTGAGAACCAGTTGAAGTCCTTAGATGAAGTTATTAAGAGATTGGATCTCACACCTTCTTCCCTCTTTCTACTCTTCATGACCTATTTTTTTTAAATATACCTTTATGTTCGACGTATTGAATGAAATGGAAGTTAACTATTTGTGGTAGAGCCAAATAATTGAGGACTGGTTTTACTTTATACCATGTTTACGATGTAGTTTGAGGAGGTTTTAATGGTGTTTAATGTAGTCCATTACTCATCAAATTCCTTTGTGTTGTTTCTGAATTCCTATGCATAACCTCTTAGATACCCATTGATGGAGTGTTAATGGATTGATTGGTTGCATCGCTTTCATGCGAGTAGTTCATTGTGATTGGGTGGGTTAGTACAAATGTTAATCTGTATTAGCTTCTATAACTTGATGCTGAGTTGTTGGCTTCTTAACTGGGGTTTCATTAGTCCCTC
The DNA here is from genome assembly GCA_023678885.1 of Pogostemon cablin. Lineage (NCBI taxonomy): Eukaryota > Viridiplantae > Streptophyta > Magnoliopsida > Lamiales > Lamiaceae > Pogostemon > Pogostemon cablin. The sequence continues at coordinate 26,360,011 of CM042964.1, read as the reverse complement.
CATAGTTGGCGATTGCATTGTTGTTTTTGGTTAATCATTTGAATTCTTGTCTGTAGTTTACGGCTTTCCCCAAGTCAATTCTCATTCCTATAGTTTAACAGCAGGTTGAAGATATTCTGGATACTGGCTACACTTTGTCCTGTCTGATTGACTACATGAAAACTAAAGGTGCATCTTCAATTTCAGTCTGCACTCGAGCTTCTTGATAAACCAACAAGACGAAAGGTTGATTTCAAACTATTTGGTGAAGGAAAGTATTATTGTGGCTATAAGGTTAGATCTCTCTATGTGACTAAATTACCATATTGTTATTTCTCTAATAAGTAATTTACTGTTGCCTGTATTCCTTTATTTGGATGAAGAATAGAAGGAAATCTTGTGTTTCTTCCATTCTAAACAAAAAATGCAGATGAATTTATTTATAGTCTACTACACGTATTCGTAATTGCAGTTAATTGCTGCCTTTCTATTTCTAGAAAAGAAACCTATGTGAATTTGGAATATGACATTTTGATCTAGAAAATGTGGTTGTATCAATTCCTCTGAGAGTATAACAGATTGATGGGGAGTATTTTAAAAGACCAATTATTAATTGGTATTATATAATTGAGAGTTGCAAGACTTAAAGGTGTCCACCGCAGATTCGCGATCGAAAAAAATGTGCAAAAAAAAGTAAACAAATGAAAATGTGCAAAAAATTGTAAATAAAGAAATTGTGCAAAAAAATGTGAAAAATAAAAATGTGAAAAAAAATTGATTTCGGGGTGTGTTAAAACGCCTTATAATTAATGACATTCATGTTTTTCTGTGAAGGTTTTCATGCGTTAATAGATAAATACAACTGTGAATGTAGGAATTTTCTGGAAAATTTTCATTAGATGGACATAATATGCGAATGGATGACCTTGTTTCAATGGATAAGAGTTGTTTGAATTAATCGTTACTTATATAGAAACTAATTAACTTGCTCTTCAGATTGCTTCCTTCTTATTGTACTTATCTGATGTGGAAGAAGGTGGAGAAACCATGTTCCCATACGAGGTAAATAAGCATCTTCGTTTACCTTATGTGTTGCTGCAAATGTCAGAGAATTTAGAATCAAAAGTAAACAATGCACTATGGCATAGCTGATGGAGATAACCAACATATGATATCCTGGTTGCAGAATGGCTCGAACATGGATGTAGGATATGATTACGAGAAGTGCATAGGTTTGAAGGTGAGGCCACGGCGAGGAGATGGGCTTCTGTTCTATTCATTATTCCCAAACGGGATGATTGATCTGGTAAAGGCACACATTCTTCAGATTATCTAAATTGATTAGTTTAAGATGAGAAGCAATTAAGATCATTAAAACTAGATTTATTTTGGATATTCTATGTTGTAATGAGAGTGTGTGGTCTAAACTTGTAGACTTCTCTCTATGGAAGCTGTCCAGTGGTGAAGGGGGAGAAATGGGTGGCCACTGAATGGATTAGAAGAGAGGAACACCTGGAGTGATTTCTCTAATTCTTGAAAATATTATGTATCAATATTATATTGTTATCACTTTCTTTTAATATGAATTAATACATCTAAAAATAATCAGTGAAATTGGTGAAACTTGTTCTTACACATTTTCTAAATACGCCTTAATTGTGAAGAATTACGTACATTATGAACTGCTCTTCACTGTCGAAGCATGTATAATTCAAAAATCATGTTAATGCTGAACTCCTCACATTTGGTGGTGGCAGGGTATGAAAAAATGCCTGAGCATATATTTATTGATTTTCTTCTCAATCTCGCACAAAGCAAGTATAAACAGTGACATGGTGCATAGTAGATGATGTTACATGTATATTGTGTCCATCAGGTTTAGAGTGGCACTATTTACATTACATCTGTAATTGAATCTTTTTCAATGTCAGGATTAAGTTACAAGTCTCTCCTCTTTCCCTTTTTTGCTCAATGTGTCAGGATACGTGTAAATGACGACTTAGGTTAAGAAATGTGCAAAACTTCAATTTAATCAATTTTGCACAATTTTCTATGTGGAGTCAGGGTACGTGTAAAAGACGATTTAGGTTAAGAACTGTGCAAAACCATTATGCAAAAATTAATTTTGCACAATTTAATAAAAAATGTGCAAAACAAATTGTGCAAAACAAAAATGTGCAAACCAAATTTTGCAAAACAAATTGTGCAAATCCTACCCCTCACCCACCCACCCACCCACCCACCCACTGCAGGACCACCGCCGGCCAGTCGCTGGACATCCGTCGGACCACCGCCGGAACTTAAAATGTGCAAACTAAATGTGCAAAAATAAAATTGTGCAAACAAATTGTACAAACACGTAGGAGTATTTATGGTATCACAATTATAATTGTGTAGTTATGAGTATTAGTGCTTTGAGTCATGTAGTTTATAACAATTATGCATTATCTTATGTATTCAATAGTAAGTGACCCTTAAAGTAATTATGTTTAATAAAAATATTTTTATAAATATGTTTAAAAATTTTAATCTTGCAACTAATATTTTATATAAGTAATTTAACATTTTAACTAATATTTTTCTAGGTCCCTCTAATTAATAACTTACAATTAATATTTAAAATAATAAAAAATGATAATAATTTTTAATATTATTTTATATTTAAATATTTTAGTTGGGTTATTCAATGTTAAAAAATAAAAGCAAAAGAAAAAAAAAGTGAGACTTGATTATTAATTAATTTACCACTAATAATGTTTTGATTGAGTTATTCAATAAAAAATATTAATTGAGTTTTAACTTTAATAATTTGGTTTAGTTATTCAATAAAATAATAATTATTATTATTATAAGATAAAAGGAGAGAAATACTTGATTATTAATTAAATTTACAACTAATCATAAGTTTAATATTTTTGTTATATAAATATGATAAAAAAAATAAATTCCTATTATGGCACATTACTACCTTCTTTGTTTTATATATTTTAAGATCTCTAACTGATTGAAAAACTAATAAGCCCCAAATTGATAGTTTATTCATTTTTCATGTTTTGGATTAAAAATATACTACGTATGTTTATCTTTTTAACACGAAGGTAAAAAATACATTTATTTAAAAGTAAAGTAAGATGAAAAAAATAAATATATATATATATATATATATATTTATATATATCTAATAATAAAATATAAAATATATTTTTAAAATAAAGACATCACACATAATAGAACATGTGTCGTTCGCGGGAGACAAAAACTAGTTATATTTATTTTACATTGGGCAATTGTCACTTCTTATTTATTAGATATAATTTTTTATTAAAATATAAATTTTTTTATTTGTCCTATAATTATTTATAAAATAATTTCATTATATGGTTATTAATCTTTTTTGACGAGTTATTATTTTTTATTAAAATTTTTATCACTTTTTATCCACTACAAATAATTCGTAAAACAGTTTAATTGAAAAATATAAATTTAATTTAATTAAAAAATAAGCTAAATTTAATTTATGTTTGAATAGTTATTAATTAAAAAAATTATAGTATATTTTAAATAAAAAAATTATGTCGGATTAATTAAAAATTTTATTTAAATTTTATTTTTAACTTAATTAAATTTAAAGAACTGAAAAAAATCAAAAAAAAATAAGACAGAAGAAATATGAGATACTGACACATGAGTATATGCTATTAAAGTAAACTAAAATCATCTTCTTAAATTATTACAAGCAGCCCGTCCCGTTGTTATGGATTAGTGGAATCTATTTTGTTGGGTATATTTGGGTTTCGATATAATATGTTGACTAAAAAAATATTACATAAATAATAAGAATCGAATTTGACTCGAGTCAAGAGTTACACTCTTTATCCTTAAGACAAAATTGCCCCGCTCTGGTGCTTACTGTTTGATGGCAATCATCTCCAAGATACAACGACTCAAATCTTGTGATATTAGCACTACAAATCACAACATACGGTGAACCAACCGATATTATGAGTTCACCTTAGGAGTAGGACGACTTGAGAATACACTATGAATCAGTTACAACGACACAACTTTATTGAACTTTTTTTTGAACATCCACGACTCTGTGACAAGTGCTCAAGTAACTCAAATAAAATTCAATTTCGGAGTGAAAATCAAGTTAAATTCAAGTTATGGATTATGGAATTGAAGAGCCTATTTATAGATTTTAAGGCGTCTTTTCGTGAATTGTTGCGACCATTGGTTTTGATTTAGAATTCAAATTCAAATGTCTTTTAATGAAAAGACGCAACTTATTCAACAATCACAACTTTTGATAGCACTTATTCATATACACACTTTAATCTAATAGACATCATTTTAAGGTTACTTTTCCATTCGCCTTAATTTTTCAACATATTTCATATGAATTTAATCTTTCATTTGAATTTATGTGCGGGGAATTAAGGAGTTTATATTTAGTAAAATTGAAGGATGGATTTTGGGGTGTATAATCTTAAAATTAAAAGGGTAATTTTGGAATTTTAAGGGGTGTGTATATAATAAAATTAAAATTTAAAAATTTAAAAGGAGTGTGTATTCAATAAAAATATTGTATTTAATAAAAAGGGGTGTACAAATAACAGCCCTCTTTTTTAAATTGTTAGCGTCCAATTGGATTTATAGTGTACTCTTTAGAAATAGAGTATTAGTATTAGGGTTAGTACTCTACTTGAAATAGTTAATTATATTATTCATTTTATTAAAATGTAACCTTCTATTATTATAAAATGTAATCTTTCATTGTATTAATAGTAACCCAATTCCATCAAATAACAGATTCCACACTATTTTTTTTTTCGTATGTTATCATATTGCTGTAGTAATATTGGTCAGAAATTTATTCCTGCTAAACTAAAGACCTGTAGAAAGTTCAAAATTTTTTAACCCAACTTTCCAAATGGAAATAAATTTATATATTAAAGTGACTCACGCGTTCAGTTCATTTCATATTTTGTCTCTAACTAGCTACGTCAATTTTTCTTTTTAATTATATTTACTGGGAAACAATTTTAAATTGTCAATTTGATCAGTTTGAAATGAAGAAGTTGAATTCAATGATGAAACCTTCACCACATGATTAAAAAGTTGCTCAAATTATAAAGACCAACTTTGAGGAATTATATGCTCTCTCCTACCCATTGAAAGGGGGTGTTTTGCTTTTTATATATTATTTTTATTATTTAATGTATAGTGAATAGTTATATTAATAGAAGTGTGAGTTCCATATTTTAATTGTATTAATGGTTGTGTGTAGATCTTTTATATATATATATATATATATATATATATATATATATATATATATATATATATATATATATATAAAAGGAGAATAGAACCTTTGTAATGAAGGGAAAAAAAAAACTCCTTCAATCTAACGGAGGAGGGAGTATCCAATAAAATTTATAATTTGAGATAACAATCAAAGTATCAATTTAATTTATGTGGTAAATGATTCCTTCACACTTATTACACAAGGTAAGATTTGTATATTCGAATTATTTTTAAAAAATAATAAACTATTACTTTTTATAATGATAAATTATACAGTACTCTATATTATTCATGATCAAATTTTATTAAATTATGAATTTTACGAAGTTGCTGAAATGTGTAATAATTTATTAATAAAAAACAAATGAGTGATAATGAGTTCATATATACTCATACAACAAAGACCAATTTATAATAACCAGATAAAAGTAAAGAGGGATAGTGACACGTGTTTATATATGACTCCCTCGAGGGAGTGCATATATTGATGTTGTATGCACTCCCCAATGTGAGGGGGTCACATGGTCACCTAAAAATCACCCAAAAGTAAAAACTACTTGTAAATTAAATAATTTTAGGAGGACCACTTATATACGTCATCCGTGATCACCTAAGAATCACCCTAATTTTAGGTTCATTTGGGTGTACTTGTACACCATATAGTTTTTTTTTAAAGGATGTGGTGTCCACCAATTCTCTCTAATACAACTACTCACTTTACCTATATAATAATAATACTTCTTAATCCACGTATAAAAAGCAAACCGACATCTTAGAACCGAATGGAGTGAGTACTTATTTCTCGTTACTCCCTCCGTTCACTTGATATTTATCAATTTGCTTTTTTTATTCGTAAATTAAGAAGTATAATAATTTAATATGTATAATAAATATAAATATTAGTATTGTGTGTGAGACCATTATATTGAATTAAGTATAATAGTTGTGTTTAGTGAGTGTCATTTATCAAAAATAAAAATAAGAAGTATATTATAATAAGACGAATAAATGACAAAATAAATATTTTTCTAAAATTGATGGACGTCACTGGAAAAGGAACGTTTACTTTGATTAGACCATTTCTTTTAGTAATGTGTGAATACTGAATACCATATAAGGTCTCATGGTCCACTCTATTCTCATGCTGCTCTAATATTTTCTTTTATATATATAGATGTTCACACTAGCTAAATTACATGAATTATATAATTAATTATAATAATGTAATTAATATCAACGAATTTACCTAACCTAGCTAGTGTGTGTATATATATAGTGAAATTGCTGATAATTAATCATTAAATTCAAGTGATCGCCTTAGAAAGATGAGGCTGAAGGCGATTTCACTGTTCATAATTATAATCTTCTTTGCTGGAAACGGAATTCAAGCAAGAAAATTTCCAGGTGATAAATGCTTCAAATATAATTCTTCCTCAATTAAGACTTTATTAATTTATGATGATCAATTTTTCTGAATAATTCATTTGATGAACATGCAGATGATGTCGAGAGTAGTAGTATTAATAAAAGAATTATCACATGCTCGTATGAAAGTAGTGGCAACGACGTCGTTGGTGGCGGTCGTGTTGCTCGACCAACCGCAGCATCGCCTCCACCACCACGCGCACCCTCGGGACCCCGTCCCATTCGTTACATTCAAATGCCACTCTTCCGGCGATCACCACAAAGCTCGATCTTGTCAATTTAACAAAGCTAGGGATATTTTTGTTTATTTACCATTGTAACATCAAAGGTCCTGATCTTATGCTACGATTTTGATGCTATGTTACGAACCATTAAGATATAATTAAATAGAATCTGTAGGCTGAAAAGAATGTATAAACTCTTTCATTGTGTTATTTATTTAACACAAGTGAGTACAATAGAAAATGTAACATCTAAAGAAATACTGTACTTAGCATGGAGTATAGATTGTTTATGATTTAATATATTAATTTAGGCATTTATATTAACTATATGTAATTAATACTATAATTTTTTAGTTGGAAATACGTGAAGCACCTTAGCATTTTATGCTCTAAGGTTCGACTAATTGATATACCAGAATAACCCCATTAATTTTAATTTGCATCTGCATGTCTCATAAAGTTGGAATTATATACTATAATTTCAAAACAGTCATCTCATATAATCCACAGACATATTTTACACTACAAAAAAATCATTTTTAGCAACGGAATTTACCAACAGAATTCAATAAGTTGGTTACCAATTGATTAACAACTAAAATGATATTTTTCTATTAGCAATGGAATGCCAACGAATTTATTCTCTATTTTAGCAATGAAATTCAATCGGTTGGTAATTACTAATGGATTACCAAGGAATCCTTATATAAATTAGCAACGGAATTTTTAGCAACAGAATACCAACGGAATTGATTTTTCGTTGCTAAGGCTTTTACCAATTGAATATTCCGTTGCTAAAAAATAATTTCTTTGTAGTGTTATGTTTATGTTATTAGTAAAAGAAAAACACTACATGAAACGGATAAAAAATAATAAAATTTAAATAAAAAATCATTACACCTTGAGAAATAATTGAATTATTCTCAAGAAGCAAACGGGGTAAAATTTATTTTTTCAATCTTCTTATTTCATTTGATTTTACATGTCAATGTTCAATTTATAAGTTATTCTGGGTGCATCTAGTGCACCGGTGCACCCAAACATTTATAAGGTAAAGTGAGGTTAGTGGAGTAATTTTTTCTTAAATTTTTTTTTAATTATATTAAATTATTTAATGGTGAAGATAAAATTTAAAATTAATCTAATGATTTAGGTCGGGTGCACCAGGTGCACCCTAATTTTACTCTCAATCTATTCATATTTATAAGTTATAAATTAATGAATCAGTGATATAATGTTATTTGACAAAAACTTGGAGTGAGATATTTATAATAAAAAGTTATACGAGTCCATGATAAATGATAACCGTTCGGTTGATATTTCATGATCATTTTTAAAATAGATGTATAAAAAGTGATAACACCATAATTGGTGATTAATATTAACAATATACTATATCATTTAACACATGTTGGAATGCTCTTTTCCTCGTATATTCAATTGTAATGATCATGTATGTATTAACTGGTGAAGTAGAATATCAATACACATGTAGGAATGAGCAAGCATGAGATGTGGAATCATCAAAGGGGTGCCAAAATCTGTTGAAAAACCACATGGAATCAGCTTCGACAGCAAATCCATCTTCATTACGGTGCCATCCGTAGTAAGCGTGTGTCCTGTTCTTGATGCTCAGCGTCGCATGCCCAAAGCTCGCCTCCCGAAAAGCCGAGTACTTAGGTTGCGGCTCCGTCATGCTAAAAATACAACAATGAATTTCTTATGAAGTCAAACGACACAAATTATTTGTAGCTAGGAAGTGGTGGAGTGTATTACCTGGTGGCTAGGCCTTCAAGATTCCCCCCATCTCCAATGGTGATATAAACAGGGGCAGATAGGTCATTCACTGGTGTGCAAATCCCATTCACAACATTGTAAGCAATGTTGGACACACGTTCCTGCAATAATCAACACATGACATGAATGAATCAAACAGTGAAGAGAAAATTAAGTGTGGTGGAACGGGAGGTAGGTAGGGTAGGGCATACAGATCGCTCGTATGCATGAACATGGCCGGCAAAAACAACGTCGACTTTGTACCGTACAAACCAGGGTTCGTACATCACCCTCATGCTTTCCCCTTCCATAAAATGATAGTTATAGCTGTTGTACCATGGCACGTGCATCAAAACTATCAGCCATGGCGTCTCCGACCGGTTCACTTTTTGCAGCTCTGCTTCCAGCCACTTGTATTGAGGAGTGTATTTCCCTGTGAATCATGAATTAGTTAATGGGTCATGGTGTAGTGATTTGATTGAACATAAGTAAATGATACACATTTCAGTCTACTTAAATTTTAGATGAGTTTATATGAGGTGATAGTTTAATACTCTCTTCGGTGGTCAGTGTAAAGGTATTCATTAGCTTTTAACACGTGAATTAAGAAATATTATAAAAATGTACAGTGAGAAATTGTATTAGATGAATGTCGTGGACTATGTGTAGGGCCTTTTACTTAAAAAAAGGGGATTAAATACCAATTGGATTGTTCACCCAAAATAGTAAAATGAATATCGATATTGATAGGAGGAAATAATTTACATGCCTAGTAAAAGTTTAGGGTTAAGAAAATAATACACGCATCTAGAGAAATCAACCCCTGCACGTGGGTTGACATATTCGATTAATTGACTAAATATTAAATGATGTACTCCATTCATCCGTCATAATGAGTTTCATTTGCTTTTTGCACGTAGATTAAGGAGTATTATTATTTATTGTGTAGTGGGTAGTTGTATTAGTGGAGGTGTGGGTCCCATATTTTAATTGTATTAGTGGGTGTGTGTGAGTCTCATGTGTGTAAAAAGATAAATGAGACTCTTAAAGCGAACGCCCAAAATAGAAAAAATAATACTCTTTGGAGCGAACGGAGAGAATACTTCATTCTTCACGAAGGACCCTTTATATCCTAGATTTGTCCGCCTCATAACACATTCAAACAACCAAATAAATTCTTTTATCCAAAATCTCAAAAGTTATCTAAATTTAAAATTTGTCACTCTCACTTAATACCTACCATTGTTTCATACTTTTTTACTACCTAAATAAACTACAGAAAACAAGGTGTAACAGTTAACGTAAAGGATTCTTTAAGAAGGATATAATATATTTTTGTCAGCTTAAACTTTTAAATTGAATGATCACAGAACAAATGTAACACAAAAATACAATAATCGATCATACCGTATGCCGAGTACGAAGACAAGACTATGATGTAAGCCGAGGCTCTCTTGATAGAGTACCAAAAAGGGGCTGTGCTCTTTGATGCTTCGTACGGCACGCGGTAACGCTGGGTGTACGGCTTAAAAGGTTCCGTCTCGCCCTGCAATGCAACAATGGTCGTAAATTAATCAATATTTTTATCGATATCGATATTTGAGTGCTTACAATGTCAGGAACAAAATCGATCTCGTGATTTCCAGCCGTCCAAATCCAAGGTTGATAAGCCACACTCCTTTCAACGAACCTTCCCCACGTATCCCATCTCACATTATCATGAAATGGGTAGTTGTCGGCATAAGAAAGGTCTCCCACAAACAGAACAGTTTGCCCCTGTTCTGATGTACGCTCATAATGCGACAGCGTTTTGTTGGAATCATAACTCTGCCCGAGATCCCCTGCAACGAGTATAATCAATCACAACCGGAGGTAGTACTTAAAGCAGTAAGAGTTGTACCTATGAGACCGAAAGTGTAGGCGGAGTCAGGGCCGACGGGCGGCGGCGTAGTGAACCAGAATGTTCTGGATGAGTTCCCGATCCCAACCTCGTAGTAGTATTTCGTATCGTACTGTAGAATTCTTGTCAAATTATACTACTATTTGCAGTAATTAATTAAGAAATTAAATTGGAAAATACCTCCAAGTTGGAGATGGTGCAGTGATGGATGTATCCAGAGGTGTAATTGTAGAAACTGTAGGTGGAGAAGGTACCCTCTGCTTTGTAGAGCTGAGTAGTATTGTCAGCCCAATAATGAACAGTGCTTGAACCAGCCTCCTCTACTGTGACCCACGATACAATTACTGCTTTTCCCACATGATCACCTTGAGTTATATGCACCTGAAACCCAATCCAACTTTGAATTTAACCTAAATCACAAGAAATTAAATTAGAAAAAAATCTGAACCTGTTGAGGCGCATTATAGCCAGGAGGCAGGTTGAAGACATCGCTGTCAAGTGGCATGTCGTTACTCTTCTCAACATCCCTGACGAAAGTGCTGGTGATGCCGCCTACACTGCACGAAACTGCAGCATCCATCACCGTAGCGGTTAAAACAGCCAACACGAACGGAACGCCCATCCTGCGCACCCTCCTACACTCTTTTTGACAGCAAATTAATTTGATTTAATGTAATAGAATAATTATGATTGCTGAATGAAATGATGAGTTTGAGAGGGAATATTCTGGCATCTATTCTACAGAGTATTTATGTTTCAAGACAGACACGTAATCCATTTCGCTTTCAACTATAGTAGTTGTTCATTAGCTTGGACTGGAGGAGTAAAGAATCTATCAATTCAAACAACTAATCAAACAAGTAATAGTGGAATAGAGTCGCAATTAATTGTTCATAAGCAGGACCAAAATTGAAAATACTAAAAATTATAAAATTAAAATTGAATTTGATAAAAGATACGAGACCAAAATTATATTCTCTCTATTCATTTGTCCCACAAGTTTCAAATGTATCTAGCCTTTTTATAGATTCCTTTACCCCAATGAAAAGATGTCAGGTACGTATCTTGAGAGAATAATTACTCCTTCCGTCCCTCCTTAAAAGGGTCATTTATTTTTTGACACATAAATTAAGGAGTATTATTATTTAATATGTAGTGGGTAGTTGTATTAATAGGAGTGTGGGTCCCAACATTTAATTGTATTAGAGAGGAAGTGTGGGTCTCATGTGTGTAAAAAATGAAAGGGAACTCTTTGGGTGGGACGATCAAAATGAAAAAATGACCCTCTTAACCTGAGACGGAGGGAGTATGTTATAGGGAGTTGTCCCAAATATTTAGGGTATTTCCATTGTCGAGAGAGTTTTATGTTATAGTATGAGTGATCTTTATGTCACATTAAAGTTTTTATAATTGGATCATAAATTGAACTGATCAAAGTTCGAAGTTCAATCGATCAGACCAGTTCAACTGGAAAATAATATTCTGCATATTTTCAATTATATTTTATAAAATTATCATTCATTAAAAAAATGTATAATCATCAAAATTATTTTATAAAGAAAAATTCAATTTAAATAAAAAATATAATTAAATAAAATATTTATAATTCATACTTCATACATATATTGTGACTGTCTCACGTAAATCCTTAAGTGAGAAGGATAATGAGTGATAACATTATTATCACTTTCGCTATAAAATGTTACCACTTTCGCTATAAAGTGTTATTAGTACTTTTTATTTATATTGTAAATTGTTTATGAAATAGTTCACTGCACCATTATCACTTTTCATAGATTGTGTATCACTTTTTGTTAATGATGTTATCACTTTTAATCTGTTTCACGTAAGGGCTTACTTGAACAGTCTCACGCAAGACCTACCCTTTATAATATCCTCTCTCAATACCATATTACATAATTTAATCCAAAATTTAAATATTATTCCATATTTTAAAATAAAAAATAAAAGTGAAAATTATTAAAATAAAATAAAAATAAAAAATCTAAAAACATACTCTCTCCTTCCCAAATATATTGACACACTTTCCTTTTTGGGTTCTCCCATATAAATTGACATATTTCCTTTTAAAAAACATGGGACCCACACAAAAATAATTTATTTATTTACATGGGCCCACACACACATCACACTCACCACTAATACAATTACCCACTACACATTAAATATTATTTCTCTCGCTTCATTTTACATTAAATTATTATACTCCTTAATCTCTATGCCCAAAAAAATGTGTCAATATCTCCAGGACGGAGGGAGTATGTTTTTTGAAAAACTGACTGGATCGATTCCGATCCAGTCAATTTTTGCAGGTTCAACTCGATTCAATCAGATTCTTCTTAAAAATGTTTTTTAGGGTTTCAGACCGATTTTGGCCCCAGTACCCAATTGAATCGGTCGGTACAATTGATTTTGGAAAACACTTTGACTTATTATACAACCTAATCTTATTTCATTGTTGTAGGTCATCGGGCCTTCATTTAGTATCGGATAGCTTTGGTCAGGCTTTATTCTCAGGAATGATACTCAATAATAATCTTATAACGTAGCTCGTTTTTTTTTATCGTTAAACTTGACCCATATTCAGAGTGGGATATAATAGTTCTTTTGATCAGGAGTATATTTGTATATTTCACAGTTGTGGAATATTTTATTTGATTCAACAAGTTATATAACATTAGATCAATTTTAAAAGGTTAAAATAGTGTAGATTTTTACATATTCCATCCCATTTTAATTTTCAGAAGTATATTTGTATATTTCACAACTGTGGAATATTTGATTTGATTCAATGTTAGATGACATTAGAATCAACTTTAAAAAGTTAAAATAGTATAGATTTTTACATATTCCATCTCATTTTCATTTTCACGTTTACATTGAACACGAAAATTAAAAAAAATAATTTTTAACTTACTTTCTAGGTAATTGGTATTATGTTATAATAATAAGTAAAGTAAGTTGTAAAATATATTATGTGCTGAAAGATTAGATAATAATTGTGAAAATAAAGTGTGTTACGATCATAAAAGTTAAATGTCATTCCCTTTTACACTCAACTAACAACATTATAGTACAATTTTTTCATTAAATCATCAAAAATATTTTTTTCCTTTTTTTTATACAAAAAAAGTTTTTTTTCCCTTGAATTCTGTAAAAATACATACATCAAGAAGGATGGAAGGAATTCCAATTTATTACTATATAGGAGAGTAACACTCAACTTTACTTAAAATTAAAGCATAATACAGTTGCTGTGTGTAATTTTTTATACACAAATATTTTGTGTATTTTTCTAGTGGGAAAAGGCAAATGGATCACCTATAGCGTACACGTGTTTCATCTCTTATTTCATTCTTTAAATACATGTCAGTACTATTGCAATTAATGTCTAAACTAACGCCACATATCCCAAGGGTTAACTGGTATATGGTAAGGTATAGGCTTTTATGTTATAAAATACCAATAAAACATGAAAAGTGAAATAGAGAATTTAAGTGAGGAAAAGAACATGTAAAATTGATTCGTGATATAGATAGAAAGTATATAATGTAGTATATAATAATAATTTCACAAACAAATACAAGTTTCAAGATATTTTTGTTACATCTCAACGCATATATATTTTATTCTATTCCCTTAGATAAGTCACACACGAGAGATTAATATCATTTTAATTTATTTTTTAAAAATATTATTTTCACTCTCCCACTCATTAATTTATACACAGTTTACAAAGAATGTGTGCATAAATTACTAAGATAGAGGAGGTGTGAAATTAATACATGTAGCATTAATTAAAATATAATAACGATATATTAGTACTCCATTTGTTATGCAAACGTATATAGTATAAGCTGCAAAGTAATTTGAGCTAGCGTAAGCTGATGAGTGCAGCAAAATCAGCCAAAGTTGCCGGGGCGCCACTGCTCCACTTTCGGATAGTCGGATGGGTCGGTGTCGCCTCCTTGGGGGCTGGTGGCGGAAGCGTCTCCTTCTTCTCCAAATTATTCCCTATTAGTTCGATCACTGGTGTGGCTGATTTTGGCTTCTCTGTTGAACATAGCTTTTTAGAAATGTATTCTCACTGTTTTCTGCATCATATTAAAATTTTTTGCATTAATACTCCGAAAAGTGATTAGATATTCACATAGTCCATCTTTTACTATGTTTTTTAATATACTTTGTTATTAATGCAAACGAGAAAATAAATAAAAGTTAAGAAGTAGATTAATATTGTAATTGTACCTCTTAAGAATCTAGCTTGAGAAGTCAAAAGAGGAAAGCAAAGGATGATTAGCAGCAAAGATCTCATGATGTAAGTTATCATCATGTAATGTAGTGTTTAGTCTAATTACAATAACTACTAGTAGAGTCGACGTATATATAGGCAGATATGAAAATATAGGTAGCTTTTTTTATTTTTCTTTTTCTTTTTCTTCCGTAGTACATGTTTTTTTATTTTTAAGTGTTTGTTAATCAGAATATAGATCTATAATGCTACAATAGTTAGTTTACTTATTCTGACTAAAAGAACCGTTCTCTTGTGCAATACTCTAATAAGGGGTAAAGAAATCTCACTCTTCCACTATAGAATCCTGCTAATAAAAGTAACTGAGATTAAAAGTAGAGAAACACTCTATAAGTGACCATTTCAAAGATGTTTTTTAATATATATTTTAATTAAATATTACTCCCTCAGTTCCTGATCACTCTTTTTATATATTGTACCATGTTATTTAAGTAAAGTGGTTCATTTTTATTAATTTTGTTAACTTTAGAGAATATTATAATATTTTTAGTTAATAAAAATATAGGTAATAGTATGTATGTGAAAAATGAGTGATAAATTTAAAATTAAAGTAATTTTTGAGGTTGTTGGATAAAGTTATGTTTCAATTTTTGGGATGTGAAGGATGATGTAAGACGGACGAATAAAGAAAGTGTGAAGGATGGTGTGGGACAGAGTGAGTATTTTTATTTTTATTTTTTTAAATTAAAGATGTCATCTATATTCATTAAAGATGTTATCAATTTTCATTTGTATGATGAATTGCTCATAAAATAATTTATTTACACAATTCTCATTATTCATCGATTATGTATCACTTTTAAAAAAGATGTTGTGGTAAGTTTTCGTCACAATGACTCAAACGTAACCCAACTCAGAGGAGATGGATCGGAGAAGAATATAGATCAAAGATAAGATAGATTTTTATTGCTAAATCTTGTATATTTCATTGTGATGGTGTTCATAGATTGTGTATCACCTCATTCTTCATTCTTTCCCCTATATGAGAGTTGATTCCCCCTTTTCATTCTAGATTATTCTCTCTAATCAATCATTGACAAGTGTCTTATTTTAGAATCATCCTATAACAGATTTGATGTCTTCTTGATGCTCTCGTTTCTCATTGGTTAATGTGGGATCTCTGCCTAACAAACAATTGGGGACCACTACATCATATCCTTGTTGTTATCCCTGTTTTTCTCCTGCTATTCATCACTGGATCTTCGGAAGCCTAGGGTTATTACCCGGGATTATCCGGTAAGTATTCCCGGGATTGCGCCACCTTCCCCGTTCCTTGGGCTTGCTTTATTGGGCCTTTTTAATATTATCAACTGAGCCGAGTATTTATCCCATAACACTAGCCCATCAAACTCGAAAAATATCGTGTAACAAAATTATTCGAGGTTGAAACCCCAGTTAATTTTGCTGTTTCTTCTTCCAATAGTTTTCTTCTTGCTAGGCTTTATAAGTGGCCAAATTCCAACCTGACTGTTCATCCTTCTCATTACGCCCTTATTGTTTTGTTCCTCTTCTTTATATTCCTAGGGTTTTCTCCTGCTCTTCCCTTCTTCACGTGGATCTACTGCGACCTTATTATCTTCACTTGCAGGTACTAAATTTTCTCTTTCACTTATGGATCACGATAACGATTACACTCCTTCTCTTTCCCCTTCTGGATCTGGGGCTCTTTCTCCAAACACCTCTTCTAATCTAACTCTTAGTGAGGATGAAACACCCATTGATGTATATCCTAATGTCGATATGACAACTTGTGCACAGGGATCTGACTTCGGCGTTAGCATTTGCCACTCAACCATTTCTCTGAAAAGTTAGATGTTCTGAAATTATACTATCCACCATCGATTATTCTTCATGGACCTAATTTGCAAGTTCGTATGTGTTGGCCCCCACGAGGTTATGTCGGTGTATACGAACTTATGTTACACAATGGTGTGCATTTTCCTCTTCCTCCTGTTATCACATGCTTCCTTCTTCACTGGAGAATTTCCCCAGCCCAATTAACTCATATTGGATGGTTCATTCTGTATTACCTACTTATTTTATTTCACCAGTCTGGTTATTCCTTCCTCTCTCCTCAAGAAGTTGAATACCTCTATTCCTTTACTGTCGAGAATAACGCCGGGGGATGCTACTATTTGCTTCCTTATAGTCGTCTCGGCCTTATTACTGGTATCTCCAGCTTAATAAGGGCTGGAAGAATAAATGGTTCTGGGTTTTTGGCCCTTGGGGTGGGGATACCCATGTTTGCTCAGATAGCAGTTCCTCGGCCTCCTTGAAAAATGTCATTCCTAATTATTTTCAGGATTCTCCTCCTTGTGAGTGTAGTTTATTTTTTAATCTGTTTCTTGATGTGTGGCTATAATATTTCTGCTGTCTGATTTTCTGTTGGTGCTTTCATGCATAGCCTCAAGTGTCCCTTCATTTGATTGCCTCTCGCATCGCTTTCTGGAGCATTTGGAGACTGTTTTGTCCTGGCCATCTGCAAAGCGTCATCTAACTGCGCACGTAACCGACGATAATCTTCGACTTTATCATTTATCTTCTGCAGCTGCCCCCATGGCTTCAAATACTGGTAATACTTTATTTTATTACTCTTATATTTTTTTCTATCTTCTTTTCGCTGAAATAACTTTCCCTCTTTGTTTTCAGGAAAAAGTTCCCGTCTAGTTCCAGCCAGTAAGCGTCTCGCGTCTTCCTCTGCTCCTTCTATTTCAAAAGGACCAATTCTCTGTCCTCCTGGGATATTCCTGTTCCTAAGAAACCCCGAGTGACCCCTCCAGATTCATTTCCGGATAAAAAATCTTCTGGTACCCCTAGCATGATTGATATTTCTGATGATCCCTTTCCCCTTTCAGGGAATGAAACCCTTTCTTCCTTAAAGGATTTAAAAAGCGTCTCGTGTAGTTCCCTTCGATTGTCAGTCCACTCCCTTTTATCCTATGGACCCTAAGAGGAATGCGGCCCTCTCTAAATCCATTGTTTCTCTGGATGGCACGGGAGCCACCTATTTCCGATCGGTGGATACCAATTCCTGCCAGTTTGCCAACCTATTTGAAAACTGCCATGAACTATCCCTCTCGGCCGTGGACAGAGGAAAATGCAGCTGCTATCATTCAAATGAGCCCCCAGGCTAAGTCAATGTGTGTTGTTGGCCATCTTGGTCAAGCCTCCAGTTTTATAGCCAACCTTTCTGAGGAAATAGAGAAATTGTCCCGTGATTATGAAGCTTAGTATCAGGAGTTAGAGGATCTGAAGGCAAAGCTTTCCTCGATTGAGTGGGAGAAATCAGAGTTGGTGAAAGCTCGGGATTACTTCCATGATCAATTTGAATCTGAAAAAGAAGCTCGCCATCATTCTGAAAAATCATTTGCCGATCTTTCCCGGAAACATGACCGTTGCCAGGAAAATCTTTCTCGCCTAGAGGAAGAGTTTCAAGCCCTGCGTATAAGTGCATCTTCTGAGAAGAAACAACTATCTAATCAAGTGTAGGCGGCTGTCGATGCTCGTATGTTTTGGCACACTGAGTATATGACAGTTTTTAAATCCTTGACTCAAGTTCATGAACACGACTTGCCAGTTGCCCACATCTTCTATTTCTGTTCTGCTTATATAACTGTGGTTGAAAAATTGGCTGGGAAGTAAACTGCTGAGGACTTGGAAGCCATCCGTGCAGAGTTGAAAGATAGTCTGGCTGAAGTGCCCATTCCTCTAGGAGCTAGCCTGAAAGAGGACCTTGACTTCGATGTTCTTGGTGCTTACTCTGACTTCATCACTGACATTCCTCCTGAGAAGAATGCGTAGTCTGAGGATTTTATCTCTTCTGCCTTTCTTGAGGAGAACCCGCATGAGACCAATGTTTCTTCTGAGGTGCCCTTATTATCAGATAAAGCTTTCCTTTCTGAAGTTCAAGAAGAAGCAGCTAATGCTGAGCTCTCTGGGAATGACCCTTCCTCTTCTTCACAGGTGGATCCTCTAGTTATTTCAGCTCCAGTTCAGACAGATACAAACGACATCCTTGATTTACCAGAACTATCCCATCCAAACCATCAGATGACGTGGCCGAATCTTGATGTATTTTTTGAATTTAATTTTCCTTTCCCTGTACTCTGTTAGTTTTGAATATTAATGGAAAATATTCCCAGTATTTTCTAGGTTCTACACCCCCATATTCCCCCTCCCCTTTTTTTTAATAGGTCACACGATCCCACATTTTGACCTATTCAAATTTAAAAATTTGAATCTTATTGACATCAGCCCAACTGTCTGGCCTAGGGTTTCACACCCATCCTTTCAACTTCCCATCCAAATAATATATATTTCAATCCTCTTTTCTTTTTTCCTTCTTCTTCTTAATCTACTCTGCTTCCCCTCTTTTCCTGTTTCTTTCCATCCATGGCTCATAGCAATTTCGGTGATTCACAAGAGTTCACTGTGTTTGTTCATTCATCTGACGCTAGCCCGGAAGAATCGTCGACTCATGGTTTACGATGCTTTAATCGTCATGCGGTCTCTTGCGGCAGTGGCCGCGGTCGTGGTGGTGTACGTGTTTGTAGTGGCGGTTCAACTTCTTGTACGCCCATCACTCCTTGTCTACAGCGATCCCCTGAGCCCAATACTGTTTCTGCTGTTCACATTCCTCCAAGCTCTCCTGCTACTAGAGACGTCTACTCCTGGCCTAGTGAAGTTACCCAATCTGATGTGGATCTCCTTCATGACATTC
The DNA here is from genome assembly GCA_023678885.1 of Pogostemon cablin. Lineage (NCBI taxonomy): Eukaryota > Viridiplantae > Streptophyta > Magnoliopsida > Lamiales > Lamiaceae > Pogostemon > Pogostemon cablin. The sequence goes on along the minus strand of CM042964.1, from coordinate 26,340,344 downwards.
ATGGGTATAACCATGTTCAATTTCTTGCCCCTGGTCCTGACGCCAGGATTAATGTCCCCCTTTCTGGTGCAATTCCTTTTAATGAAGTGTTGTTCACTGCCGGGATTCGATTACCCTTGGCTTCTTTTATTATGCGTTTGTGTCTGCATTGGGGGATAACCCCTGTTCAAATCCTTCTCTCTTCCTGGGTGAATCTTCTTGCTGTTATCTGTTTATTTTGGGTAATTGGGCATCACTTTGTTAAGCCCCGAGAAATTGATTTCCTATTTACTTTTGCTCTTCGTCACGCTAGTTATTATTGCTTGATTTTGATTTTGTCTGGTTTTGACTGCAGAGTCATTACCGAGCTACGTCTGATTTTGATAGTTCTTCATTGTACTCTTTGCTATTCCGTCCTTTACTTTCTGGTAACACAAGGAAGCTTTGCATTCTTCTCCTGAGTTTCTTTTCTTGACCCGATCTTTGTTGGCTAGGGTATGTTTTATCTCTTTATTGATATTACTGTCTATTCCACATGTCTTGAACGTCCCGCCTTTGAGAGTCTTAGCCACGGTTTTAAGAAAGCTTATAATCAACTCATGAATATGGCCTTTCCTTTCCAAGCCTCCGCCCTTCTGTCTGAAGAAATGTTAGTTACCGCCGATCTCTCTCGTCGTAGAGTTTCTATTTCTGAAGGTACCATCTATTTATCGCCTATACTTGGAGTTTATATTTAGTTCTCTTACTGGCATGCCTTCTTTTTCTTCTGCAGATAACTGTTTCTGTCCCTGGTTCCTTATGAAGATGTGAGTTATGGGTTACCTCGTGGCCGCAAAAGGAAATATAGTGATGTTGGTCCTTCTTCTCGCCAACCCCACTCAGCTTCGTCGGATTCTCCTGGGAAAAAAATGCTCGAAGATCTGGAATCTGGCTCTGACGATCCAGCGGAGGTTGTTCCAGGGCGTAGATCCTCTGGCGCAAAGACACATTCTGAAACCCATTCGGTTATCCGAGATATTACCTGACAATATCCCTTAGGTGAATCCTCTGAAGAAGAATCTGAAAATGCTCGGAAGAAAAGAGTTGCTAGTGGAAAACGGTCCGAAACTCAAAAGAAAACTAAGTTGCCCCGGTCTTCTGTTCAGCAGCCTGCTATTCCTTCCTCTAACCTTCCCGACCAGGGGTTAAGTTCTGAGGCTGGGCGTATCGTGTCCAACCTGGCTAACATGGCCCGAGAACTTACTGAGTGTCAGAAGTTGTTTAAATCCGAGATGATAAGCCCGGCTCCATCTCCAGCCCCTGAAGAGATTGCCCAGTTGACTGCTCAGGTATCCTCATTGGAGACACAAAATACTGAGCTAACTACTCGTTTACAGGCTGAAGCTGATCGTACAAAGGAAATGACTGCTTAGGTGGAGGCTGCCGAAACCAAACTTAAAGCCTTCCGTGATTTAAGCTTTTCTTGATTCCCGACTATGTTTGCTGAACTTCTTTCTTATTAATTTTCTTTTGACGTTTGTGGCGCTGTGTTCGCCCTTGGATTCTGATAACTTCATCTCTGTCTTTCCTATTTTTCTATGCTGTTGAATTTCTGATCTCTTTTTTTCTTTTTTTTATAAGAATATTGATGGTGCTGATTCTTGTGACTTACTTCTATTCCCTCATGTACTTGACTTGTGTTTCTAACTAACCGAGAATGCTTTGACGATAACACTTTTATTTGAACTAATTTCTCATGATCTTACTCAGAATGAGTACTATTTTTCCTTACATCATGGTGTTTGATTGAAAATAAGATGAAAACTGCATAACTTTCTTTTCTTTAGACTTACTGGTAAAACTTCCTCAGATGTTGCGTATTCCAGGGATATGGCTCCTCCTTTTGTTTCTCATTGATTAGCATGTATGCTCCACCTTTCAATCTTCTAGCTATAGTGAAAGGACATTCCCATTCTCTCCCAAATGTCCCTGGGGCAGTTTTTAGTATCCTCCGCATAACTAAATCTCCTTGCTTGAACTCCCTTAGCTTCACTTTTGAATTGTAGTCTCTTTCTGATCTTCCTTTTAACACTTGATTATGGATATCTGCTGTCAATCTCTTCTCCTCCAATAAATCCAACTCTAGCTTTAAAGCCTCTTGATTTCCCTCCTCTGAGTAGTGAGAAACTCTGAAGCTTGGTTCTCCAATTTCTACCGGGATAATTTTCTCTGCTCCATATGCCATGGAGAAAGGGGTTTCTCCCTTTGCATTCCTCGATGTTGTTCTATAAACCGATAATACCCCGGGTAACATCTCCGGTCAACTCCCATCAAGTCCTTCCAACCTGGCTTTGAGTGTATGCTTTATGATCTTGTTCACGGCTTCAACATGTCCATTAGATTGTGGATGGTAAGGGGTTGTGTACAGTTTCTTGATTTTTAAGTTTTCGCAGAACTTCCTAATTTTAGCATTGTCAAACTGCTTCCCATTGTTTGTCACTATGGCATTTGGGATCCCAAAGCGACATACAATGTTTTTCCATAGAAAGTCCTCCATCTTAGCTTCGTTAATGGTAGCTAGAGGTTCTGCCTCTGCCCACTTGGTGAAATAATCCACTGCTACCACTGCAAATTTTACTCCACTCTTTCATGTTGGTAATGGGCCTATGATATCCACTCCCCATTTAGCGAATGGTCAGGGGCTAAAGACTGATAACAACTCTTCTGGAGGAGATCGAATTATCGGAGCAAACCTTTGGCAGTTTTTACAAGCCCTGGCATATTAGCTTCCTTTTCTAACGTCGGTAAAAAATATCCCTATCTCATAACCTTGTGTGTCAAGGCACGTCCCCCGGTATGACTACCACAAATACCCTCATGAATTTCCCTTAGGACATATTCAGCTTCTTCAGAAGCCAAACACTTCAGTAGCGGTGTCATATAGCCCCTTTTATACAGGACTCCTTCTAAGATGGTATATCTTGCTGCCCTTGATCTCAACTACCTGGCTTTGATAGTATCCCCTGGCTGTTCTCCCGAGTTTAGGAACTTAATTATTGGAGTCATCCAATTATTCCTGGCTTCCTCCTCCACGATTAAGATCATGTTGTGGCTGGGCTTATCTTGTCGAGTGATGTTGATGTTATTCAATTCCTTCGTATTTATAGCCGTTGCTAACCGGGCTAATGCATCTGCTTCTGAATTTCTCTCTCTTCCAATATATTTGATGAAAATCTGCCCAATTTTTCTCATTGCCTCCACCACTAAATCTCTGTACTTTTCCATTTGACCATCCTTTGTAGCAAAGTCTCCTTTGATTTGGTTCACCACTAATTGAGAATCGCTGAAGACTATCAAGGCTTTCACTCCCAATGACATTGCCATTCTTAAACCATTTAATAGGGCCTCATATTCTGCTTCATTGTTTGTAGCTTTGAATCCAAACTTTATAACTAATGAGAAATTTTCCCATGATAGACTTTTCAGTACAATCCCGGCACCCGAGGCTAAAGCTATGGCAGAGCCATCCACATATAGTTTCCATAGTTTTTCTACCTTACTCTCTGAAGGGACAGGTAAGGTTAACTCCACCACAAAATCCGCTAAAGCCTGCGCTTTTATAGTGGGTCTTGGGGCGTATATGATGTCATACTACCCTAATTTCACTGACCATTTTAAAAGTCTTACATCCGCATCAGGCCTTTGCAATACTTGACATAGGGGTAATGCTGTTAATACTTCAATTGTATGCTCCAAGAAATAAGGTCTCAGTTTTCTTGGGCTCATGACCAATGCCAATACCATATTTTCTAACACCGGGTAGCGAAACTCAGTCTCTCTTAACCCCTGACTGACATAATACACTGGGGTACATTCTTTGTCTTCTGTTTTAATTAGAACTGCACTCACCGCGGTTCTAGATGCTCTGATATACAATTGCAACTTTTCCCCTGGCGATGGATTTGATAAAATCTTGGGATTGGATAATTCTTCATTGATCTTGTCAAAGACTTCCTGACTTTCCGCTGTCCATTCAAACTTTTTCTTTTTTATTAAGATATCGAAGAAAGGCTTGCACTTATCTGACATTTTGGATATAAACCGGCTCAATGTCGCTATCCTCCTGTCAGGTTTTGGACTTCCTTCCCATGTTTCGGGGGCTGCATATCCAATATTGTCTTTACCTTGGTTGGGTTCATCTCTATCCCTCTTCGACTGACAATGTATCCTAGGAACTTTCCTGAGGATACCTCAAAGGTACACTTCTTGGGATTCAGCGTCATGTCATATTCCCTAAAAATTGAAAATACTCTAGAGAAGTGTTCAAATTGATCTTCCTTTTTTAAACTCTTTACCAGGGTATCGTCAACATATACCTTCACAAACTTTCCAATGACATCCCTGAACATTTTATTTACCAACCTCTGGTATGTGGCTCCTGCATTTTTTAACCCAAAAGGCATGTTACACCAACAATATATTCCTCTACCTGAGAAAAAGGCAGTATCTTCCTAGTCGTCTGGATGCATGGGGATCTGATGATATCCCGAAAAGGCATCCATGAAGCTCATAATATCATGTCCTGCAGTGGAATCAACCAGCCTGTCAATAACTGGTAAGGGATAACTGTCCTTTGGGCATTGCTTGTTAAGATCCGTAAAGTCCACACAAAGTCTCCATGTATTCGATGCCACCTTCTTGATCAACACCGGGTTTTGTACCCTTTTTGGATATTCTACTTTTCGAATGAGTTTTCCTGCCAATAGTCGTGTAACTTCGGCTTCCAAAGCCGCATCTTTCTCTGGACTAAATTTTCTTTTCTTTTGGTAAAATGGTGGAGCTTGTGGATCTATATTCAGGCGATGGCACGCATGTTTGAGATCTACTACTGGTTTAATAGTTGGATCCCACACGAACGCATCCGAATTTTTTTTAAGTAGGACCATCATCTCCTCCTTGCATTCCCCCTGTAATGTCACTCCTATCCTTATTTTAATCTCAAGATTTTCTTGATCAACCTGCATTTCGACGGTTTCTTTCCCTGCTGAGGAGATCTCTGGTAATGTAACTCGGGGATCCAACTCAGGAACTATTGGATCTTCTATCAATTGAAAAATATCTTTGTATGATGGAATCTTTTTCACCATTTCCTTTTCTCGAGGTTGCTTCTTCTCGTCCTTTTTGTCCCTGGGTTTTATATCCATTATATCCTCAAAAGTGAGTATCTCAAAACTCGGATCATAGCAGTTCATACCCTTCATCTTCTCTATGAATGAACATTCTCGAGCCATCTTTTGGTCTCCAATTAAGGTGGCTATCCGTCCATCTAAAGTTTGAAACTTTAGACATTGATGAAGTGTTGATGGTACCGCACCAAAAGTATGGATGAATGGTCTTCCCAATATGCAATTATAGGATGAGACCTGATCCACTACCTTGAAATTGATAAAGTATGAGACTTGCACTTTTCCGTCGGAACTCTGAGCTTGAACCATTAAATCTACTTCCTCCATTGGTTTGGTTACATCATTATCGAATCCCCGGATTTCATCACGACATGGACGTACTGAATGGTGTCTGTCACCCCCCAATTTATCAAAAACTGACTTGATAATGATATTTGCATATGCCCCTGTATCCACTAAACATCTATGGACTTTTATTCCCGAGATGCTTGCTGATATCACTAGGGGATCTGTATGCGGGTTCTTTACCCTGTAGAAATTTTCTTCAGAAAATGTGATATCTGGTCCCTTAACTGGATACAGAGAATATACCCTCGGCTCTTGTTGATCCAATTCTTGAAGTTCTGCCTTTCTCTTTTTCCTTGACAATCCCGACAATACCTGATATGTGCCAATATATTTTTCCTCCTGTTAGATCTCCATCATATGAATCTCACCATGCGGATGGTTCCCTGGTATTTGTATTTGAGATGCTCTCGGGGGTGGTAACCCCGGTGGCTGTGGTGGTAAATTCTGTCTTTCTTGTATTATCTCCTGTGGTCTACCATGATTCTGGAGATGATTTCCTCCTCCTCTAGGGCGGTGACCTGCTGGTGCTAATATTTCCTTTAACCTTCCACTCTTATATAGTCTCCATAGTTCATATATCAGATCTCAGCACTAGTCGGTATTATGTCCTGCATACTGATAATATTAGCAAAATCTTTTGAGATCTAACTGTCACGGGAGTGCCCAGATCTGGCGGGGTTCTTTCAGAATTTGTCGATTTCTTACTTGATAGAAAATCTCCTTAACTGAGCATCTTGTTTCCTCCTGCAGAACTTGGATATTGGGTGGTTCCTCTGTATTCGTGAAGGGCCTGAAGTTTGCCGGGGTTTTATATTCCTTACTTTCTTGACTTGCTGGCTTTTTCTTATTTTGCTCTTCCACTTTCTTGGCCAAAGCTAGGGTTTCCTCGGCTTGACTATATTCATTCGCCAAAGCCAGGAATGCGCCAAGGTGGCTGGCGATTTGAATTGTTCTGCTTTTCACAATGCCAACTCAGGATGCAATGCACCCATTGCAGTGACCAAATAGGCTTCATCACCCATGAATTCCCCTTTGGCTCTCTGATCATTGAACTTTTTTAGAAAAACACGAATCGACTCATTTGCTCCCTGATTAATACTTGTTAGTTTGTGCTTTGGTTCCTTCACTATTCCCAGATAGGAATATTGAGTGATGAAGGCACTCACCAGATCATCTCAACTTCCGATCGAATTTGGTGGTAGTGTAGAGAACCAATCATTAGCTTTGTTTCCTAGAGTTAAAAGAAACATGCGACATTGAGTCGCCTCCGAGCTCCCTTGAGCTCCCATCCATAGTAGATATGTATTGATATATTGATATGGATCAGACTCACAATTGAATAAAGCTTCGTTGGATACCTTAATCTTCATTTGCCTAGGCGCCGAATGGATTTTCTCAGTGAATGGGGTTTTACCCAGATCCGCCTGAGAACGTCCATCTTCTCCTAGCCGCTGCCTTTTCTCAAGATCCTCCACCCTTTTGATCAAACGATTAACTAGGGAAATATCCCCAGGCTCCGTGACTCTATCCCTTGGATTTATCATCGGAATTCGCGGTTCGTCCTTCGGTACGATGGAAAGTGGGGAACTGTGCATTCTTCTTGCGAGTACTGATTTCCTTTTCTTAGAAGCTTCCCTATATACTCGCTCATGTTGGGTTTCACCAGATCCTTCAGTGTAAGACTGGTGTCTCGATCCGTTAGGTCCCAGACAATCGTGCACTCTTCCCCGGGGTGAATTGTTTACACTTTGCCCTGGTTGGTTTTGTCGAGTCCGGGCCTCATCTATTACTCGTCGGGCATCATTAGGTGGGGGATCCGCTCTCCTTTGCTCCGACATTTCCTTTCTTCGTCCGATATTCTCTCGAAGGTCTTCTACCGGGATTTCTCTGCGTCTATTAAGATCTTCACGTAGATCTTTTGTCGGAACTTCTCTTCTCCGGTTGAGGTTGTCACGTAGATCTTCAGCTGGAGCTTGTTGTACTTCTTCGAAATTCAATCTCGTTGGAGGGACTGAATGAACGGTAAATTCCTTGAACAGCGACTGTAACTTTTCTTGAAATTCTCGGGTCTTTTTCGGATTGCCCAAAATGGGTATCTTCACTACCGTGGGAGGTGTGCACGCTGTTAGATCTACCGCCAGTTGCGCCGGTGGTATATTCGGGATCTGGACATGTACACTTTCAGAGCTTCGAACCACACGTCTCTGCCGGTGGGTTCCACCTGGAGAATAAAAGGATTCATCTTCGTTCATCGTCTTTGCTGGAAAACACGATCAGGTGTAAAGCTTGATAACAAAGCTTCCCACAGACGACGACAATGTTGCGGTCAGTTTTCGTCACAATGACTCAAACGTAACCCAACTTAGAGGAGATGGATCGGAGAAGAATATAGATCAAAGATAAGATATATTTTTATTTATAAATCTTGAATATTTCATTGTGATGCTGCTCATAGGTTGTGTGTCACCTCATTCTTCACTCTCTTCCCTATATGGGAGTTGATTCCTCTTTTTCATTCTAGATTATTCTCTCTAATCAATCATTGACAAGTGTTCTATTCTAGAATCATCCTATAACAGATGTGTTGCCTTCTTGATGCTCTCGTTTCTCATTGGTTAATGTGGGATCTCTGCCTAACAAACAATTGGGGACCACTCTATCATATCATTGTTGTTATCCCTATTTTTCTCCTGTTATTCGTCACTTGATCTTCGGAAACCTGGGGTTATTACCCGGGGTTATCCGGTAAGTATTCCTGGGATTGCGCGTTCTATTATCCCCGAGGGTAACAGAAATAAAACCTGGGCTCACTTCACCTTCCCCGTTCCTTGGGCTTGCTTTATTGGGCCTTTTTAATATCATCAACTGGGCGAGTATTTATCACATAACAAAAGATATTAACAGTACTCTTATCCATCACAGGAAATGAGTTTTCTGAGATGGTCACTCGCTATCGTTTGCCTTAAAAATAATATGCACTGCTATAATTGTAATAAAATGAACTTTTGAAAATCTTATTGCACTAAATGGAGTTACTTTGAATAATGTAATGAAGGTGAAAAATGAGTGAAAATTTTAAAATTAAAATAACTTTCAAGATTATTCGATAAAGTTTTTTTTTTAGTAAAATGTATTGTGGAACTGACGAAGGAGGAAAGTATAAAACCTTTTCGGATGGGGAGAGTAATGTACTACTTTTGTTTTGAAGGTTATTATGTTGGGTATATTTAAACTTATATTATAAAACTTTATGTATGTTAGAATAATAATATATTTTCTTATACTGTATTAATTGCTGATTAAACATAAGTTTAAATGTGCCAATTAATAAATGATACTTATTATATTTTTATTATGATAATGAGTAATATTGCTCGAAAACGATCTACTCAGTTTTGTTTGACCAATAAAAAATTATTGGAACCTTCCATAATTACATTCCCATTTTGCCCAACACACTCAACCTATATTCTAATATTGAGCTCTCTATAAGTTTAACAGTGAGCTCTCTCTATAAACCACTTGAGGTACATTCTGCGATTTATCTCCTCCACCAATCCCCAAGGTAGGGGCGGTGGGGGTCTCTAATAGTGGGGTACACCATTTAATATTTCTTTGTTAATAAAATTAATTGGCTGTGCCTGAAAAGCTGTCGTAGTGCAACATTTTAAAAATAATAATAATAATAATAATAATTGAGTGATTTTTATGTGCAATAATCGAGCTTTTGATAAGATATTATTGGATTAAATAATTTCATATTCTTGCATATATATATATATATATATATATATATATATATATATATATATATATATATATATATATATATATATACTAAAGGAGAGTTTAATTTTGATGATGTGTCATCTCCACAATTTTTCTCAATTATTTTAATTATTAATTAATATAAATAATTACATATATTTATTTAAGATTTGAATCTTTAATGATCAAATCAAAATTAATTATTAATTAAAATTTAATGAGATAAATACATGTATTTAATTAAATATTTGAATATAGATATGATCAAATCAAAATAAAATCATATTTGAAAGAAAAAAATTATTTAATTTTTCTTTTGCTTATAAATAAGACCTATTATTCATTCAATTCAGACGCACAGAAATTATTATTCGAAGCTTTCTTCAAGTTAGTATTCAATTTTTCGTTAATTTTATTTATTTTTTAATTAAATTTGTTATATTTTATTTTTAATTTCTTTTGATTCATGTCTATTTATTTCTTTTGAATTTCTTTATGCTTGATGTCAATTTTTATATATTATTTATTTCCTCTAATATTGTTATAATTTTGTCATTAAACTACAAGAGTACAAAAAAAAATTTCTTTTTAAGCTTTCTTCATGTTATAAACCTTTTTATACGCAAATTATTCTCTTTAAGCTTTTTTTTTTCAAATTCTAAAGAATTGATGATATCTGATTTTTAATTTTTTAATTTTGTTAAATTTTGGTATAATTTTATTTTTAATTTCTTTTAACTTTTATTTTTAATTAATATAATTGACAAAGTCTATTGTGAGACGCTAATTAGGTGAGACGTGTTAAAGTATGTCTATTATTTAGATAAAGTATGTTTAATGGTTGTTAAAGTATATTTTCTAAAGTATGTTAGATTATGTATTAAAGTATGATTTTAGTGTGTTATAATTTAATTTATTATTGACATATTTTAACTACAAATAAGCATACTTTATCTATACAATAAGCATACTTTAGTGATGAGTTGACCCGTCTCACACCAGTCTCACAAATTACCCATCTCACAAGAGAGTCTCTCCATATAATTTAGTTTATTTATTTTTATTTTCTTTAATTTTGTGATGATCTTTTTTAACTTTCAAATTGACTTTATTTATTATTTTTTTTGTTAATTGCGTTATTTTTTTAAATTTATTTTGATAAATTTTGGTATAATTTTATTTTAAATTTCTTTTAGTTTTTTTTAATTAATTTAGCTTTTTTATTTATATCTTCTTTAATTTTGTGATGATCTTTTTTTAACTTTTAAAATCACTTTATTTTTTTTGTTGATTCCATTATTTTTTTATTTACACATTTATCAATTTTATTTATTTTATTTCTAAAATTTATTTATTTAGTTTATTTATGTTAATTATCACACACATGTATATGGATTTCGTTATATTTTTTAATAAATAGAAATATTAATTAGTTATTTTTATTGTTATTAATAAAATAAATGTATTGATTGATTCGTTATAATTGGTGATATTTATTATTATTATTTTAATTTTATAATTATTTTATTATATTTTTTATTTCTTTTTATTAATACATAATAATAAATTTATTTACTTTTAGGGTGATTTGGAGTTTACCTAGGTTTAATTGATTTATTTTAGGGTATAATAAATAATTATTTTTCACAATTTTTCTCAATTATTTTAATTATGAATTAATATATATAATTACATATGTTTTTTTAAGATTTGAATACGAATATGATCGAATCAGAATTAATTAATAATTAAATTTTAATATAGATAAATACATGTATGTATTTGCTTAAAGATTTATGGTTTATTAATATAATTGACTCTTAGTTTATTTATTTTAATTCTTTTTAATTTTGTGATGATCTTTTTTCAACTTTAAAACTCACTTTATTTATTTATTTTTTTCTGTTAATTCCGTTATTTTTTTATTAACACATTTACCTATTTTATTTCTTAAATTTATTAATTTAATTTTTTTATTTCTGTTATTTAATACATATATGGATATGGATTTGGTTATAATATTTTAATAAATAAAAATATTAAATTTTTTATTTTTATTAATATACGTATTGATTCATTATAGTTGGTGATATTTATCTTTTTTCTTTTTATAATTCGTTATAATTGGTGATATTTATCTTCTTTCTTTTTATAATATTTTTCTAATATTTTTTAGGGTGATTTTGAGGTGTAATTAGGTTTAATTGATTTAATTTAGGGTATAATAAAATATTATTTTTTAAAAATTTTATTTATTGAATTATATTTTTTATAATTATAACTTTAAAACTCGTGTAATACACGGGATTCATACTAGTATATATATATATATATATATATATATATATATATATATATATATATATATATATATATATTCCATAAAATATTATTTGATAAATTAATAATTTCAATAAATTTAATAATTTATTTGGTCTCAACTCGGAATTAATTCAAAAATATTGAGTGCAAATCAATTAAATAAGAGTTGATTAAGTGTACTAAACAATTTAGGTATTGTTTGTGTAAGTTTATTTATATTTAATTTAATATATGTGGTTAAAATTGTTATTTTATACTCCTATGATTTTTAAAAATTTTGGATGCTCTTACTAAAGTTTTAAGTGGTAATTGATGAGCATTTTTCTCAACACACAGTTAATCCCCAAGTATGAAGGATGTTATTGTAATTTTAATAAGCGACCAAGTTATATTTATCAAACCCAAAGTACGTATTATTATTAATTTAATTATAATCTAACTTATTAAGACTAGGCTTGCAATAAAGTTGTGGAATAATTAATTAACTACTAAACGAATAATTAAAATAGCAAATAAAATAAACAAGCAGTAGAGATTGAACGAAGGTGAACAAATGAGAAACTAGGTAGTTCTTCAGGCAATCCGTTTCACTCATTAATTTTTCTTTCGTGTATCAATGTCCGATTTTACCTTGTGGAATATGAACGCATCACTAAACCATGCAAATCTACTCTATAGATACAAGTAAATAAGCGTGTAATACGTGTGAATATACTTGGAGCAAGAGATATAATTCACACCCTTTTTAGGTACTATCAGTATCAATTATTTTCCGTGCACTAAGTACTCTAACCCGATATGATCTCCCTTTATAGGTATATGAAGTTATTCTTTTTGTCCTACTTATTAACCCGAATCAGATTCAATTAACAAGTATTTATATAAGATAGTTCTAATGAAGTTTCGGAGTCCCCTCACTTAGAATCATAACATAAAATCCTGCTCAGCAGTGAACGCACTCAATCAATAATCAAGATATGTATTCAGACTCAGCATAACAATTAATGATGCACAAAACAACTCTGAGTATGAATTAAAAACGCATAGTCTTATATAAAATAACCACAAGTAGTGTTGTATGGAGTATACACACGAAAGTTCAATTAAATCATAAAATCTTCATAAATCCTAAAACTACCGAAGCTGTTCTAGCCCATGATTGATCCAAGAATAATCATGGTGGTTGGATAGATCTTACCCATAATCTTGAAAATTACAAGATAAATTAAGATGCGAAGTAAACCCTAGATGTGGCAGTTCGGATCTCCTGTTATATTTTGGTGTTATATCTCCTGTTACAAACCGTTGGATGATTGACACATATGATAAACTAATCTATACCCTAACAATCAACCCTAAGGGGAAAGGTAGAGATTTTCCTCTCCACATACGTGTCACTCATCTAACGCATGTAACAGAAAATGTAACACCAAAATATAACAGGACATCCAAGATCCTAGATGTGGGCGCCGTCGCGTCTCTCTCCGTCTTGAACCTTCACTTGGCTCTCACTTGATTCGGCAGACAAATCTCTCTCCACAACTCCTCCGTATGATGGTAGGGTTTGGATGTTATGTAGAATGAATACGGTACCTTCCTGATGCGTAGGGTCTTCCTTTTATACTTTCAACTCCTCCAATGGACCTCTAATGGGCTTTTTAAGTGAAAACACGTACTGAGGGTGTAAAAATAAGGATTCGAAGACATCCTGCATGGTGGTTCGACCAAAACCCCAAGTCGAACCAACTGCCCCATGGTCGAATCAGCGTCGGCGATTTAACGCAGCTTCAGGCATTTAGTTCGACCTTCATGGCTGGTCGAACCAGGTCCCCCTTGGTCTATCCAGAAGCCTGAACACTCCTTTTCCGGTTCCGAGCACTTCTGTCTTGTTTTCCTTCGAAAATCAGCTCAAACGGCCTCAAACGCACCTGATCCGTGACTTTTCACTATATATCTCGATTTATCTCGACATAAGATCAAATCACGCATCATTATCACAGAAATTAAAGCTCAAATTACGTGAATTTTCATTCTCATCAGTAATAGCGCCGCGCTTTCTAAAAAATGGGATTAATTTACATAGTAAACTTCATATATTTTTTTTTCAATTACCCCTAAATTATTTTAGGGATAAAATAATTATTGCTTATTGAGCACTTATTGTCTTTTTAGGTTTTTTTTTTTTAGGGTATGACTTAATTTTTTTGAAAAAAAAGGAATATTATTGCTATCGGGTATGAAATTTACTCAAAACAAATGAGTACAAGTTACAAAGATAGCACATTTATCCTAACTTTTATTATAAGGACAATTAACCATTTGTCAGTATACAATTGCTAGGCTTCCAACACCAATCAACATACTTTGGGTATGACTTAATTAGTTGTTATATATAGTTGTATCTATCTTTTCCATAGTTATAATCATTCTTGTAATTGAATTCATATAAGCATATTCTGTATTAGTGATTATTTTATTTCCATATCTAAGCATATCATTTTTTTTTTACATTGCAGTTTTAATCCTGTGAAATTAATTTTGAAAAATAATCTCGTATAAATAATGATACATTAATAACATAAAGATATGGATTGTGACATAAATTAAAGACCACTAATACTCCTAGAACAAAACAAAGAGTACACTAATTTTGGTTTGTGGAATTAAATAATTTGGTAATGTCCCACATTTATAATAAAAATTAGATGATGGTCTGTAGATGAATCGCACTAGAATCATCCTGTCGATGGCGACTGTTACCAATTCATGTATAATTAAACGGGACAACTCATCAAATTAACAAATTAATCAATCATTGGATCCACCAAACTATTTCGTGCCCTGAAAATATTTAGGTTTCCATTTGATAAAATATTTATTTTTGTCTGTAAAGTTAAACGAGTTGAACCAAGCTCTTATAGATAATCGTTCCAAACTCAAGCCTATTACTATTTGGATTGAAAGCTCATGAATTCATTCGTTAACTTGCTAGCAACCATATTCACGAACAACTTCGCAACAATATTCATTAACTAAAAGAGTTCAAGTTCGAATTCAAGTTTGAACTTAATTAAGTTATTATTGGCAAGCTTTTATCGAGGCGAATTCGAATTATTCGCGAAGTTAAAATTTTTAAATGAGTCAAGCTCGAGCCTAAATATTAATGTTTGAATCGAACCCAAGCCGAATTTGAGCATAAAAAAATTAAAGGAGCTTGAGCTCGAGCTCGAGCTCGAGTCATGGTGATACTCAGATCGAGTCGATTACATCCCTACCTATGAATCAAGGTGTATATATGGTGAATCCTTAATGAACCCTCTTCATTCATGAATTAAACACTACAAAAAAAAGTATTTTTTAGCAACCGAATTTACCAACGGAATTCAATCCGTTGGTAATTACCAATGGATTAGCAACAAAAATGACATTTTTGTTTAAGTAACGGAATGTCAACGGATTTATTCTCTATTTTAGCAATAAATTTCAATCCATTGGTAATTACCAACGGATTATCAAGGGAATCATTATATAAATTAGCAAATGAATAGTTGCCTTGATGATCGTCGCTCGACCAGTGTGTTCTGTATATTTTTGGGTCCTATTCTCATTGTTTGTTGAGATATTAGAAAATTGATGAAGAAGTCTCATCTCATGCGTATGTAGAATGCATTGTACTTCAATAGAGAAACAGATTCATGCCTAGTAGAGAGATTCACAATAATAGACTCAAATTCAGGTCCTAATCCACCTAATATATGATCAATTAGATCATCATCAGAAAGCGATTTAATTATTAGCAACGGATTACCAACAAAATTATTTATCAACGGAATTGATTTTTCATTGCTAAAAATTTACCAACCACCACTTTACCAACGAATTTCGTTGCTATTCCGTTGGTAAACTAATCCGTTGGTAAGCTTTTTACCAACGGAATATTCCGTTGGTAAAAAACATTTTTTTATAGTGGAAGATACAATTATGCTCTTAAATATTCTAGCCCTAAAGAATAAATATTAAATAAGAGTATAATAGAACATAAGTCATTGGTGAATACGGTGCAAAGAATATTTTTCAAATCTTATAGCAAGCAAACAGTCGTATGAAATCATCTTACTAAACTCATTTTATGAGATATATAAAAAAAATAGTAATAATATTTGAATAAAAAATAATAGTCATTGACAAAAAATGATAGTTTCTAATAGTAACGAAATTCGATCTTAGCAATCAATCAAGAAATAAAATAAAAAAATGAATAAACAAGTGTTAGAGCCTCATAATATTGGTAAAAGAAAAAAATTTAATTGTTTTGGCGTTTTGAGTAATTTTATAATTTTTGAGTGGGGTGTTTATAATAATTTGAGTTGCTGAATGTCCTTGTCCATTAATAATGAACATTCTAAATTTCTAATATATAATTCGAGAGGTTGTTTCTCGTATAAGAGGGTGTATGTATACTTTTATTTATAATTTGAAAATATCTTTGAATAGCCAAATAGTTGTGTTAATTTGTTTCTTGAAATGACTGGTGTAAAATGGATAGATGAAATGACGTGTAAAATGGATAGTGGTAAACTTTTAATAAAAAATAATATTCAATTGATAAAAAATAATAATATTACAGTAAATTATTTTATAAATAATTTATAATATAAATAAAAACTGATAATATTTTTTAAAAAATATAATAATATTTTTAATAAAAAATAATAACGATATTAAAAAAATGAATTAATGGTTTTGATACGTATAAAGATTGCCCTTTTAATGTACTATGAACTATCAAAATAAGACATGAATTTAGGTAGTATGAACAATCACATGCCACTAGAACATACATAATTTTACGTGCAACATGTGCAAAAATTACTTTGTAATAATTCAATTATCATTTTTTTTCTTTTTTAACTATAATTATATAACCATATCAACTAATTTGTAAATGCAATATATATTTGTATATATCATTGAGTATAACATATTAGCATTCATTAGTTTACATCTGCAATATAATGAGCTCATAATTAGCTGACATTAACAAATTAAGACAATTTCTATGATCATTATCCAAAAATATTCAAAAGAATTATATCTGGTAAAATTTGAAAGAGGCAATATATATATATGGCAAAAATTTGTGTACGCTCTGGCGCACCGGAGCACTTTACATGTGCGTTTAGAATTTTGTGTTAAATTGTAAAAAGATGTGTACTCTTTATTTTCGGAAGAAAAATAAAAAAATATTAATGAAAAGTGTATACCCTTTAGAACAAAATGGTATACTCTTATTAATTAAAGTGTATATCCTTTAGAATAAAATAATATATCCTAATTCATAATGCTAAATTCTAAAGGCGCATGGTGTGCACCCGGGCGCACGCAAGCCTCACTCTATATATATATACTAGTATATTTTGTTTTTTGCATGTGGATTAAGAAATATTATTATTGTGTGTATAAGTAGTTGTATCAGTAGAAGTGTGGATCCCATATTTTAATTGTGTTAGTGAATGTATTAGGTCTCATGTGTATAAAAAATGAAATGAACTCTTTCGATGGGACGCCAAAAAATGAAAAAAAAAATGATCTTTTTAGATGGGACGAGAAAGTATAGAATGAAGAGCAAGTTTTGTTTTCGAGCAAAAATCAAACATAAATATTAAAACAGGATAGAGAGATTATATAATAAATAAACACGTTTTGTTTCTCATGTAAGGGATAATATATGTGATGTCTATTTAAAAAATAATTTCATAAAAGTATATTACTTATGAATTTCTATCTACTTTAAATAAATACTTTATTCTCTTATTCTTCTTAAAAAATACTTAATCGATTTTTCTCCTAAAGAATACTTAATCAATTTGATTATGATTTTGAAGAACACTAAATCGAAATAAAAAAATATTCTCTTCGTCGTTTACATTTTCCATTTTGTATTGTCTCAAGTTAAGACTTACGTTTCCTTTTTTGTTAAGTTGGACCCACACAAAATAATTAATTATTCCATATAGGGCCCACACACAATATTAATACAACTGTCCACTTTACATTAAATATACTATATTGTTCAACCTATTATCTATTAAAATATTATATCTCTTAATCTCTGTGAAAAAACAAACGTCAACGCCAGACAGAGAAAATATAAAAAAAATGTTGAAGAGAATTGAAAATATGATTATCTATATTTTTACATACTCTCTATATCACATAAAATGTTCTCCAAATAATTATAAAGATATCTTTTAAGATGCTCTAAATATTCCTATTTCATTATTTCCAATATTCTATTTCTTGAAATCTTATCAATAATACTCATTTCTTCACAGCTATAACAAAATAGACAAAATCTCTTGTAAGACATTATTTACGTGAGCCAGTTTGTGAGACGTGTTAAAGTATGTCTATTATATAAATAAAGTATGTTTAATGAATGTTAAAATATGTTTGGGTAGGTCTTGCATGAGACCGTCTTACGTGAGACTATTTTTTTATTTTTTTTAAATAGTTACCACTTTCGCTATACAACATTATCACGTTCGCTATAAAATATTATCACTTTTTATTTATACTATAAATTGTTCATGAAATAGCATTATCACTTTTCACTAATTTATTATCACTTGTTTATATAAAAGTTATCACTTTCTGGCTATCTCACGTAAGCCCTTACATGAGACGGTCTCACACAAGTCTTTGCCAATATGTTTTCTAAATTATGCTGGATTATGCATTAAAGTATGATTTTAGCGTGTTATAATATGATTCATTATTGGCATACTTTAACTACAAGTATACTTTATTTATATAATAAGCATACTTTAGTGATGGATCGACCCGTCTCACAAAAATCCGTCTCACACGTGTTTCAATATTAAGAGGGAAAAACATAAAATAGAGGAAAAAATAAATGTAATAAATAAATATTGGGAAAATAAATATTAAATAAAATATAAAGAGAATGTTGGAGGAGATTAAAAATATAATCCTCAAAATTTAAATTCTCTCTTATATAAAACACACTCCAAATTATAGAATTGATCTTAAGAGTTTATTATCTCTAGGATAAAATCAGGCTGAAATGGAATTACTGGTCATCATATCAATTGAGGACCAATCAGTTATAAAATTAAGTTAGAAACTAGGCCCATTTAGTTGAATCAGTTTGTTGGCTATTACGACTTCACCCTCAGGCCCATATTAAGGCCCATTATTAAGGAAAAGGAATTAGGATCAAGGATGCATACTACATATTAAGGCCCATTTAATTTCCACAAGAAATAATTAAAAAAAAATTTCATGAATTTAAACATTCTTGTTACAAAATCAAATTTTTAATATATAAAAGAACAACAACTTTGATCTTCAATTTTAGAGAAAAACGTGACAGAATAAAAAATTATAATATTTTTAATTAAAAAATTATACATAATTAATAAAAAGTAATAACATTCATAATAATAAATGATTAAAAAAAAGATAATAATTAATTAACAGAAAGTTAAATTGGTTTCACCAGTTTTATAGTTTTACATGAGACTTAATCTTGGAATCTATAGATATGTCTGAAACACTAATCTTTCTTAATAAGGATCTACAACTTTAATAGTGCTTTATATGAATGGTTTTATTAAATCTTGAACCATTACATTGGTGTAATTAGATGTTAATAATAAGAACCAATAATTACATCATTGGACCCAACAAAAAAGATACTAGATCCCATAATAGAGAATCATTGTTCATTATTCAATGTCTTACAAAGGGTAAAACGGTATTTTCAGTAGCATGCACGAGGAAAATGAATAATCCCTGGCATGTATACTTAAAAACTGCCACCTAATCTTCAACCTACCCAATTTACTGCTTCTTAATATCACCCTAATAATAATTATAATAACAATAAATGAGTCGGCTAATATAGTTGAATTACAGCAATTATTTAATCAATAATTAATTTTTTTATTAATTAATTAAAGGAAAAGAAGAGGAAACGTGAGTTTCACCCTGTATGAGAAGATGGGACCAAGAGAAATTGGTACACGAAACGAGGCAGCTACCAAAACGACAAACCTCACCCCTCCAAACGACTTTGATGATTCCGTCAACAATATCTCTCTCCATTTCTCTCTCTCTCTTAGGTTCTCGCATTTAATTTTCCAGGAGAGAACTACAAGAAAAGGGAATAAAGAAAGGATTTTGATGCTGGGTTTTTGAATTCAAGTGTTATAGTTATGGGGGAAGAAGCAGCAAAGAAGATGGTGGTGGAGGGGGGTTCTTTGAATGGATTCTCTCCAGTTTCTTCTGCTCCAGTTTTCTGGAAATCTAGGAGAAGATCTCCTGGTACTTCATCTTCAATCAACCCCATAAAAATCCCATCTTTTTGCTCATCTCTTTCTTGATTTTTATTTTCTCTTTTTTTGCTTGCTTTAATCAACTGAATTGGACTCTGCCCCTTGAGGGTAGTGTGTGAAATTCAGCATGTATTCTAATTTGTCAATGTTTGATGTTATGAATTCTGCATGCATGCTGCAGTTTTAGGTCAGAATAGGGTCCTCCTCATTGAAACTTGATGGAAATGTTCTGATTTGATCTATTTATTTCTGTTGTTTTTGTTTCTTGGGGGGGGGGGGGGGGGTTGAGGAGATTGGTGAAGATAGAGTCTTGAATCTATGGGGAAAGAGAGAGAGAGAGAGAGAGAGAGAGAGAGAGAGAGAGAGAGAGAGAGTTGGTTTTGCTGAAACGTCACTATATGAGCTAGCTGTTATGAATTATTCACCTGTTCCTTTACTTGCCTTCAATAATTACTTTCAATTTTTTTTGTTTTTATTATTATTTTTTTTATGGTCTCTTTCAATTTGTTTGATGGACATAGAATTAGTGTTAGTCTTGATCTTCCCTTGAATAAACTGAAGAAAATTTGGCTGATTTGCAAAAACCTGAACCCACTCAAAGAGAAACTGGCATGCAATTAGTTTGAATAGAATTTGAAGGAGTTGGTTGTTCTAGGGTATGCTGTGTCGACACTCATGGGACCATTTTCTCATTGTTATACCATTTCTATGACTCGAGTTCTAGTGGAATCACCATTTAAAGAAAAAATAATAATTTGTTTGTGTTTCTTGATTCTGATCTGATCATTTAGAAGCAAAATAGTTTCCAAGGTGGGAAGTTTTGGAGATTTTTTTTTGTGTAACTAGAACGATTAGATGTTTGGTGATCGACTGTTGTAATCGGACCCCAATAATGTCCCCGACATTCGGCCTGTTGATGTGGAAGAGGTTATGTATATAACATTTATCACTCAATGCTCATTTGCAACCCCACTGTGTTTCATGTAAATTTTGCTTTACTCTCACTCCATTCACATTTGTTAAAACCACCTAACCACAGCCATGTTACACATGAACCAAAGTTGTTGATTTTATAGTTGCACTTTTTTCCAATATATGACGCCTAGTGGGAAACAAACATGTTTTCTTCCCTACGCTCACATTTTTTGTATATAAATATCTACACCCCAAATTTGCCTCTCAATCTTTGTAAATTTGATTCTAGTAACTTCTTTATATGGTAGATGAATCTAGAACCATGGTCTCTGATTTTATTACACAGATAACAACAGTCTGTAGCTTTCTGTGCTTCCTCTTGTTTGCAATGTGTCGTGTCAATTAACATTGCTTGTTCAAGTTCAGAATGGATTCTGATTAGCACCTATATACACTCTACACCAGAAGTTGACAGTAGAGTTGTTTAGAGAGGTGAAGATATAGAAAGTAAACCTAACAATGTGTTGTGTCGCTAATGAATCAATAATTTTTTTTATCGATTTTTAGTTGTGGCAAAGATCATGGTTCTTAAGAGTCCAGCTTGAACAAAATCTTGGTGATCACACCTAATCAAAATTCATCTAAGCAGTTTAATAGATTTGAAACTTTGCCTCATTTTATAAAATTCTACCCTTTGCTCTCTTTCTGTATACTCCATTTTTTATTAATGATCTTCCAGCAGTCGGCGTGAAGAAAATAAACGAGACAGTAGATGATAAGACTGGCGATAAATCCCCGGAGAAGCAACAAGAATCATCAGCAGATGAAAAGATGCAAGAACCAAACAGCATCTCTATCCTCTCTGAGAAGCGCAAGGCTTTATTTGAACCCCTAGAACCCATGAACATAAACGGGAAACGCCCTTCAGCCGAATCCCTACTTCCACCTCCAGACTTTGACTCAGCCAGTTATCCAAAAGGTTGGCTGATAGGGAAGAAACGTAGGCTCGTGAATGTGGACGTTGTTGAAAGCATGCGGAGGATTGCAGTACAAGAAATGAACCGAAAGGTAAGGAAATGTGAGGGACTCAACTTCTTATATAACATGTGCATAACTTGTTAGCATGATGCATACAGGATAGAGAGATCGATGGGCTAAACGAGCAGCTGGAAGGGGATGCACAATGCCTGGAGCACCTTCAGTTGCAGCTGTTGGAAGAACGGAGCAAACGAGCCGACGTGGAGAGACAGAATGAGATGCTGAAGAACCAAATAGGGATGCTTATGGACATGTTGCAGGAGAATGAAGCTATGGATGATGAAGATAATCATCAGGAGGGAGATTAAAAAACATCTTTTGTTTATCACACTTAAAATTATAAGTATTATATGTATACTATATAGTTTGATTCTTTTTGTATATGTGTTGTTGTAAAAAAATGTAGAAAGATGGTGCGGTGTCTTTTATTTTAAAACCGTATTTCAATCTCCTATTCTATTCCATATTCGCAAGCTAGGTGATGTTTGTTTTTTTTTTTGTTTTTTTTTTTTAAGTTTAAAAATCAATTGAATTGTGAAATATGCTTGTTTAAAGTTTTTGATAGGGTGAATTTTATATTTACGTCAATATTAAGAAGATATTAATTTACAAATGCAAGAATGAGATATGAGAGGAGAGATAAAAATAAGAAGAATATTAATTGAGGAGAGATAATACATAAAAAATGGTAGATATTAATTTACAAATGCAAGAATGAGATATGAGAGGAGAGATAAAAATAAGAAGAATATTAATTGAGGAGAGATAATACATTAAAAATGGTAGGTTGAGAATTATAGGGTTTCTTGCATGTTCCTGAGGGTATCGTGCCCCCAAATTCAGCGTTTTTTTCAAAATTATTATCCTTTAGTATAAAACGTGTATCATTTATGTTCTGAAAAACAAAAAATAATTTTTTAAATTTTTTTTAATCAAAAATTTATATTATTCATATTTCAGAGATTTTTTTATTGAAAAAATTATACCCTTATTAATTATAGTGCATGCCCTTTAGAGCAAAATGTTATACTCTTAGACACTTTATACACCCGAGAACACAAGAGACTAACTCTTTTATGTATGTATTAATGTATGAGAGTGACTTTCTGTAAACAATACTACATAGCAATTCAGAGTGAACGAATACACCACTTGATTAATAAAATAATAATCATCATTATACATTCTACTTATGTGCTTAAATATTCCTCAAGACAGTTAGCAGACGAGTAATCAATCCTGCAATTGGATAAACAGCAGATTATGAAGAAACAGAGTACACAACATTAACTAACATACACATTTGTACACACAACATCAGAGATCATAGTGTATACATGCCAACTAAAGCACATACATATAACATAACATTACAGGATTCATCATCAATCTCAATCTCCGAATCCCTCAAAATATACAAAAGTCCAGAGTGGAAATAAACCTATATATTTTCATGTACACATTACCAACATACACTTGCTTCTGCCCCACGTTATCTAGCCCGGTTCTCCAAGTCTTCAGAGATGTTGAACAGGAACTGTGGGAGAGAAGCTATTCTCGGGAGATTAAGCAACAGCTCTCCCACGGAATCCTTCCTGGACATAGACGACATCTGGTTTGATTTGTCTTCTCCCTTGGGTAGCAAAGTTAAATCAGAACAGTCGTCACTTTTGAGCTGTGTGGTTGTACCTTGTCCGGGGTCTTTCTGTAGGAGACAGCAGAGAGAATTAACCCTGGACATGAGTGAAATATCATCTGAATCGGTCGCCTGTTGAGTGTCAGTGAACAAGCACCGATTGATATCATTCAAGATTTGCAAGCACTCCCATTCATCACTGGAGAGACTAGGATTGTTGGATGTTCCCTGTTCTGATATTCGGCTCTCGAGATGGCTCACTAGATCGCTCATCGACATTGAGGAGTGGAGACCGGGTGCCCTGATCTGGTCCCAGTTGCTGATCTGCTTTAGTTGCTCAATTCTAGTGTTCTTGATATCCTCAAATGACACAGTGCCCATGGCTGAGAGTAAAATTTCAGGATTAGGAGCAATAATGACTTAGATCCAGAGAGTGGGGTTTCGTGTAGGAACAAGACAACTATACACGCATTGATTTAGCAATCATAGCACCAGAATATACTATACTCCCTCCGTCGCAAGAACATCGACTGTATTTTTCGTTTATCCCATAATATAGGCTTGTTTCCTCTTTTATTACATTAATTAATGTAATTTATCAATGATGACCCTATTCAATATTTCTAGTTTTAAACACAAATTCATTTAATTTTTTAGCATAAAAGGCAAAATAAGGAGATCGAGGATAAATTTACAATACCAATAACAATATATATGTATTCTTTATCCATGTGAATAATTAGAGCGTAGTATTTAAATTCAAGTGATAGCATTACCCGAGCTTGGGGATGGAGTTTCACGAGGATAAGATTCTGAATGTCTGCCGAGAGCATCTACATCATTCTTCGAGGAAGAGGATCGAGGCCCTGATGGTGAAGCAGTATCTTGCAAGCTGAAAAGGGAAGGACTTCCTTCCCTGTTCAAATCAAACTCACTATTGTTCTCATTTTGGTCATCAAACACGGAGATTCGAGGCTCAAAGTATGGAGAGTCTAATGTTATCTCTCCTTGCTGACTAAGAAAGTTCAAACGAGGATCACATTGAACAAGTTTTTCAAAATGTTTTCCTAATAAACCTTGTGGGCACTCCAGATAGTGTTGCCTGCAACAATAATTACAATGTCAAATGGTATGATAAAGACGGATGATAATGATATAGTGAATTTATTGAAGAAATAAAATTGAACGTATCAACCAAAATGACCATTTCAACGTTCAAACAGACAAATGCAACCACAAAAGTCAAATGAGTAAATTTCAAAATTTGGACAGCACAGTCGTCGAGAACCTTCATGCTATTACAAGCACAAACATGAAGCCGTGTGTCAAGCAACACTTAGAATAAAAATTATTATTTCAACTCAGGAGGAATCCAGACTGCATGAAAACCTTTCCTGTTAACTCAAAAAATGACAAAACCAGACATAACCTGTAATAGATTCAAATTGCTAAAATTTACTCAGAAGTCAAAAGGTTCAATTTTTCTTCTCGTATGGTCTCTTCCCATGTTACGAACTAGGAACCCTGAAACTTCCCAATTTGGAAAGAATCCTGATGCTCAAAACAGGACAACAGAATTGTCCAGGGACCTTTTCACATTCCAAACTTTTCTGCAGTTATATATGCACAGAAAAAAGCTTTACCATAAACAAACAAGCTACCAAAACATGGTTAGTTGGTTATGCAACCATCTCCACCTACACATAACAAATCATGCACAGTGTGGAACTTATAAAGAACAGCACTCTTTGGTTACATTTAAATTGGCGGGTTTGAGCTGTGGATGTCAAATGCTAACATATCAAGTGGTTTAACTTCAGACTCATTTTGTGACGGAACTAGAAAATACATCTCTCAATTCAAAAAAAATTTAAGCGACTTTGGTGGATTTAAAATTACTCCCAAACAAAATTAACCTATTATGTAGCATAACCTGAAAATATGGCATCCTAGTCATACATGTATGAAAACAAAATAGTACGGATTAATAAATATCAAAATATTACAAGAAAAACATTATGGGAAAAATATTTTCCCATTTAAAATTAATTCAATAATAGCAAACTCTTTGATTGCCACATATTCAAAAAGAAAGAAGAAAAGAAGTTACAAAAGGAGGTTTTTTTATTGATAAACAGAAAGGAATAACGGAAAGCATTGTCGTACCTATGAATACTAGCTTGTCCACCAGTAAAATCTGATGTTGCTTGCCAAAGAGTGTGTTTCCTCGGCTGTGGATTAGTCTCCCTAAAGAAAAGAGGTTGTCGAGCCAACTGCCCAAAGAATAAAAGGGGGTTTGTTATCGACAATGCAACTCTTATTACAGTGCAGATGCGCAAAAACGCTGCTTAATAAATCAGAACATGAACATTAACAACTCAAGAGAGTGTATATTACCACAACATCTAAAGTTCCAGGACCATCATCATTGTAATTTGCCTTCAAAGCCATAATATCGGACCACTGAATCTCAATTTTATTCTTAAGACCCCCATCAAGAACTTCCCAGACCAGCTTATGCTTTGCAAAGTAACATTTCGCCACCAAGTCTCCTTCATATCGTGATTTATACTGCAGATCGAACATAATTTTGGTAAATACCGCATGAAAAACTTGGTGTGAAATACTGAAAATCTCCAAAACATAAACCAAATGTACCTCCCAGGTTCCAATTTTTAGAACTGAACCAGGAAAGTTGGAGGCCTTCAACTTATCAACAGAAGCAACACCAGCTCTGGTATCTTTTTTACCCTGACTTGGACTTCCAGTTTTTGATGTGGTGGACTGGGAAAGTTTCATCTGAATTAACTCCAGCAGTGATGGGCTTTTCCTGAGACGCAGCCCCAATGGACTAGGCTCATCCAGTGGATTGAATTGTGAAGGTGGCACAGCGAGACCACCCATTCCCAAACCCTGCTGCTGCCAGCATTTTAAAACAGGCTATGTCAAATGGCAGTATATATTGAATTCTTCTGCAAATACCATTTTAGATACAAAAAAAAAAAAAAGAAGAGAAAAACAAGAGAGAGTCACCACTAAAATCTAAGGGAACCAAAAGCTAACAATCAATTCCAACAAAACCAAGCTACAATACAAGAGTAGTCCTCTGCAGCGATTGGTAAATTAAATAGTATATAATTAAAATAGCTGATTTAGTCAATAAATAAATCAAATAACAAAAACTTTAGCAGTCCATTCAAATGGTTTACACTCACCAACAAAAACCAAGTAAATTTGCACAAAGTATTAAAAAACCTAAGAAAGTAAACGCAAAAAAACTCAACAAATTAAATACAGCAAAAACGAAGTCAAATTTTCGTGTTGCTCAACATAACTCCGAGAAAGATTCAACAACATGATTTACTTCTCGCCTATATAATCCGGATCCTCACTTTGATTGTATTTAATTGAGTTTCTAAAACAGCAAAAATCCCAAAATAGACGAACTAAACTCCAAAACAAACAAACAAATAACAGATTAATACTTTAGTTCGTTTCTGGAGTGGCGCGTGCTCATCTTCCAACGAATCCTCTACCTCCATCTTCACCGGAGCAACCTTCTCGCTCTGCGACGCCGAATCTCCGTTCTTCATCAACTGCACCATTCTTAACAGCCTTCGGATCAACAACCCTAGGTTAGTACAAAGAGAAAGTCTACACTGAACTCAGAGGCAATCGAATTATTTTCGTGATTTGGTGAAGAAGAAGAAGAAGAACGACATGATGAAGAAAAGGAGTTGCAACTGGAAATGCGTATTTTATTCTGGGACGGCGACTCACACGTGTCGCCTTTACAGGCTTTGTGGTGCGGTGCCACTGGCACGTGCTGATCGCACATTCACACGCTTCCTTCTTCTTTTTTTTTTCTTTTTCTTTTTTTTCTTTTGGAGGTTATTGGATGTAAGTTTTTTAATTTTCTGTGAAATTATAATTAGGGGTGGGCATATTTTTTCGGGTACCCGAACCGATCTGATAAAAAATTACCTGTAAAACCCAATTTTTTTTTGTAATTTCGAGTTTCGAGTAAATCCGGACTCGGTTATTAATTATAGGATCGGATATCAGATTTTGAAAACTACCCGAATTACCCGATCGGATAACCCGATTTTTTTTTTTTTCAAAATTTCTATTAGATACAATAACATGCTATTATTATGCTAATATTAAGTAGGTTTCATTGTCCAATCTCCATTTTTCAATTGTCGATTCACACCGCACATTCATTGAAGAGAAATAGAGAATCCCTCAAATTTTTATTTCCCACGAGTAGTGAAGAATCTCAATCTTCATTTATTCATATATTATATGAAATAATAAAGAAATTAATATATTTTTTTAAACTGTTTTATACAATAATAATTTACTAAATTTATAATATAATACATCTTAAAAATATATTTAAATTTCATTAAATCACATTTAATAAATAGTTTCACACAACATTATTATTCTTATATTAAGTATAATATTAACATTAATTAATATTAATAAATTTACTTTAAGGATGATAAATATTAAAATTTGTTGAGAGTAAACAATATATAATGAGTATGAGTATTAATTTTATCACATGAAAATATAGGAAAAAATTAAAAAATTTTAAAAAAAGAAAAAAAATCGGGTTACCCGATTAAGGTACCCGAAATATCGGGTACCTAGAATATCGGTTCGGGTTCGGGTAATGCATTTTAAAACCCGAAATTTAGGATACCCGGACCCGAAACCCAAATTACTCGAAACCCGGTCCGATACCCACCCCTAATTATAATAGAGAGATATAATATTCTTTAAATATTTTACACATTAAATTTCTTTATTTTATTGGAGGCCATTATTGATTCAGGGGACAGGTCATTCATTTCCTCTGAATTTATTTTTATTTATATGTAAGAGTACATAATTTTAATGGATATAATTGGTATGTTTTATATTTGTATATTCTTTCCTGTGATTTTAATTTTGCATTATTCTTTTACTTTCATAGTTTATTTTATTTTTTTTTAAAAGAATTAGGAATTTTGTTGTCAATTCATGTTAAATTAGGTCAAATGGGTAAATACTCATAAAACTAATTATATTATTTGTCAAGTGATATAATTATCAATATATTCAAATTAAATTGGAGTGATCCAAATGCACACATTTAATTCGTAAATTCAAAATATATAAAGAAGAATTATGTAATGACAAAATGTAATATAATGATCTAAGTACAAATATTTAAAAATAATTAATAGTACAAAGATATTTAGTCTTGACGCTGAACTACTTAATAAAACAAATTACAATCATGCAATCATAGATTGTCGTTTTTAATCGTAACTACTACGTTAAATATTGTATGTTTGAAATTTATATAGACGCTCTTAAAAAATAAATAAATGGAATAATTAAGTAAATAAATAAACATTCATTACATGCTCGTAGAAAACAATATTTTAAAAATAAAATAAATAACAGAATGCATAGTGTTGAATACTTGAATTGCATCGTTCATGCTTTGATCCCATCAATTGTAATGGAACTCAGTTGGCTTTTCTTATTGGTGCCTTCGTCAAGATAAATAGATTAATTAATTAATTAACAAAATTACATTATGAATATATTTATTTATGAAATATTCTTTTCACTCTCTATTTATTACAAATTTCATATTCAGTTATTCTAAAATTTATGCATATATTTAAAAATAACAATATACAAATTCAATATCCTAATATTGCAAAATTGTCCACATACTTTTTCAGTGTATAGACATCACATTTACCCACAAAACCTTGGTTATTAAAAATTACTCCCTTCACTATGACATTTTTCAAGTTATAATTGGAATTAGTGATTTTGATTATACATGCACACATATTTTATAAAATAGTCTTCATATTTTTTTAGTTCCAAATTTTTTTTACATAATAAATTTTATAAGTTTATAAAATTACAAATTTAATTCAAAATTATTTTTTCTTTGCACACTGAATCCCAAAACATAATATATATATTTTTTAAATTTATGGAATCAAAAGTGCAAAAAAGAAATCTTTTGGAATTAAATTTTCAATTTTATAAATTTATGGGATCAAGTGTGTAAAAAAAATATTTGGGACTAACTTTAACTTCACACTTTCCGTTTTAGTCAGTCTCAACTTCAATTCATAAAATGAATAAATAACTAATTAATATCCCTCTAATACATTTTCATTTTAAATTTATCATCACATTTTTAACATATATAACTTTATTATTTATTTATTACACAAAAATACCAAAGTACTCCAAAAAATAGGTCAAAAAGTAATTTTTATTAATATTCATGCAAACAATAAACATGAAGATAAATTTGGGATGGAGTGTATTATAATTAAAATTCATTTTTATACTATAAAAATATTATTATAATAGAAAAATTTTGTGTGGATCCATTTCATTTTCTTTAATTTGATACAACTTTTTATTAAAAAAATATATTTATCAATAAATTATTTACGAAATAGTAATTTAATTAGATGAATATAATTTTTTTAAAATCTAAATTTTGTATTATTTACATTTTTTTTTCATAAAATTTATATCATGACACAATATGATATAAGACTCACTCTATTTTTTTTTTATATTTTAATTTTTAAAAAAAACCAAAAAATTAAATACTCCTCCGCCTCATAATGCCTTTCACACTTTTTACATTTGGACGTCCCACAATACTTTTCACACCCTATTTTTAGTAAAAAAATTATCATTCTATCATTCAATTATCCAATAATTTCAACTGGCCCAACTGTATTAGGGCCACAATTAAGTTTAATTGTTTGGATTTTGGCCAAATAATCCAATTAATTAACAGATCAATCATAACACATTAAACCTTCTAACCCATTTAACATTCAAGCCAAAGTCGCCTCATTCACGTCTCTCTCGTTCTCTCTGCAGCTTCCAAAGGAAAAACCCTAATTCTTCACCATGGTGGCCGATCACTTCTCTGATGAGAAGGGTGACCTTAGCAACCTTCTCTCGCTCCTATCTTCCGTCAATCTAACCCTCTCGTTTTCTTTCTCTCTTATAAATGTGATGTTCCATTTGAACTTAAATCTGTCCGATTCACACTCATCTCAACCAAATCTTGATTTTGAGCTTGAAATCGGTACTTGGTGTTGAGATTTTGAGAAGACTTGGGGCGAGTTGGAGGTTGGGGTTCACATATGTTGCCAGAAATCTTTTCTGGAGCTAGATCTGGCTGGATCCACCTCTGACACAGTGGTTCCCGACACCCCATTGTTAGATTATGTGGTCGACGGTCGTGAGTTTGAAGGGAAACGCTCTAGAAACACCTTCAAGACGTTTTTTCCGACTCCCCTAGATTTGGCCAGATCTACCTTTGACATAGTGGAGCGTAGGGGAGCTCGACGGAACTACTTATTGGTACATTCCTAATTATATTCTTATAAACTGCTATGCTTGGTATGCGGCCCTGTGAGGCATGTTGATGGCTGATGATGCTCATTTTTTGTCTTTACTTTGCACTGTGATGCATTGAATTGAAGATACTTGTGTTTATGTGGCCTCATGAGGCATATCTGTGGCCCTTTGAGGTATATTTGGTGGCTGATGATGCTTGATTAGGGCTTTACTTGGCTTGTGATGCACTGAATTGATGATATATGTGTTCATGTGGCCTTGTGAGGCATTTGGTGGCTAATGATGCTTGGTTATATGACTCTATTGATGATGTTAAACTTCTTTGGGGTTAAATTAGCCCTATGACGTATATTCCGAGGGCTAAGACACCATTGCTGCTGTTGTTCACTGATGATCATACTTGATGAACTTGTTCCTTTGAACAAGTATATTGAGTCATCATTAGGTATTTTTACTTATTTAGGAGACTATGGATATATATATGATATACTAATTGTCACCAATATGTATTCTTACTTATCTAGGAGACTATGAATATATCTTTGATATACTAATTGTCATCAATAATTTTAAGAAACCTTTTAGGAGACTATGCTCGGTGATGAAGCTTATTCTGAGAGCAAAGAGAATTGAATAAAAAGTTAATTTTGGTCATTTTTGCAATTTCTTCATTTTTTTTTTATAATTTATGTAATTTCTGTATTTTTATAAAAAAATTCTTGTAATTGTTTTTTTAAATTTTTGTTTCCTAAAATTTCTCTTAGTAATTTTTGTAATTTTTTAAAATTTCAGTGATTTTTTTTGGTAATTTTTGTGTAAATTCTGTTTTTTTTATTTTTGAATTTTCTTTTAATTTATGTTTTTCTATAAATTTTTTTCATAATATCTGTAATTTCTAAATTTTTTGTAATTTTTGTGTAGTTTATGTTTTCTGTATTTTTTTAAAATTTCTGGATTTTTTTTAATTTCTGTTTTTCTATAATTTTTTTTTGTTAATGACTCTAATTTCTAAATTTTTTTGTAATTTATGTAATGTTTTATAATTTCTAGAATTTATTTTTTATTTTATGTTATCTTTACTTTTTTTTGTAACTTTTGAAATTTTTATAATTTATGTATAAATTTTTAAGATTTCTGGATTTTTATTTTTTAAATTTCTGTCATCTGCAGAAATTTTTAATATTTTTGATAATTTTTTAAATTTTGGGATTTTTTAAAGACAAGTTAGTGTTTAGGTTAATTTTAATGATAAAGTTAACTCTAACCAAATATTAATATCATGGACAATAATACCCCTGAAAAATTGAATTGAAAAAGTCAAAAAATCATTTTTCTTAAATAATGTGAAATAATAATAAACGTGAAAATTTTTTATCGACGGAGCGAATAAATATTTGTGAAGTGGTGAAAATTTTTGATAGCAGGCATTAAGGAAGTGGAGGGCAATTCCGTAACTTCATGTGCGCATGTGGTCTTCTCAGTCACGTGAGCTAGGCTAAGTGGATAAAGTGTGGGGCCTTACTCCTTCTTGAAGCTTCCGCTAGGTCTTGCCAACGGTGAGGATTGGTCGGGTTGATACGTGGCAGGATCTGGTGTAGCCACTTGACGAGTAACAAATGGAGTGGTAAACTGAATATTGGAGTGGATAATGATTGGGAATTTGTCGTGTAGTGCATTAGAAGAATAAAGAGGCGTGGTCTATCCAAATTTATTCTGGCGGCTATCTATTTTTAGACCAATCATTTCTGATTTTACGTGAAAAATCATTTCTATCACTAATTCGTATTTTAAAGAATCTCAATCACTAATACTCCTATTTTTTACATTTATTATTACTCCAATACTCGCTTGATCCAGCTAATTCTTTCATCTTTATTGTAAATATACTGTACATAGTTTAAAAAGATAATTCTTTTTATTTAATTTTATTAATTTTTTAAAATAATATAATATTTTAATGATAATATTTTTAAAATAATATATATAATATTTTACTATTTTTAAGGGACAAAGGGTGTATTAGGACGGATTAACATAGAAAGAGTATATTAAAGGGCACTTCATATTTAT
This sequence comes from Pogostemon cablin, assembly GCA_023678885.1. Lineage (NCBI taxonomy): Eukaryota > Viridiplantae > Streptophyta > Magnoliopsida > Lamiales > Lamiaceae > Pogostemon > Pogostemon cablin. The sequence goes on along the minus strand of CM042964.1, from coordinate 26,307,330 downwards.
AGGTTTAAAATGGTTAGTGAATAATTTTATTTTTAAAAAATGAATTATATTATTGTATTAATGATGAAGATTTCTAAGTGCATTACTTCATGCTTTGTAGTCGTATATTAATATTTATTTATTTGAACACCACTTATTAAGTAATAGGATATTATTATTCCCGTTCAAAATAAGTGCATATTTTTTTTACATTAATTAAAAAAATTTATTACTCTTGAAATATTTTTTTATTATTTAAATAAATAAATAATAAATATAGTAGGTATTATTAAATATGAATAGTTTTTATAAATAAACTGGGTAGAGAAATTTAATTGTTCATTCACTACCCTTGACTATTTTCATTTAAACTCATTACAATATTTTGTGCACACAAACATAATTTTGTATAAATGAATAAATAAACTAACAGATATTTACATAAATTAAAATATAATATATGACTTTCGTCCCTACTTCAACTTCACATTTTTTTTTTAATTTGATTCGTCCTAAATTCAATTTTACACTTTCATAAAAGGAAAAATCAATTAATTAATATTTCTTTAATTCACTTTAATTTTAAATTTATTATTAACACATAATATACTTTATTATTTATTTATTATCCAAAAATACATATTACCCTAAATAAATAAGTCAAAAAGTATTTTTTTTTTTACTCCATATCTAATGTAAACCTAAAATGAATTTAACAGGAGGATTACTAATTATAGGATTTTGTGACAAAGCTAAGTGTGGTGGTGGGTCCTAGGTTTAGGGGCAATGGTGATTCGTGTCTAGTTGGTATTTAATATTGTGGTTGCAATTTTCTTTTTAGGTTATCAAAAGGTGACTTTTTATCTAAGTGATTTTGATAATTAATTAGAGACGTGAAATTGTAAGAATAAGAATTTCTTTCTTTTGTGGTTGGAGAGTGGTAGTTTATGATGGTGATTTGGACTTGGGTTCGACAATCATATTGTTCCACTTCAAAAAGGGTTTAGATATTGGCTTTCCATTACTATTGAATAAGACATACTCCACACCCTCTAGAATTTAGACTGATTTGATCTCTCTATTACTTTAATGTAATATTTATTATACAACTTCATATGAGAGAGGAAGAAAATTATATCATATAAATCATATAGGCAAGAGATTGAATTTACCTTGTTATATGTCATTTTATAAAAAGATATTGTAGGAAATATCATACCTAAATGTCTTGTTACGTATATGTAACAACAAAATTTGTATTTATTGAATAATAAACGCAAAAGAAATTACAATGATAATCCAGTATGGATTAAACTTGAGAATTTGAGTGAACAGCTTCTATTTATCCTTTGATTCCTCTCTTGAGTTGACTTCTTGACTTTTTCAACTTTTGGAGCTGGATCTTCGGATGAAGCTTGTCCGAGCTCTGATTTGGGGCTTTATAACGTTTATCCGGAAGCGCCGAGCCTTTGTTCGAATCGAACGTTGACTTGAAGATTTGTTGTGATGTACAACGCTCAATTTAGTAGAACATTGACTTAACGGAGACTATTGGATGAATTTGATATGAAGAACGCCGGATCGGTGAGGCTTAGCACTTTGATCTTTGATTGGAGGCTGTTTTTGACTTGAACTTGACTTGAGTGTTTATTGACTTGAAGATCTTGAACTTGATCTTCGACTTGGTCTTGATCTTGATCTTCAACTTGACTTGGTCTTGGTCTTGGGGTCTTGAACTTGATCTTGACTTGATCTTCACTTCACGAGCTGAGACAGTGTAGATAGATCCGTATAAGGCAGCTTGATCTTGATCTTCACTTGACTTGATCTTCAGAATTCTTCAGGTCTTCAGGATTTTTAGAGCGAATGGAATGAGGATTGAATGCCATTATTTATAGTGGAGGAAATAACAATTTATGAGATATTTTCTCCTTGAAAAGATATGTTGAGCTTTTTCTTTCACTAAGCATGCTGGACTGAATATGGGCCTATTTAATTTAAATAAGCCTGTTGGGCTGGATCTGTGCCTATTTAATTTAATTAGACCTGCTGGATTTGACTTGGGGCTTAGTTGATTTGGATCAGGCCCACTCGACTTGGATTTTGACCCAAATAATTATATTAATTATTAATTATTTATTCATTTATTTTAGGAATTAATTTATTTAAATTCCTTAATAAATAAATATTCAATCAATATTTAATATATTTTCCTTTGCATTTTTATTTATTAGGCAATAAAATCTAATTGTTTACAGTATCATTTTATAAAAAAAATATATTATAAGAGATATCATACATGACATCGTGATCATCGTTTGTACAAATACAATATTTATGTAAATGGTGTGCATAACTCTATTACGAAAACTCATAAGAGTGCGACAAATAATTTTATTGACTGATTGTACAATAAGATTATTAGTAATCAAAACACAAATTATTACTCTTTGTAGTGATAAAAATTATTACTCTGTCGTGTCGTTTGTTTCAAAAGGTAATATTTTTTCATTTCAAAGAGTTTTTTTTTATTTTACGTAAATATATCATTCCATAGATGAAGATGATAGAAATACATGGTGTGTATATACTGTATACACAGACTAGACTTTTTTATTTTCAATTTTAAATGTTAATATTTACTTCTTTTGTCAGGGACGGAGGGACCAGGATTAATTAAACTAATAATGTAGATTAGTAGTTTGAGTAAAAATCCTTTTTTTTTACCAACTTTATACATTTTTTGGATAATATAATTGTATTTTTCTTTAGATAATAAACAAATTATAATGTAGTTTTAATTGATTATAAATTTTTATTTATTAATTTTATATTACTTAAATTTTATAAATTAATAATTAATGTTGACTGTGTAATAAAATTTATAATAACACATATTTTTTCATATAGTATAGCTTAATATAAACCCGATTTATATAGCTTAATATATGAACGCGGGTCTTTTCTTAATCTAAATCTTATGGTCTTTTTCCAATCTTATATACCTTATGTATTATTAGGGGTTTAAATTGAAGAAAAATCACATGATTTACATCGTAAATTCGATTCACGGAATTCTAACTCAACTATTAAATCCTAGGGTGTATCGGTGCACCAGATGTACCACATAATTGCCCTCCAATTTAATATATAATAAAAAAATTTATTCAATTTCACATTAAATATCACTATATATTAAAAAGGGTTAGTCTCCTATGAACCGGGTTTACAGTGTAAACTATGTGGATCTCTTTTAATTTAAACACCTAGCAATACATAAAGTATATAGGATTGAAAGACGAGACCACAGGGTTTAGAGTAAGAAAAGACCCGAGTTTAATGTAAACCGCATTTATAAGAGTGTTCGTGTTAAAAAAAAACCTTCAAATAATTAGGTTGTAATTCATTTTGCTAAATTTCAACTGTTGAAACTAAATTACAATTGAAGTAGATATAATGATTTTTTTTGTTAAATAAAAAAAATCTACAAATAATTGTAAACTTCCCAGACAATGAGCTACTTGAAGGCGTAGGTGTGTTAATGGCAGTTGATCCAAAGTTAGTTGTAGATGGCCTGCTATGTAGCCAACTCCGAGGTATCTCATCATGACATGTTTCTCTATTTTTTTTCATGTAAGAATACAATGCAATGTATCTAGTCATCACTACATCTTGTACTTAATAACACTTGTACTTATATTCTAATCTACGTCACTTGTACTTGAGGTTGGACCATTTTGTGCAAATTACTTTTAATTATCGACCACAATTATAATTTGCTACTATATAGAAACAATATCTCATTTCTTTATTAACATTAAGATCTTACCTTTTCAAGTAACGATCACAAATGTCGGGTATCAAATTAATGATCGTTTCGTCCGGATGAATTTCCTATTTCATATTTAATATTTTATTGGTGTTTATAATATAAAAAAAATTATATCTTACAAATGATTATTAAACTCTTAGAGTATTTGATGTTAATTTAGGAAATGATCATCACGTGTCAATCATTCAAAAAGTAAAATATATAAGATAAAACAGTATCATGTTGGAATAGATGATACGAAGCCCACCTTAACGTCATCAGAGAAGGAGAAATGTGCTTAAATAAGAGTTTAGTTTACAAAGAAAGATGATATACAAAGCAAAGATAGCAAACATAAAGTCCAAAAGTGTAATTACCAAAATTAAAACACTCAAGACATAACATAATCACAAAGTAAACAAGTTGTAGCATTCAAAGGTCACAATAATACTTCACAAAAAAGCACAAACAATAATTATAATCATATATTACCAAAATATTCAGATTCAACAAACATATTTCATCTCATTAAGAAAAAACAAATAAGCATGTAATTAAAAGAGGCACTAAAGCATAACACCAACATATAGTAACCTTGCACATGCTCCACCTCATTAGTAGCAATCTATAATTGCAAATTTAACATATATACAAGCAAAAAACAGAAAACATATTTAAACTATTTTTTCACATAAAGAAAACATAAAGTTTAACCGAATAAGAAAACATATTTCCTAAACACATGCAAAATAAACTAGCTATTTAAAAAACACACTAGAATTGGAAAACACAAGTAATTCACAAAAAACACAAACAAAAAGATATCACCATTACTCACAAATTAATTAGCAGCGTTTGTTTGATCACATGAGTTATCCTTCTTTGGGTGAGGACACTTATTCGTATAATGCCCATATTCATGATAATTAAAACCTTTTCTATACTTAGCCTTTTCTTATTAGGCTTACTCTTTAACATTTATGAATTTCCAAGAATTTTTTTATCCCTACCATTATGATTTACTCCCTCCGTCCCCCAAAGTATTTCACACTTTCCCTTTTCATCCGTCCCTCAAAGTATTTCACACTTTATTTTTACTAAATTTAGTAAAAAGTACATTATAATAATACTCACTTTTTACACACATCCCAATATAATACTTACTTTTTCGCATCTCCCAACAACTTTACACACATTTTTCATTAAATCAACTAAAATATATATTCTCTTTCTTACTTTATACATAAAAACACAAAATTTTCTTAAACTCCGCGCACACCAATACGTGAAATACTTTCCAGGATGGAGGGAGTATAATTTATATCGTGCTCTTTACTCTTTAAACCATTAATTGCAACATCTAATATAATATTATCTCTACCATCCCACTCCGGTTGAAATAAATCTCAACTTTCATTTTTGACATTTTTATCCCTCGTTTTTTCTCAAAACACAACAAAATACCTCAAGCACTTTTACTTTATTTATAAGCAAAATATGAATATTAGTGTCATTCAAAAAGGTATTAAATCGAACATAAAAATACATGAATTTTCACTTTCATCATATGTATTCAATCACAATAATCTAAAAAATTAGTCAAATATGTGATTACTTTAATTTAATTTAAAAATTAGTAGGGACAATTGGACAAAGAGGTAAGTGAAATCCAAAATTAACCCACAACACATTAAATATTATACTTTTTAATCTACATAAAAAATGAAAACAAATACGTTGTGAAGGAATGGAAGAAGTATTATTATATTTTTTCTTACTAGACATGCACTAAAAATAAAATAAAAAAGAAACTAAATCGATAATTCCGAATCGGGGTGCCAGTCTACTTCTTACTCATTGTCACCCTAAATTTTACTCTATGAAATGGATAAAAATAAAGAGTGTGAATTGGTTTGTGGGAGGAGGTAGTATATTTTGTGTAAATTTAATTTTCCAATTTGAGCAAATTCTTACAAAGCCCACTTGCAACTCATATAAATATTGGGCTTAGCCTATTCACTTCCCCCTAATACCTTATTTATTCAATGCCTTTTTAAGTTTATACTTTATTTATATATACAAGAATGAAATGTCTACTCCCGAAAGTATTTATTTATCTTTTAATCACTATTAATCTCATTGTTATTTTATAAAACACAAGTTGGTTTCAATATGAGATATTCGATTCACTATTTTTGAAAGTGGTTAGTCTTGTGGAAATCATACATAATTATGTTATGCAACATATATACATATATTTATTTATTTATTTATTAAATCAGATTTAGCTTAGCTCTTATAATTATTGAAAGAATAATTTGAGCATTAAATTAAGATTAATATTATCTCAAAAACTTTTTATTTAACTAGTACCATAAGACAACTTTATATACATTATTAAAATATCTTAAAATTCCATAATTTCTGAATATTGATTATAATAATAATAATAATAATAATAATAATAATAATAATAACAATAATAATAATAAGATATTTGAACAAGTTGTGAACAGCCATGCATAATGCCAGGTGGCTGGTCCTAGGCCAGCAAAAAGGATAATGACTCAAGAATTGCACGCCAACAATTAGTGAAATTGGACCCACTTTTTTATACAAAATAAATAAATAATAATTTTTCATTTATGTAAAAATAAATAATACTAGTAGATAATATTTTAAATCACCACAGGATTAATCATTTTCTTATCAACTCATTTGGTCCTTGGAGATGACCTCCACCCATGAACATATGTTTGTTATGTTTGTTGGGAAATTTTAATTAATAGTATTTGTTATTTTTTATACTTTAATTAAAATATTGTATACAATTTAAAAAAAAAAACTATTATATACATATTAATTAGGATTGACGCATGCTGTGGAAACCTAAAAATAAGAGAAATATAATTTAATCATGTATATTGCAGCTGATTATTAAATAATCAATTAAGTGTCACTTTTAATTATAGAGCACGTTATCATATATTCAAGTTTTATAAATTTATATCAATTAAAAAATAAATTAAATGAATAACAAAATTTAAATTATTGTATTTTAAATAATAAATAATTAAAAATAAAAATTAAATAAGAAAAAAAATTTTATATATATATATATATATATATATATATATATATATATATATATATATATATATATATATATATATAGCGTATGTATAATTTTATTTTATAATTAATCTTTCATTCTTCTAAATTTGATAGCAACTAAATATATTGAAAATTTATTGTGTTAATTATATTATTATTATTATTATTATTATTAAAATAAAATGGATAATTGAACAAAAAGATATTTATAGTTTGAGGGGTAGTATTATAAAGAAGGTTTTCCATTTTCCATAATTTTAAAATACATGAGTATTTTTTTTAATTAAAAAGAAAAAGTAGAGTGATAATGTTTGGTGATTTCCCATCACAAATGTATATGTATAGTATTGGGCAACAATTTGAAGCAGTTTGTCTCCATAATCAATAGGGTTTGATGATGATGAAGAAATGGGTCCAACTCAACTGGAATGCATATAATATATACACTCTCTGATCAACCCAATTGGCCAATTATATATTTAATTGTTGCTTTCTCACTCAATTTATATTAGCCCAAATCACACAAACTAGGGTTCAAGAATCAAAACATTATGTACTCATGTGACTTCTACACCAAATTAAACTAGCTATAAGAATCTATGAACCATTCATATAATATTACAAACGTTTAATACTCTGTATACAATTTACATATGATAAATAACGCATGTTATGGTCATCTTTAATTCTTTATATAGGGTATAAAAATGATATTACACTTTTCTCTCTATATTAGTATTAAATATCAAACAACATACTCTATCCATCCCGTCCGAAGGTTTATATTTGCTTTTTATATTAGGATTAAAAAATATAGTATTTTATTGTGTATTGGGGGTTAGAGATATAATATTTTAATATATAGTTGACAGTTGTATCAGTGTTATTTGTGGGCCCTATATAGATATATTAATTGTATAATGTGTGTCTCATTTACTATTAATGGAAACATAAACCTTGTGATGGAACACCAAGAACAAGAATAAGTAAATATTATAGTTGGAGAGATGCAGTAGATTAATATTTATTCAATTACTAATTTACTATGAACTCATTCATGTATATTACCTACTTAAATCAATATACTATTACTCACCTAATGCAATAGTCTTTATTTTATTGTAAAAACTTAAAATGAATAAAAAGTGATAACAATTTTAATACAAAGTTATAGCTGGTCGATGAAAAGAGCGGATCAAATTATTTCATGAACTATGAGTAGGATAAATGAAGAGTGAAACAAGATCATTTATGAAAACTAATAACTAATCAAGAAAATGTTAAACTGCGTGTCTCGATTCTCACACAAGACTTGCTCGAAATTGATAAAGGTGGACAAGGGTATAAAAACATGGATGTTTGTGTTGGTTAGTAGGTAGTGACAGTTGAATCCGGAAGATAGTGGTGATGAAAATCCAGCTTAATTGGTTATCCATGGAAACCCCAGCAACATTCTCTCTCATCAACCCAAATATATTTGTTTCTCCTCAGAACATGCACGTGAAATCCCAATAATTTCTCATGCAAATGGTGGGGTACATTAGCCAACCCCTCCTTTTGTTCTCATGCCAAACTCCAACTCCTCAGAATCTCCCCCTCTCCTCTAAACCTCCACCCCCCCTCCCCCCCACTCTCTCTCTCTCTCTCTCTCTCCAACTTCATTGTTATCTCTTATCTTCTGTTTCACTAAACTGCAATGCAGCTTCTCTGCCCTGCTTCAATGGTGCTTCTGCTTATTCTTCTTGTGTTTGCTAATGGGGTGTTTGGTCTTGGTGAAAAGGAACCTTTTACACTGAAAAGACTCCAATCGGCCCGGCCCGAATATGGCCCGCCTCGATTCTTTCAGAAATCAAGTGAGTATCATAATCAAGATGGAATGTATGCAGTTCTTGTTCTTCCTCTTTATTATTGCACTTGGAGTGGGTTTTCTTTAACTAATTGAGTAAAAAAAACGAGTGTGGGCGTCTCTTTTCTTATTACAATGAGTTCATTATCAAGAATTGACAGAAAGACTTGTCTTCAATTCCAGGAACACAGAATGGTGCAACAATATTAGAAATGCAGCACAGGGATTACGCCAATAAGCCGATAAGGGATTGGAACGAGAAGCTCCAAGAACGCGTAGTTGTTGATAATATTCGAGTCGAATCCATTCAATCCCGAATCAAAAACAAGTTTTTGTCCCAAAAAGAACCCTCATCACAAGCTCAGATTCCATTAATTTCTGGCCTCAAACTACAGACACTAAACTACATTGTCACAGTAACTCTGGGTGGTAGAAACTTAACCGTGATTGTTGACACTGGAAGTGATCTGAGTTGGGTGCAATGTCAACCATGTAGATTGTGCTACACTCAACCAGAACCCCTCTTCAACCCCTTAATATCTCCCTCATATCAATCACTTCAGTGCAGTTCACAACCCTGCCAAACACTGCAGTACTCCACAGGGAACTCTGGGTTGTGTGGAAAGAATGCACCTACATGCATCTATGCAGTTACGTACGGAGATGGATCGTACACCCGTGGCGAACTAGGGAGAGATCGTCTGGTGCTGGGAACGGTCCCTGTAGAAGGTTTTGTGTTCGGGTGTGGTCGGAATAATAAGGGCCTGTTTGGTGCAGCATCAGGGCTGATGGGCTTAGGGAGGAATGATCTGTCACTGATATATCAAACTTCTGTTGTATTTGGAGGGGTTTTCTCCTACTGTTTACCAGATTCTGATTCTTCATCTTCTGGTTCTTTAACACTAGGGATTGACACATCAGCATTCAAGAACTCTACACCTGTTTCTTACACAAGAATGCTGCAAGATCCTCAGCTTGACAGCTTCTACATTTTAAACCTAACTGGGATCAGCATTGGTGGGGTGGCCTTGCAGTCTCCAAGTTTTGCAAAAAACGGCATTCTGATCGACTCTGGGACGGTGATCACCCGGCTTCCTCCATCCATCTACAGAGCTTTGAAGGCTGAGTTCTTGAAACAGTTCTCTGGATTCCCCTCTGCTCCTGGATTTTCGATCCTCGACACCTGCTTTAACCTATCAGCATATGCAGGAGTCAACATTCCAACACTGGAAATGCAGTTTGAGGGAGGTGCAGAGATGAGGGTGGATGTTAGTGGGATGTTCTATTTTGTGAAGAAGGATGCATCCCAGGTGTGTCTGGCTCTTGCAAGCCTCGCTTACGACGACCAGACTGGGATCATAGGGAACTATCAGCAGAGGAACACAAGAGTAGTCTATGATACTAAGCAGATGAAACTGGGATTTGCAAAAGAAATCTGCACTTTTTAGTTAAGAGTTTTACAGAGATTTATTTATGAATGTTATTCGGATAATTCTATAGCACAGCCAAGCCAAATGAATCTGGTAATAGAATTAGTTTCATAGGTTTCATTCTGTAATTAAATTTGCTGTTCTTGATCTGTTGTCCAAATGTAATACTCCCATACAAAAGATGATTCTTACAGGAGTGCACTTGATATAAATCCGCACGGATGTTAGCATACGCGTTTATCTGCGTATGCAAACGATGGATGCTGCATCATCCGGCATATTTTCACAAGGTGTAACATCTATAAGGTAAATATCATCATACGTTTCATTCTAACCACAGAAGTCTAACAGAAAAAGGACAAAGGTAGAAATAAACTAATCATAGAGGTACATCAGTTAACAGACAAAGAAAATGACAAAGGAATTTGGTTTTGCATGTTCAGTGTACTATTTCCTGCAAAATTCCACGGGGGGGGGGGGGGGGGACAGTAAGAATTTTTCCAGGGAAAGAAAAAGGGAATCTCTGAAGCATTCACGAATCTTATGATATTCGTTTGTCACGCCTCGAATTAAGAGCTTCGTACTTTTCGCAGACGACTACTATACTAATCATACGAAAAGAAAAAGGTACCGGATCACAGCCAACATAATCTCTTTGTAAGCAACTATCCATCAGTTGTTCCTTCTTGCACGTCCGGTGAGCTGGAAGATTGAGTGCCATTCGTTCTGCATCATGCACGGTGTGAAGAAGGAGACTGTGAAAATCAAGGGAAATGCCACAGAATTTTTCTATTCATACGGCAGTGTGCTGGAACTTCTGTTCATGAGGGATTCCATTTCTGCGTCACTAGGGTCGGGTGAGTCCTCTTGGCCCTTCTTTATTCTCAGCATCTCCGTCGGAAGAATAGCCGCATTAGGATCACTACTTGGTATCAAGAACAGAATCCCAATAGGGAGAAGTCGGAAAAGGCTCCTAATCAATATGGCTAACCAAAGGTTATCAAATGTTGTCCTTGTAACATTCAGAACATGGAGCAAGAAGCCTCCTGCCCAGGATGCTGAGAACGACCCCACGTGGTCTATAGACATGAGCAAAGCAAAGAATGTGCCTTCTATACCGGAGGGACAAAGCTTCGAACTGAGCACCAAAAGAGGCATCCATTTGAGACGCCCAATCATGTGAGACACAGCTGCATCAAATATGACAACTGCATAGTCAGGCACTCCGAATATCAAGTTCAGACGTAAAACCAATATTAAATCGAGCATTCCTGAAGCACCATACAACAACTGTGCCCAGAAAAGCACTATCCGGAAAGGGTGATTCCTGAAAGCATTTTGATACAATAGAACACCCAATAGAGAGCCGATTGCCCCAACAGCTGATATGGATCCTACCACCTCCTGTAAAAAAGAAACTAATAGTTACACTTAACATTCTACTGACATTCTCCAGATTGCACAGTAATTCGAGTAGCTCAGTTTAATGAAGACTATCAAAATTATGGGTAAAGATCAAAGAAGTAGAGAGTGCCTGTGAGAAGGATGGGCCAGTTTGTGCATCTGTATACCAATAAAACATCCCCTCATGTATGTGCAGGCTCACCGCCAGCGATAGGTACATGTATAAGCATGGCCTCCAAACAACAGGGCATTTGAGGGCCGCCCACATTGATCTACCAGCATCAACAAATTTCTGATTAACCTAATCGAAAATGCATTTTTTTTAAATCAGATTCATATGAGCAAAGGACCAAAGATAACATTTGGATTGAGGGATTAGAGGATGGACTCAATATCCATAATAGCAAATGCATTAGTTTTCTTTGGATGAAAGGCTTGGTAGAATGGATTTCAAAATTCATCACCCAACTTTAAGTTTGTTTTTGGATCATTTGAGTGGATTGAATCACTCACTTCAAATCCTTGAATTTCAAGATTTCTCAATCAGAACACGACCTAAATGATTTCAAGCAAAATGTTACTTACTCGCTTGTAAGAAAAGTTTCGGATAGACGGCTCGTGTATTATAACTCCCACCAGAATTGCCAATCCGGCTGGAATACTAAGGACACCAAAAACACCCTGATAGACAAGAACCAAATAGATTATAAGCAAAAAGATATCCTCACTATACTTGAACTGAATTCACATTGCTCTAGACAACACCCAGATCATGTAGGTAAAAAAAGAAAAGAAAAATATATCTGACATCATGAGGCAAAATCTTATAAGCTTAATGCTAATTTAACTCGAGTTTAAAAATTATCACACATAGTCCCCATCATTGTCATGTTTTATCACATTCCTTGTTGAGTCCAAAATAAAAAGAAAATCAAAGTAATATAAAACTGGTTATAGAAGTATGTTAGTAGCAACCCTGGATCCGATTCGATGAACAAGAAAACCACTGAGTGTATATCCAATTAACTGCCCAATGGAAGAACACAATCCACACAAGCTCTGCATCTCTCCAGCAAGAGAAGGATGAGCGATACTGTTCTCAGTAACACAGGCATCGATAGTCACATCTGCTATGGCAGCACCAGCACTCCCGCAAATTAGGAGTAACAGAGCAAATCCAAGGTACAGGTCCTTTTCCAGTGACAGAAAAATCATGGATATGGCACCAATCATGCCTGAAATCATCATAAGGCTTTTATTATTAGAATTGTAGAGTTAGTTGCTACTCTAACATCAAGCAATGCCCATAGCATCATTAAAAGGGTATTTAACTGCGATAATAAACTGTCCATATTAACTGATAAGATGTTAGAGAGCTTAAAAGTTCTTTATTATTGTTTGGTAGTTACTCATTTTAAAGGAGCTTCTAAGCTCTGAAAATAAGATGCTAGGAGACTATATGTTAGTTTTGTGAAGAAAAAAAAAAAGCAAGGAGAATTCAACTCCTTCAAATTTGATCATTATGTGCATCAAATTATCTAATTTCAAGACACTTTAGAAACTTATTTTTCAAATTAAAATGTAAAATTTCACAAATTATATCAAATATGTTTAGCCAAACACCCTCTAACATCTAATCTTAGGAATTAGTTCGGTGTAGAGATGGCAACTTTTCAGAATTTTGATGCTTCATTTGTTCTGCACTGTAGACCTGTCCTCGTACAACAATTATGAAAGTGATTTTATGTTTCTTGACTATCCTTTCAACAAGGTTGCTAGTGAAATATACGAAGAACCAATTATGTCCTAGTCAAGGCAAACCAGGAAAGAAGAAAATTCATTTGAGATTTTAAAATAGCATAATCCATAATATGTATTGCTACTTATGATTTATCCTCACCATATGCTTCAGTTAGTAATCTTATTATCTTAACCAACAATGAAACTAGTAACTATAATATGATGAGCTCACTAATTATCTTTTCGTATTAAGATTCACACCTTTCAAGAATCGACTTACCAGCTAGTTTCCACACCCCACGCCTGAGCTAAGCAACTTAAAACAACTGTATGCATTAAAAGTCCATATTACCCTCTAAAACATTTCTATTAGACCCTTCTAGAAACTAACTAAAAATCCATTGTGAGTTGTAACACCCCAATAATCTGCAAATAATTTTCTATAAATTAGAATTTAAGAATTCCCCAACTTCACAAGCTTGAAAAATGACTAAGTCAAGTAACAATCTCCAGCTACCAGACAGAATCAACACGGGATCAAACAACAAATATCACCACACAAAGATGGAAATGCAAACAACAAAGAAACACAAATGCTTCATTATTCACACACAAAAGGAATCAAAATCAGTACATATATGATCATAGGAGTTTTACCAGCAAAAACGAAGTAGGGCCTCCTTCTAAGCCCAGCAACTGCAACAGTATCTGTAAGAAGGCCCCACAAGGGCTTAACAATCCAAGGAATCATAATCATTCCATGGTAGACCTGAGCTTCAGAAGGCTGTAATTTCTGCTCATCTTTCATGTAATACTGCGTGCTAACTTTACTCAACCCTAAACCTACCCCTTGATTGATTCCATAAACAATCACTACTCCCAACACGAAGCTCCAATGCAACTCATCACTCAGCTTTTTCAACCAACTAAAAGGGCTAGAAATCATACCAAATGCACCATTCCTCGGGTCTTTCTCTCTCTGGGCTTGCTTTTCTTGAAGTTCGAATTTCTCATCTTGATCCATTCGTCGTGAATTGAGCTTTTATTACAAGATAAACAGGCTTGAATTGATGTACATTATTTGAAAAAGAAAGCGGGAAATGGTTACAAGATTGTGATTTTATGGGATCTTGATTCCAGATTTTGGTGTTCTTGAACTGGGTTTATGCAATTTCGTGAGAGAGTTTGGTGGGAAAAGGAAACGAAGAAAATGGAAATCGCGTAGACAGTTGCTCCAAAAGTATACAATATTGCTAAAAAAGTGCATATATAAAATATAATAATAAATAAAGAGTTGGACTATGGTGCACGGGGATACCTGGACAATTGTAATCGTTAGATTACTTTATCATTCAATCTTTACCGATGATTAAAATAAAATAATTAATTTTATTTTAATAAAAAAACTACTCACTCTCCTCATTTTACCTATAAACTTGGGATGCACCGGTGCACTAATTGCATCCCAAAATAACCCATAAATTAATAGTGATGAAAAAGAATAAGAAAAGATATCCAGCATACTGTTTGACTCTGTGCGTTGTATGCATTTGACTTGAAAGTCGTTTCTTAGAACGAAACACGATCTTAGTTGGCACCGGAGAAAATACCACATCTCTGGTCACATCTGAATTCGGGCTTCCTACAAAGAACTTGGGCCGCGATTCCAAAAGTCCAATATATGACAAGTTTTTTTTTTTCACCACTAGTATGATTTATGCCTACTTTATTTTGTATTAAATTAATGCTTATTTTATAGTTAATATTTTAAATATAAATCTAATACTCTTTCAAACCCAAGTTAAATTGGATGTTAGTCACATCCAGGTGGCTAGCTTACTTAGTCATTGAGCTCCTCACTTAAGTGACAGATCCAGATTTGATTTCCCAATTAGAAGGGAGATATAAGGAGGCTTGGAGAAGGGGAAATAAGGGTGTTTGGTGTATACTAACTATACTAATAAATACTCCGTAACATTTACCGATTAAAAAAATTGAAAAAATTATGTTTTGATCAATTTTATTGACTTTTGTAGGGTATTTGTACTCCCTCCTTCCAATATTAATGTATCCATTTGCAAAAACGAAAATTGTTAAATTTAACTTGAAGAGAGTATTATCGTTCCATCATATATTTTACTCTCATATGCATAAATTATATACATTTTAATATTCTTGTAATTGGAATTTATAATATATTAAAATTATACTCTCTTCCTCACGTAAAAAGGTGTTTATTACTCCACATTATTTAAGAAAATTTGCCTTTTCGTTAATTTTTTTTTCTTTTTAGGTATTTTAGTATTTATAAATTATAAATAAAGTGTAAAATAATGTTATGTGTATGGAGTATAAGTGATAAATTTAATGAGTATTAAAGTAACTTTTAGTGTTATGGGATAAATGTGTTGTCTCTTTTCTTACATAATGATTTCCGTAAAATAGATAAGAAGAAATATCTTTTGTAAAGAAAATTCAAACTCAATTGATGAAATGTAAAAATAGTGTTATGAACTATTTCATGAATAATTTATAATATAAGATGAAAATGATAGCATTATAAAAGAAAAGTTATAACTTTTTAATAAAAATATAACATAAAATGTTATATCATTATAAAACGGTATCACAAAAAGTTGCCCCTCCATTTTCTAAGATGTAAAAGCTATCGTAGAATTGAGGAATAGAAACAGACTCTAATCAAGTATTAAATATTAGTATTTAATATATTATTATAGAATAAAATCTTGTTGGGTATTAATTTATAAATCCAAAATCATTTGGATCAAACGTAGCCATCATCACATTATAATTTGCGTACCAATGTGCAGATGTGGAATGATGTTTTTGGGCAAGCAAGCATACCCCTCTTCTTTATCGAAGAAGGTCCAATTATACACCATCACATATGAAAGTAATAATATTTTTTATTTTTATAATTATTGATCTAAATTTTTCAAGGCTTATTACATTTTTGGCTAATCACTATGTACATTCGAATTCACCAAACTTATACAGTTATATGAATAAAAATGTATACAGTAATGAATAAAAATATATATAATTATTAGTTAATTTTTTGTTAGTTTTTTAATGAAAAGTTGAGTGTAAAAAATTATATAATTATAAGAAATACGTATACATTATTAAATAAAAACTTAGATTGCGTTTACTTTGAGCTACTCAACCCTGGTTAAAGATTGAATACTTTAAAGGTTGGGCCCGAGAGATAACCCTCAGACTTTTGTCGGCCGGATCTGAGTGAGTGTGTGAAAAGGGTTATCTCAATCCTCAAGAAGTAGAGGGATAAATCTCAACATGAGGGTTAAGAGGAGAAATTATATTTTTGCCCACGATTATAAAAATCAAACAGCAAACAATCAGATCTAGAACACGGTCAGTCGATTTCTTCACATGCGATCATCTCTACAATCCATCATCTCAGCCTACTCCATTGTGATTCGGGAAAGAGGAGACTAATCGCTTCCTCCCCAATTTCAGAGGAGATCGTCAACACATCCATCTTCCAGAAGATCGAATCATTCGAGGATTGGGGAAACGACGTTGTCGGGGGAGGATTGCGAGAAGTTGTTCACGGCGTTGAGATTTGGGAAGAGAAAATGCAGATGCAATGTCGGGCGATTCCGGGGAATGCCGATGGAGTGCGATTCTGGCGAGGAAATTCTGTTCTTGAAAATTGGGGAAATGCGATTCAGGTGTGTTCCCCTGTTGATTAGAGCCTCACCCTTCGAATCCTTATCTATGTTAGACTTATGAATTCAACACTACTCTAATGAAAATAGCAATGCTTTTAATCACAAAACTTGCTTAATCAATCCTAATGTATAATGTTGTGTGTTGGTTATGAAACAAAACAGAATTTAAAACTTGAAGAAGGAAGACAAGAATTATAGTGGTTCGATCATGTTGATCTACATCCACTTTCTAAAGAAGAGCAATCACTATATGATGGAAACATGGTTACAATAGGATGATGATGATGAACTAGAATACTTAGGAAACCCTAATTTGATTCACTAGTTTGTATGATGATGATGATCGATTTCTATGTATTCTTGCTGTGCATATACCCCTTTATACCACACTTGATACACACTAGAATGCATTAGCAGGTTCAACTTCTTCATGTGATCAGTTGAGTTGGTTATAACCAACTTCCAAGCTACCTACCTGCCTAACTAAGCACTCTTCTTGATCCTATGGTTTCATCACCATGTTGATCACCTAGTGTTAAACTTTTCACCATTCAATCAGTAGATCTTCACCTTGCTTTCATCTGATGGATCTTACCAAGTTAACTGCCATGTACAGCTGATCAACTTCACAGCTGATGCATCACTTGAGCTGCTGACACCTTTCCCAACTGTCAACAAACATGAACCGATCAGTTGGTTGTCACTGATCACTTTAACTTCTTCCAATTGTTGCTAACAGTTGTAACTAACTTTCTATCATTTAATCTTCACTTGATCAAACAACACCTCCATCACAATCTGCAGCAATCCATCAGCTTCACTTCTGATCTTATGCAACATGTTGAGCTTAGCTACAACTTACCTTTGCAGCTAAACATTCATTACCTCTTATATATATATATATATATATATATATCCATTGATATAAACCACACACACACCTACACATGTATGTATAGATGCATGGTCTATATACAACAAATCTCCACCATAGACCATGTATCATCACAAGTGATAAATACTCTCCACCTTACTGCATTTATAGGCTGCAGATCACCTTTCCTTTTCCCTTTTAGTGAATACCAATAAGACTCTTACACAATTCAAACTTTTGAACAGGTAGAGCTTTAGTAAATGCATCAGCAGGGTTATCTGCTGTCTTAACCTTCTTAACAGCAACCATCTTCTCCTCTATCAAATTTCTTATGAAATAAAGTCTCACATCAATGTGTTTGGTCCTCTCATGATAACCTTGATGCTTTGAGAGATGTATAGCACTTTGATTATCACAATACACTTCAAAATTATCTTGCTGAACTCCAAATTCTCTCAGAATACTAATCAACCAAACATCTTCCTTTATTGCTTCTGTAAGAACAACAAATTCAGCTTCAGTGGTGGATAAAGCCACTATGTGTTGATGTGTAGCCTTCCAACTTATTGTTGTACCAAACAAATTGAACACATAACCTGTCATTGATTTCCTCGTATCAAGGTTGGCTACATAATCTGCATCCACATAACCAACAACAGCATCATCCCAAGCATCCTGTTTCTGAAACTTCAATCCAACTGATATAGTTCCTCTAACATACCTCAGTGCCCTCTTCACTGTATCCCAATGAACAAGACCAGAATCACTCATAAACCTACTGATCACACTCATTACATAAGCTAAGTCTGGTCTACAGCATACCATAGCATACATAAAACTGCCCACTGCACTTGCATAAGGTATTTTACCCATTTCAAACCTTTCTTTATCTGTTTGAGGCCCTTGAAGAGATGACAGACTCACCCCTTGCTTAACTGGTACTGATGCACTCTTACAAAGATTCATATTATACTTCTTTAGCACTTTATCCAAGTATGACTCTTGAAACAATCTCAATACTTTAGCTGATCTGTCTCTCTCTATCTGCATTCCAAGTATCATCCTTGCCTCTCCAAGATCTTTCATGTCAAACTCCTTTCTCAGAGTATCATTTACAGAATTGATTCCTATCATATCTCTGCAAGCTATCAGTATATCATCTAATAGAGTAATAGATAAGTGTAGCTCCCTCTATCACACCTTATGTACACACAGCTATCATACATGCTTCTGATAAAACCATTTGAAGTAATGTACTCATCAAATCTAAGATACTATTGTCTTGGACTTTGCTTCAGACCATATAGTGATTTAAGTAATAAACAAGTCTTTGAGTCTGCTCCTTGTAGACTAACACCTTCAGGAATCTTCATGTAAATCTTCTCATCTAAATTTTCATGCAAGAAAGTTGTTGTTACATCCATTTGATATAATTCCAAGTCCAATTGAGTAACTAATGACAGCAGGATCCTTATTGAGCAGTGTTTAACTACTGGTGAGAAAATTTCATTATAATCTACACCTTCTTGTTGTGAAAACCCTCTTGTAACAAGTCTTGCCTTATATTTAATTCCTCCTTCCTTGCTTGTAACTGGTTTCTTCTTATATATCCACTTACAGCCTACAAGTTTTTGGTTAGCAGGCCTGTCAACAATCATCCAAGTATTATTCCTTTTTAATGATTGCAGCTCTTCTTCCATAGCATCCAACCAATGCATATTTTCCTTACTTGAAACTGCTTCAGAGTATGTCCTAGGTTCATAGACATCAACATCTGATGCTACATATAATGCATATGATACAGTGTCTGCCTCTATATACCTTATAGGTGTTTTGATCTGTCTTCTCAATCTATCCCTAACCAACTGATAGCTATTTAGAGTTCTTCTTTCATTTGAAACAGATGATTCAGACCTCTCTCCAGCAGCAATTTCCTCATGTACACTATCATCTCTTTGATCTTGATCATGCTGTACAACTGTTTTGTCATCATGCTCCACCTCAAACTCACACTTATCAGTAGTTATCAACTTATCAGATCATTTTTCCAACAAAGGCATCCTTTCTTCATTGAATGTAACATCTCTACTAACTATGAACTTGTTATTCTCATAACACCATAGTCTGTACCCTTTTACCTCTTTAGGATAGCCTACTAGCACACACTTAACTGCTCTAGGATCTAACTTATCTTGTTTCTGATGTGAATACACCAAACAACCTATAATCCTCAAATGACTATAATCTGGTACCCTTCTAGACCATACTTCTTCAGGTGGTTTAAACTTGAGTGATGTAAATGGTGACAGATTAATCAAATAAGCTGCAGTAGATACTAGCTCACCCCAGAAACCCTTTGAGAAACCTCCACTGCTCATCATACACCTAACTCTAGCAAGAAGTGTCTGATTCATTCTCTCAGCCACTCCATTTTGCTGTGGAGTACATGGTACTGTCTTGTGCCTCTTAATACCTTTCTCTTGACAAAACTTATTGAATTCATGTGACACAAATTCAAGACCATTGTCTTTTCTTAAGCACTTGACCTTGTTTCCAATTTGTAGCTCTACTTCTGTCAATCATACTTTAAAAACTGATAGTGCTTCATCCTTTGTTTTCAGAATTTTAATCCACACCTTTCTTGAATAATCATCAATGAATGAAATGAAGTAGTTCTCACCTCCTATTGTTGAAGTCTTGGAAGGCCCCCAAAGATCTGAGTGAACATATTCCAACTTATCTTTGGTATTATGCTCAGCTGCACCAAACTTCAACCTCTTAGCTTTCCCTAATATACAAGCTTCACATTGATCTAACTTACAGGTTGAGCTGATCTCAAGTAACTTCTGTCTTGCAAGTTCTTGTAAACCTCTTTCACTTATATGACCAAGCCTCCCATGCCAAACATTAACACTACTCTCATCCTTAGTTGTATTAATTTGTCCAGTCACAACAGAACCATCCAAGAAGTACAGATCAGACCTCTTGAATCCTTTAATAACTTAGCTTTGTCCAGTCACAACAGAACCATCCAAGAAGTACAGATCAGGTTGAAAAAGGTTATTGATATCCCTAAAGAAAATGAGGCAATTGATGTGTTTCGAATTGATGAGATTCATGAGGTAAAATAAAGATTTGACCAAGACAAAATAAGGAGAGAAGTGATTTGACTAAGATAAATTAAGGAGGGATTTGATTTGAAGAGAAAAAGTAAACTTACCAAAAAGATTGGAGATGCATTGAACGTGGACACTCTTTAAAGAAGGAAGGTCTAGGATAAATTTATTAAGGATCCATATATTAATATTGGGAGATTATTTCATGTTGTTCATCATTCTACATCCGGGTTGCACGGTTAGAAGCAGAATGCAGATTTGGGGGAAGAACACCAGTTGAAGAACACGGGTTTTATTGTTTTTAATTTAATTTAGTTTCAATTTCGAGGATTGTGAACCTCCGTAGAATATTTACATGTTTGCTTATGAATTAAATTACCAACATGATTTATGAATTTATTTTGTGATTGACTTTGATGTTAATCTTGACTTTTCAATTGATTGTGTAGACTACCCCTCTCATATGGATTGATTATTCAATAGCTATTTTACATATTATAATCTGTAATTATTATAATATTGTGAACCGAGTAGCAAAATGAAGGAGTATCTCTTGAAATCACGAAATCTAGGTTGTATGATTCGCTACCCCCGTTTTCATAGTCTAGTAGTCCTAATATCTAAACTCTAATGCATTTTCGAGTTCGAATCCATAGGGTCACTCGGGAATAGTTTAATCTAGAGGTCGTATCCTAGGTTATTAAACTTAAGGATATTTTGGGTTAATTTGGTCGTACCATTATCCTAGGGACTTGAGTTTATGAACTTGTTGGTGTTCTAGGAATTTCATCCATGTGAATTAGGATTCCTTGGACTAGGTTTCCAATTTTATTTGTTTATCTTAATTTTATGTTTTTGCTATTTTAATTATTTAAGTTTTCATGTCTATTAGTTATTAGACTCAATCCAATCCCCCCTCCGTTACTTTTAAAAATATATTTAATTCAATTAAAATTTGATTACTCCTTGTGGGTTCTACCCTTACTTACCCTATTACATTCTTAGTGGGTTTGTTTGGAAAAATTACAAATCTTATTTTTGGGTGCCGGCGACAGCACACCACAATAATTATACACATCTCACAATCAATCTTACACAAGTATGCACCGTCTCAAAAAAAAAACTTTGTGTTTCATTTTAATGTAGAGAAAGGTGAAACAGAAGTTACCGAACTGTCAAATTCATTGCATTATTGATTTATATCAAAATAAATTAAGAGTATTAAAAGAAATGAAACAAGTTCTGCCTTTGGTATGGATTTGGCCTCTTGCAAGCACAAGTTTAACAGTGAGCCCTCTCTATAAGCCACTTGAGGCACATCCTGCGATTTACCTCCTCCACCAATCCCCAGGACAGGGGCGGTGGGGGCCCCTAATGGTGGGGTACACCATTTAGAAATGAAACAAGTTTGTGAATGTCCAGATGTAGGGACCAGGGATCCAAGAAGACACAGACATTACGCTGACGATATATTCCGAATATGTACTCAAATTGTTATACTACTTATATAATTTCATGTACCTTAGCACCTCTTTATAAACAACAAAAAATTGATTTTCATACACAATATATATATATATATATATATATATATATATATATATATATATATTACGTTGTGATAAAGGTTATGATGGAATTGTGGAAAATAAGTGAAACTACCACTTAAACAAAAACAATCGAGGATAACAAAAAATTTGTTGGACGCATGCATCTCACGCTCAAATTCCCAGCAACATTTTAAAAATGATAAAAACTGAACAAAAATGACTAAAATCGGATACTGAAAGATCAAAAGTGCGAATTTAGAAAACTTAGGGACTTAATTTGGATTATGTCAAAAATGTATGATCAATTTTGAATTTTTCCAGCGTGAGGATCAATTTTGAAATTTCCGGCGCCTACATCTCATGCTCAAATTTTTGGAAATATTTAGTAATTTCCGGCAAAAAAAATGACAAAAAAAGGACAAAAATGACTAAAATCAGACACTAGAAGATAAAAATGCGAATTTAGCAAATTTGGGGACTAAAAATGAATTACGCAAATATATAAGACAAATTTTGATATTTTCCCTATATTTTACTCATCTTTCATAACATATTTTTTGAAAAAAAAAAATCTAAAAATAATTTGAATAATATAAGGAGAATAATTCATATTTTGAGCACGGGTCGAGACACATGTGCACCCATATTGTTTTAATTTTTAAATAATTTATATGTGTTTTTTAATAAATATATAATTTGTTTTATATTCAGTTTTTTTATTAAAAAAAACTAATAAATATTCACTAACAAAATTTGTATAAGTTTTGAATATGGGTGCAGAGATTTAAATTCGCACATCCGAATGCAATGGATAATTTGTTATAGAGTTGGTCTCTTGTGTCCTTAGGTGCACAAAGTGTGCAAGTGTAAAATATTTTTTATTTTAAATAATATACAATTTAATTAATAAGGGTACAATATTTTGTTATAAAGGATATACCGTATACACTTTTATTATTATTTTTTTTTCAGGAAATAAAAGGTACACGTCCTTATACTAAAAAGTATACATTTTTTAATAATAAAAAGGTATTTGGGCGCACGATATCCCCAAAGACACACAAGTTTTAGCCTTTATTATATATATGGAATGAGGATGTTAGAGTGATTTAATTAAGTGTATTATATAATATTTTTCTTCACAAACTTACATTTTTAGATGAAATTGACATTTAAGATACAAGATTCAAATCAATACTATTATTTAAAAAAAAAAATCACATGTAAGACTTCTGAATTAATCTTGTATGTAATCGCGAGGCATTTATTTTTTTTAAATTGTTAACCTTTTGTATGAAATTTTGAGTAGTACTATTATTTTGCATATATATGTTATTACTCATTTTTTAAATGGGTTAAATTTACGTTACATTGTGAGTTTCAATGTAAAATATAATCACTACTTTCGCATTGTTGTATAAAGGCACCATAATTTTAAAAGTTAAATGGTTATGTAAATCGGATTTATTATATAAATTATGTGGTGCTCTTTTTAATTTAATTATACTCTATGTATTGTTAAAATTAAAATTAAAAAACATCGTAAACTCAATTTATAGGAGACGTCTTATATTAAAACATCTACGAATCGATACATGTTTTATTTTATTTTAAATTTCAGTATGATATTGTAATTTGAGCCCGATAATTAAAAATAAAGAGTATGGAGATTAATTAAGAAAATTGAAAAAGCAAATAAATGAGAAATACAAAATAAAAAAGAAATATGAAAATATCAGTGAAATTTTTTTTTCAATGTGATTGTATTCTTTTAATAGTTATTTCTTTTGTGCTTTATGTTTCAAAAAAAAAATTGTTATTTATTTTTAAGTTGCTACATAACTGTACTTCGTTTGTCCATCACTAACTAATTAATGTATCGATTTGTATTTTAATGTAGATTGAAAAATATTATTTTTTATATATAATCTATAGTTATTGTATTAAAATTTATCATTTTGTCTTTAATTACTTTTTAAAATATGATAAGTTTGATTCCAACTTAAAAGACGATTTTTTATTTTAACTTTTTACTTCACATTCATTCATTTTTCCATTTTTAATTTTGAGTTTCTCAAAATTTTGTTTCTTCCATTTCTCTTTTTCCATGTTGATCGGTTTTTTTCCCTCAAATTCTTAATAAGTTTTTGTACTATCATTTTTAATAATTTAAAATATGGCGTAACTATGCATTAATAATACAAAATCATAACTAAATTAAAATTAGACCCATAAGGTAGTCTATTAATACAAAGGTGACACTATTGTCACTCAAACTTTTACTCAAGGCATCCATTTTTCTAATTTAATTTTTGTTAAAAGACAAAAATAACCTTATATTAAATTCATTTTAAATTTATTGAAATCTCAAAAAAAAATTTACTTCACACACCCAAATTTCAAAATTTCTGAACTTGATCATAATTAAATGAAAAATCTATAATTTTGATGATTACCTGTTCTAATTTCGTTAATGAATTAGAAAATTTAAGTGAAATAATCACATGAGATATTTTGAAATAATCAAATGTTGGAATGAATTGGTAGACTAATTCACGACTCCAAACACCTGGTATTGATTCACAGACATTCAAAACTAAAAATACAAAATGTTTTTGTGATGCGATTGATAGAATTAGTCCAACAAGAGTTCTTATTTCCAATTATGAATAATAAATTTTAAGAATATTTGATTAAAATTGCTACTTCTTTCCTTCTTCTTTGTCAGAACTGATAGTGTGTGAATAAACTTGTTGGTTTCTTTTCTCCATCTCACCCCAAAACCTTGTTGGTATTTTTTTTGGTTTGTTTTCTGTTTGCTTGAATTTTTTCGACATTGACGCAATGAAGGAGAGAATTGACATATGGGGAAGAAGATTGCAGGGCGTAGGCGATTAATTAATTTTGGATGGTTATTTATTTAATTTGTTTTAGGGCTATTTTTCGTCTTTTTAAATAAATAAAATTGAGATACCGGGTGCCTTAAGTAAAGGTTCGGGTGGCAATAGCGCCGTCCTAATACAAAACTAACACCTTTATAAATTGTACTCTTTCCTAAACACTTCTGCCATTAGATTCTTTCTTAATATATAGATTAGATTATGGATAATCTAAACCTATATAGATAATTAAATTATGTTATCAAAATAATCCAATTCATGTATTTGGTTTAATTCGGTGGTTCCACATTAAAATTCGAACATTCTATATTATTATCATGTAATATTATAATATTTTTACTCAACCTGTTTTGTTAATTAATCAGTGCAAAATACGTACATAATCTTATAACTTTAATTAATGGTGTCATAAATGATATGATTAAATAACATGTAAATACACGAAACCATCTCTTATAAGCTAATCTATATAATATAAAAAAATCATGTGGAAATTTTTATACGACACTTTTTCTTTTTCTTTACATAAAATGAAATTTTTATACAACACGAGAATATAATATATACATAAATTCAAAGAACTTGTTGCAAGGTTTACGCAGGGCCCTGGACGAACAAAGAAATTGATGCCTTGTACTATCCTTTAAATTTTTACTTATATACTTCCTCCTTTTCATACTATTATTCTTTTCTTGTTTTTTCGTCAGTTTCATATTTATGTTAATACTACAAATATAAAAGGCTAAATCTAGGTTCACCCTAGGATACGGTGCACCCACCTTTAAAATGTATATAATTATGAACAAAAACATATACAATTATGAATAAAAATTTATAC
Organism: Pogostemon cablin; assembly: GCA_023678885.1. Taxonomy (NCBI): domain Eukaryota; kingdom Viridiplantae; phylum Streptophyta; class Magnoliopsida; order Lamiales; family Lamiaceae; genus Pogostemon; species Pogostemon cablin. Next base: position 26,281,012 of record CM042964.1, on the reverse strand, counting down.
ACTTTGTTAATGATTTTTTTGTTAATTTTTTTAATGAAAAATTGAGTGTAAAAAAATATATAATTATTAAAAAACATGTATACAATATTGAAGAAAAAGTTATACTCATATAGATGCTAGTTTTTTTTAATGAAAAACTTTGTGTGAAAAAAATGTACAATTATTAAGAAATATGTATACAATAAAGAATAAAAAATTATACACATATGAGTGCACCGAATATCACAATCTTAAAAATATACTTTAGTTTAAGAATTAGCAAACATTTCTAACAAATATAATTTAATTTAAAAATATTTATTATCTAAAAATATCAAATTATCTCAAATTTTTTTTAAAAAAAAATATAAGTAGAAAAAAATTAAATTTTCTTAATGTCAGTGAAAAACACAATATACTTCTAAAATAGCAATCCATATAATACAAATACTCTCGCAATACTATAATAAATCACTTTTATTTTACACTAATTATAATTTTACTTACTTTTCTCAACAAAATACCCTTCATTATCTTACTTTAAACATTTTTTTTCTTAATTTCCACAAGCAAAAATATTTACGCAATATTAGAACTAGAGAGTATACAAGATTTTTTTAAAATACATTTTATTTTATAATAAATTTGTTAAAATCTATAAACTAATTATTAAAATACATTATATTTTTTTTTGTGGGGCCTCTCAAAATTGGATCCCGGGACGTCGCCCCTCTGGACATGCCTCAGGGCCGGTCCTGAGTTTACGTTATATTATCTTTATGGAGTGTTTTAGTCAGTATTTTCATAACTGGACCGAAGATCGAACTGGTGGCCTCAACGGTTCACGGTCGGACCGATCGAACCGGCGGTTCAACCGGAAAAATTAAAATTACACATTTTTTATAATATCTTATATATTTTATATATGATTATATATTAATATGTTTAGTGTATATTTAAATAAATACCTAATTAAAAAACAATAGTAATAGATTGAAAGAGGAAATTTTAATGTGAAGAAATATGATTTTTGAATTTTAAATTCTTATAATAGCTAACTACTTTGATCACAAATAAATAAATTGGAAAGAAATATACTAATAATCATTATTTTAATCCGCTTTAATAATAAATATTCCTATGAATTAAAATTTGAAATAAATTTAGAAGAAAAATTTGAATGAATATTGAATTGAAATAAATTTGGGATAAAAAATTGAAATAAAATAAAAATCTAAAAAATTTTAAAAAAATAAAAAATATCAAAACAGGCGATTTCCCGTTAGGCCGGTCCAACCGATTTTTTCGATTTTGACCTGTCCGAACCGGTTCTTCTCGGTTTTAAGCCAAAAACTGTTCTTAGCTGGTGATTGGACCAGTAACCGGACCGGTTCCCAGTCCAACCGGTCGAACCGGCCGGTTCGGTTCTGACAACAGTGGTTTTAGTGGCAGATGCAATTTTTTTACTACATGCAGTTATACAAATATTATTTTGTCTATGTAATTAACGCACGTATTTTTTATGCGAGGAAAATTAAAAAATATATATGTATAAAGTTGTTGTAATGTATATAAAAAGTGTGTATTTTATAAAATTTAATGAAAAAAAGTATATAAAATTGTTTGAGATGTGTGTAAAAAGTGAGAATTATTGAGATGCGTTTTATTTTAAAAAACGTATATAAGTGTTGAGACGAATAAAAAAAGTTCAAGCTTCATGATGTCTTTCATGGTTTTGTCAAGGATCTCAATGCACCATTTATTGACCATTGACGCTTCATCCCAAATGATCAATTTGCAAATAGAAAGAAGTTAAGAAATATCACTTCTCTGCCTTACATTGCACATTGAATTCTCGCATACCTAAAGTGGAATACGAAATCTCGAGTGTGCTTTTCGGACCCCTGGCAAAAGTAATGATACAATTCCACTTGATGCCACGTTAAACACTATGCCCACTTTGATTTAATAGAAGTCGATATCATCTTTCGTAGAAATGTCTTTCTGGTGCCTTCGTATTAGAGTAACAATTCCCGAGACGACACAATAGCACTTCGTATATATACCTATAAACTTTATTAACCCCTAATACATTATATTTTTCTCTCTGGCCTCAATTAGTAATTATTCTCTCTATCTCTATTTTTATCCATAACACAACATATTTTTTACGCATTGATTTAACACAAAATTATATATATATACTACCAAAAAATTCAAAACAAACATTCACTATTATTAACTGATTTTCGCCCAAATAAATCGAAAACAATCATAGCAAGAGTATGATGTATTAAAAGATATTATAAATCTTTTAAACCTACAAATAAGGAGGATTTACACGTGCCGTGATTTGCAAACTCATTTAAATTTGTAGATAGTATTTTTAAAGATACTAGCTTGTGGGATAGATATATGTGAGACGAGTCCATACATTGTTATAGTATAATTATTATATAGGTAAATTATATTTATTGGTATTTAAAGTATATTTATAGTGAATCATACTATAACACGTTAAAAACATACTTTAATTTATTATTCATCATACTTTAATTACAAATTAACATACTTTACCTATAAAACAATTATACTTTAACAACATGTCGATCCATCTTATAACCCGTTTCATAGGAAATTTCGTTATATTTTTAATATGATGACTGATATATATATATATATATATATATATATATATATATATATATATATATATATATATATATAAATATTAACTAAAATAGAGGATCCAAGCTGATTATTAGATGTGACTAAGTTATGCCCTATAAAATAGAGCAAACTACTGGACCAGAAAATGCAGCTGGGAATTAAATCTTGAACGAAAATGTTGACATGTTAATTAGCAGTTATAAGTTAAAATATTATTAATTAATTGATAAAATTAAATAAATAAAATAATGAGATAGGGAAAGCTCACATCAAAATGAGTACTAGTGAAATTGTAACACATAAATAGCCCACAACTAGTTTAAGACAAGATGCCACAACATTACTCAACATAAAATCCCGCCGCCGTCCCAACCACCCCTCCTCCGCCGTCTCCCCTCCTTTCCCACCACCCTTCATACTTATTTCCTACCTCCCACTCCTTTTCATGGCCAAATCTCCTAAGCAAAAGAACCGTCCCACCTCCGCCACCTCCGCCAATTCTTCAGACGACTATAACCGGCCGGAGGTGAAGCGGAAGCGGAAGAGCGTGCCGAGGGAGTCCCCACAACAACGTAGCTCGATTCATCGGGGTGTTACTAGGTATTTTTTTCCGATTTTTTTGTTGTTAGAGTATCATTTACTTCCTCCGTCCCAAAATTTTTTTGCATATTTTCTTTGTAAATTACAAAGAAAGTGTGTAAAAAATTTCGGGACGGAGGGAGTAATATTTAATCAGACTACGAGATTAATTTGCAGTATCCATCGTTCATTTGCAATATTGTGTGAAAAATGGAGGGTGAATATTGCATTTTTTGGAATTAATTTCAGTGGGTCTTGGAGATGAAGATGATATACCGTACATTTTCATGCATGTTGTCTGAAAATTGAGTGTTTTTTTTTTAAATTTATTATTGGATTATATATTTACGGGGCAAAATGGTAATTTCAGGCACCGGTGGACAGGTAGATTTGAAGCTCATTTATGGGATAAGAATTGCTGGAATGAGTCACAAAACATGAAAGGAAGACAAGGTTTATGATCAGTCATTTTCATATTTTCCACTAAAATTAATTTTTCTAATTAAAAAAATAATATTATATTTCAATTAAGCATGATTAATCAGTGATTAATTATTACAACTAATTTGTTTTCCCCCTTTTGCCCTTCTGAATACTTGGTCTATTTCGATGCTGACTGTCGTGTGGGGATCCCTCTAAATGCAGTATATTTAGGTATGTATTTTACCTCATTATTTATTAAAAAAAGTGTAAAAAATATTAATTTATTTTTTGATGATGTGGATTTTGTTTTATTATTATTGGCTCTGTTCATTTGACCTTATCCATTTAAATATTTTTTTTTAAATAATTATTTATGAAATTAATTTTAGGGGCTTATGATGACGAAGAAGCAGCTGCACGTGCTTATGACTTGGCAGCACTAAAGTATTGGGGACAGGATACAATTCTAAATTTTCCAGTAAATAAATAATTATTTATTATTATTATTTTGGATTAATGCTGTAATTTAAATCATTAGTTATAATTAATTATGATTATATATATTCAATGAAGCTCTCCACTTATCAAAATGAGATCAAGGGAATGGAGTACCAATCAAAAGAAGAGTATATAAGCTCATTAAGAAGGTATAAATTTTAATTACTGTGAATTAATGTGACAATTTTTGTTTTATTGATTATATAATATTTCAATGTTTAGTTTTAATTTCTTTTGTGAAATGACATGTTAGAAATAGCAGTGGATTTTCTCGAGGAGTATCAAAATATAGGGGCGTAGCAAGGTACGTGATATTAAATTAAATTAAATGTTCTTTTGAATTAATTTAATTTTGTTAATTTGAGTAGCTGGCTCTACTAAATATCTAATAGCATTTATTTATACGAAAATGATATTGAAATATAGCATACGTAAGAAATGCACTCGTCAATTAATGGCACATTATTATTAAAATTGCATTATTTCTATTCGTTTTACAATAAAATAATTTTGTGGGATGTGTATTATTTCTTTTAAATAAAATATAGTATATTATCACTTTAAAAAAATATTATTACTACTTATTTAGTTTTAAAAAAATCATTTTTATTAATTTATAGAAAAAAAATGCAAGAACTTTTAATTTGTATATATGAATGAATTAAATTAATTTATTTTTTCGAGAAAGTGGAGAATTCGCTTTCCAATTAATTCCAATAAATTCGTGCTTACGTCAATTGGTCCCATATCTTAAGTACTCAACTTCCCACGTGGGCAAAAAATATAACAATAGCAATCCTATATGTATACATTTTTATTAGGTTAATTTAATAATTATTTTTAAAAAAAATTGTAAGTAATCTAATTTGTTAATTAATTGTGTTTAATTAACAGGCACCATCATAATGGAAGATGGGAAGCTCGTATTGGTAGGGTGTTTGGTAACAAATACCTCTATCTTGGGACATACGGTAGATGAAGTATTTTATTTATTTATTTCCATTATTTTATAAATATTTAATTTAATCTCATGTTTTAATTGAAAAGTTGCTCTATTTTATTTTATTTTTTAAATCATGATCGTTAGTCCAGATTTAATTAAGTGAGAGAAAACCATTGTTAGCTAGCTAGGTTACCTACATTGAACAACAAACATGCATCACAATCATAACATTTATTTTATTCATTAAACGTTTAATAAATATCATCTGCATAATAGATGCTATACATAATGATAAAATGTGACACATATTAATCATCTGCATAATGACTAGCTATAAGTAATTAGATTGTAGTTTTACCAATATTGCACGGAATTAGATGCATAATGATAAAGTGACATGTTGCACATTGAATTGAATATATAAATAATTAACTAATTAGTTAGGAATATAGTATATAATAAAATATAATATAATTATATTATTTGGAGTAGAGAATAGCTAGCTATAATAATTGAAAGCAAGCAAATATGGTTGGTTGGAAGAAAATATTGATTACCAACCCTTATCTACTAGGTCTGCTAATAAACATAATTTCTTATCACCAAATTTCTCATGCAATTTAACATAATAAAGAAAATCCCAATAATATCCCCAATCCCTATTTGTTCATTATTAAGGTTGTTCACTTGTTCTTATATGGTTAATTTGACTCTGGAATAAGTTCTAATTATTCAACACTTTGACATTTTCTTTTATGCTAATATCTGTGGATCATCTTCTTTACCATTAATTACATGATGCATATGATATGAAGGAAGAAAAATTCTAACAATTTTCATAATTTGGATTTATAATTTGCTTTCAGAATTTAGTTTTCTTTTCTTTTACGTATTATTCACTTGCTATGACATAAAGTATGATATATACATGGAGTTATCTCTTATTGTATTATACATAAATTAAAGAGTATTAATTGTTCTAAAATGCATTTTTATAATTTAATAATAATTTAAAATCATAAATATATAATATGCGATTAAATTAATTTAATTTATCAAATAGTATTATTTTCCTTTTACTTATTGTTATATATTCATCTCACTTTAACTCATTATGTGAGATGGTTTAATGTAAGACTTGTTTTATTTAATTTCCAATCTTGTATATTCTTTATATTACATCTTAATAATTACATTTGATTTTTACGCATGAATTAAGTAATATGGAGTAGTATTTTAATGTATAGTGTGTTGAAATGTGTACTCATCGAAAAGTCTTCATTTTACTATATTCAAAGGTCTTTATTTTTTCCTTTCAGTAAAAGGACCATATATATGGCTCACCACTCACTACTAAAACAACTACTCATTACACATAAACTAATAATATTTTTTAATCCACGTAAAAAACAAATAGAAACATTTATGCGGGATGGAGAGAGTAATATTTTAATATATAGTAAGTAATTGTAATAATTATTTTATGTGTACTTAAAAACAAAATTTTATCTATTAAAATGATTTCATTACACAGAAAATACCAAGAATGCCCCTGGGCCCTAATCTAATTTTGGATTAAATATGTGTAGCTACTCAAGAGGAAGCAGCAGCCGCATATGACGTGGCAGCTATAAAGTATCGTGGACTAAGTGCAGTTACCAATTTTGACCTCAGCCGTTACATGAATTGCAACTTGGCCGACGAAAGCCCTCCGCCGCCGCTCCCCGTTGGTGGCGCCACCCCCTCCTCCACCCTAGGCCTTCTTCTGCAGTCCACCAAGTTCAGCGAAATGATGGAGCCCGACCCTCCACGTAACAGCTTCCCCGACTACATACAAACGTCCTTCGATTTGACCAATTTTGGAGACGATCACGACATTATCTACGGTAATCCCGACCAATTTTTGTCGCCCATGTTTCAGTGTGGGCTCGACCAAAACTAGTTACCATCATCAAAATAGATTTGTTTATTTTTATGTTTTTGACACTTGCATAATTGGATGGGATAACTTAATTAATTCTATACTTGAAAATTAGTCTCCTCAATCTCAATTATAGGAGGAGAGAGAGGTTTATGAACCCCTTATAATCAATTGGTTCTTGGTTAATTTGTAGATAGTAGACATTCATTTTTATTTATTTGATTTGGTCATAAATAAATATGTAATAATGAAAACATTTTTTTTTCCTTTGCTATATTATGTGGGTGTTTACAAAAATTGTATTTTAAGGAAGTGATTTAATTTAATTACTTTTATAATAATTATTATTAAAAGATAAGGTTGGGCATTTGAAACTTTAAAACTAGAAAAGAATGTACGTTACTAAAATATATTGAGTTAATCGCCAGAAAAATCACAGATGTTACTTCTTTACTATTTGGTTTTTCTGGCCAATTAACATTATTATATAATAATTTATTAGGATTTTGGATTCAAATTATGGTAAGATCGAATGGTATTTATACAATACTAGTACAGTCCCGCGTGCAACGGAGATATTATTTATTTGTTATTTTAAATTTTTATTTTTTAACTAGAATCAATTAAATTAAAAGTATGATTTTTTATTTTTTATTTTTTGGTAAAAAAACATTTATGTAGAGCTTCTATTATTCATAACTTATAGTAGTAATTAGATACATAAAACTCTTAATTGAGTATTTTAAATTAATACACTAATTAAATAAATGAATAAGAATAATTATACACCATTTAAATAATAATAATAATTAAATAAAATATTTTTTTTTGTTGATGCAACGAAATATTGATATTTTTTTAATCTAATTTTGTTGTTTTATGTTACAGTAATTTGTAGTTATGTACTCAGAAAGCCTTAATTACCAAATTTTTTATATAACTAAAAGTAATGGTTTATATGAAAAGAAAATTGAAAATTAAGGCCCAATTATCAATTCACCAATTATTATTTAAAAAGATTAAATAATTTGAATATTGTTATTCTTTCAAATTAAATTAATGATTTATATGGAATAGAAAGAAAATTATAGAACTAATTAATTAATAATTTATATGGAAGAGAAAGAAAATTATAGAACTAATTAAGTAAACGATAAATAAAAAATAAAAGCATTCAAGATTGGTATATATAAAATGGATTATGAGATGAGTCGACTTATTATTAATGTAAAATGTATTGTGAGACAGATCGATTCATTATTAAAATATGATTATTATATAAGTATGTTTATTAATAGTTAAAGTATGTTTGTATAATCATATTTAAATGTTATAATTTAGAAAAATATACTACTAATAAAGTATACGTTACTTATATAATATCGTATAATCAATTATATAATATCATATAATCAATTTTATTAATATATAGAGGATTCATTATTATTAGACTCATAACTTCTCATTATTAGGTTGGAAAATACCTTTATTGAGTAATCCTAATGTATTGCACTAATTAAATAAATGAGAATAATTTAAGAATTATCACTCACCATCTTAAATCATAATACAAATAAAATAAAATATCAATCAACCACTTAAATTATCAACTTTTTTATATATGTTTGAAACTAAAATACTAATTTATACGAAAATAAAAGCCAAAAATTAATTAATTCACCGATTAACAGTTTAAAGACTTAATAATTCTAAAAATATATATTATTACAAATACAAAAAAAAAATTGAATATACTCATTCATTGATTCAAATGAAAATGATTTAGAACTACACCAAGTTGCACCAATCATAATTTAATATAAAACAATAACATTTAAAATTTAAATAATATAAATTAAGTGCATAGAATATAAATATTGTGATCTCTATGAAATAGCAAGATAGTAGTGATACACTTGAAATATTTCAGTGTTCATTTTTATTAAATCATATTTATAGATGGAATAAAAAATATCAATGTAAAAAATATAAAAAAAATTGACCCAATCATTGCAATTATCATTATTAACATTAAATATTTTAAAATAAATTAATAGAATAGAGAAATTCAATTAAAGTTTTTATAGGATTGAAATTGTGTTTAAATTATAGGGTTTTATAATATCTAATGTATACATAGTTATTTAAAATTAGTTAATTCATTATTAATATGCAATCATGATATTATTAATTGGATAAAATATTTTTAAATTGGTATTTTTAAGACAATTTAAAAGTAAAATAAAATAACTTATATTATACTTAAATTATTTGAAATATTTTTTTAATATTATTTAAAAATGTTGTGAGACAATTGATTTAAAATGGAAGTAAATTTGAAAAATTAAAATAAAATAATATTTTTAAATAAATATGTAAAAATTATATATTTATTCTAATAAATAAATAAATAATCGGGCCAATGAAAAAATTGGGCCTACAATAAATTTAAAAAAATCAATTACATTTCTAATTCAATAAAAACAAACCAAAATAATAAAAATTTAGAGGAGTACATAGATGTTTGAACCCAAGACCTCCTAATAATTAGTAAATTAATCAAATTTTGACACCTCACATATTTTAAAATATTATAAATAGTGGAATGATAATATGATGACACTTCACACTTTGCAAATCTAAATTAAGAAACTTATTTTTTTTTAATATATAAGAAGATTAGTATAATATGTGCACATAAAATTTTGTCTTTCAACAAATTAATATAATATCTACAAAATTAATCAAATCTTAGTTGAAAGTAGGTACTTGAAAGTGAGGAATTTAAAGCGGGGGTTGCATAATTAAAGACAACAAAATAAGGATTAATGTTGAACCAACAAAATAATTATCACCTTTTTAATATGTATGATGTACCTATTTCTAGGCAGCCGGCAACTGTGATTGGACCCTTTTAATTTTGAATTATTTATCTAATAACAATTACTCCCTCCGTCTCATCCTAATAGATACGCTAAGTTACTCCCTTCGTCACGTCCTAATAGTTACGCTTAGTCCCGTCCTAATAGTTACGCTAACGCTTAGGACGGGACGGAGGGAGTACTTAGTTATTTATATTCACTATTTAATTTGAAGTTGATCTTTTGTGCATAAAAATATGTTAAAGGTATTGCATTTTAATTTAAAAGTATTCATTTAGTATTGTTTTTTCATTAAAAATCTCGATTAAAATAGAAAGGTATTACTCCCTTCAACCGAAAAATAATTCTACACTTTCAATTTTAATTTGTCCCAAAAATATTTGCACATCCTAAATATGGAAACAATAAAAACAAATATACAATATTAATAATCTTATCATACTGTAACAACAAAATTTATATTTATTAAATAATAAACACAAAAGAAATTACAAAGATAATTTAAGATGAATTAAACTTGATAATTGAGTGAACAATCTCTAGGTATCCTCTGATTCTTCTCTTGAGTTGACTTCATTGACTTTATCAACTTTTTGAGTCAGATCTTCGGATGAAGCTTGTCCGAGCTCTGATTTAGGGCTTTATAACGTTTATCCGGAGGCGTCGAGCCTTTGTTCCGATCAAACGTTAACTTGAAGATTTATCGCGAAGAACGTCGTTCAATTTGGTAGAACACCGTTAACTTCACGAATATTATTGGATGAACTTGATTTGAAGAAACGTTGAATCTAGGGGCCTCCACACCTTGATATCAGATTGAATGTCGTTTCTAGATTGATTTTTGAATAATAACTTGATCTTCGTAGAGATTTCAATTTTCGTCCGAGTTCTCCGGGTTTTCAGGATTTTCAAGATGTTTGGAATGAGAACTGAAGACCTTTATTTATAGGTGGAGGAAATAACTACTTGTGAGATATTCTCTCCTTAAAAAGATATGTTAGGCTTTTTCCTTTAATTAAACCTGGTGGAGGAAATAACTACTTGTGAGATATTCTCTCCTTAAAAAGATATGTTAGGCTTTTTCCTTTAATTAAACCTGCTGGACTGAATACGGGCCTATTTAATTTAATTAGGTCGGCTGAATTTGACATGTGTCTATTTAATTTAATTAGGCCTGGAGGATTTGATTTGAGGTTAATTGACTTGAATTAGGCCCACATGATTTACTGGCCCACTTAACTTGAATTGGGTCCACTTGAATTAAACACATTTGACTTAAATTTTGGCTCAAATAATTATATTAATTATTAATTATTTATTTATTTATTTATTCAAGAATTAATTTATTTAAATTTCTTAATAAATAAATATTTAATCAATATTTAATATATTTCCTTCCACATTCATATTTTATTAGGTAATAAAATTTAATTATTTACACATACTACAATATTACAAAAAAATATTATTTTTATATATAATCTAGTCAAAATCAAATACTCTCTTACTCTTAAAAAAACTTGTTTTTTAATTTTTTTAACGGACTTTTTCAGGTGTAAAAATATCATACATTTGGGTTTAAAATTTCGATTAACTTTAATTAACCCAAAATATAATCTACCAATTTTTTTTTTAATTCCCTGAAACTTTAAAAGTTTCTGAAATTTCAAAAACATTAAAAAATAAAATTGTAACCTAAAAAAATTAACAAAAAATTACATAAATTACACAAGAATTACTTATTACACAAATGACATAAAATTGGAATTAAATTGAAATTTGTAGATCATGAACAAAAAATGATCTGAATCTTGTAGATCCCCACAGGAACCAACCTGAGAAACAAAAAGAAATCACAAGAAAAAAATCATCAGATCTGAATTTTCACGAACAAAAACAAATCACAAGAGATGAAATATCATCAGATCTGAACCTACACGAACAAAAAAAAAACAACAATAAGGCAATGAAATTCACAAATTAGCGAACAGATCTACAAATCTATAGGCAAATCACACTAATTAACACAATATTTAACTCATAAAATTCACAAGTCTAAAGGCTATGAAAAAGAAAAAATAACAAACAAAACAAAAACCAGATCCGATAAATCAAAGAGAGATATGATGAACACCAACCTGAATGTGGTGCTCCAGGCAGTAGACTTCGAGGGTAGGGTGTTGGCCAAGTTATGCGTGCAGGAGCCTGTGCAGCGCAGCAGACCCTCTCCGCGGCTTGAAGCTCTCTCTCACACTCGCACGGCGACGCGGCCACGCTCAGGTCACTCCACTCCATGTCGCCGCCACCCTCCTAACCTCTCGCTCCATCTTTCTCCACCCCGCCAGCCTCCTCCGCGCGTCTGCCTCCTCCGCCGTGCCTGCCGCAAATGCCACCGTCACCAGCGCTCCCACCCTCTCCCTCTCCTCGGAGTACTCAACCACACAATCGGAGAAGGAGGGGGACTAGAGTTTGTTCGGCGAAGACGACGAGTGAGACAGTGGAACGAAAGGGGGCTAGGGATTGTTGGGTGAAGAAGACGATTGAGAGAGAGAGAGAGGAGAGAGAGATTGACAGGCTGAAATGAAATGAAATGGGAAAGGAATCTGATTCCAAATGTATTGAAATGTTAATTTACGTGTGATTAGGATTATGTTAATTACTCTTAGAATTTTAATTTGTACCAAATCTAAAATTTAATGCTAATTATGGGTTTAACTCAAATGACATTTTTGAAATTGTTTAGTAGGGGGGATATATTGGTAATTATTTTTTGCCAAAAATGGGGGCGAAGGGTATTGTGGGACGTCCAAATGTAGAAAGTGTGAAGGTATTGTGGGACGGAGGGAGTATATCATATACTTTATTCTATTCAATTACCCAAAAATACATTTTCTCTTTCTTACATTATATTCTGTGTAACAAATACGTGCATGTATTATTGGAATTTATTACAACAAAATGTTACTTTTCTTAAATTATGTTCCACAAATACGTGTATGTATTATTGGGACGGGAAGAGTAACATTTTATTAAGTTTTTTTATTCCAAAAAATTATCGATATATATTTTTATACCAAGGGAAATAACATTCAATATATAATAATATAACATTATGATGGAATTGATCATCCAAGACCTGATTTTCATTTTAAGACTTACAATGAAATTTATTTTCTCATTTCAAATTATAGAACATAATTTAAAAATATTATTATATGCCTTCAAATAAAATTATAAAATCAAAGTATATGTATTTTTATTAATATATTATATTTTTCTATAATTTATATTGAACTCGAAAAAAAATAAATTTACTACTAACTTTAATTTGAGAAGAAAAATTAAAATTAAGCCTTTAAATGAGGCACTCCTAAAATAAAGCCCAAAATTGAGATCAAAATTGAAACATAAAATAAAATTTGAATCTTTATATGAGAATTTTCCTAAAGAAAATGGTGGAAAAGCCTTCTGCATAATCCAACAGCTTTAGAGTAAGAGTTTCAAATCTTATCTTCCTTTCCTTGCTGTCATAGTTAAATAGTAAGCCTTTTTTATTTACCTCCTCCACTAAGCCATCAATAGTTGGGGAAGCAGGAGAACCATTTTGAGAAGACACGTTGGAGTCCTGCATTCATTTTCCTTTGTAACAGCAGTCAAACAATAAGCATTCTATAATTTACCTCCTCTACAAAGACATCAATCATTAGGGAGGCGGGAGAGTCATTTGCGAAGGCATGTTCGAATCTTACTTTTCCTTTTTATTTACAACTATAGTTAAATAGTAAGTCTTTTGTAATTTATCCCCAAGAAGATAGGAGAGCCACTTGAAGCACATCTTGCAATTTATTTCCTTTACCTCTTCCACCAATCTCCAGAGTAGAGGTGTTATGGGCCACTAATGATGACGTACACCATTAAAGGAGCACAGTTAAACAAATTTACCTTCTCTCCATGCATATCATGTGATTTATCTCATCAACCAATCCTTAGTGTAGGACAGTGAGGCTCCTTAATGGTGGGATACACTATTAAATGAATGTAGTCAAACAGTAAGTCATCTTTATAAGTCATTTGAGACAGTAGAGTTACTTGAAACATATTACCATTTACCTCTTCCATCAATTTCCAAAGGCAACGGTAGTCCTTAATGCCACCATCAAAGGACCATGTATATATATATATATATTTTCTTTTATTTTTTTTACCATTTTCATTTAAAAAAAGCATTTATTATATATATATATGTATATTACATTTTAAAAATGTAAAAACCATTCTATCCGTTAATTTCAAATGTATTCACTTGATCATTTTGAATTCTATTTTATTTTTCCTAATTTGATAAAAAAGAAATACACATAAAATTAATACTATATACTACATTTTAAATACTAATATTTTTTAATTCACATAATAAAAAATAAATGATACTTGAAGAGCAGTGACTCTCTTGTTTTGCACGCCTACAGAGAGAAACTTCAAAAAAAAAGTACCAACGCAACATCGAAAGAAAGAGCAATCCACTATATGCTTAACTCAGGCTTTAAGACAAACGAAGATACCATATCCTGTTCTTACTCTTATTTGATTCATAATGAGTTAGATACTATACAATCGATTTTAAAAATTATTAAAAATGATAGGATTTACTTTCAATTTGCTTATTTGAACTTTATTTTTGTTCGGGTTTTGAATATGTACTATTCATGTTCGCGCTCGACTCGTTTAACACTCCTAAAATAAGGCAAACGATAATTCCGGACTGAATGTATATAATTTTTATTTATTTATTTATTATTTGAAAGTGAACTCAAACAAAATTATGGGTTGAAAATAAAATTTTCCTTTTTATTTGGTTGGGATCCGACCCACACCTTCGGATCTAAGGCTCCGGATATGGTTCTTAAAAACGAGTGGCTATCTTCTTGACCCGAATTATCACCTTCAGCGAAATCCAAGTGAAAACCACTGCGCCAATTTCCCCAAATGGCTTCTCTCCACTCTTCCATCTGCATCCATGGCTACCGCCTTCTCTCTCTATAGCTCTTCTTTCTTGCATCACTGCATTCCAGCATTCGCTTCTAACTTCAAACCCAGAGCATCTTTATCAACTTCTTCATCCATGGCTGCCACCACGGTGAAGGTGGTTCCCGCAGTCATAGTGGGCGGCGGCCGCGTCGGAAAGGCTCTTCAGGACATGGGTGGTGGCGATGATGTCGTAGTGAAAAGAGGGGAACCCGTGCCACCTGATTTCTCGGGGCCCATTCTGGTTTGTACCCGAAATGATGATTTGGATGCGGTGCTTGATTCCACACCCAAATCGCGCTGGAGCGGTAGGGTTTTCAATTGTTAAGATTCTTATTTATTAATAGTAATTTATTGGGTTTGTTGTCGATCCTGTATTGTTGTTCGTGCTATCAAAAACCCTCTTGAGTATATCTGTATGACTAGTGTGTTAATATCAATGAGTTAAATCTCTCTCTTGAGCTCAATTTTATTAAATCTCGATTGATGGAGCTCTTAAAATCAATGAATGCTCTCTCGTTTAATTTGGTAAAGACTTTCTTAATTTAGTTTGTCTTGAGCTCAAATTTTCTCATGAAACAACTCACAATTAGGAATTTGATATTTAGCTTTCATTCTTTTTCACTGATAAATGTAGAAGTATCTTAACACTAATGATGTAATGAATTGATGGAGATTTTGATTTATTATTTACATCTTGTTCTAGCAAGTAGTAAGCTCCTGAGCCATGAATAAATTTCTGAGTTAGTCTCAGCTAGGCAAGAAACACCATAGCACTCAACTTAGCTTAACTTGAATGCTGACTACAGATGATATGGCATTTAATTTAGGTTTGTTGCGCAATTGTATATTTTAAGATGTTGTATTTTGTGTTTTTAAATATATTAGGTTTGTCTAGAATACCAATTGCTCAGTAGTTGGGGTTATTTGTAATTTAGATGGTGACGCATGGTGATGATGATTCTTAACAATGTAGCAGATTTGGTGTTTTTCCAGAACGGAATGCTGGAGCCATGGTTTCAAAGTAAAGGCCTAGGGGATGCTGATCAAGTTTTAGCATATTTTGCGGTGTCGAAGCTTGGTGAACCTCCTGTAGATGGGATAACTGACACGAATCCTGAGGGGTTGACAGCTGCTTATGGGAAGTGGGCATCTGCAGTTGCTGAAAGATTGCATGCTGGTGGGCTTACTTGCAAGGTAGAGTATTTTGTTTTGTATTTGTTTCTTATATTTGGTGCTAGCTTATTGCTAAAATACAAGTGGTTAAAATTTTATATTTTTTCCCCTCTGTTTTTATGCTTCTCTAAAACATAAATTGTTCTGATATCCTACTTCAAATCCACATGAAAGTGTGGAAGGACATATAACTAGGGGTCAACCTTTACCTACGATGTTTTAGTTTGAGTTAGATCTCCCTAGCTTATATGCCTAACGTAGATAGGGATATGTTTTTGATAACTTTTGCGTTGTTTGATGATTAGGCATGTGATATTTGGATTATTTAAAAAGTTAGTTTGATGGAAGAGGTGATTTGGATCCAATGCAGAGGTGTGTAGGTTTTTTAGATGTGGATATCGATCAGATTTTAGAATCTGGATGTTGAGATCTGTAATCGGAAAAGAATAGGGATTTCACCATCTCCCATCTGGACATTGAAACTTGGAATTCCTGGTAAAACATACCCTAAAAAGTATCCCATGGCTGGGGAGAGTTGGAGATAGAAAAGAATTCACTTATAAGAATTCACCCTAAAGAGTGGATTGAAGTTTTTTCCTCCTTTACTCCACCTATTTTATTCTCTAGTGTTATTCAAGATGATAATTTCCTAATAATTTTGTGCAATATATTAGGAAATGGATGCTGTGATGTTTATTAAATTGATTAAAGACTTAATTTATATATCCTGATAAAAAACTTATGTTGGGAAAAACAGGTGCTTGAAAAAGATGCATTTCAGAAACAAATGCTGGAGAAGCTTATATGGATATGTGCTTTCATGCTTGTTGGAGCCCGTCATCCCGGAGCAACTGTAGGTGCCGTTGAGAAGAAACATCGTTCTGAGGTAAAACAACTTGCATTTATTGTTCTTACAAGGCTGAAGATATCCTGTAAACCTCTTTCAACATAAGAAGAAAATGTCTATATTGTAAACATCTAACATGGAAATTAATAATTATCACTTGTAGGTATCTGCCCTCATAGCTGAACTTGCTGGGGCTGCAGCTGCCGAGAAAGGTATAGTCTTCGAAGGAGGGATAGAGGATCGATTGTGTGCTTATTCACGAGCTGTTGCTCACTTCCCTACGGCAGTTAAGGAGGTAAAGAACACGAATATTTCATTCCTTATGCATCGATTATCAGGATAGCAAGAGCTTACGCTATCATTATGAATTTTTTGCACCTGCAGTTCAAGTGGAGGAATGGATGGTTTTATTCACTCTCTGAGAAGGCAGTTGCACAAGGCAAGCAAGATCCATGCCCTTTACACTCTGCATGGCTTAAAGAACTCAAGATAGTGTAACGTGCACGACGTTTGTGGTTAACTCGATTTTCATCTTCATTCGACGCTGTATATGAATGACTGCAAATCGGGCTGGCTTGTCTTGTTTGCGCTCATGCTATGCTCGTCGTGCAAAACGTGCAGTTTTATGTGGCATGTTGTCAGCATAATGTAATGAAAATATGTGCAAATTGATGAAAAATGTCATCTTGGTCCTAAATGCAAATACAAGAAAGAATTTGAACCTCCAAGGGAATGGATAGTTAACCTTTGTTGAAGCAATTGCCCATCTTGAAATGTAGTTGAAAATCAAACGAAGTTCTCAATTGAAAAGGCACAAATATAGTCAATGTTGAAATCAAACTTGAATTAAATTTAATGAATCATATGAGTACTCAAACTTCTTATAATTATTTCTTCTTTCGTAGTATATTTTTTTGTTGAAAAGCTATAACCTAAAATTATTACTCCATTAAACTTCACATTTTGCGTAATTAATTTAGTAATTGTAATCACGTGACATAAATCTAATAATAATTGGCATTGAAATAATATGGAATAGAGAAAATTGAATGACAAATTTTCCTATATCTACATTAAGAACTTATACACTTTGCTAGCTAATTTCTAATCACTTAATTTTTTTTTATTGAAAATAGTATATAAAAAAATAAAATTTATATATGATTGCTTCAATAACTTAAATTAAATTGAAGAGATGATCTCATCTACCTTGTAATTATTTTAATTAAGTTATCTAAAAATCATACCTCAAATCATAATGCATGAACCATCTCACATCTCATAGTCAGTAAAAAAAAAATCTTCTAAATATACATAATTGGAGTGGCTAATACAAATTGGGCTATTCAAATTTAAAGAAGAGTTAGTTGTGCTTTCGGTACACAAGTTGTATAGATATAATAACAATTTGTTTTAAAATGGAGTAGTATATACTTTAATTAGCAAGAGTATAATTTTTTCATTGAAAAACTCAACTAAACTATGAATATGTTTGATTAAAAAAATTAAGTTTTTTTTTTTCTAAAAATTATGAGTGTAATACTAAAACATACAACTTTAAAAAAATGTAGTATTTGGGACACGATGTCCCGTAAACACAAGTTTTAGCCTTCAAAGAAGTACATATACAAAACAAAGAAACTTAAAAATAAAAATAAAAATGAGATTACTCAGATGATATTTAATAAAACAATATAAAAAACATCAGCTTAAGAATAACACTTTTTTTTTCCCTTTAAAAAACTATACTCCGTATGGAGTAATTATTTATATAAAATCATCATTTTATTTTATTCCATATTACTCCATTATGATTACACTGTTTGTTAAATCTGTGTAAATTCCCGCCAAGCAGCTGTTCATCAACGGCCTCTACTCCCCTTCAAATCAAGAAACCGTCTCTCACTCCAACTCACTCTCCATTTCGAAATCCCACTGCGAACAGATCTACCATGGCGGAAAACCCTAATCCTAATCCCCAAACCCGTGTAGAAATCAAGGCTATTCAACCCCGAATCTCTGTTGAACTCACCGCCGAAGAGCTGCTCAAAGAACAGAAGATCCCTTTCCCCTTCTTCAGGCGCCTCTCTCAGAGAAAGGATAGCACATGGGTCATCTCCGTTTTCGTCATCCTTCATTTGATTGCTTTCACTGCCACCATGATTATCAACGATTATTGGGGGAATTCTCACGCGCACTGTGTTTTCAAACAACTCGGGAGGTTCTCGTTTCTGCCGCTTCTGGAAAATTCCCTTCTCGGCCCCTCTGCTTCTGCGTGAGTTTTGCTGTTTTGGGTTTCGATTTTCTTGAAATGATGTGTTCTGAAAAGTGGTTGATTTAGTGCTTGCTTTTCTGTGTATAAGTTTATTTTCTTGGATTGATTTAGGGTTCTCGAATCATCCTGGAAATGTTCAATATCTTGGATAGTTGACTTGTCAAGTGAATCATTTTTTTAGTTTGGGTTTACTTTATCCTGAATCAATCTGTGAACCATCGTTTGTTGAATTTAGGTTTTATGAAAGTTGGTTTGTTGTTGATCTGTATAGAGTTGAGTCCTGTGCGTGATGTATAATCCATGTGTTTTTTGTAAATTGATTCAACCAATCATATTATCGATCTTTTGATCAGTTTTCTTGAACCTGTGTGTATCCAGCATTGCATTTTTTTATTGATCTATCAGGATTCAGGTCAGTTGGGGTTCATTTGATGATGATTTTGTTGTTGATGATCTAAGACATTATGGAAATTTATCTGGCATGAGAACAGTAGACATTTACAATATTCTGGGAAACATTTCCTGCACTATTATTTCTTTGATTTTATTCCTATGAGGTGCAGATTACATCATTTAGCTTTCTCTAGCTGTGTGAGTTGATTGTTGAGCCATTAGGAGGTAGTGACCCACAAATTCTTTACAGGCTTGATGCAATCGGGGCTCTTCGTCTGAGATATTTCACAAATGATCATCAAATTTGGCGTCTCTTCACAAGTCCATGCTTGCATGCAGGGCTATTCCACCTTATCATCAGTCTCTCTGGTGTAATTTTTGTTGGGGTTCACTTGGAGCAGGAGTTTGGATCACGTAAACCTTCATCCAATGTATAAAAAATTGAAACCTTATGTTGATTCAACTACTTACATTTATATCCTCTATTCTGTGATGTGCAGTGAGGATAGGATTTATCTACATACTATCTGCTCTAACAGGTGCTCTGCTAGCTGCCCTATTTCTCCAAGATAGGCCATCAGTTGCTTCATCTGGTGCGTTATTTGGATTACTTGGCACCACACTATCTGGGCTTATTCAGTATTGGAAAGTTTACACTAAAAAGGTTATGGATCGATGTTCATTTTATGGTTTACTCTTTTACTAATCATTTTAATCACATACTATAGATATCATCTCTACTGATTTGCAGTTCAAAACTCTTATTGTCCTTCTGATTATCCTGATGTTAAATGTCATCCTCGGTTTAATGCCATTTGTCAACAATTTTTCAAACATTGGGGGCTTCATCTCAGGGTTCCTTGCCAGTTTTATCCTCCTATTCAAGCCTCAATCAATGAAAGTTCATCAAAATAAAGGAGGTATATTCAAATACAATCAGTCTTTCAAATCCAGGAGGAAGTGGAATAGACCAGTCTTGAGAGTCGTCTTTCTTGTCATCTCCAGTCTTCTGTGAGTCTGTCTCTATTGTTTCCTTCTGTCACTTGAGCTTGTACGTAAACATAAAATCTTGATCAAATTTTCTTCTTTACACAGACTTGCAGGAGCAGTTGTGGCTGTTATTCGAGGCATAAACTTGAACAAATACTGCGGATGGTGCAAGTATATCGACTGTGTCCCATTAAGATGGTGGAGTTGCAGTGACAAAACTATGGGGTGTGAGGTATAACTCGTAGTCTCTTTCTTTCTTCCAGAAACTGCTAAGTGAAATACATGTGATTTTTCTTTTGTGTGTTCTGCAGACAGTGGTAACTTCGGAGCAGCTGACTTTAAGTTGCTCGGACAATGGCAAGTTTAGAGTATTTCCCTTTACTAATGTCTCGAGGGCAAGGATTGAGGACCTCTGCTATCTCGTCTGCTCGTGAGAGGTCGTCTCTGTGGAGGAACACGCAACACACGGGAGGATGCATTTTTGAATCCCATGTAAGATACAGACTAGAGATGAATTTTCAGCATACTTTGCTTGATCATCATTCTTTGAAGGTGGGGTGATGACTGAGAATTATAGCATCATATGTACAGATCTGCCTTGAATTGGTTTCTGTATAGAATGAGATTTTTGTAATCTCCATTTACCATTGTCATATTTTAGGAGCATAATTTGCAACAAATCATGTAGAGCTCCACTGCCAACATATTATCAACTCAACTGTACTGATTCTCAACATAAAAGCATGATTTTTGTAGAACATAAATAATTTCTCAAAAATTTCTCAAATTTTTTAGAGCATACATGACCCAAAAAATTGGGAATTCTAGCAACATTTTTATTTTAAAAAAAATTGTAACAAAACAATGTTGTATTTTTATATGAGTGATGCTCCTGTGCACTCGGGCGAACGAAGCACATTCCTTGCGCCTTTGCAATTCTCATACCCTTTACAATTTAAACTCCTAACAATACATAGGTTTAAATAGAATTGGAGGGAGAGGGTTGTGCTCACATGAGGACACGGAGTATTTTCGGTGTTCCCGGGGGCGCAGGAGCTTTTGCCTTTTAATATTTATTCCAATTTAAACTGAATTTTATTGGGTTCAAGTTTGTTGGATCCAATTATTTTAAATTATTAAATGTGCAAAAGTTGTTGTGATAATATAATTGTGAATATTTATAAGAAGTTGAAAATTATATAGCGTTGGGGATGCCCAAACCAAAAGATACTATACGTTTTCGTAATAATGTTGGTACAAATGACAAAAGAAATACTTGTAGGACAAAATCTTGAAAACTTGGCTTGTTTCTAATTTCAAGAAGTTTATAGGTTCGATGTACAAAATAATGAAACCTATGGGACTAAAATGCTATTTTCTAAAATATTCACATGTTTTTATCTGTTTCAGAACAATGATAAATGAAGAGCAAAGAATTGAAGTGAGGGCGTATCCAGATGTTTGCGGTGAAAACACACTTGTGTTTCTTTCATTTGAATCGTCAGGTATTTTTATCTGTTAAACTTCGATTCATTCATGCTTTCTGCCTCATTTCAGTTAAATTCTTCGGAGAAGCTATTCTATTGGCGTTGTAATTTTTCATCGATAATTTTCAGTCCGTCGTGAAGGTGAAGTTATTCAATTCTCCGTGTCGAATGTTTAAGGCTTGTGGTATTTGTTGCTTCAGAAATATAATAATTTTGATTCACTGCTCGAGTTAATTTAATTTCGTTGGGTTGGAATGTGCGTGATTTCTCTTTATTCGGTTGTGTTTTATGTTCTCTTTGAAATTCTAGAGAAGGAATTTGTGAATTGAAGTTAACTTTAGATTTAGCATGAGGAGATATCGTTACCATCTTTTGTGTGATTGAACAGATAATTTCAAGGCAATATGCAGATGTCATTTTACACCGTCCTGATTTTAAAAGGAAATGCTGCTCTCTTAACAATGGAAATACTAGAAATCAACGTATAGAAAGGTAATTTGGACCTATGTTTAGAACCAGTTAGATTAGATTCTTTACTAAAGAGCAGCTATAATATGAACATTTACTTGGCTTTAAACTAAACATGGACTACTCCAGCTTAGTTGTCTTCATCTGAAAGTTGGCCGGTGATGTTAATTCAATGATTAGTTTTAGATCTGTTGAAACCAAGTCAATTTCATTGCGAGTATACATGATATTCAAATGGAAATATTTACCAACAATTTTCCTTTTGTAGGACTGCCAATAAACCCATTCAAGCTGCATTATCAGGTGCAACTGATAATGTGATGCAATCAATTGTTTGGCATCATTCTACAATGTGGAATTAATGGTTCCTTTGGCCTTTACCATCAGGTGTAAATGGAACCAAAATTTCTTCTTCAGTTGAGGAGTTCATCATTACAGCCAGTTCTCCTGATAAAGACAACCAAATAAAGGTAAACATACAATATCATCCTACTTCATTCCTAGAGATATATAACTTTTTGAATGTAGAGCATCCAAAGTATGAAGTAATATGGCCAGTTAGCCACAAGGATATCAATGATTTTTAATCCCTTCTCTGAAACACAAATTGGAAAAATAACAAAATAAAAAAAAGAAAGAAAGAAAGAATGAACGAATCTATCAGACTTCTTTATGTCGGGTTCCAAGTCTAAGTAAGTAGAATCTTTTCAAAATGATGAACCACAAACACAGCATGCCTTAGTGGTTACACAAAATGACTATTTGTGTACATTAGCTCTATAAATGCGTGTTGCAAGTCCAGTTATATTAATATGTACTACCTTTTAATGTAATATTTATTAAGTGCAAAACATTGATATATTGTTTCACTTATCAATTGAATTGATAAAAATGACTCATCAGTCATCACATAATACCATTCAGAAACTCGCAGATCATAAATCAAACCATGCAATTGCTATACTTAGTGTTATATTGTAGATACCACCATCTTTCCATACATTGTGAATCATAATATAAACATTGCACAGTGTTGGTATGAAAGAGTATAGAGTGGACTCTTACCTGTAGACTGTAGTCATGGTAGTTCATGAAAAAGAAAAGAGTACTTGTAGCTTATTTCTTTTATATTGTTTCCTTACAGATAAGTGTAAAGGTATCAGGTACTAAAACTCAAGCAATATATGATGAAGTCTTTTACAAAATGGTTGAAAATGCCCAGCCAATTCCAGGTTTTCGAAGAGTAAAAGGAGGTAATTCTCATTTCAACTATGGAAGTTGTTGAATGCCCGTGGCTTCCGCAATTTCCTATGCTTGAATTTTTCTTAACCAGTATGTTTAATTTTTGTCGCCATCATCATCATCATCATCATTTCTATTACTATTATCATTATTGTTGTTCTAACATGTTCTATGATACGCATTGGCATTGTCTCCTCTCGCAAAACTCACAGGAAAGACCCCTAACGTAAGTGGCTGAACTTCCATTCTCAAAGCTTTTTATCCGTTTATTTACTTTTATATACATTATGGAGTTCTTGAAATAGAGAATACAAAGAGACAACCTGTGTAATCCCATACTAACTTTTTATTTTTTTAGACATCAATTATATAATTCTGTGAGATTCATAAATCATAATAATGCATTTGTTTTGCAGTATCATTTCTTAAGGGTTCAGGCATAAAAAAAGAGTTTTCTTTTAAGAATGATAGAAATCAATGCTCTTCAGCACCATTAAGAAAAGTGTTAAATTTAAGTTCCCTTTTAGGTAATTAGCGATGAAAAACGAAGGCCAATCTCTGTCGCTATATAAAGAAAATCTTTATGTCATGTATTTGTTTCCAGTTTTTTGGCTCCTGGTTTTTGTTAAATAGGAGTATGCTTTAGTGACATTATTATCATCCATGTTGTCATTAAAATTTCTTAAACCCACACTACTAATGTTGATTATTTAGTAGTTGGGAATTTTTTTCCCTTAGTATAATTCAAGTTTCGTAATCATGTTCTCCAGTGCACAACAATTTTATATATGAATAGCTGTAACTTGCAGATACCGAAAGACATTCTACTGGAAATACTAGGGCCATCAAAAGTGTATGAGCAAGTTATTAGGAAAATAATCAGTAATGCCATTGCTCAATACACTGCAAAGGTATGCTTTTGTACTGGTTTGAATGCTTACTTTATTATTGTTTATTTACTCTAATATACTTACATTCATCAGCTTTTGATGTCATGTCTTTTTTTTTTTCTTTAGAAGTGTTTGAAGATGTCTTTCAATTTTATCAAAATGTATTTTGCTGAGGAAATTTAAATTAATGAATACCTAATAATTGATCACTGCATGCTGATTCTTACAAATGAACCCTGATGATTAACATTAATTTGCTCTTCTTTTTTCGGTTACACGTTTGTGTTTCGTTCGGTGCAGGAAGGTTTAAGTGTCGATAAGGATCTGCAAATTGAACAGAGCTTAGAAGATCTTGAAGCTGAATTCCAACCTGGTGGCCACTTCAGGTTCGATGCGTTAGTGCGATTCCAGGATTTGAAGTGATACACTTTTTTTAGGTTTTTTTCTAATGAATTAACTCAACTGCACAAGTGTGACCATCAATGAGATTTCAATCTTAGTATAGTATTTCTTTTTCGAAATTTATATTTCAGATTTTCCCCTTGTATGACTATTTTAGAGTATGTATTCGCATCTAATTATTTATGCTTGAAATAGGAAAATCCTAATTTGTTTTATAGAAATTTTAGGGAAACGTTGTACAAGACTTTCTCATGTTGAATACTATGAATTGTTTATTTATGTAAATAAATTGTCCCACTATAATTTTTCACTAATTTGAGTATTATTCTTTATTAAAATGTTATTTCTCTTTCGTAAGTGCCCTTGAGCCTACCGTTATTTCCGCCCATTACACATACATCTTGCGGAGTTGGGCCCAATTTTAAGATTCTACTTCAGCCCAATATTTGCAGCCATTTGAGCCCATTAGCAGCTGGGCCCTGCCAACAAAGGAACGATTTTCATTTAAACCTTTAAAAGACGATTTACAACTGGGATTTAAAAGAAGCTATACCTATATCATATCAGCTTGCAGCTAATTCAGCGATTATCGTATTATTAAAAATAAATAAAAAAATCATACTCCCACCGTCCCAGGAATACATTCGCATTCTCTGGCACGGAGTTTAAGAAAAGTAATTTTTTTATGTGATGTAAGAAAGAGAAGGGGTATTTTGGGTAATTGAGTAGAATAAAGTGTATGATATAGTTGACTTTGACTAGATTGTGTGTAAAAAGAAGGTGACATTTTTGTAATATTGTAGTATTGTAAGATTATTGATATTGTGTATTGTTTCCATTTTTAGGGGGTGATTGTATTTTTGGGACGGACCAAAATGGAAAGTGCGAATGTATTCTTGGGACGGAGGGAGTATTATTAAGTTAAATACTTCACATATCTTTTTGTACCAAAACTTATACTCACTCCATCCGTCTCATTTCAATGTTTACATATTTTTATTTTGGGCGTCCCATTTCAATCTTTACGTTTCCCTTTTTGGTATATAGATCCACCTAAAACAATTAATATATCATCATGGGACCCACATTCAACACTAATACACAAACCCACCTTATATTAAATATTATATCTTTCCACCTACTATCTATTAAAATATTATTCTTTTTAATCAACGTACAAAAAACAAACATAAGTATTAAAACAGGACGAAGGGAGTACACATTTTTAAAGTAGCAAAACACATCATATTATCACTCTAACAAAAGGCGTGAAGGTCATACATATATATTGTGGGTATTATCTACCCTCCCTCACTAAAGAGGCATAATGGGCATAAACAAAGCCCCTGATACGCAGGGTTAAATAAAAACCCAACTGAAGTTTCGACATGGACTTAGTCTTAAGAGTCGAGTTGGTAGGCAGGCTAGAGAATGTATCGTCGAATATTCCATTCAAATAATGAATTCTAGCCAATTAAAAGGATCTTCTGATCAATGCAAAGATCATTTGGATTCAATTAGTAATGAGGATTTGAAATATCACGCATTGATCAATCAAAGAGAGATTTAACTACTAAAAGAAAGATCGATTTTTTGGGATTCTTCCTTTCTTCAAACGGAAGGAACAGAGATAAAATCAGATTGATTCCTGAAATGCCAATTTGAACATTTTTGAATATCCAAGAATTTCTTTGGAAGTACAGCTTTGAGTTATATGTGTATCTCCAAGAGCTTTTAGCTCCACTTTCAATACAAAGAGTACATACATCTCCCAATTGTTCATGTTTGTTTAGTTTGTTTAGTCAATTTACATGGAGTATTATTAATCCAACCCAATTTCATTAGGACGAAAACAACTATCTACAAAATGATGTTATTTATACGTCTCCTCTTTACTCTTCCTGACTAATGGGCTATTGTACTCTTTCCTTTTTATATATATATATATATATATATATATATATATATATATATATATATATATATATATATATATATATATATATATATATATATATATATATATATATATATATATATTTATTTATTTATCCTATGTTTAAGAGTATAGAATATATTAAAATGCCTAATTTACAAAAATAACTATGGTTCGGTTGTTGGTTGGGTAAAATAAATGACTCAATTGCACATATTTATGATTTGATTGTGCATATTTTTATGATTAGGTTTTACATATTATAATTCATTGTACATATTTATAACTCGTTTAAAGCTTTTAAATTGAGTGATAAATCAAGTCAATGATATTTTCGACATATTGAACATTTTAATTTGTTATTAAATAGGGGGGTCATTTAAAAAATCTATTAAATTTATTAGGACATATAGATGGAACCTAGGGAGTACATATTTTTATAATAAAATCTTTTACTATAATATTGCCCCCACGGGTATACTGCCATTAAGAGGTATCCATAAAACATTGTTACAATAGAAATTATTAAAGTTCACATTTCACATTTTAGATAGATTACACTGATGAAGAATAGTTTTCCAGAACAAATATTTTGTGATTATACACCAAAAATCAATGAGCTTGTGAAAGACTAATATAACCTATGATATTTCAAACGATTAAACCACTAATTCAGAGAGAGATGGCAAAAGAAAGCAAAAATGTTGTAATAAATGTGCTAAAGGAACTTCAATTTTCCTTTAGCCACTGATTCTTTTGCGATCCGGAGACGACAAGTCGCCTTGTTGGCCCCTGTTAATCCATCGCATGCATCCCCGGCCCCAAGAGTCACAGCAAAGTAAAGATAAATAGTGCATAGAAATGCAAGAAGGGCAAGAGCAATTAAAAGAAACCGATGTCTCTGAAGCAAGGTAGAACAGCTTCCCAATTCATCTCCTCGTGAGTACTGCTTCTTCGTTGTTGGTTGAGAAAATGCAGTCTGAGGCTGTGTCCTCCGATGAGGTGAAGTTATCACATTCTCGAGAACCATTGATTGAAATTGCTTTGCCTTTGACAAGACAATTCCTGCACACACATTGTTCATATTATAAGAAAGAGAAGAGCATAATAATGCACAATCGTGTTGATAAACAAAAAAAGGAGTCCCTTTAACTAAAGATGAGCTGATTTATTTGGGCGACCAATGGTTTCAAGTTAAATAAATCGAGGGTTCATTTATTGACCAAGAATAGTACTTTAATGCACGACCAAGAAAGAATGTTTATGCAGGCTAGATTTTTATGGTAGTTGTTTTAATTGCATCCAAGTCAAGTGGTATTTGTTCATTTTAAAAACCACAGACTTTGACCAATTCCAGTGAGTAGTGGCTATGAGAATTCTAAAACAATCCTAAAAGTTCAAATATCACAGAGGATAATGATTGTCCCAACAAAGTGATAGTGGGTGTTGTTTAGAATAAGATCAAACAAATTATTCAACAAAAATACCATAATTCATAGGTTCAATGCACAATCAAAATAAGTAAAATGCCCCCAGCACTACAAAGAAATCTTAAAATATATCGAACTTATTCTAACAATTAAAAGTAGCCAAAAGAAAGATATGCTTGAATCTATAAATCAATAAAATCATCACTTCACACCCACTTGATGACCAAGCCTAAGTGAAAACAATCAATTAAAGTATTCTACTGAGGCAATACATCGAGTTTTAACCAAAGATTAATCTTTTTTGCAGCATGGTGGTTGAAAAAACTTTTCTGAACCTACGCATCAAACGTTTCGGGATTCTTTTGGCTAGAGGAAAAATACTAAGGCACCTAAGCAAGATTACAGGGTGATAACAACATGATGCTTCATTTAACTCATTATTTTTTCTGTTTAATCCTCTCATCTGCAATTCAGTTTCTTTCTACTTGCACATCATTTAAGTAGTGTCAACAGATCAAATGAAGCTCAATAAATCCGTATCGAAGCAACATCCAATCTAGAACCATTTGCAACTACACAAGTAAATCCCTCAACATAACCCCAAGTTGTTAGTTAATCCAACATCTATTAAGCTTTCCTCCTATCCCCAAATTCAATCACAGCTCTAGAGTTCACTCCTTGTGACCTTTGATTTGCTCATCGGATCAAATCAAGAAAACTCGAACCCTAACTAATTTCAGCATTAAAAAAAAAGTGGGAACTCCAACAATAATGCACAAGCATCAATTCAATCTCACGCATAAATCCCATTCGCTCCAGAAAACCTAATCCCAAATCACCAATCCCCCCCTCCTCCAATAAAAAATCGATAATCCAGCCATTAAATCATAAAAATCACCAATTCAATTCCGCAATAAATTCGACAGATCTGCAAGAACCCACAACAAAAATGGCAGAAAATGAACTTACTGATTAAGGAAAGGAGAGAACCCCACCAAAGATCCGGGGTGATGACAGCGACCCAGTTGGAAAAAATCCAGATTAATTCAACACCTCAAGTAAGCAACAAAGAGCATTATCTATCAAGAATGATTCAACAGAAATCCTTCAACATTCGTGAAAACGATCTGCGCTAGAGTCTCGGGTAGATATAGGGATGGTTTGCCGGCAACAACGCGCTACGCACTTTCCAACTAAAAATGTGTGGGGAAGGAAAGAAAGGATTCCAGTTGAGTTGGAACACGCAAAAATGGGCTCACATTATCTATAATTACTCCTTTTTTTAATCTAAATTTCTCTTAATTGCGTTTTAGTTTATTTTAAACTATTTATTTATTATTTTAGAGGAGAATCACTTATTAAAGTATGATGATTATAATAAAAAATATAATATATTTATTAATTATTAAGGTATGTTAGTTATAAATAATAATATAACAGTATAACACCCTAAAATCGTTTGTCTTTTCATAAACATAGGTATGTACCTTATGGCTTATGGAGTGTTTTTTTATAGTATTAATTAATGGTAATCTAATCTAAAAATTATTAAATTCAATATTTTTCTCAATGAAAAAGGACAAAAAATTGTTGTATTTAGCATTAATTAAATAAATTAATTGATGATTATGTTGTCCCTTTCTCTCTCTAGTCTCTAGAGTGTGAGTTGAGCTTTTGAATATAATTTGGGACGGTTTTGTTTTAGCTGACCTTTGCTGCCATGTAGGGTCAAATATAGATGGTCAATTTTGTCATTTTCTTTTTTGGCAATCTTTCATATTGAATAGTTGCATAATTCGAATCTAGCAACTTTTGAATATTTATTGTATAAGATTCATGGTATGATTTGTCAACTTTTATCTTATAATTTCAAAATTTCATTCATTCAGAAAAAAAGAAAGAAAAAGAAGTTATATTGTAGACACTCCGTTTCATAATTCAAAGTTAATGTAGAATTTTTTTTTAAAAAAATTGCTTTGACTTTTTTTAGTTAAAAGTTAAACATTTACTTAGATCATTAGTTCAAACTTATAAGAATTTATAAAAATGTATCTCACTTTAATCTCGAGTTGCAAATCGAACCACCGGCCAGTAAGAAACCTATCCGATTACTGACAGATCGTTCTATTATCCAAGCCACCCTCCACGTGTCCAAAACAACTTCATTTGGGGCTTTAAATAATTTTAAGGTTAATTATAGGAAAAATCATAATCTTTGCTTAAATTGCGAATTAGTCTAAACTTATTGAAATTTACAAAAAATAACCCACTTCTGTCCCGAGTGACAACTCGAACTACCGGACTGCCGGAGACCAATCCGATCGCTGACGTGTCGTTCTATCATCTATATCACCCTCCACATTTTTCTTTGGATCATGTTGATCTTATTGTATGACTACATGATACAGGTCACTACAAAAGTAAATGTAAAAAAAAAAAAAAAAAAAAGTTCTAATAATATTATTATTATTTTTAAATGCTTTTAGAAAATTTTATGCAAATAAAAATATAATAAGATAGTATTCGAATTTTAGCCTTTGGATCATGTCAAAAGAAGAAATATGATAGAAGAAAAACACATGAACGATTTAATTGGCATGGCTATGATAGATGGGTGGAGACAATGAGATGATCTTTAAAGAGGTAGACTAGGAGTGTATAGTATGGTAATGGTTAGAAGAGCTATTTTGTCTTTTGATGATGGAGGAACAAAAGGACACTGATATGCAGGCAATTTACAAATCATTTAATGTTACAATATTCTCCATCAAACGACTGATATTTCAACACAAGTAGTATTCAGTCAAGTTTGGATACGTGCCTATCCAAGAAAGTCTGCGCTACGTTACTGAAGCCCGCTCCGGATGCAGCTAATCTTTGGACGGCTTCCACTATCTCCGGCTTCAAAATCTCATCCTCAGTAGTTGCATTGCACAGATAGTACAGCGACCCCAGAGCATAATTTACCTGCATATTCAAGATTCAGCACCTTTTTCTAAAATCAATTTTACGAAGGACTAATTTTCATGCCCTTTTAATGCTTCAGAACATATGTTGACAGTTGAAACTATTCAAGCACTGAAGATGCCAGGAAACCAGTATTACCGTGTTCCTAACAGGGCTCGATAAACATTGGATGACAAGAGGAATCCCACCACATTGAATGACTACGGCAGCATTTGTTGGATCTGCAAGTTGGATATTTAGAAGTATAAAAATTAAAAAGGAAACTCTGATAATATGAAAGATGGGTTTGTGTTCTGTTCAACTAAATAGATGGCATAAAACTCATACCAGCACAAGCATTGCAGATACCACCAATGGCGAATTCCACAAGCCTCTCATTTGGCTCTGTCATGCAGTCCAAAAAAAGTTCCAAAATATTCAGCTGTTAAAGAGACGTATGATTATTCATGTCACGCAAAAGAAGTAATCCATCATAAATACTTACAATATATATGGGGAAACAACAAACCTGACGGAAAAAGGTATAATTGTAAGGATCATAAGCAAAGTTCCCCAAATTGGCGACAATTTTCTCTTTTGTTTCTGCCCAAAGTTAATGTAGAACAGAAGATAACAAAACCACATTATTTTCAAAACTATATGACTAATAGATGAATGAACACTGGAGGTGGTTTAAGAGAAATGCCATTGGGAGGACATAAAGTCAAATGAAGACATATAAGAACTCAAGAACCATAAGATGAGTTAATGCATATATTGGGAGGAAATTAATGGACTTAGTATGATTCATCAAGCTGCTTTCGTTATCAGTATAGGATGAGTTAATGCATAGGTGATATATTGGATTTAATTTTTAATTAAAAGTAAAAAAAGAGAATATCGTTGATGGCTTATAATAGTCATAATACAAAAATTATTGAAGCCATACAAACAAGTTAATAATTGCATGGTGTACCTATTGAACTTGACAAGCAGCTCCAAATACTATTTTATAGACATGAACAGTCTATGACACCCAACAAACACAATATGCTTGCCTACATTTCATGATCATACAAAATCTGAGAGGAGATTGACAACGTTACCCACAAGGCAGCCCACATTTTTACCAGAATTAAACTATACCGTAAAAACAAAATCATACAAATATCAATTACAATAACATCCAAATCCAAATACAACCAAATATCAGTAGATGTTTCCACAAAATTTATTGTAGCGGAGAACCTCCACAACTATTAAGTCTGTCTAACAAAGGAGATCACTGGAACTCAGCTGACTCCAACAAAGATAATAAGTTATTCCAAGTGAAACTTCAAGCACAATTGAACTGGTTTTGTGTAAACAGGAAAACAACTCTAGGAATTAGAGTCCCTTCTAAGAACATACATTATATATCTTCTTCGCCGTAAATTATTTATCTAATGGCATATAGCATTTGTATTCATCTAATGTTTATGATCTTAACTGAAATACAAATGATGAAATTATCTTTGTGAACTGCTAAAAGTGAGTTTGCCTAAACAACTATTACATGCCGATTCCTAGGTATGAAGTATGATCTGTAGCATGCAATACACATCTATATGGAAAATCTCATGTTAGGATTTATTGATAACGTTTAGCAACCCCATACCTTCACTAGATGCATTTTGGAATTGAGCAACCAGTTCCTGTGGCACAAAATTATTAGGAAGTGTTAATTAAAAAATTTAAAAGGAACGAGCAAACGGCTTGTGAAGTTGAATGCACAAGAGAGGCCAAATATTTGTACGACCAATGAAAAGCACTATCATTTCCGGTAGAAAACAATAAGATATTTTCATTGCAGACTTTTATTTGTGACAGTGCATGGCAATTAACCTGGAGGTATTGCAGTCGCAAAGTTCCAGATTTCCCTGTACGCTCCTTTTGCCTCTGATCATTTGTAAACATGTCAACTGTAAAGAGAAAAGAGTGAGCAAGTTTGGTTCGTTTCGAATTCCCAGTTTTTACCACACTCATAATACTTAGGAGAAGCTACGGCGCATAAGAATTTGAGAAGGCTTTGAAACTTGGAAAAGGCTAATTCAAGAATGAACAATCCAATCTAACGCGAACATGTGAGAGAGATGTAGTTTAAACAATTGATCAAACAGATTGTGTGCAAAAACACGTGGTTTGGGCTAGCAATCTCACATACCCACAAGTCAAATCGATTGTTCAGAAATATGAAGATACCATTTAACTTTGTAAGTTAGAGTATACCTGAGTTGATTGTGAGTTGACCAGTAGAAGTACAGAGCCTGCGGGAAGGTGAAGAACGGAGTTAATAGAAACAGAGGTGAACCGACTTTGTAGAAGCAGATTAAAGATTGGTTCTTTCTCCAATCATACATTTTTTATTCCAATACCACAATTCAATCTCCCATAATAATCACAATTCAGTCTCCCATACGAATCACTCATCAGTACATGAAACAGAACTAAAACGCAAACTTCTTTAAATACTAATACTAATGCAGTCACTTATCAGATAATTATGTCCTCAATTTAGTTATTTTATTCAAAAAAAAAAAAGAGGGCCAAGATTGAACAATACCACAGTCTTCAGAAACATCACCTGATTAGATTTTAGGGAGCGCCAAAAGCATTTGAAGAAAAGATGCAGGAGGAGGAATTGAGAACGAAAAAGTGTGAAAATCCTGGAAGGGAAGGGAAGGGAGTGGGTGTATTTACTATTTAGTGATTTGGTGTTTTGGATGTATGTTTTGGGTGTAGGGATAAAATTGTATTTTCATATATTTTGGCCCCGATATATTCTTCTCTGCATTCCGCACGCGTTTACAACCTCTTCGTCTCCTGTTCCTAATCTCCACTAAGGTATGATCAAATCATGTTTACGTTTGTATATGTGTTCTCTGATGCAACTATTTGCGATTTCTACGTTTTATGAAGCTTGTGATATGTCGAATTATCCGTTAGGGTTTTGATTTCGTGTTTCCTTGATGATTGTGCCTTTATAATTGTGAAATCAGGACGGTAATTGCTGTTCAATTCAATTTAATCAATTTACTTCGAATATAAATTTGATCAATTACCGCTGAGGGTTGCGTCAGAAGAAAGATGTGGGCAGCTACATGCCTGGCGTCATGCTGCGCGGGTTGTGCTTGTGATGCTTGCCGCACAGTCGTTTCGGGGATCAGTAGGCGCTCGGCTCGTATTGCCTACTGTGGTCTTTTTGCGCTCTCTTTGATTGTTTCATGGATTCTCCGAGAAGTTGCTGCCCCTCTCATGGAGAAGATTCCCTGTAAGTTTAAATTTTGTA
The DNA here is from genome assembly GCA_023678885.1 of Pogostemon cablin. Taxonomy (NCBI): domain Eukaryota; kingdom Viridiplantae; phylum Streptophyta; class Magnoliopsida; order Lamiales; family Lamiaceae; genus Pogostemon; species Pogostemon cablin. The sequence continues at coordinate 26,246,282 of CM042964.1, read as the reverse complement.
TATAAATTATATGCGCGTGTCTGTAGATTGAATTTTGAGAATGAAAAATGTATGTTTTACTCTGGGGTAATCTTTATGTTGATAATGATGTAGAGAATAGTTATTTCATTGGGGAATTGAAAGAAAAACTTTGGAAATTAATTAATTTGATAAGTTTTCTGCTACAATTGCCATGTGTTTTGTACTATGTATAGAAAGCTGATCTAATGTACCAAAGGAAACTGAACGTAAATATATTTGAAAATCTTTGTTAGAAATTTAGTAAGGGGCTATTTCTGTGTAATTACTAGTAATAGGGATAGGGATGTAATATTCATCTGACATCCTGATTAAAATATTTTGCAGGGATCAATCATTTTCACCAAACACCAGATAGGGAGTGGTTTGAAACAGATGCAGTATTACGAGTGAGTTTGGGAAACTTCCTGTTTTTCACTATCCTTGCTGTCCTTATGATTGGTGTGAAGAACCAGAAAGATCCTCGTGACAGTATGCACCATGGGGTTTGGATGATGAAAGTTTTTTGCTGGTGCATATTGGTTATAATGATGTTCTTTCTCCCCAATGGGGTAATCAGCTTTTATGGTAAGAAATATTCAATCCTGAGTAAATAATATGTCTGAGAGTAACTGCTTACATTATGTTGTCAAACTTCTGTACACGTATAAAGATAAACTGAAGGTTTGTCTTTGCCCTTATACTATGATGTCAAATGGATCCTTTGCTTTGTTTGTGAAGTTAAGATCAAGCTTTTAGAACAATATATTGTTCTAAGAATTTTTATTGCCATTTATTCTTGATGAGATCTCTCAGGTGTTGTGAATTAGACGTACAAGTGGAAGGAAAGAGAATTTGAAAATGGCCCTATCAAGCGACTCAGTTTTTATTGATATTTGATGTTATTCTGAATGATAACCTTCCTTATCTAATGTGACCAAGAGAATCAACACATCTGAATTACTTTTTGCTGGCCAAGTAATTTGATGAAAGGAAATTTATGACTAATATTCTTTTTAATTATGAATGTTATTTAATATCTACTAATTAGAGATTATTTAACCGCGACGTTATTCCTGTAGTTTATATGCTGATTATTTTATTTTTCGAATGCAGAGACATCATCAAAATTTGGCTCAGGATTGTTCCTTCTTGTTCAAGTTGTTCTCCTGCTAGATTTTGTTCATGGATGGAATGACAAATGGGTTGGATATGATGAACAGTTTTGGTGAGCCCTTCATTTTAAATGCCTTCAAGGAATCAAGATTCCTTTTTTCTTAAATGAACATACATTTAGCTGTTTTATTCCACAACCCCCTCTTTCTAATGTGCGTTTGTGACTTGTGTGTTGTTTTTCAGGTACATGACTTTACTTGTGGTTTCACTTGTGTGCTACGTGGCAACCTTTTCATTCTCTGGCCTGCTCTTCTATCTTTTCACTCCATCTGGACATGATTGTGGACTCAACACATTTTTTATTGTGTTGACGTTGATTTTTGTTTTTGTGTTTGCTATAGTCACACTGCATCCATCAGTGAGTTTCTGAACTTACTCTATTTCTATGGAACATAACCTTCTCTAATCTCTCTCTCTCTCTCTTGAAATTGATACTATGAACTACTGCTGCAATCATCCTTCTGTACGGAGGAATAAATTTAACTCGGTAAATCTGGGCTAAAAGGTTTGGCTTAGAAATGAAATGCTTAATATTTTTGCAGGACTGTACCAGAGAATCATATTTTATTTTATTTTATTTTAAGTACTTCACATGTACTATTTCAGCTTAATGCCTATTGCCTACCATTGTTCTTGTAAGCAATTAGATTGTGATTACTAATAGGCAGCTATTTGAGTGGGATGCTGTAAATGAGTAATTAAGTTAAGATCTAATGGTAGAACAGAGAAGAAACTGATTTGCTCAATTTTGACTCGATAATTTCTTAAAAATGCTCCACTTTTGCTTTTCTAATGGATTTTCTATATAATTCAGGGTAAAGTTACTTTTTACTTTGGATATACATGATCGTGCACAACAATTTGTTGTGCATATTTCTGTACTCACAATGCATGGCTATCTATGTGTTTGGGAAGTTCTCTGAACTCTTGTAATTTCATGCGTCTTTCTCAATCTTCATTAACTACATCAAGGTTAAGGTAGGATATTTTAAAGTAGGGTTATGTCTGATCTGATGCACCGAATCGCATGTTTATATTTTCTTTTCAATAATTTGTGTTCCTTGTTCTAAACTCATGTTGCTTTGACACAATATTGAAAATTATCTAAGAACCTTTGGATGAAAACCTTTTTCTAAGGACAATGCAATACACCTAGCATCCTTAACTTTCAAGGGGAATAGTTGTTTAAAAAAAAGTGCTTGCTGTTTGGAGACAGTTTTTACTCCGTAATTGAGATATAGTTCACACGCATTCTTGATTGCTTACTTGGATGTCAGATTTGGATATCATTTAAATTTATTATTTTGTTGTGTTTTTCAATTACATATTGATTTCTTGTTTCAAGCCATTCTACCCTCACACAGGGATGATCATCTTTGTTTGTAGATTATGTAGTTCCCAGTGTGAAGGAATATTAAAGACATTTCAGGCTTTTACTTCACAAATATGTCTACCTTTTTGTGCCTATTATCATCTCTTATTATATCATGCTTGGCTTTTTAGCATAGCTACATTTTTCTTCTGTTAGTATTGCAACCGCACAGTGATTCTTTAATCTTAAAATACTGTTCTGTAACAGGTAAGTGGAAGCATTTTGCCATCCTCAGTTATATCTTTGTATTGCATGTACCTATGCTACAGTGGGCTTGCCAGTGAACCTAGGGATTACGAATGCAACGGTCTTCACAGGCATTCTCGAGCAGTGTCCTCCAGTAGTCTCGCTATTGGGCTACTCACTACTGTGCTATCTGTTGTTTATTCTGCTGTCCGAGCTGGATCTTCTACAACCTTGCTTTCTCCTCCAATCTCCCCTCGAGCAGGTCAGTTGGTTTGTCTTTTATTTAATGTTATAGATTTTGAAGGTGATTTCCTCTGTGCAAGGTACGCAAAATAGCAAACATATCAGTGTTGCTTGTGTTTCTTTCAACTTAATGTCATTGAGACTAGTGAAAGTGATAATACTTGGGTTCTATATGTTTTTCTTGTTTTTGTTATTCACTTTATCGATTACATATTGTGAATGAGTACTGAATTGAGTTCATTGATTTGTATTCAAATAAGTACTTAAATTTCTTCATATGTCAGATTTGTTATATTTAACTTATATTTTACAGCGAAATTTTGATACTCAGGTAATAATATATTTTCTGTTGAGTGATGATTCTGTGTCATGTTTTCATCCAATTCATCCTAGTTTATTTTTGTTTCTAAAAAAAAGTTAACTGCCGTTGGTTCCTAGTTTGATTTAAAAATACAAGTTTGTTGCCCAATATGAACAGTATAGCAACTGCAGTTATCTTTAAAACGATGCTTGGTAATGATTTTTTTGTCTTGGGTGGTTAAGTCAGCTTCTTTGTGGCAGGTTCGGGAAAGCCTTTGCTACCACTGGACAAGGCAGATGAGCAGCATGAAGAAAAGGAGAATGCGAAGCCTGTTTCGTATTCATATTCCTTCTTCCACGTAATCTTCTCCCTGGCGAGCATGTATTCTGCAATGTTGCTTACAGGTTGGTCGACATCGGTGGGGGAGAGTGGGAAGTTGGTGGACGTAGGTTGGCCGTCTGTGTGGGTCCGAATCATAACCGGTTGGGCAACAGCCGCTCTCTTCATCTGGTCCATGGTTGCTCCAATCCTCTTCCCAGATAGGGAGTTCTAAATGTAATGGTTTGGTGGTGTGCTTAATATGCCTTCTAATTACAGACATGATTTTATGCTATGCTATGGTTTGCTTGTGAATAAATACAGGTTTGGTTTGTGACAATTTACCCCCAACTTTTTTTATATTAAGTGCCATGATCAAGTGAAATTCCAAATTATGCAATATTTTTTGTATATATGTAAATTGGTGCTTGATGCTCAGTTTAGTGTAGAGTATAATAGTAATTATTAAATTTTAAAAGTTGGGTGTTAAATACTCCTGTACTTAATCTATCTATTTTATTATTTTGAAACTGAGATCCACACCTTCCATTAGTACAACTACAAAAAAAGTGACCATACTCTCAATATATCGTTGTGACCATACTCATCAATATAATGATATAGTAGGATTCCTTTTGATCCATAATCCTCATTTTACACATTTCTTATTTGTCAGGGTTATCATTATTCAATAAAAGAAAAAACAAATTTATCAAATATTTTTTTTAAAAAAAATTAATTTTAAATTTATCACCGTACGCATAATTTCAAAATACGTTTAACCATTTTGTTAGATGTATATTATTTCGCACTAGTCATTTCCTGTCTCTTAATTCTCATTTGACAAAAACTCTGGAATACATCATAATCGTATTATTAAATATCCTCGATTAAAGAAATTAATTTGCTTCTAGAAATGATTGCCAAATCTCCTGGAAAATGTCCATTTAGTTTTTTCAAATCCTTTAAATATGTAAACCAATGCAGCAGCAGCACAGCAAGGAAGACTGCAAATACTTTGAGGTTGATCATAACTATAATACGATACGAACTACTACGAACATCACCGTCTGCTCCACCCTTACACTTGGTGCATTCCACCAGCTACAAATTAACAACCGGCGGCATACACCCAGTATAGGATGTAATCAACGTAGATTCATTCCCTGAAGCAAATTACACATTAAACTTCCAAGTCCCTAATTTCTTCAAATCTTTGAGAACTCATCGTCTTTCTTTGCACAGCCAACAACAGTCTACCTCTAGGTTGGCCGATATAAAACATAATACAAGTCAATCTGACCAGGATCTTTTTTTATCAATCATAATGACTGAACAATCAAACTCAAGTTAACCATCATTAGTGATTATCACCAAAATCGCATGTATCTTTATATAATATAAGTTAAACCAGTTCAGACCTTGTGCTCTTTAAGGCAACAATCATAGTTTGTCGGCTTTCAATCCTCAAAATCTCCAGCATTCTCCAACAGGTAGTTGACAGCTAATTCTTCATTGCGATCACAAGCTAAAAATGCCTCGATAACAAGAGCTCTATCAAAACCCATGGCCTCCATCTGAAAACAAAACATGATGCAATTTATACGCATATAGTGTGTATATATATTTCAGACAATTGAACAAAAATAAAAATGCATTTGGCATTCTTTCTTACTCTTTCAATTGCCTCCTGCTCTTCAGGTGTGACACTAACAGCATGAGGCATCTCCTGCTCGGCCTGATCAAATATATCCCTACAACAAATAAAAAGCTTCTTATTATGTTAAGTGTTAAGTTGTTAACACTTTCTTTGATGGCATAGATAAAGTAATAATAATACTGACAACACCTGTGTTATAGCACAATAAATTAATCTTGCAGACAAACAAAATAGAAAAGTTAAAATAGAGAAGATACAAACTAAGTTTTATTCAAATATGCATGGTTGGGCATATCAATCATATGTCGTCATGGAGTTAGGTCGAGATGCACGCTCTTGCTAATATAAAGATGCATCTATTTATATAGATTGTTTTGAAATGTTTATAGGTCTTCCCATTTCCTTTTGATATGAGTTACTTGCTACCCATCGTAGGCAGAGTACTTAGTGGGGCAAATAGGGTAGGAGCAATAGCAAAGGTCGGAAATATTATACAGAGGCGTGCCTTATTTTCATTGCCTCCATCGCCTCCTGAAGAATAATGTCGTCCCGCTCCTAGACAATTTTGGGGTCATTTATGGTTTTTGTATATATAAATATAGTCGTTCATAATTATACATATTACATTATTTGATCAACTATGTAGTTTATAAGCAAATTATATTTTTGGGGGTATTTGCCTAATAGAAATAACACAAATAAACCAAATCAAAGCATTAATAATTTACTATCACTATATGACAAACACATTTTAGATTCTCATATTTTGAGCCTTGTAAGGACAAACGTCTCCTCATAGTGTTTTCATATTCATCTCAATGCTTGCTCGACCACATTTGGCATTCCTATATGCAAATTTATAAGACAATTTCTTCTCAAGTATAAATACTAACCCCTCAGAGCCATCAACAGGTTCATTGATTAATTGGAGGAACTCCTGATGGTTTTCTCGTATGAGTCTCAGTAGAGAAGGATTTTGCTTTCCAAGCTCCTGAAGCATGGGCTATAAAGGAAATACTTTTTAACACAAAAAAGAGAGGTCTAAACACAGACAAACTAACATAGTTATTTAAAAACCAACCTGCAGAATTTGTGGATTAGCTTGAACCAGCGAACGCAACGCTTGGAACTGGATCCACATAAAAGATATTAGTACAAAAGCAAAAAGTTTCAAGTATGAATTAAAGGAATAACTTATATATTAAAAAAAAAAAGCTGAAGAAAAAAAAAACGCAAAGTGCTTATGATTAAACTGACTGAAATTCAAATTGGATAAAAAGCCTACCTGTTGATTGTTTCTGAGGAAACCAAGGGACCCAGCCCCAGAAGCACCAGAAATGGCCTCCTAGATAGATTCCAACAAACAACATGAGAAATGGGAAAAGGAACACTCAATGCCATAATAAGCACTAGCAAGATGTTGAAAAACCTGAGGAAACAAATTCAATGGGGAAGAGTTAGGTGCTCCGGAAGAAGTTGTGCCCGTTGCAACAACAGAGTCAACTGAAGGTTGAGCTAATGGAACAGCAATTTCTGCACTTTCAGGGATTCCCTGATAGAAAAACTAATAAGTCAATGTCTGCAACAAATCACCAATGACGAAAGTAAACAAGAAATTAAAATAAGCATACTGAATACAAGTAATCCACTGCTCGCTCTGGATTATTATAAGCAGCTTGAAGTGCACGTTGTACTGTCTCTTTGTCCCAACTACCACCACCCATATCGAGCAGTTGTTGTATGGTTTGTTCAAGCTTTTCACCAGCAAGAAACTCCGTTGAACCAAAAGGGTCCCTTTAAATATAATAAAAAATACATATATTAACAGTTCTCATGAGAACACATACAAGTATGTGGAATCACAAATGAAAGATTACATACGACTCGGAATTGGATGGAGCAACAGAAGCTGATCCAACGCTCTTAGGAGGCCTACAGAATGGAGTAACATCAAGGATTATGTATAACCATTAAAATGGAGCATCAGCAGATATTTTTCTACAACTCACGGTACAGATGGTCGAGCTTCAGATACTGAAGTAAGATTACTATCTGATGCAGGTGCAGGTGCAGTTGTAGGTGCAGGCTGCGAAAAAGGTCAGGCATGAGGCATTTCAGAACATAGAGAACAAGAAAAATGGAACAAAAGAAAGATATAATGTCTAGGATCACACCTGTGAAGATGTTGACACACTTGAACTCGAACTTTTGCTCTGCATTTCAGCATAAAGTCACAAGAAAAGAGAGCTTTAATAAGGAATCTCTTAATATGTTAGGCATATAAGCTATGGGGCCCTAACTTAACCAAAAACCATGGTTGAAGGTAAAGGATTGACCCACTTATATGTCCTTCCATACTTGCACGTGAGATCGATGTGGGATATCATAACAATCCATCCCACTTCGAACTGGACATCCCACAGATGGCACGCCAGTTGGCAACCCACATGCCAAGGCCCAGAACTCGAGGTGGCAAACCTCCTGGGGCCGACATCCAGGGTCGCAACTCCTAGGCCCACCATCGGGATGCCCCTTTCGGCAGCCCATCCGGATCAGGGGCCCTCTAACTTAACCCAAAACCATGGTCAAAGAGAAATGATTGAACCCCACTTATTAACCCTTCCACACTTACAATCTTGCATGTTAAATCAATGTGGCATATCATAACAGATTATGTTCCAACTTAGAAGTTGAGAAAATATACATACAGCCAGCTTGCTATTGTATCACAATCACAGCAGAAAACTCAAGACAGTGAATAGCAGCGGTGTGTCAAAGGGGATTACCTTGCTTAGCATGACAACAAGAAAACCATCTTCAGAGACCTTGTTTTCAGCTAAGGTACTTTCATCTTTCAGTACTTTCCCATTATGAATCAACAATTGCTGACCACACGGGTAATTAGTTTTGCCTTGTACATCTTCAATGCATTTTTTAATAGCCATTATCTAGTATAACAGAATAACCAGAAATCCATCAGTAAACCAGTATGAGCATGACATTTAGAGAAACCCATCACAAGTGGCAATCAAGGAAAATAAAAGGCCAATCAAAGCATAAGTAGAACACGTCAGCATGAAAAACTGACATCCAGTACGATTATCAGCAGGTGTTTAAAGTGTTTTCTTTAACTTTATGAAATATACACCAAGTTTAACACTTTTTCTTGACGAACCCTAACCCACCCAACACCCCCACATTCGCAAACAAAACCAAATATGTACCATACATTTTAAAAAAATAAATAAATAATATATATATATATACACATACATACAAAACCATAATATCTTCTCAAGAGGGCAAGGTAGTGCATCTTGCAATTCCACTCACCATTCGAATTGCTCAGCAGCTCAAGCATTGAACAAAGAATGCGTTTTAACAAAATCTGCGGACCACTGCATTGAATTGCTTTAAGCAATACAGGTAAAATGGTGACCAACGTAGTCACATTAACCAATAAATTTCGAAGTTATACCAACAGGCAATGACCGACTAACATTTAAGCCCAATGCTGGTATCAGATGCATACTAAACCATGATTTTGTAAGGAACAGACATTACATTCAAAACTAACAATAGCATCTTTATCACCTTCATTAAATTCCAAATAACCCCAAAAAAGAGAGAGAGAGAGAGAGGAAGGTTACTGACGGTATCATTTGCGTGGACGCTAATTTGGAAATGGCTGCCTTTTAAAGTTTTGACGGTGAGTTTCATATCGGCGAATGTTTGATCTGAAATTTGAAAAATATAATTGGGGAGGAATCAAACCCTAGAAGCAGAGTATGGATCGGAGAGATGGAAATGAGAAAACGAAAATCCTGGAAGGGAGTGGGTGGGGAGATGAGGTTTTCAATTCAATTTTGAGACACCATTCTGCACGTGTATTGCACGTGACCTGCTCTTTTACTTTTAGAAAAAATATCAAATTTGCTCCTTTTACTTTTCATAAATTCAATTTTAGTTTTATAAGTTTTTTTCTTTTTTTAAGTTTTAATCTTTTATAACAATTTTTAGGGGTTATTTTGGGGTGCACCCGATGTATCCGTGCACTCGAGGGTTTATAAGGTACTAATTAGGATGTAGTGGGTAGCTATTGTATTTATTTTTAATTATTTTATTTTATTTAGTGGATAGAATTAAATAAAAATTTGACATAGCGATTTGGATTATCTAAGTACACATAGTGCACTGCAATTTGACTCAAATTTTAGTCTTGTAAATTTTTTTATTTGGTTTGCAAATGTTTTTTCTAAATTTATAAGTCTTGAAGAACTAGTGCTGTTACACGAAACGAGTAGCTCGAAAGCTCGGCTCGGCTCGACTCGTTAAATCTCGAACTTGACTCGATTCGTGCTTACTCGTTTTTTCTAAATTTATAGGTCTTGAAGAACTAGTGTTGTTACACGAAACGAGTAGCTCATCTTATACTCGTTTTGTTAACGAGCCGAGCTCGATAAGCTCGACAGTAATAATAATAATAATAATAAATATTAATTAATTAATTATATTAATTATTATTAAATATAATATTAAATTAATAAAATAAGGGCTCGAGTAGGCTCGGTAAGGTTCGAAAAACTCGAAAAAACTCGATTTATTTTGCATAATGAGTCAAGCCGAGCTCAAGTTCGGCTCGAGAATTACTCGTTCGAGCTCGAGCTCATGATAAGCTCGTTTTTTAATGGAGCCGAGCCCGAGTATGCGATACTCGGGATCGCTCGACTCGTTTAACAGCCCTATGAAAAACTTATGAGACTTGCAAAAAATTTTGTAAAATAATTAAAATTGAAATTTGAAAAATTATAGGACTAAAATTGATACAAAAGGTTTAAATTTTAAAAAGTAAAAAGTCATAAAATTAAAAACAGGTTCAATTAAAGTTAAGGGACTAAAGTTAATAATATCTCATTACTTTTATTTAATTTAATTTCGAACGCTGATTATTCTTAAAGAAAAATTAAGGTTAATTATACAATGCACTCGGGTGCACCCTAAGATATGGTGTACCCACCTTCAAAAACATATACAAATATAAACAAAAACATATATACAATTAAGAAAAAAAAAATAATTTAATTGTTAGTTTTTTTAATGAAAATTTGAGTGTAAAAAAATATATAATTATTATTGAAAAACATGTATACACTATTGAATAAAAAGTTATACACATATGGATGCTAGTTTTTTTAATGAAAAACTTAGTGTGAAAAAAATATACAATTATTAAGAAACACGTATACAAAATAGAATAACATGTATACAAAATAGAATAAAAAGTTATACACATATGAGTGCATCCTTGCACCCGAGTGCACCTAATATCAACTCAAAAATTAATTAGCAAAAAATGGTATAAGATGAGTAATTAAATATTTATTTTATTGGGTCTCCTATATTCCTGGGTGCACAAAATGTGTAAGGTATAACATCTTGTTTTAAATGGTATATATTTTAATTAATAAGAGTATAGTGTTTTTTTTCATTGAAAAGATCAAATGAAATATGAATAGAATAAATATTTGATTAAAAAATTATTTTTTTCCGAAAAATAAATGTTACACGTTTTTATACTAAAGAACATCATTTAATATTAATTGGTATAACTTAAAAAAAATATAGGATTTGAAAGTACGGTATTTCCGGAAAGCACACAAGTTTTAGCTATTTTGTTAAAAGTCGGTAAAAATTGATATTTATTCAATTAAATTATTTTATTAATAAATTATAGGAGAGAAAAGACAGTAATATCAATAATGAGAAGTTATAATTAACCATGTCTAAAATTATTTTTTTATTACGAGACGATCTTTTGATATTTATATTTAGATCAATAATAATATTTGTAAGTGGGTATGACTATGTTATGTAGGCATTAAGTAATTTCATGTATAAAATCAACTCTTCTGATTTTATAATAAGCTATTCTTTAGTGAAATATAAGAAATTTGATGTTTTACTAATATGATTTATTCTTGTCAATATTATTTCAATTAATTTTTTTGAGTAGTTAAATTTGAACACACAATGTACGACTCCAGTAAAGAATTATATTAGTGGACTTATGAATATATCTTTTAAATTTGTGTCGATCATAAAAGTAATCAATATTGAAAGTGAAAAAACAATGCTACCCAAATTTTGCAAAAAAATTATGTCTGCTCAACTGTGAATTTTTGGACCAAAATGTTCTTTAGTTAAGAAAAAAAAATTGTCTACAATGACTCGAATGTTGGTATTCTATGTTGATACTATGACATCTTGACTGACATTGAATCCGGCATTCGGTGTTATGACGACGATGTCAGATATAGTGTCGATATTTTATGTTGGGATTCCGACACTTTGACCGGCACCGAATCCGACATTCAATTCTATGATGATGGTGTCGAACATGATGTTGGTGTCATGTGCCAAGACTCTAATACAATGACTGACATCGATTCCGACATCCAATGCTATAACAATGGTGTTGGACATGATGTTGGTATTCTATGTCAGGGCTCCGATAGCATGACCGACAATGAATCCGACATTTAATGTTAAAACGATTGTATCGAACATGATAACGATATCATGTGTCTGATATTCTATACTCTAACCAACACTGAATAATTAAACTGTTTAAAAAATGGATGTAGAGGGTATTTTGGTAAAAAAAATCAAATAAATATATAATTGCTATAAAATCTTATTGTTGGTTGGCAATAGTTTTATATTTAAAAAAGTTGGGTAGATTTGTCATTCCCCATTAAATTTAATCATAATGAATAGAGAACATTATCTACATTTCTCTTTTAAGCACTTTAACAACTCGTTTTGTAGATTAGATAAGATAAAATATTATTATTTAAGTGAGTAATATGTAGGGGTGTGCATCGGTGCAAAATCGAACCGAACCGAATCGAAATTAAAAATCGAACATCGAATTTTAAAAAAAAGCAAAACTGAACCGAAACCGATTCAGTGAATACACCGAACAAAACCGAACCGAAATTATTGGTTCGGTACGATTTGTAAACCGATTTCACCAAATAAACTGTTTGATGCAGGGGCATCGGTCCAGCCCCTGGACCACCTGGATGGCTGCGGTAAGCCTTTGGGGTTCGTCCCACATTGGATGTGCTGGGAAAATGTTGTGGGTATAAATGTGATGGGGCAAACCTCCACTCTTGACCATGGTTTTGAGGTGGAGTTAGGTTCAAGCATTTATAGCCTGCATCAGATTGGTATCAGAGCCGGTTGTGGGGTCGGGACTCTGATGAGTGTGTTAATTCACGTGTTTTGAGCCTTGATTCGTAGGATAATGATGTAAGATTTGATCTTAAGTCAAGATAAATCGTGTGGTATAGTGTAAAGTCATGAATCAGGTGTGTTTGAGTCCGTTTGAGTGGATTTTCAAAGAAAAATGGGATAGAAGTGATCGGAACTGGAGAAAGGGTGTCGAAGACACCGGTTCGACCAAGCAGAGATCGGTTCGACCAGCATCTCTGGTCAAACCAAGAGTCGGAAGATTGGCAGAAGTGTGGTTTGACCACGACAGTGTGGTTCGACCAAGCCATTTGGTCGAACCGTGGTCGAACCAGAAGCCTAAACAGAAGCAGTTGCAGTTCGACCGGAAAGCTTGATAAGTCATAATATTAGCATGGTTATTTGGTGGAAATTCAAGTCTATTTAATTTAATTATATGTTATTTATGTGCTAATATTGACTTATTTTATCTTTAAGAAATAATTACTTTAATTATTTGAATTGATGTGGAAACAAGCTATTAAAGGAGTAAATTAGGATCGAGCCAGCATATCTTTCACATATTTTCACAGCAAGATCTCTTCCAAATCTGATGGAGTCACAATCGAGGAAAAATATGGCACAACGATTCTAGAAATCAAGGAAAATAAGGAAAGAGATAAAGTAGGATTTCTTGGGGGACAAGAAGATAAATAAGGAAGGTTGGTTGGTCACAGGGGACACACACTACACGTTATTTTTCTGAAAGAGCATGAGAAGATCGGCAGTTTTATTCCAAGGCAGATTTGAAGTGAAGAACAATCGACAACCTGGTTTTTATTATTATTTTAATTTATTTTTCAGCATGAACATGCGCGGCTAATCCCCTTTTCTAGTTTAGGATTTCGTGAACCTCCCGTTGAATGTTAGTTTAATTATCAAGGATTTTTATATTGTATCTTTTGTGTGAATTTATTCCATTACATGTCTTGAATTGATTTATAGTAGTTTAATAATTAATTTAGCTTGATCAACTAGTTTAATTATTTAATTGCTGAATGCTATTCCGTGATCTACAATCCGTAATTGTTGTAGGAATTGGATTAAGTGGCAAAATAGAGATTATTCCCTCTAGATGTAATGGAGTCTAGGTTGTATGATTCCTAGCCGATTTTTATAGCCTAGTAATTCTATGTTTGGAGTCTTAATGCGTTTTCGAGTTCGAATCCATAGGGTCACTCGTAAATAGTTCAATTTAGTGATTGTACCCTAATTGATGAACTTAAGAACATTCGGGTTGGTTGGTCGTACGGTCAATCTAGGGATTTGAGTTTGCATGTTAAATAAGATATTTAATTTTTGTAATTAATTGATTTAGTAAGCAGGAGGGGATCGTCGTCCTAAACTAGAGTTTTCTTACTTCGTTAATTTTCTAATTAAATTTGTCTACGTACTTTGTTATTTAAATTAAGTTGATTTATTATTTGTGCTATTTTCGATTTGTCTCCAACAAAACCCCCCTTTATTTATTCTATTTATTTGCAACACATCGATTGAATTTAAATTTTATTATACTCTTTTGGGTTCGACCCGTACTCGCTACTATACTCTGTTTGAATTGAGTTGGATATAATTCTATTTTGGTAGGCCGACGACACTCTATCAAAGCTTCTGATTCGACTGACCATTCGGGTCGAACCAGCGACCTGCCAGTGTGTTACATGTCGATTTGACCTGTGGTTCGACCAGCTGTGATAGGTTCAACCAAGGCCTTTAGTCGAACTGATGCGCTAGATACGTCCGGATCCTTATTTTTACACCTTCAGTGCATGTTTTCGCTCAAAAAGCTCATCATTTGTCCGTAAGGAGAGCTCACAAATATAAAAGGAAGACCTACGCAAGGGAAATGAGAGCCATTCACCAAATTCATTCTACACAACATGCGAAACCCTACCGCCATCCACGGAGCTGTGGAGAGAGATTCGTCTGGCGAATCAAGTGAGAACCAAGTGAAAATTCAAGACAGAGAGAGACGCGACGGCGCCCGCCCATTCGCATTTTAATTTATCTTGTAATTTTCAAGACTATGGGTAAGATCTATCCAACCACCATGATTGTTCTCCGACCAATCATGGGCTAGAACCGCTTCGGTAGTTCTAGGGTGTATGAAGGTTTTATGAGTTAATTGAACTTCCGTGTGTATACTCCGTACAACACTACTTGTGGTTTATTTTATATAAGATTATGCGTTTTTAATTCATACTCAGAGTTATTTTGTGCATCATTAATTGTTATGTAGAGTCTGAATACATATCTTGATTATTGATTGAGTGCGTCACTACTGAGCAGGATTATATGTTATGATTCTAAGTGAAGAGATTCCGAAGTCTCATTAGAACTATCTTATATGAATACTTGCTAATTGAATCGTATTCGGGTTATTAAGTAGGATAAAGAGTATAACTTCATAGTACCTATAAAGGGAGATCATATCGGGCTAGAGTACTTAATGCACAAGAAATAATTGATATTGATAGTATCTAGAAAGAGGGTGAGTTATATCTCTTGCTCCAAGGATATTTACATGTGTCACACGCTTATTTACTTGTATCTATAGAGTAGATTTGCATAGTTTAATGATGCTTCCAAATTCCACAAGGCAGAGTCGGTTTGATATACGGAAGAAAAATTAATAAGTTAAACTGGATGGCCCAAAGAACTACCTATCTTCTCACTTATTCACTTTCTTCAATCTCTACTGTTTATTTTCTTTAATTGTTCTTTTAATTATTTAGTTATTAGTTATTTAATCATTCAACTATTTTCCATAATAGTCTTAGTAAGTTAGAACATAATTAAATTAATAATAATACATCCTTTGGGTTCGATAAACACTTGGTCGTTTATCAAAGCTATAATAGCATCCTTCATACTTGGGGATTAATATTGTGTGTTGAGAAAACGCTCATCAAGTTCTTGGCGCCATTTTCGGGGACGACATTAATTATTAATTCATTAGTTCTAGTTTAATTGAGACTATATTATTCTTGTCTTTATTTTCTAATGCTTATTTTTATTAGGTGTATGCTCACTAGGTCAAAGGTAGGTGATTTAGAAGCTTATAATCCGAAGTTTGGAGTATCGTCGAGGAAGAAGAAGGAAAAGAAGAAGAAGAATAATAAGAACGTAGAACCAACAGAGGCTCTTAATTTTGGAGTTGAAGTTGACGAGCTGAATTCGCAAGCAACTGAAGCTGCAACCGAATTTAACTTGGAAGCAGAAGCAGTCATCATGGCAGTGAATCGGGATAATCTTGTCATCCGTGAAGTCTTTAAGAATAACGGAGGAGGCAATGCGGGACTATTAGGAGCAAGAGGGGCCGAAGCCGATTTTTGATTTACACCCTGCTCTTATCAGCATGATTGAAAGAAGTTCCTTTTCTGGGGAAACCTTTGAAGATACTCAGCAACATCTGAATAAGTTTCTTGTTTATGTAAATACACAAAAAGATGCAGGAGATCATGAAGATGCGAGGAGGATCATCTTGTTTAAGTTCTCGCTGAATGAAATGGCGAGAGATTGGTAAGATAATCTCAATGCTGCTGAATGCGATACCTGGGAGAAATTGAAATTGAAATTCTTGGAGCGTTACATGCCACTTTCAAAGGTGTTTAAGATGAAATAAGAAATCAATCAATTTGCTATCCATGGTAATGAGAAGTTTCATGAGGCTTGGGACAGATTCTAGGACATGCTTCGAAAGTGCCCATAGCATGGGCTTTCTAAAGCTCAATACATCAGTATTTTCTATAATGGATTGGACTATGATTCTCGAGTTTTACTTGATGCTTTTTCTAATGGAGCATTGCTTACAAAGTCATCCGTTGAGGCCGAAAAGCTTTTTGTAGATATTTCGATGAATTCAAGAGATTTACCAACTAATAGAGTGAGGAACTTATGTTCTTGGAAAAGTAGCGCAGATTGAGCACACAATGGTAAAGTTAAGTAGGGAAGATGAGATCGTCTCTAGTTTGACTAGTATCAACAAGTTACTTGAGTCTCAGCAAAAGCAGATTACTGACATAGCTCAGCGAGTACCAATTATGCAGCAGGATGTGTGTAATAAAGGAGCTAGCCAAGAGGAGATGGAAGAAGCGAACTATGCCATGGGTCAAAGTATTCAAGGAACGAGGTTCCAAAATCAAGAAAACCGAAATTACCAAGGGAACTACAATAATCTGGTCCCTCGGGTAATTATCAACAACTAAGGAGGCTGAAGTTTTCATGGAGAGATCCTAATACAACAATACAACCTCCTATTGGTGTTGATCAGAGTGTTAAGGTCGAAGAACGAAAACCTGGTTTTGAGGATACGGTGAACAGATACATGGCAAGGAATGATGCAAGAGTAGATCGTCTCGAGGCCAAGCTTGAAAAGAAAATTGATGCAAATCATGAGGATATTTAAGCAAATGAAGGACTTGACGTTGTTGATGGGGGAGATGGCCGGGAATGTTAACCAATTGACGCAAACCGTGGAGAAAGGTAAGTTCTCATCACAAAGTGTAGCGAATCTGAAGCAAAGCCATGCCATCACTTTAAGATCTGGAACACAGTATGAGGGACCGATGATGCCGGAAATGAGTTCTGAAGCTTCAGAAGCCCGATTCGACCTCGATTCGACCAACACAGATGGTCGAACCACATTGAGGAGGTCGAACCAGACACCTGGGCAACTTCCGGAGATCCAAACCGAGCTGTTCGACCATAACCGATTTGGTTTGACCTGTCTATACAGAGTCTGTACAGAACACCCTGTTTTTTCAGAAAGGCGGTTCGACCACGATCATCATGGTTTGACCAACCCTGTTGGTCGAACCGTGGTCAAACCAGTCTGTCTGTGGGAGAACAAACTTGCAGAAGCGCGATTCGACCATTACTCGTCTGGTTCGACCAGCACGCCTGGTCAAACCCTGGTCAAACCACGTTGTTCGGCACCATTTTCTGCGCCGAATGCTTTACTTGATGTATTCTACTCCAGTGCCATCCAAAGAGCATAATACTGAGCTTATAGCAGAAAAAAATAGGAAAGAGCAAAGAAATTAAGAGCAGAAAAGGATAAAGCGGAGAAAGTTGAACGTGATGAATGGGGGATTCCCAAAACTAAGATACCTTATTCGTTTCCTTTCCAGCTAGTAAAGAAGGGATTGAAAAAAAAGTTCAAGAAGTTTTCAGATATCATAAACAAGATAAGCTTGAGCATTCCTTTATCTGAAGCACTCTTGGAGATGCCATACTATGCCCGCTTCCTAAAGAACATACTTTTGAAGAAGAGAAGCTTGAACGGAATTGAGACAGTGAATTTATCTGAGAAATGTAGCTCGATCATACAGAGAAAGTTGCCAGCGAAGTTAAAAGATCCAGAAAGCTTCACTATTCTATGTGAAATTGGGAAAGAACCGGCACTACGAGCCTTGTGTGATCTTGGGGCAAGCATCAATCTGATGCCCTTGTTGATATTTCAAAGGCTTGATTTGGGGGAGTTAACTCCCACAACGGTTGTTCTACAACTAGCGGATCGGTCTATGACTTTTCCAAAAAGGATGATTGAAGATGTTTTAGTGAAAGTAGAGAAACTAGTCTTTCCTGTGGACTTTCTTGTACTTGAGATAGAGGATGACAAGGATAATGTTCCCCTAATCTTAGGGAGACCATTCCTTGCTACGGTTGGAGCTATGATTGATGTGCAAAAGGGTGAGCTAAGGCTGCGCATGGATAAAGAAGATGTGATGTTCAACCTTGATAAAGGAATGAAGATGCCGATGGAGACGAGTTACTAGATGTGCTTAGGAAGTATAAGTCTGCAATTGGTTGGTTTCTTGATGATTTGAAAGGTATTAGTCCATCATATTGCATGCATAAGATAAGATTGTTAGATGAAGCTAAGAGTAGCATTAAGAATCAGCGAAGAGTTAATCCCGCTATTCAAGAAGTGATTAGGAATCAAATCCTAACATAGCTAGCCGCAGGATTTATCCAATTAGTGATAGTCCACATGTGAGTCCATTGCATGTTATAGCTAAGAAGAGGGGCATGACTATAGTGAAAGCTGATGATGGAGAGACTCTAGCCACTAGGATTCCTACAGAATGACGTGTGTGTACTGATTACAGGAAACTGAATGAAAATACATGCAAAGACCACTTCCCTCTTCCTTTCATGGATCAAATGCTTGATCGTCTTGCAGGGTATGAGTTTTATTATTTCTTGGATGGGTACTCGGGGTATAATCAAATCATGATAGCACCCGAGGACCAGGAAAAAACTACTTTTACTTGCCTTTATTGAACTTTTGCCTTTAGAAAGATGGCTTTTGGATTGTGTAATGCATCTGCCATATTTCAGCGTTGCATGATGACCATATTTGACGGGTTGATAGAAAAGATCATGGAGGTGATTATGGATGATTTTTCTGTGTTTGGTTCCTCCTTTGATATTTATTTGTCTAATCTATCTACTGTTTTGAAAAGATGTCAAGAAACTAATCTTGTCTTGAATTGGGAGAAGTTCCACTTCATGGTGAGAGATGAGATTGTTCTTGGACACCATATTTCGGCTAAGGGATTGCAGGTTGATAGAGCAAAGGTAGTGGCGATTGAGAAGCTTCCACCACCTACGAATAAAAAAGGAGTGTGCAGGATTTTATAGGAGATTTATCAAAGACTTCTCAAAATTCTACAAACCATTGTCTTACTTACTTGAAAAGGATGTTCATTTTGTTTTTAATGATAAATGTTTAACATCTTTTCAGGTTTTGAAGGAGACACTTATTTCTGCACCTATCTTGATCACACCGAATTGGACTCAACTGTTTGTACTTATGTGTGATGCAAGTGATCAAGCACTTGGAGTGGTGATTGGGCAGATGAATGAGAAGAAGTTCTACGTCATCTACTATGCGAGTAAGACTTTTGATGCAGCACAAAAGAACTACACTGTCACTGAAAATGAGTTTCTAGCTGTTGTGTATGCATTCAATAAGTTTTGACAGTATCTGGTTGCATGAAGACCATTGTGTATACGGATCATTCTGCGATCCGGTACTTAATGGAGAAGAAGGAAGCGAAGCCAAGGATCATTAGATGGGTCCTTCTTCTGCAGAAATTTGATATGGAGATCCGAGATAAGAAAGGAACGGAGAATGTTTTGGCGGATCACCTATCAAGGTTGGGGACAATGGAGCATTGTGATGATTATTTTGAATACATTGAGGAGATGTTTCCTAATGAGAAGATCATAGCGGTGTTTGCTGAAGGAGCGGAAAGAGCTTGTGTAGTTGCTGCTCAAGGAATGGATCCATGCTATGCGGATAATGTCAATTACATTGTTGTAGGAAAAATTCCAAGAGATCTCAACTGGTACCAACTTGCTAAGTTTAAGAGGGATGTTGAGACTTTCATATGGTATGATCCATTTGTCTACAAAATCTGTACGGATTCTATAGTCCGTAGGTGTGTGCCCGAGATGGAGATGGAGAGTGTTCTTAATTTTTGCCATGCACAACCTAACGGGGGGCACTTCGGAGCTCAAAAAATGACAGCTAAGGTATTTCAATATACTCTTTATTGGCCTACTTTGTTTAAAGACTATGAATCCTATGTAGCGAAATGCGATAGATGTCAAAGGATGGAAAATATAAGTAGGAGAGATGAGATGCCCTTCAGCCGAGCATTGTTGTAGAGATCTTCGATGTATGGGGAATCAATTTTATGGGGCCTTTTCCCCCATCTAATGGATTCCTATACATCCTTCTTGATGTGGATTATGTTTCTAAGTGGGTGGAGGCCATTCCTACTCGCTTGAATGATTCAAAGACCGTGTTATCTTTCTTGAAGAAACATATTTTGCCCGCTATGGAGTCCCTAGAGCACTTGTAAGCGATGGAGGTTCTCACTTCGTCAACAAGCTTCTAGAGAGAGTGCTCAAGGATTACGGTATGAAGCATAGGATTACTACACCCTATCATCCTCAAGAGAATGGACAAGCTGAGGTCTCCAACCGACAAGTTAAGCAAATTTTGGAGAAGGTATTCAGAACCAATAGGAAGGATTGAGCTATGAAGCTCGACAATGTGTTGTGGGGGTTCCGAACTGCATGCAAGACGGTGCTTGATATGTCACCATATCAAATCGTCTATGGAAAGCCGTGCCACTTACCCGTAAAGATTCAGCATAAAGCTTTTTGGGCATTGAGAAGCTTGAACTCATGTCTTAAGGATCAAAAGGAGTTGAGGATGACTCAAATCAATCATCTAGACGAGTTCAGGAATCAAGCTTATAAGAATTCAATGATCTACAAGGAAAGAATGAAGAAATGACATGATTCGAAGATCACTTACAAGGAATTCAAGCAAGGTGATGAGGTATTACTTTTTAGCTCTCATTTGAAGCTCTTTGCAGGAAAGTTGAAATCGAAGTGGACGGGACCGTTGATTATCCATAGAGCCTGCGGAAGGGGGAGTTTTGAACTCATTGACAAGGACGGAGACATCATAGCGGCGAATGGGCATCGATTGAAGCACTATAAGTCGTCGGATGATGCTTGTGTCGTCTTTGAGGATACCTTGCATTGATTTGGTACCGTCGTGATTCTCCGACGTTAAACAAGAGCGTCTGTTGGGGGCTTTCCCTCATGTTTTATTGTTTTATTTCTTTAGTGTGAGTAAGAAATTTTTATATTTGACGTGCTTACTAATCAGAAATTACATCTTCTTTCAAACTTAGTTTCGACTATAGTTTCTACTAAGTTTGGGGGGTGTGATGTACTTACCTCATCGTAGCACGGAAAGTATGATTTGTTCTTTGTAACGTCTGTTAGGAAAGTTGATTTTTTACGGCATATTGAAACTTTAACCGATTTTGACTTGTTAATTTTTTGCAATTTGCTTAATGTTTAGTGGTGTTTTATTTATTGAGTCGTATGCGGAGTATATACACATAATTTTAGAGTCTTTTAAGTGGTTCTCTAGCTTAGTTTTGCTCCGTGTTGGTACCTAATGTTCATTTTTTAGCTTGAAATGTGCAGGGGACGAAGAATAGTAAATTTCGAAGGAGCAGGAGTTCGATTTGACCACGATTCGACCAAGGAGAGTGGTCGAACCGAGCAACTCAAGTCGAACCGTGAACCTAAAAGTTCGTTACAGGTCGATTCGACCATACACGAGGTGGTTCGACCAGGCTTCGGCCAACGGTATAGGTCGAATCAACGATCAGAGATTTTATTACTGGTCGATTCGACCACGAAGGTGTAATTCGACCAGCTGTTTGGGTCGAACCAACCACCTGAAAGTTTGTAACAGGTCGATTCGACCACGACAGTTTTATTCAACCAGTCGTTCGGGTCGAACCAAATGCTGAAAACTGTCTAGAAGCACAATTCGACCACGACGAGGTGGTTCGACCACCTATTCGGGTCGTATCGCACAGGTAAGTCGTGAATTTAAGTATATTTTCGCCCCTGTTTTGATCACTTTACACACCACCCACACTCGAATCCTCTCCGAACCAAAAATTCTCTCGTCCAAACTTTGATTTCACTCGATTTCGCTTCGATT
Organism: Pogostemon cablin; assembly: GCA_023678885.1. NCBI lineage: Eukaryota > Viridiplantae > Streptophyta > Magnoliopsida > Lamiales > Lamiaceae > Pogostemon > Pogostemon cablin. Next base: position 26,224,183 of record CM042964.1, on the reverse strand, counting down.
AAACCACATTCCACACTCCCTACACTCGATTCCTCACAAATTTGGAGTGTTCTAGTTGCAAAACTAGGGTGGTTTTTTTACGAATTGGGGATTGTTCACACTTGTTCATATTAAGCTATGGCCGGATCAAAAGGTATGTTCTCTTGACCCTATTACCCTAGGATTGAAGTTCTATTGCTTGATTTTGGAGTGAGTAAGTTGATTGAACTAGTTTTCATGATAATCCATAGTGCAAATTGAATTATTGTTTGAAATTTCATATGAATAAGTAATGGGTCCGATTTTAATTGTTGAATTGTTGTTAGACCTTGATGTTTATGTATAATTGATGAGGAATTTGAGTGGTGAAGTGAAGCATGTTGAATTTTGAGTTGAATTATGTTGACTTGTTGAATGCATACGCAAGTGAAGTGGTTGTTGAAATTGTTGATAGTTGAGAAGTTGGAATTGACGTGGAATTGAATTAGCATGTGAATATTTTAATTGATGAATTCTTGATGGAAAAGAAGCATGCTAGTTTAAATTTATTATACTTGTTAAAACTTGAAGTCTTGAGTAAAGTTTCATGTATAGTTGGTTCAGAACTTAGTTAGTTTGTTTTCCCTTGTTTCCGTTTGGTATTGAAGTATTGTTTTGTAGGAAAAGAAAAGGAGGCTGAAGTTCATTCCAAGAAAAGGCAAGATAGGTCGTCTCGAGAGGACGAAGTTACCAAGAAGCTGAGGCTTAAGGAGAGGCTACCTAGGGACTTCAAGATTCAAATGGAGAATTGGGAGGAAATTAAGAAACGATGGGGTGATATATCTGATAAGATAGCTCGAACGAGGTACCAGGATGATGGAGCTATGATTACAATGCGCATCCGAGATGATATTATATGGATGTTTGACCAAGTAGGGATACGTCACTTCATTGAGTTGAAAAAGCCGACGTACTTCCATGTGACTGCTGAGGTGCTGTGTTTGATCACTATCAAGAAAGGTTCTACTCCGTTCCCTTATGAGTGTTCGTTTCAGCTGGGGGGCGAAATGAGAAGATGGTCAGCGGAGGATTTCAATGAGCTTTTCGAGACTCCGAGGGGGATCTCCAGGAATGAGAATGGGTATTTCAAGGCGAATGACTTTTGGAGAGCCATTTCTGGAGAGGATATGGATTTTAAGACCAAGGATGCTCGCGCTTCGTTAATTAGGAACCCTGTGATTCGATATATGGATCGAGTATTGGGCAACATGTTGTTCGCTCAGTCGGAAAGGAGTTGTGTATCGAGGAGTGAGTTGTATGTTCTATGGTGCATGTTGAATGAAGTGAGGTTCAATGTGAGGTCATACCTGATTCAGCAACTTTACAAGTTTAGGAGTTCCACATTCCAGCGAGTGAATATTGGAGGATTGCTGACTTCTGTGGCCGAGCATTACCACATGAACTTTACTGGCATTACATCCATCTTTGAGGATCCAGATCTAGTCATGAGTGTGTGCGTGAAAGCTGGTTTTACTCATCATCGTGATGGAGATTGGTTCTATACGAGGGGATCGAAGATCTTTTCTTTCATGTTCCCATTCGATGTGAGTGAGTTGACTGCGATCCGTAAAGATTCCATAGACGGTGCATTGAGAAGCCGTGCCACTTACCCATAAAGATTCAGCATAATAGCCTCATTTCCCTTCTCTTTTTCTCTTTACAGGATGGGTATTTGTGGTGTGAGTGGCATGTACGTATGATATTGATTTGAGAATTGATGGATGTGTGATACTTCATATTTGAGGTTGGTTGGTTGATGACACTTGATTTGGATTGATATGTTGGGTTCTTTGTTAGGAATGTTGCATTCGTATTTTGCATGTGTTGATTTTGTTGATGAGAAACATGTATTACTTGTTAAATATGTAGAGTTCATAACGAATTGATCTTGATTACGTGCTTTAAGGAGTGCTTAGGATTCTATTTACCCATGTGAGAATTTTAGCCTTATGAAATTATGCTATATGCATGATAGTTTATTCTTGTCAGAATCGTTCATATAACCGTATTCTAGAACTTGGCTTGGAGTCTTGTGTGAGACTTATGATTAATGAATTATTAGGACATGATCTTAGGCCGTTATTATTTATTTGAGTCACTTAGCCAAATTTTATATTCTCATATATTAATAAATCAATGGAAGCCCTTTGAGTCTTTACAAGCTTTTTCTTTGGCAAGCCTTGATTTAAAAGCCTTTATTTATCGTTTAATTGAGCCTTGTTGAATACCCTATTCATTAATAGAGAGTTGATGTGAATAAATGCTAGCTTGAATAAGAAGAAAGGAAGAAAATTTGGGATAAGTAGCTTGAATTTAAAGAAAAGAAAAATGGTTAAATCTTCTTAGGGGTAGTGCTTGAAACCGGTACCCCAACTGTTTAGAAGGGTAGTGCCCGAAATTGGTACCCTTATACTTTGAAAAAAAAATGATGATGTTGATGCCAAGGAAAATAAGAAAAGTTGAATCGCGAAGATCATGAGAATAAGAAGGAGAGAAGAAGCTGTTTGATGAAAATCAAAAGTCCAAGGTAATTCTCTACTAGTGAATTAGTCACTTTATCTATATTTTTCTACCTTTACCAAAGAGCCAATATTACAACCCAAAAGCAAGTCATTCGTGATCCTAGTGACGAAGTGATTATAAGTTGATTTTTGAGACCTTTGCCAAGCTTATGGTTACGCGGAAATATGAATCGAAGTGAGCGTATATACTAACTTGTTAAGGAGTACATCTTTTACACTTGAGTACGAGAGTAAACACTTATCTTGTGAGCTAGATGAATTAGTACTTCGAATTTCATTATAGTTAAGTGATGTTTTGCATGAATGAAATGTATGATGCGAGTGATACTTATTTTAAGTTGATAGAGTTGCATGTGTAGGTATGACTTGTATTTGACTAGATGGACTTGTGAAATTTACACTACTCCTATGTTTTGATTGCATTGCCTCAGGACGAGCAACATGTAAGTTTGGGGGTTTGATAAGTGTGTAAATTCTCATGTTTTCAGCCTTGATTCGTGGGATAATGATGTAAGATTTGATCTTAAGTCAAGAAAAATCGTGTGGTATAGTGTAAAGTCAACATGTAAGTCATGAATCAGGTGTGTTTGAGTCCGTTTGAGTTGATTTTTGAAGGAAAATGGGATAGAAGTGATCAGAACCGGAAAAAGGGTGTCGAAGACACCAGTTCGACCAAGCAGAAGCATGGTTCGACCAAGCAGATATCAGTTCGACCAGCATCTCTAGTCGAACCAGGCGTTGGAAGATTGGCAGAAGTGTGGTTCGACCAAGCCATTTGGTCGAACCGTGGTTGAATCAGAAGCTTAAACAAAAGCAATTACAGTTCGATCGGAAAGCTTCTATTCAACTGGCCATTAGGGTCGAACCAACGACCTGCCAGTGTGTTACAAGCCGATTCGACCTGTGGTTCGACCAGCTGTGATCGGTTCGACCAAGGCCTTTGGTCGAACTGATGCGCTTGGCACGTCCGGATCCATATATTTACACCTTCAGTGCGTGTTTTCGCTCAAAAAGCCCATTCTAGATCCGTAAGAAGCACTCACAAGTATAAAATGAAGACCATACGCAAGGGAAATGAGAGCTATTCACCACCTTCATTCTACACAACATCCGAAATGCTACCGCCATCCACAGAGCTGTGGAGAGAGATTCGTCTGGCGAATCAAGTGAGAACCAAGTGAAGATTCAAGACGGATAGAGATGCGACGGCGCCCGCATCTAGGGTTTACTTTGCATATTAATTTATCTTGTAATTTTCAAGACTATGGGTAAGATCTATCCAACCACCATGATTGTTCTCCGACCAATCATGGGCTAGAACCGCTTCGGTAATTCTAGGGTTTATGAAGGTTTTACGAGTTAATTGAACTTTCGTGTGTATACTCCGTACAACACTACTTGTGGTTTATTTTATATAAGATTATGCGTTTTTAATTCATACTCAGAGTTGTTTTGTGCATCATTAATTGTTATGTAGAGTCTGAATACATATCTTGATTATTGATTGAGTGCGTTCACTACTGAGGAGGATTATATGTTATGATTCTAAGTAAAGGGATTCCGAAATCTCATTAGAACTATCTTATATGAATACTTACTAATTGAATCGTATTCGGGTTATTAAGTAGGATAAAGAGTATAACTTCATAGTACCTATAAAGGGAGATCATATCGGGTTAGAGTACTTAGTGGACGGGAAATAATTGACACTGATAGTACATAGAAAGGGGGGTGCGTTATATCTCTTGCACCAAAGATAGTTACATGTGTCACACGCTTATTTACTTGTGTCTATAGAGTATATTTGCATGGTTTAGTGATGCTTCCATATTCCACAAGGCAGAGTCGGACATTGATATACGGAAGGAAAATTAATAAGTTAAACTGGATGGCCCGAAGAACTACCTATCTTCTCACTTATTCACTTTCGTTCAATCTCTACTGTTTATTTACTTTAATTTTTCTTTTAATTATTTATTTATTAGTTACTTAATCATTCAACTATTTTGCCATAATAGTCTTAGTAAGTTAGAATATAATTAAATTAATAATAATATGTCATTTGGGTTCGATAAGTACTTGGTCGCTTATCAAAACTACAATAGCATCCTTCATACTTGAGGATTAATATTGTGTGTTGAGAACACGCTCATCAGACTCCAAGGGAGGGTGAATGATGTAGGGGCATTGGTCCAGCCCCTGGGCCACTTGGATGACTGCGGTAAGCCTTTGGGGTTCGTCCCACGTCGGATGTGCTGGGCAAATGTTGTGGTTATAAATGTGATGGGGCAAACCTCCACTCTTGACCATGGTTTTGAGGTGGAGTTAGGTTCGGACATTTATAGTCTGCATTAGATTGGTATCAGAGCCGGTTATGGGGTCGGGACTCCAAGGGAGGGTGGATGATGTAGGGGCATCGGTCCAGCCCCTGGGCCACCTGGATGGCTGGGTAAGGCTTTGGGGTTCGTCCCACATCGGATGTGCTGGACAAATATTGTGGGTATAAATGTTTGGTGGAGCAAACCTCCACTCTTGACCATGATTTTGAGATAGAGTTAGGTTCTGGCATTTATAGCCTGCATCACTGTTACAACTATTTTTAATAGTAAACAACATCAATGCTATCACAATCACTGGAATAATCAAGATTTTTTCATTAATATGATCAGAAAATCATTTTTTTAAAAAAATTCTGCAATTCCTGTCAATGTTTCACTAAATCTTCTGATTTAATTGAATTCAGTAGAGATATTGTGGCTTCAATCGCAAACAAGTAATGCAGGTAAGAAACCATTTTGCAAAGAATGTCAATGGTACAACCAACCACCACTACAGGAAGTACAAATATACAAAACAACACCTGCTAAACTGAAGAGGGCAACGAATAAGAGGGAAAACTGCACCTTGCAGACTTCGATTGGAGGCTCTGAGAAAACCTAATACTCGCAAACTACGTCGCATAGCATCAAATTGAATTCCGAAAAATTTAACAGAAAGAAGAGACAGGGTGGGATGAACTTCGGACGCCGGCGGAAGGAGCGACTGGAATCTTGCGGAAGGACGCCGTGCCGACTGGAATCGCTACTGGAGTCCGGTGGGCGGACAGGGAATTGCGGCCGGATGGGGGAGGTGGCGACTGAAGTATGGCGGCGAGGGTTTAAGGCTAGGTGGGGCTGGGGCCGCTAGGCCGGCGGTGAAATCAGAATAGAGTGTTGGACTTGGATTGTGAGGGAGAGGAAGGAAAGAACTCAGAGGATATGGACATTAGTCAATTACGGCTGCTGGAGAATTAATTAGGGTTTTCATATATAATGTATATACTAAACATTAAACATTAATTCGGTTTTCTTCGATTTTTAAGCCCTTAAACCGAAACCGAATCGAAAACTCGATTTTTTATTTTTTAAAAACCGAAACCGAACCATTTTTTCGAAAACCGAACCAAATTGATCGGTTCGGTTATGTCGGTTAAATCGGTTTTACCCGTATTTTGCTCACCCCTAGTAATATGTATGTTAAAGTCATCTTCATCAGTCGACTCTATTTTGCAACACATTCAACTCTATAATGTAGTTGATTCAATTGCTCATCTTTAGCAGTTTGTTCAATTTTTTACTCCAAAATTAATATTAAAAAATTAACATACACATACATATATTATTTAAATAAAAAGTAAAAGAAAAAAATTCAGTGTGTACTATATTGGCTGCAAAATGCAGTCACTATAGTATTTCCTCCATTTTGCATCACAAAATGTAGCACTGGTGGAGTTGGAGTGTGCTGCAAAGTGGAGGTGCTTTAAAATAAATAAGTAATATTGATAAGTGATGTTATTTGGTAGGATATATTAAATTTCATGAATAATATGTTTATAATGAAACTACTTTTTTATCCTTCATATTAAAAAAATCACAAACATATATCCTAGATAAAATAAAGGAAACCCACTTTTAAATCAAACTTTCAACAGAATTTGCAGGTCATGTCTCCAAGGTTCAACTGATGAAATATATTGTAATTCCATTCAAATTCTCACAAAGGAATTTGCAGTTCATCACTCCAAGGTTCAACTAATGAAATTCATTTAGTTATTAAATCCAATGAAGAACACCTAAATTCGCGATGCATTTGATACTTTTATTGAATCATAGAATGTGGTGAAGTATTTATCGATCGAGGAGATAAATTGGCAAACATTGTCTAGGGAGTGGTGCCTTGGATTTCAATATATAACATCTTTATAAACGTCTCGATTTTGTGGTGACCTCCCGCAAGGGGTTGGCACGAACACGGCGAAAAGTGGAGGCATAGACAAATACTGTAGTAAGGGTCTTGTCTAGTGATACTGTGGCAGCCATGGATGAAAAGCAAAAAAATAAGTAGAGGCATAAGGGATGAAGGAAAAGTGCAAGGTTTAGAAATGAAAATGGCCTTTGTGAAAGGGAATTGAGGTGGATAATTTGGTAATTTCAATATGTTGAATCTATAATACTATTACCACGCCCTATACGAGATAACTAATGTAAAAGAGAACAATATTATCATACACCCACAATCATACACTCACCTCCAAAAAAGAAAGAAAAGAAAGAAGAAAGAAGAGAAAGAAGGAAGAAGAAGAGAAGAACCAAGTTCCTGTTCAATTATGACCACTCTCCTTATTTTACACTTAAAATGTTCTAGAATTTGTTGATACTCTATGGATCTTGCATTTGATAGTTAATTTTAGGTAGGATTATGTGAAATACTTCATGGGTCTTTCTTTAATTGATGATTTGTAGTGTTATAATGATATATGCAAATTAATTTCGTTTGGGAATTATTTTTTAGATTTGGAAATTGATGAAATCGAGTCTAAAATTTTGACCCTGGTCTGCCGAAAATTTGCCTTCTAATCATCCGAAGGTGGTCAAAAATTTAGATGTTCGTCAACCACCAGTGGCCGAAAATTCCAATATTTATCGTCCGCCACTGGTCGACCAGAATGATTTTTGTTGATCAGTGGTGGTCGAAAAAATCCATCCCATTCATCAATGGTTGGTTATTTTTTCGCAATTTCAGCCACAAAAGAAAAAAAACACGAAATTACTCCCTCCGTTCCACCCAAAGAGTTCATTTTTCTATTTTGGGCATCCCACCAAAAGTGTCCCCTTTCCTTTTTTACACACATGGTGGGACCCATACACACCACTAATACAATTAAAATATGAGGGTCACACTCCCACTAATACAACTACCCACTACAAATTAAATAGTACTCCCTCCTTCCCATAGAAGTTGATATAATTTTTTTGACACGGAGATTAAGGAGTATAATAATTTAATGTAAAGTGGAGTAAAGTGAAGTGAGAGAAATAATATTTAATGTGTAGTGGGTAGTTGTATTAGAGGTGATATATGGGGCCATGAGAATAGATTAATTGTTTTTGTGTGGGTCTCATGTATTAAAAAGGAAATTTGTCAATTTTTGTGGGACAAATCAAAAAGAAAAGTGTACCAACTTCTATGGGACGGAGGGAGTAATACTCATTAATTCACGTGCAAAAAATAAAAACTACCATTTGAGTGGGACGGATGGAGTATATTTTAATCGATTATAATACACAAAAACACCAATCATTATGATATTTGAACTCTACTTATCCATAATTATAGATTTGCGTGTGGAAGTAACTTAAATATGATATTAGAAAACTATGATTTTTTTTTTTTCGAAAAGAGATGGAAGTGGTGAGTTATATAATGTTATTAATATACGTGGTGAGTAGGTGTATGAACAAATTAAAAAAAAAAGTAGGTCTTGCGTGAGACCGTCTCACGTGAGACCATTTTACACTTTTTAATAAACTTATCACTTTCGCTATAAAATGTTATCACTTTTCATTTATATTATAAATTGTTCATGAAATAACATTATCACTTTTTATTAATTAAGTATAACTTTTTTAATATAAAAGTTGTCACTTTCTGACCGTCTCACGTAAGCACAAGTCTTTGCAAAAAAAAAAGGTGAGTGAGAAGTGTGTGTTTAATTTTAACTGGTAAGACGGTATTTTTGATTTTTTTCAATTAAAAATAAATTGTGGTGAGTGTATGTATTAAAAAAGTGTGCGTGGATAGCGATACACTAAAAAAATTGTGTCACGTTATTTGCCTATTCAGGCTTCGGTCTCACTTTGATTGGGCCGGCCCAATAATTTTCCAATCTTCATACTAGGAACGGCCCATCGTTCTATTGTTATTTATTCTTACAGCTGTTCCATAAATATCCTTCCTACTTTTTTTTTTATTTGTTTGCTCCACAATATCTTTTACACTCTCCAAAAGAAAATAATACACTCATTCAATGAACTCAATGACAAAACTTGCATCAATACATTTCATATTTCAACCTTTTCAACCTACTCTTTCATTGAAAAAATAATACATTTATTAATTAAAATAATATTATATTTTTGAGTATTTATGCATCCGGATATACAAGATATCAACGCTATTTATTTAGAAATACTAAAATACCACAAGACTTAAGAGTCAATAAAATTGATCAAAAGTATAAATTTTTTAAACAACGTGAAACAGTAAACATGAACGATATTGTGGGACTGATAGAGTATTGCTACAGTAGAAGGATTTTTTTTAAAAAAAAAGAAAAATATAACTATTTTTTTAATAACGGATTAAAATGAAATTGTATATATTTTTGGTGGGGAGAGTGTATATACACATGCAAGCACATTTATATATATATAAGCATCTAAAGTCAACTTCTTTTTCCTGTTTAAAATTTGGATCAAAATCTCTTCAATTTTCCACTTCTTTTCAATTTCTCTTCAATTTCTCACCACTCATTGTATTCTTATTTCTTTAAATAAATACATTTAGGTGCTTCACTATCACATTTTTTAACCCTAATAATTTTATATCCAACAAAATAATTAAAATTAAAGACATTATTTTGTATGCATTTTTTTTATCAATTAACATGTTGAAATTTGTTTCAATTTGAGTTAATTATTGGGAAAATTTGGGTTGTATTTGAAAATAAGGTTAAGTAATTAAGATATTATTTGGAATTGTTTATAACATATGATTACGTAATTAAATATAAATATTAATAAAAATTTTAAAATTGTTGATTTTTTATAATTACATTAATTTATTATACATGAAAAACGAATAAGGATCGTATAACGTCGATTCAACTAAAAACTATTTAATTCATTATACATAAAGAACTAAACTAAATATACATATCATCACAATATAAAACCTCATACATGCCCGAGGGCATAACTCAAGTGGTAGAGAGGAGGGTGAAAAGGCCTTCCAACTGAGTTTGGTTGCTGCAGGGTAGGGGTTCGAATCCTGCCTTTGACATGGATTTGGCCCCTTGCAAGCACAAGTTAAACAGTGAGCCCTTTCTATAAGCCACTTGAGGCACATCCTGCGATTTACCTCATCCACCAATCCCCATGGCAGGGGCGGTGGGGGCCCCTAATGGTGGGGTACACCATAAAATCTCATACATATGTATTCCCTTCGTCTCATTCAAATAGTAATATTTGCTTTTTGCACGGGTTGCTTTTTGGACGGGAATTAATAAATTTAGTATTTTAATGTATATATTGAGGTGAGATAAATAATGTTTTAATGTATAGTGGATGGTTGTATTAATTAATATGAAGGATGAGTCCCATTAAGATATTTTAATTACTTAATTATGTGGGTCTCATACAAAAAAAAATGTAACCGTTAAAATGAAACACCCAATTTTAAAATATATAATTATTAGAAAGGGATAGAGGGAATAAGTAATTATATGTGTTTATGTGCCCACACAAATATATATATATATATATATATATATATATATATATATATATATATATATATATATATATATATATATATATATATATATATATATATATATATATATATATATATATACTATTACAAAAAATCTATATTTATATAATTTTATTTTTTAAAATCTATCCCGTGCAGATCACGAGTTAAAATGCTTGTAAGTTTGAAATTAAATGCGCAAAGATATAAATAAAGATGAGAGTTATGAGTGAATAAAGATTTATATTTCACTTTACATGTTCATATATTATCACAAGTTCGTAAATTTTACATTGAATTTCTCATCTATGTATTAAAATGATACTTCTTTTGTCTTGGTTTTGAATACTAATTAAGGAACACATTCAAATGATAATAATAGGCAAATTAGTTAATCTTGACGTTGTAGAACACAAGTATGGAAAAACAAAATAATTCTTGCAATAAGTTATCAAATAAACTCCAATTATTTGAAATTGCAATTATGAGTATGAAGTAAACTACAAAAAACTGTTTTTTACCAATGGAAATTCCGTTAGTAAAAGTCTTAACTCCATTATTAAATTGGCCTACCAACGGATTAGCAACGGAATCCGTTGGTAAAGTGGTGATTGGTAAATTTTTAACAACGAAAAATCAATTATGTTGGTAAATAATTCTGTTGGCAATCCGTTGCTAATAATTCCATTAGTAATTTATATAATGATTCCCCTGGTAATCCGTTGGTAAAATAGAGAATAAATATGTTGGCATTCCGTTGCTAAAACAAAAATATCATTTTTGTTGTTAATCCATTGGTAATTACCAACGGATTGAATTCCGTTGGTAAATTATGTTGTTAAATTTTTTTTTTCGTAGTGGTACATGTATAGGAATTAATTAGGAATTACACTTATTTGAAATGGAGTGTATAGGAAATTAGGAATTACAAATATTTGATACGAGGAAAATAGACATAAATATTGTATCTTAGAGATGATTGTTATCGCACCTTAAACATTAGAGCGTCGCATTCATTTTAAGGTGTCTCGATTCAAATTCATTCTTATAAATTTTTTCATATTTTTATAATCACATATTATATTAAAACTCAAATATGCCCACACTATACACCACAACATACTGAGTTGAACCTAGCTTTTTCATCTTGGATATAAGATAAACCTCTTACCTCATACTCTTATAATAATTAAAATTTTCCTTATTAAAAAAAATTATTAGTAAAGTTGCATATATCGTGTGAATTTCAATCTCATTCAATAACACACAAATCAAATGAATCAACTATTAAGTGTGACAATTTCATCCCAATGAAATGACGACAAAGATTTGCATGTTGTGTTTGACTAGATCCATTCATTTCAAACTTCTAATCTAAGGTACATAAAAGGCAAATTATGAATTCAAAAAAGAAAAAATGAAAATATTTGCAAGTTGTGTATTTAAGTGATTTAAACTTTGAAGGTCTTTAATTACTCCCAATAAGAGGGGTAGGTTTGTTAACTAGTTAATAATTATATATCCAACTTTGTCAAGATTCAACAGAATTCACTTTAGTTCGATTGCTACCCACTTATGCGTTGGGTAGACAATGAATTGTTAGGGGCAAAGTTGTAATTCAACACTAGCAATTAGCCTAATAAACTTAATTGGTAATATATCCTTCAGATTCTTTCTTAAATATAGTAGTTAGGATTCTATTCAAATATAATAATCTGATTGGTATTCTTCATCTATATTTGGATCACAATTAAAACTTAAACCTTCATTCAATACACTTTTATTTATTTTTTATTTTTTTATTTACCAATGAAGTACTCCCTCCGTCCGCCTTTAAGGGTGCCATTTACTTTTTGCTCATGGATTAAGGAGTATTATTATTTAATGTGTAGTGAGTAGTTGTATTAGTGGAGGTGTGAGTCTCATTTTTTAGTTGTATTATTGGGTTTGTGTGGGTCCTATATGGATAAAAAGGAAAAATAAGACCTTTGGGAGTGGACGTCCAAAATAGAAAAATGATACCTTGAAAGCGGACAGAGGTAGTATTTTGTTGGTAGAACTTAGAAGTCATAATTTTATTGATAAAACTGATTTATCATAGAATTAACAATTACTCTAAATTATTCATGTAATAATTCACTATATCACTTTTCATTCATTCAAATATCATATTTTAATAAAAAAAATTACTGGTGCTCTGTTTGCCATTTTTTTAGAATCCAAATATGTAATAGATAATCGATTAAAATGTGCATCATTTATAGGTGGAAAGATAACAAAATTTATATTGAGAATTCTTATACTAATCCAAATATGTGTTTTCAACACAATTAAATATATTAATGTACATGTTATTGGAAAGATACAGCTTTTATTTTCTAAGTGAAAGCTTATTATATTTTAATTTATTTATTTATATTTTTTCTGCATAGAACACATTTCGAAGAATAATCCGCAAAAAAAAAAAAAAAGTTATACGACGGCTAATTGAGTTGAATTTTATTATTAGGGGTCTCAATTTCAAAGTTAATAGTTAACAGTGATTATTAATTTCAAGCATAAATCAGAATAATTGAAATAATGACATTTATTTAATTAATTATAGCATTAAGATATTGCGTACGTGTTGATCAGGACTGTGCCCTGTATTTTTGGGGTCATTTGCATGTTCAATGCTTATAATATACCTATTCGTGTAGTCACTACCAAAGCTAGTGTTTTGCATTTAATTTTATATCACAATAATTATAGGATAAATTAAAAAAAAATAAAAAATCAAAAGTCGAATACATTTTTTTTAATCAGATCAATTATCTTGATTTACTATAACTTAATTATAATTATACAAGTACAACAATGACGTTAAAAGTCATAATTTGCGAGTATTGCATTATATCATTTTACATTTTTTAAATTAATTATCACTTTCGTTATAAAATATTATTATTTTCACTATAAAATATTATAACTTTTCATTTATATTATAAATTGTTCATAAAACATCATTATCACTTTTCATTAATTGAATATTACTTTCCATTATAAGTAAAAATTATCACTTTTTATTCATCTCACGTAAGTCTACGTGAAATTATCTCACACAAATGTTTGCATTCAATATTGAACTTAAAAGTTTACATTCATATAATATTATATCCCTCACAAAATGGAAGACATTGTAATTTAAGAAATTAATATAATATTAAAGCTGATTTTTTCGCGAAAATTTAGAATATGTTTGGTTGGAGGGTTTTAAGATGAGGAATGAGAATAGAATGAAAAAGAGGTGTTTGGTTGGAAGGTATGATAGTAGACTAATTATTTTGATTCCCAAAATGAAGGGAATCCCTTATTCCTTTCAAAATTGGGGTCTATCACTTTGATTTCTCCATGCAAATGTTAACTTAATTTTAAAATTATTATAAAATTTTATTAAAAATTATTAAATGATAATTTTCTTTTAGAAATAATAAAGGTTTAAATCATTAATTAATTCCTAGAAAATTTAATTTTACCAAACAAAATTAATAGTCATGATAGTTATTCTCTATCATCAACCAAACAACATAATAATAAAAGACAAACACATTACCATTCCCTAACTATTATCACTATTATTTTTATTCCAATTCCTTCTAATATACCAAACGCCACTTAGACTTTTGAAGATTGAATTCTCATCCATCGAATGAACATGAGTTCATCATCAATATTGTTATTTGAGTTAATTAGGTTTCCTATTTGTGTAGTTGGCATATAATTTGTTATTAAAATGCCATTATTAACGTTAAAATAGAGGCAAATAGAATGTTTCACAAAACTTCTCCGTCTGTATCATTAGTGATAACATTTTAATTAAAATGTATTCCATGAATGAAAATGATAATATTATTTGTAAACTATTTCATGAATAATTTATTATTATAAATAAAACTAATAATGTTTTTAGTAGTAAAAAACTATAATAATTAATTAAAAAAAAATGTAAAATGATACACGTATAACAATATCTTAAAGTGTCTGCCCTAAAAACATTTTAATTAAAATGTATTCCATGAATGAAAATGATAATATTATTTGTAAACTATTTCATGAATAATTTATTATTATAAATAAAACTAATAATGTTTTTAGTAGTAAAAAACTATAATAATTAATTAAAAAAAAATGTAAAATGATACACGTATAACAATATCTTAAAGTGTCTGCCCTAAACCAAAATGAATATTGTACTTGACAAAATATCATGTATCCGTGCACCCACTCACTTTGCATATGTTTATTAATAAATGCATATACTCCTTCCATCCGTCCGGTTCTAAGGTATCCATTTGCTTTTTGCACGTGGATTAATGAGTATTATTATATGCAAAGTGGGTAGTTATATTAAAGGGAAGTGGTGAGTCATATTGTGTACTTTTTTACTAAATAGGGGAAATGCATACCTTTGAAGCGGACGCCAAAAATAGTAAAATAGATACCTTAGAAACGGACGGAGGGATATTAGTGAATTAAACTTATATAATTTGTTAATGAATTTAAAATGCAGTTTTTTAAAATAATTATATTATTTTTTATTAATAGAAAAAATTATTTATAGGTACACACTTTATGCCCAAATTACTGTGAGATACATTAATTTAAAAAAATTACTCTCACATACAAAATATCAAAGTAAAATACCAAATATAACCCTAAACTCATACACTTTTAAACCACAAACCCTAAACCCTCACCCACCGTCGGGCCACCGCCGCCGGCCAGTCGCCGAACCTCTGCCGGACCACCACACTTTTGCTGCACACGAACATTTATGTACAACACATTGTAAAGGTAATATTGGAATATCACTATATATTTATGTAGTTAGTAGTAATATTTTTTTATGTTTATATCTCATAGTAATTAAGGATTTTTAGTGTACCTAATAGTAATCCTCTCTTTTTAATACAAAATTAATGACACGGTTGAATATAAAAAATAAAAATACATTTATTAATAAACCTGTATACATTACTGAATTAAAACAATTTATTAAAAAAAAGTTATATGCATAAAAAGTGATAATATATCACCTCAGTAAATATTCTCTTACATACTGATAGTCTGATAGTGACAGATATTAGCGTGAGACTACCTCACGGAATGAGTTTAACTAAATGGATAAGAATGATAACAGCCCCCAGGGCATAGCTCAAGTGGTAGAGGGGAGGGTGGAAAGGCCTTCCCACTGAGTTTGGTAGCTGCAGAGTGGGGGTTCGAATCATGCCTTTGGCATGGATTTGGCTCTTTGCAAGCACAAATTAAACAGTAAGCCCTTTCTATAAGCCATTTAAAGCACATCCTGCGATTTACCTCTTCTACCAATCCCCAAGGCAGGGACGGTGGTGGTCCTAATGGTGGGGTACATTATTATTCAAGCACAAATTAAACAGCGATTTACCTCCTCCACCAATCCCCAAGGCAGGGGCGGTGTGGGTCCTAATGGTGGGGTACACTATTATTCAAGCACAAATTAAACAGCGATTTACCTCCTCCACCAATCCCCAAGGCAGGGGCGGTGGGGGTCCTAATGGTGGGGTACACTATTATTCAAGCACAAATAAAACAGTGAGCCATCTTTATAAGCCACTTAAAACACATCCTGTTACAAAAATTTCAAAACAAATATGAATCTGCAGCTCAATTAATAAGTCATTTAAAGCACATCCTACGATTTACCTCCTCCACCAATCCTCAAGGCAGGGACGGTGGGGGTCCTAATGGTGGGGTACACTATTATTCAAGCACAAATGAAACAGCGATTTATCTCCTCCACCAATCCCCAAGGCAGGGGCGGTGGGGGTCCTAATGGTGGGCTACACTATTATTCAAGCACAAATTAAACAGTGAGGCCTCTTTATAAGTCACTTAAAACACATCCTGCGATTTACCTCCTCCACCAATCCCCAAAGCAGGGGCGGTGGTGGCCCTAATGGCGGGTACACCATTATTCAGTAAATTATTTCTCTATCAATTATGGTATAAATATAAAATAATAATAACAATTCTCCATAAAACAATCTTTTCATATGAGACAGTCAGATAAATATAGTTGTATATTGATTTGTCATAGCATTAAAATCCTACAAAAATTTCAAAACAAATATGAATCTGCAGCTCAATTAATAAGCCATTTAAAGCACATCCTGTGATTTACCTCTTCCACCAATCCCCAAGGGAGGGACGGTGGGGATCCTAATGGTGGGGTACACTATTATTCAAGCACAAATTAAACAGCGATTTACCTCCTCCACCAATCCCCAAGGCAGGGGCCGTGGGGATCCTAATGGTGGGGTACACTATTATTCAAGCACAAATTAAACAGCGATTTACCTCCTCCACCAATCCCCAAGGCAGGGGCGGTGGGGGTCCTAATGGTGGGGTACACTATTATTCAAGCACAAATTAAACAGTGAGCCCTCTTTATAAGCCACTTAAAACACATCCTGCGATTTACCTCCTCCACCAATCCCCAAAGCAGGGGCGGTGGTGACCCAAATGGTGGGTACACCATTATTCAGTAAATTATTTCTCTATCAATTAAGGTATAAATATAAAATAATAATAACAATTCTCCATAAAACAATCTTTTCATATGAGACCGTCAGATAAATATAGTTGTATATTGATTTGTCATAGCATTAAAATCCTACAAAAATTTCAAAACAAATATGAATCTGCAGCTCAATTAATTTTCAAAAATCATAACTTAAAAAACGGAAGATTTTTATATGAAGACCTAATTTTTAGTTTAGGTCTCAAAATAAGACCAGATTTTATAAGTGTTTCAAATTAAGATTTAAATTTAGTTTCTTTTCTCAAATTAAGGCCTGAATTTTTATAATTGTTATTTTTTTCACATTTTAAGACTTACCATGAAATTTATATTTTCATTTCAAGTCATACAAAATAATTTAAAAATATTATTATACACCTTAAAATTAAATCATAAAATTAAATATATGTTATTTTTATTAATATTTTATATTATTTTATAATATATATTGAATTAGGAAAAAATAAAAATTATGACAGACCTTAATTTGAGAAAAAATGTAAAATTGAGTCTTGAAATGAAACATTTATAAAATGAAGCCTAAAATTGAGACCTAAATTAAAAATTAAATCCTTACATGAAAAATTTTCTTTAAAAAACAAATATGAATACTAATATAAGAGTTAAACTAAGGTGCACATTGTATAACTGTGCACCTAGTTAATGTAAACTATTAAATTAAAATACTATTTTTGGATTGAAATAAAATAATAAAAATTTAATTTTAAAATAATAACTATATACTAGATTATAACTTATAATCTCTAGATGCAGTGATATACTTGATGCACCACAAAATAATCCTAATTTAAACATCGAACAAAAGTCCGTTATTTATTTATATTTTGAACTAATTTTTCTAATATTAAATTAAGTAAAGTAATTGAGAAGCTGGTGTACGTCAACAATATTAATTGATTTATGCATTCCAACAATGCATTGAAGTTGCCGCCCAAAATTTAATTTCGACCGGTATGCCACACCAGAATGTTGAGTGTACCTAATTAAGTGATCATAATCTTTTCAAAACATTGGCAATGATTTTTTTTTTTCTTTTAATAATGGCAAGGACTTCGGCCTTTAATTGGTACAACCTCCTGTACAACCTCCTTTCTTTACCTTCAGTTATGTGAGACGTATTAAATTATGTCAATTATATAGATAAAGTATATTTTATGGATGTTAAAATATGTTTTCTATATTATGATGGATGAATTAAAGTATGATTTTAAGGTGTTATAATATGATTTATTATTGACATACTTTAACTACAAATAAACATATTTTATCTATATACTAAGCATACTTTAGTAATGGATAGACCCGTCTTACATCATCTTACAAAATATCCGTCTCATAAGAGAGCGTCTCAAAAATCAATTGCACTCATTTATAATTAATTATTAATATCTAAATTAATAATCATCATTCTTTAACTTATGGCAAAATCTTGCGTGTCTCGGGAACACCGTGCCCCAAAATCCAACCTTTAGTATTAACTATTAAGTGTTATATTTTTTTGTATAAGAACCTATACCCCTTGATTTTTTAAGAAAAAATTTTAATCAAACATTTATATTATTCATATTTCAACCGATATTTTCAAAGAAAAATTATACACTTATTAATTAAAGTATATACTCTTTAAAACAAAATGATATACCCTCATACATATTGTGCTATTGAGTACACATAGAGTAACTTTTAATTTAATCCATATATATACGTTTTAAACCCAGAAATGAACATTAGATTTAGAGAGGGACTAGGGTGCAACCGGTTGTACCAGTTGAATTGGTACAACCTTGGTCCATACACTTCTTAATTAATTCATGCTCCTTCATTAATGTTGTTTTTTATTTTATTTTTAAATTTATTTTATTTAAATGACTATTATACCCTAAACTCTAAACCCTAGGGGATAATTATACCCTAAACCACAAGGGTAAAATTATAATTATACCCTAAACCCTAAACCCTAGGGGATAATTATACCCTAAATCACAAGGGTAAAATTACAATTATACCCTAAACCCTAAACCCTAGAAGATAATTATACCTTAAACCACAAGGGTAAAATTACAATTATACCCTAAACCCTAAACCTAGAGGATAATTATACCCTAAACCACAAGGGTAAAATTACAATTATATCCCTTAAAAAAAGGAAAACACAGCAACAATTAAAAAAAAAGAGGAAAACACACACTGAAGGTAAAGGAAGGAGGTTGTACCAATTGAAAGTTGTACATAAGTCTTTGCCTTAGATTTAAGTTTTACAACAGAATCACTTGAATCCATTTGTTCATTTTTTTTAGCTATAAAAGAGTCAAATTATGGTGCACCTATTTAATATGAATCATTAGATCAAACAATTAATTAATAATCATCTTTAGATTAAATTAAAATAATTAAAAAATTAAAAAAAACCTATACCCTAAAAATAGGGTATAAACCCTAGATGCACTGGTGTATTCGTTGCACAGTAACCATATAATTTAATGTCTTTTTATTTCTATTGGTTTTTTATTTCTTAATTGCTTTGAGCTAACACTAAAATTTAGGGTGCAATTTTTATGGATTTAATAATCTCATCCATACACTACGTGTATAATTATATATTAATATAATCAATAACAATCGTTTTGGTTCCTTATAATCAGAATTATATATATTTATATTAATAAATTACGCTACGTGATTTACAATAACATCAAAATATGAAATGATCATATATAAAAGTAATATACAATAAATTATATATATATAAAAAAAATCTCGATCGAATTTCTCACGAGAAGAAGGGTTGAAAACATCAACAAAAACAAATGAATGATAACCCAAATATATAAAAGGCTCATCTGTCAATCATTTTTCCATTTTCATGACAATAATATAAAAATCTTCTCCTCGTAGTGTACTTATTATTTCATTCCATGAATCTAAAATCAAAATCATTTCATAATTTTTTTTATATAATTTAGAAGATAATATAGAACTATTTTGGAAAAATTAAGTTTTTGATTTGTCAAATTCCATGGATGGAACTGAATCGGTAATTTTACAGATGTATTGTTTTGAGTCGAAATCAGAGTAAAACTAAAATGTTTAGGATAAAAATGAACGTCTTAATTATTTTGGAACTTTTTTGAATAAAATAAAAGATACTCCCTCCGTTCCGTTTCAATGTTTACGTTTGATTTTTGCACGTTGATTAAGGAGTATAATATTTTAATAGATAGTGGGTGGAAAAATATATGCAAAATGGGTAGATGTATTAGTGTTGGATGATATATTAATTGTTTTAGGTGGGTCCCATATTCCAAAAAGGAAAACGTAAATATTGAAATGAGACGCGCAAAATAGAAACGTAAACATTGAAACGGGACGGATGAAGTACTAGACAATTTATATTTTAAACTCGTAAATATATTTTCACTATTATACCCGAGGTTTAAAATCTCAAATTGCCAAGAAAAATGAAAATTTAAAGAAAAGAGTTTGTTTACAAAGACCAGTTTTCAACAAACGATTGGAATACAATAAATAAATAAACTATAAAATAGTATTCTCTCATTATTAACCTACACATGTATAGAACGTTTTATTATTAAAGTAATGTGTGCAAGTGGTATATATGCTATAAATAGTTTGGGTAATATAATGCACTATTATATTTAGAGTTCCAACTTCCAAGTCGAATAGATGAAATTATTATAGAAGGGGTAAACGTTTTTGAAACTATTAAATATCATCCTATATAATTAACATATTAATTAGATTAATTAAATCAGTTAATAGCTAGATTTGAATACCATTTCAGAAGAAATTATAAAAGTAATGATTTTTCCGTTAATGAAAGCTTTTGTGTTTTTTTAGTTATGGTCCATTTTATCTTTAAAGTTTAATATTTACTCATAAAATTTAGAATTAATTTTAAGATTAGAATTTTAATTAGCCCTAAAACAAGAGTAAGGATACAAAATTCTATGTCCATGAGATACTCATTATTATTATTGGTGAATCATAATAACATTGTATAATAATCATGTTTTGAAGTACGATAGTGAATCTCCTGTGCATCCAAGTGAATTTAATCTGAATTCAACACTTATATATACTCCCTTCGTCCCATAAATATTTGTACCACACTTTATGCACGAATATTAAGAAAAGTGATAATTTTTAGGGGTATTATGATATTTTTGGTAATAAATAAATGATAAAGTATGTTAGGTGTGTTAGGTAAGGATATTTTTTTTAAAAAAATAAAGTATACTCTTGGGAAGGGTGATTATGTTTGAGTTTTTTGCTTTTTGTAGGAAGATGCAAATTTTTGTGGGTCATCCCAAAATAAAAAGTGTATCATCTGAAATAAAACTGAGGGAGTACTTATTTCGTTCTAGACTTTGTTCAACTTTTTTATTTACACGGATGTAGAAATACAGAGAATATATATTCACAATAATAACAAAGCTACAGTTATAAGCTTTAAGATAAGAGAACACTTTTATTATTTCTCAATTGAAATCAGACACATTATATCTATATATATTATAAAATCGTAACGGTCTAATAAATATATTTTAATGGTCATTAGCAAATTATCATTTATTTTGTATGATATGTTTAATTGTCTTTAAAATATATTTTCTAATGAACGATATATTAAAGTATGATTTTAGTGTGTTATAATGTAATTTATTATTGACATACTTTAACTACAAACAAGTTATATTTTACCTCTATAATAAGCATACTTTAGTAATATGTCAACCCGTCTCACAAAAACTCGTCTCACAAGAAAAAGTATCCCCTTGTTTTTTCATAAAACGAAGAAATATAATAATTTAATGAGTATTAGTTAATTTTATTTGTATTTTTATTTTTCGTTCTTTCTATTTTTTAATATAAATTTGTGTGAATGGTATACAATTGCAGAATTTTAGTGGTATTATTATTATTATTATTATTATTATTATTATTATTATTATTATTATGAAATCCACCTAGAAAAGCACACACGATTTTTTGCGGTGTTGTTATTTGCACACCATATTTTATTAAGTACACACTCTTTGTTGAATACACACCCTCTTTAATTTTTTATTTCTTATTTTTATTATGTACACTCCCCCAAAAATTTCAGAACTACCATTTTATAATTAAAATTATACACACCTTCGTCTTCTCTTCTTCATCTTATTTTGTGGGTTTTATCACCCAAAATGTTTGTAATCCATGGGTTTTTATCATTCATATATCACATGTCACTCTATTATTAATTATTTGTATGATGAATTATAATTTAACAAAGTAATATTGTTCATCGTAATTTACAATTGAGTTGTTGCATAAGCTTAATTGAAGCTCCATCAATGGCGGCTCCTCCTAAGCTGATTTTTATTTGTATAGAAGGTGTGAAGTAAAAAATATTTATTTATCCTGATAAAGTTTTCTTTGTATTCCTGTAAAAATGGGTGATTGGATTGGGTTCTTTAAATTGGGCGGCTCTTGCATTTCTTCCATCTCATCTTCGATTGTTTTCTTATATGTATACATGGAGAAAATATAACAAAAATCTCAGAATTTAGATTTAAAATTTAATACACTTTAAAAGTTCAAGGGTTTTATGATTGATCCATGGAGACCATTTATCAGGGAGAAGGAGAAGAGTGGTGTATGTAATGAATTATGTAAATTAATCTTTTTTTTAAATAATATTTTAATTATATATATATGGGGTGTGTATTTTAAATAAAAAGATGTGTATTTAAAATGATTCTATTTGAAATTAAGGTTAATTTTGATATTTTAAACATATCTATTTTTTTTTAAATTACAAGTGAGGTATGTATCTAATAATATAAGGGGTGTGCAAATAGTTCAACCCCTTTTTGCCCCACTTTCGTCTATCATCTTTAATGTCACATCTTATATGATTAACACGTAGTATAAGAAAAAATATATTCAACCATTACCCCATAGGATTTATACTTTCCTTGTAGGATATAATTTCATTCTTTCTCCTATGTATCATTCATCTATGGTGTGATATAATGTTATACAAAAATGACACAGGAAATCGAACGTTAAAAAAAAAAAGATAACATAAATCTTGTTTTTAAACTAGCGAGAGGGAATATCTAATAGTAGTATAAGCATCTCTAATATTTAGAAATCTTGATCAATTAATAGAGTATAAGATTCTAAATTTGAAAAACAAGAAATGGAGCAGCAAAGTGTCCCAAGTTTATAGGATTGTTAGGTGAGAAATTAGTTAAGAAGGAAGTCTAAGTACTACACATCATCCTACCACACAAAATCTATGAACAAACAAGTGTTCAACTCCAACTAGTACTTTATACTTAATGAATTACCTGCATTATTTCCCACACCTCATTAATTACTTTCTTGATTTCATGGTAATAATTCCACAAAGTTTTATCTAAAAGTGCACCAAAAATGCAGAATATTGATGGCAAAATTATATATTTGCAGTTGCACTCACCATATATCAACATCTCAACTGCAATCTGCAATCCACTAACCAAAACTCCTCAATTAAAAGCTATAGCTTTTACTTATAAGAAGGCCAACCATCCCTCTCTCTCTCTCCCCTCAATTTCTTCTCACTCCCATTTAATTTTCTTTGATTTTGGGATTGTAGCACCTACAGCTGTCACCTATATATTATTTTTTCAGAATTAATGTAGTCATATTCTGATGGGATTTCTCTTGTTGTATTTATTTTCTGGTGATTGTCTATTTTTCAGCTGATAAAAATATTGCTCAAATCAAGCAGCAAAGAATTTATTATGTTCTGAATGATCTGATCACAGTTTAGATATACCCTTTTGTGCGAGTGTATATATGTGTTTGGTTTAGAGCCATAAAACAAGAAAAAAGTGAAAGGAAACCAGAGATTTCATTAAACAAAGTCATATTTCATTTATTACATCCCTCCATTTGCTCTCTTTTTAGCCACCTCTCTTTCCCCCCTCCCCCCTCCACATATTTGGGAATTGGGATCTCTTTGAGTTTGGAATCTTGATGCTGCAATAAGGAGAGAGAGAGAAGAGGAAGAAGATGGAGAGTGAGAAAATCTGCAGTGGCTCAAATAAAGTTAAAGCTCCTTTGTTTTCTTGGCCATGGCACAACTTGGGTAGCTTCAAGGCATGATCTTTTCCACCTACTTTTCTTTTTTTTATCCCTTTATGTTCATAATTCTGATAATGGTTTTTTGTTCTTATTTGTGTTTGTTTTGTCTGAAACAGTATTTGTTGTATGGTCCATTAGTTGGGAAAGCCCTTTATGCTATTCACAAAGGGGAAATCAAGAATGAAACATGGTGCTTTCACATACTATGTTTGTTTGCCCTAAGAGCCATAATTCATCAATTTTGGGGCATCTATTCTTGTATGCTTTATCTTAATCGAAATCGAAGGATCAATCAACAAGGGATAGAATATAAGCAAATAGATGCTGAGTGGCATTGGTATGATATGATATGATCCCTAATTGTTTCATTTGATTATGACACATTTATATACTCTATATTTGTGTTTTTTTTTTTTTTTTACTATTTGTGTTGAATTTTGTAACAGGGATAATTTTCTGATACTTCAAGCTATTCTTGCATCATTCTTGTACTTGAGTTTCCCCTCTTTGTCCAATTTACCCATATGGAACTCTAGGGGCCTTCTTGTTTGCCTAATACTCCACATAGGAATATCCGAACCACTGTACTATTGGATACACAGATGGTTGCACTCACCTGGTGTGTTTCAACACTATCATTGGCTCCATCATAGCTCTAAGGTTCTGCATCCTTTTACCGGTAATGACTAGATAGACGAACAATTCGTCTTTCTCTCGTTCTCATTTTTGCCCATGAATTGAGATTGTGTTGTAGCTGATTGTATGTAATTGTGTGCTTGCAGCTGGACATGCCACATTGCTGGAGCATATGTTACTTTGTGTAGTTGTAGGAATACCAATTCTAGGAACTGCGTTAGTTGGATATGGTTCGATTATCTTGATGTACAGTTATCTGTTGGTGTTTGATTTCCTTCAGTGTTTGGGACATTGCAATGTTGAGGTTTTTCATAGTCACACGTTTGACACTCATCCACTGCTTAAGTATCTTGTTCGTACCCCAACGTAAGCAGCTTAAATCTTCGTGTCGCCTTACACTTTACAGCATTAATCTTGTTGGAATCTCAAATTTGGTGTGTCATTAATATGGAAACTGAAATCTTCATTGATATGTCTCTCTGCAGTTACCACAGTCTTCACCGCACGAATATGGGAATGAATTTTTGCCTTTTCATGCCATTTTATGACGAGTTATGGGGGACGACGAACAGAAAATCTTGGGAGCTTCAGAGAGAGATTAGTTCAAGGACAAGTGAGTGTTTCACATGATGTTATAGAATTGATTTTTACTGCTTTACTAAGTTCTTGTCTTTAAAAAATGCACATCATCGTCTATGATACCAAATTGCAGATAGCAGAGCACCGGGTTTTGTGTTTCTTGCACATGTCGTTGATGTCATGTCAGCTATGCATTCTCCATTTGTTTTCCGATCCTTCAATTCAATACCTTTCAGTACAAAGGTGTTCTTGTTCCCAATGTGGCCTTTTACATTTTTGGTGATGCTTGTAATGTGGGCAAAGGCTAAGACATTCTTGTTCAGTTTTTACCACCTCCGAGGAAAACTGCACGAGACTTGGGTCGTGCCAAGATTCGGCTTCCAGGTAGCCGTTCATTAGCCCTACCTATTTAACAAGATACTAGAATATACGAAAGTGAACATAGGAGCACACATAAGATGGGTGGATGAGGCATAGTAACATTAGAATGTTTATGTAGATAGTTGACATAGGTAGTATTTCTTTTGGCTTTGCAGTATTTCTTACCATTTGCTAAAGACGGCATTAACAACCAAATAGAAGACGCGATCCTTAAAGCAGACAAACTCGGTGTTAATGTTATAAGCCTTGCTGCACTAAATAAGGTGACCCTTCCTTCTTCAATGTCTATTGACATGAATTCCACCTCCGTACTCGTCTGAAACTCTTGCACGATGACAGAATCATTACTGCTCGATTACTTCATATTTTTTGCAGAATGAAGCTCTAAATGGAGGTGGAACACTCTTCATTAAAAAGCATCCAAACCTCAAAGTCAGAGTAGTTCATGGGAACACCCTCACAGCAGCTGTGATCCTAAATGAGATCCCTAAGGACGTCAAGGAAGTTTTCTTAACAGGCGCTACTTCTAAGCTCGGTAGGGCCATAGCTCTGTACCTCGCTCGTAAGAAGGTTAAAGTTTTGGTAAGTCCACAACTCCTAACTCCTAACCTATATTAGATTTCATAAACCATAGAAGGAAACAAGTGCATGTAGTTATAGCTTATAACCAATTATTGTTTGAACTGATATTTACTCGACCCTCGTGCGGGCGTAGATGCTAACGCTCTCCATGGAGAGATTCGCCAAGATTCAGAAAGAAGTGCCGGTGGAATGCCAAAAGTACTTAGTTCAAGTTACCAAGTACCAGGCAGCTCAGCACTGCAAGGTAGTTGAAAAATCACAGAAATCAGACCTAGCTAATTTGAACCTCAATACCACAGTTCTAAATTCTTGTGAAAATTTTCAGACATGGATCATCGGAAAGTGGACGACGCCAAGAGAGCAGTATTGGGCGCCATCGGGGACACACTTTCACCAGTTTGTGGTTCCTCCGATCATCCCGTTTAGAAGGGACTGCACGTACGGGAAGCTAGCAGCGATGAGGCTCCCCGAAGACGTCGAGGGGCTTGGATCATGTGAGGTATGTACACATGCACATGTTCACCATTGAGGTTGTGTGTTGGTCTGAAGTTATGACATCTGAATTGCCATTTCTCTGTGATGAAGTACACAATGGGGAGAGGAGTGGTTCATGCTTGCCATGCAGGAGGAGTGGTTCATTTTCTTGAAGGATGGAAACATCATGAAGTTGGAGCTTTAGATGTTGATCAGATTGATGTTGTGTGGGAAGCTGCTCTCAGACATGGACTCAAACCATCTTAATTATTTTCAAATGCTAAATTATATTTATACACTATTTTCATTTTGTATGCTATTCATTACTTAGTTTATAGCATACTTTTTTTTTTAATAATTTCTTCATACACAATATATACTTGCACAAAGTTCAAAAAGAATAGGAAAAAAGAAAAGACCTTACCTTTTTTTACCCCAATTTTATTTTCTTGTTTAGCATCCAAATATGGTACTTAATTTTGTTTACTGGTCATGATTGAGATCAATCAATAAGGAATTACATTATAATTAAGGTTATTCCTGCTTATTTTAGGCACCCTATTAAAAATGCAAAGAAAAGCAATTGAAAATACTAATCACCTAGTTCAACCCATGAACTTAAATGGGTCAAACTCACTACTTTGTCTTTCTAATTCAACTGACTTTATATATATTTTTAATACATTAATTAAAACATCTATAAATTAATTAATACTCAATAAAATTAATAATTTATCTGATCCCAACTTAGTATCAATTCAAATTTGAGTACTAATCAATTAAATAATATGATAATATTTTTTTTAAGAAATTCTAAAGAATATTTAAGGTCCTAATGAAACTAAAAATTAATAATTATATTATATAAATCTCAAATATATATTATCAATTTCAACATAATTTAGTAAAATATGAATCTACTATTTGAATTTTTGTTTTTGAACTTAAGATCTACATAAATCTCATAATTAAATCTCTAGATTTCACCCGAATTGAAAACAACTAAAATAGATCAATATAAAATATTGATCTACTTCTAAAAAATATAAATAAATATTATAGGATTGCAATTAATGAGATACTATACTCACATAATTGATTTGATTTATAATTATGAATATCGATCATATATTCTAATCAATAGTATAGGGTAAAATACACTTTTGGTCCCATACAAGAAGTGTGATTTCATTTTGGTCCCTAATCTTTTTTTTTTGTCCCAAAAGTTACAAATTTGGTCTCATCCGTTAAGTTCCTAACAGAAAACGTTAGCATGAAAAAGGAGGGAAAAGGTAAGAAATTTTGGAGGGAAAATATAGTGCCCTCCTTATAAAGCTAACCCTAAAATCTAAAACCTGTACATCACATTATAAAACAACAAAAATCACAAATAAACTAGCTACAATCTTTACATCTTGCAAAATCACAAAAAAACCAGCTACAATCACAAAGATCGAGGCTCCTAATCTGGAATGTCTCTTCATTTGTGACCTTTAAAGCATTAATAAACCAGCTACAATCTTTATATCTTGCATAAATTCTTCTGCTGTCATTCTTTTTTATCCAAACATTTCTCTTCTCCATTATGCCTAAAGATTGGACAACATCCTTGAATAAAGTTTTACTGGTGAAGTTTTGGCGTACTTCGAAATGGGGATTAAACACATTAGAGCTTCTAAACACATCATCATTCTCATAAACTATCAAAATCCTCCTCATTACCGACTTCTATAGATGAATTTCACTTTTCACAATCCTTGTCTATAGTTTTCTCAAACAACATTTCATCAAACTCAATCTCAATGTCTTCACTGTCATCCATGGAGTAATCAATATCAGAATAATCACTCTCATCAGGATCTAAGTAATTATCAATCATGTCAAATATCTCAACAATATTTTCACTTTCAACACCACTAAGAACATTTTCCTTTCCCTTCCCTTCATTTTCAGATTGCTTCAAGATTCTCTTCTTTTTCCCTTTTCAGTAGTCTTTCCCTTTGCCTTTTCACTAGCAGCAATTTCCCTCCCCTTTTCAACACTTTTTCTTTCCCATTTCATTCTCCTTCTCCTTTTCCTTATCTCCCACAACATGTCCTACATTATCTTCAGCTTTTATATAACAATGGACCCCCTTCTTGTGAATATCAAGGCTTAAGTAAAGATCAACTCCATGTTTCATTTCTATTAGTTTACCCCGTGCATCTACTCTGTAGTATTTTTTCACTCCCACATATCCTAACTGCTCAGCTAAGCCATCAAGCAAATCCCAAGTCTCATGTGACAATCCGCGAACATTAACATAGTCAAAGATACTTGTTATACCCCCTTCATAACCGACTTGTCCCCCTACATGACTAAAAATGCCCTGATGATGTACATAAAACGTATGCCAAGCTGAATTTCATTTCCATCTGCAAAATAAATAAAAAATAGACCTATTAAAAAGACTGCAAATTAAAAAAATGTTACAGAGAATTCATAAAAGAAAAAACAAAAAAAGTACAACTCTACAATTTGGTATAATCCACACATCATCAAAATCAAAGACAATTTTACTTCCTACAAAGACCCAAATAATTTAAAATTGTTGAGGTTATCTTCCACTAATCAATGTACATGGTCAAACAATCAATATCTAAGAATCAAATAAATATATCAAATATCTATGAAATATTTTAATCCTAATATCTCGATTTATGCTGCATTATCAAATTCTTGGATTCTAGTCAAACAATCAATCAAATATTCCACAATGTAGAAATTTGCAAGTACTGACTGCAAAAAATCTTTTAAATCCCACATTTTTTCCTAATATTTTTCTCTTCATGTACAGAAAAAAGAAAAACCAAACAGGTTCCTGCAAAAATTTGGGGAAAATCTTAAACCAAACAGGTTCTTGCAAGTACATACCACAATTTTTTAAATTCTAAACCCTAGAAAGATTTGGAAAAATCCTACACCCTAGAACAATTTCGTAATGAATCAAACAGGTTCTTGCAAAAATTAGTGGAAAGAAATATAGACATCTTAAATTTCTTAATAATGGTCGAAAACATACCGTCGGTGGAGCCTTGCCTTTATCACGTATACGAAGCATCTTCTTCAATCAATTGATTTAGGTACAGAAATTCGATTGCATTCTTCAATCTATCACGCGATTCATTTGGGGGTAGAGTGTGATTTTCGGAAGAGGAATTTGTGGGGGAAATGGTTTTCGTTGATTTAGGATTTTTGGAAAAGGAAAAGGGTGAAGGAATGTGAATTTGTTCGACTGTATCCTCAAACCCGTTCACCCCTTACTTGAACTAACAAGCACGTGAGAGGGACGTGATTGTTCCGTTTGAGTATTTGACGGAAATTCAAAAAATAAGCAACGGGACCAAAAGTATAGTACAAAGGATCAAAAGTGAAATCACACTTCTTGTATGGGACTAAAAGTGCATTTTACCCAATAGTATATAACAACTAAAGATCAATTTTTTGTATTGATAATGAGATATTATACTTGATTTAATTTACAACTAATATATAATTGTGAATTAATTAAAATATCAATCATATATTTTAATCAATATATTCCGTATAAAAAAAGTTATGTAAACCTCTCCAAATTAGTAATAAAATTCTCGATCGGTAATTTAGAGAGATTATACTGTAATCTATATCAATTATACATACAAGTATATATGGAATCTATTTAAAGAGTGAGATGCTGATTTTTGCACCACTACCATTTCCTGTAAACAAGGAGAGAGATGGTTCTTCCTACAAACAATGTACACTACACAAACACACTCACACACACATATATCTATATATCTCAAACACACCACAACAAAAAACTACTCTCAAACCACACTTACATCAAATGAGTGTAATGAAAATGAATGTCACCCTCTCCTCTCTCTTCCTCTCTCTCTTCCTTGCCATAAACTCCACAAATGCCTTCAACATCACTGAAATCCTTGACAAGTACCCTGACTTCAGCTCCTTCAACTCCTACCTCTCTCAGACCAACCTTGCCTCCGAGATCAACCGTCGACAGACCCTCACCGTCCTCGCGGTCGAGAACAGCAACCTCTCCCCCCTCTCCGGCAAGTCCTTGTCCCTCGTGAAGAACATACTCAGCGTGCACGTTGTCCTCGACTACTACGACGTTGCCAAGCTTCAGTCGTTGTCCAAGACGTCCCTCCTCCTCACCACCCTCTTCCAGACCACCGGGCAAGCCAAAAACAATCAGGGGTTCATCAATGTGACCAAACTTGGCACGGATAGTGTTGCGTTAGGTTCGGCTGCACCAGGGTCGCCCCTCGGGTCGAATCTGGTTAAGACTGTCAGCTCTCAGCCTTACAACATATCAGTGGTGCAAGTGAGTAATGTTATTGTACCTCCGGGGATTGATGGATCCGGACGTTCTCCTGCACCCACACGTGGTCCTTCGGTAAGCCCTCCGGCTCCACCTCCTCCGAAGCCAGATTCAGAGGCTCCAACACCAACACCATCAAAGGCACGAGCCCCAACCAAATCTGCGTCTCCTGCTCCTGCTCCAGCCCCTGCAATAGATTCAAATACGGGAGACGACGCAGCCGATGCACCAGCATTAGGTGAACTTGACGAAGTGAAAGCCGATCCTCCGAGTGCAGGAAAAGCTCTCCAGATTGGGCTTGCTGTTGTGTTCGTAATGGTGATATCCACCCTCTACCTAGCATCAAGAATTTGACAGACAGATAAACAGCATCAAGATGTCCTAAAGATTCTTTTTCATTCTCCTGTGATCATTATGATCATTATGATATTTGTCAAGAGGTGATTATTCCTCATCTAGAATAATTGTCCGAAGAACATTGTAATGGTTTTCTTTGATGGCATGGATAATTAATAACCAACTTTCCACATTTACCAGATCTTTAGTCTTCTTCGGAGAATAAAAAAGAAAGAAAAGACTACTTGCATGAGTTGGTCAATTTGAATTCATTCTGAAATCAATAAGAGAAAAATAGAGGACAAGGGCTAGAGTGGTCGATGCATACGAAATCGCCTACTTGCACGTATAAATCAACGACTATCGACAAGCCATTTCCCAGCCAAGCAAGGAGAAGCAAATGCATATATGAACCCAATAGAAGAACCAAATCATTATCATTTACGTATGAAAGTAAGGAAAAAAGAGACCAAGTTAAAACACGATCATCGCATTTTATTGGGAAAGTTTATAAGTACAAAATGACAAGCTACTATATGTACATACAGCATTGGAGAACTGGTCAAGTGCTAAGCTGCAGAAACCTTTGTGTCGTTGGATGCTTAGCTTTTGAGAGTCGATCTGGTCTCAAGATCTCGACAATCTCCCCATCAACAAGAAGGCACACCACATCAGCAACCCTCTGTATTTGTTTGATGCTGTGAGAAACCATGATGATGGTCATCTCGCGGTCTTTCTTCAGCTTCACTAGAACATCTTCTATGTTCTGAATCGAAATTGGATCTAAAGCGCTCGTGGGCTCATCAAGTAGCAATACCTTCATATAAAATGGAAAATCAAATAACAGAATAATTCTGCCAAACACAGTGATCAAGCTAAAAGGTTTCACAGTCACACCTCGGGATCATTGGCCAATGTTCTTGCAAGAGCAACCCTTTGAGCTTGTCCGACAGACAACTCTCCGACAGACTTGCTGTAGAAAGAGGAATCAAGGTCTGCAAGAGCCAATAACTTGTAGACATCCTCATCTTTTAGCATCTTCCCCGTTAAATGTGGCCCATATCGTATGTTATCTGCAACAGTGCCTGTAATCCAAGACGATTCAAAACAACCAGTTATTCATTCAATGAAACTAGCAGAAAAAACTATACAAGTTATATATAAAATCTCCCACCACACACATAGACTTCATTATTGATAATTTGATACATATGTTGCAAATCTTCTAGCATATAGAGCTGAAAACTAGCTCCCAGCTTGCTAAAAGTCGAGAAATGGCTTTCGTTTCGGATCATCAACCATCTCATTTCTACATCTTATCATCAGTCCTTTTGATACCATAAACCTACCATTCATCCCTACTGTAACATAAAACAATGTATAGGCCGTTCGGATAGTCTTCTCCCGTGTAAAACGAACAAAGCACATGATCTAGCCGTAGAAAATCACCCAAGCATATCATACTATATCACCATCAAGTAAAATTAACAACAATAGACAACAAAAAGGAAAAAAAAAAACTCTGTTTTAAGCAATGTAATTTAACAACCGAATTTAATCCATTGGTAATTACTAACGGGTTGACAACAAAAATTACATTTTTTCTTTTAGCAACAACGTGTTTTAACCAACGGAATAAAATTCGTTGCTATTTACCAACAGATTATCAACATAATCATTATATAAATTGCCAATGGAATTATTAGCACGTATTACCAATGAAATTATTTACAAACGAAATTGAATTTTTGTAGCTTAAAGTTTACCAACCACCACATTATCAACTGAAAATTACCAATGAATTTCGTTGTAAATCCGTTTGGTAAACCAATTTAACATTGAAATTCCTTGTAGGTAAAAAACATTTTTTTTGTTGTGCTAGTTACTCTCCATTATGCAATAAGTTTCCTACCTTCCCTTAGAAGTTAGAACAAGCAAATCACCTAAAGCTGATCATATTTTACCATGTAATCTTGCAAATCAATCAACATATCTCAGAATTTTAGAATTATATTTTTACCTTCAAAGAGAGCAGGGAGCTGAAACAGCATACCAACTCTCCGGCGAAGACTACAAACATCAAGCTTGCGGATATCCACACCATCCAGAAACACCGAAGCAGAAGCGGGCTCCCACAGCCGATTCAGGGCCCGAAGAAGCGTCGATTTCCCGCTCCCACTCGGCCCGATTACCCCCACGATCACTCCTTTGGGAATATCCACGTTGATTTTGTTCAGAATCCTCACATCCTTGTCGGAAATCTTTGTCAGATGTCTCACCTCGAGCTTCATCGCCGGAGAGTGCCCATTTTCCGGCGACACCCCCAGCAGATGATCTCCGGCTCCGTCCACTGCAGAAATTCAAAACATTCATTCAAGAACAATTTCTAGAAAACAAGAATTGTCTTTTTCAACGAGAAAATGCTACTCATTGGACGGGTTTGCAGAATTATGCATACAGAATTGAGAACAAAAAAAAAAAAAAAAATAGAAGTTTAAAAGGGGTGGGTTTTTCTAACCTTCAAAAGCTTCCATTGTAAGAACAGTGGGAGAAAGATTGAATGTTTATTGGTTTATATAAAGATTTGTGGAAAAAGTGGAACAAGTTAAACCTCCCTCAGATAGATGAAATGGAAACTGATGACAAGATGTTTAGTCACACTCAACAATCACTGCTGCAAACGGTCGCCATGGCTAATCTCTTCAAGTTAGTGGAGTAGATTTATCCTGCTACAACAAATTTTTTTTTTTAATTTATACGAGTAAAGTATATTTGAACCCAAGTGCAATTATAATTAAAAATACTTCTATAAATTGGGTTGACATCGAAGTCTCCCTCCCAATTCTATACTCCCTTCGTCCAGCATTAACATTGAGATTTGATTTTTGTATGGAGATTAAAAAATATAATATTTTATAATGTGTAGTGAGATGAAAGAAATAATATTTAATGTAAAGTGGGTAGTGTATTAATATTATGTGTGGGTACTTCATGAAATAATTAATTATTTTGTTTGAGTCCAACTTGATAAAAAATTAAATGTAAACCTTAACGTGAGACAATTCAAAATAAAAAACGTAAACCTTAACATGAGACGGAAGAAGTATACGACAATTGTTTAAATTAAGGGGAGCACATATTTATAATGTAACAAGAGACTAACTCATTATAATTTTAAGTAAATTACTATTCTCATTTCACTTGGATTTTTCACTTTCCTCGTTGTTTGTTTGTTTTACATAGAATCTAATATTCCAACAAAAAAAAATAACATCTTTATCTTTATATATATAATAACATCAAATTTACACTATTGAAAGATTAAATCTTTCCCCCCAAAATCAATTTTACCTCATTAAAGTGAAAAATATTCATCTAGGATAATTTTTGTTATTTAATCTCCGCCATTTATTTTTATGATTGACTTAATCCATTCATTTATTTCACAAATCTCTGTACAGATCGAGTATATTATACAAAACCTAATTTTCACACTTCTACCCTACTGCATCACTTCTCTTAATAGCAGATTTACCACAAATCGATGCAATCAACTCTGCGAAGATAGTTTTCTGAACATTGCAAAAAACCCTAATCGATAATTCACAGTTTTTGATTGCGTAAGTTCTGTGTTTTTTCTGAATTTTGTTCATCGTAATCATTTAAGATAATTCCTCTTTATAAAACCTTAAAAAACATTTCCATATGATTCAGTCTATTGATGATTCATTCAAGTTCTCGCAGAAAATATTTGCAAGATGTAAGATGATTCTCGCAATCTCCACTGTTGGATTATCCTGTTAATATCTTCTCCATTGTTGGGTTAGTCGAAGGTTCCATGGAAGAAAAAGCTTGGACCCTATAACCCCACTCGATCGTAACAATTTTGTGTTATTTGGAGGAATTCCAAACGAAGATGGCCAGCCAATCGAACAGTCCTCAGTCCATCCATGATTTTATTGTTAAGGTAATTGCTTTGTTTTCTTTCTCTTAAATTTCCCAACTGTGTAATGATTTTGCGAATTCAGTTTAGTGGTTTTGGTAGGTTTTCTCTTTACTTCTGCCATGGTTGATTCTTGATTCTTTTTTTTTTTAGTTTTTAATTTAATCTTTTATGAGTATTAATCATACTGATTCTGCAATAATTTTTCTTTAGCGTATTACCTTAACTAATAAACCAAAAGTTATCAACTGTTAAGAAACTTATAGCATTTTAGTCAGATCATTTCACCTGTTTAGAAACTTAAGCTTTGTTTTTTAACCATTCAAAATATATATTCATTTATTTCTGAATACTAACTCATGATTATTTTTTTGTTTATTTTTTTTCTGTTTGCTCATGTATCTTGGTTAGCTGAATTTATTGCAATCATTCAAAGTAGCAACAGATTATCAAAAGTTATTGCCAATAGAAATCCTATTTTTTATGTCTGGAAATATGGAAAAAATGCTATTGAATGATTCTCAAATTTATAAATCTTTCAGGCTTATTTATCTATGAATATGAGCTGCAGCCAAATTTTTTGTTGTTACAAGTTGTGATGAAGATATTATAAGCCTGATTTACATGATTATTTTTAACATAATCGTCATGAATTTTGTAATGCAGGCTTGTGTTCATTGCTATGAAATTGAATCAACTCTTAGAGTGTTTGATGAAATGCTAAGGGCAGGGGACTGCGGGGTTGATGATGTTAACATATGGTATGTTTTTAAAGGTAATTAAACTTCCATTATTGAATGAGGTTTTGCAGTGGTTGAATCTGCATTTGAGGATGCTTCTTTTAAAGTATGAAATGAAGTGGATTAATAGTTTACATCTTAATTAACTTAATGTCATAGGATGGTCACACCTTTTCATTTAATCTTCTCTTTTCCCCTTTTGGGTTTGTTTATAACTGTAATCAATATCGTTATTTGTTTTCTATATTTTCCCATTTGGGTTTGTTTATACAAACAACATCTCTAATAGATTTTATGCAGTTTCTTGGGGTCAATAATGTTGTTGTGAAGCAGGATGCAGCCATTATGGGAGGACAGCAAGAAAGAAAGAAAATGGAGGATCCCTTAATTTCAGGTAAATAATATTTCATTTATTGATCTTTTGATAACTACATTTGGGCTGAATGTATAAAGGTACGTAAAGCAAACATGCATATTAATCTGCGTTTTGTCTCATTTATGATGATGTTCATATCTTTTAGGGACATTAGATTGCTTCCAAAATTTTTTTAAATTATTATCATTATTATTCTTATTTTTATGTTCTGAAATTCTAATAGCATATTATTCCAATCATATTCTATTGCTTTAAAAATTTTCTTGAAGGAATTCTTTAGGTGTTTAGCAATATGCCATGCTTTAATTCTTGAAGGAGACAATTCCACTTCTAAAAAGATTTGGTATCAAGGTACATCTTCTAATGAATCTGCTTTAATCACTGCTGCAAAGAATTTCAATTTCTTCTTCTACAGGTATGTGGTTTTTAATTGTTGTTTTATGGACTATAAGATAACATTAATTTATGTGAGGCTTGAAATCGACTGAAAGCATACATACGTCCCAATGATTTATGTACACGATTCACGTGTTTAGAAGATAAGGAAGGTGCTGGATGTATCATATGAGAATTTAAATGTTTTTAGGTGCAGGATGTATTAATAAATGAGGTTTGTGATGTATTAAGCAAGTGGAAAAATAATGTTTAGGTGCAGGGTTTATCAATAGGTTTAGGTTTAGGATGTATTTTATTTTGTGGGTGTATTGGAAAACACATTTAGATGCTGGATGTATTTATAAACAAGGGCAATCTCTGTCATAAGCATGTGCTCGATGGTGTGAGAGCATATGAGAAAAGTATCCACGCAGTTTAGTGTTATAACTTGAAGGGGTGATGCTATCATATTTTTCATGAATACTCTTTCTATGATCCATTTCCCTTGAGTTGCATTATATAAGTCTTCATTAGGCACATATATTATCTTCACTTAAAGTATTTTCTCAAATGTGAAAGTACATGGATGGTTTATTTATGCGATATTTCCAAAGAGTGTAACAACCATGTAGCATGTTGTGAAGTAAAGGTACGCATGATTTTGAAAACGTACCTTTAAGTTACTCTAAGATGCAGCCTTTTGAAACTTTTTTGTTGCTTTAAGTGTTCTCCATATGCTGAATTTGTGCAGTATTTGAAGACGAATAACCAGAAACATACTCTATGAAGCCTTACAAAAACTTAAGGAATATGGGTTTGATATTTTATGTTGATTATTTTTTATTTTATCTCTGCACCTGATCTAGAAAAATTCTTTGTGGTATTTTAAACTAATTTAAATTCTTGAGTAACATCGATAACACTCTTTAAATGATCTCCAGGTGCTGAATTTGTGCAGTATTTGAAGACGAATAACCAGAAACATACTCTATGAAGCCTTACAAAAACTTAAGAAATATGGGTTTGATATTTTATGTTGATTATTTTTTAGTTTATCTCTGCACCTTATCTAGGGAAATTCTTTGTGGTATGTTAAACTAATTTAAATTCTTGAGTAACATCGACAACACTCTTTAAATGATCTCCAGGTGCTGAATTTGTGCCGTATTTGAAGAAAAATCAGACCCCACAATTTAGAAATAGCATTTTTGTTTGGGAAAACACAGTGTCCTCGATCTAATTCATTTTTTGTCAGCAGTCTATCATTAAGAAATTTTATGTCTTCAATATCTTTCTTCATTTGTTGTGTAATTCTCTCCTCCCTTCTCTTCTTGCGTGTTTGAAATTCGTTTCGGCGCAATGATCTGTCAATTTGATTAGAGTTATGTTGTACTGGTTCTACTTTTCATTACTAGAATTAAAATATTTTGCTTAGCGTATTACCCCATTGTTAATGATGGGATTTTCTCATTGACTATTTTGAACATTTTTGATCTTTTATACATTTACTCTTCTATTTAAAACTATTTTTACTTCCCACACTCAGACAGTTGATGTGTTTATACAGCATGTAAGAAGACGCCAATGATTTTTCTCCACTCAAGGCAAACACCAAAGATTTGAGGTATTTTATTGAAGCACCATATGTTGAAATTTCTATTAGGCATAAAATTATTGTAATTGAAACTTTATTTGCTATTTTAGTGGGAATTATTATGCCTACCATGCTTCTAATTAAATCCTCAATACATGAACATGAAAGAATAAAGTGGGAAAGTTATTTTCTAATCGTTTTGAAATCTACGAAAATATGCAAAAGATATTAGTTATTATGATGGTTTTGTAGGTAAATCAACTTCTTAATAGTTCTGAAATTTTTTCAAATGAGCAATTCTCTCTTCACTCTATCATAATCTTAATAAATTTCAACTCAAAAAGGTTAATCTTATATGCTCGGAAGAGCTTTGATATCTACCTTATGTTCGAAACCTGTAATAATCATAGGTTATGCTACAATATAAGTGATCAACACTTTTTCATCTTACAACTTTGATTATATGTACTTCATTTGTTCACTAAAATAATTGCATGTTTATTCACTAGAGTAATTTGCAAAATGTAACTGCTATTTTTGAAGGTTATGCTTTGTCTCTTATGAAGTATGTTATAGAACCTTTTTGTATGCAATATCTGCATTGGCCTTTTGAAAATTTTGCACTTTTCAGTTAAATCATTTTTTAAGCTTTGGATTTTAACCATTCTAATTATATATTCAATTATTTCTGTCCCATAACCTCTCCATCTGTAGATTTTATGGAATTCTAATCTTTAAATTAAGTAACAACGCAGAGATTACATTGCATATATCCGACATTTGATTATCTTAGTCTTTATTGTTCGATTTGAAATATTTCTCTTAAAAACACCACAAATTGTCGTGTTTTTTAATTTTTGTTTTCTATGCCTCCTTTAGATTTTTTGGCTACGAAGCTGTAGAGTTTATAAATCATAGATGGAAAGAAGATGCTTAAGAGGAAGCTTAAAGATGAATATAGAGGCAGGTTGTCTTTCCACTATTTGAATTTTTTCAGGCATGTTTTTATTCAATTTTTTGAAACTGATGTTATTTATTTATTTATTTTTTATCAAGCACTAGAATCCAATACAAAAAATTATTCAACAGAAAATTCATGCACTCTTCTTAATGTTACTCTCTCTCTCTCTCTCTTTTTTTTGACATCTTTTTTCTTTTGTTTGATAAAGCTTTTGCACAGCAATTCTGAAATGTAAATTTCACTTGATGTGAAATCAATAAACGTAAATTTATTCAAGAAGAAGTCATTATGAGAGCGATTATGTTCGTTCCCAAATTTCATTCGATGAAATTCACTACCCAATCAAAAATCTTACCTCGATCCTCTCTCCGATGAGGTTAGAACTTCCCAAACAGAGATACGCATTTTTGTTCACATTGTGTATTATTAGATGGAAAACTTAATGTATATGTATGCTTTATAAATGTAATGAGAAGTTTCAGTGAGAATTTTTTTTTCTTTTCCTTACCCTTTTCTAGGTAGAAGCTTCACGTTTTTAACTGCTGGAAAAAATAAAAAGCATTTCGAGTAAAAATGGGTAGGCTATTTGCTTGACATCTAATTACTATTGTGGTGAAGTATTAAGTTATATGCATATCTACTAAAATATAAAGTCTGTGATTAAAAGATTCGACTGTTTAGATGGAAGTTCAGACTCTTGCATCCAGACTTTTGCATAAGTTGGGCCACGGTCATTTTGTAACTCATATAAGTGATGATACGTTGTCCTCTAAAGTGTTATCTTCTTTTCGCCTACTTTTGAACCTTTTTTTTTCTTTTTTTGCTGTATATTCCCAAAATTACATGTGTTGTGTTAATTTATCAATGTGAGCCTGTGATTGGTCACATTGTTTAGCTATTTAAAATTTTCAAATGCATTGTCCATTTTCCTAGGCTGGTCTGGGATTAGTGTTTGATTGTATATTGGTTGTTGAGATAACAACTATCTTAGCATTATCTTGAACAACTTTATTTGGATATATACATATATTTTGTGGATAGTGTGTCATAAAGTGGAAAGCAAAGGGATATATACATATAACAGGGTTAGATTATTGTTCTATCTTTCAATAAGATACATTGGTGTTGCAGATTCTCACAAACCTTATTATATCATGAAATTGAGTTAGCACTTGACATGGTTATTTTCTATTATGTTAATTGAGTATTTAATGTGTGTAGGTGCAATTGTTATCTCCAACTTATAATGCTCTTAATGTGCTACTGTAGTCTTATCTTCATCACCGTGCATCATGGTTAGAAATTTGTAAGCATCATTATGGCTGTAGTGGCTAATAATCTATCTTATTATGCTTAATGTTAACGGAGTGTCATACATCAGGGATTTTTCTGTTGGTGTGTACCAAGTGTTTGTCTATATATTCTGCTTTTGGCTCGGCATAATCAATTGTCGTAAGGTGTAATTTAAGACCTAAACCCTCACACTACGTGAATTTGGTTCTATGCATCATTACAATGTGAAGCCTAGAAAATAGATTTTTTATTCTTCGTGTTGCTCTTCTCATTATTTCTCTGACTTTCTATGTCATCATATAATAGGATACTCTTCATGGTAGAATTATACATGTTAAGATGACTAAATCGAAGGTTACAACGATTGGTTGATCAGCTGAGAGATGGCTTATGCTGACATGTTCTTCAGATCATTTTCACTGAATATGGAGGTGTTTGCTTAAGTGCGAATATCTACAAATCTATAGATGAAAGCAAAGACAACCGTTCCCATCTCTCATTTATCAGGTAATTGGTAATATATGTATTGATAATTTAATTTGAATATTCACCCTACACTATTTGCAAATTTGATAAGAATCGGCAGCCTACAATTGGACTTTTGCATTTCATTTATTTTGGTGTTTCTGATGAGCTAGATTTATGTGAATATTATCTTTAATTTCTTTAATAAATGGTATATCATGATTACAATCAAATTCAATTCCCATCAATAATTTCCAACCCCCGTTTCTCCCTTGCTGGCATAGGCATTCCATGGACCACTATAGAGGTACGTAATGTAAAATAGGAGTGAACTTTAATTCTTATTTGTGCATCTTTATATAGAGTTGTTTGGAATCTTTGGATCATCAATAGTTTTCATAATCCTTTGCAAAATGTCATAAAATAGAAGGGTTCTAATGAAAAGTATGTAACAATGATGTTATTAGTCACAAAACTTTGTTTGTAATGCATATTTTTATGACTTTTTCATATTTTGCATTCTCTTTCTCGATTATGGCTGTAAGTTTTTGGCTTTTGAGCTTGGGACCAAATTATCGGTGGGTTTATTATATTGGTTCTTGATTTAGTTCGGTGGATGGTTTTACAAATGGGTGGTAATTTTGACAAATGGGGTTTCTTTATAAATAAGATGATTTTATTTGCAGGGTTTTGCCTATTTACTTTGTATTTATAATTGATTTTTTTTTACAGCCTGGTGCTTAGTATGTTTTATCCTCTGTAAGTTGTCTATCCTTTTTTCCCATGTATTTTTAATCTTTTTAGTTAGTTATCAATTAATCATTTCTTTAAATTTGAAGTCAATACTCTGTTTTGCAACTTCGCAACTATTAAATTTGAAATATTTAGAAGAATGAATTATTCTTCAAGTGCTGATTTTTGTCATTCATGAGTTGATGAAACTGACTATTTGTGCTTGGATGATGCGCATTTATTAGTGCAATTGTTACAAAGTCCCCATTGATGATCAGAAATGGCTTATTTATTGGGTTTTGTACTCTTATGATTACTCTTTTCTTAGTTTACTTTTGGGAAACTTATTGAATTTATTTCTATCTTAGTTTCAGACACAAAGTTTTATAGGTTCGGTGGGTTTATTATGTTGGTTCTTGATTTAGTTCGGTGGATGGTTTTACAAATGGGTGGTAATTTTGACAAATGGGGTTTCTTTATAAATAAGATGATTTTATCTGCAGGGTTTTGCATATTTACTTTGTATTTATAATTGATTTTTTTTACAGCCTGGTGCTTAGTATGTTTTATCCTCTGTAAGTTGGCTATCCTTTTTTCCCATGTATTTTTAATCTTTTTAGTTAGTTATCAATTAATCATTTCTTTAAATTTGAAGTCAATATTCTGTTTTGCAACTTCACAACTATTAAATTTGAAATATTTAGAAGAATGAATTATTCTTCAAGTGCTGATTTTTGTCATTCATGAGTTGATGAAACTGACTATTTGTGCTTGGATGATGTGCATTATTAGTGCAATTGTTACAAAGTCACCCATTGATGATCAGAAATGGCTTATTTATTGGGTTTTATACTCTTATGATTACTCTTTTCTTAGTTTACTTTTGGGAAACTTATTGAATTTATTTCTATCTTAGTTTCAGACAAAGTTTTATAGGTGCACTTTATTGAGTCATATATGTCCAAGTTTCATAAATATTGTCTTATGATAATATTTCCTAATGCTTTGTGTAAATCAAGATCTTTAAGAAAATAGTTGTAAGCCCACGACTTTACTTCTTAATTCTTTTCGCAATTTTTTTCATGCATGCATTGTAAAGGATTGTTGTTTCCTGGTTTGTGTTCTTTCTGTGAGCATGTATCTTATCTTGGGTTTTGCAGTGCATGTTTGGAATTATGGTCGGTGAGCATATTTTGCTTATTGTAAAAAGTTATTGTTTCCAGCTTACTTGCATTTGTGTTGTTTATTCTGTATGATTAATATCTATTGACTCTTGATGTGATTAGGCAATGTAATTGTTGATTATTATGCGTTTTCTAAAATTGCTTGATATGGTGGAAGTCTTGAAGAATTTTAATATTGATCGACTCTGGCATACTTCCTTTGTGTTGGAAAATGTGTTTATGATATTAATTTAGCATTCTGTCAACCTGTATCTCTAATACTCCATTTTTTATTTTAGTGAAGTTGAGGTAATTGAAGAAAGATTATGCAAATTAAAAGTGCATCTATCAATCAATTAATTTTCTATTACATGAGGCTCATATATTCCTCTTATTAATTGTTGAAACAGAGAATATCAAGTAGTTTGTGATCTGCTGACATAACAGTTTTTTATATGTAGTTGAGTCAAGTAAGCAGAAGAATCTAAACTTATGTTACATGGAGGATGCAGTGACACTGCAGGCAGCAGTATTAAGTGTTAGACTCTTAACTTTAGAGCAATGCCCGTTAAGTGTGTGATTCAACAAATGGTTGAGAATGAGATTACAATATGAATCTTGAAAGGTGTTATCAATGATGAAGATTCGATCATACTTGATGAGATTCCAGGTTTGTGGGTGATGTTTCGTCTCAAAATACATTGTGCATAAAAAAATAAAATATAAAAGTTAGCCTGTGATGCAATGGTTGCAAATGAATAATTTATTACACTTTACGTGGGAAGGAAAAATTGTATAAAATGTATTGTTAAAATGCAATGATCATTGCTTTTTCGAGAAATATAGATTTGTTGATTGATTGTGCAAATCATGTGGAAGTTGTGGTTTGTGTTTATGCTCCGTATAATTCAGTTTTAATTTTTTGCTTACAATGAACGTGAATCTATAGGTTTTGCTATATAGTTTTGTGTACTTTTTACCATCGATGATGATAAGTATACCTTATCGAAAAGCACAATACCTCATCAAACATATGTTAAACCGAGTGTAATTATCCTATTTATAGGCAAAATTTTGAGTTAATACATATTCAAAGTATTATGCAATATGGATCATGTAATATTTTAATGGCTTAAATTAAGAATTTTGGACGTCTTTATAGCTTGCTTTAATATTATAATATTAAAGTTAATTCTTAAAC
The DNA here is from genome assembly GCA_023678885.1 of Pogostemon cablin. Taxonomy (NCBI): domain Eukaryota; kingdom Viridiplantae; phylum Streptophyta; class Magnoliopsida; order Lamiales; family Lamiaceae; genus Pogostemon; species Pogostemon cablin. Next base: position 26,179,833 of record CM042964.1, on the reverse strand, counting down.
AATTCACCAAAAATAATCACGATTTTTTTTATCAGTTCAACATAGAATTATTTAATAATTATTAAATGATATACCATTTAATATAAGAACGTATATTCTTGATTTTCTAAGAAAAAAGTTAATATTTTTAATCAAATAATTATATTATTTATATTTCAGTCGACCTTTTTAATAAATTATTTATATCCTTATTAACTAAAGTGTACCCTTTAAAATAAAATGATATACATTTATATACTTTGTGCATCGGGGAATACAAGAGACCAACTCAAATATTATATTCTCACCGTTTTAGTATTTTGTGTGAGCCTCATATAAATATATTAATTCTTTTGTGTGAGTCTCATTTATCAAAATGACAAATACACCCCTTTGTATTGAGACATATTAAAATATTAAAAAAAATGCGGCTATTTTTAGAGGAACTGAGGGAGTACAAATTTTATGTCCCAAATAATATGTAATGAGATTCTTATATTTCAATTTAAGTTTTGTTAAAAAAATTATTTATTTGATTTTCTATCGAAGCTATTTATATTATTTCAATGTAACTGATGTTTATTATTTTGCATTCTCATATGTCTACAAAAGTCTAAAATAGTGAGCATATTGCCTTTATTATTTATTATTTTTTATTTTATAAAATAGTTTGTGAGATGGTGTCTATGTGAGACGAATGTATTCATTATTAAATTATGATTATTATAGAGGTAAAATATGTTATTGGATAGTTAAAATATAGTTTACTAAGTATGAAGAGTTCCACATTAAAATATAATTTTTGGGTGTTATAATATGACAATTGAATCAAAATGTTTCACAACTCATTTCATATATAACGATTTTACAAGAAAGTATATAAATAGTAGATAGGTCAAAATATACTAAAGTTAATTAAATAAAAAAAATCCTATAAAATTTAATTAAACTAATTAAAATTAAACTTTTATTACTCCTAATTAATTTATTTAAAGAATTAATAGACAATGTAAATTTATTTGATTTTTCATATATAATATTATACTTAAATATTTAAAAATTGTGCTAAAATCAAGGTTATTAATGATAATATATATTATGTTTTAATGTAGGTCAAAATTTATTAATGTGGAGTAAAATATTTCGCAAATCATTACCCAAATAAAAATAACAGATAATTAAATAAAAATAAGACTAAATGAGGTTAATGTGACACTTATTTATTTTTAGAGAAGATATTTAAAGCAGTAAAATTTATATAATTTAATGGTGTAAAATATAATTGAGAGTTTCTCTAGCATAAAATTTTAAAGTTTTAGTTTTTCTAAGGAGCTAGCGTATTAAATTAAGATGGTAGAATATACATGACAGTAATAGGCATGTGTAAGTGACCTTGATAATTTTAAGAAAAGGAAAAGGTTAAATACAATAGCATATGGACTAACGGTATACATTTATTTTATTTTGTTTTATATGAATAAATTATGTGACAATTCTTATCAAATACTCCCCTACGATTTCCTCCGTAAATGATTAATTTAGGGGTGGAGGAACCAATACAAGAATAGTGTGTAGAGTGTATTAGGGAAACACTTCATTACCATAATGTGTGTGTATTGCCCATGGCTCTGATAGGCTGCAACTCAATTTGTTCATCTTCAAATTCTTTTAATGGAGTAATTTTTTTTTCTCTATAATATGATTCTATAATTTTTTTTGGGAGCTTATTTTGAATAAGTGTTCTCAAATTATTCTTCATGGTTTATTGTTATGATGTACTTTATGTTTATTGCAAATTACTCAGTTAAGTTGTGATCATATATTTAATTTTTTTGGTGATGTGTGATCGTATTTTACCTTTCATAGAGATGTGCTTTTAAGTTATTCAAATTGGATATAATTTTCCTTTGCATAAATTGCTCACTATTATGACAAATAATTTGGGAAGTTATGTCTGCTTATTGTTCAGAGTATCAAGTCATAATAGGATGTAAAAGAATTAATGATTTAAGTTCGAGTTTTTTTTTTAAGTTGGTTTTTTGGTGTTGTTGAGAATATCTATAAAGAATATAGTAGAAAAATGGTTGTTGGTTTAGATGGATTGGTGAGTTATTACTTAATTTGTTTATTATAATTTGTTTGAATATATTTGATGAATAATTAAATTTGTGCTCTACTTGAAATTTTTTATTACTTACTTAATTTACATAGAGAATTTCCTTTTTCATGAATTTTTTTATAGAGAGAGATGTGAGTATGGATATTTTAGTATCATGTGAAATAGTTTTACAAATATACTTTCATGTATATCTTTCACAAAATCATATTCAAGTATCAATATGTAGCACATAAACAAATTATTCTTTACTATTATTTATTCTTCTTGAGTGATCTATATTTTGAAGTTTACTTATATATGTTATCAAATAGTTCTATGTGATTTTTTATGCATTTCTTTTTATAATCTACTGATCTACTCTATAATGTGTGTGAGCTAAGATAAATTGTTTAATTCTTGCGTACTTGAGCTAGCTTAATATTGCAGTCATCCGTTTCTTTCATGAAGAATAGGTTGATCATCTGATTTTATTTGTATGAGCTTTATATTTATATGTTGCATTTTTTGTGTATGTATATCTTTGTTTTTGTATATATGTAGTATTGTTTTTGCTTTTAATAAATTAAGAGTATATATGTAGTATTGTTTCGGTATATGAAATATATTTTTGGTCGACAAGTTTACAATCAAGATTGATTTTATAATCTTGACCTAAAAAGATTACTGGCTGAATCTAAGAAGTAAAAGGTAAATTTTCTTTAATTGATTAAATTCCTTCATTAATAGTTAATGTCTTAATTTTTTTTTTGCTATGCTTATTCTTGATTTAAACTTGAAAATTATTTAAATAATCGGGGATAAAAGAAAATTAATGCTTATACAAATTTTGACATGTGAAGCACTTGATAATACGTAAGAAAAATTATTAAGCCTATATTTCTTGACATTGACATATTTTAAATTAGTCATGGTACCAAGCATAAAGAACTTTCTCTTCATTTATTTATGTTTTCCCAATTAAATTTAGTTTTTTCATTGGTTATGTGGCGTATGTGTGTTTATTTTTTTATAGAAGCATGAACATTTTGATAAAAGAGATAAAAAAAATTAATTAACAGATGGAAGATGAGATTGCAAAGATGTTGCAAAATTTAAGGTACAACCTTGCAAAATATGAATTACGATATTGTGTGCATGCAATGTTATAGCCTTAGCTGTTAATACTCAAAGCTAGCCTATGATTATCATCTAATATCTTTTTTACTGTATTTAATTTTACAATAATAAATCATGTGTTGCTTTGATTGTTGTGAGAACGATGATATACATAAGGTTTATGGTAATGGACAATATATGGCATTCCATTCTATAGGGTGAGCTTCTATTTCATGATTTCAAGGTTTTGATTATTAACATCAAACAATGTACTTGAGAAAAATTTTAGTTGGACTCAACTAAATCTATTATTCTGTTTCATGCAATAATGAAAATTGAAAAATTGTTGAAAATTCTATGGCAAATCCGCAAAATTTGTTACCCTTCGTTGATCGATCTTGATCCTATAAATTATTAAAGCTCAACTTAACCATTAAAATCTAACATTATTTATAGGTTTTTCTTATTTATTAAATTATTTATTTGTCTCTAATGTTGCACTTTGAAATCTGTTCCCTTCATTGTGGAAGGATAAATATTGGGTTCTCTGATTATATTTTTTATTTTTTTTTTGGTAAATGAATGAATTATGAGGTTCATCTTCATGGAATTTAATCAAATTTAGCAAAGCAATTTCTTTTAAGTTCAGTGTCACAACTACAAATTGTTTTGGTTGAATGTGGAGTATTTTGCGAAATTTATATTAGAGATTTATTTAACTTGTGTCTTCAATCTCTTCACATTGTATTTTATTAAATGTGAATTTTTTTAATGCGTAGTTTTCAATGTACTTTTTCACAATATGTGGATTGTTTTCATAATTGGTGATTTTGATTCCGATTTTTTATATAATTAATAGGTGTTATTGAGAAATATAAATTTGCAAATAATACATTATATATATATATATATATATATATATATATATATATATTCCTTCATTTGGCAGTTCATACGTAATTTTTCTTAATTAGTTATGTACTGAAATTACTTAATGTTTGATACTGCTTTAAATTTATTACTAAGGTGTTTAATAATATTAATGATTTTATAGCATTACAAGCATAAAAAATATCTCACCTCATATATCTTTCAATGGGAGTTGTTATACTTTTTTTTTAAAAAATTTATTGTTTATTTTTATAGAAGTTTAATTAGTTATGTTTTTAAGGCTTTGTTGTTAAGCACAAAAATATATTATGTGTTAATTATTTTATTTGTAAATATTTATATTTAACCTATTAATTTTTATAAAATTTATGTCAACGTTACATTAAAGCTTTGACTTTAAATTAACTAACCAATCATTTTTTAAATTTTCACTTTCATTTTTCATAATATAACAAAATTTCAATTTTAAAATTTATTATTGTAGACCTAAACATTTTTCGTATATTATATTATATTAATAAAGGATTCATCATATTAGTCTTAATACATTAAAACTAATAAACCAAAAATAATTTATGAGATTGCACTCACAATATCTTATCTAAAATGCAATTAAATAATTTTAATATAATTCCCAATAACCAAAGTTCATTCTTTTAAACTTTTTATAAATTACAAACAAATACATTATTTTTGTCATAACGTCTCCCCGTGCATCGCACGGGTTAAAACGCTAGTTTTATTTAATAATTAAAAAAATATTTTAACTTAAATTTATCATACTTTTTTACACTCATAACATTACTTTACACTTTATTTATTACTTAAAAATATTAAAATATCTTCAAAAATTAATAAAATTAATAAATAAAAAATAATCTTCTTAAATAATGAAACAATAAACGTAAAGGTGGTATGCGATGAAGGGAGTATATGTTATTAAATACTACTTCATATTAAAGTATGATTCTTGTTGTACGTAATAGTATGATTTACAAAGAGTGTGTTTGGTTTACTAACCTATTTAATGTAAACACCCTTATTAAAAATTATAAATACAATAATACCTTTAAATATTCTGATCCTTAAAAATAAACATTGAATCTTAAAGATATAATAAAAAATAGACTAATGTGAACTCAATTCATAAAAATATTTTCTATTTAGTAAATTATACTTTAATCACTCAATAATATACTTTATTTATATAATAATCATATTTTGATAATAAATTGACTTGTCCTACTATCTGTATCACATAAGAGTGTTATAATAATAATAATAATTATTATTATTATTATGGAGTATTATTTATTTACTTAGGTTGGACACATGAAAGTTAATAAGTGAGATATCTGGAAAGAGTATTTGTGATGATGTAATTTGTCTAGAATCGGATCAGATACCATGAGAATCTTGATTACGAGTTCAATAGATAATTATATTATTAAGAATAAGTATATAATGCATGTGTTGAATTGATGTAGGTATTTGTTTTTGAGCAGTACGACATGTTTATAAATTTTTATTCATAGTATAATATATATTTCTTAATAATTATATAATATTTTTACATAAAGTTTTTTATAAAGAAAACTAATAAAAAAATTTATTAACAAAATGTATACATTTTTATTCTTAATTGTATATGTTTCTAAATACCGATGCACCCAATAATTAGGTGTTTTACTTGTTAGAACACTAAGATTATTAAAATATTAAACGTTATTATTTATATTATATAGTATTTCATGTTACATATCAAAGTAATATTATTCCATATTTTAAAAAAGCAATTGTATTATACTCCCTCCGTCCTACAATAAGGGGTGCATTTTATCATTTTCTTTCGTCCCAACATAAGAGGTGTATTTCCCTTTTAAGTAAATGAGATCAACACAAAACAATTAATATATCTCTATGGGACCTACACACCATACTAATACACATACTCACTATACATTAAAATATTATTTCTCTCATCTTAACTACCCTCAACTACCCATTAAATACATTAAAATATTATTTCTCTCATCTTAACTACCCTCAACTACCCATTAAATATTATCCCTTAATTTACGTGAAAATTTTTTTGCCACCCTTTGGTGGGACGGAGGGAGTACAATAAATAAAAATAATATTCCATCGTATAGAAGCTTCATACAAAATAGTATAAACTAGGGCAAATTTACATGTATACATCTTTAAAAAAATTTGAGATAAAATAAGTCATAAATCAAGGTATAAAATATTGCATGAACTACAAGTTGAATATAACAAATCCTTCCTTATATAAGAGTGATAATACCTTATATGTAATTCTTAGAATAGATGTTCTATACAACATAACATTGTAAAATGGAGAAACATCAAAGAATTTAAATGAGAAAATCTCTTCATTCTTTGAAAACTATATATCCATTAGATTTACAACACGTATTTATTAATAACTTGATACTCCCTATCACAGCCACTTAACACGTTTGTTACGAACTCTAATTTTGGTGTTTCAAGAATCCTCTTGAAACATTTACCAAGGATGAATGAAAGAAGATCTCTAGCAAACTAAACTCTCAAAAAATATTTATGAACTTAACATCGACACTAATGAAGAGAATGGATAATTATACTGCATCGGTGCACACACTCTAAAAACCGTATACAAATATAAACAAAAATATATACAATTATTAACAAAAATATATATAATTTAATTGTTAGTTTTTTTAATGAAAAATTGAGTGTAAAAAGATATACAATTATTAAAAAACATTATTGAATAAAAAGTTATACACATATGTATGCTAGTTTTTTTAATGAAAAACTTAGTGTGAAAAAAGTATACAATTATTAAGAAATATGAATACAAAATAGAATAACATGTATATAAAATAAAATAAAAAGTTATACACATATATTGCACCTAATATCTAACTCCTTAAAAAAATATAATGTGGTGAAGTATTTTTGATTGAAAAAGAAACGAATAAACATTGTGATTTCTTTAATTAGATTAATATAAATTCCAGTTTCTTAAGGCATAAATAAATCATTGTTTCCATTTGGCAAAAATTAAGATACGTGATTTATATATAATGGGTTAGCTCTCGTGACACTATCTCACATAGAAATCATTTTATGCTTGAGTTGATATACTCGAATCTATGTATAATTTTTTATTTAATATAATATACTATAAGTTTTTTAATAATTTTATTTTTTTTTATATTCAATTTTTCATTTAAAACACTTACAGAAAATTTGCTAATAAAATGTATATATTTTATCATTAATGTATACATTTTCATTTTTATTTATATAAGTGTATGAGTTTCTGAGGATGAGTGCACCAGATAATTAGTTTTTATAATTTTGTAATTAAGTATAATTTTTTATTAAAATATTACCATTTGTTTTTTTAAATGTTATCACTTCTCATTTATACTATAAATAAATTGTTCATAAAATAATTCAATGCGTTATTTTTATTTTTTATTAATTTGATATCACTTCACTTATCATTAAAAATATTATCACTTTTTATGCCCTCCCATAAAATAGTCTCATGCAATTACTCATACAAATCTTTACCTATATTATAAATTCAATTTTTAATTTTTTTTTTAATTTTGGAAATATTGTAGTGACTCACTACATTTTAGCAATAATTTTGCAATGACATGAGTTCATGCATTTCCTATCCATTCTCTTCATATGTATTATTTATTTATTTTTTCTTATCCATTCTCTTCATATTTTTGAGTAATAACTCTGTTCCATACTTATCTGCACCATTCCATTGTAATTTACAAAGGAATGGTGCAAATAACTATGGGACAAAGGAAGTATATCTTAAGAACAGGGTGCATGATTTGGAAAATAATCATTACTTTTTATTTATTTTTTCATGTACATTCTCAGTCAGTTTTCTTGTAGTGTTAATGCATAGTTTAATATTTTTTATTTTATCAGAAGAGTCCTTTTTAGTTTTGCATTAGATTTGTTTTTTTCTTTTCATTTTTTTTTACTATAAAAAGGAGCTATACTCGGTATTTAGGTATCTACCTCAAAAGAAACTTCTTTAAAACTCTCTATAAGTGGTAGGGGCCGAATTTTTGATGTGAGGTAGATTCAAAAAAGAGAAGGTTCTAGTTATAATCTAGAAATGATTTGTGTATATATTTCATAAAAACGCGAAATCAAACTATAGATGGAAGACACGGAAATAAAGGTTTTTCGAAAATTCTAAGACCATCATTTTTTCCATTTTACTATTTTTTTTACTAATGTAAACTTTTGAGAATGAAATAGAAAACGCTCATACAGTGGTGTAAAATAAAATAAAATAATGATATATACAAATTGTTTATGTATCATAATTTTGGTAAAAGCATGTGTGTGCCCGGGCACATGGGAGCACATTTCGTGTGCCTTTAGAATTTTGTGCTAAATTGTATACCTTTTAGTATAAAGATGTGTACCCTCTATTTTACAAGGTAAAAACTTGTGTGCGCCCGGGCACACGGAAGCACACTCCGTCTACCTTTAGAAATTTGTGTTAAATTGTATACTCTTTAGTATAAAGATGTGTACCCTTTATTTTTTGAAGAAAAATAAAAAATATAATGAAAAGTATATACCTTTTAGAACAAAATGATGTACTCTTATTAATTAAAGTGTATATCATTTAGAACAAAATAATATACCACCCTTATCCATAATACTAAATTCTAAAAGTGCACGGCGTGCGTCCTGGCCACGCAAGCCTCACTCCATAATTTTTTGTGAAAAAAGTGAAAAATTAGTAGATATTAATGTCAATAACTATTTCATAAAAAATTGTATACATCATTATTCTATTTTACACTTTTTTTCTTTCAAAAAAATATTTATATTAAATAAGTAAATACTATTACTATTTACTATATCATACCCACCAATTGAAATAAGTAAATATTACTACATCATACCCACCAATTGTTTATCATACCAAACACGTATGAATAAAGCTTTTAAAGAAGATATTAATTGGATAAAAGCAATGGAGGAGGAAATATTCATAATCGAAAATAAGGAGACATGGGAGTTCACAAACCTTCCCAAAAACAAAGAAGAGTTAAGTGGATAGATATACAAAACAAAATTTAACTCTAATGGTTCAATACAAAGACACAAGCCAAGACTTGTCGCTAAGGGATACGCATAACAATATGGATTAATCGCGCCAGCCGTACAGAAAATGTGATAAGGTGGAAAATCTATCAGCTCTCGATGTCAAATCAGCATTCCTCAATGGATATCTTGACGAAGAGATTTATGTGGAGCAATGATGAGTGATATTTTCACCTAAATTTTAGTATCTTTTTATGTCCATTTTCGTAGTATTTTATCTGTATTTTATGTGTTATTTGGTTGTGGTATGTGTTTTCATGAAAATATGTGTGAATGAGTTTAAACGTACGTAAAACAGGTGAAACAGAGCAAAAAAGGAACGGGAGCTGAAACGAGCAAGAAATGGGGCTGCCGGGACCCAACTCGAGTTGCAAGGTACAACTCGACTTGCAAAGTGCAACTCGACTTGCAACTCGAGTTGAGAGAAAGTCGAGTTAGGGTCCAGAAATCGTCCAGAGAGCTTACTCGAGTTGCAAGGTCCAACTCGACTTGCAATTCGAGTCGAGTTGGGAGCAGGGCAGTGATTAAAAATTATACAGTGAGCTAACTCGATTTACAAGCTTCAACTCAAGTTGCTAGCTCGAGTCGAGCTGCCGTCAGTGGGATTTTTAATTTCAGAGCCTCGCAACACGACCTGACAGGTGGGTGCACGAGTAGCCAATACGAGTCGAGCTATGTCAGCACGAGTTACACATATCCAACTCGACTCGTGTTGCAACTCGAGTTGGGTAAGGTCAACTCAAGTTGCATGTTTTTAGGCCAAAAATTCAGATTTTCACCTGCCAATGTGTATAAGTGTGTGTAAAAAGCCCATTTGATATTAAATTCGTGGCCCAAGTTGGAGAGGGTATAAATAACCTCAAGTTCAACATTTGAAGGGATATTGGAGATTCTACACAAGGGTTTCACCCCTACACCTAGATCACACACCATTTCCTTCATTTTACACCTTCATCTTCATCCATACCATTAACCTTCATCCCACCATCAAATTCTCCATCCAAGTAGTTAGAGAAGCAAGGAAGAGATGAGGATTGCAAATGGAAGAAGAAGATCACCATTGGAGACATCCAAGGGAGTTTTTATCTACACTTTGTATTGAAACCTTATTGTTTAGCATGTTTTGTAAGGATTTTAATGTCTATGTTGATTTCCTTTTGAATATGGTAGGCTAATCTCCCTTGTGAGATTAGCAATATAAATTGTGTTGGATAATTTTGGGTATTTGCAATTGAATGATTATGTTGATTGAGTTATTTAATTTTCTATCATTGATGCTTTAGATCTTGATGTGTATGATGATTTGTGTGATTTGTTATTTTAAACATGTGATTAGATTGAGAAGTCAATTGCATATTTAGGATAATTAATTGAATCATTTTGTCATACGCATCATGTGCATTATAAATTGTAAAGAGATTGAGAAGTCCTTTATGATTTAGAACCTTTTGATAGGACATCCGATTGGTTTGATCGAGAGATTGATTAATCATGTTAAGGGACTCTCATTTCAAACTTAGTACCTAGTTGGAATTGTTTGAGTGATAACCAATCCATTGAGCATTATTCCATATCCTATTCATTTCGAGAGAGAGTTTAGGTGAACTTAGTGCTGGCCCTTAGTCTTCTACCCATGACACATATGAATTCGTTGCATGATATCTAGATTTTTCATACTTTAAGTATTGCTAGTCTCATTCTCTATCTACTTGGCTTATTCATCTATTGATTCATTCATCTATCTATTTATTTTATTGTCATTTCTTGATTATCTCACCTTTATGATCATTTCTATAATACTATGATAAACACGAGATTGCTTAGACCCTAGTACATTTCTCCCTGTAGTTCGATAAATTCTTTAATTAACCATCCCGACTACAAATGGCTAATCAAGCAACCTCAAGTTCGTGATACAAGGGCGTGAAGACAAAGTACTCAGCTTTCTACAGATCTACGGATTGAAGCAAGCCCACAATGGATTGAAGCAGGCTCCTGGTATAGGAGAATTGATGACTACTTCACTGAAGGAGGAACATGAGTGAACCAACACTATACATCAAGACCCAAATTACGGAAGACACACTCACTGTCTCTCTATATGTCAATAATCTCATATTTAATGATCAAGGAGTTTAAAGAAGACATGGTGAAGAAGTTCGAGATAATAGATTTGGGTTTGATGCACTATTTTCTCGACATCGAGATAGATTAAAAAAAATATGGTATCTTCATCTCTTAGAAGAAATATGTAGCCTGCATGAAGGGATTATGAGAATTTCAACCTTTCAAGATGAAGGGATTATGAGAAATACTATTAACGCATATCCCATATTTCAAGGTAATTAATGGGATTATGAGAAATTGGTACTAGTGATTCAAATCAATTTGCTTCACTACGACAACAACACATGTGTCTATATTTTTCTTAACTTTAATCACCTGTTCAGCATGCCAGGGTTTCCACTAAAATTATTCCAATTATGAAAATTAGAAAATCTTTTGAAATCCTCAAGACTATAGAATTTTAGAAAATTAAAAAGATCCACTAATTTGTGAAAATTGGAAAATCTTCAAAATTAAAAAAATACTCCATAATTTTAAAAAAAATTGGAAAATATTCCGAACCGCAAAATTTGCAAAAATCTAAAAATCCTCCAAACTGTAGAATTTGCAAAAAAAAAGAAGAAGTTAATTACATGAAAAGTCTTAACCTTTCCCGAAAATTAGTCAAAACTTTTGAATATTCACAAATAAGTACTTGATCTTAAGTCCGTATTGCAATTCAATCCATCGGTCAGTTTTTTATTGTCTGCATGCTTACGTGAAAACATACGCAAGTAGCAGGTGAGGGCCGCCGGGAGAGTACCAAACATGAGTATCAATAGCCACACGAAGTCCGTCTGCGAGATGGTGGACGCGGCGCCGGGAAGGTGGACCTGAAGACGGGTGAGATGATGATCGCCACCATCCCGCCGACGAGAATCCTAAACCTTTGCATAGCAAACACGGCGGCTATGAAGGCGCCACATGTCTTCTTATTAGCGTATTCCAACATGATGGTGGCAGAGAACGGGTAGTCGCCGTCGATTTCGAATCCCAACCAGAACCGAAAGAAACAGAGCATCGCCATAATCGATTTGGGATGATCGCCAAAGGAAAGCCCGAATGCAATTGAATAGATCACATAAGATTCATACCGTACACCTATTTCCCGGTCGAGTTTGTCACCGAGCCACCCGAAGAAGAGCTGCCCCGCCAGCGTACCGCAAAAAGCGACGCCATTAACGGCGGCGAGACGTTCGATGAGAGAGTTCTGGGCTTGGGAGCACCAGCATGAGTGTAGTATAACTGACCCAACAGCTTCGTAACGAGAGAAGTACAGAAGAGACCTTAGGCGTCGGTGAAGAAACCCATTTCGACGATCACGATCACCGTAAAATGGTACCGCGCCGGGAATGCACTAGCGTCAGGAGTCTTCTACTGTTTCAGACAGCTCGCCTCTTTGTAGAGGATTAAAAAAAAGAGATAGGGTGTTAGATATAAAATATGGAGAGAGAAAAAAAAGTCAATTTTTTAAATTTTTAATTTTCCACATAAGCATACGGACAGTAAAAAAATGACCGATGGTTTGAGTTGTAATACAGGCATAAAGTCGAGTACTTATTTGTAAATATCTAAATATTCAGACTAATTCGCAATCGATGAAAATGTTAGGAGTTTTCATGTAATTAACCCAAAAAAATGGAAAAATCTGCAGAATTTGCAAAAATATGAAATCCTCCACGTACGAAAACTAAAAAATCTTCCAAATTAAAGAATTACACAAAAAAATCCTATTATCTCAGAGAATTTACATATGATCTAAAATAAATTTGCACGTCAGACCGCCGTATTTGATCTATTACAAACACACACCAACTCAAATAAAACAACTTTGATATTTTTGAGGATTTAATCATCCCATAAAATAGATTCAAACATAATAGTTGGAATCATCATGAAATCAAGTAAAACAGGGTTTAATTTGTGATATTGTATAATTTGTATTCCCGACTTTGATTGGTTGCATTTATGAATATTGAATTGCTTAATCTCTATATTTGATTTGTATGTTAATTATCTATTGCATGTGGTTAGAATGAGAATTTAATTATGTGTATTAGGTGTTAATTGAATCATTTCATCATTAGGTTGTATGGATTATTTTGGGAAGAGTCGAAGATGGCTACATGTTTAAAACTACATAAATGAACATTTTAAGAGTTAAGATAAATAGGTCAATCATTCTAGTGAGAAGAATTTAAACGTAGACTCATAGTAACTCGAAAGGGAATATAATCAATGATTTAGTATCTAATTAAGGAACTCGTATGAGTAATTAGTACAAGTTGGGAGGTGTTCACTTTGGTTTCGGTTCTAGGAGCTTTTGAAAGCCTTGTTGAAAGTCCACAACCTAAGTGACTCGAGAGAGAGTTTAGGATGCATTAGTAATCACTCTTACTATAATAACTTAAATTGGGAAGTAATTTGATGTGTTGCATGATTGATCAATTTGAAGTGCATTATGATAATTTCCTTTAAATAACTTTATATATTCTTGAAAAAAAATTGTAATTAGTTTAGTTTCATGCTTTTATTCTCTCCTGATTAGTTGTCCATAACTAATTATGAGACTATAACTTGGAGGCTACAAATCCTAAATTCTCATTATTAGATAATTTAACTTGATTGCTTGTGTCTACAAACGATAAGAGCACACTTACTCTTTTACATTAAAAGAAATAAGCATCAGGTTTTTGGCACCGTTGCTAGGGAGTTTAGTTGTATTTGCGACTTTTGGATTTTGCTGAGAGTTAGGATTGCAATGTTTTTCTTTATTTCGTTGCTTTGATTTTTAATTAATTTTTTCCCTTTATGGTTGTGTTGTAGGGATGAAGGCGTGAAACCATGGAATGTCTTGAAGAACAGAGGAGTGGTGCAAAATGAGGTACAAATAAACACCTTTTTTTTGCTTTATGTTTATGTTTCTCTAATTTAAGTTTGGGGGATATTGCTTTCGTTTCTTAACTTTTCTATGGTTTGAATTATAAAAATTGCACCAATAAACTCCTACTTAGAATATTGCACTGGCACACGTTAAGTCCCTACTCTTATCTTTGGCACGTATTTTCTCATTTTTGTTGTTTATTCTTTCTTGCTTTCCTTCTTGTCCGATTCTTGCTTTTATTGATGTCAATTAAGAAAAAAATACATCTTGGCTCTCTTGTGGTTCATTGTGAGAAATTATTAAAACTATGATGTTTGGTTGAAACTTGTGATGAATGTATTTTTGCTTGTTGCTTATTGAACTATTGTTTATGGTTGTTTTGTGTTTTACTCACTACCACAAGCCGGCAAGCTTTTGAGCCATTGAAATTGTAAAATCAAATGATTTTCTCTTTCTTGTGTGCATCATTCTTTTGCGTGCATTCTAGAACTTCCCGTTGTTTCTTCTTGAGGTTACATTTGTATGAAGATTGTTGGAATTATTAAAGACCATCTTTGTTTTGACAAGTCGCTTTGTCAAATTTATCCAACCAAATGATATCATATCGTAATTTGCCACTTTGAGCCTTATTATCTTTTTTTCTTTGTTAACATACAAATTTAGTCATTTTATCCATTTTTATAGCCTAAATGTCCTATTAATTAGTAGAGGATTAAAGAAGATGAAGTAGTTGAATTGTACTCAAAGGAGAATTTGGAAAGAAAGAATTGGTGAAGTAAAGAAGAAAAGATTGTTTGGGGGGGGGGGATGGAGATTTTGAAAGAAAATATTGAGTAAAACTTGAATTTGAGAAGCAAGGAAAAAAGAGCTTTCCAAAAAAAAGAAAAGAAAAGAAAAGAAAAAAGAGTTGCAGAAAAGAAGAAAAAGAAAAACTCAATAGTACAAAAAACGAAGAAAAGAAATGTTCTCAAGTGTGTTCGATGGATGAAACACAATTTTGATGAGGTGAAAAAGAGAAAAGAGATGATGAAAGTTGAAGTAGCTAATCAACTTGAATTCTCCACTAATCTTGACCCTACTTTTTTAAAAAAATTCCTACCGAAGACCAAAAAACCTACATTACAACCCCATTAAAGACATTATTTTAAAGGGCAAAGGGTTATTATGGACCCTGATCTTATTCCACGAGATCAAATTGGCCCCTTATCTATATTATTTTTATCATTCAAGCCCTTTTTCTATATCAACCGGATCAAATGACCCTTTTTCCCACAAATTTAATATAAAAATAATTTATTTTTATCCCTTTAATTAATTTGCATTAATACAGATATCTTAAATTCTTAATTAAAGCCATCATAGTCTGGGTTCAACTATCGCCATTAATGAATCCTCTGTAAAAACCTCTCATTAAAGCCTCTCCTCTATTTCACCCTGTCGTCTTCCACCCAATTTATTGCTCCATCTCTCATTAAAACATCTATTTAAAATACTGCTTGGATTGAATTTGTGCTTGCACTTTCTGATTGATTCGAGAGTTAGAAATGGGCGATTATAGCAATATAACTCAAAATTCTTTAGACCCATTGATGATTTCGGTGATACATTTTGAGATCTTGGCCTTCACCATGCGGACATAGAGAAATAGCATCTTATCGACGAGATCGAAGGCATTTTGTCGATCGGAGCTTATGCTGGAGATATTTTTTAGAAGATTTTTTATTCGATTTCAAGGTTTAATAGTTCTCTAAGATGTGTTCTGCATGATTTTCTGTTCAGCATGGAAGCTCTACTTTTATTGACGTTGGCGATGTTGGCGTCGGAGGTGTCGGCTTTAGCGTTCACTGATTTTCTCTGGTGGTTTATTTTCCTCCTTTGCCTCCTTTGCCGTCGA
The DNA here is from genome assembly GCA_023678885.1 of Pogostemon cablin. NCBI lineage: Eukaryota > Viridiplantae > Streptophyta > Magnoliopsida > Lamiales > Lamiaceae > Pogostemon > Pogostemon cablin. The sequence continues at coordinate 26,163,693 of CM042964.1, read as the reverse complement.
ATTCTTCTTTCTTCTTCTCCTCCACTGATTTAGGCTTCTTCTTCTCATACTTTCGGATTCATGCTTCTTCTTCTCCTTCACCAAAATCGTCCAAATCGTCCATCGGGTCGGGAAATACTGAATTGTTTTCTAGGGAACTGTCATGAAAATACTGGTTGCTTGAGAACTGCCGATTTGTGGTGGGGCGCTCCCACTGTGGCACAGATTAAGCTAAATTAACTATTTGGGTAAAACTGTTTTTAACTCAGATTAATTAGGAGGAACACAAATGTATTTAATTTGCCATTTTAGACATTTACTCTTAATGTATCAATTTTCTCTTTTTAGTAAAAGAGCCTCATACATGCATGACCCACCACTCACCATTAATACAACTGCTCATTTTATGTAAAATAATACTCCATCCGTCCCCTTTGCTATTTTGTTCCGTCCCAATACAAAGTATCTATTTCCTTTTTTGATTGATGTGACCTACAAAAAATATTATTATATTCAAACCACTACATATGGGCCCACTCTCAACATTAATATAACTATCCACTACACAATAAAATATTATTTTTCTCACCTCAATACCTATTAAATCATTATACTTCTTAATTCACGTGCAAAAAACAAATGAATAGATTTCAAAGGGACAGAGAGAATAATTTAATCCACATAAAAAAAATAAACGGATATATTTGCGATGGACAAAGGGAGTATTAAAATGTAATAGGATATTCTAAAAATAAACATTTTATATTCTTAGATATATAAAGAGTGAGGCTTGTGTGCGCCCGGGCGCACGAGAACACATTTCGTGCGCCTTTAGAATTTAGTATTATGGGTAAGTGTACATTGTTTTGGTCTAAAGGGTATATACACTTTAATTAATAAATGTACACCATTTTGTTCTAAAGAGTATACACTTTTCATTAATATTTTTTTTTCTTTAGAAAATAAAGGTACACATTTTTATACTAAAGAGTATACAATTTAACACAAAATTCTAAAGGCGCACGGAGTGTTGTCCACACGCCCGAATACACACAATAATTTTCTTTAGAAAATAAAGGGTACACATTTTTATACTAAAGGGTATACAATTTAACACAAAATTCTAAAAGCGCATGGAATGTGGTCCGTGTGTCCGGTTGCACGCAAATTTTTGGCATATATAAATCATACTAAATTTCATAAATGTTTTAGGTTAAAATTGTTTTAATTGAATGTATTAATCATCCTACTAAACTTTCATATAAGTTTGTATGTTAATATTATTATTAAAAAAATAAATAGTTTTATTGACCTATTAGTTTATTATTATTTTGAATTTTTAGTACCAACATTGTGACAAAGAAGGGATTTTTATGCACACCAACACAATGAATTTTATTCTTCCCTCTCAAAGTTTATGTGAAGAATCTTAATTCATAACACAAAAATATGTAAAACATTAAAACAATAAAAAAATCTCATATCTTAATATTTCAAAGTCGCGTTTCCAGAGAGTGCCGTTTACTTCAGTAGAATTATTACACGTCATTCTGACTAGCCAATAAGATGGGCAGTACTGTCCACGCATGTAAAAATCGCGTGACGTAGAATGACCTTCTAAAATAAGAAATTCATAGTACCAAACCGTTTTTCCCTTTGCCAGATTCAGATACAATATCTCAAGCGCAGGGTACAACAACAACCAGTTGTATCTCGTGCATTAAGGGTTGTACATTGGGATGAAATTACTCAAAAAACACATTATACTTTTTAAACAGAGAAAACGAAAAAGGAGAGAGAGAGAGAGAGAGAGAGAGCGAAGAGAGAGAAAAGGAGTATCGAAGAAGAGAGCGATCAGAAAACACAGAAAAGGGGTCTTCAATTTCCTGATTCAAAATTGATTTCTGGAGAAATACAGAGAGTGAAATAGAGAATGCGAAGCAAGATTTTGAAGGTATGATGAGCATTGGTTGGGGAAGTTTAGAGTAGTAGTTAACAGAAAAGAGGAAAGGAGAATAAGGCTGAGAGTGTTGTATGATTAATTTTGCTCTGAATCTAAATTCTGGAGCTTCAATAAGGTGAGCCCATTTGTTTCTGCATCTCGTTGGACTCAAATTTTTGTTCAATTTCGAATCTTTACATTTTCTTGATTCGGTTTTTTGGTCCTAGTTTGAATTTTGAGCATAGAAATCTGAGCTTTGAAGTTCAAAATTCAAGCTTGAATCTTTCATTGAGGCAGTGGCATTTTGGTTATTGTTGAATTTTCAGAATACAGGTAAAATATTGGGCGGTTTACTTGGCGTTGCATGGAGGTATCTGGTTTATGAGGTTTAGCTCAATAAAGGGTTCATTTGTATGCAATTGTGAATCTTGTAGTTCCCTGTTAAAGAATTTGGCTGTTTTCTCAAATTTGGGTTTTTGGAGGGAGAGTTTAATTGAAATTTTTAGATCTCTGGGCGTGGACTCAACCCTTCAATTACTGTATTGTCTGAAATTGAGGTTTTGAAGATGGGTTTTAAGTTTGACAATGTTGTTGAAGGGATTAGATGCTTGGAGAATGGGTTTTTGCAATTGTAGCAAAGAAACCCTAATTAAGTGAAGGTTCTGTTTTAGTGTGTGAAAGAGTTTGTTTTACATTATATGGATTTTTAAGTGTGGATAAGGTTAAAGTCTGTAGAGATGCAACCACCAAATCATCATTCGCGGATCAATCTTGCTGAATTGAAAGCTCAGATAGTGAAGAAACTTGGGCCTGAGGGGTCAAAGCAATATTTTTATCACTTGAATAGGTTCTTGAGTTTGAAACTGACTAAGGTTGAGTTTAATAAGCTTTGTCTAAGAATTTTTGGTCGAGAAAATATTCCACTTCACAATCAGCTCATTCGTTCGATACTGAGAAATGCTTGTAGTGCAAAAACTCCACCAGCAATCAGTCGGAAGGATGATGTTTTGAAACACGGTGCACAATTTGGTGGCAAGGAGATACCTGGGGATGCTTACCAGCAAAATGGGTCCCACTCTGGTTCACCAGGTTTATCAAATGGAGGTGACATGCTACCAGTCTCACCCCGAAAGGCCAGGACAACTCTTCGTGATCGGAGAACTCGTAGTGCACTTGGACCTAATGGGAAAACTAGTTTTGCACCTCAGCTGTCTACTGCCACACAATCAAGTGATTATAATGTTGTTTTGGAGAATGGGGATTTGAGTTCACCTGATTTTGTGAGGCCACTTCAGCATCATCAAGGTCTTGTTCAGCAATCAGGTAATGACAGCGAAACCCTGGTTCCCCATACTGCCAGAACGTCTCTTGTAAGAAGATCTCCAAATGTTTCTGCTCCCTCATGTAGCAAGGACCAGGCTGAGTTGGTGGTTGGAGATTATGGGAAAGAGACTTCTGCTAGAAGTCCACTTCGAGCGCCCCTTGGTGTTCCATTTTGTCCTGTTAGCATTGGTGGGACCCACAGAGCTCTGCCTCCATCAAGTAGCAGTAGAGGTATTGGCCCACTTAATGATGTTGCTTTGTTGGATAGTCTTACATTAAAGGAGCGGATGGAGCAGATTGCTTTGATACAGGGTCTGGAAGGGGTGTCCGTGGATTGTGCCAACATACTGAACCATGGTTTAGACACATACTTGAAAGGATTAATTAGGTCTTGCATTGAACTCGTAGGATCAAGGTCAGGGCTTGAGTTGACGAAACATAATATCAAGAACCAGGGTCATATGAAGCTGATTAATGGTGTGAAACCTGGGCATCAATATCTGATGCAAAATAGTGGAAGGCCTTTGGAAGTGCAAGAACCAAGAACCTATTGCCCAATATCTTTACAGGACTTTAGAGTTGCCATGGAGCTCAATCCACAAAACCTGGGTGAAGATTGGCCTTTGTTGCTTGAGAAAATATGTACACGTGCATTTGAAGAATAGTATGGAAAATGAGTGTTTTTCTGCTGTTGTTAAGTGAATGGTCCTATTGGATGAAAGGCATGTTGCGCTCCCAAGTTCTGGCCTTTGCCTCGTCTGGATTTGATTGTTCTCATTCATGGCCCTTGCATGAGCATAGAGCTCTTAAAGAAAGTTACCAATTCTGTGATTACTGGGGCCAGCACTGGGAATCTTTATTCCATGCTGCTATTGGGCTTCTCTTAATGAGAAGAAGCCATCACCTGCAACCACTCGGATCAGCTGAATGCACAAAATCTGGTTGCCTTGTTGTATGATTAGCATTATCTCATCTTTAATCTTTTTTTTTTACCCCTTTTCTTTTTCCTGTAATTTAGAGTCAATGAGAAATTCTAGAACAGTTTTGCAGGAATAATTTGTCTAGTTCAGTACTTTAGTGAAACAAATGGTGGGATTGCATGATGCAATTGTCATGCTTATGTACTTTCACCATCAAGATTTGTTGGGATCTTAATATTAATGACACGTTTTAACCATTTACTTTTTTGCATCAGACATCTTACTGTATCTGGTGTGCACCTATAGCTTCAATTGGCTGAATTGTATCCTAGTTTAATATAGGTCCATGTTTGATAACACACTTGCAGTATGCATTTATATCAGTGCTCTCTGTTTGGTTTGTCAGGTAAAAGAAACAATTTTACTTACTGACTGAAGATGCTCCTTTGTGGAATGACCATGTGAGAGTGCTGATTGAATTGTATGTAGGATTTGCAGATAACTAAACCATTGTGCACAGAGTAGGTCATTGTTGATAGAAAATGAGCATGTCATTTGCTTGTCTTGGTCATAATGAAAGACATATAGACCTCTACCTTGGTCAATTATCTGACTATTGAGCAGTAATACTATTGCTTAAATCTGAATTCACCATTTTATTTCTTATTTTGTCATCTAAGATTCACATGCACATCATGCTACATTTAAGTAAGATGAGAAGATATCTGGTTGAACCAATTTGCCTTCATTGCTCATAACATTTTTCTGCTACTGCCCTTGTTTTGTTATTTTAATATTGCTTGATACAGTTAGTTTATTGAAAAATCCGTTTCTTCCTTTGAGAGGTTTGATCATACTTCTAATGGAAATCACTTTCTCTCTATAGTCTTATCTACTTTGCAGGTTGTTTTGCTCCTTACACTGTTAAGGAATAGCTCAGGCTACAAGATAATAATCACAGGTCGATTGATACCTTTGATCCTCGTGTTATATTTCCGATAAAAGTTGGGCATTCAGTCTTTCATTTACTGATGCATAAAATTTCAGAATAGGATTTAGTTCTATTTTCACTGTTAGTTTTGCTATCATTCTTTTACCTTTATCGCATGCACCTACCTTCAACAGCCTGTTTTCTACCATGTTAAAATTGGCTTATAAATAAGGTGAGTTATTAACATTGATGATAATTCTATATTCAATGACATATGCGTTATCGTCTTGTTATACCTTTATAGCATGCAACAGGTGATACAGCCGAGCCCATTACGTAGGAGATAGCACCAAAACCCAACAGTGAAATAAAACCACATGCCCAAACAGAGAAGCTTCCGAATGAACGTCCTATACGTATGGTTAAACAGCCCAGCTGGATGAAGGATTACGTGGCATGGGAATGCACTGCTGATGCTTGCTTTGAGTTAGTTAGTGTACAGAGCAGAGAATATATTGAGTGCTTGAGAAGAGTTGGAGGCTACGTCAATTTTGTTGGATCAATTCCCTTGCTATCTTTCTTCTTTCTTCTGTAAGTTCTCCTCTGAGCATCCCTTCTTCCCCAGTTTCCTTTCTATCTCTATCGGAGTCGGCACTCACTCGAAGAGTGTTATTTTCAGGTCGTATCATTTTGGTGCTCTCTTTGAGAGATCATGTCAACTGATTCTGATATCATGGGGCCTTGAAGGAACTCCTTCAATCTCACACTGAGAACCAAACCTTGGTTTTATGCCAAATGATGCAGCAATATAAGAATGATGTTTTGACTACCAAACTTGAGGAGATGCTATTGCAAATCCACTCTTTTGACTGATCTGCTGCGTCTTCTTCTTCTCACAGACGCATTTATCTTCAAGTGGATAACTCCATTGGGATGGCTGAAAACCCACCTTTCCTTCGCTCGATGAAAATGGAGGTACCCAAATTCGATGGGACAGAACCAAATGGATGGATCTTTCAAATTGAAGAGTTCTTTGACTTTCACACTATGCCGGAGGATCAGCACCTCAAAATTGTATCGTTTCAAATGAAAGGTCGAGCTGCTTCTTGGTTCCAATGGATGAATATGAATGGGTTATTAACAACCTGGAAGGAATTTCTTCTCAACCTCAGGCACCGTTCTGGGGGTTCTACTTACGAGGATCACCAGGGGAATTTGTCAAAACTAGCCCAAACCACCAAAGTAGCTGAATTCCAATCATCCTTTGAAGAGTTAATGAAAAAGGTCTAGGGAATCTCTGAAAATCTGCTCGTGAGCTTCTTTGTAACGGGACTAAAACCTGAGATTCGTCAGGAATTGTTGTTTACCCGTCTGACCACTTTAATGGAGGCCTTTTCTCTTGCAAGGGCATACGAATCCCGTTCTGATGAGGCCCTTGCTAGATTTTGAAATGGGCTCGGCTGTATCAACAGGCCTAATTTCTTACCATGTCAAAACTTTACCTCATCAACAAGTAGAGTTAATATATGATGATAATTGTCTCATTTTCATTTTACTGTTATAACTGAGAGTTACTGATTTCAGGATGTTATGATGCTTCTATTACCATACATGTCTGGTTCACGTCTGCCTTTATGCTCTTACAAATCGGATATCTGAAAATTAACCTTGCTCGTTCTTGTTTGCATTTTGAAGTATTTATTTTTTGTCTTTTTGCATGACTTTTAAAGTGCCTGGGATCGCAAATAATAAATTAATACTATTTCATATATTTTTAAGTTAGAACAGGGATGAGGAGACCCGCCCGAGATCTTGTTCGAGTAAGAATGATGCTTCTAGCCTCGTACTACCAAGTGAAAGCATGTAGGTGCAAATAGTGTATAATGTTTCCTTTTTCTTGATAAGTTGATGCTTTTAATCTGATTCTAGTGCATAAGTCTTCCTTAAGCTGTTGTAGCTGTAATCTTGAACATATTGCAACACATTGAGGTTTTTGTGTTTTGAATGTTGTTATTGCTTTACACAGTGGTCAAATAGTTATAATTAACATAGTTGAGCCAAGATGCTATTCTGTTACCATGTCTTTTTCATGTTAGGCCCTTGATTGACCAATATAAGAATATGCATGTACTATTATGATCACGGTTAACTTATGGCAACTTTGCCATTTATGTACATACTGCTGACTAAAGCCCGTAGCGACACCCTGAAAAAGAGTCTGCGAAGACCACTGTTTCTTGGCATAATCTATGTTCGTTGATGATGAAGTTTGAGACTAGGACAGTAATTGGAATTCTACGCTCTTTTTGTTTCACATTTGTTTTCTTATAAATACCCTCGCAGTAGTTCTGTAAACCTTCATTATTGTTGCAACTGTTGCAGTCTAATTAATATGACTTTTTGCCCGCTGCTCCATGTGATTCTGTTGTACTTCATTTGTCACCTTTATGGAAAATAATCTGATTTTTTTTTTTGTAGTTGTCGAGTTACAGCCATAGATATGCATGTTTGCTCTCACTAACTGATTGAGTACTACACTACCTTATGTTTGATCAAAGTCTCGAGCAAGTTGTATTATGTTCCGAGCTGTAGTCACGCACACACGGGAACGAGCAGATCTGAAAAGCATGCGAGGTTACGTACATGATTGTGGATACTAGTATATGATTAGTATATATGATGTTTACTCTGCATTGCTCCAAGTTTGATTTTAGCTGGTGAAAATGATCTGTTCATCTCGATATTGGTGTTTATGATGTTGATCATTCGTGGAGATGGTGTTTAGGGTTTCAACTTGATTGAATTGAAGTTGGTTGATAAGCTAGCTACCGATCGCATACTGTGACGATCACTTGAGTTTTTGCTTGTTTTCGAAGAGAAGTTGATGCAATCAATATGTGGTAGCTCTTGAATCTGACTACTAATGGACATCAGATTAGACTGGTGAGTTTTCTTTTCTGGGTTTCAGTTTTATTCTCAAAACCAACCCTCTTTGCTTTTCTTTTCAAACAGCTACAGGAATGTTTGATTTCCATTTAAACTTATTACTACTACTATTTCTTATCTTCATGTTGGAATATGTATTTGTTGCATGGTTTATAAATTTGGGTATATGATTACTTACCTTGAGCTTCAACCTCTAATTTGATTTAAATATTTTCACCTAACCTACAACATTTTATATTACCAAATAGATCTCTAATTAGTAAATCCCAACTACATATCTGGTTTTTGGTGTTCTTCATAATTTGATCACACTAGCAATTCTTCAACATGATAAAGATTTGGAAGACAGCAGTGTTTTAGAAGTGAGTCAAACGAGTCCACTCAGTGGTGGGTTTTAACTTTTCACTGTAAAAAACCTCCTTCCAGGATATGATCCATATTTACAGATGGCTTCATCATCATAATAATGAAGCCTTTTACAAGCTCATAGTGAATGTGAAGTCCATGCAAATTTTCTGTAGCACCATTTATCATGTAAAACATCAGATCATGGGTTCCATATACCATTATTTTCAGAAGAAAGAGCGGAGGTGTTTGCTTTATCGAGTCGGGTTGGTGGAGTAGGATCGACCTGCTGACCCATTGTTCGACCAAGAGAAATTCCTCGGGAACCATCGCTGCTTACGCTTCGTATGGTTCGACATTACTTCTGATTCCGTTTTCTTTAACATTTCCCACATAATCTGCACATCCTCGTAACCACATGTCTGGATGTCGTCGTGAAGTTTCAGAAGCCCGGCACCTGAAGAAAACGAAAATTCAATGTTATATCATGAGTCCTGTGCAGCCGACTGTGGAAATGGCTACTACAAAATGCAGCTGACTATATGTTTATTCTTTTACTGTGGGGAAAAGTTATAAAGATATATAGGCATCTGATCTGTTGGACATTATTCTTCAGTGCTCAACCACCGTGGAATCAGATTCTATTGGGTAACTAAAGTACAATCCAGGGTAATATTGATGGTTCTTTCTTATCCTATTTAATTTGCCTGACCCCACCTAAATGTGATTGATTTTTGGATGAGTAATATGATCAATACACAAGTTATCAAGTTACTAGTCATTGTGTGTGATTTAGACTTGCAGGCTCATGACCTATTGCTAAAAGAAAAAGTAGAGCTTAACAATACAAACTCAAAAGCTTGCTAGCTATTACCGAGCTGGGATATTTTACTACAGGTAATTGAGTTGAGCCGGATCAAGCCTATTGAATTCAATAACAAATTTATATACAAACGATGAATTGACTAGTCCAATTACATCCTCCTCCCATAGAAATAGTGGGGTGGGTTGGGGGGGGGGGGGGGTAAAGAGGTGGGGAAGACATAAGAGGAGGTGAAAACAAATCCTCAACAGAGCAAGAGCATACAGGGGAAACACCAAAACAAGTAAATGGTGGGACATTACTTTGGTTGTTGTCATACTAAGATGTCCAATATCTCATACTTTAATGACTTTGAGTGGAACTTACCCAGTGGATATAAGCAACCATAAGTGGAATCTTAATACATAATTAACATAAAATAAGTAGGAAATAAAGGGAACTCCATTCCAAAGCCATCGTTAGTGGGTCAAATCCTACTTTAATGAGTTTAAGTGAGCACCAATTAACAAGTGGATGACAAGAACAATGAATATAAAATATATATGCCAAAATATGTGAATAATCAAGAGCCAATCCTTTTCTTAAATTCTAATTAACTATCATGAATCAGGATATTAGTTGCTATAGTGTACGCTAACCACTAATTTAAAATTGTTAGCATAAAGTTAACAGAGACGGGACAATGTTTTCCTCATCCGTTTATTTTTCTTTCTGGTCAATAGTTTATATGGAATATTCTGCTAAAGGATTTCACAGAAGCATATTCAGAGATGCAATAAGCACTGAATTTCTAGTCTTCTTCCAAAGACTAATCGTCTTAAAGATAACTAATTGTGCATAAAATTTTAGCAGTCCCATATATTTCCACAGATGATAAAAGCAAGATAAAGACACTAAAGATTATGGAGTTCAGATTCATATGATCCCTACTTTTTTCTGCTACCAGAGCTTAAAATAATGCCTCTATCCTTTTCACTGGACTCTGAGTTTCAAAATGCTACTACGGCCAATCCGGATGAGGTTTGACATTGGAAAATCTTCTGAACAACAAAGAATTGATTAATTTAAAACTCTTCAACCATAGAATTGGACCTACCTTAGCATTCTAGATTCTGACACACACTTTTGGCTAAGGCATCCAAGAGAAGTCAAAAATAAGAAAAGGAGCCCCTTTATTCTTGTTCGTGTAAGTGTATGAGGAATCAATCTCCTTATAGATAAAAAACCCAATCTAACCATCTTTATCCCGATTATTTGTAATAACATGGGGAGAGGCTTCACATGCTACGCTTGGTGAAATACACTCTATATCAGCGACACATATGAATGCAAAACTAAGAATATCGTAAAAGTTACACTTCGTGAACTAACACTATACTACAGTGACACGTATTAATGCAAAACAACGCCGTGCAATTCAACTAGTATACTACCTTGCCACGTACAAATTCAAAATAAAAAAAAAAAACACCGTAACCGCTACACTTGGTGAGATATACCATACTACTTTGACACGTATTAATGCAAAACAATGTCGTGCAATTCAACTAGTATACTACCTTGACACGTACAAATGAAAAAAAAAAAAACACTGTAACCGCTACACCTGTTGAGATACACCATATTACTTTGACACGTATGAATGCAAAATTAAGAGAAAAATTTAGAAAAATTGTAATCTCATAGAGCTACACTTGGTGAACTACTCGACACTACGGTGACACGTATTAATGAAAAACAACAGCATTCAATTATACTATACTAGGTGACACACATGAAAGAAATCTGTTGCAAATTCTGTTAATTTTATCATATTATTTAAAGAACATAACAATAACAATAACAAAGTGGTCCCAAGCTTTGTGCTTTAAACGTGTAAAGGGTGGTGTACATGCTTTATTCTACAGTAACTTCCCCAGAAAATTGACAATCACCTGAACTTCCAGACTATTCGAGTACAATAATCATGGCAATTAATCATATTTCTGCTCAGGATAATATCTCGTGTAGAAAACACCATAAAAAGGAAAACAACAAATAAATCAATCAGTAAAATGGTGTTCCAGAAAAAGTAAAAAATTTCCCTGGTTGGTAAAGATCAAATAAAAAATTCACCCCACAAAAATAATCAAACCCTCACATCAAACAAAGTCGAAGAAACAATCATGAAACCAGAAATCTACAGCTGTAACTCTCACCAACCACGCATAAAGGTATGATTAAAAACTACCGAAGCGGTAAAAGTAAAAAGAGGAAAAACAGAGCTAACAAACTTTAACCTCACACGCTAACTGCCGGATACCAAATCACGAAACACACTGTCACGAGTGAATCACGATACCGGCACTCTGAGAAATTAAACAAAACAGTTTCCGAATTCGGATGCGAAATCGAATTCGGAGATTTCAATTTACAATTCGAAGGTAAAACCGTAAACGAAGAGCGATGAGAGAGAAAGGGAAATCATATTTTACCACTTTTTCGGGCTTTGACACGGGCCGAAACAGCGAACCAAACCCGCCTAACAGGGAAGACAATTTTGTGCCACAACTCCATCACCTTAATCTTCACCTTCCGCCGCCGGTTTCCGCCGCCGAGTCGACACAACACCCGAAACCCGGCCAGAATTAAAACTCGTCCGAAATACTCACTCAACCCGCGTACCAGAGGAGAAGAACACGAACATGCAGAAACACGCACCGAACACACAGTGAGAGTGAGAGAGTGTAGAGAGAGAGAGAAAGAGAGAGAGGAGAGAGAGGGGGTTGTGTTGGGTTTGAGTTAAAAGCGCAAGCTTTAGCCGTTACGCTGGGGATTATTTTAATGCGAGTCATTTCACCGACACGTGACAGTATTTCCTGCGTTTTCTTTTTCTTTATATTATTTATTTATTAAAAATAAATCATCTGCAGACACGTGGATCATGTCGTTAATTTTATTCACAATTTTGGGTTGGATTTAATTTAACCTAACTTGCTTTTGTGGATTCAATTGCAAATTAAGTAATTTATTTAGTTTTACTTTAATTGCAAAATATCTTCATAATTATATAAAAATCACCTCCATTTATCCAACTTTGAATGGATATACCGGGAGAATTAGTTGATCGCACAATTAGCAATCCCACTTTCATTTTACTTTCAATGATTTTTTTAGTTACAAATAATTATATTTATAAACGGTCTAGCTATAAAATTAGTTTGTGTTCAATTGATTAAGAGTGAGAAAATCTTCCAATAATAAAATTCTTTAATTCCTCCATCAACCCGTAGTAGTGTTATTTGTTTTTCACAAGAACTATTATTATTTTATCAACTCATAGTGGTGTTATTAATTTTTCAAATAGATTAAAAATATTGTTATTTAATATATGGTGTAGTAGATAATTGTATTAATGAGTGCGAGAGTCCTATATATTAATTATATTAGCGATGGTTATGAGTTTCATATATGACCCTTAAGAGCGAAAGTCCAAAAATGATAAAATGAGATCATGCTAGCCAACAGAGGAAGTATTTATCTATTAGTTATTTTCTCCATCCGTCATTTATGTTCACCCTTTCCTTTTCGTTTACGTCCGTCCCACACGTTTCTTCACCATAATATATATATATATATATATATATATATATATATATATATATATATATATATATATATATATATCAACCAATAATCTAAAAAATCATCTTAATTTAAAAAATATTACTCTCATTTAACAGTTAACACATAACATATTTTTTTCAAAAAAAATACTATAATAACCAAAAAGTAAATAAAGTTAGTAGAAATTAAATTTTCTTAAATAACATACATATACATATACATTTTCTATAAACATCATAGCATACGTATTAAAGCATTAGTGTATATTAGAGGTGGATTTTGTGTTCAATATTCCATAGGAATTTAGATACTAGATTTCCTAAGAAAATATCAAAATGGATTTTAATACCTTTATGTTTATGGCGTGTACTTTTATAAATAGAAATAAAGTTGTTATGCATTAATATTCAAATATTGACAATAACTGTGTCAAATTATTTATTTTTCGAAAAAGAATAAATTAGATTGTTCAATGGATTTTAATACCTTTATGTTTATGGCGTATTTTAAAATCCATTGGTACTATCCTAGCTAATAGGGAAAATCATTCTCTCCTTCGTATATATTAGTTTAAACTACACTTAATTAAAGATAAATTTAATAATTATAATATATTAATTAAGCTTCCAATGGTTTAGAACCTGGGATAATTGAAACTTTTATGGACTTATGTATACTTGTTATTTTTTTCTCAAATTTTGTAAATATAGAAAATTTAATTTTTTTTATTTTTACATTGGTTTTTATTATTTTTACATGATTTATTTTATATTTGTATTTTTACATTAATGTTTATTTAAGTTTTTATTTTTATTTTCATTTTACTTTTAGTTGTTATTTTTATTGTAAATTTTAATTTAACTTTAATAGTCAAATAAATTTACAAATATTATAATTATGATTAAAATTAAATAATTATTATTAAAATTAAGATTACGATTATACATAATATTTTCTTTAATTAATAAACAATTGTTCGTTATTTTTATCTTTACTAATTAAATTATTTTTAATTAATACTATTTTTTTAAAAATGAACCTATAATAAATATTTAAAAAAACTATAAATTAATTATGGATTTACATTACCTATGACTCATTTGGTTACGTAATAATTTTAATAAAAAAATCATAATTATATATATATATATGCTTAATTTAATTATGTTATTATTAAATAATTCAAAAATTATATATTTATAGTTCATTCAATTTTTATTAACAATAAAAATTTATTTATTTTCATTAACTTATTATTATATTATATAATATTAAATTAAATTCATTAAAAATTATTCGTATTTATTTTATAATTTTATAAAATTTATATGTTTGTATTTAATTTAATTCTATTTAAATTATATTATAAATAAATAAAAGTAATAGTAATTGTAAATTAAAATAAAATTATCAACACACTTATTAATTAATAAGGTTATATTAATACATTTATTAAATACTGTATTAATAGATATTATAATAGTGTAGTTAAAAGAGTTGTAATAATATATTTATTGAATAGTGTATTGATAGATATTATAAAGTGTAGTTATAGAATTAATGTATTGGAAAAATAGCTATTAAAACATTTAAAATAAAATGCATTGAAATTAATGTTGTGATAGGACTTTTTTCTAGTAATGACACAGAAAATCTCCATTTGGTGTGTGTTAGTACGTGTATGGGAGAGGGCCGGACTTTCTTATTTGTTTTGATTCATTGTGTGAAATTTAAAATTGGGTTTCTTTAATTTTATATAAAGTGCATATTAAAGATTAACTACTTACTTTGGGAATCATGGGAATTCCTTGGTTTCTTGTGTTTCCTGTTTTTAAAACAAATGAATGCTAAAACTGCTATTATCAGGAAAACACCAATCGATACCATAACAATGATAACAGTTGACTTATTACCACCACAATTCTTTCCTGCGAAACTCCAAATTAATGTTGAGTGATTTCTATGATGCGGATGATATGTTTTGAAGTGGATGACGTGGCCAACGAAATTTAAAAGATTAGGTGTGTGTCAAATAAAAAACGTATATCCTTTAGAACAAAATAATATACCTTTATCTATAATATTAAATTTTAAAAGCACACGGTGTGCACCTGGACGCACACAAGCCTCACTCAAAGGCAAAAACTTCTGTGTCCTAGGGCGCACAGATGTAGACCCGTGCACCAAGTCCAACCCGGTCTTTAAACCCAATTCTATTTAATCTATTTTTTCACATTATATAATATCCATTGATTCAATGGGTGCACGGATTTAAATCCGTGTGCCCGGACGCACAAGAGTCTTTCTCTTAAAAATGTTATTCCCTCCTTCATATTTTAATTTGCACCCTCCCTCCGACACGGAAATTAAGAAATGTAAGGGTATTATGATATTATTTTATAATAAATAAATGATAAAATATATTAGATATGTTAGATAGAGGTGGTATTTTGTAAATAAAGTGTTTGAGGATGGATGATTGTTTTGATTTTTGCTTTTTTAAGAGAGATGCAAACTTTTGTGGTATAACTCAAAATGGAAAGTGTACAATCTGAAAGAAGAAAGAGGGAGTATTAATTTTCATTTATACTATAAATTGTTCATGAAATACTTTATCGTACCATTATCACTTTTTCAATAATTGATGAGAGACTGTGTGGAAGGTATATATAAATATTATTTTTATTTTTTGGGCTAATCTTGTGTGAGATCGTTTTACGGTAAGACAATTTTAAGCTTTCGTAATTAATTATCACTTTTCACATTAAAATGTTATTACTTTTGTTATAAAAATATTTACCTTTTCATTTATATTTGTTCATGAAATAATATTATCACTTTTCATTATAAAAATTACTCATTTCGTTCCACACCACCATTCACACTGTCTTTATTCCTACGTCCCACACCACCCTTCACACAAACCATAAAAAGAAACATCACTTTATTTAATAATCTTAAAGTTACTTTAATTTCAAATTTGCAACTTTTTTTCACATACATACCATTACTTTATATTTTTTTATTACTTAAAAATATTACGATACCCTTTAAAGTCAACAAATTTGATAAAAAGAACAACTTTTCTTAAATAATATCGTACAATAAATGAGAAGGGTGATTTAGAACGGGGGAAATCACTTTTTAACCATTTCAAATTAATTATTACGTGAGATGATCTCACACAAGTCTTTGTTATTTTTTTAAAAATAATAATATGTGTGAGTTTTAAAAATTAAAATTAATTTTGAATTAAAATAAAAATAATGTGACGGCTTATCTATCTATACATATATAAAAATAAACCTAAACTTCTACTTTTGTTTTCATTTTTTTTTTCAATTTTACTCTATTTAGAAATAATTCAATTTTAATCTTGACCGTCCAAATAACGCTTTGATTTCAACCATATAAATTAATTATACTAATAATGGATTTTATTAATTAAGTTTTACTTTTTTATTATATAAATTTGATAAATATGATATATATTTTTGGCATATTTGACTAATTTTTAATAAACTTAGTGTGTGTATATATATATATATATATATATATATATATATATATATATATATATATATATATATATATATATATATATATATATATATATATATATATATATATATTATCTTCAATTTTTATCTTGACTGTCTATTACTTTTGATGTTAATAATAAATTATTTATTTCTTTTTTAATCAACAATATAAATTTGATAAATATGAATAATATTATTGGCATATATTTTACTAATTGTCAATCAATATACTAATTTTCATAATATCAAATCTTTCAACGCTATCTTTGGTAAATTTTCACCTTTTTTTCTACGTTATTGATTGCTTTCAATCACGATCGTTTATTATTTCAAATAATTCTATATAAATCTTTTCATTACCTAATCAAATTCTTACTTTTTCTTCTTTTTATTCTCTATTTCACTTTCATACTAATTCTAATCTACTTTAATTTATTTTATCTTTTATATTTATTTTGATTTGATCTAATGTGCAGGTTCAATCATTTTGAGGTATCATTCTTTTTTTTTGTTATCTTTATTTTATCTTTTATACTTTTATTTGATCTTATTTTTATGTTCAATTATTCTCATATTTAATATTATGTATATTTTACTTTGATTTGATCTAATGTGCATGTTCAATCATTTTGAGGTATTGTTCTTCTTTTTTTATTTTTTCTTATCTTTATTTTATCTTTTATACTTTTATTTGATCTTATTTTTATGTTCAATCATTTTCATATTTGATCTTATGTGCAGGTTCAATCATCCTTATTGAAGTATCATTCTTCTTTTTTAATTTTTGTTATCTTATTTTTGTTTCTCTACGATTTTTTATTTTCTCTTTAATTCTATAAACCTTATTTATATACTTTAATTTAATTGATATTATTTACTTTTATTTGATCTTATTTTCATTTTTAATCATTCCATTTGAGGTATCATTCTTCTTTTATTATGGGCGTGGGTGGAATGGGGTGGCGGGGGGTTTGGGGATGGGTAAGAGGTAGGACTGGGTGGTAATACTTTTATTATTTAAATATTAAAATCTAAAAATTTATTAAAAAAATTTCTTTTTGGGGGTGGGTAGGGGTAGGTTGGGTGTCATATTCAAATCAATTAGATTTGAAATAACTCAATTCAAAAATAACCTAAAAGTATTGTAATATACTTTAATTCTTTCCGTGCAACGCACGGATGAGTAATATATAATATTATTAAAAATAATTAAATTCCAACCCTTAATTATGTACTCCATCCGTCCCGATCAAACTGCATCGTTTGACTGCATAAAGCTGTCACAAAAGCTATAGTAAATGATGCAATATGGGCGGGACAGAGGAGTTATCTGTTTACACCAAATTAAATTAAAATGTCTTAGTTTAAAATTCTACTTTATATTAGGTTGTTAAGGTTTCATGTCACATGGTGTTTGACTTTAATTTGCTTAAGTTCACACGTGTCTCCATATAAGTGGTCAGATCGTCCTAGACAATTGTTCTGATTTTGGGCCGGTTTGACTTCAAATATTGCCTCAAAATTAGAGTTTTTTAAGAATGTATACATGGTGTAATTAAATTTTATATCCCCATTGAGCTAATTAATTCACTCTATTATTATTATTATTTTATATGTTTCAATATTTATGCACATTTATTAAAAGCCAAAAAAAAAAAACATTTCAATAAAATTCATTTTTTATTTACATCTCAACATGTTTAGACATTTTTTTATTTGTTTCAATATTTATGCATGTTTATTAAAATACAAAAAAAATACATTTCAATAAAATTCATTTTTTATATACATTTTAATAACTTTATACATATTTTTCATTAAATTATTTAAAATACTCAATTTTTAACCACATCTCAATAATTTTACACATTTTCATTAAAAATAACTTTTCTTAATCTCCGTACAAATACGTATATTATTTATTGAGACAGATGAAGCAATATATAAAATTAACTTTTAAATTACAAAATTATCACAGTATTTTACTAAATTTTGTAAGATGATTTTGATTTTAGATAAATAGTATAACAGTTGTCGAGCTAAATAGAAAGTTCTGCAGATTCAGCACATTATAAATAAAGCAATTGGAGAATATGTAAAATATAAATAATCATATTTTCAATTATTTCCAACGCCGTCTTTATATTTTATTTATTTTGTTCTATATCAATGCTTATTTATTTCAAGAAAAAAAAAGTATTGAAACTAATGAAATATTTAACACATTTAATTTTAAAGAGTTGTTATGACTCTCTAAATTTAAAGAATCGAAATAATGGTGTAAAACTTATTGTTAGTTAAAAGAGACTTTTTGAGATATCTTTAAATTATTATAGATAATTTCTCATTAAAAAAAGTTTTAGGAAATGTTCATAGGTAATAATTTAGTATTTAATTTGAGAGTCATTTTGAGGTGCACCAATATTTATAAGGTAAAGTGAAGTTAGTGGGGTAGTTTTTTATTAAAATTTTTTAAATATATTATATTATTTAATGGTGATTAATATAATAGTTAAAGATCGTCCAGTCGGACTCTTAATTTGATATTTAAGTGTAATTAAACAGTAAGTGTAGCTAAGGATTGAGAAAGAAAGCCCAATTAGAAGCAACTCCGTTGCATTGGCAGGTTCAAAGAAAGAGGCAGAAGGCGAGGACATGGTCATATGGCTAGAGGTGTGGTTAAGGGTTTAGCATCTTCCATGTAAGAGATCAACCATATATTTGTATATCAGTGCATTGCATGTAACGACTTCCTCACCCAAAAAATATGTAAGAAATGTTATCCTAATACAAAGAACAGAAACTCAATCTGGAATATATATTCTAAAAGATACAAACATTTACTATTTCCGTCCAGCATCAATGTATTCATTAGTTTTTTATATGTGGATTAAGACATCAATGTATTCAATAGTTTTTTACATATGGATTAAGGAGTATTATTATTTTATGTGTAATGGATAATTGTATTAGTGAAAGGTGTGGGTCACATATTTTATTTGTACTAGTGGAGGGTGTGAGTCCTATATGTCTAAAAAAAGAAATGGATAGATTAAGTATGTACGGCCCAAAATAATAAAATGAATAGATTAAAGATGTACGTAGTGACTATTATATAAATTATACTCTCTCTGTCCCATAGAAACGTTTACGCATTTTTATTTTGGGTGACCCATAGAAATGTTTATATTTCCCTTTATAATAAATGAGACACATACAAAATATTTAAATATCTCCATGGGGCCCACAAAACTTCATTAATACAACTAACTGTCCATTACACATTAAAATATTATTTCTCTCACCTCAGTTCACATTAAAATACTATATTTCTTAGAGTGAGGCTTGCGTGCGCCCGGGCACACGGGAACACATCCCGTGCGCCTTTAGAAATTTAGTATTATGAGTAAAGGTACATTGCTTTGGTCTAAAGGGTATACAACTTAATTAATAAAAGGTACACCATTTTATTCTAAAAGGTATACATTTTTCATTAATATATTTTTTCTTTAGAAAATAAAAGGTATACATTTTTATATTAAAGGGTATACAATTCAACACAAAATTCTAAAGGCACACGGAGTGTTGTTCATGCGCCAAGATACACACAATAATTTTCTTTAGAAAATAAAGGGTACACATCTGTATATTAAAGGGTATACAATTTAAGACAAAATTCTAAAGATGCACGGAATGTGGTCCGTACACCCGGGTGCACAGGAGTTTTTGCCTATTTTTTAATTTTCATGCAAAAAGCAAACGTAAATTTTTCTATGGGACGGAGGGAGTAAAAGATATGCATATCTATAGTCTTTACTACCAATCTAGTCAAATCAGACCATGGATCTAACTTCTAAGTGGTAAGTCTAACCAAATTGAACTGAGTCCGATTCAAATTGATCTGCCATCCGCACCAATTTTTCGAACTAGTGGTGGACCTAGGAAATTTGTCAAGGAAGCCCAAATTCCACCCTCTTACAAAACGGTTCATATTTACAGTTTCATATTGTTTAAGAAAAATTATTTAACTTTGTTAATATTTTTTAGATATTTTAGTATTTTTACATAAATGCAAAGTGTATTGTATGTATTAGACGAGATTGATAATTTTGAAAATTTAATCTTTTAAATATCATATAAAAGTATTATTTTTTCTTTACGAGTGTAAAAAATCTTTAATATACTAAAGGAGAGTTTAATTTTAATGAGTTGTCGCCACCAGAATTAATCTCAATTATTTTAATTTTTTAATTAAACATAACAATCCGAATTATTAACTAAAATTTGATGTAGAAAAATACATATACTCCACTATTTTAAGATTTGAATATGAGATTATCTAATCAAAATTAATTACTATTAATTAAAAATTAATATAGATAAATACAAATATTTACTTTAAGATTTAAAAAATTATCCCCCTCCACATATAAATAAGACTATTTATTCATTCATTCAACACACATAATTCATTCATCGCACGAACAAAAGCTTTCTTCAAATTCTAAAGGTAACTGTTTTTATTATTATTATTATTATTATTATTTATTTATTTATTTATTGTTGATTCTTTTATATTTTTTAAAATTTTTATTCATTTATTTATTTTTTGGTCTTAGTTTTTTTTTTAAAATTGTTAGTATGTAATTTTATGATTTTTGATTGTATTTATGTAATTAAATTTTTTTATGGTTAATTTTACCAATTTTTTTAATCAAATTTTTTATTTCATTTTTATTGTATTTTTTTATACTGTTTCATTTATATTTTTTTTAATTCTCTTTTGATTATTTTTATTTATTTATTTAATTTTTTAGTTTTTTTATTTTAAATTGTTAGTATGTAATTTTTTTATGTTTTAGTTTTTTTACGTAATAAACTTTTTTCTACGGTTAATGTTATCTTTTAATTAATTTTGTTATAGTTTCACTTTTGATTATATATATATATATATATATATATATATATATATATATATATATATATATATATATATATATTGGTTTTATTTTTTTAAATTATTTGTATGCAATTTTTTAATTTTTTTACGTTATTCATTTTTTTTTCATGATTTTACAGATTTATTTAATTAATTTTTTTATGATTTCTTTTTCTTTTCTTATTTTTCAAGTTTATTTATAATAAACTTATTTTTTATTTTTTAATAATATATATTAATTTTATTATAATTTTTCTTTTATATTTTTTTAAAAGTTTTTTAATTATTCATTGTTATTTTTCTTTTGATTTTATTTATATTTTCTCTTTAGATTATTTTTTCTATTTATTTAATTTTTTTCTTTAATTTTGTTGTTTTTTATTTTTATTAGTAATATTTAATCTTTTAATTTTAATACGTTATTAAATTTTTTTCATGAACAAATTTACAAAAAAATTTTAAATTTAATGATATGTCGTCACACGAATTAATTTTAATTTTAATAATTACTACTTAATATTTAGTAATAAATACTCAAATTTTTTTTTTAAATTTGAAAATTTATACGATTAGATCAATAAAAATCAAATCAAATCTTATCTAGAAATATTAAAAAAAAAATATCACTCCCCACCTATATAATAAGTCTCTTTATTCATTAGTTTACATAACGAAAGCTATCTTTCCTCTCTAAAAAAAGTATTTAGTTTCTAAATTTTTTTATTCTTTTTTTTGTTTTTCATGTGAATTTTTGTAGAAATAATCTACTCTTTACCTATAAATAAAACTCTTTATTTATTCATTATACATACATAAAGAATAAAGTTCTATTGATAGTTTACCCATAATTTGGGCCTTTAATTGATAAAATTCCTTCTATTTGTATACTGAAATAAATATCCATTTTTATTATTGTCCTTTTTTAAAATTTCTATTAATTAGTTTCATGCAGATTCTTTTATATTTTTCAAATTTTTGTAAATAGTAATTTTTTTTTGAAAAATGTTTTAATTATGTTTTTCTTTTAATGATTAATATTATAATTTATTAAATTATTTTGTTAAAAAAATTATTTCATCAAATTGATTTATATTAAATTTATTTTTTATTAATTAACTTTATTATATTTTTTCTTTAATGATTGATTTAACTTTGCAACAACAATCATAACAAAATTTAAAAAATCAATTCAATATTTTTTTCGGTAAATCAGTTTAGCAACGAAATTAAGCTTTTACCAACGAAACAAAATCACATTTTAGTGTATATAAATTGAATTGTACTCTTCAATATAAACTTATATTAGATTATAATAAAAATAAATAAATATATTACAATTAAATTATATTTTTTAAAATTATAACATTATTACATTCCGTGTAATACACGATATTAGTATTGTAATATAACAAAGAAGTATAATAATTTTGAAGGTAAAAGTAATACTCCATCAAATACGACTCCAATGTATTTTTGGTCAAATAAACATAAGCAAAATAGTTTAAGTCAAGTAAATCCATATATAAAAAAGAAATATTAATAAATAATCAATTTAAAATAAAAAAAGGAGGAGCTTTGGGAGAGTCGATCACGACTTCTCATTAACTCATCCATTAGGCAAATCACTAGGCCATATGTATATGTATTATATCTAGTATTATATATATATTGTAATTATTATTAAAAATTAGAGGGGCCCAGTACCCATAGGCCCAATGTGCGTCGACCCCTATTTCGAACCATGGTTTGAGCAGAGGATTGCTTGCACCGTAAGTTAATTTCATAAGTGTGAAGGCACTCTTAAAATGTTCAATTCTTCAATAAATGTTTCTTGTGGAGCAACTTTCCACTTTCATATTTTACTCTTCAATTTATTTGTTTCAATTAAAGTTAAAATTTTACATATGTTAGAATTAATTACTCATTTAATTGTTATTGTTTTTAATAAATATATAAATCAAATTTATATATTCGAAATATAATTTCCAAACATTCAACTATTTAATTTTCCATCACAAAGTTTAGATGAAATTAAATGTGGACTCGACACATATCATAGAAGACGACGAATCTTAGGTTGGAAAAAAAAACAATGAATTTGAATATGTTGATGTGGCTTAAATTCAAATGATTATTGGCGGTTTGATTGGTGTCGGCAACACATTTGGACCACGTGACTTTAATCAAAATGTGAAAGAGACTTTTCAATGATACTTGGACCAATGAAATGCCACTTTCTATTCACCCAATCTAATTTTATTATTATTATTTTATTTATTTATTTTGTATGTATACAAAATTTAAAAGGCTTTGATTTGACTTAATTAAACTTTCTTGAATTACGCGTGTATCATATGTCGTTTATGTTCGTTGTAGGCAACTCAATTAAATAATACTTCTCTTTGTTATTCATTCATAGTATTGATCAATTCAATATCTTTACAGTTTAACATCTTTATTATCGATTGTTAATCTTCACCATATTTGTTCGGCACACCGGATTTTCTACGCTAATTTCGTGCATCATCTTCTATGTCACACGTTAAGTAATTAACATGTAAAAGAGACAAATAAATCCAACCACTGCCCCTAGGGTTTAAGGATTAGAGTATAGTTGCTCTCTCCTACGTTTCGTCCATCTAACGGTGTGACACAAAAGATGATATAACAAATGACACAGAGAATCCGAGCCGTTTGTTCTGTGAGCACAGACCCTGTGCTTTCCGTTTGAGCGTAGTGTCGATCGTGATGTGGTGACACTTGAACTAACACCCGTAATAGCATTAGTAATTTTTTAGAAAAACTCAAGTTAATTAAGATTAGCATAACTTTTCCACAAAATTGCATTTCTGGTTGCTCTATAATTAAACAATTCACTGTACTAGAAAAATCAGTGAATACTAAGTTCTTAAGACACAATTCAATCTTTAGATTCTGCCCTATCAAACTCATAAAATAAACCTATTACAAACTTTTAACAAATGAGAAAAGACCTATCATCTCTCCAAAGCTCCAAAAAGAATAGATGAGGCGTTGCTCGAAGTGTGGCAACACTTCGTGCAACACTCAAAATGATCTTACGAAGCCCTCTTGGAAAGAATGACTTTGGACATCTTCTATGAAGTCAGAACATGTTCCTTCATTCCTGCATCAATTGTGAGATATGAAATCTCTAACTCGTTTCCATGAAGTCTCCAACTTCCCACTTCCTTAAAGATAGGAAGTAGTTGGTTCTTATGTAATAACCACAATTTTTTTTAAATAATTATTATCAATATTAAAAAAAAAGTTTAGTAATGATGTGTGCAAGTGGGTTGGTTTTAGATAAGAATTACAGCTGTAATTCTTATCTATTGTGTTCTTGTTATATATATATATATATATATATATATATATATATATATATATATATATATATATATATATATATATATATATATATATATATATATAGTAAAATTATAAACAAAAGATTGTGAATTACTTTTTCTTTCATTTCAATAGGTAAGATGTTTAACACACTCACGCACACACATATACATACATAT
Source organism: Pogostemon cablin (assembly GCA_023678885.1). Taxonomy (NCBI): domain Eukaryota; kingdom Viridiplantae; phylum Streptophyta; class Magnoliopsida; order Lamiales; family Lamiaceae; genus Pogostemon; species Pogostemon cablin. The sequence goes on along the minus strand of CM042964.1, from coordinate 26,138,849 downwards.
ATATCTACAGCACACACTCACGTGTGTGTATATATATATATATACACACATGTGTATATAAATTTCATTTTTTTTCATTCTGTTGTTATTTCAAGTTAATCATTGTGTGATTTATTCTTAACATGTTATATACGGAAATGATCGTTTCGATGCGTAGATTCTAAATATATAACTCTTTTGTGAAATGAATTTCGTATGAGTAAGAAAAACTCCGTCGAAGTTTTTATCCCTTTAATGACATATTTTGTTTTGGTGTGACATAACTTTAATATTATAGGACATTTTGAATCTCTACTCACGAGGATCACAAATATATAATTAATTTTGAGTTTAGACGTGAAATGAAGATGATGGGAAGAGACCCACTTCGTATTAAAATTTTGTCCCTTTTAAACTTCGTTATTTTCATGAAAAATTGGTATGCATGTGATCCTCACCTTGCGAGAACTCCATAATTGCTTTCAGATTTTCAAATGGAGTTGTATAACTCAAGTTGGGTCATTTTGTAATAAAATTAAAATTTAGGGTAAGTTTAAATGAGAATTTAATATAATGTTGGGACTTGATTGCAATATATATATATATATATATATATATATATATATATATATTATAATAATAATTTTTCAAATTTTGTTTGAATTGTTATTGTAGAATTAAATTAATCAAAAAAAATTTAAATATGTTAATTTAATCATTGAAGACAAAATTTTATAATAAAATTAATTAATAAAACAATCAATATATATCAATTCGAAATAAAAAATAAATGGAAAACTTTCTTTAGAGAGTAAAGATAGCTTTTGTTCGTCATAATAAATAATTTACGTGAACGAATAAATAAAGATTCTTACTATTATAGGTGGAGAGGGATCAAATTTTTTTTTTTTTATCTTTCTAAATAAGAGTTGATGTGATTTTTATTTGATCTAATTATATAAATATTTGAATCTTAAAGAAAATTTATAAGAATATTTATATATTTATTACTAAATATTAATTAATAATTATTAAAATTAAAATTAATTACACATCAATAAGATTTAATTTTTTTTGCAAATTTAACAATGAAAAAAATTTAATAACGTAAAATAAATACAAAAATTAAAAATTACTAATAAAAAAACTAATTAAAACCAAAAAAAGTTAAATAAATAGAAAAAATAATGTAAAGAAAAATAATAAAAAAGAAGTACTTAAGAAAATAATAAAATTAATCATGAAAAAAATTAATAACGTAAAAAAAATTAAAAAATTAAATATTGATAAAAAAATAAAAACAAAATAACAAATTAAAACAAAAAAATTAATAAAATCAAAAGAGAATTTTAAATTAATTATTTATCTTATCTTCTTTTATTTTATTTTATTTTATTTTATTTATTATTTAATTTAATTTAACTTCCTATATTAAAATTTTAAATATAATTTTTGTCACTATTATTATTTTAGGTGTAAAATCTTTTATATTCGTTACTAATAAAATTAATGTTATTTATATCCATATTTGTAATGTTATAATTTATTACTATAGTTATAGACTAAAGATGTGTATTTCTATTTTATTATTATTTTAAGTATAAGCATTCTATTTTAACTCATTTCATTTAACGATTAATTATTTATATTTTCTTAATTTAATAATTAGTTTATTTTTAATTATATAATATTATAAATTTAGTTTAATTAATAGGAATTATTATTAGAAGTAGAACTCAATTAAGTATAATCTTGCAGATGTACCCGAGACCAGCGAGCAAGCTTATAGTCTATCCTACTCTCTCTTAAAAGTTCAAGGTGGGGTAACTTTCACTTTTTACCGAGTGCTACATTTTATGTCATGATTGTTATGTTAAGATGTGATATGTGTTACTTATATGTCATGTGTGTTTTTAGTTCGATGAGAAATACTCCCTCCGTCCCTGAAGACCGTTCACTCTTTCCTCATTTGTTCGTCTCACATAACAGTTCACCCCTCAAAAAAGGAAATATCATTCTAATCTAACACCTCAAAAGTACACATCAATTTCAATAATATCATCCTTTCTTTCCACACATAACATACTTTACACTTTCTTTATTACCTAAAATTACTATATTACCCCTAAAAGTCAATAAAGTTAGTTAAAAAGTAACTTTTTCTTAATATCCGTAGTACAGTAAAGATGAACCGTCTTCGGGACGGAGGGAGTATATTTTTACTAACACTTGTACGGGTGACGACTCGGTGCACATATACCAACTAACACAAGTTACTGGCTGCGTCGATTCAGTACTAAAATTTATTTCAAAGTATGCTAACATCGTACTGGGGTGACGACCCGGTTCGCACAGACCAACTAACACAAGTTATCGGACGACGGTTCGGTCTAAAATATTTTCAATGAATTATCGAACGACAATGTGAAAATTTATTTTATTAAAATGGCATGTGTTACATGATCTTATGGAATATTTAGTATACATATTTATTTTTAACTGTGTAATTATTTTTAGTTAACCCACTGAGTGTATTTCAGACACTCACCCCTTATTGATTTTCAAAATAAGATTTGGAAGATGAAGAGGCCCTGCAGATGTCCCAAGACCTTAGAGGACTTTGTATTATAACTTATAATTTAGTATTTTGTTAGAACTTTATTTCAGATATATCATCTGAATGCACTAGTTTTAAATGTTCCACTCTACTTGGGAGAGTAGACGTTATTATGTAAGAGAATCTTTATGCTGCTCTTACTTTACAATATTATAGCTTTGGAGATTTTATTATGTTACTTCCGCTGTGCATTCTCGACCCCTTTATTATTATATTGGAAATTGTATATCTAGCAGCGTCCCAACTCCATAGCGAAATCCTAGGGCGCTACATCTTAATTTATTTTAAATCCTTCTTAGAGAGAAGTTTACATACTTTGACATGTTGGAATTATCCGGTCTGTGAAACACCGAAGACACAACCACCAAGATAGTACAACACACGCTTTGTGGAAAGCGAAATTCAAATATGATAGCAAGTGTGGCAACGTTAACATCTATACCCATGTTAACATGTTAATCAAGAGTTAGTGTCTTGTAAATCGGGTTTACATCATAAATATTTATAAATCTTGTGGTCTTCTTTAATTTAAACATCCTAACAATACATATCATAGGGTATATAAGATTAAAAGTGGGATCACAAGGTTTATACCGTGAACCCAGTTTACACAAGTGTCCGTGTGGTTAACCAATTACATGCTTTATTTTTTAATTGTTATTAATATTTTTTAATAAATTATTACACTATTTTTTAATCCATAAATTAATATTACACATCTCAAATATGAGAGTTAGATGTAGCATGCCCTTATTTTTAGAAATTATTATCTAATTTTTAGAATAACAAATTTTAATCTTTTTCAAAAATATAATACAAAGAAGTAATTTTACTCTTTCTACTAGAAAGTAGTTATTTGTTATACAGAAAATTAATTTTTCATTGTACATGAAGAGTAGAAAACATTTGCATGGTTGCAAATATTTTTTCATTGTATTGATTTAGTGAAGAGTAGGAAACATTTGCATGATTGCAAATAAGTATTTGAGCTCCAATTCAAGCAAGAATTTTGAGTGGGGATCCCCAAAGCTTTGATGGACTAGCTCTCTTGTTGGGGAGGTCTGAATCCACCATTCACTAGTTGGAACATTCATTTTAAACTAGAGTTTTGCACTTTATATGATTCAGTGAAGAGTAGGAAATATTTTCGTGGTTGCACATAAGTATTTGAGCTCTATTTCAACCCTCCAATAGTGGGGTGTGCTTTACGCTATGTATGGATTGATTGACCCCACAGTTAGGGGATACCCATTTCAAATCAAAACTTTGGGCTCTGTATGGACTGACCCCTACAGTTGTTCATTGCACCGGTGAGTTTCGAACCTGAGATCGTCCTTACCGCTAGGCCAACCTCTGAAAATTAATAAAATATCAATTTTAATTATAAATATTACTTCACTTTTTATCTATCATTGAATTATTTATAAAAGTATTTAATTGGATTATTATCATTTTTTATTGACTAATATCACTTTTATTCCGTCTTGTGAAATTTACCTCAAGAGATTGACTCACACTAATATATACTTATCTTATATAGAAAAAGGTAATATTTTTTTAGAAGAAGAATAACAATTTACTGTGCTCCAACTCCATTCGAGTATTTATCATAAATTAATTATTTACAAATTACAAATAAACTCCATTAAATGAGTAGATTATTTATTAATATTTTCCCCCCTATTATAAGTTGAGACTGTATTAGAAGTTTGTCTATATATTCCGAAAATCATAACACAGTCTCCCTTGAAAATTGATCAACGCATGTACAAAATTACTTTAACATATATCTTGAAAAAATTAACTTTGCAAACGCGACTCTTGTAGTTTGCTATAAAGATATTTTTGATACATTGTGTTGGTTGGCTAAAATTTGCGAGCTCCGGAATATATGCATTCAAATTTTGCATTTTTTTAAAGTTATAAATTTTAATATTAAATGATATCTTTTAGTACGTGTATTCTTTATATTTTGAATTTTTTTAAATCAAATATTTATACTATTCATATTTCAACCGATCTTTTCAATGAAAATTTTTTTATCCTTATTTATTAAAATGTAAATCATTCAAACAAAATGTTATATCCTTACACATCTTGTATACTCGATGACACTAGAGACCAACTCGTGTTGGTTTTATGGTCTTAACATTTACAATTGGGATCTGGAAACCGTCTCACGATAAGATTATTTTACATTTTCTTAAATAGTTATCACTTTTTATTAAAAATCTTATCAATTTTTATTTATGATATAAATGTTTAATAAAATAATTAAATACCACCCAAAATTTTCCATTTACAATTTGCATTAATTAGCTAAGATGACACTTGTCTTCTTTCAATTGGAGACACGTATTTTCTACATCTATAAATATTTCGTTTTAGATTTCAATTTAATCGGATCAAATTGTACGAATTGATTAAATACCCAAAGATATGAAATAAATTAACATACGTACTGTTATAAGTACGGATTAAGACCAAGTATTTGTGTAACTGAATGTAATTTTACTCGCATCTGATTTAAACTTGAACATTGATATATAAAATTAAAATAATAGTAGTATGATTATATAAAAATGAGTTAATAAAAAGAAAAAAAACCTCCATCTTTAATTTAAGGGTCATTCTGTAGTGCATCGGCGGGTATACCGGTGCATCTAAGACTTATAAGCTATATTTTAGGGTATAACTACTTTTATTTTCTAAAAAATTAATTATTTTATTTTGATCCAAAAGTGGTTATTGAATACTTTTTAAATCTAATGGATCATATTAACTAGATGCACCGAGTGCAATCTAGTTCAACTCTTAATTTAATACCAATTTTTTAAAATTTGAAAAAAAAAGATCACGACTATGTTGGCAGTTAGGATTGCTGATGTGGCTGCCATATCAACTTCCACATCATTTTACTTAATTGTACGAAAAATATTCATCTTTTAGTTGTGATTTAATCCAAATCTTTTAGAATTTGGCAAAAATGAACACTATTTTGTACTCCATCCATTCCAGGTAAAGGTTCTCATTTCCTTTTTGCGCGTAAATTAAGGAATATTATTATTTTATGTGTAGTGGATAGTTGTATTAGTAGTGAATGGTGGGCTGGAACAATTTTTTTAAAAGGGGAAAATAAGAATCTTTCAGTGCGACACCTACTATAGTAAAATGAGGAGGACCTTTCGATGGGACGAAGAGAATATGTTTTTGCATATTGCAGTCACATAATAAAATTTAAGTATTCATATTTAAATTTGAATTTTCAAAATTAAATTACTTATTATATAAAATAATAAAGTTATAGCCTAAATTCAAAAGAAAATTCTAATTTTAAATTAAAAATTAGTTTGTTCTCCCACATACGATACGAATATGTGTGATGTTTTTATTTTAAAAATTTTATAAAAATACTTTTTATGACTATATTTTTTATTATGTATTTTCTTCCTCTTACTTTACTATTAATGTAATTTTTATAAACATTCTATTAATATAGAAGGAAGCGATGTGCTATAATAACACTATACTACATATTTTCACAGAAAATGGGTAAAATCAATTTGGGGCCTAAATAATTTTTTCTATTAATTAGGGATTTGAAATATATAAAATTAAGAAAAGAAAGGATATGTCATAATAGCTAAGAATATTTTTTCTATCACAATTATATTATAAAAATAAATTTACTATTAATAGTAAAGTAAATAATAATCGAGTATCACTTTTTATTTTTTAACCTTTACTTTTATAAATTAATTTAATTATTTTTTATTGTAACTCAAGCAAAATATTTAAATGTAAAAATATATTTAAAAATATTATTATTATTAATTATTTAAAATATTAATGGTAAGTTATTAATACAAATAATAAAATAAAATATTATTTAAAATGTTAAATAACTTATAATAAAATATTAGTGGCAAGATTAATTAGCACGAGAGTATATAATTTTTTTAAAAAATTATAAATGGTAAAGGATTGGGCAATAAAATTAATAATTCATAGGGTTAATTGAAAAAAAAATCCAAACCTTTCATTTTATTGCAAATAAATCCTAATTTTTGAGAAATTATAAAAAAAATCTCGACCTTTAAGTTTCGTGCAAAACGCACCCAACGGGCAGGAGAGGGCTGCCCGACGTTTGATGTGGCGTTGACCTTTGCCACATTAGTTTTGAGTTTATTGCAAAAAAAACCACAACATTTACTTAAATTGCGATTTAATCTTAACCTTTGAGATTTTGGCAAAAAAGACCACCAAATTTTTATTTTTTTAAAAATTGCACCCATTATATTTTATATTTAAAATTTAAATTCTAAAAAATTATTAAATAAAATAATAAATTTATTTTAGTTGTTAAAATATTTTATGCATTAAATTTTTTTTATAATTTATAAAATCAAAATATTCTTGAACATGTTTTAAGATTTTTTCGTAATTTTAGGACAAAAAATTTATATAAAAAATAGTTTATAATTTATGCAGATTTAATTTATAAACTCATAGTTTTATACGGACAAAAAATAGTATTAGTTAAGTTTTAATTTATACAAATCAAATTTTCATGTACTCCCTTCACCTATTTCAATCTTTACATATTTTTATTTTTGGCGTCTCATTTCAATCTTTACATTTTTTTTGGCATATGACCCACCTAAAATAATTAATATATTACCATAGGACTCACATAAAATAATAATACACTTACCCACTTGCATTAAATATTATAACTTTAAACTCACTATCCATTAAAATACTATATTCCTTAATCAACATGCAAAAAACAAACGTAAGCATTGAAACAAACGTAAACATTGAAGTGTAAGTTTTAAATATTACTACATAATAATTTTTGAAAATATAATTTTATTATAAAATATAAATTTTTTATTAGATTGGTGCAATTTAAAAAAATAAAAAAATTTGATGGTTACTTTTGTCAAAATCTCAAAGATTGTGATTTATTTGCAATAGAAGTAAAAGTTGAAGTTTTTTTTGCAATAAATTCAAAGCTGACGTGGCAAAGGTTAACGCCATGTCAGACGTCGAGCAGCCCCCGGTGAGTGCGTTTTGCACGAAACTTAAAGTTCGAGACTTTTTTTGCAATTTCTTAAAAGTTGAGATTTGTTTGCAATAAAATGAAGGGTTGGTTTTTTTTTTTTTTCATTAACCCTTAATGAAATTATACTTTTACTGGGTGAAACTGGTTTTAACCTAAATTTAATGTTTATTTTTGAATATTAAAGCATAGAAAATGATTTCCATAATGAGTGGTCAAAATAAAATATTTATCGTTACGCAGTCTTAATCAATTCCAAAAGAATTGTTGAGTAACCACACACTTTCCCCACTACGGAGTATTTTATAATGCTTTTTTTTCTTAAAAAAAATTATAATAAAAAAATTAAGAAGTTGTTTCTACAATTTCACACCTTTTGTATAATATTTAATTATTTTTTTAACTCTACATAATCCTTTGTTTATCTCATCAAAATTCCCTTTAATTTAAAATTTTCATTTCCACCTAATGACTTGCATGAGATATTTTATAATTAATTTATTATATGAACTGTATTCTTAGAATATTCTCTAAAATAAACTGAACTTTTGCCCATTAAATTTAATTCTTAGATCCATGATGAAATAACCCTCATAATTTTTTTTTATTCTTGCCGAAGTATCTTGTGAGACGGGTTATTTGTAAGACGAGTCGATTCAACATTAAAGTATGTTTATTGTATAAATAAAGTATATTTAATCATTTGTTAAAGTATGTTTTCTAAAGTATGCTTGATTATGCATTAAAGTATGATTTTAGCGTGTTATAATATGATTTATTATTAACATACTTTTAATTACAAATATGCATATTTTATCTATACAATAAACATATTTTAGTGATGGTTCGACCTCATCTCATACTCATCTCACTAAAAACCCGTATTACAAGAGAGTGCCTCTTTATTCATATGTAAATCGTGTATGTTTATATACTCTCCCTCCATCTCAAGACCAGAGTTAATTAGTTAATTTTTATTGTTTAACATTGTTAAAAAAAATTATTTTTTTACTAATTAATTTTATTAACCTTTAAGGATAATATTATATTTTTATATAATAAATAATATATGGAAAATTCTCCTGGTGCCCACGTTCAAACCGTATACATCAATAAATAAGAACTTAAACATTTTGTTAAGAACTTTTTTAATATAATTAAAGAGTAATATATTTATTAAGAAACACATATAAATTATATTAAATAAAAATTAGTATACATATTGGTGCACTACAAAATTTCAACTCATAATGTATAAAGTATGTTGTACATGTGTGTTAAAATGTTATGAAAATTTTAAAATTAAAATGTATTTTTGAGATTTCGTATATATCAAAATATTATTTATTTAGTTATTTAATTTTTTTTGAAGGAGGTGAATGGTGAATTTGATATTGAAAAGGAGTAAATATATTATACAGATACACGATCATAAAAAAGTATTATTATTATTATTTTAAAAATAGAATCGGGCTTCGTTATTCTTTCGTCAACTTCAACTATGTTAAAATGTAGTGGCGCCTAAAAAGCCATCTCTATTTGAACGTTTTTTTAACGTCTCGAAACCTCTATTCCCCACCTAACATTTTATTAAACAAATCTTTTTGCACATCAATTTATTATGATAATTAATCCTCTTTCGCAGACATCACCACTCACAAGTGCCATCCTTTCATATATATATATATATATATCGTCCCATTGAAACATACACTTTTTTTTTTAAATTACAAAGAAAATGCGTACGTTACAATTAGACGGAGAGAATATATAAAATAAAATTGTGTATCTTGTCTTGTGTGAAAATTACCATGCTTTATTTTCCTACTCTTTTGCATGATTTATTATTACTCTTTTATACTAATAAGTGTTAATATTTATTCTTATGCATGATAGACTATTATTTTTTATTTAAGAAAATAACATTCAAATTTTAAAGAGTAATGATTTCATCCTTCAATTTTATAAAAGAAAATCTATTCGAACATTCATAATATGAGAGGGAAGAAAATTTATATTCAAAAATATCAATGTACTCCATATATTTAAGTATAGATAATGATATACTTCTCCTCCTAACTACATGACAATCATTAACGAAGTGTCATACAAAATACTCAATTCCTCCCATAATAATAGTTAAGCGTTGTACAAAATGCTCAATCTCTCTCACAATAATAATTATGCATTTGTATTTTAAACGTCTCATTTCAATAATTATATTTTCCTTTTTGATAAATAAGACTCATACATAACAATTAATATATCTCTATAGAGAACATACACAACACTAATACAACTACTCACTTTACATTAAAAAAATATTTCTCCCAAACCACTACATATTAAAAAATTACTCCATATTTTTTAATCTGATGCATAAAAGTAACCATTATTCCATAATGGGTAGTATCATACAAAAAGTATTAGACATCCATACTCATGCTTAGGAAGATATTCGTAGTGAATATTGATGCATTTAGTTTCAATATATTGTAATTTATGAATTATACCTACTTTCGTCTGGTTAAAGGAGTTTGTCTTAGTTCCTACAAATTAAATATTCTTTAAAAGTAATAATTGTGATTTAGGGACAAGTCTAATCCATCATGGTGGTATGTTATTGTTGATGTTTTTTTCATTGAAGAAATTCAAGAGTGATTTTAAGAATATTGGCCCATGCCATAGAATTATATTGCCTTGTTTTAAAAAGATTCTGTTGGGAGTCTAATGCGTGCCACTAAAATTTGTCTCGCATCAATGTTTTCCAACGGATTCTCGATTATATTTTGATGATATATTTCTTTCTTTTGTTTTATAATGAAGTTGTTCATAATTACTATAAATAGATATATATAAAGTTTGGAGTACAACTACACTGCATCGGGTATACCGGTGCACCTAGATAATCTGAGTCATTAGATCATAAATATATTTAATCCTAACCACTAAATAAAATAAAATAATTAAAATTAAAAACAATAACCATCCACTAACTATCCCATTTACTCTATAAATTTTCAGGTGCACCGGTGCAACAGGTGCACCACAGAATAACCCTAAAGTTTGATAAAATTTGTTTTTAGACTTACTTTTAGAGATTGTATGTATATTTTTAAGTAATAAATACCCTTTTTATTCCATATTAGAATTTATATTTACTATTTTTTTCTATCTTATAAATAAGTTTACGCCTCTAAATAAAGACATAAAACAATCTAATAACATAGCAATACATTTTAATTTCAAATTTGACATCTCTTTACAATTTATGTAAATTTATCTTATTAATAACTTACTATTATTATCTTAAAATACTAAATTATAAAAGCAAGTTAAAAAACATTTTCTCTAAAATTCTACATCTATAATAACTATGAATATTATTGGGACAGAGGAAATTAAATATAAATTAAGTTATGTGAATTAAAAATGAGGGATACTTTTTAAAATTAAAATGTATTGCAGATTTTTTTATGCATTGATATTCGATCCGTCAATCAACTAATTTGGGAAGGTTAAAATTCATCGTTCACTAACGAGGACCCCTATTTGTATTGTAAGATTATTGAATTGAGTAGCAATTCTTTATTTCAAGTATCAACTTATAGGAAGAATAAAAATAAAAAAATGTGAATTTATAAATATTTATTAGATGAGTGATCACCTTACAGAAAATATTTTTAATCACTATCTTTAAAATTTATGCTTTCTTTTAAAATTATAAACTTTATCTCTATTGTATTACTCGTGTGACAATTTTAAAAAAATAAAATAAATTGTAACATCAAAATAAAATAAAATAAAGATTAGACTATTACTCATGACACACATAATCAACCTATATGAAAGTAGGAAAATATATTTAGGTTGTGTTTGGGTGGAAGAATTTGAGGAGGGATTTATAAATCCTTCCCTCAAATCCCTCCATCATGTTTGGATAACATTGAAATTAATGGATTTATATATTCAAGATTTTAAATTATTGGATTTGATTTTGAATTTTTTTAGTTATTTTTGAATGAATTTCAAATCTCACTAAAACCGTGTCATTTGAAATCCTTCCATTGTTGTGTAATTGATATATTAATATATAAAATTAATAAATTAATAAAAAACATATAATATTAAATATATATTTTTTATTTTTTTATGTTTTAAACTCTACCACCCAGCCTACCTCCTACCCACCCCACCCCTGCCACCCCACCCTCCACCCAAATTTTTTTTTATAAAATTTTAGATTTTTAATATTTGAATAATAAAAATATTATCATCCAACTTATCCCTACCCACCCCCCTCCACCCACCGCCTCCAAATTTTTTTTTATAAAATTTTAAATTTTAATATTTAAAAAATAAAAATATTACCACCCAATCCACCCCCACCCCCTCCACCACCCCCACCTCACCAAAAAAGAAATTTAATAAAATTTTAGATTTTATTTTTTAAATATTAAAATCTAATTTTTTTTTAAAAAATTGGTGGGTTTTGGGGGGAGGTGGTGAGAGTGGGGGTGGAGTGGGTGGATGGATAGGGTGGTAGGATTTGGATGATAATATTTTTATTATTTAAATATTAAAATCTAAAATTATTCCCTCTAAAAAATTATTTGTAATAAAATTTTAAATTTTAATATTTAATATAATAAAATTTTATTATTTTTATTTATCATATATAAAATTCTATTTTAAAAAATAATTTTTGAATTATGGAATTGAATTCCTCTAAAAAATTCATAAATTATTCAAACAATGGAATTCAAATGAATTGATTTAAAATTCAAGGAATTTAAAATCCACTCATTTTCAAATCTATTGGATTTGAAATGACTCAACCCAAACATAGCCAGTGAATTTTATTTAGTAAAAATACATTAATCTTATATCTTTATAATACTTTTATAACAATTATAATTAATAATATCTCGCAATATTATACTTTAATTATCGGTTATATAATTATTTGTACCCCTTTTTTTATATAAAAATACTGGTGTAAACAATTATGAGAAAAAGAAAGTATTTATTAAAAAAAAATATCTTAAATTATAAAATTATCTCATTATTATATATAAATTCTTGGTATATTTATTCTAATCACGAATTATTATTATTTCATGAACTTATAGATTATTTAATTTTAGTTTTCATATTCTTTAAAATAATAAAGAATTTTCTCAGAATTCAATATGGAAGGGGTCAGTATCCAAGCATTTATTTGTGGGTCACTCTACCACGCTGGCCCAGTTTTTTCTTAACCCATTTTTTCGACCCAAATTAGGATTAATTTTTATTTAGTAGAACTTTTGATAATGGTGATTTTGTTTACTGTTTATGACATTTTAAGAGTGATTTTAAATGGCCCATCTTGTTTAATTTGTCAATATATATATGTAATGCAACAAAATATATTTACACCAGAGTAGTGTAATCAGATTTTTTTCTTGTAAAAAATAAATATATATTTTAGTCGAGGATGAATCGCAAGTTGATTAATGACGATGCTTTAATTGAAACCCTCAGAAGATTTTGCTGAAAATGGCTTTCTCTACTTTTTAGTCAGTTGCTAAAAGGTTGGTGCACGTACAAAATTGTTGAACATGTGCATCACTTCTATATCTTTATCTTTATTTTTTAAGTATTTAATTATTATTATTATTATTATTATTATTATTATTATTATTATTATTATTATTATTATTATTATTATTCCATTTTAATTTTCATATTTACTTCACACACTATAAATTAAGAAAAATTACTTTTTTAACTTGCCTTTAATTATAATTAATTTGATATTATTGAATAATAATAAATTAATTTTAAGTATGTCGTATATGAAAAGAAAGAATGAGAATTTTGTGAAAAGATTTAAATATCGCATAACATCGTTAATCATCATATTTTAATTTTATTTCAATCCACAATATAATATTTAAATTAAAAAAGTTAATTATTGCCTCATACTTCTTTTGTTTTGTGTAATTTTTGTACGTGAATTAAGAAATTTTAGTTTTTGGGCGTATAAATAATAAAAGGCGTTGCTTTTTGCACGTGGATTAATAAATATAGTATTTTAATGTGTATTGAAGTGAGAGAAATAATATTTTAATGTAAAGTTGGTAGGTGCAATGATTAGAGAACCGGAATGGACTGATTCATCCGGTTGAACCGAGAAAAATCGGTTCAAACCGGGATAACCGGCTGAACCGGTCAAACCAGAAACCGCCGGTTCTCTTCTTTTTTTTTACAAATTAATTTTTTTTTTACAAATTTATATATATAAATTTTTCGTACTGAGATATGAGCCGTTGACTAATTTGAGAGTCAACATCTCAAGATTGGATGAATGTAATGAGAGGGGAGTAGTGATCACTATATAGAAGTACAATACTTCTTCTCTTTAATAAATTTTCAATGTGAGACATTGAAGTTGTGAAAAAGAAGGAAGAATGGGTGGTCATTATATATACATGTCCAATACCTCTTTCTCTCTTGTAATTAACCAATGTGGGATCTCCCTTTCTATAAGCATGTACATTTAACTAAATGTAATTTATCATTCATTATTTGTATAATTTTGAAATAAATAAATTTGTTTGCTTAATAGTATCCAAATCCAAATAATTGAAAAATATATTTTAAATGAATATTGAATAAAATTAGAGTCAACAAATAAAAATAATTAACAATTTTCTTTTCATTTTTATTCCAACTCTCGTATTCTTAATTAATTTTCTTTCAATTTCAAAGTAAATTTAAATTAAATTAGCTATTAATATAAATTAAAATTCAAAATTCATTTTATTTTATTTATTTAACTTTACTCTTTCACTCCATTATTTTTCATGTATGTTAATATAAAATAATAAAATATTATTAGAATTTAAAAATATGTAATTTATATTTTTCCGGTTGAACCTTCCGGTTCGACTGGTCCGACCTTTAACCGTTAGGGTCATCGGTTCGGCCTCCGTTCCGGTTTTCTAATCATTGGGTAGGTGTATTAGTGTGATATATGGGGACATGAAGAGAAAATTAATTAATTTGTGTGAATTGAACTTAGTCGCATTTTTGGTAAAATGACAAGAGCAAGTATACTCTATCGCAGTTGTATAAGCGTGACCAAGTGCAAAATTTATAAGATTGTCATCTCAAGGGAAAGCAAACATTGGCTAGTATCCGAATTATTCATTGACTTATGCTTTCTAAAGATAATATGTTTGAAGGTTTTGTACTAAAAACTATGACTTACGATTCTACTCAATTATCTAGAGTTTAAACTAATCAAAGTAAATGATCAAATAACAAGCAAATGATAATGGAATGGATGTAGAATGCACTTGAGAAGAGAGCAAGTTTAATCATACTTATGGTTAAGATTTGAGCTAGATATGCAAAACCATTTATAATAATTCTCATTAACTTGTGGATTAAAAGCAATCACTAATTTACCCCTAGTCCCTATGAGCAAAGCAACTAGGTTCTCGACTCTTTTATAAGACTAAATCACATAAGATTGTTCTTAATCTCAATTCCCTTAAGGTACTATGATCATAAGTTGGTTCTTCTCACTCAATTACTTAAGTGTCCATTTATGAATGTTTTAAACTTAAGGAGGGTATGACTTACCTCCCCTTATATTAACATACATGCACAATTCAATATATGATTCAATTAAACATCCACTCACAATATTGGAATGACCATCCTAACATAATGAATAGAGAATTTAATCACACAAACATTAAAATGAAATATGATTGATATATCATAAAAGGAAATCCACAAATCAATTCAAAACATTACTCAAGCTTTACATATCTAACTCTTCACCTCAACCACTCATATGATTAGCCCTACTACAGAACTAGTCACTAAACATGGTGATTATATCAATACAAAACATACTTTGCTCCATTTGAGCCATAATAAGAAGAAAATCAACACTTGAAAGTAAAAATGGCTTCCCTTGCATGGAAAGACCTCTTCTCCTCTTCAACGTCTTGAATTCTTCTCTCCTTGATATAGCAATCTTCTCAAATGATGGAATGATGGATGGAATGAAGGTTTTATGGATTGAAAATGTAGATCAAATGATGAATTGATGGATCTAGATGGTAGAGATGGAAGATGGATCTACTATGTGAGGAAATGTGGTGTTTTGGTGTGTGTAACTGCTCCAATCTGATATCTAATAAATTCTCCCTCTCAATTTCGCACAAATCATGGTTTTATATCACTTATGGACCTTTTAGAAGCTTCCGGAATATTCTAAAAATTAAGCAGAATTTTGCACCTACACGGCCAGTTTAGCAGCGCACGACCCGTGTAGGGCACACCTACTTCGGCATGTTGTGCGTGCTCTGAACAAGGCTCGAGCTGCGTTGCACGGCCATGGTCATGGCCGTGTAGTGTTTTTTGACGACAATGCACAGCTTCTTCTTATAGGACCGTGCTCCGCACACGGGGCGCGCAACAACGCTCGGCCCGTGCTCCAGCACACGACCATCCTCCTGGGCGAGCAGTGAGTTATGACTGCAATACACGGCTGTTGGGTACAAGGCCGTGTTCTGCACACGGCCCATGTACCAACATGCCCTATTCTTTTGTCTCCTTTTCGCCCCCGACTCTGTGTTTGTCCATTCCTTGACCTGTTTTACACATATTTAAGCCCATTTACACAATTCTATAAATTCATACCACGTTCCTTAAAATAACAATAACTCCACCAAAGTAGCATAAATACGGATAAAAACTTCCTAAAATACACAAATAAAGTCACTAAAATCTAGGTGAAAATGACAACGATCAACCCCCCAAACTTAAGGTATTGTTCGTTCTCGAACAATGAAAAATGATAAACAGGAGGAGTAATTTTCACCTAGAAAACACCTAACGAACATAAACCACAACACATCACAAGTAATAAGAACTACAATTTCATATTAAGCATTTCTACATTATCAAACTTATAACATGAAAGAATAACAAGTTCAATAATAAGAATTACAAAAGAGTACTCAAATCTCTTTCGATCCAAGCCTTTCATAGATTTTAAAGTTCACTCAACACTCTTTATGGTAGGGTTTTTATCATCACTCATCAATCGGTTAAAACCAACTCACCATAGGCTTGCTCATGGACTATGTTCACAAGCCACCCTAGTTTCAACAAGTGATCAAAAATGGCTTTATTTTAGGATGTAATGTTTAGGCTCTTTGGTAAGGTAGGAAACTTTTTAGATAATAGTGACTAATCAAGTGTAAGTAATTAAAGAGATAGTACTATTTTCAAACTTACTCACTTTCAAGCTTCCTTTACTTTTCTCTTTATTCACAAGCACTAACCATTATTATCACTTGGATTCTTGAGCTTCTTTTGGATTGCATGCTTCCTTTCTTTCAACTTTTTGAATTGCATGAGCACATTTTTGTTTGTTTGCTCGCTTTTCTTGTTTTTTAGGTCGCATGTACATTTTTGCTTGAGCTCTTTTCATTCTTTTCTTGCTTGATCACCATTTACTTTTTTCTTTAGCACACTTCTCACATTACCCTTCATAGACCACCATCTCCTCAATTACCCACACATAGGTTATATATATAAGGCTCAAATGAGGTGTAAAGGCTTGTATTGTGCTTAAATCACAAAGAAATAGACTTTTAGGCTCAAAGTGGCTAACTAGGGATAAATGTTTTGGTAAGGAAATTTATGGCTATGACTCATTTATCAAGGATGACCTAAGATAATTTCACAAATTTCAACCATTCGGGCTTCATTCCTATAGTCCATGAGCAAGTTCTAGTTTGTCTAAGTTCAACCGATCCTCTCATCAAGAATTAACCATGGAGGCACGGTTGAGGCTCAAGTCACACAATCTTTTGCTTGGACCAAAAGAAATCTATTACCCTTTATGCTTCTCAAAATTGAACAAATTATATAATCCATGTCACAATTTCAACAAGTAGAAACCATTAACATGCTTGCCATCACTCATCACATACAATACATCATAGCCCACATTCAAAAATTACTCAACTCCTTCCCAAAACATACCACCAAATTAAACCTCAAAAGAATAAAAATAGCAACAAACATCACATACTAGTAAAGGATCAACAAACAATATAAGAACATATAACATGCATAAACAAAATCATCCATCAAAATCATCAACACATCAAAACACATCCATAACAAATATAATCAAATACCCATCACATCCAAATAATAAAATCAAAATAAAAAAACCAAAATAACGAAAAGAAAATCGCATAAAACTGAAAATAAAGAAATCCCAAAATATGAAACCTCCCAAAAAAACTAACAATCAAAGTACAACCTAATCGAATCAAATCAAATCATTCCAAAATTCTTCCAAAAATTTTAAAGATAGCTAGATGAATGGACAAAAGTGCCAAGCACTCAAAATACTCCCTTCATTGTTCTGGAGGCGGAGGAGGTGGATGATAGGTGTTCCACGGGATGTAGGCACGGGAATTTGCAGGAAACTGGAAGTTGAACATCATGGTCATCATCTCCTCCATGTTGTTGGAGAGCACCCTTGATTGTTCTTCATAGTACTCCCTCCGACGTTGTCCAGCTCTCAACTCGTCAATGTGCCTTCCATGCTCTTGCTGGATCTCGCGGATCTTCCTAATCTGCGCCCCATAAGTCTACTGCACGTGCCTCATGTCACGCACCTCATCTATCATATAGTTCCACCTTTCATCTCCTTGGCCTGGTCCCACTGGTGGCTGTGCCCCTTCTTCCTCAATCTATGGTGGATCAGGGCCTTGCTCCTCAAGTTCCACTTGCTCCGGTTGTTCTCCTGGCTCATCGCCCTCCATTGGCACTGGCTCTGCTCTCAAGTTGGCTAACTCTTCATTCTCTACAACTCTAATCTGCCTCAAAACCTCTTCCATTTCATCTCTATTTCTTCTGTAGAAAGCCTTCACCACTCTGGAATGGTTCACACTACCCATAGCCAAATTTGCAAGCCTTCTCCTCGTGTACACTGTAGTGAGCTCCGACATTGGCAAGGGAAATGGAGCTCCCTTCTCCTGCCTCAAACAGTATTGGTTCCCCACAAGATAACCCTTCACTAATAATCCAGTTTTTCATCCCTGCAAGATTAACTCCCAATCCTTGAGCTATCATTGTAATCATCCCTCCTAGCATCAATCCTTGAGAAGTCTGCCTCTTTGCAACTCTCTCCGCATGTTGCACAAAGTGTGCTGCAACATTAAGCGGTAACTCCTTATAGATGCAATACATGATATAGAGCTGTTTCTCTCCAACTGATCCTCATTCAAACCTCCCCAAGATAGTGTTCGAGATGATCTTCTTAGATGCCTCATCATAGGATTCCGGATAGCCGTCCCCTTGCTCTCTCAGTTCCATCATTCACTAGACTTGACCACCACTCCTGTTGGTTAAACCCACCTCCTTCGTAAAAACTTTGATGATTCTCACATGGTGGACAACCAAAACACTCATTCAAATAAGCCAACGGGACCTTTTCCCTCAACACATTGTTCATTTGAAATGTCACCCAAAGAGGAAACGCATTCCGATCCTTATGTACATGCAAAGTGCTCATAAATTCCGCAGTGAGATGGTAGTAAGTTGGTGGCCTCTTATCGAAGAAAGCTTCCATCTGAGAAAAGCGGAATAGCTTCCTTAGATCCTTCTCTATTCCTAGTCCCCTCATCGTCTCCGTGTCTTGGAAACTAGTGGCCTTGATCTTAGGAGCTAGAACTTGCCAACAAAGCACAAATTCCTCCGGATGAATTCCTTCAATAGTCAACTGCGCATCCAAATTAGACAACTTTGCATGGTCGGTTATCACTATGAAATCCTCATTCCTGGGTCGAACTCTCCTCTCGGCCATCTACAACATAACAATTATCAAATTAAATCCAATGACCTTAATAAGAATGTGAATGCACTTAACAAAGATTCCACCTTAGTTATTCAACTTAGGATGGAAACTATCATACATGAACAAACTTTTTCACATTATTATACCTCAAACTTGTTCATACTCAACACTTTATTGACATTCATCACTACTGTCAACAATTCTACCCAACTTCTATTCATTTTCACACATATGAATTCCAAACTTAATCATCATCAAACATTATTCACATATGATCATCAAATTCCAACAAACTCTCTCTTAGACATTTCATCGAACACTTGGCATGCATCAATTTTAAACCTCTATTCAATATGCAATTTATATAACCTCATGCCCAAATCCTCAATATCTAAGACTAATTTCTCACAAATAAACATCAATACCATGTAATTCATCAATAAGAACAACACAATTATTCAAATTCAAAATTCTCACAAAATCCCTAAATTAATCTTCATGAACCCTAATTCAATTTTGTTCAAAAATTCGATTTAAATCATGCATGAACATCATCATTTAAGCATAAAATTCACATTAGAACAAAGCCCATACATCAATTTATTCAATTCATATCAAAATTCAAAGGTTAGGGTTCAAGAAGTCATACCTTTCAACAATTGGATGTAGAGAAGTGTATTTAATGTGCAAACTTGACAAACTTCACTTACAATCCTTCAAAACTAACCTGGGTGAAAGATTTATGTGTTTGGGAGGACGAATTGGGTGTGTACGGATGAAAGGAAGCGTGTGGAATGAGTACTGAACAGCCCTTTTAAAAACCTGGTCGAAACCCTGCACGGCCCTTGTTACGCTATACGGCCTCAAGTGAGGCCGTGTAGCGTGTTCTGATACTCTTACACGGCCTGTTGTTACAGGGCCGTGTGCGAAGCACGGCCTGTGCACCTTCTCTTCTGCACGGCTCGAGCTGCAGAGCTCGGCCTTTCTCCTGGGGGTGTAGCATTTTCTGATGACGCTACACGGTCAACTGCTACAGGGCCGTGTGCGGAGCACGGCCCATGTAGCAGTTTACCCTGTTTCTCCATTTTTCATACTTCACTTCATTCTTGCCCTGTTTTTCCACTTTTCACACACTCTATTCATGCTCAAACACTTCCCAATATCACCAAACACTTCTCAATATCATCCATGCTACACTCATGACCAAAAATTGGATCGAAATGTACTTAAAACACCACCAAACATACCAAAACTCAACTAACTCATGAGAAAAAAAATTTCAAAATTGACCATTTTGCAAGATAACACAAGATAACATAATACACATGATTCATCACTCAATTAAACAAAGTATAGGTCACACCATGCACTCTCCCCCAAACTTAAATGGAAACAAGTTACGAATTAAGTTTGGAAAAAGTGGTGAGATATACGTTTGTTGTTTTCTCAATGCTCTTCATAAACTTTTCTCTCAATGACTCTTGTGCATTTTTGAAAATCATATGATCAATTATGACCACCACACAACCTTCCCCCAAACTTATATTAACACAAGTGTTAAAATTTAAGTTTGAAAAGAGTGGTGAGGCATACATCATCATTCACCCTTTAGCCTCCTTGTGTTTCTTCTTATGCATCTTTCTCACGAGCTTAGCCACCTTCATGCCAAAATCTACAAGAAAACTACTAAACAAAAAAAAAAAAAAAATCTACACTACTCCAACATCAAAGAAGTTTTAGGAAGAGAGAGTATCCACATACACTATCTCCTTTTGAGAAAGAGATAGGTAATACTTCACTCTATGACCATTTACCACAAACTCATTATTTGGACCCTTGAGCTTCAATGTATGTCCATTCAACACCTCAATCACTTCATATGACCCCATCCATTTAGACTTGAGCTTTTCGGAAAAGAACTTTAGCTTCGAATTGAATACAAGAACATTATCCCCCGGAGCAAACGTCTTTTCCTTCACTTTAGCATCATGCCATCTCTTCATATTCTCCTTATAGATGATTGAGTTGTCAAATGCTCTTCCTCTAAACTCCTCCAACTCCACTAACTTCAACAACTTGCTTGACAACTCTCCCTTTCATCCATATTGAGGTATTTGATAGCCCACAATGCACGATATTCTAACTCCACGGGGAGGTGACAAGCTTTGCCATAAACCAGTTGATACGGTGACACACCAAGGATGGTCTTGAAAGCCGTCCTATAAGCCCATAAAGCATCATCAAGCTTATCTGACCAATCCTTTCTCCCTCCATTGATTGTCTTCTCCAAAACTAACTTGATTTGGCGGTTTGAGACTTCCGCCAAACCATTTGCTTGATGGTGGTACGGTGTAGCCACTCGATGCTTCACTCCATATCTCTTCAATAAACTTTCCATCAACTTGTTGACAAAGTGTGATCCTCCATCACTCACTAAAGCCCGTGGAACTCCAAACCTAGCAAAAATATTCTTCTTCAAGAACCTTTGCACTATCAAAGCATCATTTGTCTTAGTGGGGATTGCCTCCACCTACTTTGACACGTAATCCACGGCTAGCAAGATGTACACATAACCTTTCAAAGAGGGAAATGGTCCCATAAAATCAATGTCCCATACATCAAATATATCCACATCAATTCTCAAAGTCATGGGCATTTCATCTCTCTTTCCTATTCTCCCTATTCTTTGGCATCGATCACACTTAGCCACAAACTTCTTTGCATCCTTAAACAATGTTGGCCAATAGAACCCCGATTGTAAAACTTTAGCCCCCGTCTTTTGATGAGTAAAATGACCTCCACACAAAGACGAATGACAAAGCTCAAGAATTCCCATTACTTCTTCTTCGGCCACACATCTTCTTATAACTCCATCATTACAAATCTTGAACAAGTAAGACTCATCCCACAAGTACTTCTTCACCTCGACATGAAACTTCTTTTCCTTGTACTCATTAAGCAATACAGGCTCAATCCCACAAACAATGAAGTTAACATAGTTAGCATACCAAGGCGGAACATTCACAATGAGAGAACATACTTGCTCAACCTCCAATAGCAAAATTTCTTCATCCGGGAACTCATCCCCAATTGGCTTTACATCCTTATTCTCACTTCCATTTTCCAATATAGACAAATGGTCTGCTATCACATTCTCCACACCTCTCTTATCCTTGATCACCACATCAAATTCCTGCAAAAGTAATACCCAACGGATTAAACGAGGTTTAACATCTTTCTTGTTCATAAGGTATTTTATAGCCGCATGATCCGTGTAAACAATTGTTTGTGTTCCAACCAAGTATGGTCGAAACTTCTCAAAAGCATACACTACGGCTAAAAAATTCCTTCTCTGTGGTGGTATAATTGACATGACATGCATTCAAGGTCTTTGAGGCATAATAGATCGCTCTAAACTTCTTCTCCCTTGTTTGACCCAACACCACTCCAATGGATTGATCACTAGCATCACAATGCAATTCAAATTGCAAGCTCCAATCCAGAGTGACGAGTATTGGTGATGAAGTGAGAGCATCCTTTAGCACCTGAAATGATACACGACATTCATCATCAAAGTTAAATGGACAATCCTTTTCAAGCAATTTACAAAGAGGTTTAGCAATTTTGGAAAAATCCTTAATGAAGCGTCTATAGAAGCCCACTGGCCTAAGAACGATCTCACTCCCTTCTCACTAGTAAGAGGGGGAAGACGTTCTATGGCTATCACTTTAGCTCTATCAACTTTTAAATCATCTTTGAGATATGATGCCCTAAGACGATTCCATCTGTCACCATAAAATGATATTTTTCCCAATTTAACACAAGATTCGATTCTTCACACCTCTACAACACCACAGTGAGATTAGTCAAACAAATATCATACAAAGAACCATACACAAAAAGTCATCCATGAACACCTCCATAATATTTTCAATTAAACCATCGAAAATAGCCATCATACAACGCTGAAAAGTGGCAGGGGCATTACATAGACCAAACGACATCATTCTAAATGCAAACGTACTATAGGGACATGTGAAAGTTGTCTTCTCTTGGTCTTCCGGTGCAATCAATATTTGATTGTACCCGGAGTAACCATCAAGAAAACAATAGTACTCATGCCCTACAAGACGATCCAATATTTAGTCTATGAATGACAATGAGAAATGATCTTTACGAGTGTTTTCGTTTAATTTACGATAATCCACACTCACTCACCAACCCGTAATAGTCCTAGTGGCAATGGTTTCATTAGTATCGGATCTAACAATTGTCATACCACCCTTTTTTGCCACTACATGAAAAGGACTTACATATTGACTATCACTTATTGGAAGATTATTCCCGCATCAAGTCATTTCAATACCTCATTTCTTACCACTTCTTGCATTATAGGATTCAATCTACGTTGGTTTTGAACACACGATTTCTCATCATCAATTAAGTGAATCTTATGCATGCACATAGATGGACTAATACCTTTCAAATCTTTAATGCTCCAACCCATAGAGGATTTATGCTCTCTTAAAACTCTTAACAACTTTTCTAAATCTAAATCATTAAGGGAAGATGATACAATTACCAGATAAGTTTCATCTTTTTCCAAATAAGCATACTTCAAATGATCCGACAATGGTTTCAACTCCACCTTCTTTTTCTCTTGAACTTCCTCTTTTGGTTCTTCATCAAGTTTCTCCACCTTTGCTTCTTTTGCCTCCTCATTTGTAAGTGCCATACAAGCATTTAAATCATGCAATTTATCAATTATTTCATCGTTTTCTAAACAAAATGTAGATTTAGATTTAAGAGATTCAATAGAGTAAGAATGGCTTATGATGAGTTCCAATGGATCTTTGGAATGAAGATGGTACATATGTTTTTCAACAATGTTATCCACAACCTCCAATCGTCCACATTCCTCTTTGTTCTTGGGGTATCTCATAGCCTCTCTCAAGGAAAATATCACTTCCTCTTCATTCACCCTCAAAGTAAGCTCCCCCTTCTCCATATCGATCAATGCTTTTCCGTGGCAAGGAATGGACGACCAAGTATCAAAGGAATATTCGAATCTTCATCCATATCCAATACCACAAAATCAACGGGAAATACAAACTTGCCAACTTTGATCAACACATCTTCAACAATTCCTTTTGGATAAGTCAATGATCGATCGGCTAATTGAAGTGTAACCGATGTCAGCTTGACCTCACCAATACCCAACTTCTGAAAGATTAACAACGACATCAAATTAATACTAGCTCCCAAATCACATAGGGCTTTATAGTTCTCATGCTCTCCCATCTCACATGGAATGGTGAAACTCCCCGGATCTTTCAATTTAGGGGAAAGTTTCTTTTGCAAAATTGCACTACACTCCTCCGTAAGATTCACCATTTCAAACTCTCCCAAGCTTTTTTTTTTTTTACAAAATATCTTTCAAAAACTTGGAGTAATTGGGCATTTGAAGTAAGGCTTCCGCAAAAGGGATATTCACATGTATCTTCTTCAACATCTCAACAAATTTGGCAAAATTTTCTTCTAATCCCTTTTTCAAAAACCTTTGTGGTAACGGAATTGCAACAGGTAACTTCGGAATCCCCCATTCATCTCTTTCAAACTTCTCTTCTCTTTCTTTTCGTTTTGCTTCTCTACATCTTTCCCACTTTTTCGGAGACTTCACCTTTTCTTTCTCAAGTATAGGGGTACTTTCACATTTTTCAACAATTTCAACCTCTTTCTCATTCCCTTCTCCATCCAATCTTTCCATGGGCTCAACTTCACACCCTACCTCCTCTACTTTTGTTGGCATGGAAGGCCCTTTGTATTTTGTTCCACTATGATGTTCAATAGCCTTGCATTGCTCTTTCGGATTAGTAATGGTTGTAGATGAAAATTTCCCTTGCCGAAGAACATCCCCCCTTTCACTTTCCATTTGACTCATTTGTGTCTCCAAAGCTTTGATTCTCTTATCGTTCACCTCATCTCTTTGCCTTCTTTCTTCTTTGTCTTCCTTCACGAATTCAAACATTTTAACAACTTGATCCTCCACCGTAGGCTTCTGTTCACTATTTTGAGCTTTCTCCCCTGGATTAATGCCCGGTGGAAGAGTGAGGGCATTTTCTTGATTTCCATACGATAAATTCTTATACCAATGGGGTTGGTTAAAATTCCCTTGAAAATTACATTGCCCCCATCCTCATTGTCTTTGTGGATATCCTCCTCCATGATTTCCAAAATTACAATCATAATTTCCTTGGAAATTCCTTCCTTGCATGAAGACAACTTCCTCAAGAGTTATCTTCGGTGGACACCAAGGATCTTGAATTCCAAAATTAGAGGACATACCTTGTTGAAGCATAGAGGTAGACATTTGACAATTTTGAGAAGATTGACCCACATTAGGCATAGTCATGCCTTGTTGAGGACTAGAAAACACTTGTTGATTCACACTCGGTGTAGAATTCAGAGATATTTGCATATTAGCATTCATCCTCTTTATTATCTCCGTGATTGCTTTATCGGTTATATCTTTCTTAGGCATCTCCACCTTTTTCACTTATTGCAAGCACACTTCTTCCATCTTAGCAATTCTCTCCCTTTCATACATCCCCGGTGCACGATCTATAGGCCATTGACTCGTATTCAAAGTAATTTCCTCACATATAGCAATTGCTCTCTCCGGAGTTTGCCCCAAAATCGAACCTCCCGCCGAAGCATCAATGAGCATCCTCTCACTTCCATATAAACTGACATAGAAAAATCCTATTTATTGCTCCTCAGGGAATCCATGTTGTGGACACTTCCTTAGCATTTCCTTGAAACGGTCTCATTCATCACTAAATGTCTCAAGTGGCAATTGCTTGAATTGAAAGATTTGCCCTTTAAGATGCAACATCTTCGATGGTGGAAAATACTTGCTCAAGAATTTTTGTGCCAACTCTCTCCATGTGGTGTAGGATCCCGGTGGCAGAGTATTATACCAAGTTTTAGCTCTATCCCTCAATGAAAATGAGAAAAGCTTCATTTTGACAACATCCTCTCTTACCCCATTTATCTTTATCGTGTTTGCCAACTCCATAAACTGGGCTAA
This sequence comes from Pogostemon cablin, assembly GCA_023678885.1. Taxonomy (NCBI): domain Eukaryota; kingdom Viridiplantae; phylum Streptophyta; class Magnoliopsida; order Lamiales; family Lamiaceae; genus Pogostemon; species Pogostemon cablin. The sequence continues at coordinate 26,112,211 of CM042964.1, read as the reverse complement.
GTGAGCATTTGGATCCCTCATAGTACCACCACCAAATTGGTTTGCTTGCACCATGTTGATCAACCCCGTCTTTGTCTCAAAATTGTTCACATTCAATGGCGGACCCATTCCATAATTCTCATATTGTGGCTGAAAATGATCACGGACATTCATTACCGCTCTATTATTTTCATTTCCACGAGGTTGATTTTGCCCCACCGGAGGGTTGTTTCTCACTTCTTGATGTGCCAACAAGTTTTGAATAATAGCTTACATTTGTTGGTTTTGCAAGTGTATTTGTTGCGCATAAGCTTGTGCCACATATTCTTGATTAGCATAACCTCCTCAAACATTATTATCTCTTCTATTAAAGTTTCTCAAGTTTCCTTCTTCATCAACCATGTTTGCATTATCCCTTACTTCTTTCATAGTTTCCTCCGTAGGTTCTAATACTCCTCTTCTTTGTCTTCTCAAAGTAGCTTCCAATTCCAAGTTCAAAGGTTCAATGGATTGAGACTTTGAACGAGTTCGCCTATACCTACAAAAAATTCCAAGTTAGCTCCCAAAACAACCAAGACAAATAAACAAATAACAAATCAAAGAAATCCTTATCAAAACTAATCAACTTCAAACTCGTTATAGCCAAATGTTTAACATTTCCCCGGCAAGCGGCGCTATGAACTTAGTCGCATTTTTCGTAAAATGACAAGAGCAAGTGTACTCTATCGCTGTTGTATATGCGTGACCAAGTGCAAAATTTATAAGATTGTCGTCCCAAGAGAAAGCAAACATTGGCTAGTATCCGAATTATTCATTGACTTATGCTTTGTAAAGGTAATATGTTTGAAGGTTTTGTACTAAAAACTATGACTTACGATTCTACTCAATTATCTAGAGTTTAAACTAATCAAAGTAAATGATCAAATAACAAGCAAATGATAATGGAATGGATGTAGAATGCACTTGAGAAGAGAGCAAGACTAATCATACTTATGGTTAAGATTTGAGCTAGATATGCAAAACCATTTATAATAATTCTCATTAACTTGTGATTAAAAGCAATCACTAATTTACCCCTAGTCCATATGGCCAAGGCAACTAGGTTCTCGACTCTTTTACAAGCCTAAATCACCTAAGATTGTTCTTAATCTCAATTCCCTTAAGGTACTATGATCATAAGTTGGTTCTTCTCACTCAATTACTTAAGTGTTCATATATGAATGTTTTAAGCTTAAGGAGGGTATGACTTACCTCCCCTTATACTAACATACATGCACAATTCAATATATGATTCAATTAAACATCCACTCACAACATTGAAATGGCCATCCTAACATAATGAATAGAGAATTTAATCACACAAACATTGAAATGAAACATGATTGATATATTATAAAAAGGAAATCCACAAATCAATTCAAATAACTACTCAAGCTTTACATATCTAACTCTTCACCTCAACCACTCATATGATTAGCCCTACTATAGAACTAGTCATTAAACGTGGTGATTATATCAATACAAAACATACTTTGCTCCATTTGAGCCATAATAAGAAGAAAATCAACACTTGAAAGTGAAAATGGCTTCCCTTGCATGGAAAGACCTCTTCTCCTCTTCAATGTCTTGAATTCTTCTCTCCTTGATGTAGCAATCTTCTCAAATGATGGAAGGATGGATGGAATGAAGGTTATATGGATTGAAAATGTAGATCAAATGATGAATTGATGGATCTAGATGGTAGAGATGGAAGATGGATCTACTATGTGAGGAAATGTGGTGTTTTGGTGTGTGTAACTGCTCCAATCTAATATCTAATGAATTCTCCCTCTCAATTTCGCACAAATCACGGTTTTATATCACTTATGGATCTTCTAGAAGCTTTCGGAACATTCTGAAAATTAAGCAGGATTTTACACCTACACGGCCCGTGCAGCAGCGCACGGCCGGTGTAGGGCACACCTACTTCGGCGTGTTGTGCGTGCTCCGGACACGGCTCGAGCTGCGCTACACGGCCATGACCATGGCTGTGCAGCATTTTCTGACGACAATGCACGCTTCTTCTTACAGGGCCGTGCTCCGCACACGGGGCGTGTAGCAACGCTCGGCCCGTGCTCCAGCGCACGACCATCCTCCTGGGAGAGCAGCGAGTTCTGACTGCAATACACGGTTGTTGGGTACAGGGCCGTGTTCTGCACACGACCCGTGTACCAACATACCCTATTCTTCCGTCTCCTTTTCGCTCCCGACTCCGTTTTGTCCATTCCTTGACCTGTTTTACACATATTTAAACCCATTTACACAATTCTATAAATTCATACCACTTTCCTCAAAATAACAATAACTCCACCAAAAATAGCACAAATACGGATAAAAACTTTCGAAAATACACAAATAAAGACACTAAAATCTAGGTAAAAATGACAACGATCATGGATTCCATGTACTAAAAAAAGAAAATATAATCATTAGGATGTGACACCCAAAAAAAATATGTAACCATTAGAATGAGATGGATGGAGTAAGTAATTTAAAGAAAAAAATTGTTGGGATCAATTGATGAATAAAGTGTAAAATGTAGTTAGTTGTCTAATTTATTTTTACTATTAATGAAACGTGCAACATTTTACTAGAAAACTCAAAATGAAATGTTTCCAAAGATATCCAGAATGGAGGGAGTATACATTTTTTGTTTGATTATATTTGGGAAAAGATATTTATGTGAGACGAATCATGAGATGAATAGATCCGTAAATCCATCATTTACTCATTCTTTAAGTTATAAGATGGATGGATCAATAAATCAATTATTTGATTTATTCTTAAAATGTGGTTATAAGATAATTAAAATATGATTTGTGACTTATCTAAGTATGAATTTAGCAAATCGTACTCTTACAATATTTGAAATTTATTTTACTGAATTACATATCATACATGAATTATATTTTAACAATCTTAAAATAATACTTTAGTGAGTCACTTTTCATACTATACTTACCTTAAAATCATATACTCATGCTTGAATCAAATGATGGAATCATTCATCTCACCCTCCGTAAAAAATAAGATAATCATGTTATAGCCCCTAACTTTGGATGCTTGAATTAGAGCTATGTGTATAGGTGCATAGTACATGCCAAAACTTGTGTGAGACCGTATCTCCTCGTGTGAGATGGATAAAAAATGATAATATCATTATTACATTTTATTTATACTTAAATTATTTATTAAATAGTTTATTGCACCATTATCATTTTTATCTATTGACTATCACTTTTAATTAATAATATTATCACTTTTTATCCATCTCACATAAAAGCTTACATGAAACGGTCTCATCTTTCTCATGTTCACACAAAATACAATCTCTTATAAAATTTAGATACCTAATGATGTTTCAATTTCCTACTCCCTCCGTCAATCCTCAATGTATCCATTTGCTTTTTGCACGTGGATTAATGAGTATTATTATTTTATGTGTAGTAGGTAGTTGTATTAGTGGAGGATGTGGGTCCCATAGTCCAAAAAGGAAAATAGATAGATTAAGGATGGACGGGCCAAAATGATAAAATGGATAGATTGACAGTGGACAGAGGAAGTATTTAATTTAGTATTTCATTTTACACAATTTTTTTTCATGTGAGCTAAGAAAAATTATTATTATTATTTTTTATCAATTTTATTGATTTTTTAAGGATAGTACTAGTCTTTTTAAGTATTAAAATAGTATAAAGTATGCTATGTAGATTAGTTTTTGATGACAATTTTAAAATTAAAATATATTATGAGATATTAAATTGAGTGAGTTGTCAATTTGAATTGTGCACGATATGTTAGGTGGATTATTACTAACGGATTTTGAATTCTGTTGATAATTACTAGCAATGGAATACTACCAACAGAATGAATTTTGTTGGTAATTACCAAGAGATTGCCAACGAAAATTAAATTCATTTGATAGCAATGGAATACCAACGGAATATTTACCAATAGAAGGAAATTCAGTTGGTAATTAGCAAGAGATTGTCAACGAAAATTAAATTCATGTGATAGCAACGAAATATTTACCAACGGAATAAAATTCTGTTAGTAATTAGCAAGGGATTGCCAACGGAAATTAAATTCATGTGATGACAACGGAATATTTACCAACGGATTAGCAACGGAATTATTGCTAACATAATAAATTTACCAACGGATTAGCAATGAAATTGTTACCAATGGATTATTAACGGAATATTACCAGCGGACCTCAATTTTATTTGCTAACACATTACCAACCACCTCTTTAACAATTAAAAAATTTGATTGCTAATACGTTGACAATACGATTTAACAACATAATTAGGGCATTTATCAACGGAATATTTCATTAGCCAAAAATAACTTTTTTGTAGTGGATGGACGGAATGAAAATTATTCATATTGCTCTAATACAGAGGGAGTGATATTATGTCATAATAACTTCACGTGGTATTATTATTTTTTCAGGATTAACATCAGCATCCAAAAAGTTTAATAGTCAGTTTGTAGAGTTTAAATCATGTGGTATTTCTGTGTGACATGTCTTATGACACTTTATTGGATGAGTGACACGTATGAAAGACGATAAATTTTATAATATCTTAAATCACATATAAACCTAAGGGTAAACAATTATATTTCTTCCCTTATTACGTGTCAATCTTTAAAGAAATAACGTAGAAAATGTCACACCAAATTATTACCGAACATATCCAACTATATATTAAACATCCGTGAAACACGGGATTTAGAACAAGGAATCCAGTAAAGGATCAATTTTGGAGAGGAGTGGTCTTGTAACGACAACACAATTAATAAGCAATCATAGTCTTGTTCAGTTCATAAATGTTAGAACGAAAAGGACACGAAACCACACTTTAATAATAGAGGATCAACCATCATAATATGAATCATATGATCCACTACATCTCAAAAGAAGGGTCAAGACTCAAGACACTTGAAACAAACTTCCATGGATTTTGTCTAATCACAAATTACGGTGCTTAATTTGTTCACAAGTATAAATATGAGGCAAGTAAAAGAGTAAATGTGGTATGAATCGTGTTTACACATAAAAGTTTTTTATATAAAAATTGTAAAGTTAATTATACCCTTAAATATTCTAAACTCTAAAAATAAATATTAAATCCTAGAGTAATGAGTTGATCTATTGTACAATTAGTGTGCACTAAAAATAAAATTCATATTTAAAAGTGAGTCAACTATATATAATTCTAAAATATCCAGGTCATACACGCTAGTTTCATCTCTCTCACCTCCTTTAGTGATTCACGCTAGTCATTTACACAAATCACGCTCTCTCCTCTCCCAGTCATTCACTTAAATCACGCTACTCTCTCTCTTCTCTCAATCCATATCTCCTCTCACTTCGTCTACCGTCTTCTCTACCAATCTGCCGCTCCGCCTATGCGCCGTCTCCTCCCTCAGCTGCCTCACTGTCCGCCTGTTTTCTCTCTCTTCTCTCATTATTTGCCGTTTCGGCTTCTGTCTCAGCGCGTTTCCTTTGTCGATTATAGATGTTTGTTCATGTAAAATTGTTGTATTAAAATTAGGGTAAGAATTAGGGATTAAGTTTTAACGTTGATTGAAATGCTGACTGGAGGTGGATTCAACTGGCGATAGAGGCTACAACGCTATCCAACTATGGCACTAACACTCCCAATATTCCTTCACGAGGCAGAGGGAGACTGTTATGCAATGGATGTAGATAATGGAGGGGTTGACCTGAGCACGGGCTTAAACTGTATTACTTTTTTTATAATACTGTATTAATTAATGTATACTCTCTCCGTCTTGCATTAATGCTTACGTTTTTTATTTTGGGTTGTCCTAAGTTAATGTTTAAATTTCTTTTTTTTATCAAGTTGAGCCCACACAAAACAATTGATTATTCCATGTAGGGCTTACACACAGCAATTATAAATACAATTATGTACATTAATACCATCATTCTAAAAGTCAATTAATATCAATTTGAATTAAATAAAAAATTTAAATTAATTAAATAAATATTTGAATATTAGGAGTGGGAGAGTAAAAAAATTAGGGGGGGAGGGGGGGAATAAGGATTGAGAGAAATTTAGGAGAGGGAAATAAGAGGAGAGAGAAATTTATTCGAGAGAGTGAGCAATAGAAAATGAAGGAAATGAAATATGAGTCAAAATTATTTATATATGATGGGTCAATTGAATTTGAGTTATTTGTTACATCTTAAAACTTGTTGCACATTAGTATTTGCCAGAAGTAATATACTCCATGACATGTACTATTAATGATTACACATTTAATAAGGTGAACTCGGTTCACATAAGTGTATGTCAAAATGTTAATATTCCCTATGTCTCGCAAATAGAATTATATTTACAATTTGCACGAAAATTAATAAATATAGTATTTTAATATACTCCCTCCATCCCACAAAAGATTGCACCCCCAATTCCGACACGAAGATTAAGGACGTAATAACTTTTAGGGGTATAATGATATTTTTTTGTAATAAATAAATGATAAAGTACGTTAGGTAGAGATATTTTTTTGTAAATAAAATATATGGGGAAGGGTAATTATTTTTTATTTTTACTTTTTATGAAAATGTGCAAACTTTTGTGGGATAACCCAAAATGGAAAGTGGATTGAAAAATATAATACTTATTTTAATGTATAGTAAATAATTGTATTAGTAATATGTGTAAGTTTCATGAAGATATATTAATTGTTTTATATAAGTTTTATCTAAAAAAATGTGATTAGGACGTCTTAATTTGTTAAATATAATTATTTTTGGAGATGGAGATAGTATACGTAAGATGAGATGGCTCAATACTTAGATGTTTTATGATCTTATAGCAATTGTCTCCAAGATACGACTTTTCAACTCTAGTTTATAACACAACGAAACTAAAGTTATAGACAAACGAAAGCAGTATTTGGAACTTTCGACTAAGAAGGGACTAAAATGTTTGATTGTATATTCAAAGTTTTTGAATGCACTTATAAACTATATATTGTATGCTTGAATGGAATAAAATGAATCCTATCTATATATAATATGTGAAGAGACATCGTGTGTATTTTGAAAAGATGTTTTTATTCATTCTGGACTGTTCAATCGTGTCTCTTGATCAAATTCAAAATCTGATGGTTTGGATCATATCTTTTCCTTTTAATGTTCACTCACTTGTGGTCTGGATCGAGGCACGACTAGACTAGCGACCCAACCAAACTTGACTCGGCGACTAATCGAACCGGTTCGAACTGATCAGTTTGTCGCGTCGTTGGTTTATCTTGTTCAGACCTAGGTTAAAAATCTAATAAGGCCGGTTCAAAATGAAAGGCTTCTCGCGACGTGTGGGTGTGACCAGCCCATTAGGCTAGCCTTACAACATCATGTGGTCCACATATTTAATTTAATTGTATAATGTGTGTTGGTAATAATAAGGTGTTTAAATTTTCAAAAATTTCAATATGGGACAACTTCCCACTTCCACCCTTTACTCTTCATTTCATCTTATTTCTTGTTATAACTAAAGTTGCTAACTTTATGTATAATTACTCATTCATTTGAAATTGAATTTGAGCAAACTAATTATACATTAAATTCATCTACTCGAAACATAATTTTCGAATATGCAACTCATTTCCATTTTCGACAAACTAAACATTACAAAAAATTTTGGTAAAAGATGAACTTGACCCATTACTTTCCATGTACCAATTAGGTTCATGATGTTTATTTATTTTTAAAAAATTCACGTAGGCAAATGCTTGTATGCTCCCACTCATTATGGGCCAACCTGAAATTGATCTGCAAGCAATACAAGTTTAATGAACCAAATTTCATAAGTTCTTTTTAGGTGATATAATTATGACCCAAACGTACCAACTTTTTTCTAAATAAGCCAGTCCAGCCCAATCCTTTACAAATGGCCCAATTCCATGTTAAACATAAATCAGGTCTAGATATGCCAACTCAACCAAGTGGTGTATTTGTACATAAAAAATTAAAAATTATAAAACGAATTCCAATTAAATATTAATTTTCTATATATCATTAATATACTAAAGATTTTTTTTTCCCCTACATATCGTCTTCAGAAGACTCCTCATGAAGAAAATTTTACGCATCAAATTGTGTTTAATTTTATTTTATTTAATTATTTATTATTTATTTAATTTGATTTAATTAATTTGAAATATCATATTTACAACTCTACAACTAAAAGAGAAAATTTTTAAAATATTTAATTTTACCATAATTGAAATTCTATTATATTTATTTTATTTGATTTGAATTAATTATTTTAAAATATATCTCTCAATCTTTCAAAAAATAAATATTAAAATATTTTTCATATACATCTAAAAAGGAAAGGAATTTCAGTTTTCAATTATTCATTCATTCAATTATTGTATCAATTATGAAAAAATAATTACAAATCATTGAATTATTGGAGTTATTATTCTTTTTCATAATAATTATTATAGGTAAATCGATACAACAATTGAATTACTGGAGTTATTAGTCTTTATAAGAATTTTTTTCTCCAAGTTGCAAGAGAACGAATACAAAAAAAAAAGAAAAATAGAATTGAAGAAGGAAAGACACGAGAGTATGTCGGCAATGAATATTCTATGACACATTGATGTGACATTTTCTATAACACCCATTTTCTTAATTTTAAATATATTTTTGGGTTAATTACAATAAAAGTACTCCCAATCTTTTCGCGAATTGTGGATTTGTCCAAATTTTTCAATATTTACAAATAAGTTCTTAACTTTTAACCCATTTTGCAAATCAAGTCATCGGGCAGCTGGGGACCTTCCCGGTGGCTAACGTGTCATCTTTCTTCCACGACACCTTCTATGTGTACAAAACAACGTTGTTTCAATTTTCCACCTGTCAAAAAATTAATTGCATAAAAAGTCACAATATTTTTGCTAATTGCGAATTAGTCCAAAGTTTTGAATATTTGCAAATAAGTACCTGACTTTAAACCCGTATTTCAACTTGAACCACCGGGTAGTAGGAGGGCTGCCCGGACGCTGACGTATTACTGTATCTGCCAAGTTACTCTACACTTGTTAACAAAACGATGTCGTTTTGATTTTTTTCATTGCATATAGCAACAACAATTATCGTATGGATCATTTATTCGAAATTCAGAAGTTGTCTGCCACAACCCCTCACATGGCGGATCATTTATTGATGGATGATGTTAATGTGTGATATATAATGATATTTTTTGGATATAAATTAAATTTTAATCTAAAAATATCAAAATGACACCGTTTTGTTAACAAGTGTAGAGTGACTTGGTATATACAGTGACACGTCATCGTCCGACAGTCCTCCAGCTGCCCAGTAGTTAGAGTTGCAATACGGGCTTAAAGTCGGGTACTTAATTTGCAAATATCCAAAAGCTTGGATTAATTCGCAATCAACAAAAATGTTGAGGTTTTTCATGCAATTAACTTTTTGACAGGTGGAAAGCTAAAACGACGTCGTTTTGTACACATGGAAGGAAAAATGGAAGAAAGATGATATGTCAGCCAATGGGCAGACCCTCAACTGCATAGTGGCTTGATTTGTAAATCGAGTTAAAAGTCGAAAACTTATTTATAGATATTGAAAAGTTTAGACTAAATTGCAATTCGCGCAAGGTTGAGATTTTTAGTGTAATTAACCCAATATTTTCTAAAGTGTATGCATTAAAATGAAACAAAGAAATCATAATGTCTATTTGGTAAATATAAGTGAAACTATATATGTACGGCTGTACGCTAGTAAATTATCAACTGCCTGGCCGTTTGTTTTAGTCGGTTGGAGTAATATTTTGTCTTATAAAATGAGATTTGTGGAACTCTGTCGTGTAAGTTTTATCATGTCATTAAAAATGAAGCAGATAACTAATGGTACATGATTTTCAATCTGCCTAAGCGTCGCTATATTAGGTAATTCTGCATTAAAAAATTTCTACTAAGTAGTATAATTATTTTTTAAAAAATTAAAAATTTATTTATTTAAGTTGACGAAGACTATCGAAGAAAACTTTTTAAATTGTTCAAATCCTTTATGAAGAAATAGTGTTGAGCCGGCTGACGTATTATTATTATTATTATTATTATTATTATTATTATTATTATTATTATTATTATATTGAAACGTTGAATAAAATGGATCTCCAATTAAATTATCATACATGGAACATAGTCAATCCTTGTCATTTCGTTGTAGATTTGTTCGTATAATAAAAAAGAAAAAAAAATTATGACGTACTAATTAGTTCTTCACATTATTTATTAAAATAAGGTCACAATCAACTATCAAAAAATGTTTCACACTGATGTATGATATGTATATTGTGTTAACTTATAAAATTCATAACTAATTAAAATACGTTCCTTTTCTTATCTTTCAAAATATAAAATTTCTACTCCCTCACAACATAACGTACCCAAAATAATAATAATAATAATAATAATAATAAAATTAGAAATTTAGAACTACTGAAAAAATTGTGTAAGTTTTAAGTTAGATTTCTTATACTGCAACTATATTAATTATAATTATAATTATATAGCATATTCATATATATCATAAACATCTAATTAGTATATTACTTATTAAATTGACAAAGTTTCTCATGACACAATATTCATATGACATGTGTTAAAAGTACGATCATTTAAGGAAAAGACTTTTGCGAGACCGTCTCACGTAAGATGGTCAGAAAGTAATAATTTTTATATAGAAAATTGATATTAAATTAATGAAAAATGATAATGTTAGTTCATGAACAATTTATATTATAAATGAAAAGTAATAGCATTTTATAGCGAAAGTGATAAATATTTTAAAAAGTGTAAAATGATCTTACCCAAGACCTATCCTAATTAATAGGCTTATGTTAATTAAATTATATTTTTCTAAAGTATGATAAATTATACATTAAAGTAAGATTTTAAGTTATTATAATATGATTTATTATAAGCATATTTTAAATATCAATAAATATATTTAATTTATATAATAAACATACTTTAATAATTAGTCTACCTATTTCATAACTTGTATAACATCACTACAAGAAAACTGTTAAATTCCAACAGTAAAATACCAACAAAAAGCAAATTCGTTGGAAATTTTAGAGTTCGAATTTTTCAATGAAACGTTAATCTGTTAGAGAATTCCAGCAAAAATTCCCATGAAAATTTAAAACGTTGAAAAATTCTAATGCTAATTCCAATAGCCTAATAAACTATTGGAAATTTCTAACGAAAACCCCTATATAAAACTTAAAAATGTTTGAAAGTTCCAACGAAATAAATTTAAACAGTTGAAAAATTCAAATGCTAATTCCAATAGCTTCATAAACCATTTTAAATTTTCAATAGAAATTCTAATTAAATTTAAGCCGTTGGAAAATTTCAATGAGAATTTCATCTAAAGAAGAGATTTCAATAAATTTAAATGTCATTTTATAAAATAAATTATATATTAGTTAAGTTCGTAGATGATATACTGATACTCTCTCCGTCTGCTTTCAAGGGTATCATTTTTCCATTTTGGACGTACGTCCCAAGTGTTCATTTTCTTTTTTATACATATGAGACCCACACACCTACTAATATAACTAAAAAATGGGACCCACATCTCCACTAATACAAATTAACAACTATACATTAAATAATAATGCTCACTACAAAAAAAACTATTTTTTAGCAACAGAATATTCTCTTAGTAAAAATTTTAATTCTATTGTTAAATTGACTTACCAACGGATTAACAACGGAATCCGTTGGTAAAATTTCGTTGGTAAAGTGGTGGTTGGTAAATTTTTAGCAACGAAAAATCAATTATATTGGTAAATAATTCCGTTGGTATTCTGTTGCTAATAATTCCGTTGGTAATTTATAATAATTCCCTTGGTAATCCGTTGGTAATTACCAACGGATTGAATTCCGTTGCTAAAATAGAGAATAAATCCGTTGGCATTCCGTTGCTAAAACAAAAATGTCATTTTTATTGCTAATCCATTGGTAATTACCAACGGATTGAATTCCATTGGTAAATTCGGTTGTTAAAAAATACTTTTTTGTAGTGACTCCTTAATCCACGAGTAAAAAGCAAATGACAACCTTAAAGGCGGACGGAGGGAGTATTACTCAAGAAGTCAAGGGTTCAAACCAGAATAAATGTATTTTTTTAATCGTTGGAAAATTTCAACGGAGTAAAAAAAAAGATTGACCATTGGAAATGTTGTTAAAAAAATGACATTCCAACGGCCACTTAGTCACTTTTCCAATAGAAAAAATTCGTTAGAATATCTATTGAAATCATGAATTCCAACAGTATTTTTGTATATTCCAACAGTTTTTCATCGTTGGAATTCGACAATTTTCCAATAGTGTACTATATATCTGTCTCACAATATGCTCCAAATTGATAAAGTTTATTGTAAAACGATATTTATATGAGACAATTTTTTAAATGTGTTAAATAAGATTGTTACGTAAGTACTCTACTGTTACAACCTTATTCAGACGTTAAAAAATGATATGATACGTAGCAAAATCGAATGGAGTTGACTGATTATGTCATACTATAGTTTTCTTTTTATATATTTATAGTTACGTCTTGCTGTTGATTGAGCAGTACGTATGACCAATTGCCTGTATTTTATACTCATATTTCATTATGATTAATATAAATCAAACAGATAATGGATGCATGATGTTAAAAAATTAAATCGCGACCATAAAATAAGAAAAAAAAAACTGTATTAAATTAAGACTTTTCATTTACACATACAGAGAGTGAACTGCCGAAATAAAACTGACTTCGCTCCCTAGCTAATTCCTTTTTTTTTTTTTAAATTTAATTTTTTAATGTTTTTTTATTAATTATTTAAATAACAACTCGCACTTGATCTACTCCAGGATCCAACAAAAACCTATCTCTCCTCTACCTAAAGAGATATATATACATATTAATTTAATTGTGTGAGATGGTGTTGTGAATAAAATAAATTCAGTGGGATATAGTGTTTTTTTATTTTTAGATAACGTGTGTGTGTATGTATAAAGTAAGCACTATTATAACTAAAAAAATGTTAGCTATAGTAGGAAATATAAAATCTATTTTTTTCCTATTCTCTCTGAGACGTGATATATATAAGTAGGGAGTATTATTATTATTTTTTTTAAGTTTTCTTTTTAATTTTTTTTTAATATGTGTTTTTTCTTTTGCATCTGACCACTATTTCTGGCAAGTTTTCCAGTGTCTATCACTCCACTTTGCTCCACACACATAACAAAATTCCAATTTACACCTGTAATAATTAAATAACATCCGATTCAAACTTCAAAAATTATAATAATAATTCATTCATAATTATAAAACCAAAATACTATAAAAAATAAAAATATTAATAACTGACTCACCTGCACGTAATATGTATACATCCATCGATCTTATCCACAAACACTTTGCAACTAGGGCATTCCTTCCAATTCTTCTCCTTTGCCAACACCCTTAATTTATCCTTCTCTTTTCGAACCCGGTGCGATCTCTGATATGATTTACAATCGTACCCCTGGTGCCACGACACTTTGCACCTAGCGCAAAATAGTCTGTGGCACCACGGGCACTCACATTTCGTTATAACCCCACCACCATCGTCGTCATCATTCACCATAATCTCTAAGCACCCTTGGAAAGGACACTGAATCTTCTGCCATGCAACTATGCTCGACTCTGCGATCGCCTCCTCCCAACGATCGATCACTTCAGCTGGAACCCTACCCCTTAAAGATCGAGGTTGTATGACGTTCATACAATCTTGATCGGGGCAACAGACGTCGATGATGTTGTTTTGAAGCTTGTACTCGACATGCTTACGTATGCAAACGAAGCAAAACAAATGAGGGCACCCCTCGACTCGGAACATCTCCGAGTTTTCTTTATCTTCGCAGCAGATTTCGCATGAAATTATCTGCTGCAAAGATGATGTTGAAGAAGAAGAGGGCGATCCGTGACTAAAACTGTTCATAGAAGCTTCTAGAGCTTCTTGGAGCTGCATTTCGTCTGCATATAATGTGTTGTAATCTGATAACGACAAAACATCATTAAATGCATCATAGAGATATGATATGATCCCCATAATTAATCACTTTGACAAGATGTATTGTAGTAATTTTGCAAGAATATAATGTTTTTTTTGGTTGTAAATAATAAAGCAGAAGTATGTATGAACTGTAATTTTATATTTATATTGATTTTTTGATTTAAAAAATGACTTTGTTAGATATGATAGTTTCAAAGTAAACGCCACGCGTCTACGTAAATAACTTAGCTATATATGCTTCAAAAGTCTATATATGTTTTATTAATTAAAATATATACTATTTAATTCAATAACAGAAAATTTTAAATCATTATGATGCCATGAATGACTACAGAAATCATTTCACTAATAACGTTATCATCATGAAGACATGCGGTTGAAGTGAAATTAATTTATTATTAATTTTAAATAAAAAAATTGTACGCTCGTAACGCGTAACATGTCCCATATAGAGTTAAGTGTGGACTGTTCCATGAATTAATCATCAAATTTTTAGTGGGGTAAAATTGAAAAAAAATTATAATTTTAAGGTTATTTTGTAGTGCAGATTTATAAGGTAAAATAGAGGGATAGTGAGTAATTATTAATTATTTTAATTGTTTTATTTTGTTGAATAATGAGGGTTAATTTGATAATTGATTCAACGGTTGTGATTATCCCAGTGCACCGTAGTTAGACTCATAATTTTAATAAATAACTAAAATATAGTATAGTATAATACATATAATAAAACGAAATTGACATAAAAAGTTAAAAATAAATAGTAGTAATAAATAAATCTGGGACCATAGTCAAGAAAGATTGTCACTTTTAAATTATTGAGTTGGGAGGTGTCAGCTTACCGGAATCATGACAAATTAATTTATTTTACTACGTACCTAATTAAATTAGACACTGTATTATCTTAATTCACTATAATAATAGAGATAGACATGCAGTACGGTGAGATCATTTTACATTACTTTTCTTAATAAATATTATCACCTTTTATTTAAATATAAATTATTCATGAAATAATTTACTACATTATAATTATTTTTTATTAATTGAATATTATTTTTCACTAAAATAATTATCCTTTCTTATTCCTCTAACAAAAAGTCATTTCTGAAACATCTCATTTTGTTATCATAATATGTGGTTTAATGTATGAAGATGACCATACTAATTAATGATCAGACATATATATGCCCTCATAACATACCACATTTCATTAGACAAATCAAAATTAATTAGTTAATAACTTACATGTAATAGTAGGTAGAACTTATTAGATACCATCGACTCCGGCATCTAATAAGTTTTTTTGTCCCAACCTTTTCTATTTCTATTTTGATAGATTTTTTATTTTTTTTAGTTCTATTTCACTTTTGAATTACGTTGTATTAAAATTGGATTCTGCTTGATTGGATTCACTCGACAGAATCCAATCCAAATATGGTTTCGAAACAGAACTTCTTTTGATTATTTGAACGCACCAACTAGTTATGAAAATTATCCATTTTTACTTTTAGACACATGAGATTCACATTCTCACTAATATAACTGAAATATGGGACACATACCCTACACTAATACAACTACTCACTCTATATAAATTAATAATACTCTTTAATTTACGTGAAAAAGAAAATGAATACAATGACAATGATGGATATAGTAATATAAATTGGATACAGTAATAAAATATATTTTATTTTGATTAGTGTCACAATTGCTACACCTCTTTCCACGATCATGATTCTCAAATACTCCATTAAATTTAGTTATGCAAGTGAAATAATTAAGTTGATGATATATGTTACTCGTCTCGAGTTTTATCATTAAAATATTTCGATTCGTTCTAATATAAAATGTACATTTTTTATTTTGATTGATAAGAGTCATGAGACCCGTACTAATTATTTTTTATATATTCATTTCTCATAACATTAATACAATTATCTATTATCATATATTCCTTAATAAACGTTAAAAAAAATCTCGTAGTAAGAGGGAGGAGTACATGATACGCTTCACGAAATAAATATTCAAAAATTAAAATAACATGCAAGTACGTAAAATAGATCACTATCAAATCGTTATAGAAAATAATTGGGGTTAGCCGGATGAGATATCACAATAGGAAAATAGAATATTACAAAATGCTAGATAAAATAAATATTATTTACTTATCCCCCATGATTTTATTATATGTTCTAATTCACATTTGGAGTAATAGTCAAATTTATCGTAATTACTTATAAAGCCCATTGGGAAATATAGGAAGCAACTGCAAGACTAAGTCGTTTTCTTGGCCTTGTTTATAATTTGTTCACGAAATTTCTTGGCAAATCATAATAAATTAGTATTGATAATTTATTGATTGAAAAGTTGATTTGATGATGTGGACTACAGTGAAAGGATTATACGTCTATGGACTTAGATTAATTCATTTAATTTTCAATGAATTCACTTTAAAAATCAGAATGTAGACTGAAATTATAAGCGCAAACTATTAATATCCCTTGCAGCTCCATACATTTGATGGGTAAATATCAAAATCAGTCATATAAGTATGACGTTTTTCAACTTTAGTCATTTTTCTTTTGCAATTCTCAATTTTGGTCATTTTTGTCCATTTTTAGTCCTTTTGGTCTAGTTTTGGTCATTTTCTCAAAATTTGGTCATTTTTTGTCCCCTTTTAGTTCTTTATGTATACACTTTCGGACAATTTTTGGACTTTTTTTAACATAAAGGACTAAATTTTGATAAAAAGACTAAATTTGGACTAAAAGTGGACATAAAGGATATTATAACGCATTTCTCTCTTGTGATTCAATGAACACCTTGCTTTTAACTAATGTGCTTAGAGGGAAATCGAGTTCACTTAAGTGCAATTAATATGTAAATTTTCTTGAGTGAGACTTGCGTGTACTCGGGGCACACCGTACGCTTTTAGAGTCGTGCGCCTTTAAAATTTAGTATTATGTGTAAGGGTACATTGTTTTGTTCCAAAGGGTATACACTTTAATTAGTAAGGGTACACTATTTTATTCTAAAGGGTATACACTTTTTATTAATAATTTTTATTTTTTCATAAAATAAAGGGTACACATCTTTATACTAAAGTGTATACAATTTAACACAAAATTCTAAAGGCGCAAGGAGTGTGCCCCCGTGTGCCCGGCACACAAGTTTTTGCCAATTTTCTTATTTTTAATATTTACTCCCTCAATCACACAAATGTTTGCACCACCACTCCGGCACGGAGATTAAGAAAGTGATAACTTTTAGGGATATTATGGTATTTTTTGGTAATAAATAAATGATAAAGTATATTAGGTGTGTTAGGTATGATTGGTTTTTTTTGTAAATATAGTGTATGGGAAGAGTAATTATGTTTGAATTTTTGCCTTTTTAGGAAGCTGCAAACTTTTCTGGGACAACTCAAAATGAAAAGTGTGTCATCTGAAATGAGACGGAGGGAGTAATTTTTAAGGCCCATGAAGTATTGAATTGAATTTCTTATTCCACATTTGATGTTTCATAACATTAATATATATATATATATATATATATATATATATATATATATATATATATATATATATATATATATATATATATATATATATATATATATATATATATATATATCATACAAATGACTATTAAACCCTTGAAGCATATAGTGGTAGTTTAAGAAATGATCATAACACATGTCAATCATTTAAAAGGTGAAGTACAAAATAAAACACTATGTTGAAATAGGTGATTTGATGCCCATAAAATATATTAACTTAATGTGAATCAAATACGTCGTAAGAATATGATAGGACATTAATCATTAGAAGTTATATAATTAATTATATGAACACAGTTCACATAAGTATTTGAAGTTAAATACCAAAAATGTCCCACAACTTTTTACTTTATCAAAACGATCCCAAAATACTTAAAATCTTCTATTTAGTCCCGCACCTTTTAAAATTTCACTGATTTAGTCCCATATCTTATTTTGTCTCCAATTTAGTCCCATATCTTATTTTTTTCTCCAATTTAATCCCATAGCTTTTGAATTTCTCCAAAACCATCCCAAATTTTAAAATATCTCAAAGTTTTGCTAGGTATCAACCACTCCTTTTACTATTTTCAGATTTATTTAATAAAATAGCTTTCTATACCTTTATATACTCATTTTCACCCCAATTTTCATCAAATTCTTTTTTTCAAAATAGACATGGTCCACTACGATCATATCAGGCCCAACATGCTTCCGTATATTAAACAACCTTAATCTCATAATTAACCAATTTGAAATAGTAACAGTACCTTTTTTGACCGTCAATCCACCGGGTATTCAGGAGGTTTTACAACTGCTCCTCACAGCCAACCACGCACCCCGCAGTGTGATGGTTAAATCCCGTTCATTCAGCGGATCCCAGCACAACTCTGGTTCATTTCCTACACCGAGTGTACATGATGCTACTACTATTTCTCGTTGGAAGATATGGAGATTATGACTGCAGAATAAGATGAGGGTCACATGCTTTGGGCACTAGCCAGAATTATTTATTTATAGAATGAAGAAATTTATTACATACTCATCCTCACAGAACAAGAGAAGATAACTCCTTTAGCTACCTATTGTAGCTGCACTCAGAACACTCATACAAAGAAAAGAAAAGAATACAATGTTTATTTTAGAAATAGAAAACAGAGGGGAATGATTGATACCTTTTGCTTCCTCAACACACATATTTATAGAGGCTTTCGGATTTGAAATCTGGATTTCAAAGCCTCCTAACTTCTTTTGATGTCACTGCTTACGTCATTTACCTCGGATTTCAACTTTAATAGCTGGCTGGTCCATTCTTCTTTATTGGATTCTTTTTTGTGACGTCACTGCTTGTATCACTTTACATTGGATTCCAACTTCTCAGCAGTTGGCTGATTTTTTTATTGGATTCCCTTTTGTGGGTCATCTTCCCTGTTGATCACATGTCTCTTGCCCTTTCGGAAAGGTCACCTGACTCTTGCTTTTTTGAGGAGACATTTGTCCTCTTTGATGCCTGATGATTGTCCCGGCTCCTGGTTATTCTGAAGAGATTTTACCCTCTTTTTTCCACGTGTCTCATTTGTTGGGGGTGGATCAGCCGTTCTGATCATCTCTATGCCTAGTCTTATTCCTTTTTCATACTCTGGCTCTGTTTGGGTGGAATAGTTCGAACATACCTTGTTTATGTTGGCGCTTGGATCGTTTGGTTAACGTGACCCGTTAGGGATCTATACGTTTCTAATATCAGCGGAAGCAATAAATCATAGAATCGATTACCGTTCACCAGGGTATGTAGAAGATGAAGGATTCTCACTGACAGACTGTGCAGTCCCACGAGAATAGCCATAACTTCCTCGTCTGATGTCAGAATTGAATGATCTTTATGCTCAGACGATCCTCTCTTCAACGGTTTTCCGTCAGTATATTGTTCATCGAATTCTGAGCACTATACGATTTTATATAAATTTCACAAGGTGGCGGACAGCAGCAGCAAACTACCTTCTGATCTTCTGCCGTATGTCCCAAGTCCGATCTCGACGTCGTGTGGGCGACGATCTACGAGACCTCCTCAATCTGCTCTCAACCCTCATCACACGTGAATAATAAAACAGATTAGGGTTCCAGATAAGTTGAGGTGACTTATATACATGGGCTACAGAAGGGACCAGGAGGAGAAATTGGGTTGGGCCTCCATTGAACTTAAGTATTCAAGCTTAGCCCAAAGCTTATACTTAAGTCCAATAATAATAATATATTCCACTAAAATATTATTACTGCACTGCCTTTCCAATCCCAAAATTACGTTTTGGGCTCCTTCTTATTATGAGCCCGTTAGTCTCCCCATGTTTAAGATATACAATGTCCATTAATTAATTTAAGTTACTGACAACTCAATTAATTAATATCTCATCCAAGTGTAGTACCACTCAACCTCATTATCATGCCGGAATAAATTCCACCTGCAGGGTTTACATGATAATCTTTATGAGCTCCTTAAGGGGACATCATCAACCTATGACGGACACGGATTCCTTCTACAATCAACAGCACACCATAAAGACAGCACTACTTCCCAACTCATCGAGTTTGTTGATTTAGTTACATGTAAATCTCACCCATTGATGAATCAAAGAAATACATACTGCCTACGTTCGAGGTTATTGTATAGGGATTAAGAGCACGAACTTCCATAATAACTGAGATCAAGTTCTCCTATAAGTCAGTATAAGTCGAACAATCTCAAGCGGTCCTGCTCAATACACACAAGTGCACTAATGTGATTCTATAGCCAAGACAAGTTAATACCAAACCACACTACAACCATCCCGATAGAGAGTCCCCGTCTATCTCGGTTGTGAACATCTGTTTATACTTTATAAGGAAACCGATAATATGATCTTTCGCGTGTTGTCGCACAATATATTATCTATAGTATAAAGTAAGTGGACTATTGCATCGAACATATAAATAAACTATAAGATGCAATCATTTGATCATATGATTCTTATTTCAAATAAATTGTTATAAGATAGTTCATACAAAAAAAACTAGACTTTTAGTATACAATCCAACAGTTTGTCCACTGCCCGAAATAGACCATGTTACAATATCTCCGATGAGTCTGTTTACTCACCGGAGTCTTGTTTCTCCAGAGAAGTTCTTGGTTTTTTGAAACACCTTCTCCGCAAACACTGTCTTCTTCCCTGTTAAAGTATTCAACAGGAAAGACTCATTCAAAGACTTGTGCTCGAACTTGAATGGGAACTACACCTCCACCATTGCTTTGATGCAGGCGTACAAACCCCTCGCTCTTTGCGTAGAGATCTGCTCTTCAGAAAATGTAGAAACCAAGACTGGTTCCTTTCCAGAAGACTCTTTGATCTTATTTGACGCTGAGACATTAGGTCTTCTTAGCTTGATGAAATAGAAGTCCTCGTGATTGCCTTTCCCGACTGGTTCTTGGGCCGCACTGGTGAAGTATAGCTCCAATACATCGTCTCTGGATAGAGTCGAGTTATTTTCTCATGCCTTGAAAACCTTTTCTTCCAGCCAGTCTGGAAGTTTTGCAAGTTCTGGGAAGCCTGGTGCAACATTATAGATTGAAGCTAGTGCTCCAAAGTCATACCATTGTTTCACATCATTTGGATTTGAGCCTTCTCACATCCAAACTCGGGGATATTCCCCAGATATATCCACCCGGCATTTCTCCGGTCGGATTCCTTGTATGGTATTCAATTTCTCCCAGCTGGCCTGATATTCCTGTCAATAAGAGAAATCGACTAAGTTAATACCAACCTTAGCAGTGTCTGTCATTGGCCTAAGGTTGATCTCTCCCTCTTTAACCCCAGAGGTGCTGGGTTGATTTGAAGGCTCAAGATGTGACTCAGAAGCCTCGATTTTTTCTTGGATTGGTTCCTCTTTTGGAGATTCCAATCTAGAACTCGTGCCAGGGGTATTTGAATCCTCTACTCTGGGTTTAAAGCCTCGTTCTCGGCTACTCTCCTTTGATTGATTGTTATTGCCATCAACAGCCCGGATGAGTGACTCTCGTAAGGACTCGAAAAGACTCCCATTGTTGCGAATATAAATTCATATGCGATTAGACACTTTGATCCGATCATTTTCTTATAATTTTCCAGCACGCGTTGCATTGAGTGCCAAATTCTCGAATTCCCTCTGGAGCAACTCAAGGTTTTCCATTAGGTGCCTTGAAACCGTCAGGATGGAGTCTATCTCAGCTCCTTCCATCTCTCATCAGGAAATCTGCCAAAACATTATCAACAGATTTAATAATAACAATATTAAAATCATAATATTAGCATTCTGCTTGCCATCTTAATAGTCTAACCTTTTCTGGTTTAGATTCAATTTTATTTTTTAAAAATGCCTTGACGTTTGTGTTATCAATTTTGAGGATGAATTTCTTCACGAGAAGAAATAACGGCCATTTCTTGAATATTTTCCGAACCGCAAAGAACTCCTTTTCATTGATGTGCCATCTTTTAAATTCGTTCTCCGCAGAGAGTCCGCTACAGTATCTGCATGGCACCTCTCCTTCAGGTGTGGACTTTGTTAGAATCGCTGCCCACCAATGGTCATTGGCATCTGTATATAGTACCAGTTCATCCTCATCATTTGGTATGGCTAACTTGGAGAGCTTCTTGCAAATCTCCTTTAGTTGTTTAACCATTTGCTTGGTGTGATTCCTCTCATTTGAATTCACCATCGTTTTTCAACAGAGGACTGAACACCTTCCTGTATTGCACCAGATTGTTGATGAACATTCCAGCAAAGTTGACAACTCCTAAGAAGCTCTAGAGTTGCTTTTTGTCCTTGAGATCTTCAGGAAATCCTTGAACCTTTTCTACAGTATGAGGTTATAGAATAATTCCAGACTCATCGATCTCGACTCTAAGAAACTCGATCTGCCTTGTTGCTATTACTGCTTTCTTTTCAAAAGCACCAATCCTTCCTTGTGGCATTCCTTTGATAATATTTCCAGATGCACTGGATGTTCTTTCATGTTCTATGAGGCTATAAGAATATCATCCACATAAACGAACATAAATGAGAAATAATCTTTGAAAATATTATCCATCTTCCTTTGGTATATCTGGGGTGCATTTGCCAACCCCAGAGGCATGACTAACTAGATATAATGGCCCTGTGGTGTGGAGAAGGTTGTGAACTTCTTGCTTCCTTCTTCCATCATAATCTGGTAAAACCCATATTTGCAATCAAACTTTGAGAATACTTTGGCATTCTTGATACAGTTGACCAAGTGCTCTCTACTTGGTATGTAGTATCCATAGAACTCCAAGATGTTGTTGATTCTTTTATAGTTGATCACAAGTCTCGACGTTCTCCATTTGACTTCTCCATGATTTCGAACTAGAAATCATGGACTGCTATATGGAGATACTCCTGGTGATATCAACTTAAGATCCAGATGTTCCTTAAGTATTAACTGCATATCCTTTTGATCCTCTTGGTTCATCAGGATAGGCTTGTGTCTCATGAACTTATGCTCCTTTCATTCTTTTACTTTGAGTGAGGCTTTAAGCTCGTTCTTATCCCACCAGGCTAGAGGATCCTCATTGAAGTTCCTCTGTATTTTCTTTTTGATGTTCTCCAAAAATATCTATTCTTCGATTGCGACGTCTCTCTGTAAGTTTTCTCCCAAGCTTGCTTTGAGAAGGTGGATTGTATTCTCTTTTAGTCTCTCCATTTTCCATCCCCCTCTAGTCTCGGTTCTCATCTGAAGGATTGCTTCGCTATATCTCCTTCGATCATTCATCTTTGGATGACTAAGTTTTCCTTTATCATCACGCTTGCTGCGAAATCTGATTGATATTTTTCTTTGAAATGCATTATGCAGTCTTGGTGCGATAATTTTATGTTCATAAAGGGTTGTGAAAAATAAGCCTCATTGTTGCGTTTTCTTGGGTAAAACGCTTGAATGTCTGTAGGAAATTATTTCCTAACAGAATATCTGCTCCGGTGTAGTGGAAATATATCGGTGGAGTTTTCACCTTGTACCATGGGGTACGATCTGCTCCTCCGATCATGATTTCCGCCTGCTTGATTCATCTGTTAAGGATTAGTATCTTTTGAGAGAAATCTTTCCCTAGTACTGTTGGCAATTCTTCACCTGAGTCTTTCGGAAATACTCCTTCTTTTGCTGTGCAGATCCCGGCTCCTAAATCATTATATGCTGGAAAATACTCTGCACGATGTTCCTTATATATCATCCCCACAGTGATATATATTGAGAATGGACTTGTGGCCATGGGTGGATCAGAGCTTATAAAAGCTATTTCTATTGGACTTTATATCTTTTTCCCTTGACTGTGAACTCCATTCCATCTTGTAATCATTCCCAAGGTTTGTGATCCTCGAGGAACTCCAATCCCAGCACCAGTTTTTCTGGGAATTTTCCTGCAACTCATTCGATTATTAGCTCAAGATAACCTAATTTGAGTTGTCCTTAGTATCTCCCAGTTGTTGGTTGTTGATTATAATACAAGACATCACAATGAATACAATTTTCCTTTTTTGTGATGTCGAATATCACATCGACTCCTCTCCATCCTTCTGGGCATTTTAGTTCACCTGTGGTTATGAACTTCTCTAGTTCCTGGATTACCTCCACGATTGTTAATAATCCAATATCAGTTCTAGTAATTACTACTCCCTCTGTCCCGGTCAAACTGCATCGTTTGACTGTAAAAAAACTCTAACAAAAGCTATAGTAAATGCACCTCTTTGGATGGGACAGAGGGAGTACAACGTGTTATTGTAATTGAAAATTTAAAGAAGTTGGTTTTTTTTATATAAAGTTATTGAGATGATATAAAAAAATTAAATATTTAGATAATTTAATAAAAATTATAGATAAAAAGTTAGATTATTAAGATTTTGGGAAAATTGCACTTTTGGTCCTGTTGGATCTAAGTTGCATTTTTGGTCCTGAACCGTTTTTTGGTCCCAAAAGTTGCATTTTTAGTCCTGTTCCATTAGCAGTTGCACTTTTAGTCCCAAAAAGTTTTAAAACATGTTTTTTTTCGAAAATTTTCATCCCTAAACGATTCATATCATATCTATGTTGCCAGATTATCATCTTCTTTTTATTATTTCAAAATACATATAGTCTATTACGACCATATGAGGCTCATCATGCTTCCGTATATTAATTAAACAACATTAATCTCGTAATTAACCAACTTGCAATAGCAACAGTATCTTTTTTTTATCGTCAATCCACCGGGTATCCTGGAGGTTTTACAGCTACTCTCACAACTAACCACTCACCCTGCAGTTTGATGGTTCAATCTCATTCCTTCAGCAGACCTCAGCACAACCCTGGTTTGTTTTCTATGCCGGGTGTACATAATGCTGCTATTATATATTTCTCGTCGAAAAATATGGAGATTAAGGTTGCAGAATAAAATGGAAGGTTACATAATTCGGGCAGTAGCCCAAGATTATTTATTTATGAAATGGAAATATTATTACACACTCATACTACTTAAACAAGAGGAGAAGACTCCTCTAGCTAACTATGGTAGCTGAAATGGAAACACTCATACAAGAAAAGAAAGAAAATACAATGTTTATTCTTAGAGAGAAAACAGAGGGGAATGGTCGATGCCTTCTGCTTCCTCATACTATCTATTTATAGAGGCTTGTGGAATTCAAATCCGGATTCCAAAGCCTCCTAACTTCGTGTGACGTCACTGCTTACGTCACATATCTTGGGTGCATTCAGTAGCTGGCTGCCTTGGATGCTCTCTTTATTAGCTGGCCAGGTCCACTCCATTTGGCCTTTTGTTGCAGGGTCACATGGCTTTGTTTCCTTGCGGGGTCACCTGACTTTTTCTTTTTTGGAGAGTCATTTCTCCCCTGGGGTATCTGAAGGGTCCTCCGGCTCTTAGTTATTTTGAAGAGGTTTTACCCTCTTTTTTCCACGTGTATCCTTTGCTGGAAGGGGTCCAACATTCTTGTTCCTCTCAATGCTCAACTGTACTCCTTTTCCAAATTTTGGTTCGATTTGGGTAGAGCACCTGGTGCACATTTTTTCTGTCCACCTTCCTTTGTGGATCATTTTGCAGAATTTTTGATGAGTCTCCTTACTCATCGACAACTTGTTTTCCCAGAGCAGATTCCTTTTTCCCTCGAAAAAGCCTTCTGCATATTGAGTCTTTTTTCCTATTAAAGTGTTTAACAGGAAGGATCCGTTTACAGTGTGATCTTTGAATTTGAATGGAAACTTAACTTGTGCCATTGCTTGAAATCATGCGTACAAATCCCTTGCTCTTCGCGTAGAGATTTGATCCTCTGAGTAAGTCGAAACTAGGACCGGTTCCTTCCCTGAAGGCTCCTTAATGCTGTTGGCAGCTTTAATATCTGGCCTTCGTAACTTGAAATAATGAAGGGCTTCGTGTCGGCCTTTCCACACTGGTTCTGGAGCTGCACTTATAAAATATAGCTCCAATGGTTCTCCCCTAGTCAAAGTATTATTGTTTGACCATACCTTGACCACTGCTTCCCCTATCCACTTTGGTAACTTTGAGATTTCTGGAAAGTTGGGTGTCTTGGTGTATATTGAGGCCAATGCCTCAAAGTTTAACCATTGCTTGACATCTTCAGGATTTGACCCAGATCTCATCCAAACTCGGGGATATTCCCCAGATACATCTATCCGGCATTTCTCCAGACGGATTCCCTATCATGTGTTCAATTTCTCTCAACTAGCCTGGTATTCCTGCCAATAAGAAAAATCAGCCAAGTTTATACCAACCTTAACGGTGTCCATCATAGGCCTAAGGTTGATCTCTCCCTCTTTAACCCCTGAGGTGCTGGGTTGACTCGAAGGCCCAAGATGTGACTCAAGAGCCTCGACTTTTTCTTGAACTGGTTTCTCCTTTGAAGGTTCCAGCCTAGAACTCGTGCCAGGGGTATTCGAATCCCCTGCTCCGGGTTTAGGGCTCCATTCCTGAATGCACTCCTTTTGCCGATTGCTCACGACTGCTCGGAGTAAAGGCACTTGTATTGTCTCGTATAGTCCTGCATAACTACGAATACAATCTCGTATTAGATTTGACACTTTGGTCTCATCTTCTTGTTGTAATTTTTCAGCAACGTTAACGTTCATTGCTAGAGTCTCGTAATCCTTCTGGAGCGCCGTAAGGAGGTCCATCAGGTGCTTGGATCTCATTAGGATGGAGTCGATTTCACCTCCCTCAATCACTCGGTAGAAAATCTGCTAAAATATTTTCAACGGGTTTAATAATGACAATATTAAAATCATAATATTGGCATTGCCATCTTAAAAGTCTAGCCTTTTCTGGTTATGATTCAATTTTAATTTTTAGAAAAGCTTTGACACTCGTGTTATCGATTTTAAGGATGAATTTCTTCGCGAGAAGAAATAGCGGACATTTTTTTAATGCCTTTCGGACTATAAAGAATTCCTTTTCATTGATGTTCCACCTTTTTGCTTCATTCTCCGCAAAGAGTGCGCTACAGTATCTGTATGGCACTTCTCTTTCGGGTGTGGACTTTGTTAGAACTGTTGTCCACCAATGGTCACTGCATTTGTATAGAGTACAAGTTCATCCTCGACATTTCGTATTGCTAACCATTGATCGGTGTGATTCCTCCCATTTGAACTCAGCATCCTTTTTCAGCAAAGGACTAAATACTTTTCTGTATTGTGCTAGATTGTTGATGAACATTCCAGCGAAGTTGACAACTCCTAAGAAGCTTTGGAGTTGCTTCTTATCTTTAAGATCTTCAGGAAATCCTTGAACTTTCTCTACAATGCGAGGTTGTAGAATGATTCCGGATTCATCGATCTCAACTCTCAGGAACTCTATCTGTCTTGTTGCTATTACTGCCTTCTTTTCATAAAACACCAATCCTTCCTTGTGGCACATTTCTGAAAATAATTCCAAATGCGCCAAGTGTTCCTTCATGTTCTTTGAGGCTATGAGAATATCATCCACATAGACAAACATGAATGAGAAATAATCGTTAAACAAATTATTCATCTTCCTTTGGTATATCTGGGGTGCGTTTGCCAAGCCCATGGGCATGATATTCCAGATATAATGGCCTTGTGGTGTGGAGAAGGCTGTGAACCTTTTGCTCCCTTCTTCCATCATAATTTGGTAGAATCCAGATTTGTAATCGAACTTCGAGAATATCTTGGCATTCTTGATACAATTGACCAAGTGTTCTCTACTTGATATATAATATCCATCGAACTCCAATATGTTGTTGATCCCTTTGTAGTTGATCATAAGTCTCGGCTTCCCCTTTTGACTTCTCCATAATTTTGAACCAGAAATCCTGGACTGCTGTATGGAGATACTCCTGGTGCTATTAGCTTAAGGTCTAGATGTTCCTTATGTATTTGCTGCATATCCTTACGATCCTCTTGGTTCATCAGGATAGACTTGTATCTCACGAACTCATGCTCCTTTCCATCTTTTACTTTAAGTGAGGCTCTGAGTTCATTTTTGTCCCACCAGGCTAGAGGATCCTCATTGAAGTTCTCTGTATCTTCTTCTTAACGTCTTCCAAAGATGTCTATTCTTTGATTGTGACGTCTCTCTGTAAGCTTTCTCCCAAGCTTGCTTTGAGAAGGTGGATTGTATCTTCCTTTAGTTTCTCCATCTTCCATCCTCCTATGGTCTCTGTTCTCATTTGAAGGACCGTTTTGCCATATCTTCTTCGATAATTCATCTTTGGATGGCTAAGTTTTCCTTCATCACCACGCTTTCTGCAAAATTTGATCGGTATTTTTCTTTGAAATGCATTACGCAGTCTTGGTGCGATGATTTTATGTTCACAAAGGGTTGTAAAAATAAGCCTCCTTGTTGCGTTTTCTTGGGTAAAATGCTTGAATGTCTGTAGGAAATTATTTCCTAACAGAATATCTGCTCCGGTACCATGAAAGTATATATAAGGTAGAGTCTTCACCTTGTACCATGGGGTACGATCCGCTCAGCCGATCATGATTTTCGCTTGCTTGATTCCTCTTTTAAGGATTAACACCCTTTTGTGAGAAATCCTTTCCTAGAACAGTTGGCAAATCCTCGCCGGAGTCTTTAGGAAAGACTCATTCTCTTGCTGTGCAGATACCGGCTCCTGAATCAATATATGCTGCAAAGTATTCTGCACGATGTTCCTTATATATCATCCATAAGGTTATATATATCGAGAATGGGCTTGTGGCCATAGGTGGATCAGAGCTTAAAAGTTCGAGCCTCTACTAGTAAACTTTGTATCTTTTCTCTTTGACCGTGAATTCCATTCCATCTTGTAATATTTCCCAAGGTTTGTGATCCTCGAGAAACTCCAATCCCAACACTAGTTGTTCTGGGAATCTTCCTACCACTCCTTCAATTATCAGCTCAAGATCACCGAGTTTGAGCTATCCTTGATATCTCCCAGTTGTTGGTTGTTGAAGATAATACAAGACATCACAAGGAATAGAGTTTTCCTTTTTAGTGATATCGAATATTACTTCGACTCCTCTCCATCCTTCTGGGCATTTTAGTTCACCTTTGGTTGTGAACTTTTCTGGCTCCTGGATTACCTCCACGATTGGCTTCTTTTCCCATTTTTCGCTGATCATTCCACCTTCTTGGAAAGAAATCCTTTTCTGTTTGAATCTAAGACTGTCTTGCCTACTCCAGACCGGCTTATCCTTGATCCACAAATTCATGTCCTGAATTGGTGGTAACTCATTATTTCTGGCCTGGTTGCGCATGCAACCCTTTCAAACACTTCTGATATCTCGATATAATCTTTCATTTGGAATAAATCCAAATGATGTGTGTTGGATAGAGCATATGAGATACTGTAGGTGGTAGAGTAAGGCCTATTCCCTTCTTTCATCAAATCTTTGTTCTTGAAATCTTGATACTGAAATCTCTATCTACCAGATTATAGGTAATTCTTGAGTAGATGTAGGATGCCACCTTGCCCGCATACAGGTTACTTGAGATTCCTCCTAAGCATGCTTCTCTTGGATTTTTGATCCTCTTATCAAAGATGGCAGTGTCGATTGGGGTATCGATTCCGTCTTTGAATGTGGCTTTGATGAGGATCTGAATGGCTCCAATATGGACCCAAGACATAGTCTTAGATACCTCTTTCGATAGCTTACTAAGCTCCCTCATGATTTCTTCGTAAAGAACAAGTTGCATCTCCATCATATTTCCCATAAGCTCCATTGGGATGACAATTTCCCCTTCAGTCACCTTATATATGATGTTGTGGTTTCTCCTTTTGAAACTGAGAATTTTCTCAAGTTTCTCCAGTCTTCCTACAATGAATCCATCGTATAGGTTGAGCCTTGGATCCTCCTTCATGATTCTCATAAGGGTCTTATGAGAAATTGATGTCTGGGAAAAGAATCCAGATATATCTTCTTACATTTCTTGCCTGAAGTATTCTTCACTCCGACTCATCCTCAGAGGATTCGTCTTGGCTGAAGAATTATTCTTCATAGATGCTTTTGTCCGATGGTATATCTTCGAATTGATATACCTATACTAGATCTTGAAAGTAAACAACTTTCTCCATTTTTGGAGTTGTTTCGAACTATCGTACTCCCCGCTTCTGGTTTTTTGGGCAATCTGGTGAGATATGCCCTCTAGCTCCACACGTGGAGCAGTTACAATCATTGAATCTCTCATTTGCTCGTGTAGCTGCTCTTCTAAATGTCTTTCTTGTAGGAGTCCTTCCAGTACTCCCCTGGTTTGATCCTGAGGATGATGCTTGGCTTCTTGAACTCCATCTGGATGGTCCATACTTTTGCCCTGATTTATAGCTTCGAGCCTTTTGTTTGGACCAAAAGGATCTTGGTCTTCTGGACCTCCATCCTCCGCTCCTTTGTGTGTTAGGATGATTCTTCTTCATCATTTTTAGTTTCCTTAGGCTTCTTCTGATGTTAGTTGGAAGATCATTATTCTCGCAACATAAGGGTACTGTCTTGTTGATTCCCCTTAATCTCTTGTAGTTCTTGTGTAGTGATGCTTGATGACACCACTCTGCAATCTTGGCTTTGAGGAAAGACATCCTTCTTGCTATTGAATCCATCTCACATGGTTGATACTCTTTGATCAGCATTTCCCTCCACGGACTTGGAATCTTGGCAAAGAATAAGTGGAATACTTCTTCTTTCTTGATCTTTGACTTCCATCTATACTCTGTGAAGAGTTTGATGTACTCATCTACATGACAGATGTCAATTAGTTCCAGAGAGCTCCTCCCGGCGCACTTCACTGATCCTTCTAGGCTCATAGTCAGGAATCTTATGAACCCTTCTTTATCCAGATCTAGTGCACCTCCTGCAATTTTCATTGCATTTGTCCACTCGTCGATCAAGGCTTCTTTGTTCTAGAAGTCTAGAGTGTCGAGATTTAGGATCAACTCGTATGAAATTATTGGTTCAAGATGATACCGACCATATGGGGAGTTTTGTAGATTAGATCCTCGAGCTCGGCTTGCTATTGACATTCCCATTACTTTCATTCTGAAGTTTCATTGTTGTTGGGATGTCTCTTCTTGTCTTGCTTCCTGGAATCCATGTGATCCAAAAGTTCCTTCGTTTTGGCTCCGTTCGTGTTGTGTCTGATGAGCCTGCGACTGTTGTTGTGAGCTTGATGTTTCTCCAACATTCATCTTTAGATCTACAATCGATAGTCCTTTGAAGGACTCATATAAATCTTGTAGATCTTCAAGATGGGCTCTTTCCATTTGGAGAGATGGATTCTCCTCGAAGGATAGCAATCATCTTATCACTTTCTGACTTTGGCCTTGTGACCTCCGTCGTCTTCCCCTTTTGATGTAAAAGGGGTTCTTGTCCGAAGGTTAGTGGTAACCTTCTTCCTGGCCTTCTTCCTATCCACTTGATTTTCAAGGACTTTACTTGTTCCATCAGCTCCTTAATGAGGTCGAGTTGCTTGTTTTGTAATTTTTCTACCTTATCCATCTTGAGGCTGATCTTGAACATTGTCTTAGACATGCTCTGGCAATATTCTCCAAGAATCTCATCGTATTATGCAATTCTCTAAGATCTTGGTTCATTTTAGAGTTATCTGCCTCGATCTCCTTTCACTCTGTCATTCCGTCCAGTGTGAAAAGTGGTAGGGCTTGCAAATCTCTCTTGGACCCTAGTTGGGTCATTTACTCCATTGTCGGTGGTTGGGAACACGTCCATAGATCTCGGTAAAACTTCGAACTTCCACGATATTTCTTGGTACTTCCTTTGAGTACCTTATTTGCATCTGGCGTAGTTCTTCCAGATGTTCTTCCTTGGTGTGGTTGGCGCGAATGCTCGCCACTTCCCTTCTGTAGTTCACGCCTTCCCAATAACGGTCGGCGTCCTCGTCTTCCTTCTATGCATATTGTCTATACAACACATTATAGTATTGTTGTATAGAGCTGTTTGTCTCGTCATATCCAACAGGCCAGAAGTTCCTGTTGCTCCAACTTTGGATAGGGCTGATGGTCCTGTCACTCTAGGATGTCGAACTTTCGTTCGGATTCATATTTCTTGAAACTCTCCTCTCGTTAAGTGATATGAGTTTTATAATAAATTTTCATTCATAAATTAATAAACCTAGGGCTCTGATACCATTTTGAAGCGCAGAAAGTAGAGATACATCAGGCGGTATATAGATATAATATGAATTTTGATTTGGGACTGATTTTTTATATTTTGGGATCAATATTTTAAATTTGCAGTTTTGGTCCTGCTAACAAATCAAAAATTTTGAAGGAAACTCCAACGGGACCAAAATTGCAGACTAAAGGACCATTTCTGCAAGTGACCTATTCTAATAGGACCATTTCTGCATTTTCCCCTTAAGATTTTTTTTTTATTTTAACAAACGTGCTTAAGTTTTAGGACTTATAAAAAAGAAAAAGTGTAAAGTAACTAGCGTGACTGTGGGAGTAACAATCGAAAAAGAAAAAAAAACTTACTTTTTGAGCATAATCATGCAAATGAGATCCGTATTTCATTTTCTTATTTCATTTTTTTTTCCATCTATTAAATTTTTACAATGTGTTAGTAATTAATATTGAAATTATTGTGCATGTGTATAAAGGTTTAATCGTCATTAGAATATAGTAATAGTATATTAATAGAAAACTAGTTATAAAATTTAAAATGAAATACTCCTTCGTCCCATATATTTATGTATATTTGAACTTGAGATTAAGAAATATTTTTAATATATATTAATGTAAGAAAAAATAGGAGTAGGTTAATAATTTAAGAAGAAAATGTAAATGAAGTTGTAGGAATGATAAATAAAGTGTAAAATAGTAAATAAATTGTTAAAATTAGTGAATAAAGTGTAATAAATAAATAAAATATGTATAGTAAAATGGAACGCACATGAATACTTGGACACCTCAAAAATAAAAGTGTTTGTAATGAGGATTTTGATATACTTCCTCCGTCCGCTTGATTTAGTCGATTTTTTTTTCATTTTAGGTGTCCGCCCAAAAAAACACATTTTTCTTTTTTATAGATACAATTAAAATATAGAATTCACATCTATCACTAATGTAAAAGCTCAAATGCAAAACTGTGAGGGCTTTGTAGTGTACTATATCGTGCTATAACCCCCAAAAGAGTCCATCTGGAAAAATAATCTATTTGGGAACACCTTTACCACGTCGAGCAACCCTTCAATGAGAGAAAAGAGGTGGTGAGGAAATGATGTAACAAATTATACATGATGAGAGATGATGAACTCCATTGCTGCTTCATCATCCCAAAATTCTATAGTTCAACATGTCCAATAAATGAATTAAGTGGTGCTGATGATCATGCCTTCCAATAACTAAGCTTATTATTGGGATAAATAACAATTCAATTTCATAACTTTGTTTATGTCTATATATCAACCTGAAAAAAATAAAATTGTCAATTTAGTTTTACTAATGTAGAATTAGAGCCAAACACATCCTATTTTGTCGGAAAATGCTGACATTACTGGAGAACTGCACGGAATCGTCGATTTCCAACCAGGACTATGACATGGCGTCCACCTGGCAACAAATTAAATTGTATTTTAATGCCAACAACAAGGCAATTCTTTTTCTTTTTTTTCAAATTTTAAATAATTAATTTAATTTTAATGAGGCTTATTATAATCTTTTCAAACATTTTTTAAAATAAGTCGGCTGCATTCCTTCAGGTCCACCTAACTATTTCATGTCTTCTGGTCCAAAACGTTGTGCGGCCCAATGGGCTAATGAGTCATTTCGTGGATTAAAAAGTAATATTACTCCATCCGTCCCATAAAACCTTTCACACTTTTCTTATTTGTTTGTTCCACAAAACATTTTACACCTCAAAAAAGGAAACATCACTTTATCTAACAACCTCAAAAGTTCCTTTAATTTCAAATTTGCCACTCATTTTTCACACACATATCATTACTTTATTCCTTTTTATTATCTAAAAATATCACAATACCCTCCAAAATCAATAAAGTTGGTCAAAAAGTGCACATTTTCTTAAACACCGTGAAATAATAAACATGACAAGTATTATGGGACGGAGGGAGTATTATTTAATGTATAATGGACAGCAAAAATATTCCATGCTAATAAGAGTGGAGTGCTACAAAGGGTTCATGGATTACTCAATCCAATAAATACAATATTATCCGCTTTGGGTCTGCACAGCCTGCCTCATGGTTTTACTTTTGTGCTTTCACCCAAATATCTCATGAAATAAAATCTAGTGCACACTTATGAATTCATAGTCATTTCCAATTCTAATCCATGTTGGACTCACAAATTCTCTTTTAGAAAATATATACTCCCTCCGTACTATACTTATCTTCACATTTTTCGTTTTCGTCTGTCCTACACTTATGTTCACCACTCAAAAAAAGAAACTCTACATTAATCAACAATCTAAAAATTATCCTAAATATCACTCTCATCTAACAAACATAACATGTTTTATAATTTATTTATAACTAAAAATACTACAATATCCCTAAAAAGTCAATAAAGTTGGTCAAAATACAATTTTTCTTAAAATTCATATCTACAATATCGGTGCAGATAAGTATGGGACGAAGGGGGTATATTGTAAGAAATTCAATCCTGGTCTATAATGTCTCCACACAATTATGTCTGCAACTGCACCTACGACTATATACATAATTTTCAATCGATGTTACACGCAACTATATGTGTGGCTATATACGGATCCTTTTAACCAATTAACATACGAGTACGAGTAATGTTGCACGTGATTATACTCATTCCATCCCGTACCAAGTGTCTCTTTTTTCCATTTGGTCGTCCAACTCAAAGAGTCATTTTTCTTTTTTTATACACATGGGTCCCACACTCACCCACTAATACAATTAAAATATGGGGTCCACATCCCACTAATACAACTACCCACTACACATTAAATAATAATACTCCTTAATTTACGTGCAAAAAAAGCAAAATGCACCCTTGGTGCTGGACGGAGGGAGTATGTGTTACTATACATGCAAGTGTATACACAATAAATATAAGTAAAAAAGTGTAAATGATGTATTTTAAACAATTAAAAGAAGAGCTAGTTAATTAAATTCGCAGAATTTAATGAAGGAAAAAAAATGAGAGGAGTTGTAGACTTGTAGTAGTAATGAGTAGAACTAAACTATATATATTTGCATATGTAGCAATAAACTAGTCAACGTCGCGGGCGCCGGCATCTATAATGAGTAGAACTCCAATCATTTCCACATATGTAGCAGAGTTGGAATCTACACTATATATATTTGCATCACAGACATAATTAGTGAACAAAAATATGATTGGTATTTTTTTTCAATAAAAATGATAAATGAAAAAAAATACTTTTCTCAATAGTAAACAATTGTATAAATCAAGTTCATGAATGCTTTTAGTGATCACTATTTACATTAAAAATAAAGAGTTAAACTATTATTACTTTGAATGAATGGTTAATCACCTAGGAATTAGGTGTAAACCCTAGCTAAACCTTATTGTCCCTCGTAGCTTAATTTAAAGCCTAGCGAATGGAACCACAACATTTATACCTAAACATACTAACACAAGTTTTTGACTCGAATGAAATATTAGTCCTCGAATTTTTACTCACATGAAAAATGATTCCTTAATATTTTCTCTGAACTGTTACTATTTTACATATAAATAAATTAGTGCTAATAAGCAAAACTACACAACTCCACACATTAAATATCAATACCAACAACTCAAACAAATTCTTTGTTTTTAAACCAAACTCCCCCAATAGATCCATTATACCTCTTCCAAAAAAATAATTTTTTTTTTTCTAAATATCCACCCACTCACCCACACGCATCCCACTGTCGCCGGCCACCACAACCCCCCACTGAACTACACCGAAATCTATGTCTGTAGACTTATGTGGGTAATCTATACCAAAACCTACACTGAACCTGTGTGGGTGACCTACACCAAAATCGATGTAGGTGGACTAGTGTGGTGGCCTCGTGTGGGTGACCCACACAAATGACACATTGGGTATTGATTTTAAATAATAAAAATAAAAAAATCCCAAAAAATACAATTATATAAAAAAGATAACAAACAAAACAAAATATTGATAAAAATTTAGCATTATGAATTTTGTGTATTATTTCAATTCTCCCTGAATATTATTCTTTCAAATAGTACTCCCCCGTCCTAAGGAGTGTATTTTACCATTTTCGTCAGTCCCAATACAAGAGGTGCATTTCCTTTTTAGTAAAAATGACCCACACAAATTAACTTTTTTTCTCTCCATAACCTCACAATTCATACTAATACACATACTTAAAATATTATTTCTCCCACGTCAACTAATCCAACTACCCATGGGTAATTTATCACATAAAAACCAGAATTTAAAACAACAATAAAGAAGAAAAGAAAAAATAAATAAAAATCTGACCTGCAAGTCATATGATTACACCCTTCTTTTCTCTCCACATACGACTTACAGTTGGGACATCTCTGCCACTTCTTCTTAGTCGCAAGATTACTCCGCATCTTCAACTCTCTCTCATTCTCATCCTCTTTCACCTTCTTCTTGGACTCATCACACCCCATTCCAACATGCCATGGCACCTTGTAATCGTCTCATCGTCTTTAACGAACACCTCCGAACAGTTTTTGTACGGACAGTACATCTTCATCGACTGCGGAATCATGGACTCACACAGCACATCATCCAGCATTCTCACAGCGTCCCCGGGCAAGATCCCCGCATCGTCTCGATTTCGACGACTGCGGGGCAGTCGATGCCCGGGCAAGTGCACTCGATCGCCGCTCCCTCCATCATCATCATCGTCTTCTTCCTCTTCTTTGAGGGTTCATCTGCCGGAACTGTGTTCAGAATTTCTCTTCGTTTCTCGATCACGATCGAGACGTGTTTGGAGATGCAGTCGGTGCACATCTTGTGGTTGCAGCAGAGTGGAAACATGTCGTTCGTGTCTTTGATTTCTGCACATATTTCACACATTACTGATTTTGATGACTTTGCACCAATTTCAGATGATTCTCCGACTTCTGTGATTGGTTTGGTGAAGGAAGAGGCGGCTATGGCTTCTTGAATTTGCAATTCTTCTGTAAACTTGTCATAGCCTTGAAAATCGAAGAAATTAATCCATTTTTCATCGTTCAATAAATTGTCGATGTTTGGAAAATCCATTTTTCCAATAACCAGAGGATTTAGGGCGGAACTGATTTGGCTTTTGTAATTCTTCCCCTTTACTTCACAACAATAGAATATTAGGTTTGCAATTATTTTTGAATATTAAAGGAATTTTATTGTGTCTGAAAAATAGGTTAAATCAATTTGTAACTTAGAATTATGGACCTCAATTATATAAAACTATAAATTTAGGATTTGAATTTGGGCTCTAAATTGATCAAATATGATATAACATTTGATAAATTTAAGCTTTAAATTGATAATTTTATATACTTTAGGTCTTAGAATGATAGAAAAAAATAATTTAGGTTACAAAATAATATTTTATGTATAGTTCATGTCATGAATTGATAAAACTCGGGTTATTCTGTGGTACACTTGGTGAGGGTTTGTAAGGTAAAATGTAGGAGATAGTAGGTAGTTATTCAATTAATTTATTTTACTTTAATTTATTAAATGATGGGGATTAAATAAAATTTTAATCTAACAGTTTTGATTATTCAGATGCATTGGTTCCACTGATGCATCGTAGTTGGACTCTTAAATTAATTATGATTATTGTGTTCAAGTTTCAACTGCGGCACCAGTGCACCTGAAAGATATCAATACTGAGATCAATATTTAATTTAATCTCTTTCATTATTTAAGTTAGATAATTAAAAAAGGCAAAAGCTCTTGTGTGTTCGGGCACACGGTACTTTAGAATTTTGTGTTAAATTATTATACTCCCTCCGTCCGCCCGAAAGGTGAACATTTTGCCATTTTGGGCGTTCGCACCAAAGATCCACATTTCTCTTTTTAAACACATGGGACCCACACACATCACTAATACAATAAATTTATTGGATCCATACACCCCACTAATACAACTACCAACTACACATTAAATAATAATACTCCTTAATCCACGTGTAAAAAGCAAATGTCTACCTTTGAGGCGGACGAAGAGAGTACCCTTTAATATAACCATGGTATAAACTTGTATGTGTCCGGGCGCACGGAAATACATTCCGTATGCCTTTGAAATTTTATGTTAAATTATATATCATTTAATATAAATATGTGTACCCTTTATTTTTTGAAGAAAAATAAAAATATTAATAAAAGTGTATACACTTTAGAACAAAATGATGTACATTTATTAATTAAAGTGTATACACTTTAAAACAAAGCAATATACCTTCACCCACAATACTAAATTCTAAAGGCACATGATGTGTTCCCAAACACACAAGAGCCTTACTCATTAAAAAATAAAAACAAAAAAACTACCCACTACATTCACCTTTTAGCCTTTTAAATCATGGAGTACAACACCTGATGCAATTTGGTGCATTCCAAAACCATCTTTTTATTTTATTAGCTGGAGACTGTTCAGATACACCACAGACACTAGAATATTTGATCAATAAAGTTTGTTTATTTTTATATTTTTTCTCTCTCCATCCTAGGCTTTTAACTATTTCCTCGTTTATTTATGTTCACACCCTTCACCTTTTAAAAATAATAAAAATATCAAAATAAATAATCTATCACCATATATCATATTTTTAGAAATATCACTTTAACTTATTCACATCATTTACTTTATTATTTATTATTATTATTTAAAAATATCATAGTACTCTTAAAAATAAAAATAAAAAATATGAAAAAAAAAACTTTTTTTTTAGATTCCACTTCTTTCGATAAATAACTAAGCAGAGTGAGTATTATTTATTTTTGAAATTCTTGATTTTCCAATAATCTTCATACTCAACCTATATAATTGTAACCAGAAAATTGCATTTTTGTCTATATAATTAAGAAGTGTAATTTCGTTTTTAGTTTCTCTCACTATCATTTTTATCTATATAATAAAATCTTAAATACCGCTGACGTGGCCGTTAAGTGGTCAAATTTTTGGTTAATTTTCTTTACCGTACTGTATTTTGAATTAATAGATGACAAAAACTATGAGATCATTCATGAGATTTGTTAGTATTCATTTCACAAATTTTTATTTCCTTCAAAAGCAAGTTTTTTTTTTTAAATAGAATTTAATCATAAATTCTCATAAATCTTGTGATACCAGTGTCTGGTCACTCCATTGCTTGGCTAGTTTATTTTCTTTTTCTTTTTTGTTTACGTTTAATTTAGGCAGCAAATGGATTATATGATGAATGAGGCTTGCGTGCGCCCGGGCGCATGAGAACACATTCTGTGCGCCTTTAGAAATCTAGTATTATGGGTAAGGGTACATTGCTTTGGTCTAAAGAGTATACGCTTTAATTAATAAAAAATACATCATTTTATTCTAAAGGGTATACACTTTTCATTAATATTTTTTTTCTTTAGAAAATAAAGGGTACACGTTTTTATACTAAAGGGTATACAATTTAACACAAAATTCTAAAGGCGCACGGAGTGTAGTCCATGCGCGCACGGAGTGTAGTCCATGCGCCAGATATGCACAATTATTTTCTTTAAAAAATAAAGGGTACACATTTATATAATAAATGATATACAATTTAACGCAAAATTTTAAAGGCGCACAGAAGTTTTTGCCTTATATGATTAGTACACCTGCCTTTAGTTAATCAAACAGCAGGATCAGTTTGTGCTCTTGTACTGGATATACTAAATGTAGGAATGGTAATCAAATTTGGAAACCCTGCTTTTAAGCCACAAATTCTATCTTAAAATCGGATATCCGGCTATTTCGGATCGGAATTTTGCCGAACCAAAATTATCAGATTGAATCGGGTATCCGATTTGCCAGGTCCGAATCAAAGAAAAATTAAAATAGAAACGGCTCATTGAAGGGTCTTTGCCCCCGCTGGAGTTTTTTCATAGTATCAATGTCTCAAGCTAAGACATTTGAGTGTTTAGCTATAAGAAAGATCATTTTTTTTCGTCTTTTAATCAAAAATATATTATATAACAGTATATAGCTTTAATTTTGTAACACTATTACAATAATGGTCTCACTAAATACACACCCCTCCTTATTGAATACACACCCCGTTAATATATAATTAAAATATATATTTTTGAAAAGTCCAAATTACCATTAATTTATTAAATACACACTCCTATATTTTTTATACTAAATTTAATAAATCCTAAATTATAGCACGTCATATACAATCCTGTGAATCAAAAGATGATCTAATTAACTCAAAGGTAAACATTATCGGGACTGTGTTACTAATCTCATGAGAATAACCCCATCGGCTACCATAACATTTACGAATTAAATGATACACAAATTTCTGCTGTAATTATCGAATCCCACCCTAAATCCGATAGTAGAACTAAATCTGAACATGGATCCGCAAGCGCTGTAGACAGAAATACGTTACACCAATCTGTAAACCAATCCAATGATAGAACTCATCTTGTTTCTTTGGATAATACGGATAAGCTTACACAATAGTTGCCCAATTTTTGTTTTCTGCAAATTGAATAGCATGTATGTATAACAACTAGAAACATGCTGGAGAATAGAGTAGAAGTGGTGTGTGTCTGTACAACAGAAAAATATTAAAGTTAAAAAAACGTGCTTTGTAGGGATGCTTAATCATAATCATGGCTAATTTTCTAGATTAATTACTTAAATAACTAATTAATTATGGTTTAATTATGATGGTCAGGTGGGATCATCTGTGCTGGCAGCGGCCGGAGGACATGACTATGTATATAATATTTAGGGGTTGTATAATATTAATATATATATAAATACAGAGTTTAAGAAAAAGTTTACTTTTAGGGGTAGTTTGGTATTTTTAGGTAATAAATAAATTATAAAGTAAGTTATTTGAGTTGTAAAGGGGTGGCAATTTTAAAATTAAAGTGTGCTGTGTGGTTATTGATTTGTATGTGTTTCCTTATTTGAGGTTTGAACTTGTTTATGGGACGGACAAAAACAGAAAGCGTAAATTTGTTTATAGAACGGAATAAGAAATTCAATCTTAGTCTATAATGCACACGGCCATGTCTGCAATTGCGCGTGCGACTACCTACACAATTTTCAATCGACGCTACACGCATGGCAACAACTATATGTGCGGTCAGACACATATACTTTTAACCAACTAACATGAGAGTCATGCTGCATTTGATTATATGTGAGATTGCGACTATATATTAATGGCAAATACTTGTGTGAGACCGTCTCACGTAAATGCTTACGTAAAAGTGATGAGACGGTCAGAAAGTGATAACTTTTATGAAGGAAAGTAATAATAAATTAATGAAAGTGATAATGAATTTAGAGTGTAAATAAAAAGTGATAACATTTTATAGCGAAAGTGATAACTATTTTAAATTTTTAAAAAATGAAAAATGGTATCACGCACGACCTACCCTATATTAATTAGGTAATGAAAATCGGTAAACAAGTGATAATGTAAGTTTTAAAGGAATTTAAAGAAGAGCTAGTTTGCAGAATTTAGTGAGAAAAAAATAAAATAAAATTGAGAGGAGTTGCAGTAATGGTGCAATGGGAGAATAAAGTAGTCAACGCCGGCAATTACCATGAGTTTCTGTCCAAGCTTTTCCACATAAGTAGCAGAATTGGAATCCACACCTTTGCATCACAGAAATAATTAGTTTATATATATATATATATATATATATATATATATATATATATATATATATATATATATATATATGAAATGGAGTAAGATATATTGGAGCAACAAGAAAATAGAGTCTAATTTCATAAATAATTAATAGCTAGACATAGATATCATGGATATGTTGAAATATTAAAGTTGATTTTTGGAGAGAGAATTCCAAATTAATTGGGAAGTGGTGAATCTTCTAAATTAGTAGAAGATATATATAGCTAGAAAAATCGTTAAAGGAAAATGTTTCTAAAACCTTACAGTAAGATTAAATGAAGAATTGGTTATCAAATATTGTTCTAGGGAGTGTGTGGGAGTTTTTTTAGTTAGTAAAAATTGATGAGAACATGTCCTAATTTTGGGTAATCAATTCTAATATGTAATATTTCATCACATAATAACATGAATTATAAAAATATGTAATATCTTCATCGAGTGCGGAATCATGGATTCACACAGCAAGTGCACTCGATCGACGCTACTTTATTCATCATCATCGGTTTCCTCTTCTTCTTCGACGGTGTATCCGTTGGAACTGTGTTTAGAACCGTTCGTCGTTTCTCGATCACGAGTCGGTGCACAAGTTGTGGTTGCACTGGAGTGGAAACATGTCGTTTGTATCTTTGTTTTCGGCACATATTTCACACATTACTGATTTTGATGAATTTGCACCCATTTTTCTGATTGGTTTCGTCAAGGAGAAGAAGGAAGAGGCTATATGTGGCTTCTTCAAGTTGCGATTCTTCTGCAAACTTGTCATCTAAAATTGGGTTTCATCGCCCTTCAGAATTGAACAACATGTCGATATTTTGAATATCCATTTTATCAATAATCAGAGGATTTAGGGTGGATCTGATTTTGCGTTGTTGGGATTTTGGATTTCTTCCCCTTTTCCTCGCAACAGTAGAATATTTGATCCAAAAAAATCTTTTGATTGTGAATTTCCGATAATCTTCTTCATACTCAACAAATGTACTGTAATACCGGAGGTGATAAAATATTACTCCCTCAATTCATTCACGGTTTATTGTCCCATGTCATTTTTAAAAAAAAAAAATTGTTATTGTTGTAATATTATTATTGGCGTATAAATAAATTCATAAATGTAGGTATGAGGATTAGTAGTTATGTTTCGAAATAACGTTGTTTTTAGGGGATCAGTAATTTCAAACAATCTAAAAGATTAGATCTGAAGAACAATGGTTGTATTCTTTTTTTCATTAACTAAGTTTTTTCCCATTGAATTTTCTTAGCTAGCTTTAAGGTTTTTAATGAAGTAACTGATTCTAACACGTTAAAATCATAAGGTATGTTCACTTTTTTTCCTTAACTAACTTTTTCCCAACGAGGTTTTATTAGTTGAAGGTTTTTAATGAGACAAACTAGATTATTGTGTTTAAGGGGAGCGAACAATCCTGAAGATTGAGTCTTGAAGACCAATATTGCACTCTTTTTTCCTTAACTAAGTTTTTTTCACGAGATTTTCTTAGTTACAAGGTTTTTAATGAGGCAGGTTAAATTATTATTTCAGGGGAGCGACAACTTCTAAACAATCTTGAAGATTAAATCCTAAAAATCAATTATGCACTCTTTTTTCCTTAAATAATTTTTTTCTTCAAGGTTTTCTTAGCTACAAGGTTCAAGATTAAATCCTGAAAATCAATAATGCACTTTTTTTTTCCTTAAATAATTTTTTTCTACAAGGTTTTCTTATCTACAAGGTTTTTAATGAGGCAGACTATTTTATCATGTTCAAGAAGAACGGCAACCTCAAAAAAATCCTGAAGATTGGATTCTGAAGATCAATATGTACTCTTTTTTCCTTAATTAAGTTTTTCCCATTGGCTTTTCTTAGTTGAAGATTTTTAATGAGACAACTAATAACACATAGAAACCATAAGACATGTGCTTTTTTCCTCGACTGGTTTTTCCCACAGAGTTTTCTAGCGAGGTTTTTAACGAGATATGAATATGATGACGTAATGTCCAAAGGGGAGGGTTGTAATATTATTATTGACGTGGCCATTACTATCAGAACTTGCCTACTCTCCTCTAATATCGGGAGTGGGCAGTTTACATGTTGTACACAAAAACAGACTATGATGAATGAAAAAACTCACCCCTTTCTGACTCTTCTCTCTTCTCTTTATTCTCTCTTCTCTTTATGATTATGTTGTTTTCTTCTTCTTTTATTATTATTACAA
Organism: Pogostemon cablin; assembly: GCA_023678885.1. Classification (NCBI taxonomy): domain Eukaryota; kingdom Viridiplantae; phylum Streptophyta; class Magnoliopsida; order Lamiales; family Lamiaceae; genus Pogostemon; species Pogostemon cablin. Next base: position 26,067,950 of record CM042964.1, on the reverse strand, counting down.
CAGTTATTTGATTTTTAGAGGATATTATAATATTTTTAGGAAATAAAAAATATAAAATAATGGTATGTGTATAAAAAATAAATGGTAAATCTGAAATTAAAGTAATTCGAGATTGTTGGATGAAGTAATGTTTTCTTTTTAAGTTGATATACTATGCACCGGGTGCATGCATATAAATTTTTATTCAATAATGTATATATGTTTCTCAATAATTATATAATTTTTTTACATTCTATTTTTCATTAAAAAAACTAATAGTATAAAATTCGCTAAAGAAAATGTATACATTTTTATTTATTAGTACTTAGAATATTTTTATTTATAAAATTCTATTCTTACATTCTATTTTGAATAAATTGTCTTAATTGTTTAAGATACAAAAGGTTTTGCAATACAAATAAATGAGAAAAGTGTGAAATGTTTTATAGAATGGAGTATTAAGTATAGATGTTTTTATTCATAAAATTCTATTTAGAATGATTTGTCTTTCTTTTTTAAGGTAAAAAATTTTGTAGGATAAATAAATGAGAAAAGTGTAAAGTGTTTTGTGCGATAAGTATAGATAATTTGAAGTTTAGAATTTCATTAAATATAATTGAAACAAAAAAATACCTCCACATGAAACAGTTCACGTATTTTTATTTTATAAAAAATAAAAATTGTATGAGATAGTCTCACTAATCTCACGAGACACATTCTAATTGACCGCCTTCTAGAAGATTGTATCATTATTTGTGACAAAAGCTTATGTGATCTCGGTAACACCGTGTCCTCAAATCCAACATTTTTTAAAAGTTGTATTCTTTAGTATTAAGTGTTGTATCTTTTCGTAAAAAAACATATACCCTTGATTTCTAAGATTTTTTTTAAATAAAAAATTTATACTATTCATATTTGATCTTTTTATTGAAAAAGCATATCCTTATTAATTTAAGTGTATATTCTCTAAAACAAAATATTATACCTTTATATATACGGTGCATTTTGGGACACAAGACACAACACTTTAATGGTCGCACACCGTCACATTTAACTTGGTTGAGTTCTTGGATTCTACTTACGGAGAAGCATGATTTTTTTCTTCTTCTTTTCTTTTGGTTTAAATGTGATTATTTTTCTTAAAATTTTGCTTATACTCCTTCCAATTACAAATCTACCGTTAAATGTGACAAATAAAAAATATATATTTAAATTTGTTATTAATTTAAATTATTTCTACTTTCCTAAATTAAATTTTATCATTATTTTATTTTAACTTTTTATGTTTAATAATTTTAATTTTTTAATTAAAATTAAATATTTATTTTAATATTGAATTATGGTGATAATTATTTATTGAAAAAAATACATGAAATTTTTTATAAGACGAATAAAAAGTGAGTATTTCATACAGAAAAAGTGATAATTATCACTAAACAATAACATTCATAGTATGCATAAAAGTGATGATATGTTTAATATAATGTGATATATATATATATATAAAAGTAAAAGTGACCATCTATTAATATTTCATTCATTAATAATTTATTGTACAAATAAAAAGTGATAATATTTTTAATAAAAATTGTGCATGGTCAAGAAACTTTGATAATTTTTCAATGAGTTATATTTAATAAATAATTTGTGTGATAGACAAAAAGTTATAATATTTTTAATAGAAAATGATAACTTATAATAATAATAAAATGATGATAATTCATTCAATAATTTTATAAAAAAAAAACAATTTAGAGTACGGATAAAAAGTGATAACTTTTATTAATAAAAAGTGATCTCTAATAAATGAAAAATAATAATTTGATTGTCATCCAATTTACCTAGATTTTGTCGTATTTTTATGTTAATTTTGTGCTTGTCGTGTTCGTGTCTTTGGTGATTTTGATGGATTTGATGAAATTCACTAATTTGAGCTTACATTGATGCTATATAGGTGTTTTGAAAGAAGAATCGAGCAAAAAGTGGAGATGATGTCAGAATCCAAAGATTGACATTAAAACTCAGTCGAATTTCTCAATTATTTGACCAAGTTTCTCATACTATACAATGCTCAAGGATATGTCATGAAAACTCGATCGAATTTCTCAATATTCGACTGAGTTTCTCTTACCACGTGAATTTGGAAAATAGGGAAAGAACACAAAAATTCGATCGAGTTTTACTGCCTCGGTCGAATTTTTGAGCAAATCAGAGAAAGAAAATGTATTCCAGTTTGAAGAAATGTAACTTGCATGGAAATTTGACTGAAACACAGAAATTCAGTCAAATTTTTGTGTAAAATGTCCAATTGTCAAGTTCGAAATCAAAGTTTTCAAATGGGGTATAAATATCTCAAATTTCAATTATCCAGCCATAATTTGAGAAGGCAGATTCTGAAACACACCCCACATACTCTTTTGCTTATTTATCACATTCATCTTCAATCCATCATCATCCATCCATTTTTAGTGTTGAAGACTCAAGAAATTCAAGAGTTAGAGATGGAGATCAAGGAGTGTCCAAGATTCTCTAAAAGTTAGGAAGATTTACATCTCCTTTGTTTTTCTTTTAGATTTAAGACTATAAGTATTTGTAATGAATCATTTGTATGTTTTGTTACTTTTATCATATTAGGCTAATCTCTCTAGTGCGATTAGGAAATGAAGAGCACATTAGATTAATATTATCAAGTGAATTAAATTGGTTTTTGACTTAATTGATGTTGGTTTCTATTCATGGGCTTTTATTGTTTTGATGTTATGATGACATGATTTGTTTTTCATGAATAATTATTGATTTAATGGATTGTTGATCAATGGATGATTCATTCGCCTTAAACAGGCTTACAAAGAAGTTACATACGTACACAAATAACTGCTCCTAAGAAATAGAACAAACTGATATGGATAATATTTAATAACTTACTCCTACTAACTACTAAATAATATTAAATATTAATTCATAAGTTGCTGGTGTTGTAATTTAACATTCTCCTTCAATATCAGCACGTTTCCTTTCCAAACCCAGCTTTTGACAGAACCTTTAAACTTGCTGCAACTCAATCCTTTAGTAAACAAGTCTGCAACTTGGTTCTCAATTTCAATATGACACAAGTCAATCTCTCCATGCAACACAATCTCTCTAATAAAATGATAATATACCTTCACATGTTTAGTTCTTGCATGAAATATTGGATTTTCTGCCAAACGTATTGCTTAAAGATTATCACAATACATAAGTGTTGCATGATTCATAGGTTGATGCAGATCCTCCAACAATTGTACCAGCCAAGTACATTCTAGATCTGCCAATGTAGCAGCTCGATACTCTACCTCAGTTGTTGATAATGAGTATTGACACAGTTGGCTGTCGATTGCTACACCACAAAACTGCTCCCGACCCAAGCATAAATACATATCCAGTAGTTGAGCGTCTCGTATCATGGTCACCACCATAATCAGCATCACAATAGCCAATTAACTTGCTATCCTCACCCCTTTTATAAATAATACCACAACTCAATGTACATTTCACATATCTTAAAATTCGCCGAACTACTTCTAAATGACATTTTTTTTAGATTCTCCATGTAACGACTCATGACACCAACAGAAAAAGATATATTCGGCCTTGTTATAGTTAAGTAAATAAAACTACCAACTAACCGTTGATACATCGTTGCATCCTCCAAATCTTTCTCTTCGTGAGCACACATCTTCAAATCCGGCTCCATTGGACTTGGAGTGGGTTTGCAATCACACATTCCAAATCTTTTCAGCAAATCTCTGCAATATTTTTGTTGACTTAGAAATAAGCCCTCCGTTGTATGCTCAACTTCAAGATCAAGAAAATGTTCCAATTGTCCGAGATCTTTCATGTAAAAACAAACTGAGAAATTTTCTTTTGTTCTTTGAATTTCCTCTTCAAAGTCTCCTGTAATGATCAAATCATCCACATATACAAGAATAATGGCTAGCTTAACTCCACAAGTTTTGACAAACACATTAAAATCATCATGTGTCATTGAATAATCGCTATGAGTTAGAAATTCAGCAACCTTACCATACCAAGCTCTAGGTGCTTGTTTTAAGTCATAAAGCGCCTTCCGTAACTTGCATACATATTCAGGATGTTCTCTATTCTGAAAACCCATTGGTTGATTCATATAAATGACTTTATCCAACTCCCCATGAAGAAAATCATTTTTTTACGTCCATTTGCCACAACTTCCAATTTTTATTTGCTGCAAGTGCAAGTAAAACTCGAACTGTGGTAAACTTTGCAACTGGACTAAACGTTTCATCATAATCCAATCCATATTGTTGAGAGAACCCTCGAGCAACTAGACATGCCTTGTATCTGTCAATCGATCCATCCGAGTGATACTTTAGCTTAAACACCCACTTGCAAGAAATGGGCTTAACATCATCAATTTTTGGTACTAGTTTCCAGGTTTGATTTTGTTCAAGTGCAGCAATCTCCTCCTCCATATCTTTTCTCCAATTTAGATTCTGAAATGCTTCTTCAAATGTTTCTGGTTCCTTTGCAATTCCTTCTTCAACAATTGCAGCATTTGCATACTTGGTATTTGATTTTCTGATCCTTGTTGATCTTCTCAGAGGAGTTGCAATTACTTCTTCTTCATTAAGATTTCTTTCTTTACTTGGATGTTCATACACACCTGTCTGCCAAGGACTTTGAACTATGTCTTCCACCACTTCACTATCATCATATGCATCTACCGAACTATCCAACTGTAACTGGACAGGACATTTCATCTCATTTTCAATCAGCTCTAACTTCTTCTCAGATGACCACCATGACGTCATTTCATTAAATACCACATTTCGAGATATGTAACACTTTCTTGTTGTAGGATCACAACATTTCCAACCTTTCCTTTGATTATCATATCCTACAAAAATACATTTAACATCCTTCTTGTCCATCTTGCTACGTAAATGATTTGGTATAAAAACATAGCATACACAACCGAAAACTCGAAAATGACTAACCACAGGTTTTATGTTCCACAATTTTTCAAAAGGTGAAAGAAAACATAACCTCTGCTGTGGAAGTCTATTTATTATGAATGCTGCAGTCTTCATTGCTTCTGCCCAAAAATCCCCGGGAACATGTTTTCCATGAAGCATAATTCGACAAATTTCAACCAAGTGTATATTCTTTCTCTTGGCAATACCATTTTGTTGTGGTGTATTTGGACAAGTGAATTGATGATATATTCGAAACTCACGAAGAAATCTCAAAAAATCATTAGAGATGTATTCTCCTCCATTGTCAGTACGTACACAACGAATTCTTTTTCCAATTTCTGCTTCAACAACCTCCTTGAACTCTTTGAATTTGGAAAATGTATCAGATTTATTTTTCATGAAATAAACCCATACATAACTTGAATAATCATCAATAAAAGTCACCATATACTTCATTCCACCAATGGAGGCTTGATTTACTGGTCCAAACATATCAGAGTGTATTAACTCTAGTGGTTCATTTGCTTTAAAATTAAATTCCTTGTATGGCAATTGATGAGCTTTTCCAAATTAGTACACAAAGGGAGAGTTAATTCTAATTAGTACATTCTAAGGGAGAATTGAGAATTAATTAGTACCTAGATGGAAGAGGTTAATGTTGGGCTTTGATCTTAAGTGCTTTTAGAAGTCTCTAGTGGTTAACAACCTTTGCAACCTGAGAGGGAGCTTATGATATAATCATGATCACCTTTAATCTACATCAATTGTGTTGAATTCTATTTGCATGATAATATTAATTGAGTAAGCTTGGATGTTTCTAATCCCATGTTTTTCCATACTTGAACTTTAGCACTATTCTCTTTTATTTTTAGCTATATTTACTTGTCATTTCTCTTATTTGCTATTTTCTTTGCTTGTTACTTGTTTTAGTTGCTTAATCCAAAATCAAACTCAAACCCCAATCATCTTTATAAAAGTGACATAAATATGAGCTTACGTATTTTATTAATCTCAACTTAAACTTCTTTGGTTTCGATAATATTATGGGCGGCACTTGCCACCCGAAACTCTACTTAGGACACCCGAACTTTAAAAAATAATGCAGTGAAAGTATTAAAATACCCTTATATTTAATTTATCAGCAAAATATAAAATCTTATATTTTTACTTTCTCCACCCTTAAATCGTGACCATTGTTATTAATCGCCCTAATTGAAATTATTAATGCAATAGAACATTGAAGATGATGACAGATTGATTTCAGTCTTCAAAAAAGATTCATTGTTTGCTGATAAGTAATCATCTACCCCCATCAGCAGTGAAGAATATACGTGTGTAATAATAATTTTAAAAAAATCAAGATCTAATCTTTAAATCCCAGAAAAATCAAAAGAGAAAAATGAGATCAAACAAGTACTATCAAGCACAAGCATAAGAATTATTAACGAGCAGCAAATCCTACTAGCCGCCCCTGAAAATCAAGCATCATGTTGCTGAGACGGAGATAATTCGAGTCTGTAAATTTATGAGATATATGTATTAATTATTTGCAGATCTTGTGGGTAGAACAAGAGTTACAACACTCCTTGTCAATTGGGATAGATAAGGATTGATCAGAGTTACCAACAAACTCAAGGTGATACAGTGGTTGTCGGAAAAAATGGGTTGCTGGAGCATGAGATTTCGGGTGGGTTTAGCAAATTGCATATTTTTTAATTTAAGAATTGAATATTATGCATATGTTATTTGCGCAGTGGGTATTTTAGTACTTTTACTGCATTATTTTTCAAAATTCGGGTGCCCTAAGTAGAATTTCGGGTGACAATAATATTATTCTTTGGGATATTTTTACAATGAACGAGTATTCTTACTCGTGAGTAAATAAATATTCAACTATAATTATATGATCAAATTGTAAGATAAATTATAAGTGATAATTTTTTAATAGAAAATTTTAATCATGAGAATTAAGTGATTTTTTTTATAAACTACAATTATATTATTTTTAATAATTAAAAAATATTTTATTTATAATATCATGAAAAAGAGGGGGAAAAATGTTACGTTGTTTTTTTAATGTATTTTATTAAATAAATAAAATTAATAAATAAATTATTTTTCTAATTTTATGAATTTTTTAATATGGATATACGTTAAATAATACTCCCTCCATCTCGTGTTAAAATTTACATTTTCTATTTTAATTTATCCCGAGTTAAAATTTACATTTTTTTATCAAGTGGGACCCAAACAAAACAATTATTATTCCTCGTAGGCCCACACACACCTACTAATACAAATATCCACTACACATTAAATATTATATATCTCAATCTACTATTTATTAAAATATTATATTATCTCTTAATCTCTGTGCAAAATGCAAACGTCAACGTCAAACGCGGGATGGAAGGAGTATAATAAAATAAAAAAAAGAAAGATAAAAATTTAAAATATAAATGACAAATACTTCTGTAAATCGGGTTTATACGTGAACCCTCTTTTCAACCATTACTCTTTACTACATGCAAAATTACTTTTCGAGATATAAATTATGACTCTTTTAAATGAAAAAGTTACTCTTCAAATTATTATAAAATTTGATTTATCAAATTAATCAATATTATAAAAAGGAGTTATAAAATCTGATTTATCAGATAGTAGTACATGAAAAATTACTATTTAGAGAGATGAATTATTATTTACTCCCTCCCTACGTCCGCTTTAGTTTTTTTTTAAAAGAATGAATTTTAAAAAAAAAATCCGATATTTAATATAAGACTTAATATTAAAAAAAGAATTTTAAAAAAAAGGTCCATATCTTTACGCATGCGTAATGCCTTTTAGTTACAATAATAAGCATTCTGTACAGGAATTTAACATAAGTCTTAATATTTTACACAGGAGTTTAAAAAATATTTCGAAGTCTTTAAAAATCCAAAATTAAGGGTATCATTTTTCTATTTTGGGCGTCCGCCCCCAAGGGTCTCATTTCCATTTTTATATATATGAGATTCATACACACCCACTAATACAACTAAAAAATGAGACTCACACCTCCACTAATACAACTACCCACTACACATTAAATAATAAGACTCCTTAATCCACGTGCAAAAAGCAAATAACACCCTTAAAGGTGGACGGAGGGAGTATTTAAAAAAAGTATTATTTTTCAAAAAATAATTTTTTATATTACTATATATAGAGAGTAATTTTGAAAAATAGGGTTCAAATGTGAACACATTCATACCAACTCAATATAGAAAATTAACAACAGCTAATGAACGGATTAATAGCCGCCGAACAACAGTGGATTCGCAGGTCTAAATTAGATCAGTCTCATGAAATTAAATTCGTGAGACAGTTTCACATAAAACATCCCTCATTATTTTTTTGGAATTAAAAAAAAATTATTTTTTATATTCTATAAAGTAAGAAAAATAAAGAACGTTTTATATTTTATATTTAGTAAAAAAGATATGTAAAATTATTGAATTTTGGTGTAAAAAATATGTATTATTAGAAGTCATATACTCGTGTGACACCGTTTTCATTGAATGAGTTTCGTGAACGGATAAAAAGTGATTTTTTTTATATATAAAAAGTGACATTTAATAGATGAAAAATAATAATAGTACAAAAAAATACTATTTTATAAACAGTTTATAATATAAATAAAAAGTCACAATAATTTTAAAGATTGATTACATTTTCAAAATTTAAATTTAATAAAAAGAATTGTATACACCTACAAATTATATTAACCTTATGCCACCCTTATAATACATTATATCTCACCGGTTAATATTTTTTCTCATTTTTTCCATCTTCTTTTTATGTTTATCTCTTATCAATTAATAGCATTTGATTTAACATTATAAAATTTTAAATCTATTACACCAAAACTCAAAATAAATATGTATTAACAATGAATGGTTTATTAAATACCCTTAAATCCAAATCAAACACATATCTTTCTGTTTGTTTTCAAATTTGAAATTTATTCTTTAGATTTTTAAAATAGTGCTTTGTGAATCAAAATTGATACGTGCAGCAAAAAATAAAATAAAATTATATACAGCATAAAAGTTGAAGTTATGTTGGGTAATCGAATTTATTCTTTTATATTCATGAGTAATTTTGTTTAAATGATGTATCTTAGTGTAATTATAGGTAGTAAATGTATATTAAATAAAATCATGTCTAATAAAATTATTTTCAATAAATTATTTTATATTAAATTAATTATTTAATTATAATAAAAAACATTAAAATTCCACGTAACAAGGGCTACATGCTAATAAGAATTAAAAGGAGAGCTAGTTAATTAATTTGAAAATTTTAGTGAAAAAAATTAAGATTAAATTTGAGAGCAGTAGTAATGAAACTAGTCAACGGCAATAACATCCACGAGAAGAAGATTTTCCACAATGGTAGCAGAAACGGAATCTGCACCTACAGATGTATATAGAAGTCACACAGAAAATAGACATAATTAGTATAAGTTAGAATTTTATTAATAATTTTTCTTAAAAAAAAAAAGGATCTCCTACGTAGCTAAATTAATCTAGCACTCCATTACTTATTTGAGTTAGTATGAAAAAATTGTGATTCCTCCTCATTTACACACCCTAATAATATATAAAGTATATAGAATTAGAAGGGGATCACATTATTTACACTGTAAACCGGTTCAAACACTCTAACAATATATAAAGTATATAGAATTAGGGGATCACATGATTTACACCGTAAACCTGTTTACACGAGTGTTTGTTTACTTGTTTAGATAATTATTTGTATTCATAAGCATATAATAAGTGCTAAGTATTAAAAGTGATACTATTCACATTTTTTACCCGCTTCCATGTTGATAAATGTTTTTATTTTATTGCTCCTTCCATCCCATAATTGTTGTATTGTAGTATTTTTAAGTAATAAATAAATTATAAAGTATGTTATGTGTATTAGGCGGGAGTTTTATTTTTGAAATTAAGATAACTTTTAAGGTTGTTGGTTAATGTAAAGTTTCCTATTTTGAGTGATGACACTTATTGTTGGACGAACGAAAACGCAAAGTAAGACACTTATTATGGGACGAAGGTAATATTAAATTAGATCACCAACACAATAATAATATAATGAGATTATTACTAATAGGTAGCATATGTATAGCCAAATACATTGATCTGATATAATTACTAATGAATACATAGCGTTTTTTTATTTTTTTTCCTATTTTATCCTTATTCACAACATTAATATTCAACGTCTGCACTTAAAAATATTTTAATTAAACATTAATGTGCACTAAATAAGATAAATTTGCAAACGCTTATTTCTCTAACAGCAACAACTACAACCTCTCTCTTAAATTCCAGCTATTACTTTTATTTGAACACTAATCTGCATTAATATGATCGAAAGAATGAATGAGAGATTTAAGAAGAATTATAAAACCCTTAATTTATTTAATCACGTATTTTTGTTTCTCTCTTAATAATGCACAGTAATATACATTTATATGATATTTAATCGCATATTTTTATTTATCTCTTAAAAATGACAGTAATATACATCAATATGAATATTTAATTGCGTATTTTTGTGAAAAATCACATATTTTTGTTTTATCTCTTTACTATGCACATTAATATACATTAGTATGGATATTTAATCACGTATTTTGGTTTCTCTTTTAACAATGCACACTAATGTGTGAATGTGTATTACGGGTAAAACAAAATTTAATTTTGTATTTATTAATAATTTTCTAAAGCAAATGTATAGTTTAGTAATTCTTAAATATATTTTGTATCTACTAATTACTGATCTTAATACAATTCGTTGATAATTTTTTATTAGCTTAGTGATGGTTGGTAAATTTTTACCTAAGAAAATTTAATTTCATTGGTATAAATTTTCACACTAAATATGACAAAATTTGCATTTGGTCCTCTTGCTTTTTAAAATTTTTATTATAGTAATTTTTTGTTTGATTTTTATCTTATTTGTTCAATTTTGATCGTGTCAAATTATAGTACAATTTACTTAAACTTTAATTTCTATAGGAATTTGATACATTGAATCAAAGTTGAACAAATAAGATTAAAATTGGGGGAAAATAGTTAAAATTAAAATTTTCAAAAGCAAGTGGATTTTATTATATTTAATGAACCAACTATGATAATTTCTCATGCAACAATTCCATAAGATTCCACTTTGATTTAGATTTATTATTTCAAATTTAGATTTAATAAATCTTCTATACATATACTTACAAATTATATTAAGGTTATGCCACCCATATCATACATTATCCCTTTTTAATTAATATTTGAGTTGGTGTCTTATATCTTTGAGAAAAAGTATAAGAGTATAACAAGCTGCTTTAATTAATAAAATATAATTATTTCAACCTTAATATTTTTTCTCATTTTCTATATCTTCTTTTATCTTTATCTCCTATCAATATAATATTTGATTTAACATTATAAAGTTTAAATTTATAGTAAACTTAAAATAAACATGTATCAACACTATTCATTAATCTATTTAATCACGTTGAATCCAAATCAAACACATACCTTTAGGTTTGTTTTCACTTTTGATATTAGTTTTGAAATTTTCAAGATTACCCTTATATATATTCATCTAAAAATTCTATGTATTAAGTTATTAACCCACTAACTTTAGTTTTAAAGTTTTCAAAATTATTCTTATACATTCTCTTTATGAATTAATACTCATTTTCTATCTCTGTTCTCTTATCAATAAATATATTCACATAAAAATTTATCATACTAAAAGTCCAAACTAAACATATACATTTTCTTTGTCTCACGCGACTCCTTCACACTTTCTCTATTTATCCCCCACATCAATTTACATTAAAAAATAAAAAAGCAATTTATACTTATTTTTAATTTTAATTTTAATTTTACCACACTCATTTTTCGCATAAATACCATTAATATATTTTTTCATTACCTTAAATTACTACAATATTCCCTTAAATCAACAAAATTGATATAAACAGCAATTTATTTCAAACAAAATTTGTAAAAAAATGGCAATGCTATAATTCCTTGATTGTCAAAATATAGGTAAATTGAAAACAAACTTAACCTAAACCGAAAGTTACTTTATGGAGTATATGAATAAGTTATAGTACGAGATTATGAGAGCGCTGCGCTGTAACACCACCTGTGAGAGCGCACCACCTGTGAGAGCGCTCTCACATGAGAGCGCTGCCACCTGTGAGAGCGCTCTCACACCACCACCTGTGAGAGCGCTCTCACAGGTGGCTCTCACAGGTGGTGCGCTCTCACAGGTGGTGTGAGAGCGCTCCTCTCACCACCTGTGAGAGCGCACTCACATGAGAGCGCTGCCACCTGTGAGAGCGCTCTCACACCACCACCTGTGAGAGCGCTGTGGTGGTGTGAGAGCGCTCTCACAGGTGGCAGCGCTCTCGTGAGAGCGCTCTCACCTCTCGTGAGAGCGCTCTCACAGGTGGCTCTCACAGGTGGTGCGCTCTCACAGGTGGTGTGAGAGCGCTCCTCTCACCACCTGTGAGAGCGCTCTGCCACCTGTGAGAGCGCTCTCACACCACCACCTGTGAGAGCGCTGTGGTGGTGTGAGAGCGCTCTCACAGGTGGCAGCGCTCGTGAGAGCGCTCTCACAGGTGGCTCTCACAGGTGGTGCGCTCTCACAGGTGGTGTGAGAGCGCTCCTCTCACCACCTGTGAGAGCGCTCTGCCACCTGTGAGAGCGCTCTGCCACCACCTGTGAGAGCGCTGTGGTGGTGTGAGAGCGCTCTCACAGGTGGCAGCGCTCTCGTGAGAGCGCTCTCACCACGGGTGAGAGCGCTCTCACAGGTGGCTCTCACAGGTGGTGCGCTCTCACAGGTGGTGTGAGAGCGCTCCTCTCACCACCTGTGAGAGTGCTCTCAGAGCGCTCTCACAGGTGGTGCGCTATCACAGGTGGTGAGAGGAGCGCTCTCACACAGGTGTGAGAGCGCTCCTCTCACCACCTGTGAGAGCGCTCCTCTCACCTCACCACCTGTGACCGGTGAGCACCTGTGAGAGCGCTCCTCTCTCCTCTCACCACCTGTGCGCTCCTCTCACCTCACCACCTGTGACCGGTGAGAGGAGCGCTCTCACCTCACCACCTGTGAGAGCTCTCACCTCACCACCACCACCTCACCACCTGGTGGTGAGAGCGCTCTCACCTCACCCTCACCACCGCGCTCTCACCTCACCCTCACCACCTGGTGGTGAGAGCGCTCTCACCTCACCCTCACCACCTGTGAGAGCGCTCTCACCTCCTCTCACACCACCACCTGTGAGAGCGCTGTGGTGGTGTGAGAGCGCTCTCACAGGTGGCAGCGCTCTCGTGAGAGCGCTCTCACCACGAGTGAGAGCGCTCTCACAGGTGGCTCTCACAGGTGGAGCGCTCTCACAGGTGGTGTGAGAGCGCTCCTCTCACCACCTGTGAGAGTGCTCTCAGAGCGCTATCACAGGTGGTGAGAGGAGCGCTCTCACCTGTGAGAGCGCTCCTCTCTCCTCTCACCACCTGTGCGCTCCTCTCACCTCACCACCTGTGACCGGTGAGAGGAGCGCTCTCACCTCACCACCTGTGAGAGCTCTCACCTCACCACCACCACCTCACCACCTGGTGGTGAGAGCGCTCTCACCTCACCCTCACCACCGCGCTCTCACCTCACCCTCACCACCTGGTGGAGCGCTCTCACCTCACCCTCACCACCTGTGAGAGCGCTCTCACCTCCTCTCACCTCACCACCTGTGAGAGCACTCTCACCTCACCCTCACCACCTGTGAGAGCGCTCTCACCTCCTCTCACCTCACCACCTGTGAGAGCGCTCTCACCTCCTCTCACCTCACCACCTGTGAGAGCGCTCTCACCTCCTCTCACCACCTGGTGGTGAGAGCGCTCTCACCTCACCACCTGGTGGTGAGAGCGCTCTCACCTCCTCTCACCACCTGTCCTGTGAGAGCGCTCACCACCTGTCCCGTGAGAGCGCTCTCACCACCAACGCTCTCACAGCGTCTCTCACAGCGTCCTGTGAGAGCGCTCTCCTGTGAGAGCGCTCTCACCACCTGTCCTGTGAGAGCGCTCTCACAGGAACCACCAGTCCTGTGAGAGCGCTCTCACCACCTGTCCTGTGAGAGCGCTCTCACAGGAACCACCAGTCCTGTGAGAGCGCTCTCAGCGCTCTCACCACCAGCGCTCTCAAGGAACCATCAGTCCTGTGAGAGCGCTCTCAGCGCTCTCACCACCAGCGCTCTCACCACCTGTCCTGTGAGAGCGCTCTCACCACACCACCAGCGCTCTCACCACCTGTCCTGTGAGAGCGCTCTCACCACCTGTCCAGGCAGGACCCCCGCATTGTGTCGACCTCGATCACAGTGGGGCAGTCGATGCCCGGACAGGTATGGTCGAGCCGGACGCCCTCGTTTATCTTCCGTTTCTTCGTGTCCAGAACTGTGTTCAGAATCCCTCGTCGCTTCTCGATTACGATCGACACGTGTTTCGAGATGCAGACGGTGCACATGACGTGGCTGCAGTGGAGAGGGAATATGTCGGCAGTGTCTCTGTTTTCTGTGCAGATTTCACACTCTAGTTGGGGTGATTTTGATTTTGATGATGATTCTCCCCCATTCTGTTTTTGGTTTCTTGAATGAGAAGAAGGAATGTTGATCTCCCACTTCATTTTTTGGTCTCTTGAGAGAGAAGATCAAAGAAGAGGCTATGGCTTCTTGAAGTTGCAATTCTGCTGCAAATTTGTCGTCTGAAATTAGGGTTTCATCATCATCCATGAAATTCATGGGAACATCATCATCAGTGAGTATTTCTTCAATAATCATCGTTGATCAAACACTTCTTGCTTTCTTCGATTTTCCCCTTTTACTCGCAACGATGGGATATATATTTGACCCAAAAGTTGTTTGATTTGTTTTTTATTGATTGATTTATCATAGTGAAAATATTATTCGTGAAATGTAATCTTTATACAGAATATATTAATGTATGTTTGGAAAAAGGAATCAAGGAAGTGAGAAAATATCGGTACGTATGGTGTATCCTGGAATATATGGACTTATATCCATCCCTAATTTAGCTAAATTTTCTCCAATCTTAACCATTTATAATATCTATAGAGTTAAGAATTGTATGTTATTTATTACCTCTAATACTCTTAATTTTATTAGTATTTTCATTTGACTATATACTACTCCTTTCGGATGGAGCAAACGATTGCTTTATTTTATTATAAGGTAAGGTCTACCGTTTTGTATTAGGTAGTATTCACACAAAATAATAAATACTCCCTTCGTCCCTTGGTAAGAGTCTCATTTGCTTTTGAGCACGTGAATTAAGGAGTGTTATTATTTAATGTGTAGTGAGTAGTTGTATTAGTGAGTGTGTGGGCCCCATGTTTTAATTGTATTAGTGGGTGTGGGTGAGTTCCATATGTTCAAAAAAAGAAATGGGATCCTTTGGAAGGACAACCAAAATGATAAAATAGGACTCTTACATAGGGATGGAGGAATTATATATTTTTACTAATTGCACATATTAAATTAGTACAACTACTAACTACTCATTAAAATATTATATTTATTAATTTATTACACATTAAAATTTGAAGTAATTGAAGACAGTACCAGCTGAATTAAGGAAAAAATTTTTGTCTCAATTTTAAGAAGACATCTTTTTTATATTCAAATTGATGAAACCCTTTATACGAATATATTCAAGTAATATAATTTTGAGTGATGAGAGATAAGAAATTTCAAGTTAAGATTATGAGCCAAAAAAATTCTGAGTTAAAGAATCAAATAATGCGAGTTAATGATTTTTAAAATTAACATCCTTCGAGTTAGTGAGTCAAATAATTTTGAGTTAATGTTGTCTGAGTTAATGTCTTGAGTAAACATAAAGATTTTTAAGTTAATGATTCGAGTAAGGCGTGTTAATAGTATTTTTGAGTTAACATTCTTTGAGTTAATGAATAAAATAATTTCAAATTAATGATTCAAGTAAATGCAATTTTGAATAAATGTCTTTCGAATTAACCATTCGATCAATTTTCTAGTAATACGAGTAAAAGGCGTTCGCGTTAAATACTACATTACTTGAATTAAGAGTAAAGGATTTTTTTGCCAATTAGGATAGAAAAGGATATGTTCTTATAAAATTTAGGATAACAAAGTATCTCTCTTTTTCTGTGTAGTACGGACTATAATTTTTTAGACAAAGACTTGGGTGAGACCGTCTATCATAAGGGCTTACGTGAGACGATCATAAAGTGACAACTTTTATACAGAAAAATGATAATAAATTAATGAAAAGTTATGATGTAATTTCATAAACAAATTTATAGTATAAATAAAAGGTGATAAAATTTTATAGAAATTAAAGTGATAACATTTTATAGTGAAAGTGATAATTATTTTAAAAGGTGAAAGATGATATCACGAGACGGTCTCACGCAAGAAATATAAAATAAAGAAAAAAATATAAAGAGTAAATTGGAAGTTACTAAAAATATGATTTTCTAAATTTTGAGGTATTGTTGAATATTTGCATGTCGCCTGTGTAGCTCAGTGAATGGATTTAAATATTTGAATTAATGAGTTTTTAAGGACGTAAAAATAGGTTAATTATCAATTGCCTGAAATTTTTTTCTATCAATTCTGAATTCGATAAATATGAAACTATTATTATAAGATTTAAAATCATTAAATTAATTAAAATAATATAATAATTTTGAATACTAATTAAAGATAAATTTATACGATTACGTTATACATTTTTCAATATTTATATGATTTTAGTTTCTAAATCAATAATATTATATATTTCGGATCCTATAATAAAAATTCAAATCCCTATAAATAACATATCTTTCGGATCATAAATTAAATTTTTTAAAAAAACTGCAATTAATTCTCTTAATTTGAAGTAAATGTTGTACACGTGGTGGGCCTATTTTATATTTAATAACTTCCAGTCTTCTGGACCCAAAAATGGTTTGTCCCGCTGGGCTCTGCATTAGCCCAATAGAGCATGGATATGCCTCTTCCAGATTTCCACTAATTCAAATCATTTAAAAGTTGGAATGTAATTGAGTTCACTAAAAAAATTATTTTTTACCAACGGAATATTCCATTGGTAAAAGTCTTAATTCTATTTTTAAATTAGTTTATCAATGGATTAGCAACAGAATCCGTTGGTAAATTTTCATTGGTAAAATGGTGGCTGGTAAATTTTTAGCAACGAAAAATGAATTCCGTTGGTAATCCATTGCTAAAAATTCCGTTGGTAATTTATATAAATATTTCCTTGGTAATCCGTTGGTGAAATAGAGAATAAATCCGTTGGCATTCCATTACTAATAGAAAAATGTCATTTTGGTTGATAATCCATTGGTAATAACCAACAGATTGAATTCCGTTGTTAAATTCCGTTGCTAAAAAAATACTCCCTCCGTCCGGATTCAAGGGTTCCATTTGTTTTTGGGCAGGGAAATTAAAGAGTATTGTTATTTAATGTGTAGTGGGTAATTTTATTAGTGGAGGTGTGGGTTACATTTTTTAGTTGTATTAGTGAGTGTGTGTGGATAAAAAAGAAAATGAGACCCTTGGAGCGCGGACGTCCAAAATGAAAAAATAATACTTTTGAAAAAGCGGACGGAGGAATTACTTTTTTTTAGTGGTTAAATCAGATTTATATAATGTGGGCAATTAGGCCCTTAGAGTTTACTCAAAATTAACCTATCACACAAAAATTTTCACTTTTAATTTGATATATAGATTAAGAAAGTGTAACTTTAAAAAATAATAATAAATGTTTTTATAATAAATAAATAATAAAGTATATTAAGTAGAGGTGATTCTTTTATAATTAAGGTGTAGAGTATGTAAAAGAGATAAACAATTTTACATGTGAATCTGATTCACGTGCGAATCCTATATTTACTAATTACTCTTGTACTTACACATAAAAAATTAATTTTTAGAGAGATAAACTATTATTAATTTTATAAATGAAAAAAATTATATTTCAAATTCTTGTATATATGTTGATTTATCGATTACTTTTTATTACATGAAAAATTATTATTTTTTAATATATGAAAAATTACTCTTTAGAGAAAATTACTATTAATCATCTGAATAATTTTTTTTTAAAAAATTTACTTTTAAAAAAAGTAATTTATTATGTACTAAAGAATTATTTCAAGTATCAAGAGCTTCTCGTGTAAATTTGATTCACAATAAACTCAATCAACAGTGATAAAGCTCTCAAAATTTTAACTTGTAAAAAGTTGTAATCATATTTAAATAGTAAAATTAAAAAATATAGCATTAATTAATTTCATTTCATCTCGTTATATTGTAGAAATATTAATCTTCAATATTAACATCATGTCCAGAATCCAGAGGGGAATTGAACCATAAAAGAAAATAAAAAAATAAAATACACAAGCACAATTTCATTAATTAGGCTTCATATATTTGCAGATTATTTAAAATATTAACATGAAACAAGATCTCCAGCTGCTAATCTTGCCCTCAAATCCTTTCTCAATATTTTTCCAGATGGATTCTTTGGGATTGAATCAGTGAAAAATACACGATGGATTCTCTTGTAGAAAATAACCTGTAAGATCAAAAGTAATGATTAATTATATATTAAGAAAGATTAAAATAATAAAAAGAAAATAAAAAATAAAAAAAGACCTGTTTGGAAATAAATTGTTTGATCTCTTCCTCAGTAATGGTGGATCCATTTGTTTTAACAATAAAGGCAACAGGCACCTCTCCTGCTTGCTCCTCTTGCATTCTGCAATTATTAATTTAATTAGGTAACTTTGACAATTTGCAAAATTAATTAAATTGATCTTATATTAAAACAATGAGTAATGATTTTAAGTTATTTTTTCTAATACAAATTACTTTGTAACAAGAAAAAGTAAGGTTTGATAGAAATGCAAATGAGTCATGCAGGGTTAATTTATATGAATCTTAATTTATTATTTTTATTGGAAATACAATCATACTATATTAACTCTTTAACTTCTTTATTGTTTAGTACTTATTCAACTTCATCGCAATATTTGAATATACTAAAGAACCCATCTCATATTCTCATGATTTTATATTAATTGTCCATTCATCTCATGAAAAAGTAACTATATAGAGTACTTAATTAATTTCAACTTTAATTCCTAAAATGAGAATTATATAGTATATTATATTATTACTTAATAAAATAAAATGGGGTTAACTTACGAGACGACTGCAGCATCAGAAATGCAAGGATGATTAAGGAGGAGGGCTTCAAGCTCAGCTGGAGCAACTTGATAGCCTTTGTACTTGATTATTTCTTTGAGACGATCGACGATGAATAACTCATCGTCGTCGTCGATGAACCCTATATCGCCAGTGTGCAACCATCCTTCTTTATCTATTGTTCTCTCTGTTGCTTCCGGATCATTTAGGTAACCTTCAAAATTACTCAATCGAATCGGTCATCAAATCAACACGAATTTCAAAATTAAAATGTAATAGCATTTTAGTTCAAAATTATTAAATGATTGATAGAAAAGTGATGATCATGTAAGTGAATTATATTATTCATAGTTTGTAGGATATAATATAAAAAATTAGTATTATAGAATTTTAAAGAAACAACTAATTGAGAAAAATGGTGTTACACATTGGGTTGTTCTTTTTCTAAAATATATTAACATAACTTTTAACTTTTCTTTTAATCAATACTTGCTCACTTGTCATAATAAAGTAACAAATAAAAAATTGAGATGCATAACAAATTCAAGATCAAACAACATTTTTAAGTCTTAACATAGTTATTAAGTGGTATTTTATTTTCTTGTCATCTTTGTCCCCATTATTAATTCTGCAACGAATTCAATCCAATATTAATGGCATCCCTATCCTTCACTTTAATATTGATTTCTATTTTATTAGCTATTTTGATGTTTTATTAAATATTATTATTTAACAAAAAAAAAAAAAGGATATCGTGCAGTATAATGATTTGATCTATAAGTAGGTGGTGGAGTGGTGAGATCTACTCACTCCATTACCAATCTTCATACTACATACCAACTTTTGTGTGTGTCATGTTGACGTGTGTGATGACGACTTGCTGATGATGACTTATGGTTTTTGCAATTTCATTTTTATTCCCATAAATAAATTTCAGAGTTTAATATAATAAATTGGGTATCTGTTTTTAAACGTTTATTTTGTAGTATTTTATAAAATATTTTTATAAAATTACTATTCACCTCCCATAAAAATAAACAATAAAATTAATAAAAAAATCCCTAAATTTTATATTTACAATGTTGATGCAGATTATTTCACGGAAGTATATTATACGTTATTTTTTGAAAAAAAAAATTTGACTAATTACATTATTACACAACTGAAACACACATGGCAATAATGGCATGCATAATTATGCAATGGGGCATTAAACACTTTAATAAGTTTCGACTTAAAATAGAATTTATACACAACCACTTTTTCGGCAACCTTTCTATATAACTTGGTATAAGATTTTCTTGAACATTTACCTAATTCTAAAGGTGACAATTTTGCAACATTGAAAACGATACTACACTTTATTTGAGAGGTAATATAGTATTTTTAGATAATAAATAAATTATAAAATATGTTATGTGGATTAAGTGAAAGGGGGTAAATTAATAATTAAGATAATTTTAATGTTTGGATTAATGTGTATTTTGTTGTGGTGAAGTTTAATGGGAAATAAATAAAAATAGAAAGGATTAAATTTAATATGTAATCGGAGAATAATAAATTAGAATTTGGATGGTCTCGTGGAAAGTAATCAACCCTACTTATAAAATCACTGATTAAAGGCTCAATGTCCACCTATTGAAGACTATAATTATTAACGTTATGTTGAACTATCCTCCTCCCGTCCTAATAAAAACTTTACTTCCTCCGTTCCTCACCAATGGTTTCTTTTTTTCATTTTGGTCGTCCCACCCAAAAGGTTTCATTTCCTTTTTTATACACATGGATCCCACACTCACCCACTAATACAATTAAAACATGAGGTCCACACTCCCACTAATACAACTACTCACTACACATTAAATAATAATACTTCTTAATCTACGTGCAAAAAAAGTAAAATGCACCCTTGGTGCGGGACGGAGGGAATATAATTTACCGTACGTTTTGAATTATCTTCTCATATAAAAAAATTAAAAGTCTATACTCCACCCGTCACAGATAAATATATTATATGATTGTATTTTGTATGTAGATTAAAATATAGTATAAGATTTTAATAGTTAGTTATATTTTAGTTGTACTTTTATCCTTTTGACAAATTATATAATATATTGTAGAATTTTAGAAGTATTTGATTTTAGCGTGCAGAATATACTTGATAAAATTGAAATTTATATTTTAAAATTAGACAAATTAAAATGGCAAACGTACAACTATATGGAACGGATGAAGTAATATATTTTAATTTTTAAATTATCTATCTCACATGATATAACACGGAAAGTTTTTAAATGAATTTTTTTACAACTCCGTGAAAAGTATTCTAATTTCACGACACACACATATAGAAGACAGATCGAGTGTAGAAAAAAGTACAACTCTTCGTAATGCTTTTGAAAACGGTACTACTCCATTCGTCACATAAACTTACCCAGTTGTGTACTAAGTTTTTGTGAAGGATCATGAGGGAATACAAGTCATGTTTTGGCAACCTTATTAGTCTTTTTTCTCTTTATAGTTATTTAATTTTCGTAGAAATCAGTTCAGACATTAATTAATTTTACTAATTAATTTAAATGATAATAGTACCATTAAAATATAAAAATAACAAATAGGAGTATGAATTCTTGCGTGATAGTTATGCTACTTTAATTCTCACGTAATGTTTTACCTATATATTATCCCTATAATTAAATACTCATATTTAGGCATCCTTTTTTAAGCATAATTTTGATTTATGAAAAGAAAAAAAAAAAGAAAAAAAAAGATATGTACCTTTCATGATCTGATCACCCCTAATGCAAATTTCACCGGGTTGATTGCGACCAAGTGAAGCGCCTGTTTGGGTGTCCACAATTTTCATTTCAGCATTTCTTACGACGGTCCCGCATGCACCTGATTTTATCTCAAACGGCTCTTTTGCAAATGCCAAACACATCGCTAGCACCGGCCCTGCTTCTGTCATTCCATACCCCTACAAATTTAACCAATTACACTGTGTCATATAATGACTTCTGAGAGAAAAAAAAAGTGATAATATTTAAATAAAAAATTATACTTAATTGATAAAAAATAATGATGTTACAGTAAATTATTTAATGAATAATTTATAATATAAATGAAAAGTGATATACTAATATTTTAAAATCAAAATAATAGTAACATTTTTAATAAAATATTAAAAATTGAAATTTAATTAGGAAAGTGTAAATTTGTCTTAGGTTGAGATGATCTCACACAAGATTGTCCCAACTACTATAGCTTTTTTTTTTCTTTACAAAAAAAATCATTTCCAGCCTAGAAATTATTTCGTCATGATCAACACGTGGATTCATTAATTGTGGTGCAAAATTATTTCAATTTCTCAAAGTATTTTGGTAGGAAATATTGCAACTTGTTTTATACGACATATTTGTGTGTATTCAAACGAAACAATTAAAAGTGATATTGTTTGTCTGTCTACTATCATATTCACCCTCTAAAAATATAAAAATTTCCAAAAAAAATAATACTCAATGCTTCATCTTTTAAGAATAAGAGTCTTATTCTTAAAAATAACATAAATAACTTATTTTATTATTTATTATTAATTAAATACAATTTTATATTCAAAAGTCAATCTAGTTGGTGAAAAAAAAAATTATTTTACCATAAAGGTGAAAAACTTCCAAAGAGAGTACAATATGATTTTAAACATGTTTTCCAAAAAAAAAAAAAAACAAAAACAATTATTCTTCATTACATTTTAAATTGCGGGCTTTTACTTTTTCCATACTCCCAAAATAAAATAATACATAATATTGATAATCTTATGTTAATATATACTACAATGTTATTACAAACTTTTCATATTTTTTTAGTCAAAATCATCAATATCCTACTCCCTCCGTCCCATAGAAGTTGGTATATGGGCACGGAGATTAATGAATATAATAATTTAATGTAAAGTGGAGTAAAGTGAAGTGAGAGAAATAATATTTAATGTGTAGTGGGTAGTTGTATTAGAGGTGATATGTGGGGCCTATGAGAATAGATTAATTGTTTTTTGTGTGGGTCCATGTATTAAAAAGGAAATGTGTCAACTTTAGTGGGATAAATTAAAAAGGAAAGTGTGTCAACTTGTATGGGATGGAGGGAGTATATTTTATTCTATAATAAATTATCAAAAAATTTCATTATTTTATTCTATAATAAATTATCCAAAAATTTCATTTCTTTCGTATAAAGTTTTTTTTTAAACCACGTGTAACTTAAAAGTACGATGCAAATATAACCATTCCAAAATTACTGGATTAAAAAACCAATCACGATGCAAATAGTAATTGATTATATCACTAATTTGGTTGATAAAGTCATGTTCAATTTAGGTATATTTATATTAAATGGGAAAGATATTCATTTGTGTCCAATCCCAAATGCACATCCGCCTCATTATATATGACAAACAAAAATTAATTCCATCATATCTAAATAAAGTAAAAAGCGCCTCACATTATAGTAATAGTACTATTTCATTAATCTAAATAATTAATTTATTTATAAAATAAATAAAATTTACCTGGCCAAGTTTCGCATTCGGGAACTTATTCCGGACAGCCTCCTCCAACTCCTTCCCCAGCGGCGCCGCCCCTGACATCACCGTCCGTACAGACGAAAGGTCATATTTGTCCACCACCGGACTCTTCACGATGGCTAAAACTATGGGCGGCACGAAGGGCCCAATCGTCACTTTATATTTCTGAATCAGCTCAAGAAAAGGAACGATGTCGAATTTCTGCATGAGCAGGATCGCAGCCCCGACCCGCAACCCGCAAAGCAAAACGGAGTTCAACGAGTAAATATGAAACAGCGGCAAAACGCAGAGCATGACGTCGTTTTTGTGCATATAGAGATTCGGATTCTCGCCGTCAACCTGCTGAGCAACGCTCGTCACCAGCCCCTTGTGCGTCAGCATCACCCCCTTCGGTAGCCCCGTAGTACCGGAAGAGTACGGCAGGGCCACCACGTCCCCCGGACTGACCTCCACTGCCGGCATGTCATGCTCGTCCGTGGAGGTCAGTCGGAAGAACTCCAGGCACTCACCCGGCGGCGGAGCATCCACGCACATGACCATTACGCCGTTCTCGGCGGCGTAATCCCTAACTTTTCCGACGTGGCACGACTGCGTAATGATCAGCTTAGCGTTGGAGGCCTTAGCTTGTTTGATGACCTCTGCAGGGGTAAAAAAGGGATTTGCCATTGTCGAGATGGCGCCGATGTGGGACGCGCCGAGGAAGGCGAAGACGAATTCCGGTGAGTTAGGAAGGAGGAGCATGATGGTGTCGCCGTGGCGGAGGCCGAGTTGACTCAGCCCCGCCGCGACTTTTCTCGAAGTGAGCTCGACTTCGTCGTAGGTGTAGACCTCATGGGTGGCGCCATTGATGAGGCACGGCCTGTCTCGGTGGTCGGAAATGTTTTGAAAACAATAAGAATGTAATGGGAGGTGTTTCGGGATATCGATATCTGAAAGTTTTGATCGGAAAATGACGTCATTCTGTGTTTTCACAGTTTCCATTTTGGAGGTCATTGGTGTCAAGTTGTTTGTGTGAGTTGAAACCTGAAAGGAATGATGAAAGTTTGGAGTATAAATATGGGCATGTTTTGGTGAGGGTTGGTGAGGAGGGGAGTTGATGGGGATTTTGGGTTGTTCAGGGGTAAATTGGGGAATTTAGTATGGTTTTATAAGGGTAGTGATCAGGGGTGTGGTTGGTGAGAATGAGTGGAGGGGTTGGGTGGGGTAAGGGGTAGGATGGTCAGGACAAATTAATGGACGATCTCATCGTAATCAATTGTCCATAATGAAATTTGATTTTTATTTACTTCCTGATTAGCAGATTAAATGATGATTACACGTATTTAATTAGGTTCCTTATATATATTTATAAAAAATTGGGTTAATTACACGTATTTAATTCCTACACTTTTTTGCAATGGTAATGATCTAATTAGATATGTTTATTAATTTAGCTTACCAAACCTTCTGATTAGTAGACATAATATAATTAAATCGAATAGTTTATAGAATAGTATTAAGTTTGGGTTTTTAAAGTTAGAAACTAAGAAAATAACTTTCTAAGAAGAAAAAGTTAGAAAAAGTTATGAAAATATTTGACCTTCTAAGCAATTTTCTTTTGGTTTATTACTTGAATTTATCAACATCGATTTATGATAATTATAATCAGATTCCGTAGTACATCAAATAAACCTCCACTTCCAATTTCAAACTTTCTTAAAATATTTACTCCCCATATCCCGCTTAAACAGTCTCATTTGTTTTTCACAAGTAATTCATTCGCCTCGTTAACGTTGACGTTTGCTTTTTAAACGAAGATTAAGAGATATAATATTTTAATGTATGGTAAGGTGAAAGAAATAATATTTAATATAAAGCGTATAGTTGTATTAGTGTTGTATGTGGATCCTATATAAAATAATTATTGTTTTGTGTGGACCCAATTTGATAAATAAAGAAATATAAATCTTGGGACAACCAAAATGAAAAGCGTAAATCTTAACGCCGGACGTTTAAGAAAAAATATTTTTAACTAATTTTATTGACTTTTTAAGGATATATTGTGGTATTTTTTAGTTAATAAATAAATTATAAAGTATGTTATGGTGTTGGGTGGGAGTGATATTTTTTAAAAATTAAGATAACTTTTGAAGTTTTTGATTACTGTAAAATTTCTTTTTTTGGATGATGAAAATAAGTGTGGAACTGGCAAAAATGTAAAGTGTAAACATAAGTATTGAACAAAGGAAGTATATTGTATTAGTGAATGTATAATAGATAATTGGACTCTATATTTAAATTGTATCAGTGGATTTCATGTGTTTATATAAACTCTTTGAAATGTAAATAGAAAAAAAAAATTAAAACAGGCTGAGGACTGAAAAAGTAGTGTATTTAATGAATTGTAGGAAACAGGTAACAATGGACTTTTTTTTTTAAATAAAATAAAAATGAGGGTACTTTTTACCCTTTCCTTTTTTAACAATTTTTAAAAAATATATATCTCATTTCATTACAAAGATTATATTATATTTATTTATATTACAAATTCATGAAATAATTTCCTCCATCACTACACTTTTTATTAATTCAATCATAAAAATTAATAATAATCTATCATTATAAAAATGTGACACTATAACATTTGCTAGTACTATTTCATCTGCTTTATTAATATTATATGACGTCATCTCATATAGTTTTGACGTCATAAAATAGAAGAGTATTTCCCATTGTATTTGTGGGTAGAAATTTTCTATAGAAGCTGACATTTACCAAAGCAGCATTAACCTAACGCTGAAATTTGACAGCAGAAAACGTCTTGTTTGACGGTCTTTCATACGACGACGTTTGAACTTACATGACGGCGTCGTCTGATATGACGTGGCAGCCTCAGGATCATTAATTGGGTATTACGTCGTCTAATATGACGTTTGTACGTAACATGACGGCGACGTCTAATATGACGTGGCAGCCTCATGTTTGTTTATATTTGAAACATATTATATTGCTAAATTTATAATAATAGTCAATAAATTAGAGCTAAATTTATTTTTTACCATGTAATTAAGATAAACTTTGATTTTTACTCAAAAAAATAAATGGTTCAATTTTATCCCATAACTAATGAATTTTTTCAATTTTTAATTAAATTTCGTAGGAAAACACTAATTTCGCTAGAAAACCCCACGTGCACCGCACATGAGGCTTCAATTTAGGGGTTTCCGCCTGGTTAATCGACAAATTTTTAATGATTTTGAGCCAATGAATCCGCCATGTCATATCTCATCTAATTTTTTTATCACATCATCTTAACATTTTAATTAAACTAGCGTTTTAACCTGTACGGTGCACGGGGTGACGTTATGACAATAATATTATTTTTTGTGGTAAATTTAAAGGATTTAAAATGAATAATTGTTTCTTATTGAGAAATTTATTTATAAAGGACTGTAGGTACAAAAAATGATTTTGGGTACGGGCTACTAATTTGATACTCGTTGAATTAATTAATTATTAAGAGTTTTATCGCGTAAAACCTCTGTTTACATAACACTGTAAATGAAGTTCCTATTAGGAGGTAGGAATGTGAAGAAAAAAACTTTGATTAAATTAATATAAAGGCAAAATGACGAAGCAAACTCCAAACAAAATGTTAATATAGAGTAAAAATAACAATGATATTCACAACTAATTGTTGGATTGTATACTAAAAGTCTTGCTTTTGGTATGAACAATGTTTATGATAATATTTGAAATGAAAATCATGTGATCAAACATTTGCAATTATATTGTTGCAAAAGTCCATTTACTTTATATTGTAGATAATGTGGTATGTGGCGTCGCATGGAAGATCATATTATCAGCTCCTTAAAAAGTATAAACAGATATTCACAACCGAGATAGACGAGACTATCTATCGGTATGGTTGTAGTGTGATTTGGCAGTAGTCTGTCTTGACTATAAAATTGCACTAGTGCACTTTGTGTGTATTGAATAGGACTGTCGTTGAGATCGTTCACTTTATACTGACTATATAATAGAACTTGATCTCTGTTATTATTAATGTTCGTACTCTTAATCCCTATACAATAACCTCGACACGTAAGCTAGTATTTATTTCTTTAATTCATCAACGGGTGAGATTTAATAGTTATTTATTTCTTTAATTCATCAATGGGAGAGATTTAATAGTTAAATCAATATGCTCGGTGAGTTGGGAGATGATGCTGTCTCTATGGTGTGCTGTTGATTGTAGAAGGAATCTGTGTCCTAACGGAATTGGTTGATGATGTCCCCTTGAGGAGCTCATAATGATTATCATGTAAACTCTGCAGGTGGATTTATTCCGGCATGATAATAAGATTGAGCGTTACTACTCTTGGTAATTATATTAATTAATGGAATTATCATTAACTTAATTAATTAATGGGCATTAAATCTTACACACGGGGAGATTAACGGGCTCATAATAAGGAGTCCATAAACGTAATTTTGAATTAGGGTGGCAGTGCAGTAATACTTCTTTAGTGGAATGATTTATTATTATTGGACTTAAGTATAAGTTTTGGGTTAAAGTTGGATGCTTAAGCCCAATGGAGGCCCAAACCCTAATTTCTCCTCCTGGTCCCTTTTGTAGCCTATATAATAGTCAATCTCATCAATCCGAAAATAAGTTTGACACGCATAAACACGTGAAAGACATATTAGGGTTGTAGACTGAGATCGTCTTGTATATCGTAATGTCAAGACGTGGCTTAGGAATACAATAGAAGATCAGAATGTCGTTTGCTGTTTCTGTCCGCCAATGTCCATGATTTTTATAAAATCATGTGTAAGTCCAATCTGGATGTGTGACATATTGACAGAAAGCCACGGAAGAGATGATCGTTTTGGCGCATAGATCACTCCAATCGGAGATTGAATGAGGAAGTTATGGCCAAAACTGCGGGACTGCGCAGTCTGCCGGCGAGAATCCTTCTCCTTCAACATACCCTAGTGAAAGGTAATTCGATTCTTCACTTTTGCTTCCGCTGCTGTAGAATTGCATGGAACCCTAACGGTTCACTTTAATTAAAAGATTCTAAACGCCAACAATTGGTATCAGAGCGTAGGTTTTAAGACTAAACGTGACACGTTGGGCTAGGGTTTATGTGAATAATGTGATTTATTCTTGAATAAAGATCGCATGTTGATTATTAGGGTTTTGGTTTATTGATTAAACAATGGATAACCCTATGATAGTCCTTTGTGAATTATTCGTATACGTTTGTGTATCATCGTTAAAACCTTGTGCCTTCATGGCTGATGGTTCATGATTACCATATTTGCACACATTTGTCCACATGGTATCTTGCGATGGCAACTGTTTGTGAGAGTGAAAGGGAGTGTGGTGGTGTATTGCTCTTCCACGGTGAAAGGTATGCTTGTTGTCGGAGTGATGACTTCCGGCGAGACAAGCAGCAGGGCCCAATGATTGGAGGCTTCTGCGGTGTTAATACGCAGCGAGATGACGGCTTAAATCCATGGATGATGGAACAGCGTGGGTTGTTTTGAGCAAACCATGTACAGTCGGGGCCTGGTGATAGCTACAGGCGTTGGGTTGCAAGGCTAGCGTATGGTTATCTTGCGGCAGAAAGGGTCTGGCGATGATGGTTGACTCCCGACAATAAACCTGTGATCTCCGCACGATGGGCGGCCGGTGAAGCCGCTGGGCGGGTCCGCGATGGGTATGCGTCGCCACCACTGTTAATGCTTAGAGCTTCAGCCGGTTGAGTGGACGACGTGTTTCGCGGATTGCATACAGCGGCAGTCACTCACCGGTGATGATGACCGGCGACGGGCGGCAAGGCTTAGCATCGGAATCAGGAACATGCGACGGCGGCGGTGGAGTCAGTCATGGTTTCGAACTTGTCCGCATGTAGTTTCGGGCGAGCCTGGATGAGGTTTAGATCGAGTCTCGCTTAATGTCCGATTGGGTTTACACGTTATTCGGGGTGAGTTGACGTTTTTCGAGCTGGCTGATGGTATTTCCGAGAGGGTCTGCAGTTTTTCCGACGAGTCTGATGCAATTTCCCGTTGGGATTGGGTGTAGTTCGGGGCTAGTCTATAAGGAGGAGCCTTGATTCCTTCGGTGCTGACATGGCGCGAACAAAAGTGAACCAGGTAGGAATGGATTGCATGACTGGAAAGGCGCGGTCCCGGATAAACTGACAGGTGTTGCCGGTGGGAATTCTGCTCGGCATGGGCATGATCAGTGATGGAAATTTTGGCATGCTTATGCTAGGATGTTGAAGCCTGAACAGAAAACAGTATGGCATTCACTGCTTGATCGGAGTCGTGTCGTTGTGGGCTTCAGAAATCAACGATCTGGACCAGAGTGGAACACACTCGCCGGATTATGGAGGTCGGACGACAGCCATTCATGGTTTTGCTGCCGTGTGACATGGTTGGCTGCGGTCCATTTTTTCGGTGGCTCAGTCACTGGAACCCAGCGAGGCAGTCTGCAATTACGGTGAACAATCTCATTCCGGCGGGCGATGACATGGCGAGGCAGGAGGGTGAAGCTGATCCACTGTTAGAAGGGTGCAAACGGTGTGCTCTCCGGCAGCGGACGGTGAAAACTGTAGGATTTCCGGCAGGTATTAAGATGGCTGGAGCAGGCTGCTACATGGCTGGAATGACATTGCTTCAGGCGACGGGATTCTGGCGGCCAGATGCTTGGAAAGAGGGACGTCGGAAATCTGGCTGGGGTGCTTTCAGACCGACGATTATCTTATTTTTCCGACGAGTATTGGCTGGGATTGATCGGCTGCAGTGGTTACTATTTGCAGCAAATCCGTGTATGGGCTGTTTGGCTTAGGCACAAGCTATACCTACTTCTTGTGCAAGCCATTCCTTTTTTTTTTGCTTAAGAGTGTTGACCAAGTCAACATTTTTTTAGTCAATTTTTTTATTCCTTATATATAATTGCTATAATTGTTTTATTTATTAATTATTGTTATATATTTGGAAGTTTGTGCTATTTGATTTACCGTCTTATTTGCCGTAATAATAGCATGCTTATTTGCATAATCATATCTGTTATATTGTATGCATGCAAAAACTCTCTTGTTAAAATAACTAAGTGGGAGAGAGATTGATCATGATCCCACGGCCTCCATTATTGATTTATTAAGTGATGCAAATAAGCTTATGAGTCAGTTTTAGTGTCTTCCTCCCCAATTGATGAGTTTTATTTGTGGATCACTGGAATAAATTTTATGAAATAATTATTATTTATAATGTGATGCAAATAAGCTTATGAGTCGGTTATAGTGTCTTCCTCCCCAACGGATGAGTTTTATTTGCGGATCACTGGTACAAATTAATAATTGATGGTTATAGGAAATTATTTGAGCGCGTGTGGACTTCTCCAACTGTAAGGCACACAAGCTTGGGTAACGTACTTAGTATCAAATAATTGTATACACTTAGGTGCAATTAATATGTATCCTCCCCAAAGGAGTCACTGCTATTAAATTGCATGGCTAAAGGACAACCGACTATTAATCATTGAGTCATAAGGTTAATTATGATATATGGAATTAATGTATAAAATCTTCTCTTGCGAATGTTCCGGTTTGTATACGTCCACACTAACGTGGCATGCAAATTCACGGTGCTTGAAATGTCGGTAAATTTATTTTATATTGTTTATTGAGGGAATCAATATAAAATTCAAATTCGAAGAGTTTGATCGTCGTATTTATATATACTTGATTCTCTGAATTTTTGAAAATTTATTTCACTTATTGTTAACTAAAAGAAAATAAATTTAATTGTCCAAAATAATTGATTAGAAAGGAATCTTGATTTTAATTCTTATTGTTTAGGAAAATTAAAATGTGTTCTCACTTAGGATGTCCTCTGATGCCTATTTACGTCTTTAGTGAAGAGGTGAGAGGTTCGTAGAAATATGATGGTCTCATGCGACTCTTCGGATACTTAAGTAAGTTAAAGAGGCAAGAGGTCATGGTTAAACTTGATGAATGTATTGAAGATACTTGGAATAGAAATTGAAGGGGGAAACCTAGCTCAATTTATTTTCATAGTTCGCCTTAACATTTTGAACAAGTCTCACCAAAATTACAAGAGGTTGTATATGGTGGGAAACTTCTGACAAAACGTATGGCGAAGGAAAGCCAATTTCATCAAAAGGTGAACAAGGACAGTGCCTTATTCACTAGTTGTTGAAGCATGATTAGTGATGGAGTTTACTGACACTTTGTTTGTAAATACCGAAATTACTAGCTTGCAACTAAGTGATGATGAGATTATTGAGTACATGGGTAAACTACAAAAATAGTGGTCGTTGCAGTGAGAGTTGTTTATTTATCTTTTGATAGGAATAAACGTTTGATTTTGAGAAATTGTCTTCACGTATGTTTTCATAGAAAGAATTTCATTTTGGTTCTATGCATTAACGGATAATAATCTGTTATGGTACGATAATGACAATTTGTACATTCCTAAATCATGTTAATTCCAAGGATGCAATGTTTAGTAATTAATAAGGCATCTTCTAATTTTAGTAAGAGAAATGAACCTTTGGAGATGAACTAAGCATACCTTTGGCATCTAAGACTAGATCATTTTACTTAAGTACGATTCGAAAGTTGATAGCCGATGGACCGTTAGATTTATTGGAAGTGAAAACTATCGAACTAGCGAGTCTTATTTTGAAGTAAAAATGATTAATTGCCTTTTTCAAGGCAAAGGGGTATAGAGCCATGAAAAGATATGTTGAAAATAGTTTATTCTGATTTAAGCGATCCTAAGATTATCCTTTCGAGAGGTGGTTATTAGTGTTCGTCATTTTATTTGACGATTATTCTATAAATAAGATATATTTATTTGATACACTGCAAATTTGAATACTATGATTAAATTCAAGAAGTGCATGACTGATGCAATGAAGCGTCATAGAAAATATATCAAGCCACTGCGATCTGATCGTGATGGCGAGCACCTCTTAGGATAGTTTAGGAGCTGTTAATCAGTAGATGAGATTAAATCTCAAGTTGTCTATACCGGGCAAACCCCAGCTGAATGATGTGGTGGTTAGAAGGAATAATACTCTTATGGAAATGGTTAGATAGATGATGAATTATTTGAAATTACTAAATTTATTTTATGGGTAAGCCCTAGAAACAGCATGACATATGATATTTGTCTGTTTGTGGGATATCCTAGAAAAATAAAGGGTGGTTTATTGAATAGTCCAAAAGATGGAAAAGTGATTGTTAATAAGAACACTAGATCTTTGAAAATGGACTATGTAATAAATCACAAAGCCATGTTTAAAATGTTCTAAAAAGTGTGAGAGGGAAAACGCATAATATAGTACCAATTATACAAGAGGTTATACCACAAGTAAAGTGCATCGTGTGTCACATCTGATATACAATTGCATGTAGTGCCTTGTCGTAGTGGGAGGGTTATTTTACAACACGATAGATTTATGTTTTGGGAGAGTCGTGAGACTTGGTCCCTAGTAAACTCGAAATCGGCCCATGAAAATGACAATCACTACAAGATCGAAATGCAGAATCTTAGTAAGTTGCAATGCATTTTGAAATAGAATCTACGGATTCAAAATCATCTTTGGGAGCTCGTAAAACCATCAAATGGTGTAAAAGTCATTGGATGTAAGTGGGTCTACAATGAAACAACTAGAGTGATTCATTTCATAGAACTAAAAGCATTTCAAGTGTAAGCTTAAAAGTGTCCATCAATGGACTAAAGCAAGCTTTAAGATTATGGAATATCCATTTTGATAAGGAAATCCAATCGTATGGATTTAATCAATGCTCGGATGGTTCTTGTGGATTGAAAAGAGTGACAGAAACGTGGTGGTATTTCTTGTATGTACGTAGATGGTATCTTGCTCATTGGAGACAATAAAAGAGTATTATCGGGCGTATGTGTATGATTAATAAAGTAGTATGAAATGAAGGACTTAAGAGAATCAAAATATATCCTTGCGATCATGGTAATAAAGATCACAAGATAGGATGTTGTGCTTGTCTTAAACTTCGTATAAATGATACAATCCTTACTCTTTTTAGCATGTAACTTTATCTAAGGATTTGTGTCTTATGACACAAAAGAAGATAAAATAGATAAAGGTTGTTCCCTATGCTTCGACAATAAGGAAGCTTAATCTAATGAATGCTATGCACGAGATTGAATATCTGTTTTGACAATGATGTAGACAGTGGGTATCAAGGTAACCCGGAACAAGAATATTGAATTGTGGTAAGACATATTTGAAGTGTCTGAGAAGGACTGGAAATAATATGTAGGCTTACTGGACATATTCATTACTTCTTGACAGTTACTTAAATTCAGATATTCAAATTATAGGGACGACAGTAAATCCACCTCAAAGGTTATGTGTTTAATGGAAGCAAATCCATACTATGGAGGAGTGTTATATAGAAATATATTTCGGACTCCACCATGGAAAAATAATAATATTGGAGTCTTGTGACTACCAAAGTATCTGTATGGTTCTAGAAACTTCGTAATGGACTTAGATATGATTCTGAGTTTGTCCAAGGTTATCAGAATTTATTGTGATAATAATGGTGCAGTTGCAAACTTGAAGAAATCGCGAGTCCATAAGGAAATTAAACACATTGATAGCTAGTACTACCTGGTACGAGAAATCATATGATGAGGGGAAGGTTGTTGTCGCTTAGATTGCATCGGATGATGACCTAGTAACCATTTTACAAGGACCTTAAGGCGAAAGCTTTTAATGGTCAAGTAGTGGGAGTGATATTCAAATGTATGGCAGCAGATATGACAGCATAGTCTTTTAGTATAAGTGGGTGATTGTTGGATTGTATACTAAAAGTCTTGCTTTTGATATGAACAATGTTTATGATAATATTTGAAATGAGAATCATGTGATCAAACGTTTGCAATTATATTGTTGCAAAAGTCCATTTACTTTATACTGTAGATAATCGTACGGAAGATCATATTATCGGCTCCTTATAAAGTATAAACAGATATTTACAACTGAGTTAGACGGGGACTATCTATCGGTATTATTGTAGTGTGATTTGGCAGTAGTCTGTCTTGATTATAAAATTGCACTAGTGTACTTTGTGTGTATTGAATAGGACCACCGTTGAGATCGTTCGGTTTATATTGACTATATAATAGAACTTGATCTCAGTTATTATGGATGTTCGTACTCTTAATCTCTATACAATAACCTCGACACGTAAGCCAATATTTATTTCTTTAATTCATCAATGAGTGAGATTTAATAGTTAAATCAATATGCTCGGTGAGTTGGGAGATGGTGCTGTCTCTATGGTGTGCTTTTGATTGTAGAAGGAATCTGTATCCTAACGAAATTGGTTGATGATGTCCCCTTGAGGAGCTCATAATGATTATCATGTAAACCCCGTAGGTGGATTTATTCCGGTATGATAATAAGGTTGAGTGGTACTACTCTTGGTAATTATATTAATTAATGGAGTTGTCAGTAACTTAATTAATTAATGGGTATTGAATCTTAAACACGGGGAGATTAATGGGCTCATAATAAGAAGGAGCCCATAAACGTAATTTTGGATTAGAGTGGCAGTGCAGTAATACTTCTTTAGTGGAATGATTTATTATTATTATTGGACTTAAGTATAAGTTTTGGGCTAAACTTGGATGCTTAAGCCCAATGGAGGCCCAAACCCTAATTTCTCCTCCTGGTCCCTGTTGTAGTCTATATAATAGCCAGTCTCATCAATCCGAAAATAAGTTTGACATGCATAAATACGTGAAAGACAGATTAGAGTTGTAGACTGAGATCGTCTTGTAGACCGTAACGTCAAGAGGTGGCTTAGGAATACAATAGAAGACCGAAAGGTCATTTGCTGTTTCTATCTGCCAATGTCCATGATTTTTATAAAATTGTGCATAAGTCCAATCTGGACATGTGATATACTAACGGAAAGCCACGGAAGAGAGGATCGTTTTAGCGCGTAGATCACTCTAATCGGAGATCGGATGAGGAAGTTTTGGCCAAAACCGTGAGACTGCGCAGGGCAGGCGAGAATCCTTCTCCTTCAACATACT
This sequence comes from Pogostemon cablin, assembly GCA_023678885.1. NCBI lineage: Eukaryota > Viridiplantae > Streptophyta > Magnoliopsida > Lamiales > Lamiaceae > Pogostemon > Pogostemon cablin. The sequence continues at coordinate 26,031,967 of CM042964.1, read as the reverse complement.
CTGATGAAAGGTAATTCGATTCTACACTTTTGCTTCCACTGCTGTAGAATTGTATGTAACCCTAACGGTTCACGTTAACCAAAAAATCCTAAACGCCAACAATAACATAGTTTATCCATAAAATACGGCAATCATGATAAGAGAATAGATGAAGATGAATATCACTGGTAGATAAATACATACTTCAAAATCAGTTGATGTTTAAAAAAATTTGTTAAACTTTATCAATTTTATATATTACTCGTCAAGCATAATTGAAAATTGAAAATAAACTTTAAAAAAGATCAATCTTAACATAAATCCTACAATAAAGATTCAACAAAATCCATATATCTACCAAATCAAAGCAAATAAAAAGTAGAATTAATAAATAATGAAAGTATATGTTCGTCATTTTGCTTACATAAAAATTTCCCTGCTTTGTTAAAAAAGTATAGCAATATCAGGATATTATCATAACGGAATCTCAAATCAATAATCAGAACCAAAATGATATGAACATGTAAAAGCAACAATCATACATTTATAAAAACTTCTACAAAAACATAATTTTACAAATACCGAATTCACTATCTTCATCATTTTGTAATAAAATTTTCAAGCCTGCCTTAGTTGATGTTGATCTTGAAACAGTAACGTATAACTGGCCATGACTAAAAATAGGTCTTCTAAAGAACAAACCAACATTTACTATAAAGGGAAATGTAAACCTTATAATGAGACGCGTAAAATGAAAATGCATAAACGTTATGATGGGACATAAGGATTACATTTTTTTTTAATATAATGATTCCCCAACTTATTCAATAACACAACTTATTTTTAGTATTTAAAACTTAAAACTTGAATCATACTCCCTCCATCCTGCTAATTACTTCACACTATAAATTTTCGGCCGTTCCAAAATTTATACACACTTCTAAAAATGGTAATCCATACAATATCAATACCCTTATTATACAACAATGCTACAAAATTATTACCCACTTTTTCATTTAACCCAACAACCTTTATACATATTTTTCATTAAATTACCTAAAATATTTTTTTTATTTTTACTTTATACATCGAAAAAAACAACTTATAACAATTCTCATTCTCATATGAGTAGATCTTGTTAATATTTATATTTTTGTCCATCTCCATAAATCAAATTGTTTATCTACATTTTTTAAAAGTCATTGGAACTCAGAAGCTATACTCCATTACAACAGTGCAAAAAGGCATTTAGTTACTGGATATCTCAGAGTAAAAGTGTGGAAAGAACTGCGTCCTCGTATTTTTGTTGATGCGAGGTCATAACTTTTTTTCCATCTAACTTTTGTTTATTTTCTCGTGTATGCAAAATTTCATATGAATAAGTATTCAGATGTATTCACAGATAATAGTTGAGCACATCATGTACTCTCACAACTAAATGTTTGTTATTAGATCAATACATGCAAGTAATTATACAGATAGCATCACACTTGTTATATACCTAAGATTTTGTAATTCTACATTCATTGCTGATATATTGATGGTAAGTAATCCATTTTCTTTTCTTACTATTTTGTTTGAAATAAAAATGGTGGATGTTAAGTTTGATTATATTAACCTTAATATAAAGATATCTTTATAGAGAATAAAATAAAATGTGCATTTCAAATTATTTTGGGTGTCTTACTTAAAGATTTATATTTTCTTTTGGTAAGTGAACCATATACTAAAAAATTACCCTAGAAATTTTACAATAAGTAATACATAATTTGTCATTAATCAAATTAAGTTAGAGATTAAAAGGTAAAAATACGACTAAAATCAACTCAATACATTAAAACAATCTACATATTATGAAAAAGTACATTGAAAAACTACGCATTAAAACAGTTCACATTTTTAAAAGTACACTGTGAAGAGATTGAAATGTGCAAGTTAAATAAATCTCTAATATAAATTTTGCAAAATATAGCAATTATGATAAGAATCTGCATTCAACCAAAACAATTTGTAGCCATGACACTGAACTTAAAAGAGATTGCTTTGCCAAATTTGATTAAATTCCATGAAGCTGAACCTCACAATTCATTCATTTACAAAAAAAAGCATCCCAAATCCGAGAGCTAATATTTACCCTTACACAATGAAGGGAACAAATTTCAAAGTGCAATATTGGTGGCAAATAAATAATTAAATAAATAAGCAAAATCAATAAATAATGTTAGATTTTAATGGCGAAGTTGAGCTTTAATAACTTATAGGATCAAGATCGATCGGCGAAGGGTAAACCAGTTTTGTGGATTTACCATAGAATTTCTAGTAATTTTTTAGTTTTCCATTATTGCAAGAAATAGAATAATAGATTCAGTTGAGTTCATCTAAAATTTTCCCAAGTACATTATTTGCTATTAATAATCAAAATCTTGAATTGAAATAGAAGCTCGCCCTATAAAATGGGTTGTCATATATTGTCCATTACCATAAACCTTATGTATATCATTGTTCTTACAACAATCAAAGCAACACATGATTTATTCTAAACGTAAATACAGTAAAAAAGATAACAGATGACAATCATAGGCTAGCTTAGAGTATTAACAACTGAGGCGATAACATTGCATGCACATATTACCAAATTCATAGTTTGCAAGGTTGTACCTTGAATTTTGCAACATCTTTGACAATCTCATCTTCCATCTATTAATTAATTTTTTTTATCTCTTTTATCAAAATGCTCATACTTCTATAAAAAAACAAACACACATACGCCACATAACCAACAAAAAAACTAAATTTAATTGGAAAAAAATAAATCAAGAGAAAGTTCTTCATGCTTGGTACCATGACTAAGTTAAAATATGTAAAAATAAAAAAAAATATAAGCTTAATAATTTTTCTTATGTATTATCAAGTGCTTCACATGTCAAAATTTATGTAAGCATTAATTTTCTTTTATCCTCAATTCTATAAGTAATTCTCAAGTTTAAATCAAAAATAAACATAGCAAAAAAAATTTTAAGACATTAATTATCAGCGAAGGAATTTAATCAAATAAAGAAAATTTACATTTTACTTTTTAGATTCATCCAATAATCTTTTTTTTTTGTCAAGATTGCAAAACCAATCTTGATGGTAAACCTATCGACCAAAAATATATTCCATATACTGAAACCATACTACATATATACAAACACAAAGATATACATAAACAAAAAATGCAACAAATAATATAAAGCTCATACCCACAAAATCTGATGATCTACCAATTCTTCATGAAAGAAACAAATAACTGCAATTTTAAGCCAGCTCAAGTACGGAAGAATTAAGCAGTTTATCCTAGCCCACACACATTATAAAGTAGATCAGTATATTATAAAAAGATGCATAAAAACAAATCACATAGAACTATTTGATAACATATATAAGCAAACTGCAAAAATATAGATCACTTAAGAATAATAAATAATACTCCCCATCCCATAGAAGTTGACACATTTTCCTTTCTGGTTTGTCCCATAAAAGTTGACACGTTTTCTTTTTTATACATGAGACCCACTCAAAAATAATTAATTTATACTCATGGACCCACATACACATCTAATACAACTACTCACTACACATTAAATATTATTTCTCTCACTTCACTATTCATTAATTTATTATACTCCTTAATCTTCTTGCCAAAAAAAATGTGTCGACTTCTCCGGGACGGAGGGAGTAGTAAAGAATAATTTGTATATGCGCTACATATTGATACTTGAATATAATTTTGCAAAAGTTATAAGTGAAAGTATATTTTCATCACTATTTCACATGATACTAAAATATCCACACTCAAATATCTCTCTATAAAAGAATCATGAAAATGAATTTCTCTATGTAAATTAAGCAAATAATAAAAATTTTCAAGAGAGCACAAATCTAATTATTCATCAATTATACTCAAACAAATTGTAGTATCCAAATCAAGTAATAATTCATCAATTCATCTTAACCAACAATCATTTTTCTACTATATCCTTCATAGATATTTTCAACTACACCAAAAAACCAACTTCTAAAAAACTCAAACTTAAATCATTAATTCTTTTACATTTTACTATCACTTAATAACTCTGAACAAAAAGCAGTCATAACTTCCCAAATTATTTGTCATCTGCAACACAATCTTACACTCTACAGCCATGTCGTTTCTTCGCTACTGGCATATAGTGGACAAATTATCATCACCAGACCCATCTGAACGACCTTCAAGAATAACAGTGAGCATTTTATACAAGGGAAAATTATATCCAATCTTTTACAATAAATTCTTTAAATTTTTTCCAAAATTGTAATTCGCATCTCTTTCAATTTTTTTTGGCTTCAATGTTTATTGAGATCCCACTACTTATTTGAAAATTTTTCTTTGCCTCTATATCACTTTTTTCCTCATCATTAATTAGGGTTAATTTGGGGAAAAAATTATTAATATTTGTGCATAGCTTCACAACGTCATATAAAAAAAGTAGGAGGGAGTATAACATAACTTATTTTAAATATTTGGAACTTCAAACTCCAAAGAATTAGGACTCTTATAGTTTAGAATTAAATCCCTAGCAACGATAACAACAACCCTTATACGGGTGAGGCTTACATATCATTAATAATTGGTTGTTTATATATTTTTTGTATGCAAAAAAATAAATGCTGAGCAAAAACTAAATCATTGGTGTGAAAAGAAAAAAAAAGGTTGGTTTGCAAAAAAGACAATTCAAAATGTAGTGCAAAATTATTCTTGGCATGCATAAAATAATGATTCTTATACACACCTTAAATTTGATTTCAAATATGTTTTAATGAGGGGTGATAGGATCATATAGCAAATAATGAAATTAATGAGTATATAAATGAGGTCTTGGATAAGCCACTATTGCTTAGACCGATTTGAATCAAAATTAAGGTCTTATTAAAAAAAATTGCAAAATATTCTAAAGACTCTTACTATCAAATTCACAAAATTATCATATTAACAAAACTTTTAATAACCTCATATACAATACAAAGTTCCACACTTCTTCTCCTTCACTGAAAAGGTATAATAATTTATTTATTTAATGCTCAACTGCGTAATATATGATTATTCTCCTAATTTCCATCTTTAGGTTCACAATGAGATTAATCTTCACGATTCTTTACCTAAATACCTTTTTCTTGATGTTTAAAATAGAAATAGAAATAGACAAATATCCATAAATACACGTGTATTGCACTGGTGTACTTTTTTCCACCGTTACACTTTAATTTTTTTTCATGTATCTTGGAAGAACAAAAAAAAATTGAAGACATCAAGAAAATATAATTATACTCAAATTAATGTTTATATAATAGCTCATACACTTCTAAATACCTCTTTAAAAATATAATAATAATTCTTATAAAGCGATCTATTTATACCCTCCTTCTTTTCCAATAGAATTTATAGTATAATTATTTAAACTTGAATCAATATAATACTATAACTTTATTATTATATTTGAAACTTGAAACTATAAAAGAGTTAAGAGTTTTTATAAGTTAAAATTAAAACTCTAAGAACATAGCATCAATTCATAGGGGTGGTATATGCTCTAACTTACTGGGCACGTACATACAATTAACAATTACAAATTTTAAAATTACAAATTCTATTCGACATGTCCTAAAATATTGAATCATTATCCAATTCTTAAACTGTAATATTAAATTTATTTATTTAATAATATAATTAAGATGATTGTTGTTCGATCCGATGAAGATTCTCTAGAGATTCTGCAAAAATTGATAATGTATTTTTGCTCGTACCAATCAAATAGACTTGATCTAGTCATTTTAATTTCAATCGTAAAATTACACGTTCCACGTTGATTTTACTCATGAGTAAATTGAAAATCATATTTTAAACATTGATTTGCATAATACTTTATAGGTGATTCTAGAGTGCGTCTGTCCTACCAATGCACCTCCAAATTTATATGTTAAAATGAGGGAGTGAGTAATTTATTTTAAAAATAAAATTAATTATTTTATTTTAATTAATGGTGGAGATTGAATGATAAATTAATCTAACGAATACAATTGTCCAAGTGCAACGGTGTACACGGTGCACCCTAGTCGGACTCATTTTTTACACGCTGATATTCAAACTTATGTACTATTCGTTGGAGGCTAAAATAAAAAATAGATATTAAAAACTCATAGTATTTCTTAGACAATGATCCAGTACGAAAAATAAATTAAAAATTAAAAATAAATAAACACAAATTTGAATCTCATTTCCTAAATGAAAAATTAAAAATAAATAAACACAAATCTGAATCTCATTTCCTAGAAGTATTTAAGCGTCATCTAAATTATTAACCTATAAGACCTAATATAGGGTAATTCTGGGATGCATCCTCAAATTTCCCGGCGGCGGCGCCATTTGATTAGCTATTTTGTAGTTGGGATGACAAATTCAATAATTTATTGAACCACAGGGAGGTAGGCGCTAGTGCTTAAGCGATCTCACGTTTCTTGTAATTTTATAGAGACGAATTATCAAAGGAGTTGTTGATCAAACAAACAAGTAAATAGTAATCAATGCAAGTAAACAAGCAATGATCAAGCACACAAGATAAATGGATGAAATGTGGTTTACCAAATTAAGCAAAAGTGAGATTAATAATAATTAAAAAGTGAAAATCATAGGATACATGCATCAAATTCATATGAATCATGGGCTTAAGACTAAGGGCCAACACTAAGTTCTCCTAGATTCCCTCTCGAGATGAATAAGATATCGATTCGTTTAAGAATCCCAATATAGCTTAATGGATTGGTTCTTACTTAAACAATTCCAACAAGGTACTAAGCTTAAATAAGAGTCCCTTCACACAATTAATCAACCTCTTGATCAAACCAATCGGATGCCCTATTGATGAGTGATATTTTCACCTAGATTTTAGTGTCTTTTTATGTCTGTTTTCATAGTATTTTATCCGTATTTCATGTGTTATTTGGTTGTGTTTTGTGTTCTCATGGAAATGTGTGTGAATGAGCCTAAATATGTTGAAAACAGGTGAAAAATGGAGATGAGAGCTGAAACGAGCAAGAAACGGGCTGAGGGGACCTAACTCGAGTTGCAATAAGCAACTCGAGTTGCAAAGAAGTCGAGTTGTGGTCCGAAAGTTGCCAAAAATTATCCAGTGAGTAAACTCGAGTTGCAAGATCCAAATCGACTTGCAACTCGAGTCGAGCTAAGGTCCACTAAAATTGTAGTTTCTGATCGATTCGACATGACAGGCGAGAGCTCGAGTTTTCAGCTCGATTCGTGTTGAGTAATGTCCAGGTCGAGTTACAAGCCGTGCGGAGTAGAGAAGGCATTCCAAGAGCCAACTCGAGTTGTCAAGTCGCTACTCGACTTGTAGCTCAAGTCGAGCTAGGTACCGTAGGTGTTCCAAGTTCCAGAGCATTGCAAACACGACCCAACAGGCGAGAGCTCGAGTTGCTAACCGAGTCGAGTTGGGTAGCTCGAGTTAAAACACATGCTACTCGACTCGAGTAGCTAACTCGAGTAAGGAAGGTCAAGTCGAGTAAGGTCATTTTGGGCCAAAAATTTGGGTTTTCACCTTCCAGTGCATATAAGTGAGTGTTTAAAGCCCAGTTGACACAAAATCCGAGGCCCAAGTTGGGAAATGGTATAAATACTCTCATGTTTAACATTCAAAAGGAGATTGGAGATTCCACCAAGGGTTTGCATCAAAACACATAGATCACACACCATTCTCTCAAATTCACACCATCATCTTCATCCATTCACCATCCATTCCATCTACCATCATCCCACCATCAAAACCTTCATCCAATTGAGGAAAAGAAGCAATGAAGAAAGGAGAATTGCAAGGGGAAGAAGAAGATCACCATTGGAGACATCCAAGGGAGTTTTCATCCAACTTTTGTATTGAAACCTTATTGTTTCATCATGTTTTGTAAGGATCTTAATGGCTATGTTGATTTCCTTTTAAATATGGTAGGCTAATCTCCCTTGTGAGATTAGCAACATGAGAGTTGTTGGATAATTTTAGGATTTGTGTATTTAAATTCATATGTTGATTGGGTTAATTGATTTTCTATCATTGATGCTTTAGATCTTGATGTTTATGATGATTTGTGTAGTTTGTTGTTTTAAACATGTGATTAGATTGAGAAGTCAATTGCATATTTAGAATAATTAATTGAATCATCTTGTCATACACATCATGTTCATTATAGATCTTAAAGAGATAGAGTTGTCCTTTAGGATTTAGAACCCTTTGATAGAACATCCGATTGGTTTGATTGAGAGGTTGATTAATCATGTGAAGAGACTCTTATTTAAGCTTAGTACCTTGTTGGAATTATTTGAGTAAGAACCAATCCATTGAGCTATGTTGAGATTCTTAAACGAATCGATATCCTATTCATCTCGAGAGGGAATCTAGGTGAACTTAGTATTGACCCTTAGTCTTAAGCCCATGATTCATATGAATTTGATGCATGTATCCTAGAATTTCCACTTCTTAATTGTTGTTAATCTCACTTTTGCTTAATTTCGTAAACCACTATCCATCCATCTTGTTTGCTTGATCATTGCTTGTTTACTTGCATTGATTACTCTTTAATTACTCATTTGATCACCAACCTCTTTGATGATTCGTCTCTATAAAATCATGAAAAACATGATATCGCTTAAGCTCTAGCGCCTTTCTCCATGTGGTTCGATAAATTATTGAATTGGTCAACCCGACTACAAGTTATGGCTAATCAAATGACGCCGTTGCCGGTGAGGCAACGGTTGCTAGTAGCTTGAAGAAGGATCATTTTGAGTGATCTTAATAGAGAAATTTTTTTTAGTATTTGTTTATTTGAATTTTCTTTAGAAAATATTGTTCTAACTTCTTTTATGTTGAAGGTGTATGCAAACAAGGTCAAAAGGAAAACAAGTTGAACCTATTGATTTAGAAATTGAACACACTTTTCGAAGAAGGAGAAAGGAGAACAAAACCAAAAAGAGTGATCTAATGGAGAACAATCAAGATGAACGTGTTGACGTTGATTATGATGAAGACGGAGTGCAAAATGTACAAGACAACGTACAAGCACCACAAGTCAATGCCAATATTCCTCAACAAGCTCATCAAAATTTTGAAGGGTTTAACAATCAAGCTTTGCTTCAACAAATGGTGCAACAAGCCATACTTCAACAAGGTTTTCAACATGCTTATGCACCTCCACCACTACCTCCGGTGCATCGAGGGCCTCAAGTAGATCCAAGGGTGATTCGGGACTTTTTTATGCCAATGGCACAAATGATGGGACCACCAATCAATGCCAACAACTTTGAATTTAAGGCGGACTTGATTTCTATGGTGAGAGAGCAACAATTTAGTGGAACCCCGAATGAAGATCCCAATGCTCATCTTACTCAATTTATTGAGATTGCCAACACTGTGAAGATGAATTGGGTGAACGAAGATTGTATCAAGATGAGGTTGTTTCCAGTTTCGTTGAGGGATAGAGCTTGAACATGTCTATCCACTATTACTCCGGGTACGTGCAACACATGGGATGAGCTTGCACAAATATTCTTGAACAAGTATTTTCCACCTTCCAAGACACTTCAAATGAAGAACTTGATCACTCAATTCAAGCAAATACCTCAAGAGAGTTTTTATGAAGCGTGGGAAAGGTTTAAGGATATGCTACGCAAGTGTCCACAACATGGATTCCCGGAGAACCAACAAGTTGGATTTTTCAACCAAAGTTTGGTAAATAGTCAAAGAATGGATGTTGATGCTTCGGCGGGTGGATCCATACTTGGAGTGACTCCGGAAAGGGCAATAAGGATATAAGGATATTTGATGAGATTGCTACAAACGTATATCAATGGTTATCAGAGAGGGTAAGTGGATGCTATGGTTTTGAGAGTTTTGATCAAGGGCAACAGTTTAGTGTGAAGAGTGCTAATGTGGAGCAAAGTACGCCAAGCATGGAAAAGATAATGGCGGAGGTTATGAAACAAATGAGTTTGAACTAATGTGTGAATAATCAAGGAGCTAATATGGTTGAAGGGCTACAAAGTGAGAAATGTGTGTTTTCTCCAAATATTGTGAGTGGAGAATAATGGGCCAACTCTATGCCACGTGTGGAAGATGTGTCATACATGCAAGGAAGAAATTACCAAGGGAATTATCAAAATAATTACCAAGGTAATTTCAACCACAACCAAGGAAACTATCCACCAAGGCAAGGGGACGTTAATGGTCAAAGTAGTGGAAGCTCATACCCACAACAACAACAACAAGGGCAAGGTAACTTCTCTTACTCTAATCCAAGCAATGCGGTTGCTTATCCTTCGGGATATCAACCGGGGTCAAGATACCGAACAATGAGGGAAGAGCATCAACCGATGAGCTACTTGAACAATAGATAGCATCAAACAAAGCTCGAGATGAAGCTTTGAAAAAGGCGGAAGAAGCAAATGAAAAGTGACTCAAGGCTTTGGAATATAATGTGGGACAAATTACAAGTTCTTTGAGTGCTCAACAAAAAGGAAAGTTTCCAGCCGCACCCGAGGTTAATCTAAAAGCTCAATGTTTGTTGGTTGATATGAAAGAGGAATGGAAGGTTGAAGAAGGGTTGGTGGAAAGCAAGGGTGTTGGAGAAATGAAAGAAGAGAAGCGTCCTAAATGAATACCTAAGTGGAAAAGGGTGCAAGAGGAAAAGAAAGTGGAGGAGAAGGCTAAAGAAGAGGAGTACAAACGTAATTATTGGGATATTCTGATCACTCCATTCCTTATTCCCTATCCACAAATATTTGTAAAAGAGGAGAAGAAAAAGGAATTTGAAGAGCATGTGAAGAATCTTAAGAAGAAGTATGAGGAGAAAAAGAAAGAAGAGCAATCCGAACCAAGTGAGTCAATGCAAAAAGGGGGCCTACAAAAGTTGGTGATCCGGGGAAATTCATCATTCCTTATGATTTTGAGGGGAAGGGTACCCTTGATGCATTGTGTGACTTGGGGGCAAGCGTCAACTTGATGTCTCATGCCACGTTTAAAAACCTTGAAATTGGAGAGCTAAAGCCTACTACTATACGTCTTGAAGTAGTAAATGGAGAAGTTGTGAATCCATTAGGAATTGTTGAAGACGTGGAGGTGAAAGTGAAAGGGTTAGCTTTTCCGGTTGATTTCATGGTATTAGAAGTAAAGGCGGATCCTCAAGTGCCACTCATTTTGGGAAGGACATTTCTAGCTACAGGAAGAGCAAGGATTGATGTTGGAAGAGAAGAGTTGTCTTTGAGCTCAAAAGGAGAGAGTGTCACATTCTTATGTAACAAAGACAAAGGGACCAAGTCTCATTTGAAGCCTCAGGATGATCTTATGGATCATGACTCTATTCTCTTTGAAAACTTAAACTCATTTCTTCATGATTATATGAAAATGTCAAATTCTAACTTATCTTCTTGTGATGTTGATAGGATGAAAGCATCGAAACTCGATTGGAAATTAGACAAAGGAGAAAGAGGAAGTCCACTAGAATCACTTCTTGATGATGACTTGATGCTTGTAAGCTAGAATGGTGAAGTTGAGCTAGTAGACAAGAAGAGGGCTAAGCAAATGTTCAAAGTGAGGATGCGAGAAGAAAGTGTGGTGGACCAACATTTGGTCCAATGATCGTAAAATTCCATCCGGCTTGAAGACGTTAAACTTAGCGCTAAATGGGAGGCAACCCATTCTTTTTATCTTTTGATGCTTGTTTTGTTGTTTGATCTTGTAGGTGGATTGTACTTGTGAGAAAATGCACATTGAAGAAAAGAGAAGTACTTCATGAATTCGAGTAGGTATGTCGCATCACTTGTTGCAAACTTAATTCTCGACTCTTGTCTCGAGTTAAGTTTGGGGGGCTAGTGTGTGGTGGACATCGCTCAATTAGTTGGATGGATGCGTATGCTTCTCCACAAGAACATCATTGATGGAAAATACAAAGGTAAGTCCCACCACTTTTTGCAAACTTAAGTCTCAACTTGTTTCGATTTAAGTTTGGGGGAGAGTGTGTGGTGTGACTCACCATTTGAGTGTGATTCTTGTAAAATTGATCCAATTTTAAAATTTTTCTCATGAGTTTTGGTTTTATTTTGGTCCGATTGGTGGTGATTGAAGTGCATGATAATCCATATTTTTAAAGAAATTGTTGAGCTAATGATTCTGTTGAGCATGTATGAAGGGTATTGGAAGCATGTATGAAGTTTAGAGATAACAATGTCTACTTCCAAAAGCCTATTGAGGGAGTTCACTCTACACCTTACTACTTCTATGTGCTTAGCATAATTTATGTGGATTTGAATTGATGTGATTAGCATGTTGCTTTATTTTGTTATGTTTGTGGGAGATTTACTTTCGTAATTTAGGTTTTCCTTTTCAATCAAGGTTGGGATGTTTGTGGGCCTAATTGTCATGGATAATATGAATGTGTACTTTATTGTTTATTGATGGTGATTTTGTTTTTGCATGTTATGTGTTTTTGAATTGTTTCTTGTGTGGTGAGTCTTTTCTTGTGTGTTTTCTTATTCTTGTTTAGGGTATGTTTGGTGGTTTTTTTTGGGATGTCATGAGTCATTTTTGAATATGAGTGATGACATGTTGTGGTAGTAAGTGATGACAAGTTATGATTAAGAATCTCTACACCTTCGAATTGTGACATGTTCTACTTAACTTGTTCAATTTCGAGATGAATGTGGTGTAATAAGTTCCTTAAGGTCCAATGCATAAGCTGGTGAGAATTTGAGCCTCAACCGTGCTTACATAGTAATTTTTTCATGAGCGGATTGATTGTGTTTGATAAGCTAGAACTTGTTCAAAGACTATAGGAACGAGCCCGATTAGTGGAGATTAGTGACATGATCTAAGACCATCCTTGTCATTAATAGTCATTGTCATATATTTCCATACTATGACATCATCCCTAGTCAACCATTTTGAGCCTATAAGTCTATTTTTTGTGAATTTAGCACATTACAAGCTTTGATTACTCACATGAGCCTTATATATTCACCTTTTGTGTGAGTGATTGAGGAGATGGTAACTAGAAAGGTTTGATAAGGAAGAAAGACAAGAAAGGAAATGGTAAACATGTAAGAAAGGATGAGCAAAGAATGGGCATGCAACCTTAAAACAAGAAAATGAGCAAAGCAACAACATGCTCAAGAAATAAAAATTCAAAGAAAGGAAGCATGAATCAAAAGAAGTTCAATCCAAGAAAAGTTAATGAATAGTGCTTGAGATTTGCAAAGATAAGAAAGGAAGAAGGAAAAGTGGAGAAGTTGGAGAAATTGGTCATCTCTTTGATTACTTACACTTGATTAGTCACTAATATCCATATTCCTCCTACCCCACCTAAGAGTCTATCATTACATCCTAATTAAAGACCTTTTTGATCATTAATTGAAACTTTGGTGGTTTGTGAATGTAGTCCATGAGCAAGCTTATAGTGAGTCGAGCCAATTGATTGATGAGTGTTGTTACCTTACTTGAAAGAGTGTTGAGTAAAATTGATAACCTATATGAGGCTTGGACCAAAAGAGACTATATTACACTTTATTCTCCTGTGATTGAACTTGTTAATTCCTTATGTCATGAGTTTAATGTTGTAGGATGACTTAGCATAAATTGTGATTCTTATTGCTATTGATGTGTTATTATTTGTGTTCGTTTAGTCTTTTCCTAGGTGAAAATCTCACCCATTGGTTTATCATTTTCGTTGTGCAGGGACGTACAACACTTTAAGTTTGGGGTGTGATGAATGATATTTTCACCTAAATTTTAGTGTCTTTTATGTCCGTTTTCATAGTATTTTATTCGTATTTCATGTGTTATTTGGTTGTGTTTTGTGTTCTCATGGAAATGTGCATGAATGAGCCTAAATATATTGAAAACAGGTGAAAATAGAGGCGGGAGCTGAAACGAGCAAGAAACGGACTGAGGGGACCTAACTCGAGTTGCAATGAGCAACTCGAGTTGCAAAGAAGTCGAGTTGTGGTCTGAAAGTTGCCAAAAATTGTCCAGTGAGTCAACTCGAGTTGCAAGGTCCAACTCGAATTGCAACTCGATTGCAACTCGAGTAGAGCTAAGGTCCACTGAAATTGTAGTTTCTGATCGATTCGACACGACTTGACAGGCGAGAGCTCGAGTTTTCAGTTCGATTCGTGTTGGGTAATGTCCAGGTCGAGTTACAAGCCGTGCGGAGCAGAGAAGGCATTCCGAGAGCCAACTCGAGTTGTCAAGTCGCTACTCGATTTGTAGCTCGAGTTGAGCTAGGTGCCGTAGGTGTTCCAAGTTCCAGAGCATCGCAACACGACCCAACAGGCGAGAGCTCGAGTTGCTAACTCGAGTCGAGTTGGGTAGCTCGAGTTAAACACATGCTATTCGACTCGAGTAGCTAACTCGAGTAAGGAAGGCCAAGTTTGGGCCAAAAATATGAGTTTTCACCTTCCAGTGCGTGTAAGTGAGTGTTTAAAGCCCAGTTGCCACAAAATTCGAGGCCCAAGTTGGGAAAGGGTATAAATACTCTCATGTTTAACATTCAAAAGGAGATTGGAGATTCCACCAAGGGTTTGCATCAAAACATATAGATCACACACCATTCTCTCCAATTCACACCATCATCTTCATCCATTCACCATCCATTCCATCTACCATCATCCCACCATCAAAACCTTCATCCAATTGGTCAACCCGACTACAAGTTATGGCTAATCACCTATCAAAGGGGTTCTAAATCCTAAAGAACATCTCTATCTCTTTAAAATCTATAATGAACATGATGTGTACGATAAGATGATTCAATTAATTATCCTAAATATGCAATTGACTTCTCAATCTAATCACATGTTCAAAACAACAAACCACACAAATCATCATAAACATCAAGATTTAAAGCATCAATGATAGAAAATCAATTAACCCAATCAACATATGAATTTAAATGCACAAATCCCAAAATTATCCAACAACTCTCATGTTGCTAATCTCACAAGGGAGATTAGCCTACCATATTCAAAAGGAAATCAACATAGACATTAAAATCCTTACAAAATATGATTAACAATAAAGTTTCAATACAAAAGTTGGATGAAAACTCCCTTGGATGTCTTCAATGGTGATCTTCTTCTTTCCCTTGCAATTCTCCTCTATTCCTTGCTTCTTTTCCTCAATTGGATGAAGGTTTTGATGGTGGGATGTTGGTAGGTGGAATTGATGGTGAATGGATGAAGATGATGGTGTGAATTTGAGAGAATGGTGTGTGATCTATGTGTTTTGGTGCAAACCCTTGGTGGAATCTCCAATCTCCCTTCAAATGTTGAACTTGAGGCTATTTATACCCTCTCCAAGTTGGGCCACGAATTTAGCATTAGTTGGGCTTTTTACATACACTTACACACATTGACAGGTGAAAATCTGGATTTTGACCCAAAAATGACCTTACTCGACTTGCCCTTTCTTACTCGAGTTAGCAGCTCGAGTCGAGTTGCATGTAATGCAACTCGAGCTGTCCCAACTCGACTCGTGTCTCCAACTCGAGATCTCGCATGTTCGGTCGTGTTGCGAGACTCTGAAACTGAAAATCCATCGGAACCCAGCTCGACTCGAGTTGGGTCCCGTAAGTCCATTTTTGCTCGTTTCAACTTCCGTCTCCATTTTTGCTCTTTTTTAACCTGTTTTACATACGTTTAAGCTCGTTCTCAAAAATTTCTATAAAAACACATAACACAATCAAATTATACATAAAATATGGATAAAATACTACGAAAACGGACATAAAAAGACACTAAAATGTAGGTAAAAATATCACTCATCAGACCCCCAAACTTAAAGTGTTGTGCGTCCCCGAACAACGAAAATGATAAACCAAGGGGTGAGATTTTCACCTAGAAAAAGACTAAACGAACATAAGTAATAACACTTCAGTAACAATAAGAATCACAATTTATGCTAAGTTATCCTACAACATTAAACTCATGACATAAGGAATTAACAAGTTCAATCTCTAGAGAATAAAGTGTAATATAGTCCCTTTTGGTCCAAGCCTCACATAGGTTATCAATTTCACTCAACACTCTTTCAAGTAAGGTAACAACACTTATCAATCAATTGGCTCGACTCCCTATAAGCTTGCTCGTGGACTACATTCACAAACCACCAAAGTTTCAATTAATGATCAAAAAGGTCTTTAATTAGGACGTAATGATAGGCTCTTTGGTAGGGTAGGAAGAATATGGATATTAGTGCTCATCAAGTGTAAGTGATCGAAGAGATGGCCAATTTCTCCAACTTCTCCACTTTTCTTTCTTCCTCTCTTGTCTTTAATGTCCACAAGCACTAATCATCAACTTTCCTTGGATTGAACTTCTTTTGATTCATGCCTCCTTCTTTGAATTTTTGATTTCGTGAGCATCTTGTTGTTGCTTTGCTCATTTTTCTTATTTTGAGGTTGCATGTTCACTCTTGTTTTTGCTCTTTCATCCTTTTTCTTACTTGTTTATCATTTCCTTTTTATTCTTTTACAATTCTCATTAAACCTTTCTAAGCCACCTCTCCTCAATCACTCACACAAAAGGGTAATTATATAAGACTCAAATGGGTAATCAAGGCTTGTAATGTGCTAAATTCACAAGAAATAGGCTTAAAGCTCAAAGTGGTTGACTAGGGACGATGTTCATGGTATGGAAATATTTGGCAATGACTATTAATGACAAGGATGGTCTTAGATCATATCACTAATCTCCACAAATCGGGCTCGTTCCTATAGTCCTTCAGCAAGTTCTAGCTTATCAAATACAACCAATCCACTCATGAAAAAATACCATGTATGCACGGTTGAAGCTCAAATTCTTACAAGCTTATGCATTGGACCTTAAGGAACTTATTACACCACATTCATCTCAAAATTGAATAATTTAAATAAAACATGTCACAATTTGAAAGTGTAGAGATTCTTAATCATAACTTGCCATCACTTATTACCACAACATATCATCACTCATTGTTCAACAATGACTCACAACATCCCAAAACAAACCACCAAATAAACCTAAACAAGAATAAGAAAAAACACAAAACACAAAATAAGGACTCACCAAACAAAAAAATAACACAAAAACACATAACATGCAAAAATAACAAAACCATCCATCATAAGAAAATGAAGCACACATTCATATCATCCATAATCAAATAGGCTCACAAACATCCCATCCTTGATTGAAAAGGAAATCCTAAATATCGAATCCAAGGGAATTTAGGATTCCTGGCCTTCAAGTTATAGTCTCGTATTAGTTAGGGACGACCGAAAAGGGAGAGATAAAAAGCATGAAAAGAAACTAATTACAATATTTTTGGAATTTTCAATGAAAGAAAAATCTTCATGATGCAATTATATTAGATAAATCATGTAAAACATCTAATTGTCTCCCAATTTAAGCTATCATAATAAGAGCAATCCCAAATTCCACCTAAACTCTCTCTCGAGATGAAGAGGATGTAGGTCCTTACAAAGAGCCCAAAAGCACATAGGATCGTGACCAAAATAAATACCTCCCACTAGGTACTAATTACTCTACGAGTTCCCTAATGAGGTACTAAATCATAGGCAATATTCCCTTTTAAGGTACTATGAATTCGCTAATGGTTTTAGTCTCCTCACCTAATCAACCAATCTCTCGATTAAGCTAATCAAATATTACATCAAAGGATTCTAAATCTAGAAGGATATCTCTATATCATTCTAAATTAATGCACATGAAGTGTATGATGAAATGATTCAATGAACTATCCTAAACGCATAATTGATTTCTCAATCTAATCACATGCTCATGACAATTAATCACACATATCATCATATAAATCAAGCAATGAACAATCAGTGATAGAAATAACACAAAGCCCATTCAAGATTAAAATCCAATTGCATAAAAACTAAAATATCCAACACCAATCATGGAGCTAATCTCACAAAGGAGATTAGCCTATCATAGTCTTAGAGAAAAATCATAGACAATTGAATCTACAAATCCTATGACAAATCTATAAAGAAGTTTACAAAATTTAGAATTAGATTCCCCCTTTGAAGTGTTTCAATGGGGATCTCCTTCTTCTTCTTGTAATCTTCACTCCTCCTTACTTCCTTGATCACTTGGATGGTGGATTTGATGGAGGAGATCAAGTTTAAATGGATGGATGAAGAATGGATGAAGATGATGGTGTAAAATGGAGGAAATGGTATGTGATCTAGGTGTGCAGCTGAAACCCTTCGAAAAATCTCATCAAATATTGAACAATTGAGTATTTATACCCCTTGAGAAGATTCTAGAAGTTTTTTTATTTTTCCTGATTATTTAACCCAGCTCGACTCGAGTTGCAAGTCGAGTTGGACCTTGCAATTCAAGTAAGCTCTCTGGATAATTTTTGGACCCCAACTCGACTCGAGTTGGCAACTCGAGTTGCACCTTGCAACTCGAGTAAGCTCGCTGGACAAATTCTGACCTCCTGCTAGACTCACAGCTCGACTCGAGTTGCAAGTCAAGTTGGACCTTGCAACTCGAGTTGGGTTGTTTTCAGCAGCACAGTCTCACTGTTTCGCGCATAACTTTCTCGTTTGGACCTCGATTTGAGTGATTCTTACGGTCACGTGATCCTCTCTTTTGTGGATTTTTAACCATGTATCACACGTTTAATTTAGATTTCTACATGAATACAGAAGAATTACACAATTTGGGCGTGTGTTTTTCAGCATTTTATTTTGGCTCGTTCTCCCTCGTTTCAACTCCGACTTGAGCTCCGTCTTTTCCCACATCTTCTTTATCGTGTATAGAATCCATTTTACCTAAAATTCATACGTTTAACCTCATTCACACATATTTCCATAAAATTACAAAATACAACCAAAATACACATAAATATGGATAAAATAATACGAAAACACACATAAAAAGACACTAAAATCTAGGTGAAAATATCTCTAATCAGTAGGGTATAATAGTAATTACTTTGTTTATAAAGTTAGTTACTAATTTAAATCTAAAGGTGGAGATTAAATATCATAAAATCTAACGGTTTATATCTTAAAGGTACATTGGTGCACCAGTTAAGACTCCCTAATATAAGTGGATTTTTAATCCGACAATAAAATTTCATTCAATATTATTGCGAGAAATATAATTTATTAAAGTAGTCACAAATTGTCCTGCATTTATTTGTAAATGCTCAAGTAGAAACCATGCTACTATTTGAAAATAAGTATGAAAATAATGAACTATATAACCAAATTACTTCTTACGAAATCAGAGCAAATTAGTTTTCCTCCAGTGCAGTATTTGTGGTGCCACCTTCATCTCAAGAAAGCCCAAGTGCAATAGTTGCCAATGAAAGTCAAAATTCAAAAACTCTTGACCAGATTAATTCATATCAAACAGACGTGAGAGATTAGTACATTGAAATATGGAAAACACAGAAATTTGTAAACAAAATGAGTGAATTGATGAACATTACCAGTGAAGTACGATAGGAATATAAGTGCTTCTATTAAGTTTTTTGTCATTGGAATAAATCAAACATCAATATCCAAGGTATCAAAACCTCAATTGATACTTACACATAGTGTCAGATAACCTTGTAAATCTTGAGGCTTTGGCATAAGCTGTATTAATGTGCAATTATAATTTATTGCTCCAGTGACCTGTCTTCCCGTCCAAGGGAGTCATGATATATAGCCTCCTGAATTCATCTGCACTTTAAACAACAGTTTATGATAAAGAGCTGCAAGAAGTGAGCATAATGACATTCTTGATTAATATTCAGCCACAACCACTCAAATTGTTAGATATATTATGTCACTGAAATCTCTTGCTTGAGGAAGGAAAAATCCAAATGTGAGAATTTAGCCACAACATCAAAACCTTGCTCTTTTCCTCCTTTTACGAAACATGAAATAACTACTCAGAAAAAACTTCAAGATCGCGTGTGAGGTTTCACTATTGCATCATAAAAATTATCACTTTTAAAAAGGCTACAATCTTACTTGATGATGCTTTTGTATTTTCCTTCTCAGCTACAACAAATATCTCACAACATATCATATCCACACATATTTCCAATTGATCGCTTGCAGCTGTTGTAAATATATCTCTTATTACCAAAAGTACCTAGAAAATTTCCTAAAAAATGATAAACATTTCTATCTAGTTCCAGAAAATATCTAAGGTAACAATAATGTCTCAGTTCATGAATATACAATACAATTTTTTTAATGAAAATACTCTAAAGCAAGAAACACTCATTTCTTTTAGGACGTCGAAGTATAACCTCACCTTGGTCCCCTCATATTTCAAATATTAGTCGCATTTCCTTAATAGAAGAAAAAGTTAAATTATTTAAGAGTCCTCAAAATCTATATTCAGAAAACCAAAAAATAAAAGAAGTAATATTCACAGCTTTCTCTTTGCCAACCCCTAACTACAATGTCATTAATAGCAATACCCTTAGATAAATACGTTGCAGCATGCAACTCTTTGAGCAAATATTATCTGATGCTCCATAATATATGAAAAAATTCCCAAGGTAAACTATTTTCTTTAGTTGTAATAGAAAGTATAAAATAGAGAAAAATGAAAGATAATCATGCAACTCTTTATTTCTTTAAATGTTTGATTTTCTTAAAAAACTGAGTTTAGCTGCAACTCTCCAAAAATATATAATACCTGCATCGAGCCTCCTCTGCTGCTGTTTGCGGTGGCCATCAAGAAATATTTATCGACGTTGCCTTGATTCCCTTCAAGAGTCTTGCTTGTAAAATATATAAGGTAGATTGTCAAAATGAAATAAGTCATGAAAGATCCTTGATTTTTTTTTACCTAATCTATAAAATTACACCATCAGGTCTGTGATAAACAAAAATAATATAAAAGAAAATACGAAAATAAACTTACATGGAATACAAATTTGTAAGGATAATATGGAATCACAACTCAAGTAAAATAGATTTTATGAAGCATGTCCACTATTTTGGAAAGCCGAAGTACTTAATGTACATAGAGATTCTTGAAAACAAAAACCAAGCAATAGCATTTATAGAGAGAGATAAAAAATAAAAAATAAAATAAAAAAGATAGAATATGACTTTTAGAAGTGTATGGGGATATCTTGCAGCTTTATCACCAGCAAACTCATGTTCTAAAATTGCATTTTTATGGCTGAAATCATCAAAGGAGAATTTCCCATGGTATGATCCTCTTCCACTTTCACCCATACTACCAACTGGCAAGGTGGATATTGCAAGCTGCTCCGACAAATTTGTTTTTATAAATGAGAACCATCAAGTACGAATGAAAAAATAATAAGAGGCAAATTTGAGCACGTTTCATGCGCTTAATTGAAACATGTTGAAAGCTGACGATTCACTTTACCGATAAAATCTCTCATCAAGAGTCTTTTGTTTGTATGGGCTTGGATCTCATATGAATGTGTACTAAATAACTTCTATAACTAGAGGAGAAAGACTTCTAGCGTTGTTGATAGCCATGGTCCCCGATGATATGCATCTCTTAAATTCTTCCTTAAGCTTATTGTCATTTATGAATAGAAATGCAGCAAGAGGCTTATCTTTATAAAAAAAAATGCTATACTATTTCGATTTTGGTGAGTTCGAAAACAAAGAACCCATAAGCCGTGCAATGAGTGATGGCGCTCTACAAATGTGGAAACTGTGATTATGGTGGAGGAGACGCCAACCTTTGGAACATCTACTAATGTAATATAGAAATAAAATTTTACCAAAATTTTAAAAATTAAATCATATTAAAGTTTGATTATGCAAAGAGAATTAAGTAAAACTTACCAATAAAAAATAAAGTCAAATTAGGTGACCCTAAATAAGGATAATGAGACTTGAGCTAAAAATAATGGTTAGATCTACACAAATTTTTAAAATCGAATTCTAGAAAAAAATAAATCAATTGTATGCAAGTATCTATACCCAAATAAAGTATGTGTATACATATTATACAACCATTTCTGCTTTTACCACTCTACAAATTGTGGTGATTGCAAGCTCAGTTAGTAACCATGGTGCTGTCACAAACATACCAGGCAGTTACAATGTTTCAGAAGTAAAGAAAAAAAATAATTTATTATAAACATACCTAAAGAAAGTAAAAGTTTTGATACTAAGAATATGATAAATGCATCCTGTGTCAAATTGTTAAGTCTTCCTCATTGTACATTTAATAAAATTTAAAATCCATGCAAAGAAATTGAATCTGATAAATATATTATAATAAAAAACCAAACACAATCACATAAACTTGTGCGTCAAATGATTTAACGGTGGAGAAATGAAAATTAGGGTTTGTGTAATATAATCATGATCTGTACAGAAATGTGTGAGATAATTCAATGGTGTTGATTATAAGAAATTGGGCATTTTTAATCACCAAATGAGTGCGGCAACGCTGGAGTAACGACAGATCTGAGGGAAAATCTAAAATCTAAAAGAAAGTTAAGATAATCTTACATAGGTAGAAAAAGTTGGAGGAATTGAGATTGAGTCAATTGGATATAAGGGACAGTACCGATGAATAGGGTTTTTGGAGCGGTAAACATAAAACAAAATAGCGGTGTAGATTTAATTTGTAAAATAAATGGTGTAGATTAATGCACACAATTTACCCAAAGATGGTAAAATTGGTTTTAGGGGAAAGATTTAATCTTTCAACGGTGGTAAAATAGGTGCTATTATATTTATAAAGATTAGAAATATAAAATAAAAATCAATATAATAAATTAAAAACTGTAAATTGAATTTTAAAAAGGAAAAAAGAAAAATAGGATTAAAAGTGTTAAAACACGTGAATGTTTCGCATCGTAGTTAGGATTTAGGAGATTTGGGGATTTCATGTGTTTTAACACTTTTAATCCTATTTTTATTTTTATTTTTTAATTCAATCTGTAGTTTTTAATTATCATATTAATTTTTCTTTTTTATTTTATATTTCTAATTTAATAAAAATGTTAAAATGATGTGGAAAAAAAACAAAAAATAGATCGGAAATGACGGGCGGATTCATTAGTTCAAAATCAATCAAAATTGCAACGTCGGATTGACCAGCCAAAAACCCCCCAAATTAAAGCTTCACGTGCGCTGTACGTGGGGTTTTATGGTGAAATTAGTATTTTCCGGCGGAAATTGGTTAAAATTTATGTGGATTTGTAAATTCAATTTGGATGATTGCTTTTTATGATTTAGTGTAATGTAATTGTTGAGCTTACCGATAGGCATCATAGGCTGAAAAAGAAATAAAAAGAATTTCCAAGTTAAAAGAATTAAAGCCTATGATTTAATTATTGTGGTTAGCCCATTATATTAACTTGATTGAGGCCCCCATTAAGTTGAATAACCCAAATGGGTTAATATAAGTTCACATCTCCAGTCTCCAGCAATTGGCAAGTGACCGTCCGGATTGAGGTGAGGAACGACAGGCGCCTTCCAGACGTGATACCTCCAATAGTGGAGAGGGAAAATGGCTGCCAATAGTGAGATTGGATTGGCATGAGCCGTCCTACCGGCCCTGAGAAACAGGGGAGAGAAGGAGAAGTGTGCGTGAAACGATATCCGTTTTTAGATTCATTTCTTCACAGTTTCACTTCAGATTCGGAGAGAGAGTTTGTGGAGACATCCTCTATACATTGATCTCTGAGAAGTGCAATGAGAATCGGGTGACACGTATTCTCTTTGTACTATTTGATTATTCTCTTATTCTTTTGTTATTATCTTTTTCAAATATGATTCTCTTGATGATATTTCTCTAGAGATTATACTATGGAGTATATTTTTGTTGTATTAGTTGATTATTTCTTGGACGAGCTTGTTTTCCATGTTAAAATTGTTGAATTCAAGTGTTGATTCTATATATTTCTGCATATTTATTTAGTTTCTTACACATGATTTTATTTGAGTGGAAAGTTTGGAACATTAATATGAATTTTGGCTATGTCAAAAATATCTTTGTATGTTATATATCCCCTAGTTTTGGTCCTTTTGGATACTGTCTCATTCCACAGTACCAAGGAGATAACAAAAATTTTTAATATATCAAATGACACATAATTGTTCATAATTTTGGTCGAGATCTTCGGAATACATGAATGTACGTCCATATTTAGCTCTTACAACTCGCAATATTTTGGTTTTGATATTCAATATCATGAATAAAAGAAATTTAAAAAGAGAGGACTCAAAATCAAATAATCGTATAAAGAACAACTATTAGTTCGATGATAGAACACACAACAATGCATTTATAATAATAATAAATAATTAAAAAAAACCATTATGACAAGAACATAAAAGGTTAACACTTGCATGCTTTCAGTATCTGTACTCCAAAATTCCACATTTTTCGTAATATATACATTTTAATATTAAATAAAAAATTTACAATTTTATTTTATTTTATTAAAAATAAGTTTGAAAGAGTGCAAATAAATAAAATAAAATACACATTTTTAATATATTAAAGGAAAGATTTATTTCGGTGATGTATTCTCTTCAAAATTATTTTTAATTTTATTAATTTTTTTTATCGGTAAATGTTACTCCCTCCGTCCCAAAGAGAAATTCAAAGTTACTGTAGATACGGAGTAGTAAGTTATGTGAGTTGTAAAGAGGTAAAATTTTTGAAATTAAAGTGTATTTTAAAGTTATTGATTTGTGTGTATTTCCTTATTTGAGGGTGTGAACTTGTTTATGAGACGAAAAAAAATAAAAAGTATGAATTTATTTATGTAACGAATGGAGTAGTTGTTAGTGGTTAGATCTTAAAAGTTAATTCACAACCTAATAAGTAGGTAGCTAACCCACTTAATTAATGTTATTTTAGTGGGCAATGCAGTGAGAGGTTGTCATATTTATTGTGTCGAAGTGTATGTAAAATCCCCAAGGATGGTGACTTAGGATGATTTTCATTATTTTTTTATTTATTTTTTTGCAAAAGCTTTCGTGTTCTCAGGATACTGTGCTCTCAAATCTCACTCGATGAAAAATTATACTCTTATTTATTAGTAAAGTGTATTCCTTCCGTCCCATAAAAAGAGTTACGTATACTGTTTACACAGAGATTAAGAAATATAGTATTTTAATGTGTACTGAGATGAGAGATAATAATTTAATGTATAGTGGATAGTTGTATTAGTGTTGTATGTGGGGCCATAAAGATAAAGTGATTGATTTATGTGGGTCTCATATTCTAAAAAAAGAAATGTTACTCTTGTAGCTAGACGTCCTAATTAATAAAATGTAACTCTTGTTGTGGAACGAAGAAAATATACTCTTTAAAACAAAATGTTATTTATATACCTTGTATACTCTGGGACACAAGAGACCCACCCTGTTTTAGTGAACTTGGAGATAGATCATAGACATATACTCCATATTTTGATAAAAATGAAAATTACATTGATTTATCTATCATAACTCGTTGAGTTAGTGTAGACGACACCGCCTGAAGGCGATTGTTGATCCAATAAAAATTGGGCCAGATCTGGTTTACGTACAATTTCTTTTTGATCAAATGGGCCCCCAAATTATGGCTACTACTTATCACAAACTAATGGGCCAATTTTGTCATTTTCAAATCTATATTGATGCGACCCGACCTGTTGAACCAACCAGTTTCGAATCCCAACCCGTTGGAACCATCCAACATTCTAAAACTAATGGGCCAATTTCTTTTATTTCTTGCATTTTAAGTTGCAAATTTTATATATTTCATTCAATTAAAATTAATTTTAAGCAAACTTGTATTAAATTCACCTGTTTGAAACAATAATTTTCAAATATATAATTCGTTCATAAAAAAAACATTACAAGATTGATAATTAAAAATGAGTTTGACCCATCTTTTAACCAAACCAATTCCAACAAACTATTACTATAATTCTCTTTTAAACTTATAAAAATAATCAAGGTGGTGTATACGGTAGTGACGGTTCACCGTGAAACTATCCCCATATTTTTAGGGTTTAGTGCAATTTTTAAAATAATTGTAATTTTCCTCTTGTAATTCATGTAAGAGAGTGACTAGGGTTCAACCAGGGTACCAATTAAATTGGTGCCCTCTTGGTCTCCACCCTTCTTAATTAATTCTGGTTCTTTTATTAATGTTGTTTTTTATTTTATTTTTAAATTTATTATATTTAAATGACTATTATACCCTAAACTTTAAACCTTAGGAAAAATTATACCCTAAACCACAAGGGTAAAATTACAATTATACCCTAAACCCTAAACCCTAGGGATAAATTATACCCTAAACCACAAGGGTAAAATTACAATTAAACCCTAAACCCTAGGTATAAATTATATCCTAAACCATAAGGTAAAATTATAATTATACCCTAAACCCTAAACTCTAGGAATAAATTATACCCTAAACCACAAGGGTAAAATTATAATTATATCCCTAAAATTAAATTTAAAAAAATAGAAAAATAAACTAAAAAATTTAAAAAAATTAAAAAAAAAAAAAGAAAAAAGAAAACACACACTGAAAGTGAAGGAATGGGGTTGTAAATTTCAAAATTGTTACCCCCTTCTCACCTTAGTCATTGCCTTCATGTTAAATGACACACTTAGAGAGTATTGATTCATTAAAATTATTAATTAAGTTAATAAAGCTTGAAAATATCAAATGCAAAGAATGAACATATAATATTTTTTTATATATATACTATTAATGGATATTATAACTTATTTCCTTAGGTTGTGAATTGTGATCCATAGGGTCTCTTGCTTTTATCAAACGGGCTTTGAAGGAAATCAAGTTTGTTTAAGTGCAATAATGAGTAAACTCCATTATTTAAACTTTAAAATCTATAGAGTATTATTAACTCAATGTGAATCAAACACTAAGTGTATAATATTAATTATTAGGGTATACGTGGTCCTTTCAACTTTTAACTTATAGTAATTAATTAATATATATATACAGTATATATATATATAATCCAGTTCCACAGTGGCCGAATCGGTGAGACATAATATATACCAACTTTTTTTTTAAATAATTTGAATATTAAAATAGAGTATAAAATTATCTATTTATGAGTTGAGTGATCTATCCATGACCAGGATGAAGCTGGTGTGAAATTAAGTAGAGGTCCGAACCAACTTATATTGAAGAATTAGCGGATGAGTTGTGGTTAGGGGTAAAATGTCACTCGAACCAAGAGCTACTTATTTCTCCCCGAAATGCGTTGAGGTACAGCAGTTGACTGACTGCACCATAGTGTTTACACTGTGAATTCACTTTACACAAGTGTTTGCCTATTAGGAATAATTATTATATATTTTGTATCCATTCTTAATTCTTAAAATTAGAAGTGTATCCATCGATAATAGGAAACAATATATTTAGTCGGTGTTTTTATAATCGCACTGAAGATTGAATCGGTGGAGAAACGATTTCAGGTTCAACTGATTGAATTGATTCAATCGGAAATTAAATTTCACATATTTTCAATATATTTACCATTTATTAAAAATGTATAACCACTAAAATTATTTTACATTGTTATAAAATCAATTTAAATATATATATTCATAATTCATACTTTTACATAGTTTATAGCATATTCATTCAATACCATAATTTATAATTTAATTGAAAAATTAATATTATATTCTAAAATACATAGAAATAATAGGGAAACATCATCAAAATAAAAAATAATTGAAAAAAATTCGAAAAAGAAATAAAAATAATTATAGATATCGGTTGAACGGCAACTTGTTTTTTCGGTTTTGACCGGTTCAACATGTTTCAACCTCAAAATCCAATTTTTAGGCCTTTTAAACCAATTCAAATTCCTACTTCAACCAGTTATCAGTTCCAATTTTGAAAACATTGTATTTAGTCGTAATAGTTCCTGATATTAATATTATAAAAATGTTTGGTTTACACTGATCTTATATTATTCAATATACTAAAAATTATTAAATATAAGAAAAATTATACACTAATTGGGTTTATAAGAATTCATTTATTTTTTGAATTTATATAAAGTAAATGTTTCGATGAAATGCAACCGGGGATCAGGTGGGTTTCAAATCCCTTGAAGCTAATATACTAAAAATTACTGAAAATTTTATGTTCATACTCTGTTATCACATGCACATGCTTTATTACCCATATACGCCTTATGTTTCATAAAAATAAAATAAAAAATATACAATTTTAGAATGGGAGTATTAATTTTTGTTAACCAATTCACGTTATTATAAATAAAAATGATGATAAGGAATTGATCCGTCAACCTTAACTTTGACCAATGGATGTTGACTTTACCAGCTCCCTAAATACCCCGTGCATCATCTTGTAAGGTATACATTTTATTTTTTTCATATCCATTTCCCCTATTTAATAAAAAAATACATAATATGATACATTATTTTTTTTATTTAATAAAAAAATACATAATATGGTCAACCACTACCCTCTAATACAACTATCTATTTTACATATAATAATAATACTCTTTAATCCACGTGCAAAAAACAAACGGACACCTTAGAACCGAACGAAGGGAGTATTAAAGTCCATTTTTATTTTTCTCCGGGTCAAATTCAAAAGAAATTCCGCTAAATTTAAAATAAAAATAAAAATAAAAAAATATTTAACAATTAAATTTAAATTATGGTTGAATCTAGAAATCTAGTGGAAATTTACCTACCACTGCGATAGAATTTGAACTTAAAATTAAATACTACTACTCCGTATTATAATATTTAAATAAAAGTAACAATTGGGTGATCATTATATTAATTTATTTTTTAATTAATTATTTTTTATTAAAAATAAATAATATTTTATTTGTATTTAAATTATTTATAAAATAATTAATTTAAATATTATCATTTTTTATTCAAAGAATATAACTGTTTTTTTAATCATAATTAAATTTGTAATGCTAATGTAAAAAAAGATGTTCGCCCACCCCAGACGTCTCGCACGCCGGCCCGACAGCATGTGAAGGAGATTAATCATGGTAACTCAATCGATCAACAAGGATTAGACCTTTTAACTTATGACACAAGGAACCCCCTTAATTAAGAGGTTGCTCTCACATTAAGAATGAGATTCAATCCTTGATCAATGTACAAGTTGTCCCTTGTATGAGCCGGCCATGCGGGCTAAATTTGTAATGCTAAGCAAATTGATAGTCTGGTGTGGATAAGACGATAGAAATTAGAAAGTCAAGAATTTAATCCGCTGCTCCAGGCATACGTGGCACTTCTACTGTGTAGAATTAGATGGACTATTATTTTGAGACAACTTTTACCGAGAGGATATTTACCTGAAGAGTTTTAAAGTACAATATGTATAACTCGAAGTTAACGTTTACATTTTTTTTTTATATAAGAGTCAACATTTATATTTGATTTTTGTATGTAAATTAAGAGATGTAATATTTTAATGTGTAGGTAAGTAAGAGAAATAATATTTAATATGAAGTAGGTAGTTGTATTAGTGTTATGTGTGATCCTGCATGAAATAATTAATTGTTTTGTGTGGGTTCAACATGACAAAAAATAAAATGTAAACTTTAATTTGATACAACCTAAAATGAAAAACGTAAACCTTAACGCGTGATCAAGGGAGTATTATATAGAAATATACAGTATGTTTATTAATAATTAAAAAATAAGTTGAATGATGTGTTAAATTATGATTTTAGAGTATTATGGAATATGATTTAATATTATAAATATATTTTAATTATTTATAAACATACTTTATATATATATATATATATATATATATATATATATATATATATATATATATATATATTATCCCATTTTTCATGAAATAAGTTTTTGCACGTTGATTAAAGAAAATAATATTTTAATATATAGTGGTTAAAATATAGTACTCCATAATATGTTAATGTATAGTAAATAATTGTATTAGTTTATATATGATAATTGTTTAGTGTGGACTATCATTATACTTTATTTTGGAACAAATCAAAAATAGGAAAATGCATAATTTATTTTAGGATGATGTTTACATGAGATGGTTTGTGAGATATGTTAAAGTGTAATTGTTATATAAGTAAAGTATGAAGTATATTTTTTTAAACAAAAAAAAGTATATTATTAATAAAAATCGGTAATGAGAAATACCCTAATACTCCAAATCACTTCTGTCATGGAGTGAAAAAAAATAAAAACTCACCTAATCCCTATTAGTACTTCTTTCAATACACCTTACAATCCACTTGCCAAAACAACTACTAATAACACACATTTTCACAACTCTTATGAATTAACTTTCTTAAGTTAGCAACATCTCCTCGAAAGCTACGCTCCCCCTGCCCTCCTTTTCAATGTGATCTAAAATTAATGTTGATAGAGGAGGTATTTTTCTTTCTCCTTATCCAACTCTATACTCTACACTTCATATCCTCAAAAATTTTCATAACATCCAATTTTCCTCCTCCAAAAGACAACATCATTCCTCATTATCCATATTAATCAAATACCATACATCCAGATTTATAAAACAATAGAATTACCAAATTTAGATTGAAACAGACCTCCAAACAAAAGAAAATTAAAGTAGGTTTTTTTTTTAAATATAATAAATAATACATTAAATTATAATTTTAACGTGTTTTATTATGATTAACTACTAATATTTAATTACCAATAAATTTATTTTACTTATCCCATATATCAAATCACTATACATATAATGTTAATATATATATCAAAAATCAAAATCATTATACATATAGCCAAAAAAAAAAAATGCATGTGAAAGCATATGACACCACTTTCTTGATATATTTAAAAATAATAAAATAAAAAATCATCCAAGTTGCTTTCATTATAATTATAACCCTGTTTTAATATAGATGATTATATAATTCCCACGCATATATGAAGACAACGTTTTCTAATGTTTAAGTCATGAATAGACCAAAATTTAACTAATTAATCTTGGAGAATATACTAATATAGTATTCCTATTATTTATGGACTGATTGAAAATTGGTCGACGTCCCTAAGTAATCATATATATATATATATATATATATATATATATATATATATATATATATATATATATATATATATATATATATATATATATATATATATATATATATATATATATATATATAAAAGACATGGATAAATTATAGTAACCTTTTCGACGATGATGCGAATTTCTGCATAAAATTACAACCTTCATATAATTAAAATAAAATATTGTTATGCGTTGTCCTTAAATAATTAATTTGTTCCTATTTTTTTTTCATATTAATTCTGCACATAAAGTGTATTAAGCAGCAACAATCTTCAAATTAATGTAAAATAACTAAGCACAATAAATAAATAATAATAATAATAATAATAAAAAAGAGTAAAAATACTAAGGTTGTGTATATATTGAGAAACAATGTCAATATGTCATTAATAAAAAAATTTCTTCTCTGCGTACCTTTTTACTTTAGTTTTTCTCTCAAATAATTTTCAACAAAAACTTAATTAAATTCCATATTTAATGATATCAATTGCTTAACTATTAAAAGATTCAAATTTAATTAAATTCTAAATATATGTGTGTCATTTACTCGCAACCCAACTAAATTGGGCCGCAATTTGGGTATCCTTATTTAGCTGTTCCCAAAATTGATTATTCAAGTCAACAAAAATTTTAATTAGTGTTAAAAATTGAGTAAATTATTATTTAGAACTTGAATTATTCTTTTTAATTGATTAGAAATCTGAATTATAAAAATCATTAATTCAGGCCTAAGTTCAAGTCTGAATTTATAAAATAGGAGACAATACGTTTTCAAACCCTAAATTGATAATTTTGTATAATTCAGACTCTTAATCAATAAAAATAATAATTTAAATTCCAAATTAATAATTTATTTATTTTTCAAGTTTTGAATCGATAAAACTCTATTCGTTAAATAATTGTACCTGTTAGGCTACATTCCTTTTTTTTTTTAAGTGATTAGTCAGCTGATTTTACTTTTGATCATATCCATATAGTTGTCGTTGTCGTGTAACATCAAAGTAACTCGTTCCAATATTAAGTTTTAATTACTATTTTTGTTTATTATAATTATTTTAATTAAAATATGTTGTGATCACATAAATATGAATCAAATTTTGAGAAAGCCATCTAGATATGCCTCCCACTTTTAATCTAACACTTGTGTCACACCACTCGCGAAAAGATGAATAATTACACGGGTACTTGGATCCATAAATATACCACGTTATTAAAGAAAAAATTATTTTTTTAATTAGTTTTATTAACTCTTTTTGGTAATTTAGTATTTTTAAATAATAAAAAAATATACAGTATATTATATTATACACTATAAAAAATCTATTTTTTACAAACGGAATATTTCGTTGGTAAAAACCTTAATTCTATTGTTAAATTGGCTTACCAATAGATTAGCAACGAAATCCGTTGGTAAAATTCCGTAGGTAAAGTGGT
Organism: Pogostemon cablin; assembly: GCA_023678885.1. NCBI lineage: Eukaryota > Viridiplantae > Streptophyta > Magnoliopsida > Lamiales > Lamiaceae > Pogostemon > Pogostemon cablin. The sequence goes on along the minus strand of CM042964.1, from coordinate 25,999,374 downwards.
GGTTGGTAAATTTTTAGCAACTAAAAATCAATTTCGTTGGTAATCCGTTGCTAAAAATTCCGTTGGTAATTTATATAATGATTCCCTTGGTAACCCGTTGGTAATTACCAGTGGATTGAATTCCGTTTTTAAAATAGAGAATAAATCCGTTGGCATTCCGTTGTTAAAACAAAAATGACATTTTGTTACTAATCCATTGGTAAATTACCAACGAATTGAATTCGGTTGGTAAATTCGATTGATAAAAAAATATTTTTTTTTGTGATATATGTGTTAAAAATTTGAATGACTATTTTGAAATCAAAGTTTATTATTAAGATTTTATATTAGATATGGTGTACATTCTTTTTAGAGCTAACGATATTATATAAAGCAAATAAATAAGGAAAATAATTGTATGAGACCGTCTCACATAAGCCTTTACGTGGTCAGAAAGTAATAACTCTTATAAAGAAAAGTGATAATAAATTAATAAAAAATGACCGTGCTATTTCATGAACAATTTATAGTATAAATAAAAAGTGATAACATTTTATAGCGAAAATGACGATATTTTATAGCGAAAGTGATAACTATTTTAAAAAGTGAAAAATTATCTCACATGAGATGGTCTCACGCAAGACCTACCCAAGAAATATATATATATATATATATATATATATATATATATATATATATATATATATATATATATATATATATATGATTCTATGTGCCTCAGGTCCGATTTAGTGTGGTTTATAGGGTACAACTGTACCTAAATTGAAAATAAACCACTTAGTGTACATGATAAAAATAAATAAAAATAATAATAATTATTTATTTATTTATAGTTATAATTATAAAATTAAATTAAAAAATAGTTACACCAAAAAAAAAATGTAATCCTTAAAAGCAATATTATATAATATTGTACACTACTTTCGTATTACAATACCACTATATATGTAAAATTAAACCAACATTTAAATTCGTTACTGAACAAATATTATTTTTACTTTTAAATGTTTATTAAAAATAATTTAAAAATAACAAATTAGTAGTTTTTTTTTCTCAAAAATTCAAACTCTCTTCATTTATAGATTTTGTCATGTATATACTACTATATGATAAGCTGAAAAAATGACTTAGCTAGTATGTCCTATGTGTTTTTAATGGGAAAATATCTTATTCGGCTTGTAGTATGATTATATCCAACTTTAATAAATTTATTTGCTATTTTCAATTTTGATGTTTTTTTCATTTTAATCTTTTTTTTTTTACCTTTTCTATTTAAATTTTGAATCAAAATTGAACAAATTTAAACTTAAATAATTAAATTTTTTAAAAAAAAATGTATTTCTAAATATATTAAGGGGATATATGAACATTTATTACTCTCATCCACTTAGTTTGATCACAAAATTATTTTGTGCATGGGATTTAAGGAAAAGTTGTACATTTTTAATGTAAAAGGAGTATTATTATAATATGAATGGAAATAGTTTAAAAAAGGAATTGTTTAGTAGATAATAAAAAAGAAAAAAAAAGAAAAAGCAGTACTATAAAGTTAATTTTAATGGACATGTTAAACACATTAGTAACTAATTTTAATGTAGGTGAGATAAATTTAACTAAAATGGAAGCTTCCAAACCAATACAACTCCATTACAATGTCCAAATAATTACTATATCAATAAGAAAAATAAATCTAATAAATTTACCCAATTGATGTTAGTTATCTAAATTATTTTTTCCTCGATTAAAATAATAATAAAATGAAAGTGGTTTGTCTTTTTTGAACATATGGTATACTAATACTAGTACAGTAAGAAATATCTGTGTAAAATATGTTACAAACCACTAGCTATATATCTGAACAGCCATTTCTTCGATCCACAAACTCAACTTGATTTCTCTCTATAAATTCCAACCAACATATCCCTTACACAATCTAAACAAGCTTTAACAACATTAACTAAACCAGTTTTCAGACAACCGCCGTCGCCGGAACTTTTATTTTCCGACAAGTTTTAAGTCGCCGTTCCTCGTATATATTCTACCTTTTGTTAAGTAGATTGTAATAATATTAATTCCCGATGCAAAGCCCGGAAGATAATAACCAACGCCGTCATTCCGACGCCGAGCTAATCGGCTCAGAAAGGACGCCGTTCAGCGGCCCATTGAGCGGGCCGCTAAACAAGCGTGGCGGCAAAAAGAGCGCCGGGTTCACCCTTCCGGACGACAGCATTGCTGCCGCCGCCACCGATGACTACGTGGAGATCACCCTTGATGTCCGCGAAGACTCGGTGGCGGTGCACAGCGTGAAGGCGGCCGGAGGTGGCGCCGTTGACGACCCCGAGCTGACCAGGCTGGCCAAAGGGCTGGAAAAGAAGGCTTCTTTCGGATCATCGATAGCGAGAAACGCTTCATCGAGGTTCAGACACGTGTCGCAGGAGTTGAAGCGGTTGGCTTCTCTCACGCGCCGCTCACAGCCGGCGAGATTAGACCGGACGAAGTCGGCGGCGGCGCAGGCGCTGAAAGGACTCAAGTTTATTAGCCGGACAGACGGCGGCGCCGCCTGGGCCAGGGTGGATAACCGGTTCGATGAGCTGACTGCCACAACAAATGGATTGTTGCCTCGTTCACTCTTTGGTGAATGCATTGGTAATTAAAATACCAAAATGATCAATTTAGTCTTAACTGCCAACACCTAATAATCAATTTCTTGTAATTTACTCTTCAAATCTAACATTTGATATGTACATGTATAAATATATGTGTGTGTGTATAGGTATGAATAAGGAGAGTGATAAGGAGTTCGCCGGCGAGCTTTTCGACGCACTTTCACGGCGGAGGAATATCTCCGGCGGGTCAATAACAAAAGCACAGCTGAAAGATTTCTGGGATCAGATTGCTGATCAAAGTTTTGATTGTCGGCTTCAGACATTCTTTGACATGTGAGAATTCAAGAATTAATTAATACTTAAAAATTACGAAGAGCACATTAATAATCTAGATCCAATATTGCAGGGTGGATAAAGATGCAGATGGCAGAATTACTGAAGATGAAGTCAGAGAGGTTTCTCTCTCTCTTTAATTTTCTCTCTCCGAGTTTTGATTCTCTTTTTCTATCTTTGAGATCGGATTCTCTAAGTTATTTTGGTACATCACACCGCTAGATGGATGACATGAGAGAGAAACTATACACAATGGTTGAATTTTTCTCTCCTACGTGTCAATCATATAATGTGTAAGACAGAAGATGATGTACAAAAATAACACCGGGTGAGCTACTCATCACCTCCCTCTCTCTCTCATGCAATTAATCAACTTTTTGTGCAGATTATAACCTTAAGTGCCTCAGCAAACAAGCTGACCAACATCAAGAATCAAGCAGAAGAATACGCAAGATTAATCATGGAAGAATTGGACCCCAACAATCTTGGCTACATCATGGTACACACAATCCAACCATCATCAAATCAAATTAAATCAAGTAAACATGATCGATCATACATTAATTCAGACATGAAGTGCAGATAGAAAATTTGGAGATGCTGTTACTACAAGGTCCAAATCAGCCAATCAGAGGGCGAGGGGAGAGCAGGAATCTGAGCAAAATGCTGAGTGAAAAACTGAAACCCACCCAAGAACACCCCCTAAAGAGATGGTACAAAGATTTACACTACTTTTTAATGGATAATTGGCAACGGGTTTGGGTCATGTGCCTGTGGGTCGGAGTCATGGCCGGGCTATTTGTGTACAAATACGTGCAGTATAGACGTAGAGCTGCATTTGATGTGATGGGGCACTGCGTTTGCATGGCGAAGGGGGCGGCGGAGACGTTGAAGCTCAACATGGCCCTCATCTTGTTTCCGATGTGCCGGAATACCATTACATGGCTGAGGAATAAGACGAGATTGGGAGCTGCAGTTCCCTTCGATGACAACATTAATTTCCACAAAGTAAGTATGTATGCATGTTTTTTACTATAATTCCAACTATATACATTAATTTATACTCTACTATTTTATTATGCATTTTGATACAAATTATTATAACTAATGTGCTGACTATGAATTGTTTACCAATTCAACCTACCCTAATTTGATCCAGTAAGGAGTATCTAATTCATTATAGTAAAAGTAAAATAATATTAACTCTCCAACAAAAAAGAAAAACATTCTCAGATGAGATGGTCCTAGAATTACTTCTCTACTTTACTATCAAACGTACTGTACTTGCAAGTTGAATCTATAAAATTTTGAAAGAAAAAAAAGATACTCTTCTTCATATTTGAAGCTTATTAATGAGATGATCAAGAACTAAAAAGTTTCATTAATGAAGGTGATCGCAGTGGCAATTGCTATAGGAGTTGGAATACACGCGATAAGCCATTTAACATGCGACTTCCCTCGGCTTCTAAATGCGAGCGAAGAAAAATACAAGCCCATGGAGCAGTTCTTTGGCGATCAACCAACAAGTTATTGGTTCTTTGTGAAGGGATGGGAGGGTGTGACAGGAATAGTAATGGTGGTTCTAATGGCTATAGCATTCACACTTGCCTCACCATGGTTTAGAAGGAACAAACTAAAAATACCTAAACCATTCAACAAATTAGCAGGCTTCAATGCTTTTTGGTACTCACACCACTTATTCATCATTGTTTATGCCCTACTCATTGTTCATGGGATCAAGCTTTACTTGACCCATGAACCCCACAAGAAGACTGTAAGTATTTTCTATTTTTATTTATTTATTTTTAAGGATGGGGCAATTTTTCATATAAAGTGAATTTAAATTCATTTTCCGTCCCATAATAATAAGGTATTTTGCTTTCTATCCAAAATATTTTTTTTCAATTTAGTTTCATAACTAACTACATTGCTCGATTATGATCCCAAAATCACCGGAAACCCTCAATTAATTGAAGATTCAGGTGAAAATTCGATTTTCTAGTTAAAATGGGACTAAAATCGAATATTTGAAGTAGTTATGAGACTAGATTTAAAATAATATCTTATTGGAACAGAAAACAAAGTAACCAATGAATGAAGTTAGTCAATAATTGTACAAATTATGAATCTGATTTAATACAATGGTAGACATGGATGTATTTGGTGGTTCCTCTCACACTTTATGCTGGAGAAAGATTGATCAGAGCATTCAGGTCTAGTATCAAGGATGTCAAGATCCTAAAGGTAAATAAATATAACAAGATTTTTATTATTATTATTATTTTTTGTATAAGTTTAATGAATATAAATGACAATTAATATTGAGTTATTTATAAATAAAGGTGGCTGTTTACCCTGGAAATGTGCTAGCACTGCACATGTCTAAGCCTCAAGGATTTAAATATAAGAGTGGACAGTACATTTTTGTCAACTGCGCAGCTGTTTCTCCATTTGAATGGTAGGTAATTGTCATTTTATAATAATCATTTTTATATATTTTTCATATATATATATATAATACTTATAAAAGAATTAGTGTTACAGATCAAATTCAGAATTTGTTACTATGATTGATATTTTACATTATCCAAAAGTAACAACACAATCATGCGTTGAAAAATGTTTCACAACTTGCAAAATTTAGTATTGTCTAAATTAAGATAATTAATTAAGCTTAATTAAGTGGTCCAAATAATTGCAGGCATCCCTTTTCAATAACCTCAGCTCCTAGGGATGATTATCTGAGTGTCCACATAAGGACACTTGGTGATTGGACCAGACAACTTAAAACTGTTTTCTCAGAGGTAATCAAATATCATTAGAGTTTTCTTTTTTAATTCTTTAATTGTAGTAATTTTTATATTCTAGTAGTATATTATAATTAGTGCTGTAGTATTAAATTGCTACTGAGCAGGTAAAATTCTTTTACTACTGAGAAAACCAATAACTATTTGTACTAAAAAATAATCGTCTGTTATATAAAAAAAATATCCCTCCATTTATTAAAAATAAACTATTGTTGCATTAAAACTTGTGTTTTGTGTTATTATTATCATTCTTGGAACAACATTTAAGAATATCCAATGCTCAATAAAAAACTCTTGTGAAATAACTAATGATTTGATTAAAATCATTATGACCAATAAATATTTGCAGTGGTCTAAAAATAAAGAGGATATATTATTTCATTTATGTGCATTTTTCCAACTAGTTAAATATTATGATCAAAGTCAAATAGTGATCAAGCAAAAATTCAATAAAACAATTACTCGTACACACTAGAGTAATAAATTTTTATGTGATAATAACTAATTATTAATCATACTTTATTGCAAATTTAAATATCTCTTATCGCTAATCATTTTTGAGTTTGTTAGGTTTGTCAGCCACCACCCACAGGAAAAAGTGGGCTCCTTAGAGCCGACTTTTTGGAAGGAGAAAATAATCCAAAGTAAGCATCATATCCCTATAATACTATACAATTAATTTGTTTTTTAATAAAAATAAAATCATAGTGCACACAATAATTTTAAATAAATTTAGTCAATTGACTACTCTTAAATCTACAAGTGTTACTAAGTTAAGATCGTATATACATTCTTGTTTTGTATTTAGAGAAATTTATTATGGATGTTTTGTTGGAAATCTCATCGTCTATTAATTATTACAAACATGATTTACTACAATTCAAACTAACCACATTTGGGATGTCCTATTACATTTTATTAATGTTAATCCATAACATATAAATAATGGTATTCATAATATCATTTTAATCATGTGGATTGTCACACAGTTTCCCTAAAGTATTAATCGATGGTCCATATGGAGCACCAACACAAGATTACAAGGATTACGACGTAGTCCTACTAGTAGGGCTAGGAATCGGAGCAACTCCGATGATCAGCGTTGTGAAGGACATCGCTAACAACATAAAAGAGATGGAGGACGAAGAAAACGCTTTCGAAGAGGGAGGCGGGGATGGAGATGGTCCTCCGCCAGCCTCCTCAACGCCTAAGCGAAAGATGAGCTCCGGGAGTGGGAGGCACGACGACTTTAAGACGAGGAGGGCATACTTCTATTGGATGACTAGAGAACAAGGGTCATTTGAATGGTTCAAGGGTGTGATGAATGAGGTAGCTGAAATGGATCATAGAGGAGTGATAGAGATGCACAATTATTGCACAAGTGTGTATGAAGAAGGGGATGCAAGATCTGCCTTGATTGCCATGATTCAGACAATCAACCATGCTAAAAATGGAGTGGACATTGTCTCTGGAACTAGGGTTAAGTCACACTTTGCTAGGCCTAATTGGAGGGCAGTTTTCAAGAGGATTGCTCTCAATCATCCTAATTCAACAGTTGGTAAGTTCCTAACCCAACCTTCTAGAAAGTACAATATGCTTCATCATACATGCATAACTAAACGCATCGGATTTCTTATTACATTTTTGTGTTGCGTTTCTTATTTCACTCGTTGGATGCATGACACATAAAAAAGAAAAAAAATTCAGAGCATTTCTCCTAAGGCTTGTGCTATTTTTCACGAGAATAAGTTTTTTCTTTCTTAAATATCATTCATCCAACGATTTGAAACAGAAAATGTAACATGAAATCTTTATAAGCGAATTAAATGGACTTTACCCTTTGGCTCCATTTTATTGAATGGAAATTAATATCTACATTTGAAAAATTATAAAAATATAGTATTTATTTAAGAGTGATCAACTTTTTCATCGGCCCTCTACTTCATCCCTACTTCCACACATTCTTGTGCATAAAAGCCATTCAATAATCAATACTTTATCATTACAATTATGCAACATGACATCACTTTCTTTAAAATTCAACTTTTAAAAAAAATCATTTTATCAAAGTAAAAGTTGGTAGACACATGTGCTCTGCTTTTACTTAATTGACAATGGGTAAGAAAAGGGGTGCTGTCAATGTTGTTTCCTTAGCATCAAATTGAGTGCATAATATCAAATCTACTAACAAACATATCCAAACATGACATTCCTTCAAACACGCAACGTAATAATTGACAGATCTTAAGTTCTACTAATTAAGAAAATGATTTCATGTTGACAATTAATTTTTTTTACAGGGGTGTTCTATTGTGGTGCCCCACCACCAGTCAAAGAGCTAAGAGACCTATCATTGGATTTCACCCACAGAACCTCCACCAGATTTGAGTTTCACAAAGAAAACTTTTGACCTACCAATGGATTATGAGATCAATTTGTGATCTAATCTTGATGGACCAATAACCCGCAATTAGAGGTGGAGATTAATTTCTGATTGTTGACTAAGTAAATATGGATAGAGGTGAGTATGCATGAGTGACCTCACAATGGATCATGCTTGAATCAGCAATGGTAATTTGAGGGGTCCAATTGGATTATTATTTATTCTACTTTGAGGGAAAGATAAAGAAAGAATGAGAGATAGATAATAAAATGATGTTGGTTGTCCCACATCCATTATAATTGTGTATATGTATTTGTATCGTGACTTAATTTGCTACTCATGATGGATGAGTAATCTTTGCACATGTTTGGTTTGGGTATTGGTAAGATTTTGTATATGATCATGTGACTACATGTACCCAACCTGTAAATTAACATTAATTTTATGAAGATTTGTTTTATACTATATTATAACTTAAATTAAGCTTTATTATTAAACTTTGTTGTGAGATAGATATATGAGAGACAGGTTGTGAGATTGATCAATCCATTATTAAAGTATGCTTATATTATATAGATGAAATATACTTATTAGTGGTTAAAGTATGTCTCTATTGAATCATATTATAACAACCTAAAATTATATTTTAATGCATCATTCATCAAAATTTTAGAAAAACATACTTAAACAACCAATAAACATATTTTACCTTTATAACAATCATATTTTTTTACGTATCACACTAGCAATTGAAAAAAGATTTTGTCTATATAAATAATTTTAAATTAATTTGATTGCATGCTCACATAAATACACTCCCTCCGTCCGCTTCTAAAGTATCCATTTTACTATTTTTGGCGTCCGCTTCAAATATATTCACTTCCCCTATTTAGTAAAAAAATACAAAATATGGACCACCACTTCCCTCTAATACAACTACCCAATTTACATATAATAATAATACTCTTTAATCCACATGCAAAAAGTAAACGGATACCTTAGAACCGGACGGATGGAGTATTACATAATAACTCACAAATGAATATTCTCGAGCTAAAAACCTACTCCTACTGAAGTTTATGAACAATTTAAATCCTCATGTGCTTAAAATTGATGCCAACCTTAATTTAAATATGTTTTCAAACTACAACGCACAAGTACATTTTGATTAACAAATAACACAAAAATAAAATGTCTAGCAACAAAATAAAATTCAAATAAATAAAAATAAAATGGTCTCACATAAACATGCTCTCCAATCAAATTGTCAAAATTTTAAGATTTTTTATTGAATGGTTGCCAGAAATTTGACCAAAATGAAGTTGGAATTTTAGAAAGAGTTCAAAGTTCATCAGAAGGTTTACGCGTTAATAGCAATTAATATATTTGTTTTATTTTAAACTGGCGTCAATTAATTGGACTTCAGGTAAAAATGCAATGTCTTGATCATATTATTGTCAACTTAGCTTTCCACCAATGGGCCTACATCACCAACTTCCATTGCAATATGCATGCTTTCCAAATTACATAAAACGCGTTAATACCTAGTGTGTTACAGCTTTACAAGAATTTTGTGGAGTATGAATTGTGTTACAGCTTCCCACCTGTCTAATCCTGTCGTGTAACACTTGTATTAGACCGTCTTGCAATAAGACAATTTTACTTTTTCCCCATTAGTCATTACATTTCAGTACTAAAAATGTTATCACTTTTCAATTACATATACTACAAATATAAATCAAATTATCAAGATTTGGTAATAAATTAATAAATACTACTGGTGATCAAAATACGTGATGAACCGTTCAAGTTGTGGATGCATAATTTACCTACTACCTAGAAGGCCACACACACATCAGCAGGAAAACTGCATGAGACGTGATACTGCTTTTCTTTTTAGCTGTTTAGGGACTTGTAATCTCTCCAGGATTCTTGAGGTTTTCTCATCTAGTTGCTTGTTACGAGCAGTTGATCGACCTTTGCATTGGAAACGCAATGTACCTCTTCGAGTTTGGTGATAATGAGTTGTTCCCATTCTTCTGTAAGAGAAGGACCAGTTTTGTTTTCTCCTAGGAGAGTTTTGGCAGCAACTGAGGCTCATGTTTGAACGTCAATCTCGGAATTATCTGACAGTCTCTGAGATTCCTTCTTTACTTTTAGGATGTATTGCCCTGCCATAGTTATGTTCAAGGAAAGAGCCATGAAAAGATTAATTATCATACTACGGATTAAACCAAAACAAACAGAAAAATTGGATCAGAGGTTATGAATTAGAAATTTCTTAAGTTTCTGAAAGCATAAATACTGTGAATTGTATTGTGATTTCAGTTCAGCTATGAAGTCTTCTCATCACCAAAATAATAGCATTCTCTATCGAAAATCAGAACATACAATATGGATTTGAATGATATTTAAATCTTAATTTTGTTTTCTATGGCAAGAGCTAATGACAGGGGTAGACAACTCCTAGTGAGTAGTGAATTCATCACATGGATTTATGGATACTTTAGCAACCACTACCTAGATAATATGATTATAAACATGATCACTCAATCTCTTGCAAGTTTTCATATCAACATTATACGTGCCTATAATGCAGAAACAAGATTGATTTTATGTTTATTTACTTGGTGCATGAATATACTCAAAAGTTAAGCAAGAATAGTCATCATCGGGTCGACTTTACGTTAAGATTTCTTGATCAATTCAAAACACCTTCGTGCTTTATCTTGTACAACCTTATTAGTGTCATATAGCTTTTGAATATGTTAAAAAGAGCAATCCAAGTGAACATAGAAAATGAGCAGATTCAACCTTTAGCAAAGAGGCCTGAACCGTCTCTTCGATCTCTTCAGCTGCGGCAGAGTTAATGACAGGAGTAGGCAAAAACTCCTCCGATGCAGAAAGCCTCTGAAAATTTACACAATTGGAAAATTAAAAAATTGCAGTAAATAAAAACTGAGAGGGAGATTCTGGCTGTAAATAGTTCCAGGGAGTTCAAAATTGAGTTAGCCTTGCATACAATGGGTGTACGCATACATACACCTGGATATATTTTGAAAGATTTAAACTTGAAAAGACAATCAAACCCTAAGGAGCAATTTAGCAAAGCTTGAACTTCAAAAGGTAAATAAGTAAATAAAGGAACCAAAAAAGATATAGACTTGAAAACACATTAAAGTTCTAAAATTTAGCATTAAAGCCTAAGGGTAAAGTTTAAACTTTAAACCCTATACTGGTAAATAAATGAAACAGAAGGGTATAAAAACACCCAGATGTATAGAAAACTTTGCCATAAAAATTAGGCTTCCGAGTAGAAGAAGATAACAAAGAGATTTGTTGAAAGCATAGCTGTTAGTTAAGGTGGGAGAGGTCCAGATTTACAGACATTTAGAGAGGTTGTGGTTAGTAGTGGAGAAAGGTGCAAAGCCATTAATTACCCTGAGAAGCATCAGTCTACTGTCTGTAGGTAAAAGAATATAATAGCACTGAAATGAAGTCTCAGTTTCAGTCTCAACGTTAAAAGTGGAAGAGCAAACCAGACCTTGATCGAGAGAATTTAAAACTCAGCATACCAACTGAAAGACTGCAATCAGAAATAAGATTGAGATATGAAATCAGTGGCAAGCTCATGAGGAAAAGTCAGAACAATCACTACAATAGTGAAAATTATAATACTGAGCCAAGATTGAAAGAACTGCACATACGTTTAAAGTTTAGCTCCGACTTGTCGTTTACGTCAGAATTGTAAGTAGTTGGAGTAACAAAGTAGGTAGCACCCGTTATCAACCCTGTCCAAACCACATAAACAGAATTAGAACTGGAATACTTGAATTAATGTATTATTTGTGGCTACTTTCCTAGGTATAAAACATGCTCATTGAAATGGAAGTAATATGATACTAACCTGAGTGTTATTGGTATTTTAAGATTTAAAATGGTGGATCTAATCTTAAATCTTGAAAAGAATCTGGGACTTTATAGCACAACATAAATTCCTTCACATTCTATCAAAGATGTACCTTCGCTCAGTGATGTTAAGTCTGTCCTCTGAATGACATTGAAGTCGATAGGAGATGAAACTTGCTCCAGCTTTGGGCTGCTCCAGAAAGAAGGCAAATATAGTATTGTTTGTTCACCGACCATGACAGAGTTCTCAATTATATCCATAGCTCCAAGATTCTCATCAGTTACTGGACAAGTAGAAGACCTCTTGATCTTATTCTCATTTAAGTGGTCCAATGGAATTCCATGACATCCACATGTCTGTTTAAATAAAAGATAAATGATGCTGCTGATTTCATGTGTGCACAAAAAAAAAAAATCATTCAATAGACAAATGTATCAATCATGGTACACAGAATTCATATCTCAAAAGATTAAACGAATTCACCAGTCTTCATGCATTACCAGTTTGAATTAACGCCATATCAATGATAAGTTCTTTATTTATTTTTTTTTAAATCAGGGTGTCAAAAGAAGAAGAATAAGAGATGCCCAAAATGCCAAATTCTTCAAAGCATTTTAAATTTAGGATTCCGAGATCAGCACTTTACGCATAGTTTATTAGCTCCAAAAGCAGATAATAGCTTTAAAAACATTACTTTACAGAGTATGATTTCAAGCAGTCCCAATACAATATGACAATAACAGTAATAAACTTCAGCATATGGATTTTTTATTTTTAGAAACTGCGGCTGAAACAGCAGCTGAAATCATAAAAGAATATTGTCATGACCAAATATAAATAAAACACAACATGTTTAGATAAACTTCATTTTTCAGCTTATATGTAGGCTCATAACTAATTAGCAATTAAGAATATGTATGCTATGTCAATGTACATGATATCAGGATCAACTATGGGAAATTGTCTAAAGTATTAGAAAGCTTGCATGCCACTGTCACATATTTTGTCTTGATGAGATGTGTTGCATACCTGACAAATATAGAACTTATCAACAATGGGAATGAAAGATGTGCACAAGTTGCAGGTATCTGGTTCATGGTGCTTGTTAAATTGATCTTGAAGACAAAAAGAGCTTGTAATGGTTCTTCTCTATCGTACATTAGTTACTGAAACCATCTTTTGACGAGACCATGGAGTACCTGGCTATCTGTATTAAATTAAATAAAAACCAAATCAGATTATTAATATAACTGATTTCTTAGACTACACCTTTTTCTTCTTTTTTTTTTATTTGCAACAATTAAAAGATGGCTCTTGCAAATAGCATTCGTTTTTCTATGGCTAGTTGGTTATACACACACAGTATACTTTGCCTGAGCTGACTCAAAAATAACCAGACAAAATTGATAGAGAGTTATTTTAGTATTTTATTTCTAGTCAATAATCTCCTTTAATTAGATTATTTAGTTTCCTTATTTCCTATTTCATATTCCTGTTGTAATTAGGGTTAGGGTTATGATTGTGGGCCTTCAGCCTGTTCAGCCTATTTAAAGTATGTGTGTTATTGATCAATAAGAATTATCTATTTGCAGCCTTAATTGGTTTGTGGCAGAGTTATCTCTGTGGCCTTCTTTGAAGGAACCTTACGGCATGTGGCGGAGAATTCATTCTCCGTAGCCCTCTCGAGGGATTACTTTTGGTGTCTTTTATTTATTTTATTTATCAAGTGTGTGTATCTCTATCAAAAATTCCTTTTTCTATGGCTAGTTGGTTATAGACACACCATAAACACTAATCTCGGGATATTGGTGAAGATATGGCAGGTAAACTAGAAATTTGTTTCCTTCCTCCTTATTTGAGAAAATAATTAATACTTTTCAAGCAATATGCAAATTATGAAGAGCAGAGATACGTAGCAATTGGGGTAAAATTGACAACAATAAAACTAATAACATTGTCACTGCATGAATAAAGATCTGGTGTGACAGCAATTTGAACTATGGCAATCTGGTTGCAGAAAACTTGATATATCAGAAATTTATATGCCTGAATTATAGTACTTTTAATCTGCCGTAATAGGAATTTAAAAACAAAATATATCATTTATAACTTTGGTTAAGACTTAGAAGTGTCATACAAAATAGCCATGCTCAACCTGGAACACATGTCTCCAGTGAGCAGTTTTTAGGGAACCAATCTGCTCTACAAATTGGTTGACATTGTCAGTGATATCACCAAGGCAACTAGGTGTTCGCTCCAACAAAACGAGTTCTACCAAAACAAATTTGTCAGCTGCATCCTGACAAGATATTCACCAGAATTGTTATACCTCTGCAAATATGAAAAAAGAAAAGTAGCATTGGTGTCTTGAGAGGAAGGTGAAGAGAGTCTCACCGTCAATGCCTTCACTGTCCCAGAATCCAAGCAACCAACAAGACAAATCACTTTCCTTGCCACATTTTTCTCGTGGCCTCCCCAAGTGTATATGGTATCATCACTCAGTACAGCAGCCAACTTCATATCTGTGAGGCATAAATGAAAGTAAAATTAATTGATTGATTACAACTAAATTTAAATTGAATCGCTTTTTCCAAAACAAGTAGTTCCTGTGCTTATTATCATAAGATGATTAGCAGAACTCAGGCAAGCAGACAAACAATGTTACCCTTGCACAGGGTCTCGGAATCATTGGATTCAGGAGAGAAAGCATCACAAGGTATATAGTTCACAGCATGGTGAAGGTCACGCAGATCAAAGTTCCCATGGGGATATGCAATCTTCAGCTGATGACAAGTTCCCATTTTGTAGCTTCTATCAGTCAATTATTTATTTGAGCTCAAAATTGAGAAGTAACACAGTTACAGATCATAGAAATAAAACATTTTAATTATCTCATGAATCAACACCATGCACATCCTAAAATGGATTTTAACACATACAAATAATCTTTATAAAATCCAAAGGCTGACAACAAGGGACAAGAAGACAATCATGAATTTCAACGATAGTGTGGAGCATCTCATCCTATCTCAATAATTCTCATTTAGTTCAAGATGAAATCCTGTTTGATTCACCAACGATGATTTGTCAAAGCATTCCTATGTGGCTAGGCCTGAATTTTACTTTTCTTTCCTCAGAGATGCACCCTATGTATCCACAACATGTCAACACTCAACCCAAATTATCTTTTAACTAAAATATTAAGCACAAGAGAAAAGGATACTTGCATTGAACAATTAAACACCAAAAGGTAAATGTTCATTGAGTTCAGGGAACAAAAAATACATCCTATACTTTAAAATAGGTTTATAAATGTGATTAACAAGTTATAGAGCAAACATGCCTCATAAGAACTATCAATTCGATTTCTCTGAACATAGAAAAGCCCAATGCGATCGAGCAGAGGTCTCTTATTCGATCGAGTTCTATCAACACTACTATAAATCTTCGGACGTGAAACTGCATAGTAATTTGCAAGCTGCAATAATGACTGCCACAGTAGAAAAAATTCAGAATAAGCCAAATGTAATTAATGATTTATTTTTAATTTCTTTAAATTTCCGATTGATCAAGAATTCACGATAAAAAATAAATAAATAAATAAATAAAAAAACATCGAGAGCGTGAATTATTCAGAAGTTAATCTCAAAAATTGATTGATCTGCGTACATAGATCAGGATAGAGGGGTGTATAGTATACCTGCTTCACATCTCGAAGAACTAAAGGCGATAAAGTCCGCAAATCCAATAAGAAGCAAAGCAATACCATACTTGGATTCAGTTTCTTCCTCACTTCCGTTTCGCTCTGTGAAATCTCTCCTATACGAAGAACATGTATGAGTGACCTTCTGCCAATTTTCGCATTTAAATACTACTGGTCTCAAGTTTTGTGGCCTAGGAAGTAATTCCTTTGTTTCTTCATTTGCCGTTTGTTATAGGTTTATAAATTAACAACATTCTTCTTCTAATTTTTTTTTCCTCTTTCATTAGTGTCAATTAAAATTTTCACAATAATACTCATTTATTACGCATTAATATAAGAGTTGATTTATTGTGTTGTGCACAAAAGTCTAGATTGGTAGGAGTGAATTGAATAAATGGAATGAACATGAAATAATAATGAGAATGAAATAATTAAAAATTATTTTTATCATTATTGATGTCGTTCAAAAATAAATCAAGTAATAGAATTTATATTCTTTAATAATTTCAATCTCATTATAATATTACATTTAAATTTAATTTATTTAAAATATTAAATTAATTAAAATTTTAATGAAGATTTTATATATTTTATAATTATTATAGAAAAATATTAAATTATAAATAAAATAAAATATTAATATTTTTAAAATATAAATAAAATTTAAAATACTAATAAAAAAATTTATATATATTAAAAAATATTAAACTATGTATAAAAAATTATATTTAAATTTATATTTATATTACATGTATATATTCAATTTAATTAATAATATTATTTTTTATATATAATTTACTAAATTTTTTTTGAATAAATATTAAAATAATTATATACATTTATATTTAAAAATTTTAAGAATTTTATTTAATTATATATTTTTATCGATTTGAGTATATAAAAATATTTAATTTTTTATTTAAATTTTAAATATTTTATTTTTTTAAAATAATTTAATACAAATGATTTTAATAAATATCACATGTAGAAAAATAGTAACATATTTATAATTATATAAATAAATATTGTATAAATTAAAAGAATATTATTTATAATTATAATTATAATTATGTAATGTGTGTGTGTGTAAGGGAGGGAGGGAGGGAGGGAGGGAGGGAGGGAGGGAGGGTGGGGTGGGGTGGGGTGGGGTGGGGGGAATGAGAGAATGGAATGAGCAATACCATTGGGGTGGGAGGAATGCCCATTCCCACTAGGGCTGGGGAAAAATAACGAAATTTTGGTATACCGTCCATACCATATCAAAAAATACCGATTTTGGTAAGGTATGATACCTTGTTGAAAATTTTGATACGATAAAGGTATAGTATAAATTATCAATATCGCCGTATTTCGGTATATACCGAAATACCGAAAAATAATTTTTGGGTAATATGATATGGTATATCATACTACATGATATATGCAATTATAATTATTATTTATATAGGAATTTTATCAATATAGGGCTTGAAAAATGGGTAATCTATCAATTCGGAGCTTGAATTATGTATACTATCGATTAGGGGCTTGAATTATATAAAACTATCAATTCAGGGCCTGAACTTAGGCCCTAAATTGATAAAATAGGTGATATTTGACAAATTCGGCCTTGGATTGAAAGTTTTACATATTTCAGGCCTTGGATTGATAGAAAAATTAATTCAGGCCCCTAATTGATAGTTTACCCATAATTCGGGCCTTGAATTGATAAAAGCCCTTTATATATTATAATTTTTAATTAAATTATATATATACACTATTTAATTAAAAGATTAAATCTAAAATCCTACTGTATATTTCATAATTATAAAGAGTTGGTCTCCTGTGTCCCCTAACACATCGTACCCCCATGGAAACACAAGAATTTAGTACTAGTACTTCTTGTATTCTAATGGGGGTACAGTGTGTCCCCGGTGACACACAAGTTTTTGTCAATTATAAATGGATGATAAAGTTGATTGACTTTCACGATATCTTGTATTTCTTTCTTAATTACAAAGTTATATCCTATATTTTAAAAGTGTTGATTTTAATATAAGTTCTATATAGTTCTTGTTAGATCTTTTGGGTACTATTTATTTAATGACAAACACTTTTGTAAACTGGGTTTACATACATTAATTATGTAAACCCTATTACTCTTTAGTATATAAAAAATTACTATTTAGCACATTAATTGTTACTCTTCTAAATTAAAAAATTACTCTTTAAATTCTTATAAATCCTGATTTATCGATTACTTTTTAGTACATGAAAAATTACTCTTTAGAGATATGAATTATTACTCTTCTGTATAAAAATAATTACTCTTCAAAGAGTAATTTTTAATAGGCAAAAGCTCCTGCGCCCCCGGGGACACACCGTGTCCCCATGTGAACACAACACTTCCCCTCCATATTCTATTTAAACATATGTATTACTAGGAATTTAAATTGTAAAGGGGCACAAAAATTGCATCAATTGTCTATATATTCTCCCCACAAATGTACAATTCATGATAGTGTGTCTTAAATTGATGTTAAAATTTTAATTAAAAAACACTAAACATAAAAATTGAGTTAAAAAAATATGAATAAATATTTTAAAAGAAAGTTATCGTTCACCTTCAAGCTCAATATCAATTTTATCTATAGGCTTGCCCCTTGCTCTAACACAAATTATATCTCCTATTTTTACCACCAAAGCAATTATGTCTGTGGATATCGTCATTGTAAGAAAAAATAGATCCAATTTTTTTTAAAATTATAATTAGTTTCTATTAAAAAAATAATAATAAATTTTTAAAACATACATATAAGTACTATATCTCTAGTGTTGTCTTGAGAATTGATTGTATCAAAATCAATAAAATTCAAGCCAATTTTGTTGGTTTCCAATGGCGAAGTCAATTGCACCAACGTGTAATTATGGATGTTCAACTTGAATTCAGGATTTGTAATAAGGACCGACCCAATATTTTAAGTGACACGGAAATTTGATATAATATATGTTGCCCCCTCACTTAACAATTTCTCAAATTTTGAGATGTGATTATGGCAAATTGTTGCTTGGATCTTCGAACCCTACACATATAATATAAAAATAATTAAATAAAAAATCTTATCATGTTAATAATCTAAAAGTTGTGGAAATATAAAATATATCATATACTTAAAGAATATTTAATCATTATAATCAACTAAAATTTACATTTTCATCCATCATAATCATATCCAGGTATTTTTTTCTGTATTATCAAGGTACAATATCCAAATCCTCAAGCATTTAACTTTAATTTCAGACACAGGATCATAAATTTATGACATGATTTAATAAAAGAAAAAAGAAAAAATATAAAGATTGCAATGGAGGTAAAAAATTCACTATAGATGAATATCAATGAATTTATATGAAAAATATGGTAATAAATAATTTAAAATCAACACCAAAATTACTTTAAAAATATTAAATTTAATAATATACTCCATCTTTCCTAAATTATTAAAACTTAATTTAAATGATCAAACAATAACAAAAGTTTTTTGTTTCTTCATAAATTTACCAAAAAATTATAACTAATCGATTGTATTATACCTTAATTAAAATTTATATGCTAAATATGGAAATAAATAATTTAAAATTCAATGGAAATAAATAATTTAAAATACACACAAAATTTACAGATTAAATCAAAAATATTTAAAGTATTAAATTTAATTACTTAAATAAACATTTATAAGAAAATTACTTAAAATAATATTATTACATAATATTATAAATTTACCAAACTTTATAACTAATTGATTCGATTGTACTATGCCTTAATTAAAATTTATATGCTAAATATAGAAATAAATAATTTAAAATACACACCAAATTTACAGATTAAATCAAAAATATTTAAAGTATTAAATTTAACTACTTACATAAACTTTTATAAGAAAATTACATAAAATAATATTAAGAAAATTACTTAAAATAATATTATAACATAATACTATAAATTTACCAAAACTTTATAACGATTGTACCATACCTTAATTAAAATATATATCCTAAATATGAAAATAAATACTTTAAAATCCAATGAAAATAAATAATTTAAAATTCACACAAAATTTATGGATTAAATAAAAAAAATATTTAAAGTATTAAATTAAATTACATATATAAAGTTAAAATAATATTATTATGTATTAAATGGTAGGATTATTAAATATTTAAATTAAGATGTATTAATGGTAGAATTACAAAATATTAATTATTTTAAATGATATTAAATATAATAAATATTAATTGCGGGATCAACGTGAACGCCACATACACAAAATTTTTCAAGGAGCAATGTGATGCCGCCACCTCACAATTTTAAAAAAAAAATTTTGGCAAGCATTTGTAAATTATGAAAATAAATAAAATAATTTAAAATCCAATGAAAATAAATATTTTACCAAAACTTTATAACTAATCGATTGTACCATTAATTAAAATGTATATGCTAAATATGAAAATAAATAATTTAAAATCCAATGAAAATAAATAATTTAAAATTCACACAAAATTTATGGATTAAAGAAAAAAATATTTAAAGTATTAAACTAAATTACTTATATAAACTTAAAATAATATTATTATGTATTAATGGTAGGATTATTAAATATTTAAATTAAAATGTATTAATAGTAGGATTACAAAATATTAATTATTTAAAATTAAATTAAATATAATAAACATTAATTGCGGGATCAACGTGGGAGCGCCACATACACAAAACTTTTCAAGGAGCAACGTGGTGCCGTCACCTCACAATTTAAAAAAAATATTTTTCGCAAGCACTTGTAAATTAATAGTATTAATGATATATATATATATATATATATATATATATTATGTACATGTATTATTGAAAAGATAAAAATATTTACACAAGATTAAATACTTTGGATCGTAAAATTATTTTAATATAAATTGTTTTATGTTATGAATATTTATTTATATTGTTTATGAAGTTCTAATTATAATTCATATATTTAAGATCTTATTATCTAATTTGATAAATGTTATAATATTTTATGAGTTGATATTAGGTGTACCCGGGTGCAAGGGTGTACCCATATATGTATATTTTTTTATTCTATTTTGTATATATTTTATTTTATTTTGTATATATGTTTTTTAATAATTGTATATTTTTTTCACATTAAGTTTTTCATTAAAAAAATGCATCTATATGTGTATAATTTTTTATTCAATAGTGTATACATGTTTTTTTAATAATTGTATATTTTTTTACACTCAATTTTTCATTAAAAAAATTAACAATTAAATTGTATACATTTTTATTCATAATTGTAAATGTTTTTGTTTATATTTGCATACGTTTTTAAAAGTGAGTACACCCTATCTTAGAGTGCACTCGGGTGCACAGTATAAATTAGCCATATTTTATTTTTAAGGGTGAAGAAATATTTTAAATTAAGCATATACGCATATATTTTTTTATTATATTCGTATGTATTCTATTGTTATGTTAAGTATGTTAATTTTTAAACTGTCAAACCGCTAAACCGCCTAAAACCGCATAATAAAATTTACTCGACAAACCATAATTTAAAATTCTTTCTCAAACTAAACCGTATATAACCATGCAATTTAAATTTTAACGAAATAATTGCAAAACTGCATCGTGAACATCCCTAATTGCATGATTTGTGATTAATGTTTATTGCTGGCTTTAAATTTAAAAAAAAAATCTTCCAACCTAACAGATACCAAGAGGCAAAAAGGATACAAAATCAAATTTCCACATCTACAACACACATGCACATAATTAAGCCATACACACACCCAACTTAGAAGGGAAAACCATACTCTACTCTCCAAACAAATGTAAACTACTAACTCCATCCAAATCCATTTCAGACAAAGATTTCAGTTTCTCCATCATTATCATCAGCCCATCTTGTCCACTCCCAAACATAGCCCCAGAAATGGAAGCAAAACCTGGATTCTGGCTATTCAGCACAGAAAATATGGTAGCTTTTTCAAAACCAGCATTAAAGCAGAAATGGAAAAGCCCTTTGGGGAACACAAACACATCCCCTTCTTTCAACCATTTCTGGAACACCAGATTCCCGGAGTCCACGAATCCCGCCGCCACCACGCCCCGCCTCACGAACATCATCTCCGACGCCCTCGGGTGCGCGTGGGGCGCCACCACCCCGTCCACGTCTATGTCCGTCCGGGCCGCCGAGATCCCAAGAGCGTTCAGCCCCGGAAACTCGGCGGCCGTGACCATAGACGTGGACGAGCGATAGAAGTTGTCGGTGTCCCCGGTTCGACTCAACAATGTGGACTTGAAGTCGGAGGCGTTGACGTCGCGGCGGGGCTTGCATGGGTAGCCGTTGAAGAAGATCGATTTGGGCGCGGCGGTGTCGGTCGGACAGAGGTCGAAGAGGCTGTCGGCGTCCCTGGCGAGACAGAGGTGGGTCAGAGTTAAGACACTTGTGAGAATAGGTAAGAGGTATTTGGATTTCTTCATTTTTGATAGAGTGTGTGTTGATGATGTTACATGGTGAGATGTTATATATTGGAGGGGTAGCTAGTGTTTAAGGTTTGCAACATGTGGAAGTAAAATGTTGTTGAGCTAGGAGTTCACTTCACTTCAATGGCTTTTTGAGAGGTTGCTTCGTTGAGATACTCATCTTTGAGGTCCGGTGTCCTTGTGGAGTTGCCACTTGCATGTGTTTGTATTATTTAATTCATTATTTATCCTACAAATAAATACATTTAAATTGTAACCCGCTAAACTTTTTACTCGTTATACTCTCCCCTCCGTCAATGCCGTTTCAAATTTTTTACATTTACTTTTTACACGGTGATTAATAATATAATATTTTAATATTCGTGAAAAAAATAATATTTTAATATAAAGTGGGTATGTGTATTAGTGTGATATGTAGGCCCATAAAAGATAAATAATTAATTTGTATGAATCTCATCTACCAAAAATAGAAATGTAAAGATTGAAATAGGACGCTCAAATAAAAAATATATAAAGATTAAAATGAGACGGATGAAGTACTTAATACATGGTAAATGTTTTAAAATACTCCCTTCGTCCCGGTCAAAGTGTGTCATTTGCAATTTTCATGTAGATTAAGAAGTATTATTACTTTATGTAATATGAGTAGGTGTATTAAAGAGATGTGATGAGTAGTAGTGGGTCATTGGTGGGTCCTTTTACTAAAAGAGAAAAATGGTGTAATTTGGAAGAAACACCCAATATAGTAAAATTGTGTTATTTGGGCGGGACGGAGGGAGTAAATAATTACTCAATGCATCATTTTTTCAAATATGTTATTTTCATTCAATACACATAACTTGAGTTAAAAAAAAATGTCATATCTTTTTTACTTTATTAAAAAAAATTCCAAAATAGTTATGGTATTCCCTAATCTTTTAATTTTGCTCTGATTTCAATTGAAAATAATTATTTTTTTTATCAATTTAATCTCATAACTTTGTAAAGTACTGATTCAGTTGTAACCCATGTAATTAGAAAAAATAGACATTTTTAATTAGGAATGATCATTTTGATAAGAATTTAAAAGCTATGAGACTATTTAAGAGAAATTATGTTTTTAGGACTATTTTGAATAAAGTAAATTTATATGAGGTGATTTTAATTTTAAACTCTACATAACTTATTTTATCATTTATTTATTTTTTACTTAAAAATATAATTTAATCCTCAAAAGTTAATAAATAAAGTAGGTAAAAACACTTATTTTTTAGACTCCGTATAGAAGTATCTATAATAGAGTTGAAGAACTTGCCCTCGATCAGCAGATACTTAAAATATCTTTTTACTAATTTTATTTACTCACTCGTCCCAAAATATTAACACATTTTTCTTTTTAGATTGTCCCACAGAAATTGACATATTTTCTTTTAAGGAACATGTGACCCACACAAAAATAATTTATTTATTTACATGGACCCACACACACATCACACTCACTACTAATACAACTACTCACTACACATTAAATATTATTTCTCTCACTTCACTTTATAGTAATTTATTATAATCCTTAATCTCCGTGCCCATAAAAAATATGTCAATATCTCCAGGACGGAGGGAGTATTTTTGAGGTAATAAATACTTATAAAATAGTAAAGTTCATTACTCCCAAATCGTCCAGGTAATTAGTGTATGTATTTTTATGCACGGAGATAAAAAAAATCTATGTATAAAAAATATGTGAAGTTTTTATGATGTGTTTAAAAGGTGAATATTTTAGATAATTTAATGAAAAATGTTTGTAAAATTTTTAAGATGTATGTGAAAAGTAAATATTATTAAGATATATTATACTTTTTTTCATTTTAAGAAATATGCATAAGCATCCGGATGAATAAAAAATAAAAATGTGAAGTAATTAGTGAAAGGAAGAAAATATTATATAAACGAAAAAGCAAGGTTTGAGGGATGGAAGAAGTGTTGTATTTATAAAATACATATTTGTTACATAAAAGTAAAAATCATAGAGCATGGATATTGGATTGTATATTGTGTACACTCTAGAATGTGGCGAAGCTGATCGAATATAAGCCATTGATCTTTAATATTTTTTATATTACTACAACATTTTAGTGGAGTTTAGGGTGTGCAAACATTTTTCAAATCCTCCATGATGTAATCATGTTAAGCTGCACCACACGTAGTGATATATTTTTAATAAAAACTGCAGTTTATTATCGAATAAAAACATATTTTTTGAACGGTGAAATTTTTATTTTCATCTAAAAAATACAAATAAATACTTGTGTAAGACATAAACTTTGTTTTTACTTATAACTCTCTAGTATATAAAACTATTTTTCTAAATGAAAAAATTACTCTTCATATTCTTATAAATCCTTATTTACTTTTCGAAATGAAAAATTACTCTACATATTCTTATAAATCCTTATTTATCAATTAATCTTTAGTACATGAAAAATGATTTTTTAAAGATATAAATTATTACTCTTAGAATAAAAATTA
Source organism: Pogostemon cablin (assembly GCA_023678885.1). Taxonomy (NCBI): domain Eukaryota; kingdom Viridiplantae; phylum Streptophyta; class Magnoliopsida; order Lamiales; family Lamiaceae; genus Pogostemon; species Pogostemon cablin. Next base: position 25,974,601 of record CM042964.1, on the reverse strand, counting down.
TTATTCTTCAAAAATTAATCTTTTATATACCAAAGAGTGGTAGTTTTTAAAAATAAGATTTACATGTAAACTCGTTATACACCACATTACTAAAAAATTCTTTAGTAGTATTAATTAAGAAAGGATTGCGATAATTAGGTTGTTTATACAGTTCGACAAGATTGTGTGATATTTTAGAAATCATTTAGTTTAATTATTTTTTATGAAGGTGTGAAATTATGAAAGTATGAAATTGTAATTTGAATAGAATAAAATAAAAGGTGTAAAATTAATGTTGGGACTAGGAAATATACACATAAACATTATTATATAATGTGAAAATTGATTATTATTATAATTATTATAATTTTTTTCTTTTAACTAAATACAAAATTAAATAATATTAATAACCAATTTAATGTGTTTTAATTTTTTTATGACACTTATATCCCTGAATTTAAATAACTTGAAAAGAAAGGGAAAATTGATCATATATTTGAGTTGTGTTTTAAATTTAGTAATTCTTATTGAGAAAAGTGCAAAATTCAATTTAGAGTAGTAGTAATATACAAATTTCATAGTCTTCTAAAGTTAGTTAAAATTTGGATATAACTTGTGCATGCAGTGCACCTATATTCGATAAGCTTAAAAAGTTATATTTTTTAATATTAAATATCATACTCTTTAATATAAAAGATTTATATCCCTCATCTGTATAAAAAAATTAAAAAAAAATTCTAACTATATTTGAATAGTAGTATCATTCATATTTTAACTACACTTTCACTAAATAAATAATATCTTTATAAATTAATTGTTTATCTTTCAAAACGAGATATATGTTACTATATACTCCTATTTGAAAGACGATACTAACTCCTGAAATTTAAGGTCATTAAAAAATTGAATCGATGTATTATATCCATGAGTAAATTCTTATAAACCGGATTTATATCATATTCTTGTAAATCCTATGGTCCCGCCTTCCAATCTTATATACTCTATGTATTGTTAGGATATTTAAATTAAGGGGTCCCCTTTCAATCCTATATATTTTATGTATTGTTAGAAAGTTTAAATTAAGGAGAACATGGAGTTTACACCCAAACCCAATTTATACAAGTGTTTGCGTCTAGTGTCTACGAATTGACCACCAATCCGCGATCAATGGACCGATTTCTCTAGTAAAATCTTTTAACACGCAATTTAATTTGTGTTCGACCTTAATATCCAACTCCCATATCCCTATTAAGTTAGTTTAAAGTATCAAAGTCCTCCAAAAGAAAAATGAAATAGAAATAATGTATGTTCTATTACTGACCCCCCAATTGCACCGTGCGAGATCATACTCTACGATTTTCAGAAGTTTTGGTTGGTATGTGACAATTGTAGAAATAACCAATTTGAATGGTTAAAAATTATTGTTATCCAACAAATTAATTTTCTATTATCTTTAACCAAACGACTATTTTTAGATTAAAACTAGCGTTTGAATCTGAGCGTTGCACGGGACAAATGTATTCTGATGTTATTTAAACCCGAAAGAGAAGTCTAAATCATGCATTTTGGATAAATCATTCTATCTATACCCGAAGGAGAAGCCTAGTAATACCGTCTCATGCAGCAGTACGATTGTCCAAAAAATAGTGTTGTGTGTTGCATGGTCAAGAATTTTGTCAAATAAATAGCTCTTAACTAAAAATATACCTTAATTTTTTTTATAATATATTCCCTCCATAATACATGCTATGTAGACTCTTGGGGTACTGTATACTAAAAATCATTGAGGTAAAATCTTAATTTCACCCTTTGAACAAACAGTATTCCCTACCGATAAATGGTAAACCATTGGGGTATAGTATGCCCTAAACTACTGGATAATAGTATACCATAAACCACATGGGTAAAGTCATAATGTTACAATTGGAACAAATGCTAAACTCTGCCTATAAATATTAAACTCTCGAGAGACATTATGCCCTAAACCACTAGAAAAAGGTATACCATAAATCACAGGGGTAAAATCGTCATTTCACTGCTGATAAATATTAAATCATACAATTTTATGTAATATCATATCAGGTAGTTGTATATTTATTAATTAGTATTTAGGTACTCATACTTATTTAAAGGTATCATACCATATTTATTTAAATATCAATCGCTTATACTCGAATCTGTGTCGTTTAAAAATTTATTACTCCCTCTATCCGGTTCTAAGGTATCCATTTGCTTTTTGCACGCAGACAGTTCTAAGGTCTTTATTTGTTTTTTGCACGTGTATTAAGGAGTATTATTATTATAGGTAAAGTGAGTAGTTGTATTAGAGGGAAGTGGTTGGTCATATTGTGTACTTTTTTTACTAAATAGAGAAAATTGGTACCTTTGAAGCGGACGCTAAAAATAGTTAAATGGATACTTTAGAAGCGGACGGAGGGAGTAATATATTTGTAACTACTCTAAAATTATTTATCAATATGCTTAGGGTAAAACGGGGTACCAGGAAATATAATTATTAGAGAAAATCAATATCGATGTTAGGAGTACACGTAATTCGTATCCATTTAAATGTTCACCATTCGTGATCGGACATGTCCAATTTAAAAAAATCATAATAATATTATCCCAAACTTATTATTGTATTGCATCCTGTATGCTTAGTTAATGTTTACCTAAGGGTGAAATGAATCGATATTAGGACCAATAAAAGAATTATTCACAGGTAATGTATTTATTTTAGGTTTCATTTCTGTAAGAAAAATTATTTACACAGATTCTATTCATAAATTGAAAAAATAAAAATTAATAGATCGTTCACTTAAATTGTTATTATATTTTGAAAAATGAAAACATTCTCTCATACATTTTTATGAATCTCCTAAAAACTACATTTAAACCTAGGCATAATTTGATTATATGCATTTCAATTAATTATATTATAAAAGGGCTTCCTATAACCTTTTATATATATTTCTCATAAATTAGTTGTAATCAAACCAATGATTAATTTCTCAAACCAATATTTGTTATACCAAGTAATCAAATCAAATATTAAAGAATATACTATTATAATATATATTAGTTTGAGAAATATAATATTTTAATGTATAATCGGTAGTTGTTAGAGATTATAGCTGGTAGGATATCCACTATTTATAGGGGTATCCATACGTACTCGCATCCATTTAAATATAAACTACACATTTTTGTACCCGTTTCATTAAAAAAATATATTATGATACTCATTCTCAAACTTGTTTATCAATACATGTAGATTACACATACCCATTTAATACTAATTTATTTTAGTAAAATATTTATATTTAAAATAAATATGATTAAATAAAAATTATAATTAGTAATATATATTTATAATTTACTTATATTTTTTAGTGTTTAAATTAATGTATTAATTAATATATATATATATATATATATATATATATATATATATATATATATATATATATATATATTGTATAAAATTAATATTTTAATAAAGATTATATTATTGTTAATTAATTATGAATTAAATATAATAAGAACTTTATTATTTTTAATATGATCAAATAAAATTTATAACTATTAATTAATTATATAATTATTCTATAACATATTATATAATATAGATAAAATATTTTGTATAATTTTAATATTTGTGGATACCTGATTCATGCACGTACACAATTCAAATTCTAATGATACTTTTTTGAACTACCCATGAAAATTATAATTATTATTATATATTTATAATGTATTTATATGCTTATGACTAAAAATCGATGTCTATTATCGCCTACTTTTAACATTAGTGGCTTCAATATCCACTGGCTGGTGAAATAGACATCAATCAGCATGTTTATCGTAGTGCATATTGAATACAAAACTATAGGAGTATAATTTTTATTTTAACTTCAAATTCTAATGATATTTTTTTTGAACTACTCGTACTCTTTTTTTAGGGTGTTTATTAATTATGTAAGATATTTTCTTATTTCATAATACTTATACCCGTGTATAAATAAATATCATTTAAAAATTAATATTTTAAAAATTCATTAAAATATTTGTATCCGTCCCAAAGTCTTTTAGTGGACGATGGGTTCTAGCCTCCTCCAGATTAGTCGATCTATGGATTGAATATCGGTGCATCAAAAATACTGGTAAATTACTCATACCCATTTAATACTATTTTTAAAGTATTTTTTATTGATTAAAATTAATATTTTAAATGAACTTATATTATTACTGATTAAATATAAAATAAATACAATATAATTCTATTACAAAAATATGACCTAAAACCTAATTTTATAAGTTAGTATAATAATAATTGAATAATATTACAATAAACCCTAAACCCTAAAACCATATCCCCAAAACCCTATATCAATATAATGTATTTAAATTAATTTTATAAGTTATTATAATAATTAAATATTATTACGATAAACCATAAACCATATAATTAAAAATTAATTCAAATTATTTAGGAATAATTAACATAATTTGAAAAAATTAATTAAAATTGTTTAGGAATAATTAACATAATAATTTGAAATAATTAAAATTAGTAGTAGTTATGTATTATATAATGAAAAAATAATATTAAGCACACATATAAGGAATCATTTTAAATAAGACATCATTTTAAATTAAATAAGGTATCATTATTATGACAAAAAAATCAATGGCCAAAATCTAATATCATAATTGTGATGAATGGATAAGATTAAATAATGTGATGAACGGATGGGATTAAAAAAGGTTTAATAATCAAAATCAATGGTATAGATTAAAAATTGATTCAATTTTGACTTTTAAAGTGTGTTTCATTATTATATATAAAGATGCCTCTAAACATATTAGCATTTTTTAAACAATTTAATTATTTTGTATAGGACGGTCTAGGTGTTAAAGTTCTGACACAGGAGACCGAGATCATGTCCAGTATCATTGTTATAAGTTATTATAATAATTAAATATTATTACCATAAACCATAAACCATATAATTAAAAATTAATTCAAATTATTTAGGAATAATTAACATAATTTGAAAAAATTAATTAAAATTGTTTAGGAATAATTAACATAATAATTTGAAATAATTAAAATTAGTAGTAGTTATGTATTATATAATGAAAAAATAATATTAAGCACACATATAAGGAATCATTTTAAATAAGACATCATTTTAAATTAAATAAGGTATCATTATTATGACAAAAAAATCAATGGCCAAAATCTAATATCATAATTGTGATGAATGGATAAGATTAAATAATGTGATGAACGGATGAGATTAAAAAAGGTTTAGTAATCAAAATCAATGGTATAGATTAAAAATTGATTCAATTTTGACTTTTAAAGTGTGTTTCATTATTATATATAAAGATGCCTCTAAACATATTAGCATTTTTTAAACAATTTAATTATTTTGTATAGGACGGTCTAGGTGTTAAAGTTCTGACACAGGAGACCGAGATCATGTCCAGTATCATTGTTATAGTACCGAATATTAGATTCGATGTTGAAGTTCCGACATAGTATGATACCGACACCGTATGTCGAAACTCCGACACCTTCACCTACACCAAATCTAATATCGGATGGTCACGATATCCTGTGTCAGGTTCCAATATTATTACCTATACTAAATAATAAACTAATAAATAAAGGATAGGGGGCATTTTAGTTCAAAATTGATCGTTTGGGTTTAAATGATGCTCCATCCGTCCCAAAGAGAAATTCATAGTTACTGTAGATACGGAATTTAAGAAAAAAATTACTTTTAGAGGTAATTTGGTATTTTAGGTAATAAATAAATTATAAAGAAAGTTATGTGTGAGTTATAAAGGGGTGGTAATTTTGAAATTAAAGTATATTGTAAGGTTATTGATTTGTGTGTATTTCTTTATTTGGGGTGTGAACTAATTTATGGGACGGACAAAAATAGAAAGTGTGAAGTTGTTTATGGGACGGAGATAGTATAAAATTAATTTGTTGAATGCTAATATTTTTAACTTTGTTATAAACAGTTTGTGGATATTGTCACCTTTGGTACTTCAGGACCTCTGGGCTTTAAAACGCGTCCACAAGTAAAGGCTTCAAGCCCTGCTTATAAGAAGGCACACAATCCCGTGTGTGAGCTATGTGGGAACATCAGGTTCATAACACAACCTCTCATCGTGAGCATCGTGCTGATAACGTATTATAAACAGTTTGTGGATAATGCAGTTTATGGATATTGTCCGCTTTGATACTTCAAGACCTCACGGATTTAAAACGCGTCCACAAGTAAAGGCTTCAAGCCCTGCTTATAAGCAGGCACACAATCCCGTGTGCGAGCGATGCGGGAACATCAGTTTCACAACAAACTTCAAATTTTGGTTATTTTGGTCATTCTCCCTTTTAATATTAAATGTCACAGGAGTACATTTTAGAGTTAGTAACTATCAGGTACACAACCTAAGTGAAATTAACTATGAGATACATTCTATATTAATCCTTACTACTAACTACACAATTTATTTAGAATTTTCCCTTTTTACCCCAATTTCTGCATTACCAAATTTCACGGGGTCCAAACCATGTCCAAAACAAAATCCAATCGTTTCTACAAATCATCAACCCACGTTTATTGTTGGAGAATGCATTTTATACAAAAGATCAAGTTTCCCCAATGACTTTGCCTGTATTCCTCAACTCATGGGATCTTCATATCGATTAGATTAGTTTAATCTCTATCCTTTTTTTTCTCAAATCAATAGGAAATTTCATTGAAATCAAACAAGCCAACTGGCTATTACAAGTTCAAGAGTACTCAGTGACCCAGAGAACTGAACTCCTACTAAGGAGAAATGGCACTCCATAAAGGAGACACACACTTCACTAAGGAAGGCAAAGGCTTCACTAAGGAAGACAAAAGGCTCAAACAGGTGAGCAAATGAACAGCATAACCAAAAATCTAACACAAGGCAAACTGTTGCAATTCTGCAACCTATGCAAAATTAGACCCGATTATGAAGAAACATCCGGACACCAAATTACCAGAAAAGTGATCGTCGTCATTTTTACCTAGATTTTAGTGTTTTTATTTATTAATTTTTGGATGTTTTATCCGTATTTGTGTGACTTTTTAGTGGAGTTATATGTAATTGGGAGAAATGTGTACATGTTGATAAATGTGTGGAAATGGGCTTAAATGTGTATAAAACAGGTCAAAAATTGAGTCGAGAGCTAAAACGGAGAAAGAAAGATAGGGCATGCTCGGACATGCCCCGTGTGCGGAACACAGGCTTGTCCGAGGTGGTCGTGCACCGTCGTCAGAAAATGCTACACGCCCAGAAAGAAGTCGTGTGCAGCGCACGAGCGGTGTCCTGGAACACATCGAACATCGTGCACACTACACGAGCCGTGTGGTGCTACACGAGCCGTGTAGGTGCAGATTCCGGATTAAGTTGGCTGATGTTCTAGAAGGTTCCAAGGGGTATAAAAACCCAATTGGTGCGAAAAATTAGATGGAGAGCTACATTTAGGAGCAGTTATCAAGATCCAACACACAGTTTCTCACCACCTTTTCACACACATTCTAGATCATTCATTTCCACACTTTTCATCCATTCAATTCATATGCTCTCCCAAAATTCATCCATCACTTCATCATTCCATCAATTTGAGAAGAGAAGATCATAAGAGATTGAAAAATTGAGCATGTTGAAAGGAAGGAAGGCCATCTTCACAAAAGGAAAGCCGATCTACTTTTTAATTGTTATTTTTCTTCATATTTTGGCTCAAATGGAGCAAGCTATTGGATGTATTGATTTGAACATAATGTATAGTGGCTAGTCCTAAAGTAGGGCTAATCATATGATTGGTTGAGAAAAATGTTAGATATGTAGAATTTTAGATGTTGAATTGAGTTAATTTTGGACTTCCTTTTATGATTAATGATCCAAGCTTCATTTCATTACTTGTGTGATTAATTCTTACTTACAACATGTTAGGATAGCTAATCCAATATTTTTTAGAATGAGTTAATTGAATAGTGTATTAAGATGAGCATGTATGTTAGTGTGAGTGGGGGTAAGTCATACCCTTCTTATGCTTTAGAACATTCATAAGGGGACACTTAAGAAATTGAGTGAAAACAACCAAACTTATTATCATAGGGTCTTAAGGGAATTGAAAGTAAGAACAATCTTAGGAGATTTAGACTTGTCAAAGAGTCGAGAACCTAATCACCTTGGCTATAGGGGTTAGGGGTAAAAATGTGATTGCTTTTAGTCCATGATTAATGAAGTTCAATGTTAAAAGTCATGCATATCTAACTAGTTTCTTAATCATGAGTATGATTAGCCTTGCTCTCTTCTTAAATGCATTCTATCCATTTCATTCCACCTTGTTACGAGATCGATTGTGATATTTTTAGTTGTTAATTGTTTTCTTTAGTTAATTGATAGAATAATAACTACTATAAAACCAAACCTCAAACCTTATCACTCTTACAAAGCATGATCGAGGACAAATCCGGATACACCAATATTTTACATTTCCCTTTGGACGATTTACTATAAATTTTGTCACTTGGTCACTTCGTGTACAACAACGATAGAGTTCTCTTACTCTAAACATTTTTACCAAAAATGGGAGTAAGAACATGGCGCCGTTGCCGAGGTGAAAGCTTTCGGTGTAACGTGTTTGAATTTGTTAGCTCTACTTAGGACATTTTTCTTATTTTTGCATTTTATATTTGCTTTGGAAAATTTTGTTCTTACTTGTTCTTCTTGATTGGTACATCAACCTTGAAAGAATGAGAAAAGGAACAAACCAAAAATGGTAAGTGAAGGAAGTTGTAGTGAGCCTTGAAAAGAAGAAGTATGAACATGGATGGTTGGAACCAATACATGGGAGGAAATTATGGAAATCTACTTAGTTTGGTTCCAACACAACAATCAAATGGCTACAAGGATGAGAGCAACTATGGGTATAATAGTCAAACGAGTCAAGCAAGCTCTCAAAGCTACAACAATGGAATATACGAGGGATGACAAGGAGCTTACAATGTGAATACATTCCAATCGTATCAAGGAAACACTTATTCTGTACCAAGTTCTTATAACAATAAAGTTCCTACGGTTACTCCTCTATCCGAAAATAATGCGTTGATGGAGTTGCTTAAGGCAAAGTTTTCAACCAAGTCTTTTTCAAGCTATGAGCCTCAAAATGTCTGCTCAATGCCTACTTCCAACTTTAATGGAGGACAAATGTGGAACATGCCCAATTATCAAATGGGGAATGGAACATGTATGCAAAACGGGTGTATCCAAGGAAATTTCCAAGAAGAGTGTCCACCATATGATGATGGGAGACCTTCCTTGAAAGATCAATTAAGTCAAATGATAAAAATGTTTGAAGAAGGAAGAGAGAAAAGAAAGAGAGAAAATGAGGAAAATGAAAGGAGATTTGAAGCCATAGAACGTCAAATGAGTCAAATGATAAGTGAACGGAACACTCTCTACGAAATGGAGAATTTTGATGAAGAGAATGAAGAAAATTTAGAGGTAGAAGACTGTTCAGGGGATGATGAAGACTCAAGAAATGTTGAACTTATTGAGGATAAGGAAGACAAGGTAGAAGAAAGCTTAGAAGATGAAAGTGAGAGGGGTAAAGAGCCTAAGGTAGAAAAAAACTTAAAGGAGGAAGAGAATATCTATGATTTCTTGTCTTTTATTGAGAAGGAAAATTCAAGTGAAGGTGAAGAATCAAGAGAGGAATATGAATTTGATGAAGTGGAACAAGGTCTAGAAGTACTTGAAGATGAATTCGGGAGTGAAATGAGCATTTCTACATCTATTAACTCTTCAAGTTGCATTGAATATCAAAATATTATTTATATTGACTTTGTTTTACCTATTGATTCTTCTCAATACCTTGGGTACAAAAGAAAGCTTGAAGAAATATTGGGAATGTATTTGGTAAAAAGGAATAAGTGGTGGTCTCGAAAAGAAAGGTTAATGGAATGCAAGCTAAAGCGAGTTGAATTTCTAGAGTCAATCTCGAAGGATGCTACTAAGGTCGTTACTTGCCATAGATACCTAATATAGGAAGAAGCACAAAGATTAAAATTTGATGGCAAGAACGAACGATATCCTTGGTCATTCCGATGAGTTCTCCATATTATGTCCGGCTTGAAGATGTTAAACTTAGCACTGGATGGGAGGCAACCCATTGTTTATTTTAATTCTTTCATTTAATTGCTTTGACTTAGTTTATTATATTTTGGTATGTAGGTTGATTGTGCTCATGGAGGAAAATGGGTATTGGAAATACGAGAAGTACTTGATTGAAGTGTGAAGGGACATCTCACCACTTTTTGTAAACTTAAATCGAAACTCTTATTTCGATTTAAGTTTGGGGGGATAGTGCATGGTGGATGTACCTTGAGTGTTGTGATGCATATGCTTCTCTACAAGAAGCTCATTGTTGGAAACTACAAGGATAAGTCTCACCACTTTTTGCAAACTTAATTCTCAATTTATTTCGATTTAAGTTTGGGGGGAGAGTGTGTGGTGTGACTCACCACTTGAGTGTGCTTATTATGTTGATTGAGAGGACTTCTTGTAAAATTGGGTAAATTTTAAAAAATTTCTCATGAGTATTGATTTGATTTTGGTTTTTGATTTGATTGGTTGTGTTGAAGTGCATGTTAGTTCATATTTTGGTTATAATTGTTGTGCAGATGGTTTTGATAAGATTTTGAGCATATATGAGGTGTATCGGAAGCATAAAAACAGGGTAAAACAAGGTTTGAAGTTCGAAAAAAGGGAGAAAAAAAGTAGTGCGCAGCATCACGCCCCATGTACAGGACTCGGCCCTGTAACACGAGGGCATGTGCGGGCATCATAAACACGAACACGCATAGGATGTGATCGTGTTCAGCACACGTGTCGTGTCGTGTGTGGAGGCATGCTTCATGTGCAGAACACGGGCCTATAACATAAGACCATGTTCGAGCATCAGAAACACTTACTCACCCATGCCATGGGCGAGTGCAAAACTCGAGCCGTGTCGGTGCCAGAAACACGGACCGTGTAGCTGACACGAGCCATGTCGTGCTCAAAGTTCCAGTTCATCGTGCATGCAGCCCGGTTGTCCGTGCTAGCCATTTCCATTTTCGAATGCCTTTTTCAGGGAGTTCACTTTATAATTCATCAATTTCATTTGCTTAGCATATATTTGATTTTGATTTGGATTATTTGAATTAATATGATACTTCATTTGTTATGTATCTTGGGAGGTTTACTTCCTTTATTTAAGTAGTTTACTTGCTTTATTAGTTTTTCTTATTTTTGAATAAGGTGGCAAAATCTTAAGCTTACATGTTATTGGATGATGAGGATATGTGCTTAAATTTCTTTTGATGGATGGAATTTTTGTTTTTGCATGTTTTGTGTTTTTGTGTTGTTTCTTGCTTGGTAAGTCTTTTCTCATGTGTTGTGTTGTATTTTTATTCTTGTATAGGATTGTTTGGTGGTTCATTTTTGGGATGTTGTGAGTCATTTTTTAATGTGAATAATGGCATGTTGTTGATGATAAGTGATGGCGAATTATGTTAAGAATCTATACTCTTTAAAATTGTGACATGTCCTATTTAACTTGTTCAATTTTGAGATGTAATAGGTTCCTTAAAGTCTAAGCAAAAGCTTGTGAGCATTTGAGCATCAACCGTGCATCCATGATTAATTTCTTAATGAGTGGATCGATTGAGCCTTGGTAAACTAGAACTTGCTCATGGACTACGGGAATGAGCTCGATTGGTTGAGGTTAGTGAAATGATCTTAGGTCATCCTTGTTACTTTAAAGTCATTGTCATATATTTCATTACCTTATACATGATCCCTAGTTAACTACTTTGAGCCTTAAAGCCTATTTTTTGTGATATAAGCACATTACAAGCCATTATTACCCACTTAAGCCTTATATATATAATCTTTGTGTGAGTGATTGTGGAGATGCTGGTTTACAAGGTTTGATGGTGAAGTTTTGCAAAAGAAAGAAGGAAATGGTAAACAAGCAAGAAAATGATGAAAAGGGCTCAAACAAAATGTACATGCAACCTCAACATAAGAAAGAAATGAGCAAATCAACAAAAATATGCTCAAGGAATTCAAAAGTCGAAAGAAAGGAAGCATGAAAATTAAAAGGAGCTCAAGAAATCCAAGGAATGATAATGATTAGTGCTTGTGATTAGAAAATAAAAGGAAGGAAGAAAGAAACGTGAAGAAGTTGAAGAAGCTAATCATCTCTTTGATTACTTACACTTGATAAGTCACTCTTATCCATATTCTCCCCACTATTACCAAAGATCCTATCGTTACATCCAAAAGTAAAAGTCCTTTTTAATCATTAGTTGAAGCCTTGGTGGCTTGTGAATGTAGTCCGTGAGCAAGCCTATGGTACGTCGGGTTCAATTGATTGATGAGTGAAAATTACCCTACTTCATAGAGTGTTGAGTGTATTTTGATATCCGACGTGAGGTTTGGACCGGAAGGGACTTTATTACTCTTAATTTTCTTAGACTTGAACTTGTCAAATTTTCATGTCATGATTTTAATGTTGTAGGGTGATTTGATATGATTTGTAGTCCTTGTTACTATGATGTCTTATTACTTATGTTCTTTAGGCTTTTCTCTAGGTGAAAATTCCTCCTCTAATTTTATCATTTTCGTTGCTCGAGGACAAGCAACACTTTAAGTTTGGAGGGTTGATCATCATCATTTTCACCTAAATTTTAGTGTCTTTATTTGATGATTTTCGGATGTTTTTATCCGTATTTGTGTGACTTTTTAGTGGAGTTATATGTAATTGGGAGAAATGTGAACATGTTGATAAATGTGTGGAAATGAGCTTTAATGTGTATAAAACAGGTCAAAAACGGAGTTGGGAGCTAAAACGAAGAAAGAAGAAGGGCATGCTTGGACACGCCCCGTGTGCGGAACACTAGTCTGTCCGAGGTGGCCGTATGCCATCGTCAGAAAATGCTACACGCCTAGGAAAAAGTCGTGTGCAGCGCACGAGCCATGTTCGAGAATACACAGAACACGCCGAACTGCGTGCACACTACACGGGCCGTGTGCTACTACACGAGTCGTGTAGGTGCAGATTCTAGATTAAGTTGGCTGATGTTCTAGAAGGTTCCAAGGGGTATAAAAACCCAATTGGTGCGAAAAATTAGATGGAGAGCCACATTTAGGAGCAGTTATCAAGATCCAACACACAATTCATCACCACCTTTTCACACACACATTCTAAATCATCCATTTCCACACTTTTCATCCATTCAATTCATAAGCTCTCCCAAAATTCATCTATCACTTCATCATTCCATCAATTTGAGAAGAGAAGATCATAAGAGATTGAAGAATTGAACATGTTGAAAGGAAGGAAGGTCATCTTCACAAAAGGGAAGCCGATCTACTTTTCAATTGTTATTTTCTTCATATTTTAGCTCAAATGGAGTAAGCTATTGGATGTATTGATTTGAACATGATGTGTAGTGGCTAGTCCTATAGTAGGACTAATCATATGATTGGTTGAGAAGAATTTTAGATATGTAGAATTTTAGATGTTGAATTGAGTTAATTTTGGTCTTCCTTTTATGAATAATGATCCATGCTTCATTTCATTACTTGTGTGATTAATTCTTACTTACAACATGTTAGGATAGTCAATCCAATATTTTGTAGGATGAGTTGATTGAATCATGTATTAAGCTGAGCATGTATGTTAGTGTGAGTTGAGGTAAGTCATAACCTTCTTATGCTTAGAACATTCATAAGGGGACACTTAAGAAATTGAGTGAAAAGAACCAAACTTATTATCATAGTATCTTAAGGGAATTGAGAGTAAGAACAATCTTAGGAGATTTAGACTTGTCAAAGAGTCGAGAACCTAATCACCTTGGCCATAGGGGTTAGGGGGGAAAATGTGATTGCTTTTAGTCCATGATTAATGAAGTTCAATGATAAAAGTCATGCATGTCTAGCTAGTTTCTTAATCATGAGTATGATTAGTCTTGCTCTCTTCTTAAATACATTCTATCCATTTCATTCCACCTTGTTACGAGATCAATTGTTATATTTTTAGTTGTTAATTTATTTCTTTAGTTAATTGATTGAATAATCATTAGTACAAAACCAAACCTCAAACCTTATCACTCTTAAAAAGCATGATCAAGGACAAATCCAGATACACCAATATTTTACATTTCCCTTGGGACGATATACTATAAATTTTATTACTTGGTCACTTCGTGTACAACAATGATAGAGTTCTCTTACTCTAAACATTTTTACCAAAAATGGATTCTAGACAAGATAATGAAGATGTGGGAAAAAATGGAGCTCAATTCGGAGTTGAAATAACGAAAAACGAGCCAAAGTAAAATGCTGAAAAATGCACGTCCAATTTCTATAATTTTTCTGAATTCATATGGAGCTCAAAACTGGATGTGTGATATATGGTTGGAAAGCCACGGAAGAGAGAATCGCGTGAGCGTAAGAATCGCTCAAATTGGGGTTCGAATGTGAAAGTTATGTATGAAACGGTGAGACTGCGCTACATATGCTGCACCTACACGCCCCGTGTGCACGTACACGACCCGTGTTGGTGCAAAAGTCAGTTTTATGATATGCACGTGTTCTAGAAGCTTCCATGAGGTATAAGGACCTATTTTGACCACAAATTACGAGAGGAATCATTTTGGATCAGTTTCCACACACACTAGACACCTAAATCACACACATTCATCTTCATCTCTTCCACCCTTCACTTCATCCATTCAAACCACTTGATCCCCTCAAATCCATCCATAAATCCATCTATACACCAATCTAAAAAGAGGAATTCATCATTGGTTGAAGGTTTTAGCATGATCAAGGAGGAGGAAGTTCACCATCAAAGGGGAGCATACTTACCTTATTTTGTTATTTTCTTCAATTTTTGGCTCAATTGGAGCATGACATGGATTATGTTGAATTTGTAATGATATGTAGTGGCTAGTCCTTATGTGAGGCTAGCAATATGATTGGTTAGGTATTATGTAGATTTTACACACCACATGTTTGATGAAATGATTGTTATGAATATTTTCAATCATGAATGTTTATTTTCATTTTATGTATGATTTGTGTGATTAAATTCTCTACTCATAGTGTTAGGATGACCATTCCAATATTATGCTTAGTGGTTTAATTGAATCATTGATTGCATTAGATGACTTAGTTAGTGTGAGGAGAGGTAAGTCATACCCTTCAAGTGCTTAGAACCTTATGATAGGACATTAGTGATGAACTAGTGATGGGAACCCAACTTATGATCATAGTACCTTCATGGGAATTGAGAGTAAGAGACAATTCTAGGAGATTTAAACTTGTAAAACATTTGAGAACCTAATTTCCTTGGCCATAGGGATTAGGGGTACATACGTGATTGGTCTTAATATCATAACATGAAGACCATCATTGCATGTGTGTGTGTGAGTCTATATATACTTTTTCTATGAATGTTGTTTGCCATACATACTTCTTAGATTGTTCACATTCATCCATCTTCCATCACATATGTATATGTTCTATCTTTTAATTGCTTTCTTAGTTGTTAGTTTGTAGTATAATCAACCCTCTCCATTATTGATTAGTCCTTCTAGAGTCAAACATCTCTCAAATACGGCTACCCACTTTCGCCCTTAGGTTCGATATTATATAAATTTTGCACTTGGTCGCTTACGTGCTACACACGATAGAGTACACTCGCTCTAAATCAATTTAACCAAAATTGAAACCAAGTTCAAAAAGTAAAATACAAATAAGAAAATAAATTGTAGTCGCCTCTCCCCCAAAGCACCATTCCATCAAGCACAGCTCCATTACAGCCCAATCTACTACCTTTTGTACTTCTCCCTCTAGCCACCCTTCAGATCTTGAAGTCCCCACCGAAGATGGAAAGGTCACCGATCGGAGTACCTAAACTTTCCCAAATTATTTTCGCCATCGACGAAATCTGATCAAAACCAAATCGGGTTGAACCGTCCCCATCTCCAAAAATGGGTGAAAGAAAAATCACACAGATCTCAGATCTAGGGGGAGAAAGAGAAATGACGAAACTGAAGATGGACCATAGAGGACTCGCCGGCGACTTAACAACCGCCGATGAGTGAAGGCAGAACTAATGGCGGCGTGGGGGAGAGGGGGGAAGGGGAAGGGAAGGAGTTAGGGTTTCTTGGGGGAGAGAAAGGTTTTTAGAGAGATAGAGTTTTTGGGTGCTTTTCTAGTTTAATCTCTATCGGCACTCCAGAAATTGAAGAACCGATCTGTCGACGAAATCGAAGGAGAATAGGCCACGAAGTCGAAGTGAATCACTAGGGTTGCACCTCGTTAAATTCTCAATCATAGAATATGCTTAATTTCTTGTGGGTTTTAATCGTTTGATTGAAACCCTTTTATTCGATTGGGGTTTTTGTCATTTGTTCTTTTTTTTGAATTTTCTGCAAAGTTGGGAGTATTCATCGATTGGGTATATTCATCAGTATGGGATTATTGTCTGAACTTTGTTATTATAATTTTAGAATCAGAATTTAATGGGGTGTCCCGTTTGGTGGTTAGCTGAGTGTGGATTTAGTTGATTTTGCATGTAGTGATGAATTGTGTTAAATAATGTGAAGATTTGCTGCAAACTTTGCAATTATTCTTTTGCATAATGTGAAGATTTGTAATGGGATTTTTCTGCAAATTTTGGAATGGAGAAATGCACGAAGCAATGACTGTAGGTGTGAACAAATAGTGTGAATTGTTGCGAGAATTTGATTTTATTTGTTGTGTTTTCTGCAGAATATGATTTATTTCTTGAAATTAATGTTGAGTCCTTTGTTTTGTTTCATGCAGAATATGCTTTATTACTTGAAATTAATGGGATCTGGTGTTAATACGTTTCTGCATATTCTACAAAATGCAGGTGTTACGGGTTTCTTGAAACTATTCGTTCTATATTGCATTTTATACAGAATTAAAAAAGGGTTTCTTACGAAGAACATGTATCTGCATATAGTGCAGAGAATGCTAATTATGTTGTAAAGTTACCTTTGCATTTGCAACAAATTTTGTAATTATTCAATTGCATATTTCTGCAAAAATTGCATTGTTGGAAAGTTAAATTTGCAGTTGCGGCAAAATTAAATTTGCAAATAATTTGAATTGCTAGACAAAGTTAGATTAATTTGTTGTGTGTCATGCAGATTTTGGAATGTTTCTTGAAATTAATGGGGTTATGGTGTTATTACATTTCTTCAAACTCTGCATAATGAAGTTGAAATGCGTTTCTTGAAGGTATTCCTTCTACATTGCATTTTATGCAGATTTAAAAAAAATTCTTACGAAGTACATAATCCTTGTTTATATATGATGTATGTCAAATTTTGCATGAAGTCTTGATATACGTCAGTTTGGAGTAGTAATCGAATTTTGGATTAGAATGTTGAAATTGGCGTGAAAGAGTTTATAAAATTATTTGTTATCTGCATATAGTGCAGAGAATGCTAAATATGTTGCAAAGTTACCTTTGCATTTACTACAAAATTTATAATTATTCATTTGCATATTTCTGCAAAATTTGCATTTTTGGCAAAATTAAATTTACAAATAATTTGAATTGTTAGACAAAGTTAGATTAATTTATTGTGTTTCATGCAGAATATGCATTATTTCTTGAAATTAATGGGGTTCTGGTGTTATTACGTTTCTTTATATTCTGCAAAATGAAGTTGAAACGCGTTTCTTGAATGTGTTCGTTCTATTTTACATTTTATGCAGAATTAAAAAAAGATTTCTTACGAAGTACATGAATAATTGTTCATTTGTAAAATTTTGCATGAAGTCTTGATATATATCAGTGTGGAGTAGTAACCGAATTTTGGATTAGCATGTTGAAATTGGCATGAGGTGGATGTGTCCGCATATTTTTTATAAAGTAATATTGATTGTGGAGTTGAATTTTCTTGAAATATTAATGGAAGATTTAAGATTGAATTGTATTTTACATTATCTGCAGAGTTTAGCATGTTTCTTACCAAGTACTTGAATTCTTGTTTAGTTATAATGTGTGAAATTTTTTGCATGAAGTTTGTATATACCTCAGTTGGGATTAGAGCCTGAACTTTGGATTAACATGTTGAAATTGGCATGCAATTGCGTGTCCAATTTGGTGCATTTGACTTACGAAGTAATTTTTGCATTTATTTCTGCCTATTTTCTGGTAATTATGCATTATGCCTAATGTCATATTAATTTCAGGAAAGGAAATAATGAGACGTGCACGAAAGTCCAACAAAGGGAAAGCCCCCAACTCCAAATGTGAAGGTGATGTATTAGCTTCTTACTGCAGTTTTTTTATATTTTTAATTCAGTTGACTTCATATTTTGATATGGTCGACCTCCGTATATTTATTAATATTCTTACCCTAAATTTGACTATATTTAACACAAATCATTGTCCATTAAGGAAAAAACCAAAGGAGTACGATTCTTCTTCTGACTTTGAAACAATCTCATTTCAAAAGGTAAACATCGTGCTGAAGATATGTTTAAAAAGTACTTGAATCCTTGTTATTAATGCTTTATGTGAATTTTGCATTAAGTTAGGATATATCAGTTGGTTGGGAGTAGTGCCTGAATTTTGGATTATCATGTTGAAATTGGCATTTAATGGCTTTTCAAGTATTGGTGGATTTTTGCATGTGATTGAGTAGTTGATATTGCATTTATTGAAGAATTTATTTCTGCCTATTTTAAGTATACAAAGTATCTGCAAATTTTTTTGCCCAGTTTCTGTTAATTAAGCATTATGCCTAATGTCATATTAATTTTTGGAAAGTGGAGTTTCGTAAATTCAATTCGGCCTAGACGGAGAAACGATGTCGATAAGAATATGAAGAAAGTGATGGTTCTGGTTAGTAGTGAAAGATATTGTGTTAATAATTTTTTTTGGTCAATTCAAATTATAATAACACATTTTTTTTCTTTCCTATTGCTTCATTTCGTGAAGGTAGATTGATGTGGAGCCAAAGATTGTTAATAGCTTGAGATCGAGAAGGAAAAAACACCCATTCATTAATTCTGCATCTAAGAAAGTGGTTTACGTGGACTGCACTCAGCAGCTGTCGAATTCCGTAGATTGTGGGGTTGTCGTGTGCATCCATATGGAGAGCATGGTGAAGCCTGCACAAGTGAAGAAGGGGAACTTACAGAAGATGAAGCTGCAAATTATAGAAAAAAGATGGTGGAATGGATTGTGGATCCAATAATAAATGACGTTCTTGGTTGACGTTTAACGTGTTGTCATTATTTATAAAGTAATGGAATTTAATAACTAGTTGAATTATCAGCATCGTGATGTTTTGGATTGAAATGGGCATGGTTATGGATGATTACGACATTGACTTTCTTAAGAAGACTGCAATTGGAGTAGTTGAAAATTGCGTGACTATGACATTAGTATGTGATTTTTTTTGGGTTTCTAGAAGTATTGATGAACAATGTTGTGTTTGTTAGAGGATGGGGAGCTTAATTGGTCTAGTGGAAGTTGATTTATCGAGCATTAGTTACTACGTTTTTCAGCACTATGGTTTTGACATTTTGCATGCTTGTGGGATGATCAGGGTTAATTTTTCTACGCGAAATGTAGATTCTAACAAGATATGCAGATTTTTTTAGTTTTAATTAATTTTTCTACACAAAATGCAAATTTTCTGCACAATATTCAACAATTTTTCTGCACGAAATGCAGAGGTTAAAAAATGCAGATTTTTTTTGGGGGGATTTAGTTGATTTTTCTACACGAGATGCAAATTTTGATAAGATGTGAAGATTTTTTTGGGGTTTTATTTTTCTACACGAAATGCAAATTTTTCTGTAAATTATTTATATGAACAATATTCAACATCAATTGACACTCCATTTAAAGAGACCATAGACACTTCTTCATCTGCAGACATCAATTGGGTAGTAATATACAAAAAAAATAGATTGAACATTCGTATTTCACCACTTGTAGCAATATATCAGTAAGCAGACTGAAAAATAAAGAAGACGTGACAAACACATTAAAGAACAAAAATAGGAAGAATTCATCTCTTAAAATTAAACTAAAGTTTAAATAGAAAATAAATTGTCGTTTAAATTGAATCAGAACATTAGGGTAATTCCAGAACCTCCAGCTATCATTCTGAATGCTTTCATATCCCCTGCTTGATACTTGAAACTACCCTAAAAAAAAGAAAAAAAAAAATCAAGTGAGACAATTGAGATTTTCAACAGAGATAGCTGCAGTCGAACTTCTGATACATATTAAAAACAGAACAAAAATTACCTTTTGTCCTTTCACAGCAAGATAATCACCTTCACGCATTACCCTAAGCACACTGTCCACCAAACAAGATACAAACTCAAATTTAGAAATTAAAAAAAAAAAAAACATATTAGATGTACATGTAAAGCTCATCATGTTATCTCACCTCAAAAGGTTTCCATATATTGTAAATAATACAGAATCAATAAATGACAAATTCCAAATTGACACAAGAACTTATTACCTAACAATCAGCTGCAACACATGAAAAATTTTTCAATCTCGACAGTCCTCCATGTGAGGCTATAGAAATTTCAGAAATTCCTCATCCGGTGAGTCAAATTCAGTAATTCCTCACCTACTCGAGTAGGATTGTCGATTGGCAAGTGGAGTCATCGTAATTGAAGAGCGAAGGCAACCGTCGAGCAGGGGCCGCGCGTCGAACACTTGCTAGGGTTCACGGCTGTGCTGTAGTGGTGTGAATCAGCTACGGACGAGAGTGGGCTCGAACTTGAAAAGGGCTTCGTCTTCGCGATCCGTTAGCAAGACTAGTGGTGGTACTTAGCGATGGTAATAATCACCGTGCAATCTCTGGATCTTCCTCATCACCTTCTGCACCGCGAGAAGATGGTCTAGGCCGCCTCCGATGACTCCAAATTGGTGCTAGGGCTAGGTGGGGAAGGAGCTCTGGGAGAGTATAAGATTATTCACTGGGAGAGCTACGTTTTTTCTTGGATTGCGAAGATTGTTGAGAGAAAGTAGAGTAAAAAGATAAAAAGGAAAGAGAGTATAATACACCGCAATAACCTCAATTTGTTTGGAAGGGGGTAATTTTTGTCTCTTCATTCTTTATTTGTGTGTCTAGTAGTGTTTTCTTTTTTACAATGTATCTGAGAGTAATTTGACTATATAATTATGTATCTCATAGTAATTAATTCTACATTTTATTATTAAAAAAAACTCATGCTCTTAATTTTAGTGATTTTTTTAAAATCAAATATTAATTATTTATATTTCAACCGACTCTTAAATAAATAATTTTTTATGAATTAATAAATACAATTTAGAACAAAATATTATACCAAGACCAACTAATGGCAACTTTAAATGATTATCATAAAATTTTTTGAATAATTTTATGATGAGTGGTGTCACCCCTTTATATTAAATACATACCCTTTATTTAATGCAGACCCCTTTTTAATTTTTTAAATCTTAATTTTATTGTATGCACACCCCTAAAGAATCAAATTTATCCTTTTAAATTTTAAAATTATACACATTCTTAATATTATTATTAAGATCATACACACCGTTAGACACGGTAAATTGCGGTACAGCTTCTTCTTCTCGAACTCCATGTTCAATTCATTCCTCCCATGCATAATTTTTTTACTGCCCATTCATACACACATTCATCTCCCATATTGGTGATAAATTACAGAAGCAAATATCGAAAATGAATTCCTCCTCCAGAATACAAATTCACCCAAACACATTAAAAAGTAGCCAATCGATCTTCAGAGTCTCAAATATAGCAGATGCCGATCGAACTTCAAATTTACATAAATTTAGTGTCAGACACGTAAAACCTTACTATATGCAGTGACATATCTTTAGATTCCCTTCTAATTCATATAACAATAAAATTAAATTCCCATCCTTTCTAAATAAACCAATCCATCAAACAGCAACAAGGAACACATGATTAACGAAAAAGTTATCCCAATTAATCTCCGTTTCACCAATTGCTTATGAGTTCGCACCGTAGCTGTCGAATGCAAGACTAAAAAAAAATCCCAGATAAACCCTAAATTCAATAGGAGAATATCATTTTTCTATAGATGGAAAGAAAAGAAGATCTCAATGAACTATGATATCAGTTGAAAATTTTGAAGAAATAATATAAATGAAAAATAGGTTTTTTTAAAGAAAGAAAAAAAGAAAAAGAAGTGTGTATTTAATGAATTAAGAATAATTTAGACTTTTTAAAAATACATTTTTTAATTATATATTAATGGGGTGTGTATTTAATAAAAGAGTGTGTATTTAGTGTATGCCTTTTATGATTTCAGACCCTTGATAATATTATATATTTTAAACCTTTAATTGAAAAAAAATTTAGGCACGTTGATATTTTTTTCAAGCGAGCTCGAACTTTTTCTTAAACTCGTTTTTTATCGAGTTGAGTTCGAGCTCGACCCAATAACTATTCAAACTGAGTTCTTCTCGGGCTTGCTCGACTCAAATAACAACTCTACACTTTATTCCTAGTCTAAAGAGTTCCATTTGTTTTTTTCCATGTGTATTAAGTAGTTGCATTAATAAGCGTGTAAGCTCCATATTTTAATTGTATTAATGTGTATATGTGGGTTTATGTGTCTAAAAATAAACTTAACACCCTTTGGACCGGACTAAAAAAAAAAGCCTCTTCCATGAGAAAGTATGAGCAGCAGACCCGCATATAATGTTGATCGTTAGAGGTGAAAAGTATTTTGCCATTTAAGTTGATGCAATCTACCATCCACTAAACACCTTTTCATATAAAATAAAGTGAGGTATAAATTGGTAAAATATACGGCCAAGATCATTTCCCCAAACAGGTCTTTAGCCCACAGGAAGTAAGAATCTGAGGTGGCAAATTTAATCACCATTGCCACATGTCGAATTTTCACTGGATATGATTTCCACGTGGCTGCTCACACTCGTCACCGCAACTAAAATTTCATGTCGTTATCTGTCACGTATTAATTACTTCATCATCATACAGTAATAGCATCCAAGAAAATAAATAAATATATAAATAAACATTTATATTTGGAAATAAATTCAATTTTAGGCAAGTTTTGAAAAGAATAAAATCTAATGCTTTCATGGCATTTTCAGTAATTTTAATAAAAAACAAGGTGAGTCAGTTAGATTTCAACCCGCTGCCCCTAGTAGCTATAAGTATACAATCTTTGTATGGACTTTGATATTTATTTATGCTTAGTCTTAGACTTTGATAACTATTTTTCGCTCCAAATTAAAAGAGGGAAAAAAAAAGAAAAAAAAAAGAGGCGAATTTCATTGAATTTTGATTCGCTATACTCTGGAGTTAATTGGTTCGGATTTGATGAATCCAGTATAATTGAAACAGAAATCGGATCGATTTCATCTTCTATCTATCTACGACTACCTCGAATAAATCGGAGTTCTTTTTGGTGATTTTGTAGGTATATTTTCCAGATCTCGATTTTTTGGAGCTGCTTTTATTAATGCATGCGTTTCTGTTGGATTTGTTTAGCTTTTTCTAATCGCTTGTGCGTTTCTGCGTGAGATCGTGCTGATCGTTGTTGTGTGAATTGCAGATCTCTCTCGCTTTGATGTTAGTCTCTGCGCATACGTGTTTGTATCAATTGCATGTGTTTATGTTGCGATTGTATTTTGTGTGGTGCGTGTATGTGTGTGCCGGAGGATATACATTCTGCATCAGGCTGAAAAGAAGTTAATTATTACCTGCATTGAGTTTTTTTTGTTAAATCTGGGATTTATGCATCGAACTTTATCTTTCGTATGCTTTACCGGAGGGCTTGATCTACATATTGAATTGCTCCGGTATGGATTGCCGTGATTTTTTAAATTAAGTATCTGTTAATTTCTGCAATTCAAATTGTGTCTCTCGTTTGGAGATTGATCTCAAGATTTAATTTTTAACAAAATAACTGATTACGGACATGAGTGCTTGTGATATGAAGTAATAGAACATTTTCACACTGTTTCTCTATTTTCCATCAAAAAATAAAATTCTCTATGGACATTTTATTTGAGTTACCTTTAAGATTTACATGATGCTTCTTGAGGACTTAATATTAGAGTCAGTTTTGAACTAAACATTTGATTTTTTTTTCCGTGTCTATGATGCTCAAGTAAAACCTAATTGTTAGTATGCAAGATTCTTTAGTATATAAAGTGGCTGAAATTGAGTATGTGATGAAATGTGTTTGCTTTTCTTTTCTCTCTCTCCTTAAATTCACGTGTTTTCATGCATGTAAATGTGGTTTATCATAAGGGGAGAAGTTATATTATTGTATGTTGGTGTGATTTTTATTGTTAATCTTTGGTTAAACCTTGTGCTTTTGCAGATTTTGCTGTTGAAATGGCATCAACAGCTGGAGCCACAGGTTGGTTGAGGGGAATAGTGAAAGCTGTTCCCTCTGGTGACAGCTTGGTGATTATGGGGAACACCAAGGCTGATATTCCCCCAGAGAAGACTATCACGTTATCTTCTCTGATGGCTCCCAAGTTGGTATGCTTATTTTATTCAGAAATATTGATTTGGCAAAACATGACTTTTGCTTTCTTGACTGCATGGAATTTTCTATTTGTTATTTTTTCTTGAGGAATGTCTATAGTCTTGCCTCTCTACAAGGTTTTAGGGAATTAGATATTGAACTTTTGATTTTATGCTTGACGTTATTTGTTATCATAATTATCTGTATGCATTCTTCTCTGTCCTTAAGTGATATACATTGAGTGGACTGACTGCGTATCTTATTTATTTTATGACTTCTTATCTTTTGATCGAACTCTTCTTAGCCAAGTATTTTTTTTTTCTTTTCTTGACTGTCCTCGTAAGAATGTTTGAGATAAAAAAAAAAGTGAGCCTCTTTACTTATTCTTGTCTTAGTATTGCTCTTATCATTTCTTTTTCATTACAGGCTCCCCGCAGAGGTGGTCTTGATGAACCATTTGCATGGGAGAGCAGAGAATTTTTAAGGAAGCTCTGCATTGGAAAGGTTTGAATCTTCCGACATTATTTGTACCAAAAACTTTCACACTCTTATAATTTATAAATGGCTATCTTAAAAATATAAACTTTCTATTGCTCCAATTTGCACTTTAGGAAGTCACTTTCAGAGTGGATTATACTGTACCATCCATTAACCGGGAGTTTGGCTCAGTTTTCCTTGTGGATAAGAATGTTGCTTTGCTTGTGGTTGCTGCAGGCTGGGCAAAGGTTTCAATCTAGTTATATCTCATTAAATACGGCACTATTTTCATTGATTTATACTTTGCCTCTCATAAATTTTCTATTTTCCTAATGCAGGTTAGAGAACAAGGTCAACAGAAAGGAGAAGCTAGCCCTTTCTTAGCAGAGTTACTGCATCTTGAAGAACAAGCCAAACAGCAAGGTGTTGGTCGTTGGAGCAGGGTCAGTATACATTTCAGTCTAAGTAATGTTGCCACTGAAGTAGAAATACTCAAAAACCAAAACAGCCAAACCAGAGCTGATAAACCAGCAGTTAAACTGGAACCAGAACTTTGTAAAACCGGTTTAAATATAAACTGTAATTGAAACTGTATATTACATGAATAAGTTCAAGTTAGAGATACTTCCCAACCATATATATATATATATAAATTTTTTTTTTTTTTAAAATGAAATCAACAGCTGAGGTTCAATTAGAATAAACCTGCAATCTGGTGTTTTAACCCTAACCGGTCGTTGCAACGAATTTAGAGCAGATTTGTACCTGTGGGCATGTCACATGCCTACACTAAACTTTCTATTTGTGCTTTAGAAATAATGATTTTTGTCTGTCTTTGGAATATGTCTGTTTGTTTTAATGTACTTCCTGGTGTAGAAAAATGAATTTATATATTTGTCATGTCATTCTGTTTCAGGTACCAGGTGCTTCCGAGGCAGCCATTAGGAACCTGCCTCCTTCAGCTGTTAGTGATTCTAATAATTTCGATGCAATGGCTCTATTGGCTGCCAAAAAGGGTAGTCCTTTGGAGGCTATTGTGGACCAGGTTCGTGATGGAAGCACTATTCGTGTTTATTTGCTTCCAGACTTTCAGCATGTCCAAGTGTATGTTGCTGGGATTCAGGTATATATTAATCCTAATGAACAAACTTTACTACAGTTTTTGTTTTTATTTCTAAATTCTGCGAATATTTATTACCAATTTTCAACCAGGCTCCATCCCCCGGTAGAAGGGCAGCTGTCGAAGCTATTGTTGCGAGTGAGGTGACCTCCAATGAACAAAATGGAGCATCTGCACCTGAAGCTCGTGCTCCCTTAACATCTGCACAGAGACTTGCTGCATCTTCTGCTTCTGGGGTTGAAGCTCCTGCTGATCCATTTGGGAAAGAAGCCAAACATTTCACTGAAATTCGTGTTTTGCACAGAGATGTGAGTACATTTTGTTTTAACCTGAATTTATCGTTCTGGCTACCCCCACCACCCAATAAGACTGCTTTGTCCGTAAGATGTATTTAGCAATGATGTTGGGTACAGGTTAGGATAGTTTTGGAAGGTGTCGACAAGTTCAGCAATTTAACTGGTTCCGTATACTATCCTGATGGTGAATCAGCAAAAGATTTGGCATTGGAGCTTGTTGAAAATGTAAGCAATTTCCTGATGTTAGTATGGATATCTGTGTTAGCTTTTAATCTTAAATGATGCTTTTTTCCCTTTTTCTTTTGGCCTTTCCTTTTCTGATGTCCTGCCTCGAGCTATGAGCTTTTAGCTTAACTCTTCCCTCTGTGTAAAACATATATATAATAAACTGGATGAGACTTATAATATGATTAATTGCTCATTTTCTTCAAACTGTGTGTTGGTCATTGTTAGTCTCTTACCAGATGTGATTTTCACTATATTCTTTGATGTCTTATTATCCTAGGGATTAGCTAAATATGTAGAGTGGAGTGCAAGTTTGTTGGAAGAAGATGTTAGGCGGAAGTTAAAGAATGCTGAACTTCAAGCAAAGAAGTCACGTTTGAAAATCTGGACTAATTATGTT
This sequence comes from Pogostemon cablin, assembly GCA_023678885.1. Classification (NCBI taxonomy): domain Eukaryota; kingdom Viridiplantae; phylum Streptophyta; class Magnoliopsida; order Lamiales; family Lamiaceae; genus Pogostemon; species Pogostemon cablin. The sequence continues at coordinate 25,947,429 of CM042964.1, read as the reverse complement.
CCACCTGCAACAAATTCAAAGGCTATTCATGACCAGAACTTTACGGGAAAAGTATGATACTTTTTATGCTATAACTCTTCGGCAGTCTTCTGATTATTCTGTTTCTTTCATCTAATTACAAAAACTATTTTTATGCAGGTCATTGAAGTTGTAAGTGCAGATTGTGTTATTGTTGCTGATGACTCCTTGCCATTTGGAGATCCATCTGCAGAACGACGTGTCAATCTCTCAAGTATCCGGGGCCCTAAAATGGAAAATCCTCGTAGAGATCAAAAACCTGATCCCTATGCGCGTGATGCCAAGGAATTTTTGAGGACACGTTTGCTTGGCCGTCAAGTGTGTATTTGATCTTTCAAAATTCATTCAATATTTCATTTATTATGAATACAGCATTGATGATGTTTCCTCCATCTTTTCAGGTGAATGTTTCTATGGAGTATTCCAGGAAAGTTGGCTTGACAGACGGTGCAGCAGCTCCATCTGTGTCTGCAGATACTAGGATTATGGATTTTGGATCAGTTTTCCTTGTTAATCCACCTAAGGAAGGAGATGCTGCTGCTGGCGCAGGCAGCCAAACTGGAGTTAATGTTGCAGAGCTGTTAGTTGCTCGAGGGTATGCCACTGTTGTTAGGCACCGTGATTTTGAGGAGAGATCTAATTACTACGATGCCCTCCTATCTGCTGAATCGCGTGCTATTTCTGGGAAGAAGGGCATGCATTCTGCTAAGGACCCCCCCGTGAGGCATGTGACAAACCTGCTAACGGTTAGTTCTACTCCTTGTTGAATTGATGTACATTTTCGGTTGAGTATTACTGTTGGAAGTGATATTGCAATTTAGATGACTGACAAATGTTTCATTGGTTGCTCAAATAAACATATGCAAGGCTAATGCAAAGAAAGCGAGAGACTTCTTGCCTTTCTTGCAGCGCAATAGAAGAATGTCTGCTGTAGTTGAATATGTGCTTAGTGGACATCGATTTAAAATAGATATTCCCAAGGCAACATGCAGTATTGCTTTCTCATTATCTGGGGTTAGATGTCCAGGCCGTGATGAGCCTTGTTCTGATGAGGCCATTGCATTTATGAGGCGGAAAATAATGCAGAGGGATGTCGAGGTAGTGTTTATTCCTTTTTGGCTCTTAGTTTTCGATGGATATTTGTGTGCATTTGTATCTCACGGTAAGTATGTCTCTTATATGCACAGATTGAAGTAGAAACGGTTGATAGAACAGGAACTTTCCTCGGAACCTTATGGGAGTCCAGAATTAATGTAGCCTTACCACTTCTAGAAGCTGGCTTGGCAAAGCTTCAGACATCCTTTGGTACTGATAGGATCCCAGATTTTCATCTTTTGGCTCAAGCTGAGCAATCAGCTAAGCAAAAAAAGCTAAAGGTGAATTAGCCTGCAACATGTGTTCCTTTATTTCTAAATCTTTTTCTCTTTTACTAATAGTTTCTGTCGCAGATATGGGAGAGTTATGTTGAGGGAGAGGAAGTTTCTAATGGTGCAGCTGTTGAAAGAAGACAGAAAGAGGAGTTCAAGGTATTTTCATCATACATGTGATTTTTCCTTCTCTGTATGTTTTCATCCATCCTGTAGGACAATCATTGATAACAATGCTCTCTTTCCTCAGGTTGTGGTTACTGAAGTCTTGGAAGGTGGCAAATTTTATGTTCAAGCAGTTGCTGATCAGAAAGTGGCCTCTATACAGAAGCAACTTTCTTCTTTAAGCCTACAAGAAGCTCCTGTAATAGGTTCCTTCAACCCTAAGAAGGGGGATATTGTCCTTGCTGAATTTAGTGCGGATAAATCTTGGAACCGTGCAATGGTAAGATGACATGCAATAATATTCTCTTTAAATTCCTTGAAAATGTTACTGCAACATGCGACATGAGTTAGATGTTACAAACTTTTATTCAAATTGATGTGGACCTCTTGTTGTAATTCGAGTAAAACTGCTTGCTGACTTAGATTTATGTGAGAGTTATGAGGTTTTCTGATGGTTTTTGTTATCGGTGGTAATGTTTTTGCTGATCGCTGCTCATAAACCCTATGTTAACATACTATAGTGGTGTGATCCTAACTAGAAATTGCCTACAGTTATAAACTATGTTGTCGCTTTCGTGTAGGGTTTGTTCCTTTTCATGTGTTATATATCTGATAAAAAAGAGTTGATTTTTATGTCCATTTGATAATTGTTTATCTAATTGGCTAGGCTAAAAGTGTTATTTCAGCCATATGAAATTGATTTAGTTAGATAACTCTACCTAAAAATTATGTCTGTCCACAATAGTTAATGAGCTTACTTGAATGACAATAAAGAGTGTCCTGTTATCAGTTCAATACCTCTGGTACATAATATTTCTCTAATTTGGTCTGATTTAAAATTAAAGGTCGTGAATGCTCCACGTGGTGCTGTGGAATCTCCAAACGATGCTTTTGAGGTTTTCTACATTGATTATGGAAATCAAGAAAGCGTCACCTACAGTCAATTGCGTCCTCTTGATCCATCAGTGTCTGGTGCCCCTGGCCTTGCTCAGCTTTGTAGTCTGGCATTCGTCAAGGTTCCTGGGTTGGCTGACGACTATGGTCAGGAAGCAGCTGTTCGTTTGAGCGAACATCTATTGAGTTCTCCCAAAGAATTCAAGGCTGTGATAGAAGAAAAGGACACATCAGCTGGGAAAGTGAAAGGACAAGGAACCGGCACTGTATTTTTGGTAACTTTGATTGATCCTGAGGCTGAGATGAGCATAAATGCAATGATGCTACAGGTATACTGGACTATCCCCTCTTTACTACATTCAAGTATTTGCCACATTAGTAGTCAAAATCATAAGCTTATGATTTAACAGTAAACCATACCTATTGTTTATAATATGGCCTTTATTTATATTTAATAATTGCTTATATTTCCCCTATACTTAAATATTAGCACTTTTTACTGGAGATATGTTACATAAAAATATGCATGTCCTGTATTCGGCCATCTGACATCCAACATGTTGTGCAATGAATCTTGGTTCAGGATGGACTTGCTCGGCTGGAGAAAAGGCGAAGATGGGAGCCTAAGGATAGGCAAGTAGCACTGGATGAACTAGAAAAGTTCCAGAAGGAAGCCCGCGAGAAGAGACTCGCGATGTGGGAGTACGGAGACATTGCCTCTGATGACGAGGAAACAGCACCTATACCAAAGAAAGGTGCAGGTAAGCGGTGAATACTTGCATTTCCGCGGATCTACAGTGGTCTTATTACCAGTCCGTTCGAAAGCGACTACAGTTTTTTGATGTTTTTTTCTGATAGAGGAACGTAAAAGGAAATGAAGGCCAGTGTTTTTCCAACTTTTACATGTAACTTATGAAACTCGGAGACAGTTACTGTTAGATGAGCAAACAATTTTGTTTGAATTTTTTTTTTTAAATTAAACTCGATATGTTATAGAACCTTAATAATGTGACTTTAGACCGTCTACATCTTTGTTTCTCTCAGGAACGATTTTGTTTAATTCGAATGGTGATACTTTTTTTAGTTGTCTGTCCACGTAAGTAGGGATGCTGATTCTTTGGATGCAATTGTCTTTGTACATCTCTACCATAATACGTACAAAATGTTTAAGAATGGACTATATTTGATTCATTTTGTAATTTGATATTAATTTAGTATGTAGTATATGCAATAATAATTATCCTATAACAACGGATGCTATAATTTGTTTAATAATTATTAAGGCAAAGACTTCTTTAAGACTAAGAAAAGTGATAAATGATAATAGTGGATGCTATAATTTGTTTAATAATTATTAAGGCAAAGACTTGTGTTGACAATGATATGAAAAGTGATAATATTTTAAAATAAATGTAATAACATCTTTAATAAAAAATTAATTTATGATGTAAATGAAAAGTGATAATATTTTAAAATAAATGTAATAACATCTTTAATAAAAAAAATTACTCCTATAACTTATTACGAAAATGTAAAATGATTTCAAGATGGTTCCATGCAAGTATACTCCAATTATCAAACCTAACTGCGTAACAAACGCATAATTGATCTTTGTACTAATTCGGTTTTCTAGTAGAATTGATCCTTATATGACCAATTATCAAACCTAACTGCGTAACAAACGCAGAATTGATCTTTGTACTAATTCGGTTTTCTAGTAGAATTGATCCTTATATGATTTTGAGTGAAATAGGGATTACTTAGGTCATAAATGAACCATTTGTTAATGACCAATAATAATACCGTTGGATTGAGGGAGTAATTACTAAAAAAATTGCAGAACAAGCGTAATCATTTTTTAAGTGTAATGTGTTAGAGAAATTATTTATTTTGAGTTGTTTACTATTTTTTGAAAATAAAAAGTAAAATAAGATAAATAAATGAGGAAATGATGGAGAATGTAATAGAATACGATGTAAGCAGTATTTCTAACTCCACAATTATCCTCCAAACTAAAAATTGAAGTGTTATATATTTCGTGATAATTTTTATTTTTATTTTTTAATTCAATATATATTTTAGGTTGTATATTACCCCCTCCATTTCATAAAATTTTTTATTTTTTAATTTTGATTCGTAAGAATAATGTTTTACATTCCATAAATAGTTATAAAATCAATACAATTAATTAATTTTATACACTTTATTTATAAAAATATCATCCAACTAACACTACTTCACTATTTATTTATTCCTAAAAATATTAAATTCTCCCACAGTTAAACTTTTTTTTCTAATTTACGTGCAAACACAGGTGAAAATTTTAAGGGGACAGACTCCCTCCGTCTGTAGAAAAGTTTATATTTGTTTTTTTCACGGGATTAAGGAATATAATATTTTAATGTGTATTGAGATGAGAGAAATAACATTTTAATGTGTAGTGGGTAGTACTACATTAGTGCAGTGTTGTGGGTCACATGGGGATATTTAAGTGATTTTGTGTGGGTCTCATTTACTATAAGGATGTGTTTGGATGGATGGATTTGAGGAAGAATTTATAAATTCATCCATCAAATTCATCCATCATGTTTGGATGCTACTTGAAATCAACGGATTTATAAATCCAAGATTTTAAATCAATTGATTTCAATTCATGAATTTGATTTTAAATTTTTTTAGTTGTTTTTGAATGGATTTCAAATCCTTACTCAAATCGTGTAATTTGAAATTCTTCCGTTGTTGTGTAATTGATTATATTAATATATAAAAATAGTATAAAAAATTGATAAATTAATATATATATATATATATATATATATATATATATATATATATATATATATATATATATATATATATATTTTATATTTCAAATTCTACCATCCAGCCTATTCCTACCCACCCTACCCCCACCCCAGGCCACCCCACCCCCCTCCCCCAAAAAAATTATTTTTTTATAAAATTTAAAATTTTTAATATTTGAATAATAAAAACACCCCCCAAACCCAACCCAACCCACCCCACCCCTCCCCCAAAAAAATAATGAAATTTAAAAAATAATGAAATTATTACCCCCAAACCCAACCCAACCCAACCCACCCAACCTACCCCACCCCTCCCCCAAAAAAAATTTAAAAATAAAATTTTAGATTTTATTTTTTAAATATTAAAATCTAAATTTTTTTTAAAAAAAAACTTGGTGGGTGGGGGGTTGGTAGGTGTGGGTGGATGGATAGAGTGGTAGGATTGGACGGTAATATTTTTATTATTTAAATATTAAAAAGTAAAGTTTTATATAAATTTTTTTTGGTGGGGTAGGTTGGGTGGTAGAGTCCCTTCCCAAAAAAATTATTTTTAATAAAATTTTAAATTTTAATATTTAATATAATAAAATTTTATTATTTTTATTTATTATATATAAAAATTTTATTTTAAAAATAATTTTTGAATCATGGATTTGAAATCTTTTCAAAAATTCATAATTTATCCAAACAGTGGAATTCAAATGAATTGATTTAAAATTCAAGAAATTTAAAATCCACAGATTTTCAAATCCAATACGACTCAATCCAAAAACAACCTATAGGAAAATGTAAACCTTACTATGAGACGCCCAAAATGAAAATGCGTAAATGTTTTTATGGGATAGAGGGAGTAACATTGATACTCCTTTCGTCCAGAAACTACGTATGCGTTTGCTTTTTGCACAGAGATTAAAGAATATGCTAATATTTTATTGTGTAGTGAAGTTTGAGAAGTAATATTTTAATGTGTAGTGGATAGTTGTGTTAGTGTAGTGTGTGAGCCTCATGTGAATATAGTAATTGTTTTATGCGAGTCCTTTCTACCAAAATGAAAAAGTGTATATCTAGTGGGACGGAGGAAGTATATAATACTAAAACATTACTCCCTCCGTCCCACGGCAAGGGTAGTTTTTGCTTTTTGGCACGTGGATTAAGGAGTATTATTATTTAATGTGTAGTGGGTAATTGTATTAATGAGAGTGTGAGTCTCATATTTTAATTGTATTAGTAGCTGTGTAAAAAATGAAAGTGGACTCTTTGGATGGGACGTCCAAAATGGAAAAAAGAGACTATTTGGGTGGGACGAAGGGAATATGATTTTATAAAAGGTTGCATAAATTTTACTCCATTCATCCCACTTTAATGTTTACATTTTACTTATGCACGGTGATTAAGAAATATAATATTTTAATGTATATTCTGTAGATTTTAGTTGTACTCGTACTTTTTTCACAACTTTAATTTAAATTGATTGTAAATTATGTAATATTGTAAAACTTTTAAGGGTATTTTTAGATGTAGTGTTCACACTTACTAAAAAGGAGAATATAAACTTTTAAGTGAGGATCCAAAAATGGTAATGTGTAACCTGAGATGGAGGGAGTATGTCTTAAGATTGCTAAAGAGTAATAATTTTACATTTGTGTATGGTAAATTATAACATTTTCAAAGAGTAACACTATACATTCTAAATATTAGACAAGTCAACTATACTTAATTATATTAATCTAGACGGAGGGCTTCAGAGCATAACTCAAGTGGTAGAGGAGAGGGTGGAAAGACCTTCCAACTGAGCTTGGTTGCTGCAGAGTGGGGGTTCGAATCCTGACTTTGGCATGAATTTGGCCCCTTGCAAGCACAAGTTAAACAGTGAGCCCCTATAAGTCACTTGAGGCAAATCCCCAACGATTTACCTCCTCCACTAATCTCTAGAGCAGGGGCGGTGAGGCCCTATAAGTCACTTGAGGCAAATCCCCAACGATTTACCTCCTCCACTAATCTCCAGAGCAAGGGCGGTGGGGGGCCCCTAATGGTGTACTCGTTGTTTCATGATGAGATTGTTTATATTATCATATCTCATCAATTAGACATTATTTTTAGTGTTAATGACTACTCCTCCATCCGCTTTCAAGGGTATCATTTTTTTTTTTTGACGTCCGCTCCCAAGGGTCTTATTTCATTTTTTATCCACACACACCCACTAATACAACTAAGAAATAGGACTCACACCTCCACTAATACAACTACCCACTACATATTAAATAACAATATTCCTTAATCTCCGTGCCCAAAAGCAAATGACACCCTTGAATCCGGACGGATAGAGTATTACTTATCATCAGACATCAATCAAATCGTTTATTAAAAAAATATTACTCTATTCGTCTCTCAATAGTTTTTATCATTTCCATTTTAGTTAATCCCATAAAAATTTTCACCTCTTTAAAAAGATAAAAAAAATCAAAACAACAATCTTTTCCATACACTTTATTTACAAATAAATCACTCCTACCTAACACACCTAACATGTTTTATTATTTATTTATTATAAAAGAAAATACCAAAATGCCCTTAAAAGTTAGTATTACTTCCCTTAGGCAATGTTCGTTATAGTTTTCAAACCCAAGTTTTGGTTTTCAAAATCCACATTCAGATTTTAAAAACCACTTCTATATACACCTACTACATTCTCTCTCCTCAATTAGTACACTTTCTCTCTTTATCTCTCCTCTCTGATTTAATTTTTTAAATAAATTAATACATTGATTTGACATAAAATTAAAACCTACCCTACTCAAAATCCAAAACAAATATAGAGCACACTATTCATGGTTTTCAAACCCCACAAAACCCCAAACCAAACATCACCTTAAACTCCGTGTCAGGGTAGAGGTGCAAATTACTTCTTAGAGGAGGAAGTATTACTCCCTCCGTCCCTTGAAACGTAACTGTTTGCTTTTTACACGTGGATTAAGGAGTATAATAATTTAATATATTTTGATGTGAGAGAAATAATATATTATAAAGTGTAGTGGGTAGTTGTATTAGTGTTGAGTGTGAGGCCATGTATGGTCACATCAATCTAAAAAATGAAATGAATACTTTGTTGTGGGACGGACCAAAATGACAAAATAGATGGGGATGGAGTGAGTATTTTTTATATCTCATGAGATGGTGAGACGACCTCATCCAGAGGCGATCTTAACCAAAATTTTATCTTGCTTTTGAAATAGGCTTTATACTAATAAGTTGAATAAATTTAAGATTCAACGTTTTAAAATTGATTATTAAAATTATATATATCCCAACTTTTGTGATTAGAAATTTGTAAGAGCAATATTTTATGTAACGATGCAAATTAGGGAACCGTACTTACGGACACAAACTGCATGTGACCCACGACTAACTCAGGTTTTGTGATTTGTCATCGGTTGTCAGTTGATATTCTTCCTTTTTAGAAAGGTTAATAAACATTGAAATACTTTTTCTAATAACTGTCTGAATGATTTTTGTTATCATCAAAGCTATTCACAACTAACAAGAGTGTTGGCAACTGTAAGGCCTGTCCACAATCACAAATATAATCGATCATTTATTCCCGTTGGTTCCTTTTTGAAACGTTTGGACATATTTGAAATCAGACAGTAATACCCACCATTTCATCCTTATTTGATTCTAATTTGACGCAATTTTAGTTAGCAATTTAGAAGAACACAAGCTTATGTCGAAAAATCAAGAATTACAAAAATTTCCCCATAAAATATCACCATATAATTGTCTGGTAAACACTCATACAAAACCTAATTCAGGACAAAAAGAAAACTGCCAATCTTTTCAACATTGCAAAACAACTCCCAAAAACCTAGAATTTCCCAGCAGTGCCTTGCTAGGGCAAATCATTTTCTTCCCCCATTCCTATGTTTCGTGGATTACAAAAGACAAGGTCACCTCTCTATCCTTGGTTCTGACTTAGTCAGTACGCCTCGTGTTCCTCCGACGAGGAGGTTGGTCACCGTCCTCGTTCTTCTCTTCCTTCGCCTCTGAGCTTGTACTCTCAGCAACTTCTGGTTTCTTGCTCTCTGGTTTAACATTAGCCTGAATCATAAGATAATTGAGTTAGGAACCAACTACAGAACTATACAAACGAAGCAGAATCTGTATGTATCTACTTACAGGTTTCTTTCCACCAAAGATCAGCTTAAAGAAAATTGACAAGAAAATACAACTATGGCAACAAGGATTCCAATTGTGAGGTTTGCTTGTTGCTCAGCCTTCTCAAGCAAGTCCTACAAAAAGCAAATGAGGATGTAAGGCAAAGCCACATTAATCAAAAACTTAACTAATCTCCACACAAGTAAATTACTTACCAGGACTTTGGGTTTGTGCTCACCCAAGAAAGGGAGGTCAGCAATCTTGTATAGGTAGTTGAACACCAATTTCTGATAGGATTAACCACAAAATGTTTCATTTTAGAATATATAATAATGAAGAATTAAAATGGAAGGAAATGTCTGAATATGTAATTAACTACCTGGAATCCCTTGAGACCATCAGAGTCAACAGATTCTTCCTCCTTTTGTTTCTCCTTCTCAACCGTGAATTTTGGCTTCCATGCAGTCTCACGGTATGATTCCGCAACATTTTCACTGGAGGCAATCAAAATGTTATCGAACAGTATACCATCCTGCATCGTCCAAATTTCAATGCCAATAGCAGCAATGGATTCAAAGTTTGGTCTTTCAAGCTCAAAGAAATCTGGGTTGTCGATCTCCCTTGGCTTCCAAATACCCTTGTAATTGGGGTTGCTGATGAGTGGGGCGTGCCATTTTCCTTTGTAAGCAGGGTTCCTCTTCATTGGTCTCTTCCATTCACCACATCCAGGAGCTTCAGCGCATTTGGGATTATCAACTTTTGGTGCCTCCCATTCACCATCCTCTTCATCATCCCAGTCCTCTGGTTTTGTTGCCTCAGCATCATCGACCTCATCCGGCTCATCATCCAACCAACCTTCAGGCTTCTCGGCTTCTTCATCTTCAATTTCCATTGGAGCGGCCTCATCCCAATCATCTGGTTTTGAGGCTTCTGGGTCTGGTATTTGTGCCCTCTCATCCCAATCCTCAGGCTTCTTATCTTCTGGATCAGGGATGGTCTTGGAAGGGATAAGTGGAGGCTCGAAGTCATCGGCTGAAAGGAAGTTACCCTTCTTTTTCTCTTCCCCGTCGACCATGATACTAACATCATTGTTGGGTTTCAAAATGGCAGTGTATACGTGGGTTAATTTGTCAGATGGAACTGATGGTGGGAACTTGAGGTGATGTTCAACAAACTGTCCACTCTTGGGGTTTTTGTGCTTCAAGATGAAATGAACCTTGTTTGTGGCTCCACATCTATCAGGACCAAACATTATTGTATAAGGAGAATCATTATCGAATTCCTTAGGGATCCATCCAGCATCTTGAGGACGGAGATACTTGATATAAGCACCACCACATTCAAGACCATTTTGCAGACGAACCTCATACTGAAGAACAACAGTTCCATCCTTTAGATCAACATGCTCATCAAGTTCTTTCACAATGGCATGTTTCCTAGCTTTCTCACTCACAAGAAGTCCATAATCATCATGTCCCTCACTCTTCGAGTGTTTCCAAACTCCTGTGATTATAAGTAACAGAAAAGGCACTAAGATACTGTATATAAATTCAAACACATCAACATATTATGGCAAGTCCATCAAAACAATGAAAAGACAAGATAATCACACTCCAAACTCTACAAAAAATAAATGCTTTCAGTCATATCTGGAACCCTAAGAAAGACTAATTAGAATACTCAAACAGTTAATTTGCACCTAGCATATCAGCACAATGTTTTGAGTTGACAGACAATTTAGGTCATACCCATATTTGGAAAACTAATCAACTTTGTAATACAGTCCTAAGTCATATATACATTTATATGTAAAAATAAAAACATCTCTATTCTAGTTAATAAAAAATTCAGAAAGCAGCAACCCTATCACTCACTATCATAATTCAGTTAATGAAGAAACCGTCTCAGAATTTCAATATACAAGCTAGAAAAATATCGAAATTTCACAGAAAAACAAATCCCAAGAATTTAAGAACATACAACCAACATAATCCATACATAATCAAGTAATATGAAACTATTGATAATACAGATGCAACAGAATCTAACCTGTATAATCCGACTTCTCAGACACAGTCCATCTCCCTTCAAAATCCTCGTCAAACGAATCGTAGAATTTCTATAAACGAAAAAGCCTAAAGATTAGCATCTAACATACCAAAACAGATCTAAAAGAACACAATCACTGTAATCAGTAAGAAAAAAAAAATAACAAACAAATTAAGGATTTAAGCATCATCCTACCACATCGTCTGAAGCATAGAGTTGAGAAACAAAGCTAGCGACTGAAATCAGCAGCAAATACTGCGCTATCCAAATCCTCCGATTCGGATACTCCATTTAGAACACGACAACTCCAAGAATCACAGAAAACTAATCACAAAATTGGATAAAATGTTCTCCAAAATCGGATATTGGATCTGAGTGATGAACTCTCCAGAGAAAGAGAGTGTTACATAGTTTTCAGTATAGAAGAGCGTGTCAATGGGGTTGTATATATAGATCTGAGGGGATCAATTGGAGTTGAGCTGCTTCGACCAATGATATTTAACGCCACGTGAACTGGACCAATGAGAGTACGCCGCGTGGCAACTAGTGACGAGCTCGTGGAAAAAGATCCGTCTTGGGCCTTTCGTCTGCGATAAGTGCCAATGGGCCTGTTTTCGGTCTGTATAATTGACCTTTAGTTATGCTATTTTCTTTATTTTATTTTATTTTATTTTATTTCATTTCATTTCATTTCATTAGAACTTATATATATTCATACATAGTGTTACCAAACGCTAATTTAATAATGTTATTAGTCTATATATGGTTGGTGTTTGTTTAATTTTATTGAGAGTTCGAACACTTCAAAATAAATATATGGACGTAAATAGTTATGTGAGCATTGAATTAACGAATTAATTTTTTTTTAAATTATAGTTGTAGATTTATGAGTTCAAGGTTCAGATTAAAAAACATATATTTATGAGTTTATTAAAATATAATCTTAAGGTTTGGTTTAGAACTTTTAAAGTTTATTACTTTTGAACTCGTCTTCACATTTAGTGTTTGTTTAATTTATTTTTTTTTAATAATTTTACATTTAATAAATTTTAAAGTATATTATATTTATTAAGAAATAATATCAATTTTAAAATTAAAGAATATAGTGGATTTTATAATTAAATGTGATTTTTTATTTTTTAATATTATTAATTTTTTAAATTGGAGTATCACATGTGTACTTAATTTGAGAAAGAATTGAATGTGGGTCTAGTACGAAGTATAATCATGTCTTGTAATATAATTTTTCACAATTAGGTATATTACTTATTTGATCTTCATTAATTTTAATTTTATTTCGTAATATGGTTAGTTTAATTTTATAGTATTTTATATTATGGAGTTGTATATTATATCGAAATATTTTTTTCAAAATAGCTATTAATTAATATAATACTTATATAATGTACTCTCTCCATTTTAATTGAGCTTTTACATATATTGTGTCATATTCATTATAAGTCCTGAGTTAAGGTTTATGTTTGTTTCTTACCATAAGATTAAGAGATGTTAATATATTTTAATGAATAGTGAGTTAAAAATGTACTAGTATTATTTAATATGTAGTAAGTAGTTGTATTAGTGTTGTGTGTAGACTCAATATAGAATAATTAATTATTTTGTGTGGTTCCATTTAACAAAAGAGAAAAATATAAATCTTAACTTGAGAGGACAAATCAAAATGAAAAATATAAATTTTAATGGGAATGGAAGGAGTAGTATTTAAGAATTAAAAAAAATTAATTTCATTGATTTTAGTGCATTATTTTTTTGAAATAGTTATAAAATAAGTTATTTATATTAATTGATTGATTATGATATTTATTTAGAGATTATTTGCATTTAACACTTGCTATTTTCTAATGAGTAGTAACGAGAGAATGTGAATAATGCACGATATACTACATTCGTCCCATATTATTCTTCATCACTGCTATAAATACTAAGTTTAAAGAAAATTGCTTTTACAAACTTTATTAAAAATTTTAATTTTTAGAGGACAATATAATATTTTTAAATAATAAATAAATTATAAAACATGTTATTTGTAGGTGAGAGTATTAAATTTATAATTAAGATATACTTTTAGGATTGGAGTTTGATATGATATTTTTTTAGATAGTGAAATTTAATATGGAACGAAAGAAAACGAAAATTGTAAAATTTAACTTGTGTAGGGACACATTATTAATTATTAATTCCTTCAATTTGATTTGAGCTTGCTACTCCAACTTCACTATATTTATATGAAATTTTGAACATGATAATAAGGGATGACGATTCGTATTATTAAGTGGTGTTTTATGTTGATATGATTGTAACATGATATGATAAGAACAAATTCGAACACAATATAATAAGGATTCATTCCAACATGACACGAATACAAAAAAAAGTTAGTGTCTACATAACACGATAACTACAATAAAAAAAATAATATCTAATTTTATATTTTTATCAAGTTATTAATGGGTTAATGGGGTCTCTATTAATATTAATCATATTTAACGGGCAGATACGAACATTATGCAAAATTTTTATATCGAATTGATAGGTAATAACACGACACGATAATGTCAAACACTAACTCATAATTATTTTATCGTTTCCAGCCATGTGTTGAACCCTAATGGCAATTAGTACTTCATATGTTATCTTAATTAATTCTTAAAATTAATGAATGAATTCAAAATTAATTTTTAATTAATTATATTATATTTATAATTTTAAAATTAAAAAAAATTATAAAATGATTAAATATTCTAGAATCTTTAGAGTTGACTAGACTATCCGAGTAGTTCAGAAAGTAATTACTAAGTAATTTACACTGCTCTAAACGTTATAGTTGGTTCTGAAATAATATATTAGGGCTTTCGTTCAAAGTGTTTGCAATATGACATTGGAAAATACATGCTCTATAAGTCCATATTATCGTTTTATAACTAATAAATTTATATATTTTTACTCCATTTTCTTCTCTTAATTTCTTCCTTTGAGAGGAGAGTAATAAGCCTATTTCGAACTGATCATATTAAAGAAATAAAGCATTAATTCAATATTTGATCATGTATAATAATTTAAGAACTACGTAGTAATAAAAATGTCATTAGGAGTAAGTATTGCATGTAGTCATATATATGTAGAATTGTACTCAGAAGTATTATGTATTATCTATATGTATTACAATTATATATGCATGATAAAAGAAGTACTCCTATAATATAATAAAAAAATTAACTAACTTAAAAAGATAATAATTGTTAATTGTCATGCATAAGTGTGATACTTTCCTTTGTGGTAAACAAAAGCTTTAAGTATAAAAATCATACCAAGAAAATTAGCAAATTCTGAACTCTCGCCCATCAATGGCTCCAACAATTCACAACTAATTAATAAATAATTAAATTTTGAAGAGCCATTGAGGGAGAGAGCTCAGAGATAACCAAACTTTCTGCGTTTGAGATCCAACACCAACTCTTGAATGTCAAAGTCTCATTTAATTGGAAAATCAATCAAATGTGTAGATGAGAGAACAAAGAGAAATTGGAGTGAGAGGAGAAATGCAAGTTTTTCGTAGTTTATATAGCATTCAAGATTAGGGTTTATGCTGTAATCCTTGTTATTTCAACAGCATTACACAAAAAATTTGGTTAATAGCTAAGAATTAACGATGTGACCAATAGAAAAAAGTGGGATATTTCTTATGGTCTCCAAGGAAAGTTGAGTGAAAATATAAAGAAAATTAATTCGTTTATTCCAAGTAGTTCAATGTTTTGTGACGTGGTGCGTAGTCTCACCCACCTTTCACATTTCGACTCTTCATTATATTTGAATTCTTATTCTAATTATTTATATATTCATGTATAAATTAACCAAAAAGAGCTACAAAAACAGATAAAAAATATTACCCAAGCCCGAGTAGCCCATAGACCCATCTTGGCAGAACAGCCCGATTTCCTTTGGGCTTTTATATTCATGAACCAGCCCAATTCATATACTGGACTAACTGGGCCGATTTAAATTGCCACCTAATATGCTACAAACACGTAATACCATTGAAAGTAAATGTAATATTACCCTATGACACAATTTGTCTATCGACTACATTTAAAAAATACTCCCTACTCACAGTAATTTTCATCTATGTCTTTACACGTAAATTAGAAAAATATTAATTTTTAAGAGTATTATGATATATATATATATATATATATATATATATATATATATATATATATATATATATATATATATATATATATATATATATATATATATATTAAATGATAAAGAATGTTAAGATGTTAGATAAGAGTGATTTTTTTTTTGAATAAAGTGTATATAAAGAATAATTGTATTAACCATTTATGAAAACTTTTATAAGACCAAGAGTAAAAATTAATTAGTCAAGAGGGAGTATTACGCGAGGCAGTGTTGTATATTGTAATGGAATGAAAATAAAAATGATATACTTGGCAAGGGGTAAGGGGGTAATTCCCACAATCAAAGTAGAGTGTAGCAATTCCAATCACTCACTTAGAGCTGTTACAAGAAACGAGTCGTTCGAGCTCGACTCGAGCTCATAATTATTCGAACTCGAATTCATCTAAATACTCGGTACGTTATCGAGCCGAGCTCGGCTCGATAAGGTTCGATAATAATAATAATATTAATATAAATATTATATATTAATAGTTATATATATTAATATAATAATTATTATATATAATATTAAATATATTAATAAAAATCCAGCTCGATTAGACTCGAAAGCTCGTTAAGGCTCAAAAGCTCGACTCGTTTTCCTTAAATGAGTCGAGCCGAGCTCAAGCTCGGATGAGTAATTTTCGAGTCAAGCTCGAGCTCGCTCGTAAGCTCGTCAAATCGAGCTGAGCTCGAGCTCGGCTCGATAACTACTCGAGCCGAGCTTGAGTATGCACTACTCGAGCTCGCTCGGCTCGTTTAACAGGCCTACACTCACTCCAACAGTCCAACCTCTGTAACCACAAACCCTGCACTTAGCAAATTACTAATAACCGACGATAAAATGCAACATTTACCATTGTCGAACACACAAGTAGTCACATAGATGCACGGAAAACTATAGATACTACACGGTGAAATGAAATCCAATGGAAGTGAATACACTTTCACCATGGAACGCATTTAGTACAATGAAGATATATCATACATGTAACCCAATAGAACAGAAGTTGACAAAAAGAGAATCCGGTGAGAACTCAACAACTATATATGGCAATTTGAAATGTACTATTATCAAAAAGAAAAAAATGAATAGTTCCGCAAATCGGCTTTTGTTGCATTATTTGGCAAGAGGCCACAACAATAACCTAGTAGTACACGAAACATAGACATATTAATACATATGAATACGCATCGCTTGTCTCAAAGCAGTTAGTCAGTCGATCCCCACAGGATAACTCGGTTGCCATTCCTATAGCTACCCAAAGGGGCAATCAAAACCTAATCTATAGTTCCAAGAATGATCATCAATTTGACAAACAATCTTATTCACCCATAACCATTGTCGTCATCGTCAGCATTTCACAGCCCACCTACTAATCAAGACCAAGGCTTTTTTTCATGGCTTCATAAACCAAATAAGTAATGCTCGCTGATGGTATAACTTTAAGAAGATTAGGAAAAAGTCCTTTGTAGAAACCTCTCACACCTTCATGACGATATGTTTTCCAGAACACATCAGACATATTACCGTATGCAGCACCTGAACTGCTACGTTGAGCTTGCATTCTGGAAAGCAACTTTTTTTAGTATGATTGCATCAGGCAAATAGACCACATATATTATGGAAGCGTTTACGCCTCAACAAATAAGCACCAAAACGGGTGGAATTTTTTAACCACCATACACAAAAGGATAGCAGTTTAGACAAGAAACTCCGAATGCAATTTAATGTTTAACAGAGTCCACACTTTTGCCTATATATTTGATATAATACCAAGAGTCACATAACTCATCTCTTACAAAACTCTTAAAAAAATATTGGTTTTCAGCAAATCATATATTCTTAGACTTCGCAAAATTTATAGTTGTTTGTACTAAATTGCCACCCTGTGTATATGGTGGACCAAAAATGCCATTTCTCGTAGCCGTAGAACCAAATTTGATTTTCCGCATGAATAACCAGCACAAAAGGATGAATGAGTGAATGTGCTAGTTACCTTGTTCTTACCACCTGCAATGGGTAAACACATGTTGCTCCCAGAGATCCTGAAATCGTCCCACATGTCAGTTGTGCAAGAGGACCAGGTTCTGCATAATAACAATGTATGTCACTTCCCAGTTATGATAATTCACCAGATGAAACAAAGAAAAACAATTGAACTAGCAAACACAGACAACCACGTATCTACATCATACCACTATCATGACGAATATATTTCTTGGACATTTCTTTTAAGGCCTCATAGGCAGCTAAATCAATTCCTGCATAAGGTATAATTCCAAGAAGAGATGGTACCAACCCTCGGTAAAAAGCTCGAGGTCCCTCCCGAACCCATATATCTTTCGACAATTTACCCAGATTTGGAACATTCCCTCTTTCACAGACATAAGTTTGTAACCGAGTTTTTACAAGATCCATAGGATAGATTGAGGTTTGAGCCACTGCTCCAGCCAATCCACCAGCCACAAGTTTCCCAGGAGTTCCAATATCACCTTCATCGCCTCCAATGACATTTTTCAACATTTCGTATGCATAAAACTTAATTGCACTTTCAGGTGCAACCTTTAATACATTCAGTCCATTACCTCGGAAAAAACCTAGCACCCCACCTTCATTCAATATTCTTTTAACAGTAGGACCAATGGAAGCTTCAGTAGTCTGAACTTGTAAAATGACCTTGAGACGATCAAGAGGTGCAGTTGCTGTACGAGAAGCCGCTCCGGCAACTCCACCGGCAATTAAGTACTTTGTTGCATGAACGTGCTTGCTGATGCCTTCAGGAATCACCGCATGTTCACCAATATCTACAAGATATACCCTTTCAAAATACCGGTAGATGTTTTCCATGGTAGCCTCATGTGGATAGAGCAGCAGAAAATCTCTCCACTCCTCAAATGTTATAATTCCGTTGTTGTCTTTATCAACATGTTCGACAAAACTAGCAAGTTCATCATCATCGAGTTCTATTCCTGCAAAAACAAACTGTCATACCTCATAAGATGAAGACAATTTGTAGTCCAGGAAATTTAATGTCCTTAAGCCAAATATTAGAGATTATCACACGGGCATATAAGAAATGATGCATAAAGCAAAACCCTAATGACTTCTAAGTTCCAATGTTATCCACACAGTACAAAAAAAGACAAGTTGTTCTCACTTTGCAAATAGACCATGCGTAGCAGTACCAAATAACAGTTGGAGTTTGGTGAAGTTTTCCATTAATTGGGACAGCAGCAACAACTTGATTGCTGGATAACAACCACATAACTCGCAAAAGCATTAAAAATAATTCAATTATTTACCCAGAAAGCTTTTTTCAAAAATATGTTTGGGGGCAATGTCAAGTCAGGGGCTTTTCGTGGTGATTTTCCATATCTGGATACAGATTTTATAATGGGGAGCACAACTATACATAATTGCTAAACCTAGCACTACAGTACAACAACACGACAATATCAGCTTCGCCGAATTAATGGATCTTGTTTATGCTTTGGGCCCACCATTCGTGTTGTATACGTTAATGCCAACTCAGGCATAACTCCCTTATATACGAAATATGCTACCTTTCAAATTCAAACCCAATCCACCACCATAAATTACAACTTATTTTAGACTTTAGGTAAGCGACCTTGTTTTACCAGTTGTCATTTTATAAGTATTATTATTCTCTACTAACTAAAACCTCAGCAAAATCTTATAGAGCTCTTTTTTCTCAACTCATGGATATCCTCAAGTTTCTTTTTAGATCAAATCTCAAGAATGTTATAAATAAATGCAAACTTCAACAATAGCCCATGTAATCCAAAGTTATGTTTGATCCCAACCCCCATCCAAAAAAAAAAAAGTTATTAGTAAAACCAATGATATAGAAAAACAACAAGGGAAATACTTAAACATATTTAAAATCAATGAGTCTACCAATTTTTCCATCAAAATGTATTTCAATGACGTACAACATATCATAATGTATAAAACCTAAAACTAGCCATAATCTATCCAGAGCTTGCCTCTACTTAACCTCTGCTTTAGGTCAGCAAGATTTTGAAACATGGGGAGCTTGCTTGATGATAAATAATTTTACTGTTAGAAGATAAATTGTCAACTTCGGTAATATCGCAAGGCAGGTTAACAGAAAAGCAGAATGCATGCAATAAAGAATAGGAACTAATACAGCCCTAACAGCAATCACTCTAGAACTGCAATATCTGAAAGTCTGAATAGTATCCATATGAATTCAAACTCCAAATAAGCTACAGTATAAAAATTAAACTTTTGTACTCTTAAACAATCAATCTAAATAAGAATACGATCAGCGGATACAATTTACGAAAGAAAACAAACATCAGTATCAAATTCGCGATAATGTACCAGCTTTGACAAGAGCATCCCAAAGCTCCTCGGGCAAAATGCACCCATTGTGCTCCACATCAATCGCCTGAAAAATCCTGTACAATTCGAGCTCCTTATCATCCATATACTTCCTAAACTCCTGATAATCAACCCTTCCATCTTGATTGGCGTCGCAAACTTCCAACAGCTCCTTGGCGAATTTGTAATCCGCAGGAATTTGCATTGCTGAAAGCCCCTTCTCAATTAGTGCAGAGTCCAAATACCCTAAATTATTGGAGTCGAAAAAACTGAACAGACTTCGAATTCTGGAATCCCTTTCCTCTTTGGTCTCTCGCAAAGCGGACAGCACATGGTCCAATGATATCGGCCCGGGTTTCTTGACCGGATTGCAGCATCCGGATCGGTTCTCCGGGTCTTTATGATCGGGTGCCATTATTGCAGCAGCCGGAGATGAGAAATTCACATGCGTCTCGACTCCCGCGGACATAAACAATCAAGATAGATAATCTATGACGCTTAGAAAATCTAGGATGTTATCTTCAGGGCATGGTAGGGATACAGTATGATTTTGGGTTTCCAGATCTGTAGAGAGAGAAAGAAATTATTGATATTAATGAAGAAGAATAATTGGAATTTTAGAGAGGATCTTCTTCTTGTCCAGGAGATGATCCGACTTGCTAATTGGGTTGGGTTCCCGGGTCAAGAATGGAGTACAAAGGGCTTACATGAAAAAGTGTGTGAAGTGATTAAACTAGTGCGTGTGGTGTGGATTACCAAACTGCAACGTGACGAATAGATTATAGAAAATTATTCCATCTCAAAAAAGAAAAAAATATTATTATTATTATTCAATAGAAAGCGTGGTCCTTACGAGGACCATTATTTATTACACGCATTTATTTTTCTCCACTTTCAACCCAGAAATTAAGTTATAGGTTTGAGATTCTGAAAATAGATTTTTGATAATTTGGGGGAAAATGGCGTACGAATAATTCACTATTTAAAAGAAATAAATTTAAATTATAAGACTATATTTGTTATGGGTTTAATTCAGGTTTTGATTTTTACAATTTATAAACCCGTAGGATTTCCTTTTCTTTTTCCCATTGATTTATGTAGGTGGTCCTTACACAAGGTTAGAATTCTACTTCTTCCAAAGTGGTATCTCACTGATGGCTCGGGGCAGTTGCTTTGGGAGATAAAGGAGATATTCGATTTTCAAGCTTAGTTGTAAGAGAATTTAAAGCCCTCAACCAATAACTTTAAATTATTAGATTTTGTGGCGTGCATTATTTTATCATATATATCTTGATTTAAAAAATATAAAATATTTGGACATTTTTCAGTGTTTTAGTTATGCATCTTGATTTTTCTTTTCTTTTTAAATTCATAATATTGTATCTTCAAATTATGAATGATTTATATAGTATATTGTTTTGTTCAAAATTGCATTAAAACTTTTTATAAATAATGTTTTTTTAATGATTATCACGCATTTTTTGATACTTAATTCCGTATCCGATAAAAATATTACTACCCGTATTTGTCTTATTACCGTTTAAAATACTATTTGCAATACCCGTATTCGTTCCGTACCCTATTGTTCTTCACCCATGGGTATCCGAACCTCTCAAACCTCTTCTTTTTATTTATTTTTTTTTTGTTCCTAGAAAGTGCAAAGTACAACTATCCATGCAAAAATATTCTGAGTATTGCCTAATAGTGTGCTAGAAAAAGATAAGCCCAAATTTTATGTAAAATGTGACCCATGAATTTGTTAATTTGTGTGGCCTACTTGATACCCATTTTATTTACATATAGTGTGCTAGAAAAAGATACATAAAAGAAGCCCAGAATTTATGTAAATGTTACCCATGAATTTGTTAATTTGTGTGGCCTACTTGATACCCATTTTATGGGTTAATTGAATTCATTTTCCTCCAGCCGTATGTCCAGTAGCATTGATGGGGATAATTAGAAAGCCCAACCGTAACCACCACTTGGATACTCATTAACATTTACATTTATTTTTTACACGTAGATTAAAAGATATAATATTTTAATGTGTAGTGAGGTGAGAGAAATAATATTTAATATGAAATTGATAGTTGTATTAGTGTTGTGTGTGGGTCTTAAATGAAATAATTAATTGTTTTGTGTGAGTCCAACTTAACAAAAAAAATGAAACGTAAACTTTAACTTAGGACTACCCAAAATGAAAAATGTAAACCTTAACGTGACACAAAAAGAGTATAATTTTCCTTCCTGGTGAGAAGGGGACGCCCAAGCTAGCCGATTAATTAGAGAGTCCTCCAGTTAAAGGATAGGAGCGCGTCCAGAGGCGAGAATTAGCGATGTCCTGGGGGCGTGGGGCTTCTTCAATGAGAGAGTGTGCCGCCGCCCAAGAGTGCACTGAGACAAAACAGGGGAGAGAGAATGAGAAGTGTGCGTGAGAAGGTATCCGTATCAGAGAATATCAATTGCATCAGTTACAAACAAATAGTTGATTGCTTAGTTTTCGGAATACATGATTGCTTAGTTTAGGAAATAGTTATTACCCATTAATTGCATATATTACTGTATGTTGTTAATTTATTTATACGTGTATTCTCTATATGGTATCAAAAGACCACCAAAAGGTTTAACCTCTGTAATGATCCTCTCTTTCCCTTTTCTTTCTCATCCCATGGCCACTACCAAAGAGACACACTTGACAAATACAAAGCTTGTCTTGTTGCTAAAGGGTTTCATCAACGCCCGAATACCGACTACTTTAAAACATTCAGTCCAATAGTTAAACCAAACCATTCGAATTGTCTTGAGCTTGACACTATCTCAGGGTTGGTCACTTCGGTAACTTGATGTCAATAATGCCTTTTTACACGGCCATTTGGATGAAGAAGTTTTTATGTCACAACCAACATGCTTCATTGATTCAAATTATCCGAACTATGTTTGCAAACTCAAGAAATCAATCTATGGGTTAAAACAAGCTCCCCGAGTGTGGTTCAATGAGCTCTGTCGTGGTTTGTTGGATTATGGTTTTCTAAACACAACATCCGACTCTTATCTTTTTGTCTATCATCAAAATAACCTCACAGCTTATGTCTTGGTGTATGTAGATGATCTCATTATCACGGGAAGTGAACCATTATTTGTTTCTCAAGTGGTCAAGCAACTTGCTTCTCGTTTCTTCATAAAAGATTTGGGTCAACTCTCATATTTCCTTGGCGTGGAAGTCATCTCTGTGCTTTCATCCTTTCACTAAGGAAATGCATAGTGGATATATTATCTAGACATAATATGTTGTCTTCAACTCCGGTTCAAACACCCATTGCAACCGGCCTTCACCTCTCCCTGTATGATGGAAATCCTCCTGCAGATGCAACAGTGTATCGTCAACTTGTAGGTAGTCTTCAATATCTCTTACTTACCAGCCTGACATTTCTTTTGTTGTCAACAATCTTTCTCAGTTTATGCACTCTCTGTTTACTGCCCACTGGATTGCTGCCAAATGCTTATTACGGTATTCGAATGGCACACGAGATGTTGGGTTACGCATACGACGATCTTCATCTCTATCTCTTCATAGCTTCTCTGATGCAGATTGGGGAGGCAACTGTGATGATTGTTCGTCAACAGGAGCATATGTTCTTTTCCTCGATCCAAATCCCATTTCATGGAGCTCGAAGAAGCAACGTTCCACTGCTCGATCTTCCACAAAAGCAGAATATCGAGCCATCGCTGCTGAGCTGCTGAAATTCAATGGGTTCAGTCACTCCTCACTGAACTCCATGTTTCATTACCTCATGTACCTGTCATCTACAGTGATAACATCGGTGCAACATACTTATGTGCCAATCCAGTTTTCCACTCGCGCATAAAACACATAGCAATTGATTATCATTTTGTTCGTAACTTGATTCAATATGGGCTTCTTCGTATATCACATGTTTCCTTTGCAGATCAACTTGTTGATGCTCTCACCAGGGCCGGCCCTGACATTTCGGAAGCCTTGGGCGAACTAAAAAAGTGAGGCCCTATATAGTCCTTTTGGATATATACTTCTTCTTTTTTACACGATTGTTTTTCTCTTTTTCTGTCATTTTCATATTTATATTCATACTAAACAAAATAAAATTACACTCAATATCACAACTTTAAAAATATACTTTAGTTTCAGAATTAACATGCATTTCTATCAAATATAATTTATTTTAAAATTATTTATTATCTAAAAATATCAAGCTACCTTAATTTAAAAAAAAAAATAAGTAGAAAAAAAATCATTTCATTTTAATATCGGTGAAAAAAAAGTGTGAACACTTGGATAAGGTAAAACTTTAAATAAAAAAAATTTTAAATTTTATTCTTCTCATTATTTACTAAACACTTTTTATTCTTGTCAATTCTAAATGCTATGCATACTTCTAAAGTATAAATCCATATAATACCAATATTTTCGCAATACTATAACAATTCATTTTTATTTTACACTTAATATAACTTTACTTACTTTTCTCAACAAAATATCACCTTATATTCTTACTTTAAAAATCTAAAAAAAATTCTTTATTTTGACACGCAAAAATATTTACGCAAATTAATAGAACATAAGGAATGTTATATGATAATGTTTTATAAAATAAATTTTATTTTATAATAAATTTTTTAAAAATATATAAATTAATTATATTTTTTTTGTTTTTTTCGAAAAACTCTATTTATTCTGGTGTGGGGCCCCGGGCCATCGGCCCTCCGGACATCCCTCTGGGCCAGCACTGGCTCTCACCAAACCGTTGTCCCGACATCGTCTTCGCAACCTTATGATCAAGTACTTGATCAGAGAATATCAGTTACAAACAAATATTTGATTAATATTTGATTGCTTAGTTTTCGGAATACATGATTGCTTAGTTTTAGGAAATAGTTATTACCCATTAATTGCATATATTATTGTATAATGTAAATCTATTTATACGTGTATTCTCAATGGAAATAATATCATCTTCATTACGTTTCTATAATCCGTTTTAGGATTCGTTTTCTTCACCGTTACACTTCAGATTTCGAGGGGAGTTCATGGCGACATCCTCGACATATTAATTGGAGACATCTTCGAGAGGTGCAACGAGAATCGGGTTACACGTATTCTCTTTGTACTAGACTTTATATCCTTCTATTATTATTGGTATTCCTCTACTTGTGATTGAGAATAATATTCCTCTAGAGAGATAGAGAGTTGATACGTGCGAAAACTCGAACTTGAGACCTCTAGAACACAAAGAAGACGCACTAACCACCAAACTAAACTAAATATTAGTAATAACATAATATATACACTAAAAAAAATTATTTTTAACAATTGAATTTACCAACAGAATTCAATCCGTTGGTAATTACAAATGGATTAACAACAAAAATGACTTTTTCATTTAACAACGAAATGCCAACAGATTTATTCTCTATTTTACCAACGGAATTCAACCCTTTAGTAATTACCAATGAATTACCAAGAGAATCATTATATAAATTACCAACGGAATTATTAGCAACAAAACACCAACGGAATTATTTACCAACATAATTGAATTTTCGTTGCTAAAATTTTATCAACCACCACTTCACAAAGTGATTCCGTTGCTAATCTGTTGGTAAACCAATTTAATAATGGAATTAGGTTTTTACCAACAGAATATTTCTTTGGTAAAAAATAATTTTTTTGTAGTGATATACCTATTCGGGCAGTGGCGGATCTAGAATGTAACGATGGGGTGGACTAAGTTTATGTAAGAAAATAAAATAAAAAATATATAACAGACTTTGTAAAAGCTTTAAAGAGTTTGGGTTAGTTATTTCAAATGAATGATGAATGGTAAGGACCAAAAAATAATTTTTATGGTAATTGTGCTCAGATATATTGTATTTAAGATGGAATATTTATTAAGATTTTTTTGGGTGGGCTTAAAATTTTTTTGGATTGAGCTATAATTAACAAAAATAAAATTACTTACCTATAATATAATGGGCTCTTGGCAGGTAGCACTAGGCTCAAGCCCGGTGCTGCCCTCACATACATCCGCCCCTATATTCGGGGTCCAGATGTACCCCTTGTACCTATACTGCATCCGCCTCCGGAGAGGTCCCATTGTTTTTACCCTTAGGTTGAAGAGGTTTTTTCTGTTAAAATTTTTCGTGTTGATTCCGTTAATTTTTTTCATATTTATTTGGTTTCTTGTCTATTATTATATTTGAATGGAAAGATTAGAGTATTGATATTATTGAGATTTTCGTTGTGCCGAAAATATCATTATATATTGCAGTTCGGATCTCCTGTTAAATTTTGGTGTTACATTTTCTATTACAAATTGTTGGATGATTGACACGTAGGATAAAATAATTTATACCCTAACAATCAACCCTAAAGAGAAAGATTGAGATTTTCCTCTCCGCATACGTGTCATTCATCTAACGTGTGTAATAAAAAATGTAACATTAAAATGTAACAGGTCATCCAAATCCATATATTGTCTATCCTAATTTGAAAAGATCTCCTTCCACAACAAATACATGTTGTGTTAGATAAATTCTAACATTTTGAATTATTTGTTTTTTTAGTCTTATTTATTGTACTTGCACTATAATGTTTGTTTGGGAATTGTTTTTAAGGATTTGAATGAATAAGCCTATTATTTTTTAATATTTGTGAAAAATAAGTGTGCTAAGAGTGAGATATATGGAATATTTAAAAAAAATTAAATTTATTTAATATATTTGTATTTTTATTTCAGAACAGATTCTAAAGTGCATCCATGCACTCTAAAATTTTAGAATAAATTATGAAGAATGTTAATTTAATTTGTCTTTTTTAATTATTTAATTTAATACAATGATGAATATTAAATAAAAATTTTAATTAGCAATTTATATATTGTTGTGGGCATGCCCCTAAGACTCTTTATTTAAGTTGATGGAGTAGAAGGCATCCTTGCACACTTATTATCTACTACTAAGAACAAAACTGCAGGAATGATTGTAATGAGTTTTTATATTTTTTAAGAATTTTTATATATTCCGAAAATTTATTTTGTTCGAGCAACTTAAGTATATCTTTTAAGAGTATCATTTCTTTTATATAAAAATATTATACTCTTATATAATTAGAATCGAAATTCTAATTACTTTAGTATACAAAGTTTTAGTGTTATATTTTGGCCAACAGTTTTTATGCACCTAATCAACCTACTTAATATTCAAGTTTTATCTAATAAAGTATATATATTTTTATTTTTATACTACACAATTTTTTAAAGATAAATTTTAACATAAGACAGCGCATTTGTGAAATAAATTATGAGACCAGCCGATTTATTATTAAAATATGATGAATAATATATAAAATATAATTATTTTAAAATGTTATAATACGATTTACTCAAACAAATTATACTTTAACTACTTAATAAGTACTACTTAACATACTAAGCCTCTTACATATACCTTCATCTTTTTATAATATAAATTAATTAATTAACTCTCATAATTTTATTAAATATCAAGTTTCTATATTTTAATAATTTTAATTATTTTTTTTAATTTTCAATTTTATATATGATAATTTTTTTAAATTATTAAAACTCTAAGGGTCATTCAATGTGGGATATATAAAATAATGCAAAATTGCTATAAACTACATGACTTGTTTAGTGTGAAAATCTGCGTATTTTAGAGTCCGATTTAACACTGTTGTGTGGAATTTATATCCGTATTTGAGCATCATTTGGTTGAATTGCATATATTTGTGTTACAGATCTTGTGATGTGTTATTTTGTGTTTTTAGGTGGAAATCGGGGGTAAAAAGAGCAAAATCGGAAGTCGGGGTCGAAATCGGGCGAAAGTAGGATTTTGTACAGCATGTCACGACTCATGCTGCCCACTCGTGCCGGCCACATGTGGCACGAGATGCCATCGCCGCCCACCATGCCCCGGAAGTGCATGACTCGTACCACTACTTTGCACGACTCGTGCCACACAAAAATGGACGAATTTTCAGGAGTTCTTTATATGATTGGAAAGTCAAGGAAGAGAGGATCGCGTAAGCGCAAATATCACCTCAATCGGAGATCGGATGAAAAAGTTATAAGCAAAACAGTGAGGTCGCGCAGACTATTGACGGGTGGCACGACCTGTGCCATATTTAGCACGATTCGTGCGACCACCCAGCCAGCGTCCGTGCGCCCGTGCCGCCCAGCTGCTAAGAAATTTTGACAGCATGCGCCCGGCACGACTCGTGCCACCCCTAGCACGACTCGTGCCACTGCCCAACGAAGCCCAATCGTCGTTTTTCGTCATTTTCTTGGCTCGTTCGTGTTTTTTACGTGAAAAGCCCACTTTTAAGTCAGAATTCGGGATATAAGTTTAAATTATTTCCTGGTAAGTTGTGTTCTCGTTGAATTGGTCCGTTTATTGTAACTAATGTTTTTCCTCATGGTGCAGTTGAAATAAGAAGCATAAATTCTGAAAGAAATTTCAGAGTTAATGGGCACCAACTTAAGGAATATCATAAAGGATTCCAGACGGTTGAGGTGGGCCGAATGGAGTTGGAAGACATGATTTATCATTGATAAAGAGGCACCTTACCTAAGTCGAGCAAACGACAATAAAAAAAGGCGCTGATTGAGATTCAACCCAATTTTCTCGTTTTATTTTTATTTTTCTTGATTTTTCTTTATTTTATTTTATTTTAATAAATTGTCTGATTGTCACTCTTAATTTTCTATTGTGATTAGCAGAAGTAATCCGAGTTTGAATTAACAGAAATTGGGCCACGAAATTGCCTTACTGCCTTGATTCAAATTTTGCTTATTGCCCAACTAATTTATATATATATATATATATATATATATATATATATATATATATATATATATATATATATATATATATATATATATATATATATATATTTTCAGGATAGGGCCCAACTCTTTTAGCCCATGGAGGAATTGAAAAATAAATAAAGCCATGTCATACATTGGATCGAATTATAAAGAGAAGCCCCAAATTTTCGTCCACATTGAGAAAGCCTTACTCCCAATTTTCAATTCATCGAATTTCGCTACACCAATTTGAGAGATTTCACCTCGGTGAATTTGGAGTCCACCACTTCG
This sequence comes from Pogostemon cablin, assembly GCA_023678885.1. Lineage (NCBI taxonomy): Eukaryota > Viridiplantae > Streptophyta > Magnoliopsida > Lamiales > Lamiaceae > Pogostemon > Pogostemon cablin. The sequence goes on along the minus strand of CM042964.1, from coordinate 25,918,253 downwards.
AATTGAGGCCACGAATCTCACTTCCTGCCATGGTGATACTTCGTTCAAGTGCACGAGCAAAGAAGAAACAGTGGAGAGAAGATGAAGCGGAATCTTCAAGGGCCCTTGTCGTATATTGAGCGGCGAAAACTCCCAATGAACCCAATGCCACCGTCGCTCGTTTTGTGTTGGAGGAAGGATTACCAGCGCCGGAAGGCACCGCTGCCCATTCTGTTCTGGAAGAAGCCCCGGACACGACTGCCGAAAATGAACCTCCAGCGACGGAAGTCGCCGAGGACGAGGCACCGCGACCGCCACGCCGCCACTCCCATCCGGTTTACTGCTTCCCGAATCGCCATTCCATCTCTATTTCAGGACCTGATCAAGTTGCAGCATACCAAGGGTTAGTAAAAAGAGACATCTAATCTATATTGACACAGTTTTGCTTAAGGCTTTAGGATTGTATGATGACGTCTTTAGGATGATTGACATGGTTGGGTTGAGGCATTTAGTAATTGGAAATTATCCTATTTTTCGGAGCTTACTTATGAGTTCCTGAGTTCGTTTGACAAGACTAAAGGGTAACTTTTCGATTGGGGGTGTTACGTTTAATTGGACAGTGGATCAGTTTATGTTATCTTTAGGGTTCCTTTGATTGAGTATGTGGAAGAGGAGTTTAAGTGGAATGAGATCACACTAGGGTAAAGGGAATACAACGCTAGTAGTGTGAAGGGTAGCTTTATCCGAAATCTATGCATTCAGTATATTCAGAGACTCCTTTCCAGTAGCATATTTACTAAATAGACGAACAAGAATGTAGTAAAGTGGAAGGAGCTGAGAGTGATTCATGCTATGCTACATAGAAGGCCACTTGGGCTTGGGGATATGATGATTGAGCATCTGTCACATGTACAGAAAGGCACAGGGAACATTGCTGTGGGTGGGCTGATCACGGCGATTGCAAAGGTTGCAGGAGTCGACATAACGGATAGAATCTTGATGAGTGGCCGATGATTCCATTGCATTCCTTGCCAAGAGCTCTTCCTATGGGCTTTGGTCATCTTGAAGGAGCATTCATTGCTCGGATGGAGAGATTTGAGGCCAATCAGTAATTTTTTATGCGTCAGGTGAACGATCTCGTCAAGCATTTGCGGGCCCCAGTATTAAAATCAAGTGTATTCTACCCATTTTATATTCAATTGTTCTTTTATACTTGCTTTGCTTGAGGACAAGCAAATGCTTAGGCGTGGGGAGGGATTTTATATGCTAATTGGGATAGTAAGGTTATGTAAATATGCTTTATGATTTTCTGAGTTTGTTCTTTCTGATTTTGCTGATGTTGGTGAACACTTATGGCTGTATATATTTGATTTTCATACTCGTGGTTCTTTTTGGTTGATTTTGGTGCTGCTAGGTCTTCATTGTGGATATTAAGTTCTGAGTTTGGTGAATAATTGTTGAAATATGATGTAAGATATCCTGATTTGGCGCATGTTTAAGTGATGTTCATTCTGAAATTTCAATTGTTGGATGGGCAATATTGCTGAATTTTCTGATTTGTGGTTAAAAAAAATGTTGCTGGAATTCTTGTTCCGTGTCATGTTCTTGTTGTCCAGTGTCATGTTTATATTGATGTGAAATTTGGGGAATTGAGGAATAAAATCTTTTGAGGTGATGAGGGTGATGCATGGTTGAGGGGGTAACAGTGATGTTGAGGAGCTGTTGAAAAAGTGATATTCTTTGCAAAATTTTTGTGATTGTAGAGGCTGATTTTTTTCCAATTTCATGGCAAATATACCCAATTTTTTGTGAGCTTTTGAGCCTTAATGAGTTATCATCTATAAGCTCCTTTGAATTTCTTTCTTGAGTGCATTGAATTTGAATTGCTCATTCTAGAACTTGCTCTTTTGAATGCATATCAAGATCATGTGAGTGGATGTGTGTAATAAAATGATAAGGACACTTAGCTTAACCCTCTGGGCTTATATTATTCCACCTGATTATGAAAACTCTAGGAAGCCACGTTGAGTCTAAGTCTTTTCTTTGAATTATGAGCACATAAATGAACCCTAAAGTCCCATTTCTTTCGTTGACTCATCCGTTTGAACCCTTCATTACTTTGCAATGTGTGAATCTTGTGGAAATTCGTTATGGTTATTGAAGTTGAAGGGAGTGTAAAAAAAGATGAAGGGGAATAGATGGTTGGAAAAAAAAGGGTGTAAAAAAGTAAGAAAATGAAGAATGGAAAGTTGATGAAATTGAAAAAAAAATTCTTGAAAAAAGAAAAAAAAAAGAAAGGGAAAAAGGAGCGGCTGAAACTGTTCATTGAGTTGCTGAAATTTTATGGCAAACACTGATCATTTCAGTGTTACACTTCCAAATCTTGACAAGGAGCAGGTATGGGGAGGTTATAAGTGAAAGAAAAATGTTGTTTTGAAAGAAAAAAATTGGGGATGATGGTCGATTTGATTTGTAGAGATCACATGTTGTAAAGTGATGCATTTAGCCATTCTTATCCCTTTTATTATCTCACCCTGTCCTAAGGCCCTATTACAACCCTATCAAAGACCCTTTGATTATTGCATACGATCCATTTAATATTGGTGGAGATTTGATTTGGGAGCAAGCCTATGGTAATGACTTTTCTTTTCAATTTTTGAGTGATCTTGCTACCTAAATTGTATATTTGAGTGTTATTGAGTGAATCTTTGTGAGGCCATGAAATTTTGAAAGATTTGAGGCCATGAAAGTTGCAAACTTTGAGTGAAGAGTCATTTTTCATATTTGTTCTAAATGCTCATGGGTTAACTTTTCTCTTGTTGTGTTACTTTCATTTACCTTTTAAGATGGAGTTATTTAGTTTACTATTCTCTATGATCTTGATTTGCTTGAGGACAAACAAAGTTTAGGTGTGGGGAGATTTGATAAGTCATATATTAGCATGATAATTTGGTGGAAATTCAAGTCTATTTGATTAAATTATATTTGAATTATATGTTATTTATGTGCTAATATTGACTTATTTTGTCTTTAAGAGATAAATACATTAATTATATGAATTGATGTGGAAATAGACTGTTGAGTGGAGCAAATAAAGAAACAAATCAGCCAGCATATCTTCCACATATTTTCACAGCCAAATCTCCTCCAAATCTGTTGAAGGTTCGATCAAGAAGAAGAAAAACACGGTTAACAGAGATTCTGGAAATCAAGGAAAATAAGGAAAGAGATCAAATAGGATTTCTTGGGGGACAAGAAGATAAATAAGGAAGGTTGGTTGAGAGCATAAAAACACGTTATTTTTGGGGCTGCAGACAATATAATTTTTTGGAGAAGCAGAAAAGGAGCGGAGCGATTGCAAGGTAGGAGCGATTGCAAGGTAGATTTGAGCGTGAAGATCGAAAGACAATCATACATCATCAATTTTTATATTTTAACTCTATTTTTGTCATGAACATGCAGGGCTAATCCCCTTTTCTAGTTTAGGATTTCGTGAATCTCTCGTTGAATGGTAGTTTAATTATTAAGGGTTTTACATTGGATTTTTATGCAAATTTATTCTATTACATGCTTTGATTTTCTTTATAGCACTTTGATAAATATTTTAGTCTGACCAACTAGTTTAATTATTTTACTGCTTAATGTTATTTCTTATATTTGTTGGTAATTTTGTAATTTCTGTACTCCTTGTACCATTCGATTTTAATAAATTTTTTATTTGCCCGATCAAAAAAAATTGCTTAATGCTATTTCTTGTTCCATAATCTGTAATTGTTGTGAGGATTGAATTAAGTAGCAAATAGAGATAATTCCCTCTAGATGTAATATGATCTAGGTTGTATGATTCCTAGCCGATTTTCATAGCCTAGTAATTCTATGTTTTGAGTCTTAATGCATTTTCGAGTTCTAATCCATAGGGTCACTTCGTTAATAGTTCAATTTAGTGGCCGTACCCTAATTGATGAAATTAAGAACATTCGGGTTGATAGGTTGTACCGTCAATCTAGGGTTTTGAGTTTGCATACTAGGTTAGATATTTAATTCCTGTGATTAAATTGTTTCAGTAAACGAGAGGGGATCGTCATCCTAAACTAGGTTTGTCTCGTTTGATTAATTTAATAAATAAATTTCGTTCACTTTGCTAATTAAAAATTGAGTTAATTTATTATTTGTGTTATTTACAGTTTAAGTCTCAAACAAAATCCCCCTTATTTATTTTATTTGTTTTCAATACTTTAATTTAATTAAAATTTCATTATACTCTTTTGGGTTCGACCCGTACTCGTCGCTATACTCAGTATTGAAGTGAGTCGGAAATAAATTGTATTTTGGTAGTATGGTGACAGCTTATCAATTTCTTCCTCCAGATTATGATCAGTTCTTGCTCAATCAATACCAAACGTTGATACAGGGCCAAAAATCTGTTTCTGAATACACTACAGATTTCTTGCATCAGTCTTCTCATAACAATTTGATTGAGACAGAGGGGCAACAAGTGGCAAGGTATATTCATGGGTTGAAACCAACAATCCGTGATAAAATTGGGCGCCAAATTATCCTTAGACTTAGTGAGGCTCAAAATATGGCGCAACGAGTAATGTCAAAGGGTTTCAGAATTATAGAGGCTTGTCGGAACATCGGCGAGACATCCAGGATAAATGCTAGACCCATCATGGAGAATCATACTAATCCTGGAAAGCGGAAGTGACGGAGAGGGAGCAAGGGAAGAAACCTGTTAATAATCCATATTCCAAACCAACTGGGGATAAGTGCTACAGGTCAGGAGATTGGACACCGCTCGAATAATTGCCCACGATGCCACCCTGTTAATGTACCTGCATATGAAAGTAGAAGTGATCAAGGATCTGAAGATGATAATGAAGGAGTTTGTGAAACAAACGGGGATGACGATGATGTGTAACATACCTTAGTAGTTCGAAAAGTCTTACTGTTACCTCGAAAGAATGATTCTCAGAGAAACGCATTATTCCGAACCAGGTGTACGATTTCTTATTGTATTTTTGAATTGATCATTAATAGTGGTAGTTGCAAGAATATTATTTCTCGGAATTTGGTCAATACATTGAAATTACCTGTTGAGAAGCATCCTGAGCCTTATAGTATTGTCTAGATTACAAATGGTGAGGGGATTAAGGTGAAGGAGAGATGTCGTGTTCTTCTGTCCATTGGTAAGTACTATAAGGATGAGGTTATTTGTGACGTAATAGACATGGATGCTTGTCAATTATATTTGGCAGACCATGGCAGTTTGATCTCGGCACTACTCATGATGGGCGGAATAATACATATCAGTTTTCAAAAGGTGGTAAGAAGATGACGTTGTTGCCTTTAGGCTTCAAGAAAAAGACGGATCCACCCAAGACGGGGAATTTTTTTTATCTTTACACGATCCATGTCATAATTGGCAGATGCTAGACATACTAAGAAAATTCATGCCTTGGTAGTAAAGGCCGTGTTTTTAACAGGGGGTGGATGAGTCGACGAAACAAATCTATAATGTTGTACGTGAGTTACTCAAGGAGTTCCAAGAGATGGTACCTGAAGAACTTCCTGCAAAACTACCACCAATGAGGAACATTCAACATGCTATCGATTTGGTTGCAGGAGCGACCTTACCAATTTACCACATTATAGGATGATCCCGAAGGAGAGCCATATACTACAACAAATGGTGGAAGAGTTACTGTGTAAGGGGCATATTCAGGAGAGTATGAGTCCTTGTGCAGTTCCTGCATTACTTACCCCGAAGAAAGATGGGTCATGGCGTATGTGTGTGGATAATCGAGCAATAAATAAAATCACTGTGCATTACAAGTTTCCTATACCACAACTTGAGGATATGTTGGATTACTTGTCTAGAGCACAAGTTTTTAGTAGAATTGATTTGCAGAGTGGATACCATCAAATCCGCATCAAATCGGGAGAGGAGTGGAAGACAGCTTTCAAAACAAATGAGGGTTTATACGAGTGGCTTGTAATGCCATTCGGTTTATCTAATGCCCCGAGCACTTTCATGAGGTTAATGAACGAGGTGCTGAAGCCTTTTGTAGGTAAATTTGTTGTAGTTTATTTTGATGATATTTTGACATATAGTGCTAACGAAATGGAACACATGGAGCATTTGCAGCAAGTTCTAATTGTGTTGCAGGCTAATAAGCTCTATATTAACCTAAAGAAGTGCAGTTTCCTACAAACAAGCCTTATCTTTTTAGGTTTTGTTGTTGGTGGCGATGGAATTCGCGTAGATGAGGAAAAGATTAAGGTGATCCAAGAATGGCCAGCACCAAGGTTTGTGGCAGAGATATGTAGCTTTCATGGACTTGCTATGTTCTACAGACGGTTTATTCAGAATTTTAGCACTATAGTTGCACCTTTGACAGATTGCTTGAAGAAAGGGAAATTTCAGTGGGGAGTTGAGCAAATGAAGAGCTTTGAGTTGATCAAAGAGAAATTGTGTACAACCCTAGTACTCACACACCCCAACTTAGAAAAATTGTTTGTGGTGAAGTGTGATGCTTTTGGTACAGGAATTGGTGTTGTTTTATCTCAAGAAGGAAAGACCGTTGCATATTTCAGCGAGAAGCTTAGTAGCCCCCGACTGAAGTGGTCAACCTATGATCAGGTATTTTATGCGGTCGTTCGAGCCTTGAAGCATTGGGAACACTATTTACTTCAAGATCAGTTTGTTCTTTATACTGATCATCAAGCCTTGAAGTATATAAATAGTCAGAAGAATATTAGCAAGATGCATGCCAGGTGGGTTGCATATTTACAACAGTTCCATTTCACTTTAAAGCACAAGTCTGGAGCTCAAAATAAACCTTCTGATGCATTAAGCAGACATGCTACTCTATTGGTAACGATGAACCATGAAGTTATAGGTTTTGAAGTTCTTCGGGACTTGTATCATGGTGATGAGGATTTTGGTAAGATATGGAAGAGGCTCCCTTTTGAGGATTTTTATAAAAATGTTGGTTATTTGTTTAGAGGAGAACGATTGTGTATCCCACGTACCTCATTGAGAGACAAGTTAGTTCGTGATCTTCATGGTGGTGGTTTGAGTGGCCACCTTGGTAGAGAAAAGACTATTGCTAGCTTGGAGGAGCGATATTATTGGCCACAGTTGAAAAGAGAAGTGGGGCGTTATGTGAATCGCTATCACGTTTGTCAAACAGCTAAGGGGCATGCACAAAATACTGGTCTTTATATTCCTTTACCTGTTTTGGAGTCTATTTGAGAGAACCTTTCCATGGATTTCGTTCTTGGCCTGCCCCACACTCAACGTGGGGTAGATTCTATCTTTGTGGTAGTTGACAGGTTTTCAAAGATGGTGCACTTCATTCCTTGCAAGAAGGCATCAGATGCTTCATATATTGCTCGCCTCTTCTTCCGAGAAGTTGTTTGTCTGCATGGAGTGCCTAAATCCATCACCTCAGATTGCGATACAAAATTTCTCAGCCATTTTTGGATTACTCTGTGGCATATTTTTGGCATTTCCTTGAATTTTAGCAGCACCGCACATTCCCAAATCGATGGACAGACGGAAGTTGTCAATCGAATACTTGGAAACTTGATTCATTGCATATGTGGAGATCGACCAAGACAGTGGGATCATGCTTTGCCGCAGGCAGAATTTGCCTTCAATAATGTTGTTCATAGTTCGACGGGAAAATCACCTTTCTCCGTTGTTTATCTAAAACCCCCACGACATGCTGTGGATTTGGTGAAGCTACCACGAATTACTGGAAATAATGCAGCTGCTGCAACATTGGATAAGGATTCACTGAATATTCAGGCGACATTAAGACAGAGGTTGCTGGACACTAATAAAAAATTTAAGGAAGCTGCTGATAAGCATCATCACGTTAGCATGTTTGAAGTTGGTGAAGAGGTGATGGTTTTTCTTCGCCGTGAGCATTTCCCGGTGGATTAGTATCATAAACTGCATCCAAAGAAGTATGACCCCTATAAGATTGTGCATAATATTAATGATAATGCTTACGTGGTGGACTTGCCCGAGTCGATGGGTATCTCACTAACGTTCAACGTGGCATATTTATCTCGTTATTTTCCCACTAAATCACCTCTCTATCCGGATCACTCGGGATCGAGATCTTCTCAAGTGGGGGAGACTGATGTGAGGAAGCTCACGTGATTATTGGCTGGAATCAAGAAGATTTATTTGGGATTTATTTGGGAATGATTGACTGGAATCAAGAAGATTTATTCGGGGTATGTATGTTGCTCGAGTTGGGCGTAATTCTATTTCATAATTTTGGCAAGTAGATTTATTTCCTTATTTTATTTTAGGGCTTGTTCTGCCCCCTTTAAATAGCTTTTTCTTCATTGTTGAACGCGGACTTTGATTACTCTATTTGTCAGTATTATAATTTATTCTCGTACAAAGAACGTTTTTCGTCTATGCGGACTTTGATTACTCTGTTTATCAGTATTATAATTTCTTCCCGTACGAAGAACGTTTGTCGTCTACGTATATTGTCCCGTGTTAATAATATTTTTCACCAAAAGTGTAATATTTCATATTTCTAAAAAGTAATTTTTTATATACTAAAAAATAATTTTATAAAATCAGAGTGCATAATGAACAAAGTTAATGAACCAAGTTCACAATAGACAACCAAAACAATGAGCATAAGAAACTCCCAAGTATTTTATCTCATATAATTTATTCTAGTGTCATAGTGTGTGCTAATTGCAAAAGTACTTCAAAAGTTATCCGACCAAACCTAGACACTAATGCCCCTCACTTATTGGAGCATCATAGTCAATTAATAGCACAACATTTTTATAGGCGGATACATATAGCACCAAATACAACTGTTGTAGCGACTAACTTTTGTTGTCGCAAAAATAAATTAAAAAATAGTCACAAAAGAACATTTTTTTGGTAGTGAATTACAACATAAGTACACAATCTGGTACCCTGTGGTCGTGATGAGAGAAGAGAAGGATCAAAACTTGCACCTTAATGTCTAAACTACTCAGCAGCAGCAGCTAAACTACTGTCTCTCTGGTCAACAGCACAACCCTCGGGAGAAACTGTGCCACCAACTCTCGTAGGAGGCCAGTATCGAAGAACAGACCTTCCTATTATATTCTTTGATGGAAGGGGACCCCTGAGAATTAATACACAATATTCATTACAAGCAACTAATCTAAATGACTCAAATCTCATTATTCAAATGCAGAACATAATATATTACCAGATATGCGAGTCGTAGCTATTATTTCGATTATCCCCCATAACAAAAACAAAGTTTTCTGGTACACGCTGCCAAAAAACCAATAAGAAGAAAGGTCTCACATTAGAATTCTCTGAGGTTCCAATTATAACTAACAAGAACTATAATTAGCAAAGTTATAACAGATTACAGACAGCTACTTGTACGTAACACCTAATGAGGCTCTATTTACTAGTGTGTACAGGAATCGGAAAGGATGTGACAAATTGGAGGATATGTGTAGATAGTTATTATCCTTTCCAAGTTCAGTTTAGCAGCAAATAGTGCGAAAAATTCAGAATAATGAGGAGAAAAGGTTAATAGATGGATATTAACTTTAAAGGAATATATAAATGATAACTATCCACTCTAATCCTTGAAAGTAAACAGGGCCTAGAGGATAGAAGGAATGAAGTAAAATAAGTGAAAACTGGACGTACAATTTGAGTCATTTCGTATTTAGGTGCTTCAAATATGAAATCTTCATTTCTGACTACTCCGTTCACAATCAATTTCCCATCATGAACCTGCATCACCATTCACCAAGTAAATATACGTAGTCATACATCATGTACCAATTCTTTAGTTAGGAACTTACTATGGGGAAAAGGAAGAGAAAGACCACTTTGTTCACAACAATAAATGATCGCATGCAAAGAAATGAATGGCGTCAAAGGTGAATGGATACATATGTTGTATGGAAGAGAAATATGATGAATCAACAAATTTGTCACTACTAATTATTATCATTGAATTTGCAGCAAGAAGATAAGAAAATGAAGTGGGATAACGGGGTTTGGAGAAGTTCTTAGATTATCATGAAGACAGGGGATGCTACAAGAAAAGATAAATGAGGAAACTAATGACAGAAAAAGGTATGCCTGTCATCTGATAATGAAATCAATACCATTATCTTATGATAAATAAGTTCCAGGAGTTTAAGCTTCCAATATCTTTCAGAGAATTTTAAGTGCACTAGAATATATACTCTCTAATATACCAAAAAAATTATAAGCATGCCAAAAAAGCCAAGTCTATTGTGCCTTTACTCGAAAAAATCAGTTTATGCCAATTATTAATTTGCATCATCCATTGTAAGACAAGATGAAAATAGCAGTGCTTCATTACTATCGTGCCAATTATACGTATAACCAAGCCATCGAATCCTGCAATGCCTACTATTTTAATCAATACATCATAGAAGTGATTCCAGCAACCTTCTAATTCAACACAAGAAGACAAGTTTTTTAAAATCTCACCTCCACAATATCACCTTCTTTGGCAACTACTCGTTTAATAAAAACATCTTCATCTGTGTAGCCAACTTCTTGAAGTACAGGAGGACTTTTAAAAATTACAATATCGTTCGGACAGGGCTTTCTAAAATAATACGAGACCTGAAAATGGAGAACTAGACGTAGTCTGAGAAAAGGGGGACATAAATCAAAAGAAACTCATCAATACACACTGGTGATGCAAACTAATTATAGTTAAACATAATCTGGAAGATAAAGAGAGTAACAAGGTGCAAGATTGAACTTCTCTCATATATAAACTAAACAAATACAAATAGATTGCGAGTTCTCATCTGTTTAAACTCATACAGTGATGCATCCATAATCAGCTGAATGGGTAAGAAAACAAACTGTACAAACTTCACAATTGGTATTAAAGATAGCCCTCAATTTGTTCGATTGAACTCGTTAAAGAACTGAAATCTCTCATTCAAACACTGAACACCAATAAATTAGAGCTTTAATTCAGCAAAAAAAAATTACCTTCTCAGCTACAATTCTATCTCCAACATCAAACGTGGGATACATAGACAAAGAGGGAATATATCTAGGCTCAGCCACAAACGACCTGAAGGCCAGAGAAATGGCCAACGCCGCAACAACCGTCTTCAAATCGTCTGAACTGAAATTCAACCACTCTGGCAAAAGTTCACCACCCTTTCCCGTCTTGCCATCATCTCCATCGCCGTCGCCGCCTTCTCCACCACCACCGCCGCCGCCAATTTCTTTAGTGTCTAACGCTGTGATTTTAGAACTCTCCTTGTCGGGCGCATTACAACGGAAAGTGCGAAGTTGAGCCTTTTTAGGGTTAAAAAACAGAAATTTCTTGAAATGGGCGCGATTGAAATTGGGGATAGGAGTGAAGCAAGTGTGATTAGGGTTATGGAGGGAAGGTAATGGCTGAAGATGTAGAGTAATCATTTGATTTCCAAATCAGGATATTTACCTGAGTGTTAGATTTATTCTTCTTTCACGATTGGATGAGGGTTGACAGAAGACTTTGAAGCCGAAGCTTGCAACAAAATCCCCGTCCTAAATCAGACTGGGAAAAAAACAAGAGGCAGATTTCGATAATTTTTTTTCATGAAAAGAAAGTCTCTCTTTTAATTTTGGGGTGATTTGGTGTGTGTACCCCTACGTTTAAGGTAGAAAATTGGGTAGTGGGTGATTTTTTTTAAATAAATTTTAATTATATTAATTATTTAATGATTGAGATTAAATTAAAAATGAATTTTTGACTTTATCAAAGAGTTTAGTATGTACAAGGCTTATAACCTCAAATGGTGTTGATATGGTTTGTATAAGTTTGTTTTTCACTTAAATTGATGTATTTTTTAATTTTTGAACTCATTTCATCTTTCATTGTAATTTTTAGGATTGGAGTACTCATGATTGTACTTTAAATGAATGCATTTTTAGTTTGTTTGATAAAAAAATTAAAAATGGATCTAACGGTTAAAATCGTACGGTGCACCACAGTGGGACTCTTAATTTTGATTTAAATAACTAATTTATGAGTCCGACTGTGGTGCACCTATTGCACCGGTGCACCTGAACAATTTTAATCGTTAGATTAACTTTTAATATACTCATGTACACCATTAATTGTAATAATATAATTAATTTTTTTAAAAAAATACCAACTAACCTATTTTACACTATAAATATGGGGTGCACCCCAAAATGACCCCTAATTTAAATCAAGGTTGTTTTCTTATTTTTTATTTTTATTATACTCCTTTCATCTCATAAATAAAAGCTCATAACAACTTTCACACTTTTTTCATTTATTTTGTAGCCTATAACAACTTTCACACTTTTTTTCATTTATGTTTTCCACAATAATAAAAAAAACACAACTTTATGCAATAGTCTCAAAAGTTACTTTAAGTTCAAATTTAATTAGCACTCATTTTTCACCCTCATAATATTATTTTATATTTTATTTATTACTTAAAAATACTAAAATACCCTTAAAGGTCAATAAAATTAGTCAAAAAATTAATTTTTCATAAATATTGTGGAACAGTAACATGAATGTTATTATGGGACGGATGAAGTATTTAAAAGACAACTAAACCTAATTTTTAGAGGTGAAATATACTTTATACAACGATGATAAAATTATAATTAAATCTTAAGCCATAAACTTTAGGCAGTGTAGGGTTGAAGCTAAAGTTTTTAGGATTTATTATTATATTTTAGTGTTACATTTCTTATTGTGAATTGTTGGATAATTGATATGTAGGATATAATAAAACATATGCCCTAAAAGGAAAACATTAACATGAGGGAAATGTTGAGATTTTCCTCTCACAAACATGCCACTCATCTAACACGCGTAATAGGAGATATAACACCAAAATGTAACATGACATATGAGATTACTGTCTCATGGAATGAATTGCATGAAACGAATAGTATATATCTTTTATAATGATAAGTGATACCAAATTTATAAAAAAGCTATAATGATACTGTAAATAATTGTATATTCCTTCCATCCCGTCCAAACGCCATCGATTGTTTTTTGTGCGTAAATTAAGGAGCATTATTATTTTATGTGTAGTGGGTAGTTGTATTAGTAGTGAGTGGTGGACCACATATTTTACCTTTTTACTAAAAGTAGGAAATTGTAACATTTAGATGAGACGCCAAATATAATAAAATAATGACCTTTCGGTGGACGGAGGGAGTAAATGATTATATACTATAAAAAGTGATAACACTTTTAAAAAATAATACATTTCTAATATAAAAATTATAACTAATTACGAAAATGTAAAATAGTCTCACCATAGGACGGTTCACACAAATCTATACTCCTTCCTTCCCACCGAAAGAGTCATTTTTTTTTTCTATTTTTGGCATTCCACTCAAAGAGTTTTCTTTCCTTTTTCACACATGTGACTCATATACACTCTCATTAATACAATTAAAATATAGGTCTCACACTTCCACTAATATAATCACCCACTACACATTAAATAATATTACATTTTAATTTACGTGCAAAAAACAAAAGTTACCCTTTGAGTGAGACAGAGAGAATATTAAATAAACGTGAACTATTTATTGCACAAGGGGGAGTATAAAGTTTCGATTTTAGGTTCACCTTTACCGTTTGTGCTGATATTAATAAGTAAACTATTGAGAATAATTTTGATATTTTTAATAATAAATAATATAAATTATAAAGTATTTTATATATATATAGAAAGAAATCGGGTTAACTTTGAAAGTATTTCATTTCATTTTATAAAAATATAAAATTAAAATTGAAACCTATTAAAAATTAAAATAGAAAGTAAGTGATGAGTAATATAATAAGATAATAATTAAATAATTAAATAAAAGGCGAAGCCGCTGAAGCCGTTGCAGAGGCAGGGAGCCGCCGTTAAAGAGGTGTCGGTGCCCGCCCACGGCTCTACCACGCCAGCTATACTCTCTCTGTCTCTGCCATACACTGTCACTTTGTCGTTCTTTCACACTTTTATCTCACTAACCATTTTTCTTTCCTTCCAAACGCCACTTCCACATGCCATTCTCCCCCGCCTCTCTCTCCAGAAATCACGCTTCATCAACATTCATGCTGTAGACACAAATCTTCGTGTCCTTCCCCTGAATCCAACCAAAGGTTTCTCCTTTTCTGCTAGATCTTACTACTCGCTGCATTTTCTTGAACTGGGTTTCATTCCTTTTGCCCTCATGAAAACTGCTGCATCTGGGAACATTAGTGGGATTCAAAAGGGGTTTTTCTTTATTTCCTTCTTATTGATTTGATGCAAGTTCGGAATTGCTTGAAAATCTACTTTAGACGTTGTTGTCACTTGGATTCAGCTGCTTCAGTTATTGCTGTCACTGAATATTCTTCCAATTTATTCAGTCATCCATTTGATATCTTAACATGAGCTTAGAATTTTATGAAGCCTTGAAGAGTTTAGATTCTTGTCATTTCCTCTAGCTTGATTTGATTTGCACCATCCAATTGAAGAACTTTTATTTCTTATATTGTATGTCTAGGGAGGATCGGATCTGAGAAGAGGACATCAGGGTAACAGCCACGCAGGAAAGCTGGCGGCTACACTGTGTTGGAGGGGTGGTGCTCCCAATGGCAGCACCATTGTCCCAAATGACTTGGTAAATGTTATGTACTATGTAAACTTTTAATTTAACTAGTAGTACTAGTACTGAGTCATATAATTGTGTTTTAAAAATTTGAAATCTGATGAATTGCTTGGGCCTAATGGATTTTTAAAGTCTTTATGTTTACTGTTCAGACCACATGCACTACTAACAGTCAAGTGTTTATGGTGTAGTTTGATAATTGATTATTTTGGGATGACGTGTGTTCTACATTTATGTATGTTGAGAATTTGAGTGTAACAATAAATTGTGCTGTAGTAGGCTATACCGTTCATTTGTTTTCTTAATGCCAGTTCATCATATTCTTTTAAATGAAGATGGTTAGCTTCCCCTTTTTCTCATTTCAAAATTGAGAGTGTATTCTCAAGAATCTAGGATTTCTTGTATTTCGGTTGCAGCATAGTTCCTTGTGTTTTGTGTACTTAAAAGAGTTACCAAATTTTGTTTCCTCCAAGAGATTAGAAGAAGATCTTGACTGGCTGGTTAACCATCTTGAAAATTAGTAGTAATTGTATAGTATTGTACAGTACCATTTTTTTCAGTGTGCTTCTTCTCTGTGCAACTTTTATATTGTTAGCTGGGTTGCATATTATACTATTACCACATTTTTAATCCATGAACTTTATGGTTGTGTTCTTGTATAATGTATATTTAGTATTTCATCATTGTTGTTTTCTGTTGTAGGCAAGAAACGGTGAAGCTAGACTTCATGATCCAGAGCTTCCAATCCCCCATATACTCTTGAAAATGAGTTCTAGGTTTGTCAAGAGATTTTTCTTGCTCTGTGCGAACGATTAATTTTTTTTTAATGTATATTTTGAGTTGCTATAACTTGTTGTTTAAATCTCATTATATTATGTCACTTCTACATGCTTTGAACTGAAAAGATGTTTCTGAGCACCAAGTACTCGTTTCTGAAGCTAAGACACATCTTTAGCTTACAATCTAAATGCAGTGATCCATCTCATTAGAGATAGTATATCTTGTATAAACTAAATGGACATAGTACGTGGTCATGTCTATGTTAAAATAATCAGATGTTGAATGTGTGTATGATAGCATGTAGTTTATTTGAATCCGTTCAGCTCTATTTTTCCTTAAATATATAACATTTAAAATTTTCTGTCATTATTATATCTTTCATTACCTACTGATACATTTTATTGTCTTTAATTCTTAAAGCAAGTACGAATTGTAGAAGAAAAGTAAACACGAAGCACAACATGTTGCTTCACTGTCTATTATATTAGCACAACATGTTGCTTCACTGTCTATTATATTAGGAATACATTGATAAATTATAACATCACAAAACCAAAAACATGCACTGTGAAAGAAACAATATATTTAGTGAATATGGACTTAGATAGGAAGCTAAACTTGCATCTTGGCCCTCTTAACAGAAATTCTTTTGTCTCTAAATAAGTTATTGTAAAAAAATCTACACATTAGCACTATGCATAGAAGGTGAATAAGTGGATAGATCCAAATGTAAATTTCTCTACGTTCTACTATCTCCGTAATTCACTGAAGGTCGTTTGCCTCCTTCTACATGCTAGATGATAAGAACAGAAAAATAAGAAAAAGAAAATCAAACGGTAACACCGTTTGCCCAAACGGAAAACTCCGTTTGCCCAAAATCCAATAATAATTTGATAAAAAAAGGAAACCAAAACTATGGGTGTGCACGGATATTTGATTTAACCGAAACCTTACCGAAACCGTCCAAATTAATCCCAAACCGAAAAAAACATTGACTTTTTGACTTTTTCTGAACCGAACCGATTTTTCGTTTGGTATGGACTTGGATATTTCCCGTTTTCCCGTACCGAATATTGGATATAACCGAACCAAACCGTACCAAAAAACCGAATTTAAACTATTCATTAAAATTATATATAATATATCTATCTTATTATTTATAGTTTATACTTTATATGTCATGAATTAATTAATTTTACTCGACTAATTATAATGTAATCATAATTAATAAATTAAAATTAGTTATAATATAATTACAAATAATAATTTAAAAATATATCTAATGCTTAAAATATTTATTTATTACTGTATATTAGAAAATATATATTTCATAAAGTAAAATAAATTAAAAAAAAATGGAAATAAATAAATAAAATAATATGTTCAAAGTTTAAAGTATTATTTCAGAGAATATAATGAATAAAGTAAATGGTATTTCTAAAGTCTAAATTCAGTCGTAAACTTAATAAATGATTATTATATTTTATATTTATTTAATGAAGATAAAATGCAAAAATTAAATGATAATCCATATTTGTATCTAAAATA
Source organism: Pogostemon cablin (assembly GCA_023678885.1). NCBI lineage: Eukaryota > Viridiplantae > Streptophyta > Magnoliopsida > Lamiales > Lamiaceae > Pogostemon > Pogostemon cablin. Next base: position 25,901,260 of record CM042964.1, on the reverse strand, counting down.
TTATTAGATAGACTTTAATTGAAATACACCTTAAATTTAAAGTTAAAGGTTAAAAAACAAAATCTAAAATTATTAATTTTCTTTATCTTAGTACTACTATTATTTTTTAGGGCAACACATGAGGTCGTCTTATGTAAGATTATTTTACATTTTTTAAATAATTATCAATTTTTATTAAATATATTACTCCCTCCGTCCGCTTCTAAGATGTCCATTTTACTATTTTTTGCGTCCGGTTCAAAGATGTACATTTCCCCTATTTAGTTAAAAAGTACACAATATGACCCACAATATGACCCACCACTTCCCTCTAATACAAATATTCACTTTACATATAATAATAATACTCCTTAATCCACGTGCAAAAAACAAACGCACTTTCCTAACCCACCTTCGTAGAGCCATGTATTGTAAGTGATCCGAACCTGCCCGGAGCACGCCCCTCATAGAGGCAAGTGAAGTTGGTGAGCCATATGATGGGCAACTATCTCCTGCGGTTCGGAGAGGACTCAGCTGTTAGTTAGTATCCCCTTCGGGGTGGACCCTTTCACTTTATTTTATTATATAAGCTTAGCGAAAAGAATGTTTTTTGATAAACCTAGGACATGGATTCTATATGAACCAATGGATTGTGACAAGTCGTTACTACTAGCAATGACTTCCTCTTTCATTACTTTATTCTTTCCATATCCCTCTTCTTTGTTCTCAGTTACTTCCACGTGCAAAAAGCAAACGGACACCTTAGAACCGGACGGAGGGAGTATCATTTTTCATTAAAAGTTTATCATTCTTTATTTATAATATGAATTGTTTATGAGAAATTTAGTTTTTTTTATTTAATTAATTGATATTTTTCTAAGTATTTATATGTGCAAATCTACGTTTCTCATGAGAACTCCGATCCGATCTGCTCCGCACCGTCAAAATCCGTTTTCTCGAAAATCCGTTCTGAACCGAATCGAATTTCGGTACGGATTCAGTATCGGATTTTTTCTCTACGAACAATGGACTCAAGCCCTAAACATAAATAAGCCCAACCCACGAACAATGGACTCAAGCCCTAAACATAAATATAATTAAAATAAATAAGGTCAGCCCATGGATAGTGGACCTAAGCCCGCCCCGTCAACGTTGAACCCTAATTTTGCTTCATATCACTAGATTTGGTGTGACATTTGATTGTCCATGTTTTACTAGAACCTAGACTTCAGTTAAATATTTGGGTTATGCCAACGTAGATATTTCATTTATCGAAGCATTAGTAGTTCCATTTTAATATGTAGAAATTTGTTAATATCATGAGCTACTTCACTGTAAAAACAATCTGTTACTGTTTAATTCTGATGGTATTCATAATGTCTCATTACCTGCAGAAATAGGAGTGGCATGGAGGATTCAGATGGGACACTAGCAAGTGTTGCACAATGTATCGAGAAATTGCGCCAGAGTTCCTCTTCATCACAAGAAAAAGAGAATTGCTTGGGGCAATTACTTGAGCTAATAAACACACGGGAAAGTGCTTTTGGTGCCGTTGGATCCCATTCTCAAGCAGTACCAGTTCTTGTATCTCTTCTTCGGTCTGGATCATTTGAGATAAAGATACAGGCTGCTTCAGTGTTAGGTTCTCTGTGCAAAGAGAATGAATTGCGGGTCAGAGTATTACTAGGAGGTTGCATTCCTCCACTGCTTGGTCTTCTCAAGTCAAACTCAAGAGAAGGTCAAATTGCAGCAGCGAAGACCATATATGCTGTGTCACAAGGTGGCACTAAAGATCATGTTGGCTCAAAGATCTTTTCTACCGAAGGAGTCGTCCCTGTATTGTGGGAACAACTACACAAGGGACTTAAGGCTGGGAATGTGGTTGATAACTTGCTAACAGGTGCTTTGCGCAATCTTTCTAGCAGCACGGATGGATTTTGGCCTTCAACCATTCAAGCTGGAGGAGTTGATATACTTGTCAAATTGCTTACAGCAGGCCAATCAAGTACTCAAGCAAATGTGTGTTTTCTCTTGGCAAGCATGATGATGGAAGATACATCTGTTTGTTCTAAAATCTTGGGTGCAGAAGCCACTAAACTGCTTCTTAAGTTACTTGGGTCTGAAAATGAATCTTCAGTGAGAGCAGAAGCTGCATATGCCCTTAAATCTCTTTCAGCACAATCCAAAGAAGCCAGGGCGGAGATAGCTAAGTCTAATGGTATTCCTGTTCTAATAAACGCTACAATAGCTCCTTCTAAAGAATTCATGCAGGGTGAGTTCGCCCAAGCTTTGCAAGAGAATGCGATGTGTGCTCTTGCAAACATATCTGGGGGCTTGTCAAATGTCATTTCCAGTCTTGGTCAAAGTCTTGAGTCGTGTTCTTCTCCTGCACAAGTAGCTGACACATTGGGCGCAATAGCTTCCGCTTTAATGATATACGACAATAAAGCTGAATATGCTAGACCATCAGATCCCATGGAGATAGAGACGACATTGATACAGCAGTTCAAATCTCAAGTACCATTTTTGGTCCAAGAGCGTACAGTAGAAGCCCTTGCCGGTTTGTATGGGAATGGAATACTAGCAAGCAAGCTTGAAAATTCTGATGCGAAAAGGCTACTCATTGGTTTAATTACAATGGCCACAAATGAAGTTCAGGAAGAGTTGATAAGGTCCCTTCTCATTCTCTGCAACAACCAAGGTCCTTTATGGCAGGCCCTTCAAGGTCGTGAAGGAATTCAGCTTTTAATATCTCTTTTTGGTCTTTCATCAGAGCAGCAACAAGAATGTGCTGTTGCGTTACTTTGCCTTCTGTCCCATGAGAATGATGAAAGTAAATGGGCTATTACTGCTGCTGGTGGTATACCTCCACTTGTTCAGATTCTGGAAACTGGGTCTGCAAAAGCTAAAGAAGATTCCGCAACCATCCTTGGGAACCTCTGTAACCATAGTGAAGATATACGTGCCTGTGTTGAAAGTGCTGATGCTGTTCCTGCTTTACTCTGGCTGCTAAAGAATGGAAGCCCCAACGGGAAGGAGATTGCTGCCAAGACTTTGAATCATTTGATTCACAAATCAGATTCAGCAACAGTCAGCCAACTCACTGCATTATTAGTCTGCGACTTGCCTGAATCCAAAGTTTATGTCTTGGATGCACTAAAAAGCTTGCTTTGTGTGGCCCCTTTGAATGATTTGGTACGTGAAGGTAGCGCATCAAATGATGCAATTGGGACAATGATAAAAATATTAAGCTCTGTGAAGGAAGAAACTCAGGCGAAGTCTGCTCTAGCTCTTACTGGAATCTTTGGTCTCAGAAAGGACTTGCGTGAAACTAACATTGCTGTTAAGTCTCTTTTGTCAGTGATGAAACTTTTAAGCTATGAATCTGAAAATATCTTAGTGGAAGCCTCCCGGTGCCTTGCTGCTATATTTCTTTCAGTTAAAGTGAACCGTGATGTGGCCACTGTAGCTCGAGATGCTTTACCTTTGTTGGTGGTGCTTGCTAATTCTTCAGTGCTGCAGGTGGCAGAGCAAGCAGTTTGTGCTTTGGCAAATCTCCTTTTAGACAATGAAGCTTCAGAGAAAGCTGTCTTGGAAGAAATTATTTTACCTGCTACAAGAGTTCTGCGTGAAGGCTCAAATGCTGGAAAAACCCATGCATCAGCAGCAATTGCACGTCTTCTCCGATCTCGTCTTATTGATTCTGCTTTAACCGAGTGTGTAAATCGTAATGGAACAGTTCTGGCTATGGTTTCATTCCTGGAAATCGCTGACAGTGGATCCGTTGCTGCATCAGAGGCATTGGATGCACTGGCTTTTCTTTCAAGATCTGTTGCTGATATTGGGCACGTGAAACCTGCTTGGGCTGCTCTTGCTGAACATCCAAGTAGTATTGCCCCAGTAGTTCTATGTATTACTGATGCCACGCCACTATTGCAGGATAAAGCTATCGAAATACTATCTAGGCTCTCTCGAGCTCAGCCGTTAATTCTTGGGAACACAATTTCCTGTGCTACTGGATGCATTTCATCTATCACTAGAAGGGTTATCAATTCCTCAAATGCAAGGGTTAAAATTGGAGGAGCTGCCCTTCTTGTCTGCACTGAAAAAGTTAATCATCAACGATTAGTTGAAGATTTAAACGGATCTAATCTAGGTGCTTCACTGATCCATTCTCTTGTTGGAATGTTAACTTCGTCAAAGTATACTCAAGTTGGAGATGTGGAAAACCAGGATGTTGTAAGTGTCTCCAGGATTATTGAAGAAGAAGCAAATAGAAATGCCTCCGAGAGAAATACATCAGTCATTAGTGGTACCAATATTGCAATATGGCTTCTTTCTGCTCTTGCTAATCACGATGACAGAAGTAAAGCTGAGATCATGGAAGCTGGTGCAATTGAGGCTCTTACTGGTAGAATTTCTGAATTTTCGTCTCAGCATACACAGGTACTCGATTTCTCTCACTCTCTCTCTTTCCTTCTAATGCACCATTCCTATTTTAGCCTGGTGGTCATCTATGAAAAAGTTCTTGATATTGCAAAAGCAGTTCTCATAAATTTTCCAATTACTCATGATTACAAAATTTGCTGTTAATTCTGAAAAAAAAAGGTGATTTTTTTTTTTAATATTTTGCAGGCTGATTATAAAGAGGACTGTAGCATATGGATTTGTGCATTACTATTAGCAATTCTATTCCATGATAGAGAGATAATACGCTCACACGAAACTATGAAAACTATTCCAGTTCTTTCTACTCTGTTGAGATCAGAAGAGGGGGCAAGCAGATATTTTGCTGCCCAGGCTGTGGCCAGTCTTGTTTGCAACGGCAGCAGGGGAACTCTTCTCTCGGTCGCAAATTCAGGAGCAGCGACAGGACTCATTTCTTTGCTTGGCTGTGCCGATGAGGACATACGTGACCTTTTAGAATTAGCCGAGGACTTTAATTTGATTTCTTATCCTGATCAAGTTGCCCTTGAGAGGTTGTTTAGGGTAGATGATATTAGAGTTGGTGCTACTTCTAGGAAAGCTATACCAGCATTAGTAGATTTGCTTAAACCTATTCCAGATCGTCCGGGAGCACCTTTTCTTTCTCTGGGACTTCTAATACAACTTGCTACGGATTGCCCTTCTAATCAAATTGCAATGGTGGAGGCAGGAGCCTTGGAAGGGTTGACAAAGTATCTTTCTCTTGGCCCACAAGATGCATATGAGGAAGCTGCTACTGACTTACTTGGCATTCTGTTCAGCACAGCTGAGATAAGAAGGCATGACTCTGCATTTGGTGCAGTTAGTCAACTCGTAGCAGTTTTGCGCTTAGGTGGAAGAGCAGCTCGATATAGTGCTGCTAAAGCCTTGGAGAACTTGTTTTCTGCTGATCATGTGCGGAATGCGGACTCAGCACGGCAAGCCGTCCTGCCTTTAGTGGAAATTTTAAGTACAGGTTTGGAGAAGGAGCAGCACGCCGCTATTGCTGCCTTGGTTAAACTACTGAGTGGGAACCCATCGAAGGCCCTTGCTGTTGCTGATGTTGAAATGAATGCCATTGATGTGCTATCCAGGATTCTTTCATCAAATTACTCAATGGAGCTGAAGGGGGATGCTGCTGAACTGTGCTCTGTACTTTTTTGCAACACAAGAATTAGATCTACTCTAGCTGCAGCTCGGTGTGTCGAGCCATTAGTTTCTCTTCTTGTTACTGAGTATAGCCCAGCACATTGTTCTGTTGTCCGTGCATTGGATAAACTCCTGGATGATGAACAGCTGGCGGAACTTGTTGCCGCACATGGTGCCGTCATCCCTTTTGTAGGCCTTCTCTATGGTCAGAACTATTTGCTCCATGAAGCTATATCGAGAGCTCTTGTTAAGTTAGGTAAAGATAGACCTGCGTGCAAGATAGAAATGGTGAAAGCTGGAGTGATAGAGAGTGTGCTTGATATACTTCATGAAGCTCCGGATTTCCTCTGTGCTGCATTTGCTGAATTACTCAGAATTCTGACGAACAATGCAACAATTGCGAAAGGTCCATCAGCTTCAAAAGTGGTCGAGCCTCTCTTCCAGTTGCTGACAAAATCGGAGTTTGGGCCTGATGGGCAACACAGTGCATTGCAGGTTCTTGTGAATATCTTAGAGCATCCACAGTGTCGTGCTGATTACAATCTCACATCACAGCAAGCTATAGAGCCTCTTCTACCTTTGATCGACTCTCCAGCTTCAGCTGTGCAACAGTTGGCAGCTGAACTTCTGTCGCACCTGCTTTTGGAAGAGCATCTTCAGCGGGACCCACTAATACAGCAGGTGATTGGACCATTGGTAAGGATTCTTGGTTCCGGCATTCCAATTTTGCAACAGAGAGCTGTACGGGCTCTAGTCAATGTTGCGGTGCTTTGGCCTAATGAAATTGCAAAAGAGGGTGTGGTGAGCCAGCTATCAAATATCATACTACAAGCAGATCCTTTACTTCCTCATGCTTTGTGGGAGTTTTCTGCTTCTGTTTTGTCTAGTATTCTGCAGTTCAGTTCCGAGTTCTATTTGGAAGTACCTGTTGCAGTTTTGGTTAGATTGCTCCGATCTGGATCAGAGGGCACAGTTGTGGGTGCTTTGAATGCTCTTCTGGTGTTGGAGAGTGACGACTCTACCAGTTCCGAAGCAATGGCTGAAAGTGGAGCCATTGAGGCACTTCTTGACCTTCTCAGAAGTCATCAGTGTGAAGAAACAGCTGCAAGACTACTGGAGGTGTTGCTGAACAACGTGAAGATTAGGGATTCTAAAGCAACCAAATTGGCAATTCTGCCCTTGTCCCAATACCTTTTGGATCCTCAAACACAAGGTCAACAGGCAAGGTTACTGGCAACCCTTGCTCTAGGTGACCTTTTCCAGAATGAGGCTCTTGCTAGAACATCAGATGCTGTTTCAGCCTGTAGGGCATTAGTGAATTTGCTTGAAGATCAACCTACAGAAGAAATGAAAGTAGTAGCTATATGTGCTTTACAGAACCTTGTAATGTACAGCCGATCAAACAAAAGGGCTGTTGCAGAAGCTGGTGGTGTTCAAGTCGTGCTCGACCTGATTGGTTCTAGTGACCCTGAAACATCAATACAGGCAGTAATGTTTGTTAAACTTCTTTTCTCTAACAACACCATTCAAGAATATGCTTCAAGTGAAACTGTGAGAGCAATAACAGGTAAACAATTCATCTTGCCTTCTTGCTTAGTTTTGATGAATCTATGATAATGCTCTATAAGTTGAATATCTGTATCTCTTGCAGCTGCTATTGAGAAAGACTTGTGGGCAACCGGTATGGTAAATGAAGAGTACCTGAAGGCTCTGAATGCATTATTTGGCAACTTTCCACGTCTCAGATCCTCGGAGCCTGCAACATTAAGTATTCCTCATCTGGTTACCTCTCTTAAGATAGGATCGGAGGCAACTCAAGAAGCAGCCTTGGATGCCCTGTTTTTTCTTCGGCAAGCCTGGTCGGCTTGTCCAGCTGAAGTTTCTCGAGCGCAGTCTATTGCTGCTGCCGATGCAATACCCCTTTTACAGTACTTGATTCAATCAGGGCCACCACGGTTTCAGGAGAAAGCTGAATTCTTACTGCAGTGTTTGCCCGGTACCCTAGTTGTGATAATCAAGCAAGGGAACAATATGAGGCAATCTGTTGGGAACCCTAGTGTATATTGCAAGCTCACTCTTGGAAATACACCCCCTCGGCAAACCAAGGTATGAAAATTTGCAACTTCTTGACAAAAAAATATTTATGAGTTAATTGTGGTTTACTAGTTAAACCAACAAAATTTTGGAGGTCATAAGTGAAGCAACTTCATTCATTCCTTTTTATTTCAATGAAAAACAGAAAACTTTAATTAACTAAAAAATGAATGAGCAGAGAGGGACAAGAATGGTTATAATGTACTATATTATCTAAATTGCCTAGCTCCAATCTTTAATTATATCATACGCTGTAAAAGGTTTGCATTTTTAAATGAATAAAAACTACCAAGCAACCCTTAATTTCACCTCTATCTCATTCCTTCTACAAGGACTCCACAGAATTTTTGAAGTTGAGCAAAATTTACTCATCTCTAAGTTTGTATATATAAGGCTTGTTAGTTCTATTAACTAATGTAAAAGTCCGTTTCTTTTAGGTTGTATCCACTGGACCTAATCCTGAGTGGGATGAGAGCTTCTCGTGGTCGTTTGAAAGTCCTCCCAAAGGCCAGAAACTTCATATTTCATGCAAGAATAAGAGCAAAATGGGGAAGGTAAAAATAAGCTGAAGGTTTTTAATGAATTAATGTATTTACTCATTTCTGATGCCTACTCTAATAACTTTCTTGCTTTAATGTAGAGCTCATTTGGAAAGGTTACTATACAAATTGATCGCGTAGTGATGCTCGGTGCTGTTTCTGGTGAGTATACACTGCTACCCGAAAGCAAAAGCGGGCCGTCGAGAAATTTGGAAATAGAATTCCAGTGGTCTAACAAGGAGCAGCTGCCCTGAGGTATTAGAAATTTGACTTCAAAATCATACACAAACACATATTCTGATCTTTTTTTTGGATTTCCTCAGATTTTTATGGTGCTCGTGTGTATAGTTTTCTTTTGCAATTTTTTGTAGATATTCTTCCTGCAATTCTTTTGTAGATCGAGTCTTTTTCCCTTTCTTGAAGTTGTCATTTTTGCCTTTATAGAATCTTTGTATTAATGACGTTTGTGTTTTTTAGTCGTTGATAAATTTAAGCAAAACAATGTAGTAATTGTGATTATGGAGATGTATATCGATCTATTGGGAATGTAAGATTGATTTGCTCAAATTTGTTTGTTTTGATCATCAAGCCTTGAATAAATTAGACAAAACACATTTCATGAGAAAACTTTATGGATAAGAAATGGTAGCATTTTAATAAATAAAATGATATTTGGATTAATAAAAAAATGATAATTATATAATCCGTAAATTGTTTTATGAACAAATTATAATGTAAATAAAAAATAAATTTTTTAATAAAAATAATAATTTTAATAAAAAATAATAATTATTTAAAAAATATAAAAATAAAAATAAAAATAATTTCATATGAGACTGTTTTACTATAATAATTGTAGTTAATTTAAAGAGTAACAAACATTTTAACTCGTGCGATGCACGATGATAGTTTTTAAAAAATAAAATTATATAAATATAGATTTTTGTAATAGTATATATATATATATATATATATATATATATATATATATATATATATATATATATATATATATATATATATATATATATATATATATATATCGTGGACACATATAATTACGTATTTCATCCGTCCCATCCTAATAATTATTTCCTCCGTCCAGCCCAAATAACACAATTTTACTATATTAAGCGTCCCGTCCAAATTGCATCATTTTCCACTTTTGGTAAAAATGGTCACCACTACCACTACCCATCACATCTCTCTAATATACCTACCCACTTTACATAAAATAATAATACTCCTTAATCTACGTGCAAAAATCAAATGGTGCACTTTGACCGGGACAGAGGGAGTATATATTTTTAAACGGTTACATATTTATTTATTTTTTTTGTGTATGAAACCCACACAATTAAATAATTAAAATATCTCAATGGGACTCATCCGCCACATTAATACAAATATCTACTATACATTAAAATATTATTTATCTCACCTCAATACATATTAAAATACTAAATTTCTTAATCCCCGTGCAAAAAGCAAATATAACTATTAGAATGGGACGAAGTGAATACATATGTATGAGGTTTTATATTGTGATGATATGTATATTTAGTTTAGTTCTTTATGTGTAATGAATTAAATAGTTTTTATTTGAATTGACGTTATACGACCCTTATTTGTTCTTCATGAATAATAAATTAATGTAATTATAAAAAAACCTACAATTTTAAATTTTTTTATTAATATTTATATTTCCTTACGTCATATGTTATAAACAATTTCAAATAATGTCTTCATTATTTAACCTTATTTTCAAATACAACCCAAATTTTAAACATGTGTGAAATTGAAAAGAGATTTAAGGAAATAAGTGTAAAAAAATGTGATAGTAAAGCACTAAATGTATTTGAAAATAAGAATAAAATGAGTGGTGAGAAATTGAAAAGAAATTGAGAAGATATGAGAAATTGAAAACCCAAAATTTTGAGTGGAAAAAAAATTGACTTTAGGTTCTTTTATTATATATATATATATATATATATATATATATATATATATATATATATATATATATATATATATATATATATATATATATATATATACACACAACAATATAAATATTTTTTGATTAATTTACACAGATTTTTAAAAATACAAATTAGTGAGAGTTTGGTGAATGATGAGGTTGAAGTGAAATATATGGAATTAATGTCAGAATTATTTAATCATATTTCCTTAAATATATAAAGAATATGGTGAAAGAAATATAGACATCATTATATATATATATATATATATATATATATATATATGTATATAAAAAGAAAATTGAATTAATTAGTTTGTGAAATGTTGAAGAAAAATTAAAAAAGAGATGAAATGAGATAGTTTAAAGAGAATTTGACCAAACTTTTGAGCGGGAAAAAAAGTTTGACCCTATGTGCTTTTATATATAAATATAAATATAGATATAGATATAGATGCCAAATAATAATAATATAAAACAAAAAAAAATCTATTCAAATTCTCTAGGAATTACTCCATCCGTCATGAGATAACAATTATGTTTGCTTATTTTAATGTAAAGTGTGTAATTGTATTTTTGTTTGTGTGAACTCCATAAAAAATATATATTAATTGATTTGTATGAGTCTCATTTATTAAAGAGAGAAAACGTAAAAAATAAATTGAAAATGCGTAACTATTATTGTGAGATGGAGGGAGTACCTATTTCAAGTATAGACAAAAAAAGTAAGAAATAAAAGTGATTTATGATGATAACAGTTAAATTAAATTATTTCATTAGTAATCAATGGGATAGTTGAAAAGTGATATTCCTTGGTTCCAATTTGAACTTTACACTTTTTGCTTTTCTTTATTTCAAATTCAAGTTTACACTTTCATAAAAGGAAGTTACACTTAACAATTACTCACTCCGTTCATCCTTAATCTATCCATTTTACTATTTTGGGTCGTTCACCCTTAATCTATTCATTTCCCTTTTTAGACTATGAACATACACCTTCCACTAATACAAATAAAATATGTGATTCACACCCTTTACTAGTACAACTACTTAGTACACATAAAATAATAATACTCTTTAATTCACATGCAAAAAAACAAAAGAAATAGATTGATAATGGAAGGAGGGAGTATTAACAGTTTTCATCCTTTAATTAAAAATACATGTAGAGCTGTTAGAATAGATTGATGAGTCGGTATAGCCCAAACCCATCATAACCCGCTCTTATGCAGGCTCAAATGGGTTGGGTCACACGCGGGTTGGGTCACTTGCGAGTTGAGTCACTTGCGGGTTGGGGTGTGTCACTGGTGGGTCGACCCACGGGTTGATACAATTATTTTATTTTTTTTATTAATATTTTTTTAAGGATGTTTCACTTACCACCCACTCTGCTCCCTCCCCCCAACCCCCACCCACCCACCCACCCACCCACCCACTCCCTTCCCAAATTTTTTTTTATTATTTTAAAATTAAAATTTTTATTAAATTATAATATTTAAATAACAAAAATTATTACCAGCATATCCCCACCCACCCCAACCCCAACCCCAACCCCAACCCCAACCCTTTCCCAATTTTTTTAATTTAAATTTTAGATTTTAATAATAAAAATACTACCAACCTACCCCACCCACCCCTTCCCAAATTTTTTTATAACAATTTAAATTATAATATTTAATAATAAAAATATTACCACAACAACCAACCCCACCCACCTACGACACCCACCCACACCCCTTCCATAAAAAATTTTTCAAATTAATATTAAAAAATTTTTTGAGGGGTGGCGGGGGAAAGGGTGGGTGTGTGGTGGGGGTAGGAGTAGGCTAGATGATTATTTTTATTATTTTAATATTAAAATTTAAATTTTAATAAAAAATTTTTTTGGGGGTGGGCGGGGGTGGGTGGCGGTAGGGGTAAGATGTGTGATAATATTTTTATTATTTTAATATTAAAATCTAAATTTTAATAAAATTTTTTTTTGGGTGGGCGGTGGGGTAGGGGTAGGGTAGGATGGGTGATAATATTTTTATTATTTTAATATTAAAATATAAATTTTTTATTAAATTTTTTTTGGGTGGGCGGGGGGTGGGGGGTGGGTGGGTGGGGATAAGAATGAGTGGTAGATTATTGGGTTGGGGCGGGTTAACCCAAGACCCACTGTGTAGTGGACTTAAATGGGGCGGGTCATTTTGGGTTGAGTCATTTTTGGGGCAGAATAGTGACGAGTTTTATGGGTTGGGGCGGGTTGACCAATTGGGTTCAACCTAAATTGACAGCTCTAAATACATGACCAACATGGATCCTGCATATTTTGGGTGGGGTGGGGTGGGGTGGGGTGGAGTGGGGGTGGTGGGGCGTGGGTGGGGGTAGGGGTAGGATGTGTGATTATTTTTATTATTTTAATATTAAAATTTAAATTTTTATAAAAAAATTTTTTGGGAGTGGGCGGGGGGTGGTTGGTTGCGGTAGAAGTAGGATGTGTGATAATATTTTTATTATTTTAATATTAAAATCTAAATTTTAATTAAAAAATTTTTTTTGGGGGGTGGGCGGCGGTGGGGTAGGAGTAGGATGGGTCATAATATTTTTATTATTTTAATATTAAAATCTAAAATTTTTATTAAAATTTTTTTTTGGGTGGGTTGGGGTTGTTGGGAGGGGGTGGTGGGCGTGGGGTGGGTGGGGATATGAATGAGTGGTAGATTATTGGGTTAAGGCGGGTTAACCCACGACCTACTATGTAGTGGACTTAAATGAGGCGGGTTGCTTTTGGGGCGGGTCATTTTGAGTTGGGTCATTTTTTGGGCAGGATAGTGACGGGTTTTATGGGTTGGGGTGGGTTGACCCATTGAGTTCAACCCAAATTGACAGCTCTAAATACATGACCAACATGGATCCTGCATATTTTGTTGTAATTGATTTTACATCTCCTGCTTCCAAACTTAAATACATGGATGAGATTAAATAAAGGGGACATACCCTATTTCGTATTGCCAAATACTTAACACATCAACTTTTTACCTTTTTGAAAGGAGGGGAGATCCCTTTTAACTTTTAATATTATAGTCGCCGAAAATTGGACTAGAAAGGAAAATCTTGTAATACGTTCGAAGTTGGAGAATATTTGTATAGATTGGAAGTTTTAGTTTTCCCACAAGAAAAGTGAATCCAATAATGGCAGGGTGATGTTATTGCAAACCCCACACCTCTCATTGAATCCATGGGTAAGCAGCTGAGTAAGAGTGAGTGGATGTTGATGGAGTAAACGTTGAACGTGAGTGTTGAAATATTTAAATTTTCTCTCTCTCACATCATTATTACACTTATATTTTATAGGTCCCAACAGCTAGTTTCATTAGTACCGGTTAGTTTTCTCATCTTCTATAAATAGCTCTGTTTTGTACTCTTGTAAACAACTCAATTTCAATGAAATTATATTTCTTCCTTCACTACATCCTTAATTTCAACATGGTATCAGAGCAGGTTAATCCTGTCTCTTAATCATTTCTTTCAAATTTGTTCAACTGTCCCATAAACACCTCTAAGGTGTCTTGATTCAATAAGAGGACTAATCCTCTTCTATCAATTATTCTGATCTAAAACACCTCATAGGTGTTCTGGTTAAAAAAAAAAGAGATTTTAACCTCTTCAATATTTCATCCTACAATTTATCATCACAGAACCTTCAGGAATTCATATCTCTGTTCTCATTTCCCTTCAAATATTTTTCATCACCAGATTCTCAGACAAGGCAACTGAATCATCAACATCCAAATTCCTTGTCCCGGAGTTGACTTTAGATATTGGAGGATCCTATTAATAACAGCTAGATGAATGGTCTGAGGTGCCTGCATAAATTGACTAACACTAACATAAAATGCAATGTCAGGATGAGTAACAGTTAAGTAAATAAGTTTCCCTACAAGTCTTTGGTACATGCCCACATCTTGAAGAAGAGATCCATCTTCTGAGTTAAGTTTATCATTGGTTTCCATAGGAGTGCTAGCAGGCTTAATACCAAGATCGAGGGTGTACTTCGAAGGGCACTCAAACCAGAGGATTAACAACGCTGTATTCAATGGAAGAAACTACATCCCGTGGTCGAAATCGATTGAAGTATTTCTGAAGTCCAGAAAGATGCAAGGATTCATCAACAAGACTAAGTAGAAATCGGTGGCTTCTGACCCCAAGAACCCAGCACTAGAAGAACAGGCTAAGATTGATGACTGGGAATGTCAAGATTCCCAAGTCATCAGTTGGCTTGTTAATTCTATGGAGCCTAAAATTGGAGACACATACATTACAAGGGACTCAGCTTATGACAAATTCTCTTAAGAAAATCTATGGCAACAACCAAAATCACGCACAAATCTTTCATCTTAAAGCTGAACTATATTCACTCAAAAAGGGCTCTGCCTCCATAGCCGAGATAGTGGAGCAGTTTGACAAGAGAAGGCAAGAATTAAAACAGTACCAACCCAAGACTACTGATATAGCCACTATTGAAGCAAGGGAAGAACAAGAGCGGATTACTAATTGCTCGCTTCTTTAGACGAGTCGTGGGAGACTGCTCGTAGCCAAATCCTAATGGCGGCAACTCTCCCGTCGTATGAAGAGGTCGTGGCTAGGCTCCAACAAGAAGAGACTCATAGAGTCCGCACATCTTCTCAATCCGCCGAAAATATGGAGTGCTATGTCGGAAACTAACGTATGAACCAAACAAAAATTGCAGAGAACCCACCGGCAACAGAAGGGAAACATTGCAGATATTGCAAAAAGCCAAACCACACCAAGGAGGAGTGCTACCGTCTGCATTCGGAGCTCCGACCAATCAAGCATGACTGCGGTAGACCGGGAAACGGCAACAACCATTGAGGATTTGCGGCAGAGAAGATTTTAGGGCACAACGTAGAAGATGACTGAATTCTGCGATAGATCACTGCTTTAAGGCCGAGAAAAATAATAACGTAAGGTCTGGAGCCCAATTTCATGGAGAGCAATTCTCTGTAGCATCCAATAATGGGCCCAAGTCTTTTGCGGTCCAATCAATCCTTACAGCCCATCAGCCAACTTCTGTAACCCAAATTGATCCGGCCCAATTTACTTCCTTGGTGGCCCAAGTTGCACATGCTCTCAAAGCCCAAAATATCCAATCCACTAATACAGTGGATGCAGGTACATCTCTTACTCTACCTAATAAAATTTCTTTAGGCACAAAAAATTTAAAACCAGATTTTAAAAAGGGGCCCACATATTTTTCTACTTTACAAAACCCAAATTTTTTAAAATCTTTTAATTTCTCTAGTATGATCTCATCAAAAAATGTCTTAAATAATTTTTCTAAAACTTGGGTTGTTGATTCCGGTGCAACTGATCATATGACCGGAGATCGTTCAATTTTCTCAAAATTTTCAAAAATATTAGACAATTCTCAAAATGTCAAAGTGGCTAATAACAATTCTGTCCCAATTTTTGGAAAGGGATCAAGCTATATTTTCTAAAAAAGAATAGAAAATATTCTTTAGTTACCATCATTCGCTTTATATTTATTATCCGTTAGTAAGATCACCAAGGAATTAAATTATCGAGTTATATTTTCTGACACTGATGTTGTATTCCAGGAAAGAACGACGAGACAAACGATTGGTGAAGGAGTTCGTATTGATAATCTATATCTAATTAGTTTTCCTAGTGTAGCTCTAAATGTTTTCAACATGAGTCTTTGGCACAAAAGGCTTGGACATCCATCCAACTTGATCTTTGACAAACTATTTCCAAATTCGTCTTATCATGATAAATGTGATATTTGTTCTTTGTCTAAACATACTCGTCTTCCTTACAAAAACTCTTCTTCTTACACAAAGTCTATTTTTGATTTGATTCACTCGGATGTTTGGGGACCCGCTCCTATTACGTCCTATAATGATTTTAAATACTATGTTAGTTTCATAGACGACTTTTTCAAACATACTTGGATATTTTTACTAAAAAATAAAAGTGAAGTTTTCTCAAAATTTCAAGATTTTTTTGCCTATGTTAAAATTTTTTTCAATAAGTCTATCAAAATTCTTAGAACGGATAATGAGACTGAATTTATAAACTCACATTTTTAAAGTTTTACAAAAACCAATGGAATTATTCATCAAACCTCGTGTCCGTACACACCCGCTCAAAATGGGGTAGCAGAGCAAAAAAATCATCATCCTCTAGAAGTCACACACTCTCTTCTCTTACAAAATAATGTTCCAAAATATTTTTGGCCCGATGTTGTTTTAACCGCCAATTATCTTATTAACCGTCGACCCTCTTCTAATCTCAATAATTTTAGTCCCCACAAAATCCTCTTTAAAAAGGAAGTTAACCTTGACCACTTACGCACCTTTGGATGCACGTGTTTTGTTAACATTAATCGCACCGACAAACTTAGTCCCTCTTCGATCAAGGCTATTTTTCTAGGATATTCCGTATCTCAAAAAGGCTACAAGTGTTATGATCCTATTATTAGAAGGCTCTACATTTCAAGAGATGTTACCTTCAATGAAAATGATCCTTACTATACTATTGATAACTCCTCAGTTGATACTAACGACTTTGTTTTTCCTTTATCAACTCCTAATGATTTTACTCCTTCTCAGGATCATCAAAACGATTTGATTAATCCGATTCATCTCGAGGAAGAAGATACCCCGACAGGGGAGATCACGTCCAGTCGAAGAAAATGCTCCGATAGGGGGAGATCAAAACCAAAACCCAACTAGAGCTAACTTACCTCGGAGATCTCTTCAACAGACTCGGCTACCCACCAAACTTAAAGATTACGTCACCTATTCGGTATCATATCCTATCCAAAACTTTCTTTCTTATTCCTACATTTCTAAATCGCATCATGCATTTTTAAACTGCATAAATCAATTTGAACCAAAAAACTTCAAAGAGGCTAATCTTTGTCCTACTTGGCGTAAAGCAATGGAAGAAGAATTAAATGCTCTCGAGAAAAATAATACTTGGTCTCTTGTTCATCTCCCTAAAGGAAAAAAGGTCATCGGGTGTAAATGGGTCTACAAAGTAAAATTTTATAGTTTGAGAAAAATCGAAATATATAAAGCTCGCCTTGTTGCTAAAGGCTTCACCCAAACTTATGGAATTGACTATGAAGAAACATTCACACCCGTCACTAAAATGAGCACGGTAAGAATCCTTCTTTCTATAAGCACTAATAAAAATTGGTCTTTTCATCAAATGAATGTTAAAAATACTTTTTTACAAGGAGATTTAGAAGAAGAAGTGTACATGACTCTTCCTCAAGGTCTTAAGAATTCAGATTATAACTTTGTTTGCAAACTTCACAAATCCATTTATGGTCTTAAACAATCTCCTAGAGCTTGGTATTCTAAACTTAGTCATACATTACTTTTCAAAAATTTCAAAGAGTTCAGCTGACTCATCATTATTTTCTCGCACTTCTTTAAATTTCTCAATTATCGTTTTAGTTTATGTCAATGATATTATTATTACCGGTGACAAGGAAACAGAAATTCAAGATGTAAAAAACTTTCTCAAACAAACATTTGATATTAAAGATCTTGGTCTTCTTAAGTATTTTCTTGGAATTGAAATAGCTTACTCTGAAAAAGGATTATTCCATTCCCAAAGGAAGTACACCCTCGATCTTCTTCAAGAAACAGGTAAACTTGGTATTAAGCCTACTAGCACTCCTATGAAAATCAATGCTAAACTTAACTCAAAAGATTGATCTCTTCTTCAAGATGTGGGCATGTACCAAAGACTTGCAGGGAAACTTATTTACTTAACTGTTACTAGTCCTGACATTGCATTTCTGTTAGTGTTATTAGTCAATTTATGTAGGCACCTCAGACCATTCACCTAGCTGCTATTGATCGGATCCTCCAATATCTAAAGTCAACTCCGGGACAAGGAATTTGGATAAAAAACAACAATAATGTAAGCATTCAAGGCTATACAGATGCGGATTGGGCTGGAAGTTTCGATCGACGATCTACAACCGACTTTTGCACTATGGTTGGAGGAAATCTAGTAACCTGGAAAAGCAAAAAGCAAAATGTGGTGGCTCGATCAATTGCCGAAGCAGAATATCGGGCAATGGCATCAACTACTAGTGAACTTACCTAAATAAAACAATTACTTGGGGATATGAATATTGAAACCAAAGGAGCAATTCAAATGTATTGTGATAATAATATTGCACGCCACATATCATCAAATCCGGTGCTCCACGAGCGTACGAAGCAGATTGAGGTGGATTGTCATTTCGTTCGAGACAAAGTCCAAAGCGGAATGATCCAAACTCCTTATATTGGGAGCAAAGATCAACTTGCAAATATATTCACCAAGGCTTTGGATAAGTCAAGACATAAATATATTTTAGATAAGTTAGGAGTGATCAACCCATTCACTCATACACTTGAGGGGAGTGTTGAAATATTTAAATTTTCTCTCTCTCACATCATTATTACACTTATATTTTCTAGGTCCCAACAGCTAGTTTCATTAGTACCGGTTAGTTTTATCATCTTCTATAAATAGCTCTGTTTTGTACTCTTGTAAACAACACAATTTTAATGAAATCATATTTCTTCCTTCACTACATCCTTAATTTCAACAGTGAGTTCTTCCAAACTTGATCTTGGACATATGCCCCACGGAGGGAAGACAGTTAATATGAAAGTAATGGTTGCAGATGGTACAACCCTAGTACCACAACTTAAGATTGATTTCATATCATCACCGGTCATTATCAACTCCAGAGGATGGTGGTCGAACTTATGGCTAGCCCATTTGGGCAGCAGAGCACACCTGACATGTATACTAAAATCACTACAGATGACACATGTGTACATGATAGGCATGGATGTTAGGGAGTTGATTCCTCCATGAAGTTGGTCTGAGAAAGAAGGTGTCGTTTGTGTGAGGTGTGCTTAATAGTCTTGGGTGCCAACCGAACTTCTTCATCCTCACAAGCACATCCATTGCACATTCGGGAACAGAAATAGCAACGGAAGGTTGAAAAAAATGATCTCACACAAGTCGCGTGATTTGGACCCGGTGTAGACCTTGATACTTGTTGGAAGATTATTTGCACAGATTTCATGGGCTATAGAAAAACTAAATTATTATGATCAGCTTCAAGCTAGGTCAGATCATGCTTGTGAATGTGATGCTTCATCTTCATGCTTTCTTGGTTTCTCTCCACGAATCTACGGATGCTCAAGCTTGGGAATGAACCCTCCTCATCATCTGCCACTTGTATGAATTCTTTTTCTGCATATTATTCATGTGTAGAGAGGAATATATAGGGAATAAGGGAAGAATTAGATTTAACGTACTTCCGACAAACTTAATTTTACTGTAACTTATAAATTCACACTAAAATTATTCTTTTTTCTTAGAAAGGGTTTGATATAGTAGTAAATTTTTATATACCAAATCGACTCATTTCAAAAGTATTTCAAAAGTTTTTAGAGGAAATTGATTTAAAAATTTCCTTCAGATGAATTCAGAGCAAAATTGAAAAGGAATGAATTCGGAGTAATATTGAAAGGTTTGAATGAAAATTAAAATCTTAATTATTTTAGTATTTTTTTTAATAGAGTAAAAATGTGCTTAACTTATATTTTAAACAACAAATATACTCCATTAAGATTTACATTTGCTTGTAAATTAAGAGAAATAATATTTTAATGGTAGTGAGAATTAATTTGAGTGTGGACTTTAGGTAGAATAATTAATTATTTTGTGTGGTCCCACCTAAAAAATATAAACCTTAATTTGAGAGAAATCAAAATAAAATATGAAAAATGAGACAAATCAAAAATAAAATAAGTAAACTTTTAACACGTAGCATGAAAATCTCGGACACATGTGTTGAGAGTGGAATTTCACGCATTATAGGTCTCACTTTACATTGTTTTTGATAGAATGCAGCCATGATTTTGTGCATAATAGTGTGATTTTCATATCTTGCATAATTAAGATGCTACTAAGGTGTTTTGTTGAGTTTTGAAGGGTAAAACATGATCAAAAGTTCAAAGTTGGAATGAAGAGTGAAAGTGTGAAGGAATGCTGAAAAACACGTGCACATTGAATAATTTTTCTGTATTTGTGTAGAAGCCCAAATTGTTCATGTGATATATGGTTGGAAAGCCACGGAAGAGAGGATTGTTTTGACGTAAAAATCACTCAAATCAGAGTTCGTATGAGGAAGTTATGCTCAAAACGGTGAGATCGCGCAGCTGAAGACGGGAATTTCTGAAAATTTTCGAAAATTAGCCCATCTTTCCTATTTCTTGGAGCACAATTAATTTCCTTATCGCATTCCCTTCTCATACCTATATATATCTCACATCATATACCTCACATCATTATTCATGAGAGACACTAGCCTCCACAAATGGATCACTCCTATCCATCATCTACCATCATCCATATCCATCCCATCATATATTCACACCGAAGGAGATTCGAGGGCTATTCAAGAGAGAGATCAGTCAATCAGAGAGACGGAGAAGGAAAGCGGAATAACCCGACACTAGGGTTTTTCTATTCTTTTCTTTTATTTTCGTTTGTCAAGACTTTTGATATGAATTGCATAGCCATGAGTGTTGTTTGTAACCTCATGGGCTAATTTTTTATACAGTTCTAGGGTTTGATGGTTAGATTGAATTGATTTGGAGACCTAGGGTTCTGATTTTACTTAATTTATTCAGACTTGCTTATCTGTTTCGTAACGTCTTCATAATATTTTCATGACATCCGCTATAATGCTTGATTTATTATGTTAGCTTGTGTGCATAGATGATTGGTATTGTCTATCTGTTAGGGATTGAAGTAGTTCCTCTATAAACACTTTAATTCCATGAATTGGTAAATCAGATACTTGAATTGTTTAGTGGAACAATGCAATTAAACATTCAAGTATGAAGTGAATAAAACCTTGTTGTAATTTCTGAGAATATCTTGTTAGTCGAACTTACCATTCGGAGGTATTGTTGTTTGCTTTGATTAGTATCTAGGAATGAGGATTTGTAATATTCGCGCACCTTAGGAAATAAATCAGAATATATTGTTAGCTTAAAATTGAATCATATCTGGTGGGTTATATTTTCATGGATGCTGCATGAATAATCAATTGGAAGTATAGGAATTCGAATTAATTGGTCTATATCTGATACCTTAGAACTGTTGTTTATCCCTTGATTAGAACTTGTTTATTTTTATTACTTTTAATAATTTAGTTATTTAATATTTCAGTGCTTTAGTTAATTAAATTCAAAACTTCGGTAAATTGGTTACAAAATTCTGATTAGTTAGTAATTTATATTAAATAAATAATTAACTGTCTCAGTGGGATCGATAATTTAACTTGAATATTTGTCGCTACAATTGACATCCTTATACTTGAGGATTTAATTGGGGTGCGCAAAATACGCTTATCAACATGAAATCGAGCTTTACCTGGATTAAGAATCTCCGTGGACGTTGAGTTTGCACAAGCCACGTGGACCAAAGAGTTATTACATTCGGCACAGTACGTGGTAGACCCCACTCTTGGGAAGACGCCATGCCCTACTGCAAATTGAGCACCGCTCTGGCGCCAATCTTGGGTACAGTGAAAATTGCTTGATCAAATCAACAAGACTGCGTTCATCACAACATTTGGTAAAACAGTGCACTTCTCATGTATCCAAAAATTGCATTCTTCATGCTGGCAGTGGAAGAAGAAACCATTCTCTTTCTCCCCACAACCACTGCACAGACAAACCCTTTCATTACAAAAGGGCCCACGAGTGGGTGAGACTCGTGGCTCATGTGTGTGGTCCTGATCTTCACTGGCTTTGCAGCCACTGGATGGACTTGGAACTCACAATGAGAGAGTAGTTGCTACATCTGTAGTTGAACGAGGTGGAATTGCTTCCACCTCGTTCAAGTACTTGGGTGTCGTTGTGAAGGCCATATTTCTTCCGGCATTAGAGCGCATGTCTCGTGCAGGAAGAAGTTGCAACCAGTGGTGCAACAGAAGGAGGAGCTACGCAGAATGGGCAACCCGCAAATGGTGCACCGGTGGGGCTTCGGATCCTCTTCATCATCCACTTTGAACACCCTCAATGGATGCTCGTGACTCAAGTGATTAATGCACTCCTCCATGTTGGAAATAATTGTGTGTGTATCGAAATTACTCTATATCAATATGTGTAGAATGGAAGTCTAAGAGGGATATGGGATCTCATCTTACTCCACTTACTATCAATTATATAGGCATATTGTGGAAAGCATATATAATTCTTAATCAACGGGGCTAGTAATGAATATTCTAAAGTGTTAAAAAAAAAACTCTCAACTCATCGTTTACTCAACTTAATTATTCCCTCCGTACTAGGATCGTTCACTCTTTCCTCATTTGTTCGCCTCACATAATTGTTTACCCCTAAAAGGAAATATCATTCTAATTTAATACCTCAAAAGTATCCATTAATTTAAAAAATGCATCCCTTCTTTCCACAAAGAATATACATTATACTTATATTTATTACCTAAAAATAACACATTATCCCTAAAAGTTATTAAAATTAGTTAAAAAGTATTTTTCTTTTAATATCCATGATACAGTAAACATGAACCATTTTCTGGGACGGAGAGAGTATATTAAACTCTTCTCAACAATTACTTTGCATAATTAGTCATTTCGTCACCCATTTACTTATGCTATAGTGTTTAAAATAAAAATCGTCACATACAAATTTACTTTATTCAAAATAGTCTCAATATACTTATGTAATTTCTTCGAAATAATCAATTTTACTTAAAAATGTTCCATTTTTATAATTCAGTGTGGTTTTATACTCTCTCCATAACCTGCAGTGTATTATTTGCCTTATTGAATTGTAATTAGTTTGTTGCTTATATTATCATCAATATGTGTATGTAGATCATCAAGATAAAACCATTTAAAACTTATGTTCAATTTTTATTTTATTTTTAATCTTGTTATATTTTATGTGATCTCAATTCTTATTTGCTTTGATTTCTTGTTTGATTGGCATATAATCACAAGAAAGATTATTTTGAAATTAAAGGATTGATATAATGTTCTCAGTAATTTTGGTTGGTAGAGTTTTTATAGGATGTTAAAAAAAAAGTAAAATGTAAAGTTTATTATCATGAGAAGAAGGGAGTGTATGATACATTATTCATACAACGTTTCGTGATAAAAGTAAATATTTTGTGGCTAATATGTATGATAAAAAGTTAGTAATTACATATTTAGTAAAATGTGAAAACTGTTAAAAAAATAAAAATTGTATTATTTCTTTCAGATGGTCTTGCACAAAATTTATCAGACTTTACAAAAGGTTAACGAGTGTTGAACGTTCAAATCAAGCCATAATAACTTTGATTTTTTCAAGTAAGGAATATATATTTGAAACTTTTGACTCAACTTTAATTGAGGGGTGTCCCTTTTTAAAGAGAGCAACTGACTGATAATTTTAGCATACGGTATCTACTTTCTAATAAAAAATTTACACTATTTTTGTCATATTGTTAACATTAATTTTCTTAAAAGTAGATATAAAAACTTTTTAAGTCTTGAGGATCATCTATTCCAACTTCATATTTTATTTGGTACTTCACTTGATCACATTTTTAAAAATTACTTTCAAGATTAATTACATGCTTTAAAATTTTAATGTTGTGTGAGAATGAATTAATTTGAAAAGGATATACAAATCCACCCCCTCAAATTCCTAGCTTGTGTGGAGGGATTTAAGTAAAGATGGTGACTTTATCGGTAAACCAAAATAATTATGATAAAAGGGCATAATCGTTCCATTTTATAAAGATGAAGGGTCCACTTGTAAAAAAATTATTTTAAAAACTTATTTGATCCTTGTGGGCTAAAGTTTAGGGACTAATGCAACAAATGACTAAATGTGTGAGTAAATTATTTGGGTGGGTTTGTTTTGGATTTAAATAGATTTAATTAATCAAATTAATAATGATAGTTAATGTTTCTTTTGGATTTTGATAATATAAATTTAAAATTTTAATATCAAATTAATGTTAAAGGGTGTTATTGACGTGAGACAACATTTAAAAGATGCAAGAGTTGATATCATTCGGTGCACGTGTATTCATATTTTTATTGATTTTTATTCAATAGTATATGTATTTTTTAATAATTGTATAACTTTTTTCATTTAATTTTTCATTAATAAAACTAATAGAAAATTCGCTAACAATATGTATAAGTTATTATTCACTGAATGTGGGTGCATAATGCACCTGGGTGCACCGAATAATTTGCCTAAGATGAAAGGATAAGTCTTGTGTGATACCGTCCCAATTTTTAAAGTTTATTAAGATAATGACTTGGTGGAGTTAGTCCACCAAATCCAAATTTTACAACCTCATTCTTTCACCTTCAATGTGTGTTTTGCTGTTTCATCTTTTTTTTTTACGGTTACTGCTGTTTGTATTTTTTTTCGTTTTATTCTTTTTTTTAAAAAAAAATTGTATATTTTTTTTTCGTTTTATTCTTTTTAATTTTTTTATTTTCCTATTTTTTATTTATTTAATTTTAGGGATACAATTATAATTTTCACCCTTATGGTATATTTAAATCTTAGAGTTTAGGGTATAATTGTAATTTTATTCTTGTGGTTTATGATATAATTTATCTCTAATGTTTAAAATATAATTGTAATTTTATCTTTTAGGGTATAATTTATCCGTATGATTTAGAATATAATAGTCATTTAAGGTATAATAAATTTAAAAATAAAATAAAAAGTAACATTAATAGAGGAAGATGAACTAATTAAGAAGTGTGAGGTTTATTAAATAAACCCTCCATCCCACGGGCCACTAGACTTTTTTTTTTTTTTCACGAAATGAAAATTTAAATTACGGAGGAGTAACGCAGGATAGGTGTTGGAGATAAAATTAAGAAACATAACCTTGTTACTAGGGAAGATTATAACTCATCAAAACGATCCGAAGTTTTACAGTAAACTCCTCCATTTATTGCTAAATCTTGAAATTGAGTTCTTAGGTCAGCAAAAGAATATGAGTGAATCAAAGAAATCAAATCCAAGTCTTTGGATAGGGTTGAAGGAATATATTTCTGAGAGTTTTCATCTGAATGATTATTCAAAAATTCTTCACCCTGAAAAGCCTTTGCCCCATTGGGATAGCTCCGTTGTGGAGGAATTCATTGCGTCTGATCCCGTCCATGGACCCACTGCAAGTCCATTTCGATATCCCTAGATTTTCGAAGTTTTTGTTATTTGTGAATCTAATATTCGTCCAATCAAATTTACGTTTTCTCTTTGCTAAATTCTTTTGCGCGAGTTGTTAGTAATTATGATGGAGAAGTTAATTGGGCTTATTTTGTTCTGTTTGTCAACCTAGGTTGTTTATGTGTTTTCTAGATCTTTTTCTTTCACCAAGGAATGGTATTTGGTTCTGATCTTTGTTGCGTTTCTTAGAAGCACTTTACTTGGAGAACTCATATTTTATTGGTGGTAATATTTGAGTATTTGTGCTATGAATTGTTTTCTTCTTTATGAATTACTTGTGTTTTGTAACATAGTTAGGGAGTGTTTGGTTCACATTGTGTTAATAATACTATGTCGGCCTAAAAATAATGGAGTTTATACACCAGTTTCACTTAAGCTGGCTTAATTTCGTTCTAAGCCCGTTAGTTGTAAGCAAGGGGACGGTGGATTAGAACTTAAGGAGGAGGTGCATGAAACTAATAAAAAATTAAGGCAATTCAATTGCTCATTCCTTGTTTATGACATTTTCAAGCTTTATTAACCCACCTAATAATTTTAATGAACCAAACATTTTCTAAGAGATAGCACTTTACCTCTTGAATGCGCCTAGTGATTTTTTACAGTAGGTGAAAATTTGATGGAATGATATGAGCTCACTGTGATATGTTTGTCACTATGTTAAGGTCCTTATACTATAATGAAAGTTATGTTTTGTTCCATATGCTGCAACTTTAAGATTGAGGTATGTTTGATAGAATTTCCATTTGTTTGGATATTTTGTTTACAGTTTTGGTAATCTTTGAATTTGTGACTCCTCATGTTGTGGAATTGGATTAATGACCATTTGTTATAACCTCTATATCTAGGGCATGTTTATTAGGCTTTCTGGACATTGATATAGCTATAGCTCTATCAAATAGTTTTCCATATAAGTTACTGTTTCCTTTACTTGGTTGAAGAAAGTGGAGTGTGGTTCTCTTTCTAATATTTTTTATCTTCAAGGGCTTGATGCGTAAATTTTCCCTCTTTTT
Organism: Pogostemon cablin; assembly: GCA_023678885.1. Taxonomy (NCBI): domain Eukaryota; kingdom Viridiplantae; phylum Streptophyta; class Magnoliopsida; order Lamiales; family Lamiaceae; genus Pogostemon; species Pogostemon cablin. Next base: position 25,874,706 of record CM042964.1, on the reverse strand, counting down.
AATACAATAATAATAATGCCATCTCTTCTTATATTTCAGCTAAAGACTGCTAGGGAAGCAGCTAAGTTTGGTGTTGTAGGAGCTGCTCTAGGAGCAGTGGTAACTGGGGGAAATGCTTGGAGGTGGTCAAAAAGTCTTCATGGTATGTTATGGATTTACGTCCTTCAACTGGCTTTCTTACTTTTGGCTTTTCTTGTTGCATCGTAATTATACAGTGTTTGGAGTTTAGTTAGTATTTTTCTTCACGATGTATTATATTGTAGAATAGAGCATGCCTTTTTTGGTTACTTTTAAGCATGCATATGCCTATATTGCTTTTGATTAACATTGGATAGATTGCCTCATTGGCATATATTCTTTTCTGATGGATTGTATATTTGTGGGATAGATATGGAGATGACCATCTAATTCTTCTCCCGGAGTTTTCATAGAAACACTAATCTAATCACAATCTACGGCTTTCTTTACAAAGATACTACGTTGTCTCTCATGTGAGAAAGCTGCCCTTTATGTTATTGGTAGTACTAGTGCATATGATAATTTCATGAGACTTACACTGGCAGGATGATAACTCATATGGTAGTTGTGGGGATTTTGTAAATGTTATGGTGACTTATGTGGAAATGAACAAGGATTGTAATATTTTCTTTTTGAAGGAGTCTTCTGTGATCCAGTGTGTGTGGATCTTAGATCAGTGCACTTCAGTTCTACCATTAATTTGAATAAAATGTCAATTAAACTCTATATATAAAGTATTAAATCCTAAAAACAAAGGTTAAGCCCTATGTGTGAACATGATCTTATGCAAGTGAATAATTGAATGAAACCATCCATTGAATGAAACCATCCACCGACCCTTGTGTGTTTGAGATAGGTACTGGTAACTGTTCTTTTTGGCTTCATTCTTTAATTTAGTACATCATTTTTTTCCCAAGAGCATGAGACATTCCTTTGTCTCTCCCTTTACTTTTGCATGGAAAAGATCGCCACACGATATGCTTAAAGTTGTGTGATGATGTATGCTTCTTTGTACAATATGGCTGTGGGAGAGGAAAGTATTCTAAAAGAGATTTTTTGCTGAGATGCTGTTCTTACAAGAATATAATACGTAAACGACTAATTATAGATATGATCCACATAACAAACTGTATTCATTTGGTAGGTGCTGCATTGTCTTTTGCTTTTGGAGGTGTAGTTGGCTTCACTTTGGGAGCTGAAGTTGCTAACCACAAGTACCAGTTATCGAAGCTGGATACGCTGGAAGCACAGACTAAATTCTTCGAGTGGTTGCAAAAGAGAGCATAACAAGAAGTCTTGATTTTGGCTTTTCCCTTAACCTCAGCTTGAGCATTAATAATAGAGAGGTGCTTGGGAACTCTACTACTTTTGTTGTCCAACAAGATTGAAATGAATTTATCCCTATGCGATTCTTCCCTGCAAGCTACTTCTCTTGATTTTTCCTAGCTTTATAATGTCGAAGGGTGATCGTTTCCATTTTATTTGTTTTTAGTAATAATGTAGTTTATAAAAATCATGAGTGAATATATATGTTAATTAGGGAAAAAAACAAAAATAAATACCTAGATATATTTTATTAGAGTATATGATTATCATTGAATTGTGCAGAATCGATATGATTTATTTTTTTATTTAAAAAAGATATGAAATTTAGTTTTAGTTTTAATCATTAAATGAGAAGTGATGTAAATCTCTATCATGACTTAAAATTATATGGTACTCTCCATTGTCCATGACACATTTCACATTTTTTTTACTTTGTTTATTTCATAACATTTTTCACACCACAAAACTAATAAAACCAAACTACATATCAAACAACACAAATTTATCACCTAAAAAATTATTACATGCAATGAAATTATCAAAAAACACCATTCTTAAAGAAGTGGTACAATAATTGTAAAATACTTATAATATTGCTACCCCGTTGAGATTATAGGAGATTTTCTAAAATAATTAAAATTAGATGCATTAGCTAAACGAGTTGTACATTCGCTTGGAAATTCTTTGTCAATTGTAGACAATGAAATTGGATCGAAGATTGAAATGGAACATTACTACATTGACAAGTGATTGCTAATTTGCCATTGTTATGATCTTGAGCAAGTGATTGCTATTGTTTTGATCTTAAATAAGAACCCAGCACAGCACTACTCAAATTTCTTAATCAAGGATAGATCATTCAACATTTTCTCAATTGCCTCATCATCGTGGGCTCGTCCTCTAGTCTGCAAACCAAAAAAGAATGCCTCGTTAACAATGTTTTTGTCAAGTCACCTGCAATACACTACTGAGGCATAGAGATGCTAAAAAGAGAGACGACGCAGAGAGAGAGCACATATCTAATCTACGAAAAATTCCAGGGCTGCTTAAAATTTGGACTATGCAAGTCCCAACTGAACCTAATCAAAATGATGTTAATTTATTTAACAGAACAAGTACCAGGATGGCAGGATCTACCTAGAGAGAATAGTATTTTCGGCTGATTATTTGGATTCTAAAGTTGAATAACAATGGCATGGGCTCATGGTTGGATCTTTCAGGCATGATTATTCCCTGGTTCAGGTTTCTAAAATGTATTTTATTACACATTCAATGTGTGGGAGAAATACCTTGATGGACGGAACCATGGCTATAGCTTCTTCCACTGTTTCTGGACAAAGGTTTCCGAGCACACAAAGCTGTAGTAGAATGCGCATAAAAGTTATTTTTCAGGGTTAATCAGTTGACATAAAGCAGATTCACTGGAAATTTCAAAGTTACCTCGAATTCAGCTAACTGATATCTGCTGAGAATTCTGAAGCTTGAGTTAAGATAACAGCATGTTATGAAGGATGTTAACACGAGACAACACTAAAGTCGAAGCCGACAACACACGTAATCAAGACAACCAAAAATATCAATTTAAAGCTGTTGTAACATGCATCTCAATTCAAGACTTTCATGGCTCATAAATACATAACCAATGAAAGTAATAAGTTGGCGTAGAGCAAGCTAAGCAAATCGCAAATAGTTAATATGAATGGTTATGTTCAGTGTTCGGGGTGTTTTGTAAGAGAAAGTTGAGAGCTTCTTTAGATTAAAATGGAATTATCCAGGCACAAAAGCTGGAATATACCATGAGCAAAAAAGTTCTATTTTCAATCACATTACGTGCTTGAAGTAGGAGAACATCATTTCACTTCTCATTTTTTTGCATTATTATCCAAATATATTCTGAAAAAGCCATAAAAATCTTATATTCGTTTTTGTAAAGGATACTCTCTAACTTGTCTGACAGCATCAGGATTCTTATATCGACTGAAGCGCTTCACGTATTGGAGAGATTTCTCAAACACCCTGGAAATGAGAGAAAATCATAATCTAGCAACACATCATAATTCATAGGCTCATAAGCATAGCCAATCATTCATTATACATGATTGGTTTAGAATTGTACATAATTGTTCCTAATAATTTTATTAAACACCCAAGACATTACAGGTAGTACCAATATGAACAAAACATGCTAAATAAAAAGCAAGTTCAAAGGACAATGGCATAGCTACTTTAAGTTACAAGTTCTATTTAGCACCAACACTTGCAGATCCTGAAAAACTAGTGTAAAACTCTCAAAACTGAGATCCCACAAGGTATGCAAAATCAATAAAATATCATCAAAAGAGTATGAATATACTTACTGAGACATTTGATTCATCGGGTCATCAGCCATCTGCTGAAGCTGTTCATACTTGTGTTCAAGGATTAAGGCAACTTCACAATTCATAAGACACTTGGCCTTCAAAAACTCTGAATAGAGTTCAAAAATAGCACATAAGTTTTCATCTCAAGACTAGAACCACATGTATACAAAGCAAAACAGAAACAGACCACATATACTTTAAACTAATACAATTTCAAGACATACTAGGACATGGGTATGAATATATATCAGTAAAAGAGTTAGTCTTGTGTACAGAGGATGCACCCATATACCCAAATTCAATTGAAGATATAAACTTAAAAAGACCATAAGGCCTTAAAGATTACTATTAAACCCTAAAAACAAAGCTTAATCCTTTAAGGTAAATGAGTAAATAAAGACTCAGAAGAAATATAAACGTAAAAATACAATAAAAACCTAAGATAAAAGAGTAGATGACTCCAATATGATCACTTAAGTATCCAAAATTTCCTTAATTGTGACCAAGATTTATGCTTCCATGAATTCAAGATCTTTACAAGTGATCTAAAGTGTCAGAGCTGCATTCAACGTGATAGCTACAAGGAAGCATCAAACATAATTCACCAAAAGAGATTAAAAAATAAATTAAACTAGAAACGACATTCACTTCAACCTAACAATATAATACTACCTCCATCCTGATCCCATCTTCTTCTCACACTTTTTGGAGAGTAAAGCGTGTGAAAAGATGGATATAATACATATCTAGGGCAGTGGAGATTACAAGTACAAACAATTCAATAAAAAAAAAAAACACTCAATTAGCGGACTTATACATAGAGACTTAAAGCAACTCACTCAAATCATCCGGCCCCAATTGAGAAAAAAACAAAAAAAAATCTTGTTTCCCACAAGAAATCATCCCCAAAGATCGATTAGGGGGTTAGAAAATAAATATTCCGAAATAACATAAGAGTGATGGAGATTACCATCGGGGATTTTGAGCTCCGCAGCGTTTTCCTCTTCTTCTGCCGACATCGTTAACAAGATTCGACGTACGTATTTGGAGCTTCAGAATCAAGAGCGGAAGAAATTAGAGTTATTCTTTACCGGCCCACAGTTTAATTTGTTGCAATATTCATTCCTTTTCATCTTTTGCCTTTAATATATTTTTATATCTAATAACTAAAGATGTTAGTATGGGCTATGCAGGACCGTGCGGGCTCGGCCCATTCAATTTGATAAGGGTGGAGTTAAGTTTGTACAAATAATGACCCTTTAATTACATAATTTTTTTTTAAACTCAAATCGATTAGCTCGTGACCCTATAAAATTAACACACGGAAAAAAAGAGCCATCCCTGTTACTCGATTAATTTTTTTAATATAAATAAATAGTCAATAATATATTAATTATTAATAATATAATAGGTGGTCAAACACCCAAGTCACCACACCATGCACAGGACGAGATCTGTCCTGCCAAGGTTCTCCATACCAAAGCTGAGGTCTGTCCTGCCGAGGTCCAAGGTCATTCCGCCGAGCTCTGTCCTGCCAAAGTTCGAGGTCTTCTGGCCGAGTCAAGGTTTGTCTTGCCGAAGTTGAGCTCTGTCCTGCCGAGCTCTCTTTGTCGAAGCCGAGTTTTGTCCTACCAAGATCTGTCCTACTGAGCTCCCAATGCCAAAGCTGAGGTCTGTCCTGCGGAGCTCCCCATGCCAGAGCTAAGCTCTGTCCGAGCTCTCCATGCCAAAGCTGAGCTTTGTCTTGCCGAGCTCTCCTTACGAAAGCTGAGCTCTATCATGTCGATATCTTCCTGTTAAGGTCTGCCCAATTGAGGTCTCCTAGAGTTGGAGTCCTTAGGATGCTGCCCAATCGAGGTCTCCTAGATGGCTAGTAGATGACCTATCAAATCAAATGTCACCTCCTTGTCAGATTTTCCCACTTCTCAATGTATAGCGACAGACTTTCCCATCTCCCAAAGCAAACTTTCACAAGCATAGTGCATTTAATGCCCGCGGACTACGAGTTTAGAGCATTTATTGCTATAATAGTAGACTCACCTAACCTATATAACAGGGGGCTCTCCCCCAATGTAATGGACGCCTCTTCATCCTCACCACATTTGCATCCCCGTCTTCACCATCCTCTGTGTAAAATTTTTAAGGGGATGCCTAGATTGATGTGTGATTTTTATTTAAGGTCAAAGGATGGAAGGAGTATTTGAAGCTATTCGACGAATATTAGTCCATGTACATAACATGTATCTTATGATCTTTTATGTCACGCTAGATAAGTAGTACGATCTCTCCGTTCTACAGAAGTTGTGACACTTTCCTTTTTGAATTGTCACACAAAAGTTGTGACATTTTCTTTTTAAGCATATATGACCCACACAAAAATATTACTATATTCACATGGGTACACACACCCCACACACATCACTAATACACATACACACTACATATTAAAATATTATATTCCCAACTCACTTTCCATTAAATATTATACTCTTTAATCTTCGTGCAAAAAAATGTTACAACCTTAATGTTTCGAAGGGAGTAATTGATATGCATATGAATGTTCAATAGATTATTACAATAATTAGGCAGTGCGTGATTGTCTTATATTTGAGTTTTGTGAGATGCATTCTCGGAGACCGGAATAGTATTTAGAGGGCCGTAACAGTACAAAATGATTATATATATATCTTATACATACTAATTGCGAATACGCGGCTATAAATAACTTTTTAAAAATATGAGGTGTCGCGACGGGGTTAATTGTCGTATATTTTTTTTATTTTAATATTACATATATAATCTTTCTACTTTTAATTTTATTATTATTATTATTCATGTATATCTTTAAATCATGTATATCTATAAATTAAATACTACTTTAATCATATTTTTTTATTAGTTAGGAATAGATAATCAACAAAATATATCAAACTTATTATATATATATATATATATATATATATATATATATATATATATATATATATATATATATATATATATATATATATATATATATATATATATATTATTCATGTATATTTTCAAATTAAACACAACCTTTAATCATATTTTTTTATTGGTTAGTAATACTACTTTTATATTTATATTTATTTTTATTTTTATTATTATCATTATTATTATTCATGTATATATTTAAATTATGTATATCTATAAATTAAATATCATCTTCAATTATATTTTTTGATTGGTCATAATAATTCATACGCGTATTACGCGGGAATGTGTACTCGTATATATATATATATATATATATATATATATATATATATATATATATATATATATATATATTACATTTTTATTTTTTATTTTTGAAATCTCATGGGTAAGTATCTACTGTCCCTGGTGTGTCTTTGTCTCAACGGATAAAAAATAATAACTTTTAAATAAAATGTTAATACTTGGTTTATGAAAAATGTGATAATTATTTAATAAATTACTTTATAAATAATAATAGTATAAATAAAAAATAATAATATATAGTATAAAATTTAAATAGAAAAATGATAATTAATTTTCATAACAGTAATAATAAAACTGTCCCATCATTAATAGGGATGACAATGGGCCGGGATGGGGCGGGTATCTAGGTGCCCTGCCCCGTGCCCCGCTACGGGTCGGCTATTGAAGGCACATGCCCCGGCTCTATGCGAGGCGGGTCCGCCCCGCCCCGCCCCATTTTTTTTATAAATCATAATACATTCAAATAGAAAATGTTAAATTAAAATAAAATGAATTAAATTTAAATTTTAAATTAAATAATTAAACTTTATTTTCATTTTTATATTTTTTATTACATTATATATTTAATGATATATATAATATTGTATTAAAATATTTTGTAATAGTTATATATAATTACTTTGTTTTTTTATTTAAATTAAATAAAAATATATGTATAATATTTAATATATATCAATAAATTATACTATATAATAAATATTTTAAATAAAATTTTTTAATATTTAAGCACGGGGCGGGCCGCCCTAGGACCCAGACCCGATCTGGCCATGTACGGGGCGGGCACGGGTCGGGCCAAATTGACATCCCTAATCATTAACCGTCTCGCTTAGTGGTTGCTCTAATAATTAATGTAGTCAAATACCATAAAGCATGCATGCATGCATGAATTAGTCAAAAATGGGGATTAGGGTAGGGTAGAGTATGTAATGAGATGTTCTGATATTTTGTTATTACATTTCCTTATATAATATATATTGGATGGCTAACATGTGTGCAAGGAAAATTTCATTCTCCTCTCATAGGATATACTCTCTCCGTCACACCCAAAGGGTAGTTTTTGCTTTTTGCACGTGGATTAAGTAATATTATTATTTAATGTGTAGTAGGTAGTTGTATTAGTGGGAGTGTGGGCCCCATATTTTAATTGTATTATTGGGTGTGTGTGAATGTCATGTGTGTAAAAAAAGAAAGAGGACCCTTTGTGTGGGACGCCCAAAATAGAAAAAATGAACCTTTTGAGGGAATACTATTTTGTTATTACATTTTCTATTATAGGTGTTGGATGATACAACTTTACGTGAAAGGAAAATTTCAACCTCGTCCCATAGAGTGATATTTTCCAAAACTTTGAGATTTGTTTTTTTAGAATATATTTATGTATCATTCTTTTAATTAACGGTTCACCCCGCATTATGTAAACCAAAATGTGCATAACAGAATATGCAGAACGGTAATGAATAGCAAGAACTGATCTATCCATATATAAACAATGGTTGCTAAGCCTCCAACATGTATGTTTCCCACCCCATAATTAAATCAGGTACCCACCATTGTCCAAACTCACATTTGTCCTCCAATTAAAGCACCCATATTCTTATCCACCCCACACCACAATCTTCTACATCGTACTCGACCTATACATACATACATACATATATATCATCATAAACACAATATATATTGATAACAATAGATGAATATATGGGGTGTTACACACGTGGATTATGATCATTGGAGGCTAGGTAGTGATCATAATGTGTTGCATATGAGCTGGAAGCAGTTGAAGTTGTTACAAACTTAAACAACACTAGTGGTGAAAACTGCCAAATTGGTACAGTGGTGAACAACCGACTTTGGAGCAATTTTTGGGAAGTTTATCTAGTTACTTGTGACCGGCTAGATGGCTGCATCTCTTCTATGAAGTAAGGGCTTTCTAGAGGATACTTGACCGGATCAATGGCTACAAAATAATGAACTAGAATGCACTTCAACACAACCAAACTAACCAAAATCAAACCAATACTCATGAGAAATTTTTTTAACATTTATCCCATTTTTCAAGAAGATCTCTCAATCATCATAATAAGCACACTCAAGTGGTGAGTCACACCACGCACTCTAGCCTCAAACTTAAATCGAAACAAGAGTTGAGAATTAAGATTGCAACAAGTAGTGAGACTTACCCTTGTAGTTTCCAACAATGAGCTTCTTGTAGAGAAGTATATGCATCACAAAAATTTAAGATACGCCCACCATGCAATATAACCCTCCAAACTTAAATTGAAACACGAGTTGAAATTTAAGTTTGCAACAAGTAGTGCGACGTTCCTTCACACTTCAAATCAGGCACTTCTCGTATCTCCAATACGCATTCTCCTCAATGAGTACAATCAACCTATATGTCAAAAATGCAAGAAAACTAAATAAAAACAATTAAATGAAAGCAATAAAGAAACGATGGGTTGCCTCCCATCCAGCGCTAAGTTTAACGTCTTCAAGCCAGACGGAACATGGAGAACTCATCAAAATGGCCAAGGATATCGTTCGTTCTTGCTATCAAATTTTAATCTTTGTGCTTCTTCCTCTGTTAGACATTTGTGGCAAGTAACGACCTCAGTAGCCTCCTTTAAGATTGGCTTTAAAAACTCAACTCGTTTGAGCTTGCATTCCATTTACCTCTCCTTTCGTGACCACCACTTATTCCTTCTTATCAAATATGTTCCCAACATCTCTTCAAGCTCTCTTTTGTACCTAAGGCATTGAGAAGAATCAATAGGTAATACAAAGTCAATATAAACAATATTTTGAAATTCAATGCAACTTGAAGAGTTAAAAGGTTTAGAAATGCTCATTTCACTCTTCAAGCCATCATCAAGTGCTTCTAGACTTTGTTCCTTTTCATCAAATTCATTTGCCTCAATAGGCTCTTCAAACATCTCTTTTGATTCATCATCTTTACTTGAATTTTCCTCCTCTAAACTTCCTTCTACCTTGTCTTCCTTATCCTCAATAAGCTTTTCATGTCTTGAGTCTTCATCCCCCGAACACTCTTCTACCTCCAACTCTTCTTCAATCTTTTCATCAAAATTCTTCATTTCTTGAAGAGTGTTCTGTTCACTTATCATTTGACTCATTTGACGTTCAAGAGCCTCAAATCTCCTCTCATTTTCCTCATCTTCTTTCTTTCTTCATTAATCTCATACATCATTTCCATGAGTTGTCAAATTCGATCTTCTACGGATGACTTTATCTCTTCACTCGGTGGTTGTCAACTTTGTTCTTAGAGATAATTCCCTTGATTTTGAAAATTACTTCCTTGCATATAAAACATATCCTCTACTTGAGAACTTGACATCATCCACTCTTGTTGCACCGTAGGATATGAAGTTGACATACTTTGAAGATCTTGAGTCTCATAACTAGGAAGACATGGTTGAAAACTTTGCCTTGTATCACTTCCACTAGCATATCTTCTAAACAACTCCATTAAGGAATTATTTTCGGATAAAAATATAAATGGAGGAACCTGGTTGTTGGAACTTGGTATGGAATAAGTGTATGTTTGATAAGGTTGGAACGCATTTCCATAGTAAGCACTTTGTCATTCCTCATAACTCCCATTGTTGTAGCATTGAGAGTTTGCTTGACTCATTTGACAATTATACCCGTAGTTGCTCTCATTCATATAGCCAATTGATTGTTGTGGTGGAACCAAACCAAATAGATTTCCATAATTTCCTCCCAAGTATTAGTTCCAACAATCCATGTCCATAGTTCCAACAATCCATGTCCATACTCTTCTTTTCAAAGCTTGCTACAACTTCCTTCACTTTCTATTTTTTGTTGCTCCTTCTGTTCTTTTATCAAGGTTGGTGTACCTATCAAGAAGAACAAGTTAGAACAAGATTTTTCAAAGCAAATATATATTCAAAAATAAAAAAATGTCCTAAGTAAAGCTAACAAATTCAAACACGTTACACCGAAGCCTTTCTCCCCTGCAACGGCGCCATGAACTTAGTCTCAATTTTAGTACAAATTGATAGCAAGCATACTCTATCGTTGTGTGTAGACGTGGTGACCAAATGAAAATTTTATAATATCGAACCCAATGGAGAAAGTGATGTATCCGTATTTGAAATATGTTTCACTCTAGAAAGACTAATCAATAAAGGGGAGGTTTAATTACAATATAATTAACAACTAGGAAAGCAATTAAAGATAAAAAATGTACATATGAGATGGATGATGGGTGAAGGTGAGCAATCTAAGAGTATGTAAGGCAAGCAATATAATGGAAAAGACTCATGTAGATTCACACACACACATGCATTGAAGGTCATCATGTTATGATATTAAGGGCAATCACTTATGTACCCCTAATCCCTATTACCAAGGCAATTAGGTTCTCAAATCTTTTACAAGTTTAAATCTCCTAGGATTGTGTCTTACTCTCAATTCCCATGAAGGTATTATGATTATAAGTTGGGTTCCCCTCACTAGTTCATCACTAATATCCTACCATGATGTTCTATGCATAAGAAGGGTATTTCTTACATCCCCTCATACTAACTAAGTCATCTTATGCAATCAATTATTTAATTAAATCACTAAACATAATATTGGAATGATCATCCTAACACTATGAATAGAAAATTTAACCACACAAATCATACACGAAATGAGAATAAGCATTCATAATAGAAAATATTCATACAATCAATTCATCGAACATGTGGTGTGCAAAATCTACATTATCCTTCACCAATCATATTGCTAGCCTCACATGAGGACTAGCCGCTACAAATCATAATAAATTTAATATAATCCATGACTTGCTCCACTTGAGCTAAATAATGAAGAAAATAAAAAATTAAAGGTTGAGAAGCCTCCCTTTCAAACTTGGCCAACTCTTCCTTCGACATTCTCAAATCTTCACTTCTTGATGTTCTTCCCTTCTTAGATTGGTGGATTGGTGGAATAGATGATGAATATGAGGAAATCAAGAGAAATAGATGGATGGATTGAAGGATAGAGGGATGAGATGGAATATGGAGGTGCAAAATGGGTAAAGTGGTGTGTGATGTGTGTGGGCAGCCAAAACCCTCGATTTTCTGGTGTAAATGGTGTAATTGGGGGTATTTATACCCCCTTGGAAAATCTGGAAATCGCACTTGAATTTCTGCAGAATTACATAAAAACACGGTTGTGTTTTTATGTATTTGCCCGTGTTTTCCTGCATCAGCACTTTTTCAGCCCGAAACGGGATTTTTCACATAAGTGCAAGAAAACACGGGCGTGTTTTCCTGTATCTGCCCGTGTTTTCTTTCAATTTTTAGCTCTATGTACATTTCTTCACTCTGCAAGAAAACACGATCATAACATAAAAACTCGATCGTGTTTTTATGTCATTTTGCCAATTTTTTGATTTTCTTCACCGTTTCAGCTCCCGTCTCCATTTTTGCTCCGTTTTTATCTATTTTTCATACGTTTAAGCTCATTCTCACACATTTCTATAAAAACACAAAATACAACCAAATAGTATACAAATATGGATAAAATAATACGAAAATACACATAAAAAGACACTAAAATTTAGGTTAAAATAGCGACGATCACTTATGGAGCAAGAAGAGTCGAGGATGCCTAACCATCAAGTAGGAGATGTTTCTTTCATGGGAGTAGATGATTTCCAAGGAAATTTTCTAAGCAACTATGAAAGAAGTTTTCAAGGGAATTATCCACCAATTCAAGGATGGAATATTGACAACCAAGAGGGAGGAGACTTTCAACAAGTTGAGGAAGAAAAATCATCTACAGAAGTCTTGATTGAGATGATGGAAGCAAGCCTTGAGAAGGACAAGAAAAGAAACGAGGCAACTGAGAAGAGGTTAGAAGCTTTGAAGCATCAAGTAAGCCAAATTGTAAGTGTTTTAACCAATTTTCAACAAGTTGAAAAACTTGAAGAGGAGAGCAAAGTTGAAGAAGAGTTGGAGAAAGAAGAGAATTTGGGAGATGAAGAATCAAAGGAGGTATTTGAAGAGCCTATTGAGGCGAATGATGTTGATGAAGAGGAACAAAGTCGAGAAGCAAATGACGATGACTTGAAGAGTGAAATGAGCATTTCTAAATCTTTAAACTCTTTAAGTTGCTTTGAATTTCATAATATTGTTTACATTGACTTTGTCTTATCCATTGATTCTTCTCATATTCTTATAAACAAAAGAGAACTCGAAGAGATGTTGCGAGTTTACATGAAAAGAAGAAATAAGTGGTGTTCAAAAATGGAAAGGACAATAGAGTGTAAGCTCAAGAGAGTCAAAATTTTAAATCCATGCTCGAAGGATGCAACGGAGGTCATCACTTGCAACAAGTGCCTATTAGAGGAAGAAGCACAACAGTTAAAATTAGATGGCAAGGATGAAAGATATCCGTGGCCATTCCGATGAGTTCTCCATATTCCGTCTGGCTTGAAGACGTTAAACTTAGCGCTAGATGGGAGGCAACCCATCGTTATCTTTATTGCTTTATTTATTGCTTTCAATAATGATGGATTTGATTTTGTTTTGCAATTTTGGTTTGTAGGTTGATTGTGCTCGTGAGGAAGATGCGTATTGGAGATACGAGAAGTGCTTGGTTTGAAGTGTATAGGTAAGTCACACCTTTTTTTTGCAAACTTAACTCGAAACTCTTGTTTCAATTTAAGTTTGGGGAGATATGACGTGGTGTGACATACTTTTTTTTGAAGGAATATACTTTTCGTATTTTTGGGGCAATTTTAATATTTTTCTCATTAGTTTGGGATTGATTTTGATCCGATTGGTTGTGTTGAAGTGCATGATAGTCCATATTTTTAATGATATTATTCAGCTAATGGTTTTGTTGAGTTGTTGAGCATGAATGAAGTGTAGTGGAAGCACTAATTGAACCCGGAGATCAAGTCAAGATTCGTTGTGTATTCAATCCGGAAGTTCATGCAAACCATTTCCACTACCAAATGCCTATTGAGAGAATTCACTATATACTTTACCACTTCTATTTGCTTGACATGTTTTAATGTTGATTTGGATTGATGTGATTAGCATGTCACTTCATATGTTATGTTTTTGGGAGGTTTCCTTTTCAATCAAGGTTGGGATGTTTATGAGCCTAATTGATCATGGATGATATGAATGTGTGCTTCATTGTCTAATTATGGATGGTTTTAGTCTTGCATGTTATGTGTTTTTGTATTATTTGTTGTTTGGTGAGTCTTTTCTTATGTGTTTTGTGTGATTTTTTTTATTTTTGTCTTGGTATGTTTGGTGGTTTGTTTAGGGAGGTCGTGAGTCGTTTTTGAATATGAGTAAAGTTATGTTGTGGTGATAAGTGATAACAAATTATGATTAAGAATATCTACAATTTCGAATTGTGACATGTTCTATTTAACTTGTTCAATTTTGAGATGAATTGTGGTGTAATAAGTTTCTTAAGGTCCGAGCACAAGCTTCTGAGAATTTGAGTCTAAACTGTGCATACATGATATTTCTTCATGAGTGGATTGATTGTGTTTGATAAGCTAGAACTTGCTCAAGGACTATGAGATCGAGCCCGATTAGTGGAGATTAGTGAAATGATTTAAGGTCATTCTTGTTATTTATAGTCATTGTCATATATTCCCTACCTTGAACATCATCTCTAGTCAACCACATTGAGCCTATAAGCCTATTTATTGTGATATAAGCACATTACAAACCTTGATTACCCACGTGAGCCTTATATATTTACCCTTTTGTGTGAGTGATTAAGGAGATGTGACTTAGAAAGGTTTGATGAGAGAGTAAAAGAAAAAAAGAAAATGGTAATCAAGTAAGAAAAAAGAATGAAAAGAGCAAAAATAAGAATGTGCATGCAACCTTAATACAAGAGAAGGAGCAAAACAACAACAAGATGCTCAATAAAATAAAAGTTTAAAGAAGGAAGCATGCTGTAACAACAAATTTTGTATTTATAGTAAAATAAATGCAAAACTGGGTACAAAGATAATTTCTTGATGGATTTGATTTGAAGAAGATGTAAGCAGGTTACAATCTCAATCAATCCTCTGATTCTTCTCTCGAACCAATTTACCTTTGACTTGACTTTGACTTGACTTGTATTTGTTGACTTTGATCTTCAAGTCTGCAAGATCTCCAAAGTTTCAAGCGAGGATCTTCAAGTCTGCAAGATCTCCAAAGCTTTGTTGATCTTGCAGACTTGAAGTTTTGGAGGTTTGAAGACTTAAAGTTTTATTGTTCTTGAAGACTTGAAGCTTTGGAGACTTGAAGACTTGAAGCTTTGAAGATCTTGAAGACTTGAAGATCCTTGCTTGAAACTTTGAAGATTTGAAGGCCGCTTGAAGACTCGAAGATCGCTTGAAGCTTTAGAGGCTTGAAGCTTTGAAGACTCTAAGACTTGAAGCTTTGAAAATCTTGAAGACTTGAAGATCCTCGCTTGGAGACTTGATGATCCTCGAAGATCGCTTGAAGACTTGAAGATCCGAAGATTACTTGAAGCTTTGTAGTCTTGAAGCTTTGAAAACTCGAAGACCGCTTGAAGGCTTGAAGATCTTCGAAGATCACTTGAAGACTTGAGCTTGAAGACTTGAAAATCCTCGTTCTTAAGATCGCATGAAGTTCTTCGTTCGTTCTTCCCTTGAAGATCTTGAGGGAGCTTTACTAGTGTACTCGATCTCTTCAAGAGCGGCGATTTGCAGCGGCGGCGATGAACACGGCGTACGACCGGCAGACCCGATCCGATCCGGCGGCTGGCAGTTGTCAGGCAGCAAGTGGCGTGCGACTTCAGCTGGCGGTGGTTGAGAATCAGCGGCGTGGCTGAGCAGCGATCGTCGATTGAGAGAAGAGTGATCGCGGCAACCGGGGAAGATTCGACCTTGCAGGGGCGGGGGCGGATGGCTTGAAGTGCGACGAGGTGGTAGCGACGGGAGATTCGGCTTCTCAAACTGACTTGGGCGTTCCAGTGACGACCGTAGGCGGCCGATGAAGATTGCGGTTCCGGCAGTGAAGTGATGACGTGGCTGGACTCATCGGCAACTTTGGCAGCAGGTGTCAAGCGGAAGATCCGGCGGCCAAAAACTCCAGTAACGAACCTGGGCGGCTGTGGGTTCGATGAGCGGCGACGATCGAGAGAGAGGTGGTCGCGGCTGAACAACGATTTGCAGCGAGCGGCCCTCGTGATTCCGGCGGTGGAGAGAACGGCTTCAGCGAGTGGCGTGGTGGTCGACGGCAGATGACGGCTCCGCGTGGCGTCGAGATGGGCTCCAGCGTGGTGGTTGGCAGGAGGGAAGGCGAGGGTTGGTGGCCGATAAAGACTGGCTCAGTGGTTCGGGCGGCGGCAACGGGCAGTGCTTCCTGGCGGCGTTGGCGGCAGGTCGCGCACGGTGATGGAGGTTCGTGAGCAGCAGATTGAATCTTGAGAAGAAAGCTGCAATTCTCGACATTTGCTGTAGAGATGATATTAATCTCTTAGCCTTTAATTTTGAATTTCTCAGGACAATTTTGACTTCATATGGCCCAATTAAATAAATTAATTTGGGGCTTACTACTTTAGTATTAAGTTGGGCCTGAATTAATGTTTGCAGGCCACATATTTTCACCATAGCTAAGCCCACGTGAATGGATCAAACTAACATCAATTAATTTAATTGCTCACTTTGATTTTTTTTTTTCTATTTCTTCACTTAACATCTTCTCCTCTTAATCTCCATCTTTATTTGATTTCCTTGTATTTTTATTTGCTGCATTCACGTTTTAGCTTTCTTTAATACTTAGCGAGATGAATTTGGTGTTGGCCTCGCCACTCGTCCTTGAGATAGAATTGACAAAGCAACCTCGAGTTTACCACTCTTCCTTGAGATGATACTTCTGCTTCTTCCTTGCACTTTATCTATTGCATGTATGCTTCAAATCTTTATTTCTCTCACAAGCTTGATAAGAATAACTTGAATCATGACTGAACTTAGTGAGCTACTAAGCTGTCTACGTACCCCTTTGCAGAGGATCAAGTCATTACGTAGTTCAAAGGGACATGATTTTGATTTGGGGGGGGTGTCGTGCACAGTTTATACTCATGCGGGCCAGGAGTGTGTCGTACACAGTTTATACTCGTGCGAACCAAGAGTGTGTCGTACACAGTTTATACTCATGCGGACCAGGAGTTTATCGTACACAGTTTATACTCGTGCGGACCAGGAGTAACATGCAGTTTAGGCTCGTGAGTCATGGAGCGTGGTGTCTTTGTATTAGTTTATGCGTAGTAGCGTTTCAAGAATTTCCCATTTATGGGGCCAATGTTCACGCCATCTTCAAATTGTGGAGGAGCATCTTCAGCATCTAACTCCTCCATTTGAGAATCTTCAAGAGCAGTGATATGGTTGTTGGAAACTATGCTTTCTCTATCATTATCATTATTGTCTTTAATAAAGACAATTGTCTGCATCTTGGCTTTCAACACCCTTCCGCATGCTACAGTCAAAATGTTTCGTCTCTTCATGTGAGAGGGAATTTGACTCCGGAGTTTGTCGAAGCTAGGAGACTTGAAATTGTTTTTCTTCCCACACTTGTTTCTCTCACAGGGTGCCTTTCAAAGACACTCCCAAGCCTTTCGAAGACAGAGCTTTTCTTGATTTTTCTTCCACCTTCATCAAACATGTCTTCTTTGGACGAAGCTTCTCCCTCTGTGATATAATTCGCATTTGCTCTTCTAATTGCTATGCGGACTGGCTTTTGAGGGACATATCCCATACCTGGCTTAACATTCTTGATAGTGTGGCCACTATTTTTTAACATTTTCTGAGTGACATTGAGCCCATGTTCAGATGGGCTGATAGTCTCTTGAGGCAACTTGTTTGTCATCGGTTTCTCCTTCGATTCATAACCAGCCTTCTTGAGAAGTTTGAAAGCTTGTGGGCCATATGAATTGGCTATTTCTATTTCAAATACTTCACCGTGCTCGACCTTTGCTCCTTCAACAGGACGTGTGAATCCTTTGAGTGGTGGAGAAGAAAGTATACTTGCATTGATTTTTGTTAAAGATAACGTCAACTCTTCCAAGGCCTCAAGCTTCTCTTTGTTCTTCTTGAGATCGGCGGATGATGTGCTTCCTTCATCCTTTATTTGTTCACTGCTCTTATCATTTTGTGTTGGGGCTTCTTCACGCTTCACTTCCTTTGTACTCTTGAAAAAATACTTAGCATCTGCAAAGTAAGCTTCAGCTTCAGTGAATGGTTTGTCATCACCGAACACAATTTTCACGTTGTTGCCTTCGCTATATTTGAAGCATTGGTATAATGTAGAAGGGATCACATCATTCTCATGCAGCCATGGGCACCCCAAGAACATGTTGTATGAAGTTTTTGCATCGATAACATGGAAGAGCACTGTGATTTCATCTAATCAATCATCAAATCAAGAACATTCGTGTCGAGAGTTCTTTGCCCTTCATGGTTAAACACTTGGATCATCAATCGTCTATGGTTGAGCTCATCTACTGGTATTTCTAACTTCTTCAACATCCTTAAGGACATGATGTTTACTGCTGAGCCTCCGTCAACAAGTATACGCTTTACTTGCTGGCCTTGCGTATAACCAGTTACGAATAGAGGTCGGTTGTGAGACTGTGATCCCAACAACATGTCTTCGTCTGTGAAGGTCACCTTCATAGAGTAAGTCTTTTCCTTAGACTCAAATTGTTCACTTTCGCTTCCCTCCCCACTCACCACATGACATGAGCTTTTATCATGAATTTCTTTTACAGAAGTGAAGTTTGCGGCTGCTTCATCCTCCAACATAATTTTCCCTTCCTTGGCCAATTGGATGATCTTTTCCTTGAAGATGAAACAATCATGAATAGGATGACTCACCAGTCTATGGTACTTCCAATATTTTGGGTCATTAGTTCGATTGGCTTCCTCTGGGCGCTTCATCTCAGGGAGTTCGATGAGTTTGTCTTTCATCAGATCATCAAATATGCCAGAAACATCAGAGTTCAGGAATGGATACTCTTTTTCTTGCATCTCCTTCAGGGTTAACCTTCTTTGCCCCCACTCTTGAGCAAGTTGCTTCCTTTTGTCTTTCTTATCATCTCCATTCTTTCGAACCTTGACAGTAGCAGCGTTTGTGGCCATTGATTTTTTGTTGGAGTCCTAGCATAAGGCTTGCCCCCCTCTCTCGGTTTCTTGTCTATCTTTGGACTTGTAAGAATCCGACAATGGTAAATGCTTGATTTCACTAGCAGCCATGCTCAATTCCATGTCATGAGCTCTCGTAGCCAATTCTTCAAAAGTCTTTGGCTGAATCCCTTTGAGTATGTAGAGTAAACTCCACTCCATCCCTTGGATGCACATTTCGATAGCAGACTCACCGGATAATCGGTCCTTGCAGTTTAAACTCAAATTTCTCCATCGATTGATATAGTCAATCAGGGGCTCTTCCTTCAATTGGCGAGTATTAGTTAGCTCAGTCATACTAACGGTTCTTCTCGTGTTGTATAAACGATTGAGAAATTCATGCTCCATTTGTGCCCAACTGTCAATGGATTCAGGCTGCAAGTCGATATACCAGTCAAAGGCATTTTCTTTAAGAGAACAAACGAATTGCCTCACCATATGGTCTTCATAAGTACCAGCATCATTGCATGTCTCAATGAAGTGTGCCACGTGCTGCCTTGGGTTTCCCTTCCCATCAAATTGTTGGAATTTGGGAGGCTGGTAACTAGCTAGCATCTTTAAGTTGTTCACTCTTTTTGTGTATGGCTTGACATAAGTGACGGTAGGCTTGGAAGTCTCCTCAAACCTTTCTTTTATTGTTTCAGGTATAATATCCTTCAGTTGATCCACTTGGAGCATTCCATCAGCCGAAAGTTGCACTCCCCTTTCAATTTGTTCTTTTTCAGTAGTTTGGTGTCTTGTGAACTCTTCCACCTCACTCTCGTCCACAACTCATTTTCCATTTGTATGGCTAGTCTCCGCGATGTTTCTTTTTTCCATCAATTGGGAGATCTTTGTGTCTTGAGCTTCTGTGTGCTTTGTAAGCCCTTTGATAGCTTTCATCATGTTTGCTAGCTGTTCATCAATAGTTGTAGTGTCTGCCATCATTACTGGAGCTGCACTTGAGTCAGATGAGGAGCTTGGAAATGAATGAGGGTGTGAGCATACAGAGTCTTCCTCACTATCCTCCTTCATGGGTGGTTGTTTTCTCAAAGCTACTTCGACTAAAGAGTTAAGATCCAGATGAGGCTTCCGACTGAGCTTTCTTTGACATACTCCTTGTGACAACAACAACATATTCATTCAATGAATCGGAGAGCTTGGAAGCAGCAGTCCTTCATACTGTGATCTTGACAGGAGTAATTTTGTATCTTCAAAGTTGTAGAGAGAAGAGATGAAAGGTAGAGATTGTCCCACCGGGCTGCCAAAATTTGTAACAACAAATTTTGTATTTATAGTAAAATAAATATAAAACTGGGTACAAAGATAATTTCTTGATGGATTTGATTTGAAGAAGATGTAAGCATGTTACAATCTCAATCAATCCTCGGATTCTTCTCTCGAACCAATTTAGCTTTAACTTGACTTTGACTTGACTTGTGTTTGTTAACTTTGACTTCTTTGACAAAGTGTATGCTGACTGTATTGACAGCGTGTGTGTTGAGCTGGATCTTTGAACGAAGCTTGTCTGAGCTCGGGTGTGTAGCCTTGAACGTTGACCCGGGGGCGCTGAACCTTTGTTCAGATTGAACATTGACTGAGAGCTTTCCACGAAGAACACTTGATCTGGGGGACTTGGAGCCTTGATCCCGGATTAGTGGTTGTTCTTGACATGAAGCTTGAAGATGCTTTGGAGATCTTAAACTTGAAGCTTTGGAGGCTTGAAGACTGAAGTTTTCTTGAAGATCTTGAGCTTGAAGCTTTGGAGGCTTGAAAACTTGAAGCTTTGTTGATCTTGCAAACTTGATGCTTTGGAGGCTTGAAGACTTGAAGTTTTGTTGATCTTGAAGACTTGAAGCTTTGGAGGCTTGAAGACTTGAAGCTTTGTTGATCTTGCAGACTTGAAGCTTTGGAGGCTTGAAGACTTGATGCTTTGGAGGCTTGAAGACTTGAAGTTTTGTTGATCTTGAAGACTTGAAGCTTTGGAGACTTGAAGACTTGAAGCTTTGAAGATCTTGAAGATCCTCGCTTGAAACTTTGAAGACTTGAAGGCCGCTTGAAGACTTGAAGATCGCTTGAAGCTTTTGAGGCTTGAAGCTTTGAGGACTCGAAGACTTGAAACTTTGAAGATCTTGAAGACTTGAAGATCCTCGCTTGGAGACTTGATGATCCTCGCTTGGAGACTTGATGATCCTCGAAGGTCGCTTGAAGACTTGAAGATCCGAAGGTCACTTGAAGCTTTGGAGGCTTGAAGCTTTGAAGACTCGAAGACTGCTTGAAGGCTTGAAGATCTTCGAAGATCACTTGAAGACTTGAAGATCCTCGAACGTTCTTCGCTTGGAGCTCCGAAGGCTTGAAGATCGCATGAAGTTCTTCGTTCGTTCTTCGCTTGAAGATCTTGAAGGAGCTTTAATCGTGTTCTCGATCTCTTCAAGAGCGTCGTCTTCGAGTGCTTGAATGGCGGAGACCCCTTTTTATAGGTGAAAAAAAGAGGTCCAGGCCACCTTTGGGCCTCACTTAACGGGCTTGGGCTCCAACTTGACTGGACCATAATCGGGCCTATTTGACTTGGGTCAGATAATTTATATGGGCTTGTTTGACTTGGATCAGATCTCATTTGACTTGAGCTTAGTTGACTTGGGTCAGACCTCATTTAATTTAAGCCCATTTAATTTATTGGGCTCAAATTATTTATTAATTTACTTTAGAAATTAATTTATTTAAATTCTAAAATAAATTAATATTTAATCAATAAAATCCACGTGTCGCTATGTGATTGGACCGTAAATTTTAATTACTTACACATGCATCATAAGAAGCTCAATCCAACGGATAATATTGATGAATAATGATTGTGATCATTAAAGAAAATAAAGGAAGAAAGAGAAGTGAAGAAGTTGGAGAAATTGGTCATCTCTTTGATTACTTACACTTGATTAGTCACTATTATCCATATTCTTTCTATCCTACCAAAGAGCATATCATTACATCCTTAATTAAAGACCTTTTTTATCACTAATTGAAATTTTGGTGGATTGTGAATATAGTCCACGAGCAAGCTTATAGCGAGTCGAGCCAATCGGTTAATGAGTGTTGTTTTACCTCAATTATTAGAGTGTTGAGTGAAATTAATATCCGTTGTGAGGTTTGGACCGAAAGGGACTATAGTACCCTTTATTCTCTTTGAATTGAACTTGTTAATTTTTCATGTCACGAGTTTAACGTTGTAGGATGACTTAGAATGATTTGTAGTTCTTGTTGCTATTGATGTGTTATTACTTGTGTTCGTTTAGTTTTTTCCTAGGTGATAATTTCTCTCCCCTTATTTTATCATTTTCATTGTTCGGGGATGCACAACACTTTAAGTTTGGGGGTGTGATGAGTGATATTTTTACCTAGATTTTAGTGTCTTTTTATGTGTGTTTTTATATTATTTTATCTGTATTTGTGTACTGTTTTGGTGGTATTTTGTGTTTTTATGGAAATGTATAAAAATGAACTTAAACGTATGATTTTCAGGTAAAAATGGAATCTAGACATGAAAAGGAAGACGTAGGAAAAAATAGAGCTCAATTCGGAGTCAAAACGAGAAAGTTATGATTAAAATGGTGTGCCACTTTGCATGACTTGTTACACTTTCAAATGTTGGACTTTTTGTCAGCTCTTTATATGGATAGAAATTCAAGAAAGAGAGGATCGCGTGAGCGCAAGAATCACTCGAATTGGATTTTGGATGTAGAAGTTATGCGCGAAACGGTGAGACTGCGCTGCTCCTACTCGACCCGTGTACCGAGCTCGACCTACCGAGATCGACCCGTGTAGCGAACACGACCCGTGTTCGATCAAAAGTCAATTTTTTTATCTTTACGTCTTCCAGAAGGTTCTAGGCCCATAAATACATCATTTGGCGTGAAAATAAGGCAGAAATCGTTCCTGGGCATGTGATTAGATTGAGAAATTCATATGTTGATTGGATTTGTTAATTTTCTATCATTGATTGTTAATTGCTTGATTTGTATTGTTGATTTGTGTGATTAATTGTCATGGGCATGTGATTAGATTGATAAATCAATTATATGTTTAGGATAGTTCATTGAATCAATTCGTCATACACTTCATGTGCATTATAAGTCTTAAAGAGATGGAGATATCCTTTAGGATTTAGAACCCTTTGAAAGAACATTCGATTTATTAGATCGAGAGGTCAATTGTTCATGTGAAGGGACTCTCTAATTGAACTTAGTACCTAGTTGGAATTGTTTGATTGAGAACCAACCTCGGAGCTAATTTAAGACCCTTGTAAGGATCTACATCATATCTATCTCGAGAGGAGTTTATGTGGAATTCGTGTTAGCCCTTAGTTATTAATCCACGACATATATGAATTCGTTATATGATATCTAGATTTTCCATGCTTTATGTATTGCTATTTTTATTCTCTATCTACTTGGCTCATTCATCCATCTTCCATTCATTTATCTCATTGTTTATCTTGTCATTTAATTGTTTAATTGTCATTTCTCGATTAATCCTACTCCTTTATGATCATCTCTATAAAACTATGACAAACACGAGATCGCTTAAACCCTAGTACCTTCCTCCCTGTGGTTCGATAAATTCTTTAATTAGTCATCTCGACAACAAATGGCTAATCAGGAAGTACTCAAGTCTGAGTTTGAAATGAAGGATCAAGGAGAAGCTAAGATGATATTAGGTATGGAGATAAGCAGAGACAGAAGAATTAGTACACTAGTGTTGCAACAAAAATCTTATCTTGTGAAGGTACTCAAAAGATACAATATGGATGAGTGCAAGGCTGTTGCAACACCTGTCAAGCAAGGGTTGAGTCTGTCACTACTTAATGGAGCTAGGTCAAACACAGAGATAGCTGAAATATGCAGGATTCCATACTCAAGCTCAGTTGGCAGCCTCATGTATGACATGGTCTGTTCTAGCCCAGATTTTGCCTACGTGATGAGCTAGATTAGTAGATTCTTATCTTGTCCAGGGAAGCAGCATTGGGAGGCAGTCAAATGGGCATTGAAATATGTCAAAGGAACTGAGCAAACTGGATTAAAGTTTCAGAAAAGGAAAGCAAAATCAGAAGTTATCATTGGATATGTTGATACTGATTTTGCAGCAAATTTAGATTCCAGGAAGTCTCTTACAGGTTATATATTCAATATGTATGGTACATCAGTAAGCTGGAAAGCAAGCCATCAGTCTGTAGTAGCATTATCAACTACAGAAGCTGAGTTCATTGCCTTAACAGAAGCAATTAAAGAAGGAGTATGACTTGTTGATTTGCTGAAAGAATTGGGGGGATATCAGGATACTGTAGTGGTGTATTGTGATAATCAAAGTACAATACACTTAGCTAAGCATCAGGGGTATCATGAAAGGCCCAAACATATTGATGTCAAGCTATACTTTGTAAGAGATATGGTGGAAAGTGGATTTGCTGATGTAAGGGAGATTGATACAGCTGTAAATACAGCTGATGGTCTTACTAAAGCATTGCCAACAACAAAATTTGAGTTGTGTAAGACTTTAGTTGGTATGTATGAAGACATAAAGGTTGCTACACCTTAAAGGCAGCAAAGTGGGGGGAGGAAGAGATCAAGTTGGACATGCATAC
Source organism: Pogostemon cablin (assembly GCA_023678885.1). Classification (NCBI taxonomy): domain Eukaryota; kingdom Viridiplantae; phylum Streptophyta; class Magnoliopsida; order Lamiales; family Lamiaceae; genus Pogostemon; species Pogostemon cablin. The sequence goes on along the minus strand of CM042964.1, from coordinate 25,849,916 downwards.
ATCTAAGGTGGAGATTGATAACAATAGATGCATGCATGGGGTGTTACACACGTGGATTATGTTCATTGGAGGCTAGGTAGTGATCATAATGTGTTGCATGTGAGCTGGAAACAGTTGAAGTTGTTACAACAACTCAAACAACACGTGGTGAAAACTGCCAAATTGGTGTAGTGGTGAGCAGCCGACTTTGGAGCAGTTTTTGGGAAGTTTATCTAGTTACTTGTGACCGTCTAGATGACTGCATCTCTTCTATGAAGTAAGGGCTTTCTAGAGGATATATACATACACACTCACACACCCCACAATTATGCACGCCTCCCTTGCCGACTACATGATCAGTGACATCGAGAACATCAACTTATTTCTAAGTCATTCTTACGCTACATCTTGTTACAATATTTTATTGCATTATAATTATTCTCTAACTGGAATGATTATAATCTTTAACTTATTATAGCTCAAGCATTTGTATAGAACTGCACAAAATAAAGAATAAATGTTATTTCAGTTTCAAATCATGAAAACAGTAGCACTATGATAATGATTGTTTTAGAATTGTCCACTATGGCTCTAATTAGAACAATTCATGTGCTCAAATTTGTAAACTTGTGTAGCTCCAATGAACAATCTAATACCTTCTGGAACTTAAGTATTGTAATTTGTAGAGTTATGAGTGATGGTGTGATGATCTAGCTGAAAATTGGTAATATAATATAGATACTTTATTATCATAAAAGATATTTTACTAGTACAGATATAATACTAATTAACACAAATAATAGCCTCATATTCATAGAAACTGGAATATGTGAAGTTCTTATACCTCAATATTACAATGAGTACTCTTCTTGTTTCTATAAAAATTAAAAGTGTAATAATAATGTCGCATTTCTATATGTTATACATGAAAATTAATTGTAAACAATACGTAGCGAACTGACGTTACATTAAATGTATGAATTGTCTTCATTTTGTGGAGTGCAAGTAGCACGTGGATGTGGAATTTAGGGAGCGTTGGGGCGGGGTGGTTCGTCTGCAAGTAGCAGGTAAAAGAGGCCCATGACTCCCGCATGACTCCTGGTATTGCTGTACTTGGAAACAAGGGTGAGTGTCTCTCCCGGTGAAATCTTGACCGGCCGATCAGGTGACGGGTAACACGTGGACATCCCCACGATGTAACCAGCTTCATCTCCAGCTTCCTTTCCTTTCCCATAGATTGGATAGGAAGAGCATACCTCTCTTCCTCCCTGCTTCACAATTGTATTAATTCACCATATATCATCATTTTACACTATTAATTATACTCAAATTAATTAGAAAATCTCCTGTTATTGTTCATCCAATAATTAGCAACAAAATATAACAGATATACGATAGAGCTGACCTGTCCATGAACAGCTGTTGCTAAGCCTCCAGTATGTATGTGTCCAACCCCATAAATGAGGTACCCACCATTGCCCAAACTCACATCTGTCCTCCTCGAATGAACACACCCATTCTTGTCCTCCCCCCTACCACAACGTTCTACATCGTACTCAACCTATACATACATATATATCATCATAATTAACATCACAAACTTAGATATATATATATATATATATTCAAAACAAAACAATATGCATTACCCCACAATTGTGCACTCCTTCCTTGCTGACCACATCTGTGACATCAAGAACATAAACCTTAGCAGGAACCATCCACGTGGCATCCCACTCCGCATACGTCAAAAACGTATACCTTAAGTACAAGCTCCTCTTCTCCCCCACAAACCCTGCTTTCATCCGGCACCTCAACCCATCCCGACAGCACTTGATTCCGCCCATATACCCCTCCGGCAACGCTCTTCCGTCCTCCTCCGTCGTCACGTTGTACAAACCGCACCAACACTCGGTGCACCGCATCCGGTCCACGGTGCCACGTGTGTCGATGACGTGGACATTGAAGTACCACCCTTCTTCCAATCCGGCCTAAATACTGCCCGGAACCCCGACCTCTATCGGGTACGGGTACGGGATGTCCGTATCCGTCCTTCGGGTCTCGGCGCCGAACCCGAAGTACTGCGTCAGCGGGGAGTGGACCCCGCACACCCCGCCGTTGTTGATGACGGTGCCACGTATCTGCGTGCTATTGGTGTTGTTGGGAGGGGCGTAGTATCTGTGGAGGAGCCAGTGGTGGAGGTAGACCTCGTGGAGGGGGACTGATTGTCCTGCTTCGTCGACAATTTCAGCGTTGACGCTCTTCAGGCCAATGTGGCCACGTGGGAAGTCGATGCCGAGGTAGATCTTGTTGGAAACTACCCCTGGTTCTAGAACAATTTTAGGAGAGAGAAACACCTCTGTTTTGAAGCTGCTGTTTCGATGATTGTGAGCTGATGAAGTTTGTAGGAGAGAGAAGATTGTTGTCAAGATTGAGAGGGTTTTCAGTAATGCATATCCACCCATTTTCATATTGTTTCTGTGGGACTAAATGTTGAATTTGTTGACATTTTATAGACGTAGTAAGTGGAAAATTTAACGAAAGTACATACTACTATTCTTTAAGAAAAATACTTTTCTTTTATATAAGAAGAATTTTTTTTTCTTTTTAAATGAGATTATAAAATACCCCAATTACCCATAAACTTAAATATTAATTATCCATCAACCCTACATTTAACTCTATAAAATTGAAATCACAACAAATCTTGAGAATTGATCGATTCTCAAAGGAAAACACTTGTGAAAAGATCAGAATTCATTTTGTTAACAAAATGGACAGTAGTACTCCCTTAACAATATTGTTCAATACTATGGATATTAAAAAGAAGTTATTTTTTTTATTAACTTTATTAACTTTTAGGAATAATTTATTTTTATATAATAAATAAAGTGTAAAGTTTGTTATGTGTCGAAAGAAATGATGGAAATTTTGAAATTAATGTATACTTTTAGGGTGATTCTCATGTGACCCGTGGTCACCGGGTGACCCTCTCACATGGGGGTGTGCACCCTCTCTCACATGGGGGTGCACACTGCACACCCCCATGTGAGAGGGTCACTCGGTGACTTGTGGTCACCGGGTATGACTCATAATTTTAAGGTGTTAAATTATAATGATATTTCATTTTATGAAAAGTGAACAATTATGTGGTATAAACTAATAAAAAAAGTATGAATAATTTTCAAAGGAAATAATATTTTAATAAAATGTGATATAATTAATTGATAAAAATTGAAATTTGTTCAAGTAAATTATATCATAAATAATACGCATTATAAATATGAAAAGTGTAAATTTTTGTTGTACTTAATTGCATTTTGATTTGGTTGGTTGAAAAGTGATTTTTTTTATTAAAAAAAATACTAATATTACAAAAAATGGCCCTTCTGTAAAATAATTCCACGCAAGTGTCGTTCATTCTCAATATCCGCATTTTTTATATATTCATAAACATGGAATTGGCTTGGATCAATTTTATACTCCTTCTATCCCAATCTATATTTCACACTTTCTGTTCTGTTTTAGTTCGTCATATATTAATTTTTATCATTTAAAAAATAAATATTACATTAATTCCCAATCTTAATTATAATTAAAAATTTATCACTCTCAATTAACATACTTCATAATTTATTTATTACTTAAAAAGACTATATTATCCTTTAAAAGTAATAAAATTGATCAAAAATTTTTTTTTCGTAAACATGTATCTATATTTATCATATTCTTTATTTCTATATTTTTGTACTTTGTTTCAGAATAATTCTTTTTAGATGAAATCCTGAAATCTAAAGGAAAAATAAAAAATAAAATAGAAAATCCCACTGCATACTGATTATCTTAAAGCTAAAAAGAGCTTTGAGATGAGTACTTAGTCCCAATAATAAAAACTCCGGTTGGAATTCTCTGTATCAATATTTAAATATACAGGATATCAACTCTTTAATTAATGAGTTTTGAAATTAACAGTGTCACCGTATCACTCCACTTTTAATTGGAGTTGAAAAAAATAATTAAGTTTTAAAAATTAGGGAAAGAATTATGTGAGACCGTCTAAATCTCATTTGAGATCCGTGAGACGGATGCTCCATTTAGCTTTTTTTTTATTAGTAAATATTAGTTGTTAGTAATTGGAAGTTAGTTCATCAAGCACCTATATTCCAAAATTTCTCCTATCCTCCTTATAAAACTCCCTCATTTCGTTCTCAAAGGTGATGTTTGGTTTGAGGTTATGTGGGGGCTTGAAAACCATAAATAGTCATTTTATATATATTTGTTTTGGGTATGATTTAACTTTATGTCAAATCAATGTATTAATTTATTTAAAAAGTTAAATGACAGAAGAGATAAAGACAGAAATTGTATTAATTGAAGTGAGATAATGTAGTAGACATATTTAGGGGCAATTTTTAAAATTTGGATTTGGGTTTTGAAAATCAAAACCTAGGTTTAAAACTCGGAAACAAGCATTAGAGAATCGAACCCTTATAACTCCCTCCTTTTATTCTCAAAGGAAATCGAACCTGAATCACTCACTTTAGTGAGAAGCCCAATGGTCAAATGAGCTAGCACACCTGATCGATTTCCATTTAACCCATTTAACGTCAGTGTAGAAATTATATTACGCTTAAAAAAAGGCATAATACAAATAAACTAGTGGTTTAGTGCCAAAGCATGCGTCTTCTTCATTGTGGCTTCTTCAATGTGTATGAGCTTAATAAATTATTTATTTTATATTTAATCCATATGATGGTCTTTTTAATTTTTAATTTGCATGATAAAAAATGATACATGATCACAGAAAACTGATGTCTATTCTATTAAATTATTTCACAAAACATTATATGACAACTATAAAGTGATATTTTCTTTTTGAGTTTATTACTCCTGAATACACAATTTAGAGCATATTTACTCTAAAATAAAATGGAAAAAAAGAATTACTATCCACTACACAAATTGACATCAGAGACCAAATTACACTTAGTGAAACAAAAAATTTTCAAACCCCAAAATTTCTTCTGTAATTTCCATCTCTCCCTAAATTTATCATCGTTACTCTCCAAATCCCTAAATCTCTACAGCCATGGCTATGATCTCATTTCCCTTCCCACTCATCTCCGCTCTCATCCTCCTCCTCTCTCTACCAATTCTCTCCGGTCAGCGGCGGTTAGAACTTAGCTCTCCGACAATCGACGGACGGCAGCAGCGAAGACGTGGACAGCAGCGTGATGGTGAATGGTGGTGTTTCGGATCTTTATCGATCAGCGGCAGTAGGCCTTGCATTTTTCGGCGACAAGAGTCAGATCTGGAGAAACTCTGATAGCGACAACGGACGATCAATGGGTGGTTGGTGCTTGCGATTTCTAACAGTGGTGTGTCGGAGGTCAGTGGTGGTGGTAGTGGTGGCGGGGAGATCCGGCGAGGAGCTCCAGAAGGCGGCCGACAGTGAAGGTAACATACATAGATAAATAGATTACATATATTCAAATTCTTACTCCTTTCTTTACCTTAAAGTAGCCTCGATGAGAAAACAGTATGTTCTATGTTTCATTTGCAATCAAATCCTTTTTTTCTTGGAATTTCTCCAATTTTCTACTCTGTAATATGAGTCAGGATGTTACATTTTATCCAGGTTTATCGAATTGATTGACTTTCAGTTGGATTGGCTTATAATGGGGAAATTAGCTTACGTCTTTCTCTCGAATTAGTATTTTTATAGTCAATTAATATGTGGTGTATATATTTATGAATATTGGGTGTGACGATGATGATATTGTTATCATGCTTATGCGTATCTCATTCACATGATTTTTTGGATTCACATAATATTCGGGTTGTTGACCGCAACTTGTAGTCAGGATGATAACTTCATTACACGTTTTTTTTATTTTTGTGCGAATACGAGTGTGATTGAATTGAGGGAATTTTATAACTTTGTTGATTTATTGTGGTTCTTCTGTAGTTTTTGGTTTCAGGAGCTGCCTTTGCTTAATGTGTGTGCCATTTGCTGCATAAATGGTTGTGAAATTTTCATGCTTGTGTACTTGTATGTATGAATTTACTTGTTATTTATCAGTCATGCTTCTGTGCACTCAAACGTGTCCCTATCACCAATTTGATGAACCTTATAATCTATTGATGTCCGTCACATTATGACTAAGGTGCCCGGTTTCTGCTCTATATCTTAGTTCAAGATTTTGAGTTCTAATAATTCTCTTTCTTTCTTTCTTGATGAACAACAAATATATCAAATGCATCACTGATACCATATCCAACAGGGCCAATACTCAGTTTTAGGCCTATTTTTTTTATCATGGTTACTTAGTTTACCTTCAAATGACCTGCAGCGATGAGCCACTCAAATCAAGCGCACCATATGTTTCTTTTTTTAGGAATGGAACCCAAGACCTTAGTGATAATTTAAAGCTATCCATCTATAATAAGCTTCCTCCAGTCCGATATAATCTTGACCCATTCCTTTTTGCATAAAAAAGGTGCGCTCTTGAGAATTAACCAAGCATCGTTAAGCAGCCATTCGGAATCTAATAAATATATAATATGCAACCTAGGCTTAGGGATAATTGATTCAATAGGAGTATGAGTATTAAATTACTAACTTATCTTATTTAGGTGACAATACCTGTTAAAATGTTTCTTGCCTTTTAGAAATATAATCTTCTTCATGTTTAGAATTATTATTATAAGCAGTTCGACTAACATTCTAGAGAGAATATATGGACTTATTGGTTTTCCAATTTCATTTTTCAGGTTGCATGGGAAGGTCTTATTGATGCATTAATTGAGCCTAGAGTTCGAGCTACGCTCTCCAATTCCATATCAAGACATGACGTTCAGGTGTTGGGAACATCTGAAGCTGAGAGACATTTAAAAAGAATAAAGCTTGTAATGACACCCCTTATAGGGTTAATTTCAATTGTCCATTCATGCTTCCTGCTTGAGCACATGGTCATATGTACTGCATAAACTTCAAGGTTCTGCTAACTGTGAGTCATTGATCAGAACAGTTTGGAAGCCTATTGTTGAAGTGGTCTTCTAATTTGGACCAGATAACAAGATCATCTGGTTATGGAATTATTATATAGGCTTAGTGTAAAAAAAAGTGCATGAAGCTAAATGTGAATTAGACAAATGTGGATATAAAGTTAAAATTTGAAGAACAAATGTGTATAAGGTTAAAATGTGTTAAAATATTGTGCAAGGCAAATGTCCCTTAGGCTAAAATGTGAAAATAAAATATGCTGAAATATTGTGGAGGATACATGTATAGAAAAAAGTACAAAAACAAAATGTGCAAAAAAATAATTGCAAAACAAAATGTGCAAAAAAAATAATTGCAAAACAAAATGTGCAAAAATAAATTGCAGAACAAAATGTGCAAAATTAAATTATGCAAAACAAAATTGTGCAAACCCTTAACCCCTCACCCGCTGTCGGTCGGTTGTCGGACCACCGCAAAAAAAAATTTCAAAGCAAAATGTGCAAAAACAAAATTGTGCAAAACAAATTGTGCAAATATATAGGGGTATTTATGATATCACAGTCATAATTGTGTAGTTATGAGTATTAGTGTTTTGAGTCATGCAGTTTATAACAATTATGCATTATTTTATGTATCCAATAGTAAGTGACCCTTTCTTTTTTAATAAAAATAAAACTTAATCATTAAAATGTGAAAGTTCATCCAATTTAATTATTTCATAAATAATTCCTAAAATAATTGAACTATTTCATAAAAGTGATATTTGATTGAATGAATAATTAAAAAATTAATGATATTTTAATAAAAAATAATGAATGATAACCACATAAATTAAACTATTTTATGAATAATATATAGGATGGATGAAAAATGATAACATTATAATTAAGTAATATTTAGTCAATGAAAAGTGATGTTTCTCAAGTTGAACAATTTTATGGACAATTCATTACATGAATTGTAAAATAATAATAAAGTACATGTCAAACTGTACTATTTTTTTTAACAAATAGGACGAATGAACAAGTGATGACATTTTAATTAAAAGTGATACATGATCAACGAAAAGTGATAATCGTTCAATTAAATTATTTCATGAACATTTCATACGACGAATAAAAAATGATAATATTTTTTTATAAAAAGTGATACTCAATCAAGTAAAAGTGATTCATTCAATTGAACTATTTAATGAACGATTAATGGAACTGATAATATTTTTATTAAAAGGAGATATATGATTAATGAAAAGTGAAGTATAATCGATTAAACTATTTATGATCTACTTTTAAAACGAATAAAAATTTAAAGCATTTTAATAAAAAAAAATTAATAGCAAACAATGAAATATTAAAAATTATTTATACAATAATATATATAAGATTTTTATTTAAAAAATAAAAAAAAAAACTTGTAAAACATGGAGTACCTAATTAACGGCATAACAACTTAATATGATAAGTTAATAACTAAGTGGAATGAATTATGCGGCTCTTTTAATAAAGGAGTTATTACTTAAGATACTCTAATATAACTATAAGTTATATAGAAAATTTTATATTACAACAAACTATAAAATTATAAGTTAGAAAATCTCTTTTATTTTTAAATATTACTTCTTATTAAAGATTTTATCATTTTTAATTTATATTATAAATTATTTATAAAATAATTTATATTATCATTATTATCTTTTATTAATTAAATATTATTATTTATTATAAAGATTATGACCTTTTAAAAATTATCCTGTTAAACTTCTCACTCTCGTCTTTGCCAATTCTATAACGTGGAACGTGAGTAACGAATACTTGCTGTTGTGCTAGTAAGGCTGGAAAAGTCAAGAATTGAGTACAAAAGCGACTTATTGAATTAATCAAGTCAAGAATTGAGTACAAAAGCGACTTACACATTGAGTTAATCAAGTCAACATTTCGCAATTTGGACTTTTACACAACACTTAGGTAATGAATTTACCTTTTATACGAATATTATTTGATTGATAATAGGATATATTATTTAATTGATAATAGAGAATGTGTATCATAATCTTGATATTGTTTGGTATTATTAAATTCTTTAGGAATGAATTATTTTTTTTTACTATTAATTTTTTATTTTATTATAATTTTATTATTATTAAGAGAAAATTATTAACTTATTAATTTTAAATTTAATAAAATTTTATATTAAAATATATTAATAAATTTGATTTGGTCTTTTCAATATATATGGAATGAAAGCCGAAGTGCTTGAATAGGGAAGGAATGACTGATTCCTCATTTTATTGGAACGAAAATTAATGTACATCTATGAAACCATCTAACCAAACTTTCTTTTTAAAACTCTTTCTCATTCCTTACCTCAAAAGCCCCCAATCAAACAGGCCCTTAGTATATTGACTTTTATACTTTTAGGAATATAAGTATTTAGTACTTGTATAAATTGTCAAACACGAGCACATATAAAAATTAAAGGCAAAAACTCCTATGTTTCCGGGGACAATGTGTCCCCAACTCTCTCCCATCATATCCTATTTAACCTTATGTATTGCTAGAAGTCTAAATTGAGTTTGAGAATATGATGTCCCCGAAAACACAAGAGCTAAATTGAGATGGGAATACGGTGTCCCGGTGACACAAGAGCCTCACTCAAAATTAAAAGGTAAATATGAGACTGTTTCTTGTAAGGTTTGAGGTGAGAGGATAAAAAGTGATAATATTAATAATGATTAGTGATATTTAATTGATGAAATAATTTATAGTATAAATAAAAATCCCTCCGTCCATTGTAATATATCTGTTTATTTTTTGCGCGTAGATTAAGAAATATTATTATTTTATATGTAGTGGGTAATTGTAATAGTGGGGTGTGTGAGTTCAACATTTTAATTTTATTAGTGTGTGTGGGTCCCATATGTCTAAAAAGAGAAATTGATAGATTAAGAGTGAACTACCCAAAATTGTAAAATGGATAAATTAATGATGGACATAGGTAATAATATTTTTTTATCGAAAATGATAATGATGTTATTACTTTTACCCGTGTCATGTAAGAGTTAGTCTCTTATAAACCGAGTTTACATTATAAATTCTTATAAACTCTGTGTTTCCCCTTAATTTAAACACTCTAACAATACATGGGGTATACTCCCTCCGTCCTGGGCAAAGAGATGCATTTGTTTTTTGCACGTAATATTATTATTTTATGTAAAGTAAATAGGTGTATTAGAGAGATGTGATTGGTAGTGGTGGACATTGGTGGATCCTTTTTACTAAAAGAGAAAAATATTGCAATTTGGATGGAGCCCTATCCCAATATAGTAAAATGATGCTATTTGGATGGAAAGGAGGGAGTATATGATTTGAATAAGGAACCAGAGAGTTTACACTGTGAATCAATTTACCCAAATGTTTGTGGTCATGTAAAGACTTACGTGAGATTCTCACACAAATCTTTCCCAAAATCAAAATAAACTTGATTATATAAACTTTATCTAGTAATTTTTACCCATATCATATTCTACTATCTCACACACATTATTCCTTATTAATATCAATCCTACTTAAATCTCTTTAACACAAACAAAGAATCCAAAATCTAAATTTCTTAGTTATTATACTTGCACCCAAAATAAAAAAAACAAACAAAGAATCCAAAATCTAAATTTCTTAGTTATACTTGCACCCAAAATAAATACAGCACACGTTTCTTTAACATCCGGGTCAAATAATTGATTCGTATAGGATACGGGTCCTATAAAATTACTGAAAGATTAAAGTATGAGCTTCATTCTCTCCCTGCAGTAAAGAGGAACAGAGATCTTTTATCATCTAAAATAAACTATCAATCGAAAATATGAATGTGCGATTTCTCATTCCATATCATAATTTCCTATCACCAAAACGGAATTTCCTTTAACGTTTCAAAATCGAGAATTCAAAATTTCGGATGAATCTTTGGGATTGGGCGAATCTGGAAATTTCCTCACCTTTTTGCGATTTCTATTGATCAGTTAAATCAAAGGTACGATTCGAGCTTTTGAAATAAAAATTTCATTTTCTTATGAATTGTTTCCTTCTAAGTACTGATGCTCTAGGGTTTGATTTGAAAAATAAGAAATGCAATAATGAAGAATTGAAAATCCGAAATGTTTTCGATTTGAAAAAAATATTGATAATTTGGATTTAAATTGTACCACTTTTGCGATTAATCAAATCAAACCTTATCTAAAAAAAAAAATATATCAATCCCCACATATATAATAAGACTTTTTATACGTTCGTTCAAATAAATTATTCACCATAACGAATGAAAGTTATCTTCATTTTCTAAAGAAAATTTTCCATTTCTTTTTTTTTTATTAGATTTTGTTGTTTTTTTTTATATTTTTAAATTCTCTTTTGATTATTTTTAGTTTTTATATATATTTTTTTTGAAGTTTTTCATGTGAACGTTTGTACAAATAATACTCTCTACCTATAAATAAAACTCTTTATTCATTCATTATGCACACTTAAAGAATAAAATTTCTTCAAGTTCTTTTCATATTTTGAAAAATGGTATTCATTATTTTTTATTATATTATTATTTAAATTTCTATTAATTAATTTCATGCATATTCTTTTATATCTTTCAAATTTTGTTAATTAATTTAATCATGTTTTTATTTTATTTTTTTATATTATTTTAATATATTGATTTCTTTATGTTATTATTATTTTTCTTCATGGTTATTATTTTAATTTTTTAAATTAATTTTGTGAAAAAATTTTATTTCGTTGAATGGATTTATATTGAATTTATTTTTTATTAATTAACTTTATTATAAATTTTTTTCTTCAATAATTAATTTAATTTTGGAACAACAACCATAAAAAATTTTGAAAAATCAATTTAATATTTTTTTAAAGTTTTTGGTAAATTAATTTAACAAGGAAATTAAACTTTTCCAAAAAAAAAATCACATTTGAGTGTATACAAATTGAATTTTACTCTTCAATATAAACTTATATTAGATTATAATTGAATATAAATAATTATATTAAACTTGAATGATATTTTTTAAAATTATTAAATAAATAATTATATTAAACTTGAATTATATTTTTTAAAATTGTAACTTTACAATCCGTGTAACACACGAGATTTATACTAGTATAAGTATAAAAGACAAAACAAATTAGAATAGATTATAAATAATATGAAAGTAGAATAAATATGATCAAATATGAGTATGATTGAACTTAAAATAATATCAAATAAAAGTATAAAAGAAGATAAAATAAATTAAATTATAAAAATAGGGTTTATAGAATTATTAAAAAAATTCACAAAAACAGGAGAGAAAAGAACTAAGATAACAAAAAATTAAATTTAAGGAGAATGATTGAACATAGATTATAAATAATATGAAAGTGGAATATGTAAAAGAGAAGAAAAAAAAGGAGCATTAGAGAAAAAAACAAAAAGAAGATTAAAAAGAAGAGCAAAAGATTGAATATTAAAATATTAAAATATAATTATTATAAAGGAAACACAAAAATTGAAGAAAAAAAGATAGACAAAAAAGAAAAGAAAAGAAAATAATGATACTGATTGGACTTACAAATAAAATCACATATGAGAATGATTGAACCAAAAAAAATATATCTAATAAAAGTATAAAAGAATTTAAAATAAATTAAATTATAAAAATAGAATTTATAGAATTATTAAAAAAAACACAAAAATCGAAAAAAAATAAGATAACAAAAAATTAAAAAGTACTCTAATGATACCTTTTTTGAAATCAAAAATATTAATTGGACTGTTAAGATTAAAATTGAATTATTTTTAAATAGTGTAAAATTGAAAATAAAAGAAGAAGTTTAGATTTGCTTTTATATATGTATATGTATAGATTATTATTAATAATTTATATAATAATTCCGTCAATAAATTTATTAATAAATAACCATAGAATTTTTTCTATACTAAAAACATGATAAATTCATTCTCATTTAGTTGCTAAAATATAAATATATATTTTGTTACTAATATGTCAATAAATACCAACCAAAATCAATCTTTTTTATAAAAATCTGTTGCTAAAGAGGATGTACATCAAATAATCTATCTTTCCCATTAATTCTTCAAACTATCTTCATTGATTTATTCCACAATATTCTTCACTTTCAAAAAAAAACATTTATTCAATAATATTAAAAATTATTTTAATTACTTAAACATAAAACACGTACATAACAATATTTTATATTTTATTTATTATTTAAAAATATTAAAATTCCTTAAAAATTAATAAAATTAATCAAAGTACTTAAACAATGTAGAAGTGTACAACAGTAAAGGTGAACATTTCTCGGAGGGGGTATTTAAATTAATTAATTAAAAAATCTATATTTATAAATTGTAATCACGACCCGGTCAAAAATTTTATTTGTAGAAAACAATTTTATATAAAGTACTGATTGTTATTATGATTAATTATGAATTTGTACGAAAAAAAGTGAATGGTGTATGACTCTGTTTAAAAATTGATAATTTTGAGGTTCAAATTAATATTTATGTATGTTTAATTTCGATTTTGATTTGATAAGTTTTAATTTTATGAAAAATTAATACGTAAAAGACATGTGATGATATATATTTAAAAGAGTATAAATTGATGTGAAAGGAGGGATAAAAAAATGATATAGAAAGGAAAAAAAATTGATGAGAGATAATATATACTTTCTCCGTTTATCAATAATGTACCCATTTACTTTTTGTATGTGCACGTGGATTAATGAATATTAGTAATATTTTATATAAAGTGGATAATTGTATTAGTAATAAGTAGTTGGTATTTTGTGGGGCCTTTTTGCTTAAAAAAAAAAGAAAAAGAATACTTATAAAATGAACAATAAAAATAATAAAATGGATACATTATTAGCTCATGGAGATTATTAAATAGGTGAGTTAAAGAATGTTCATAAGTGTTTATAGATATTATTTTAAAAATATAGAAATGGATTTTGAAAACTTAAACTCGATTAATTTGCTATACCGAAAACAAAAATATTATTATTTATATAAGAGTTGTTAGGTCATGTAATATGCACTCGAATAATTAACAAAAATTAATTTAAATTAAAAATGAAAAGTTAATGGAGTCATTTTTATTTTATATTTTTATAAATATAATAAACAGTAGACTTTAAAGTCTAAAATTTGATCTTATGTAAGAAAAAGTCATTAAAAACACCTAAAACTACATACAACAGATTATATAAATTTTACTTAAATACGAAGCAGTCAAAAGGGGTTTTCATCAAAATGATAATTTCAACCGTTTAAATAGTAAATACATACTGATGATCGTGATTAAAAAATAAATGATTACTCTGATCTCCAATATAATAAACCACTGGCCAACAATTTGTGCTCAATTAAAAGTAAATTACTACATATTTGTTGTTATTACCTACAACATTTCTTTATAGCTCAGAAAAGAGTTTGTCTCTGGTTACGGTAAAGTAGATCGTATATTCTCTATATTTATATATTGAAAAAATAATTATATAGTTGAACACATATGAATTAAATTGGGTAAAATAAATTACAAATATAATACTCTCCCATCTCATTGAAACATATTAATTTTGCTATTTTGATTCATTCCATTAATACAAAGTGTGCATTTCATTTTTTTATAAAAGAGGGACACACACAAATTAATTACTTCTCTTTTTATTGGCCAATAAATCACTTTAATACACATACCTACTTTATATTAAGATATTATTTCAAGATTTTACCTCACTATACATTAAATATTATATCCCTTAGTCTATATATAAAAAACTAACGTACACATATTAATGTAAAATTATAATTATATTCTAAAACTTATAGCTAGCGGAAAAAATAAATATTAAACTGATTTAATAGAATATAAATATTGAGATGCATATAATTTTTTAGAGTTGAGATCATGTGCATCTAGATGCACACATCCATCAATATGTGTATCAATTTTTATTCATTAGTGTATATATATTTTTAATTAATAATTGTATAATTTTTTTACACTTATTCTTTTATTAAAAAACTAACAAAAAATTCGCTAATAGAGTTGAGTATACAATTTTATTCATTAATGTATATGTTTTTATTCATAATTGTATACGTTTTTTAAAGTGAGTGCACGGTGCACCCAAGTGCACAAGATAAGTAAAAACGAGAATCTTTAGAAGTATGGGTCCACATAGAGATGGAATTCAAGAACTCACTAAATGTGTTAAGAATAGTAAGCTGGTGGCATCTTTAGTCTAAAATATGCTACAGACGCCCGCTACTAATTAATAATGAAAGGTTTCTATTCTCGAAAGAGTGGTATAAGTGGATAGCTAGGAAGTATAGCATTCGATTATGGTTAGTAGCGAGGAACAGATTACTCATTAAGGATGAAGTTTGGAATCCTGACGGAGATAGAGAATGCAATTCTGTATCCGACAATACAAATCCATAGAACACTTGTTCTTTAAATGTCCATTTGTGGAAGAAGTATGGAGTGAAGTTAAGAGGCAGTTGAAATGACGAAAACATATCCAGACAGTTTTCAAATGGATTCACAAAAAAAGATGTTTCTCAACGCATGCAAGGAAATTCAACACCCTTGTTCTTGTAGTGAGTGTAGTGAAGATATGAGATTTTAGAAATGCAGTCTTATTTGATTCAACATGCACCACAAAAAGAATATTTTTTAGCAATCGAATTTACCAACGGAATTCAATCCGTTGGTAATTACCAAAGTATTAACAACAAAAATGAATTTTTTGTTTTAGCAACGGAATGCCAACATATTTATTCTCTATTTTAGCAACGAAATTCAATCTGTTGGTAATTACCAACGGATTACCAAGGGAATCATTATATAAATTACAAACGAAATTATTAGCAACAGATTACCAACATAATTATTAACCAACATAATTGATTTTTCGTTGCTAAAAATTTACTAACCACTACTTTTACTAACTGAATTTTACCAACGGATTCCGTTGGTGAGTCAATTTAACAATGGAATTAAGGTTTTTACCAACTGAATATTCCATTGGTAAAAAAATAGTTTTTTTGTAGTGATACTTATCCGCGCCAAAGTTAGTTAATAATATCATGCTAGAGGTGGCTAGACTAGACGTGCTATTTTGATTTTATTTTATTCGCCCATTGATTAGGGCTTTGCTTTTGATTGAGTTTTGACCTCTCTGATTTGAAACATTTTGAATTGAAGTGCAAATAGGATTTACAGTTTTCAGAATTTTTTAGGGATAGGCTTTTGTGACATCGTCTCAATGATATTATTTTATATTTTTTTAATTAATTATCACACTTTTTATAAATTAATTCACAATACTATTACTTCATTTTATATTAATTGAATATCACACTCTTTTTATTATAAAAAGTATTAGCTTTTATCTATCGAAAAAATTATTCCATAAGACGTGAGTAATACACTACAAAAAAAAATGTTTTTTACCAACGGAATATTCCGTTGGTAAAAGTCTTAATTCTATTGTTAAATTGGTTTACCAACGGATTAACAACGAAATCCATTTATAAATTTCCGTTAGTAAAGTGGTGGCTGATAAATTTTTAGCAACGAAAAATCAATTCCGTTGTTAAAAATTCCGTTGGTAATTTATATAAAGAATCTCTTGGTAATTACCAACGGATTGAATTCCGTTAGTAAATAGAGAATAAATCCGTTGACATTCCATTGCTAATAAAAAAATGTCATTTTGGTTGCTAATCCATAAGTAATTGCTAACAGATTGAATTCCGTTGGTAAATTTGTAGCTAATTTTATTTATTTGTTTGTTTGTTTGTTTTTTAGTGATAAACGTGAGTAATGAACACTTGCAATAGTGCAAGTAAGGCTGGAACAGAGGAAAGTCAAGAATTGAGTACAAATGCTAATTAGTCATTGAATAAATCAAGTCAAGATTTGGCAATTTGGACTTTTGAACCTTTTAGGAATATACTATGTGCGATTGTATAAATTGTCAAATACGAGTAGGTATTAAAATCAAAATAAATTGGAAACTTCTTAGTTTCATTCATTTCTGCGAATTTAATTTAATTATTTAAAAATAGAGTGACCAATCTTATAGTCAACTTATCTTCAAATTTTAATTTTCACTTGTCTATACTCTATAACTCGTCTCCGCACCCTATAGAAATAAATAATTATTATAAATTTAATAATTTTATAATACAATTTAATTTTAAATTTGCCATCAACAACACTTTACATTCTTTAACTTCATTTATAATTTATTTATTATCTAAAAGTACAAAATTTCTCATAAAAATTATGTAAAAAAACAAATTTTTTTAATATATCACTAAATGTCAAATTATTAACTGGACGAGAGACTAATTAATTTATGGCAAAAAGGTATGTGACATCGCAGTAAAAAGGATTTTTAATAAGGAGTGATACATTCTTTCAAAAAAAAATAATGAGTGATACATAATCCTGAAAAAGTTATAATCGTACCATTAACACATTTTCCTTAATTTAATAAAGTTTTTCTTGATGAAAAATAAAAATAAAAAGGAGATACTCTCTTATATATGAGAGAGATTTTTTGTGAGACGATTGTGGGATGGGTGCATCTATTACTAAAGTTTGCTTATTATATAGGTAAAGTATGCTTATTTGTAATTAAAATATATCAATAATGAATTATACTATAACACCCTAAAATTATAGTACTTTAAATCATCATTTATCATATTTTGAAAAATATACTTTAACAACCATTAAACATATTTTATCTATACAATAGACATACATTAACACGTCTCACAAACCGTCTCACATATATAATGTCTCACATGAGAATTTGTGAAAATGGAATTGTAAACAAAACCAAATTTAATTAATATTTTTATAATCCAAGTTTTTATAGTTATTTAGACAGAAATAATTAATGAAAATGACTATATATATAATTAATCAAAACAATTATGAATTCCTTAGTATTAAGTTTTTTTTATGGTCGTCTTTAAATACATTTTCAAAAAAAAAAAAATAATAACGTGTCAATAGTTAACATGAATTTATTTAATTAATTTAAGAGTACTGTTAAATACACATCTCTTTTTATTAAATACACACCCTTTATTAAATACACACCCCCTTTTAATATTTTATTCCCTAATTTTATTATATAGACACCCCAAAACTCCTAAATTACCCTTTTAAAATTAAAAATTATACACACCCCATATCCCAAAAATTAAATTTCACCTGTTTTACAACGGAGAAGCTGAGTCGTCTTATGAAGATTAAGAGATCTACTTACAGATTAAACTCATATTACAATTATTATTACTCTAATATTAATTACAATGTTAAGAAACGTGCTTGTGGTTTCGGATTCCTACATGCGGCTAGAAATACATCAATTTTGGGGGAAATTACAGGAAAAAAAATCAAGGATTTATAAAGAAAAGGCATGGAAATACATCTCAACGTTTTTTTTCATATTAATCTGCTTCGGCAAATTCATATGATCACAGAGAATATATGATTCTCAGATTGTATATAAACAATAAATGAGAAAATTAGGGTTTATAAGATGTGTATATAATATAATATAATTTTATATATAAGGGGTGTGTATTTAATGATAAAAGGATAATTTATACATTTTAAAATTATATTTTTTTAATATATAAAGATGGGGTGTGTATTTAGTGTGACCCTTAATGTAATTACAAGATAATATTTGACTACTTACAAGATAATCTCTGACTTAATTAATTTGAAATATACTACACCTCTAAATTTATTTATAACTAGATGATATTTAATTACTATTAAAATTTTAACTAGAATATAATTTTATGGTGATTATTTAATTAAAATTATTTATAATTAGATATTCTTTAATACTAGTGTTTATTTAATTAAAGTTAACTAAAATTAATGTTCGGATAACTTTTCAAGTGAAATACCAATAATATGAGGAATTGACAAATCCATGAGATGATTCAAATCAAGCTAATCCAAATCTAAACTCTCTCTATATAAAGGAGTATCTTCTTTAGCGATTAAAATTTTACACAGAAATTAAGCAGCACAATGCATATGAGAGAGAAAATAAATGAAGATTGTGGATGAGTTTAATGATATAAAATATATATGGAGTTTTTCTATAGTTAATAAAATAATTTTTAATAATTTTTATTATATATTTACTGACAGGAATATTTCGAAAAAATTATCGCTCCAAAATAGCGACAAAAATAACGACGGATTTAAATTCCGTCGCAAATCCTGTCGGTAATTCGTCGGTAAATACGTCACTAAATACTTTTAATTATTTTTTCGGCCCAAATCGACTTATTTTGCTGATTTATCGGTAATCTGTCGCCAATTACCAATAGATTTTATCCGTCGGTATTCCGACAGTTTCTTATAGTAATGCTTTTGTTTTTTTAATCTTTTTATGTATAAGTTTCATTTTGTATTATTTACCTAATGACAAAGATGCAAATCGAGTATTTGATACTCATTAAGAATTTCTCTTTACTTTTATATATATTTACTAAAATGTATTTTTTTTCAATATTTACATCTGTGTATTACTATTATTGGTATAGTAATAGTAATTAATAGGAGTATATAATATTTCCTCCATCCTTCATTAAGATTTTTTATTTTGGTTTGTTTCAAATTAAGGTTTACATTTTTTTTTGTCATGTTGGCCAACACAAAACAATTAATTATTTCATATACTATGACCCACACACAACACTAATATAGCTATTCACTTTACATTAAATATTATTTCTCTCACCTCACTATACATTAAAATATTATACCTCTTAATATCTGTGCAAAAAACAGACGTCAACGTTAACGCCGGACGGAGGGGAGCATCGTTTATTAACACGTTGAACGAATCACAAACATTTTTTTTATAAATAAGCGCACAGTATATTGTATTCCATTTATACATTTAAAAAAGCTTTAATAATTAATGAATAGCATAAGCAAATATATTAAAAGATGCAAGCCGTTGGTGGAATCCATTTTGGTTGTAACTATAACATGAGCTATATTATTGCTTCATAGCCTTCTTCCCTTCTACTCTTACCTTTGAATGCAATAATAATGACAACTGCAATAACTCCAACTACAATAATTGGCCACACAAAATTGGACACGTTCCTAATTGAGTGCACCTGAAAAAAAAAAAAAAATTGGGAATCCATCATACATCTAATTATTATCCTCGTAATAATAATATGAATCCAATTTTGATATTAGTATACTTACGATAGATATGGCATTTAGGAAGGGGTTGGAAGGGGGCGATGATTCAGCAATTAGCAGGTAAAAGAGGCCCATGACTCCTGCGTGACTTTGGGTGCAGCTGTAGTTGGAAACAAGGGTGAGTGTCTCCCCCGGTGAAATCTTGACCGGCCCATCCGGTGAGGGGTAACAGGTGGACATCCCCACCACGAAACCAGCTTCATCCCCAGCTTCCGTTCCTTCCCCATATCTTGGATACGATGAGCATATCTCTCGTCCTCCCTATTATAATCCACCATACAATAAATATAAATTGAGTATGGTCTGGTTTAGGATTTATCACTCTAAGTTGAGTATGGTCTGTACGGTAACAGGATCCAGGGGAGGAGCTAGACAAGAATTTTAGGGGAGCTAATCGTAATTCATATTCGAACATCAACTTCCGTCTCTTTTATACATGCGCACTTTCTTTTTCTATCAGGCATACAAAATCGTATGATCTCACAGTATTAACACCTTATAATACTACAAAAATGTAGTAACTATTCATACTTGGTTCTAAACCAAAATCTCATATATTTTATGTCATTAAATTATTCAAAATATTCTTTCTCTTACATAAACACACACAAAAAAAGTCATTTTTTTCTTAAATTACATGCATATATTAATTATAGGACAAAGAAATATAAAATAGTGCAACAAAAAAACATTATAACTTACTATTAAAAAGAATTTAAAAGTACTTTTAATATAATTTTCATTGTCTAATACTAGAAAAATATAAACGACAAATTTTCATTAATTCAAGATGAAAAATCATAGAATGACAGGTAAAAGTAAATGATATTTCTTTATTAAAGTAACAACTAAATATTGTTGTTTGGAAGTTGGACAATAAAAATATCATTATTAGGAAAAGTATTTATTAAAAATAAGAAATATTGGAGTATGTAGTAAGGGGATGTATCAATACACAAGGCTCTGCCCTGACAGGATCCCTCGCCTGTTTCCATTGGTCTTGCATTTTTTTTGTCTGTCTCGTGTACTTTTAATTTACTTTTGATTTATGGTATTAATTAGTTTAATAAATATAAATTGACTACTATTTATTTATTTTTAAAAAATAATATATAAATAAAATAAAAGACCTGTCCGTAAAGAGCAGTGGCGGTGGCTCCTGCGTGTTGGTGTCCAACCCCATATATGACGTCACCACCACGGCTGCCCAAACTAACCCTTATACTTCTGGAATCAATGCATCCATAGTTTTCCACCCCCACGCCACTTCCACCTTTTACATCGTACTCAACCTATCATTCATCAATATTAATTGCAATTATCAACATTTAATTTCTAAGTTGAAATCCACCAACAATTCATATACACCTTTTGTCCTATTATAATGATTATGTTTGTTTTTTTAAGGTAATTAAGGAATATAGTCCTCACTTCATTCATCCTTAATATGTTAATTTTATTATTTTGAGTTGTCCACTCTTAATCTATTCATTTTCACTTTTAGACACATATGATCACATCCTCACTAATTCAATTAAAATATGAGACTCACACCATCCACTAATACAACTACTAACTACACATAAAATAATAACACTCCTTAATTCACGTGTAAAAAGCAAATGAATACATTAACAATGGACATATGAAATATGTTTTAATGAATGAGTTGAGAGATGTAATATTTGAATGTATAATTGGTAAGTGTATTAATATTGGGTATGGAACCATGGAGATCAATTCGTTATTTTCGGTGAATCCTATTAGGAAAAGAAAAACGTAACAATGACTTGTAGTCTCGGCCCACTTCAAAAACTTATAATTCCAAACGGATCCAAAATATAACCTTTCCTTTTAGAATGCTTATTTTCCTTATTTTATTACACCCTACATTTTAATCAATCAACCATTAACAATCCTCACAAATATAATATCAAAAAATAACAGGAGATGTGAATCACAAAAATATTACTCCTTATGTCCCGGGCTTAAGAAAAGTTACTTTTTGATCAATTTTATTGACTTTTTAAGGGTATTGTGGTATTTTTAGATAATAAATAAATTATAAAGTATGTTATCAGTTATGTGTGTTAGGTGAGTGATATTTTTGAAATTAAGATAATTTTTGAGGTTGTTAGTTGGTGTGAAGTTTTCTTTTTTGGGTGGTGAACATAAGTGTGGGACGAATAAAAATGAAAAGTGTGAATATAAGTTGGGATGGAGGGAGTATATGTTTTCAACACCAAAAAAATCTTAATGACGTTTTCATCCAAAACTTTATTTGAGATAAAAATAAGATAATTCCACAATTTTTATTTTATTTCAAGGGATCAAAAGAAAGAGTTAAAATTTAATTTAGTTCCACTACTTCTAAAATTTCACCAAAATTATGATTTGAGTTGGAATTGCACGCTTGGCACACATATGGTAAAGAGACACACGTGAGACTTTTGCAAAATTAAAATTTCCGATGAAACTGAAGTAAATTGAAATAATTTAAAAAAAAATGTCGAAGTAAATTGAAATTTTTAACGCTGTCAAAAAATTAACTTTCTAAGACTAAGAACCCTCCCCCAATTTTTTTTAGTGAACCCCTCCGACCCCCCCCCCCCCCACCCAAAAAAAAGCATTTTTTTAAAACTAATTAAATATATTTATTTATAAATTAATAATCATGAATTACTTTTCAAAATAATTAATATTCAATATCCGAAACTGATCCTTAATCGAGTTTAAAGTGTTAAATTCTTAACACCTCTTATAATTCTATTATACTTATGTTTAGCTAGGATGTTTAAATAAAAAATAACCATAGAGTTTACAATTAAAACCTCGAGGTTTAAATGTAAACTTGGTTTACATATTATCAGGAGATAGAGTGTATCGATGGTTACTTACCACACAGCTATGTCCATCTGTGATTCCTTTGGAAGCATCGCCCTTGGTCCAAACATCGGTGACATCAAGAATATACACCTTCACAGGAATCATCCACGTGGCATCCCACTCAGCATACTTCACAGTATACCTCATATACACGCTCCTCCTCATCCCCTCAAACCCTGTTTTCATCCGACACCTCTTCCCATCCCGGCAACACATCACTCCGCCGTCATACCCCGCCGGCAGCGCCAGCCCCTCCTCGTCCGCCGTCGTCACGTTGTACAACCCGCACCAGCACTCCGTGCACGCCATCGGATCCTCCGTCCCCCGAGTGTCGATGACGTGCACGTTGAGCCGCCACCCCAACTCGAATCCGGCCGGAAAACTGGTCGGATTCCCCACCTCGATCCCGTACGGGTACGGGATGTCGGTGGCGGTCCTACGGGTCTCGGCTCCGAGCCCATAGTACTGCGTCAGCGTGGTGTCGCACACCCCGCTGTTCTTGATGATGGACGGACGTCTTGTCCGGACATCATCGGAGGTACTCTTGGGGGCGTAGTAGGGGCTGAGGAGCCAGTGGTGGAGGTAGACTTCGTGGAGGGGGACGGGGTTTCCGGCGTCATCCACCACTTCGGCGTTGAAGCTCTTGAGAGCAATATGACCACGTGGGAAATCGATGTTGTAGTACTTGTTGGAAACCAACCCTGGTTCGAGGTCGATTTTAGGAGAGAGAAATACCTCGGTTTTGATGTTGCTGTCTTGATGATCAGTTGATGAAGTTTGTAGCAGCTGTACGAGGATGATAATGATCAAGATTGACAAGTTTTTCATGGCCATTTTCTAATGAGGAGGAGAAAATCATATATTTGTTGTTAATTATATTATACTCTTAATTGGAGTGTTAGGTATATATAAAGCAATTTTTCTCTATAAAAGACAAATATATATGGATAAATTAGTCATATTCTTGTATAGTGTTCATTTGAAGTAGTAGGGTGTATATTCCAGAGCCGAACTAGAATGTCGCAAATAGTTTACAATTCAATTAATATTTAAATAATCTTGGATGTACTATTACAATTTAGTGTTATATCTTTTGTTACATAAGTTAGATAGATGACACGTATACGGAGAGGAAATCTCAACATTTCCCTTAGGGTTGATTGTTAGGATATATATTATTTTATTATACGTGTCAATCATCAAACTATTTGTAACAGAAGATGTAACACCAAAATGTAACATGAGATATAAACCAATAACTCATCCAACTCATGTATCAAGAGATGTAACACGAAAATATAACAGGATACCCAAGATCGCTATTTCTAGTCCGAGAAATAACTTGATGTGCTCATTTATTAAATACTCATCTGTTCCATTCTTATGGTTACGTTTGCTTTTTGCACGTGGATTAATGAATATAGTATTTTAATGTGTATTAATATGAGAGAAATAATATTTTAATGTAAAGTGGATAGGTGTATTAATGTGATGTGTGGGCCATTGGATAGAGAAGTAATTAATTTGTGTGGGTCCCATATGTTAAAAGGGGAAATGTAACCATTAGGATGAGATGCCCAAAAAGGAAATACTCTCTCCATCCGCTTTCAAATGTATCATTTTTTTCATTTTGGGGGTCCGTCCCCAAGGGTCTCATTTATTTTTTTAAACATATGGGATCCACACACACCCACTAATACAATTAAAAAAATGGGACCCATATATCCACTAATATAACTACCCACTACACATTAAATAATAATCCTCTTTAATTCACGTATAAAAAGCAAATGACACCCTTAAAAGCGGATGAAGGAAGTATGTAATTATTAAGATGAGACGAAGGGAGTACACACTTATTTTTTTTTTTTTAATAATATGTGATAAAAATTACTCCCTAAACACTCTCGGATTCAAATTATTATACCACCTTCTCTTTATCTTTTATTTTCTTGATAAACAAGAAAAGAAAAAAATATTCTATCTTAATCTTAAAAGCACATGAACTCATCCTCTAAATTTGTAACGTGTCCATTCCTCCCAACAAAGAAGTATGAATATCAAGGCATATGATAGACAGACCATCAAAAAGGTTTTGAACTTCAAATAGTTGTCTCCACAGGTTCAAATTCCAGTTCGGTAATTAAACATTGGATACAATATTTTATAGATTGCTATTTTCACAAGTGAAATTTTGGGAGAGACAAAAATTAAAAGTGTAAAGTAATTAATGGGATAATGAAAATAAATTTTTTAAAAAAATATTGATTTTAGTGTGTAGAGAGTTTCACTTGATTAAAAGTGAGATGTATACATCAAAGTGTGGCAAAACCAAAATGATTAAATGTATATTTATCGCACAATAATACATGCATATTTATTTTAAATATTTAAAAAAAAAATCAAACATACTATTATTTATCTCACATTTTATATTTTTTCTTATATATGTACGTCATATATACTATATTTCAATTATTATCACATTATTTTTTAAAATACAAATTCTCATAATATGATCTACTTTGTATAGAAAATCGTATTCCGCTATTACTTCACAAATCATACCTACTTTACAAAAATGATATATTAATTAATAAAATAAAAATAAAAAACTAAATCAATATTTTACTATTTTCGCATTAATATAAATTAAACAGCATCATTAGGGTTTATACTTTATATTAATGTTTGCTTTCTTCTCATCTCCTATGTATCACAAATTCAATAATATTGTGACAAAAGAAAAAGTATTTAACCGAAAATACGAACGAGTTTTCTTTCCTCTCACAATATAATTCTTTCAAGATTGAAAAAGTAAAATATAAACGCAATAATAAATTACATATATAAAATATGAATGGTGCAGAAAAGGAGCAAAGTCAAGGATGAGAGACAGAACATCAAGACGTTTTTGAGTTGTATAAGTTTGGATATATTGTTAAGTATGATTCTATGTAAGCTAGCTAGAGAAAACGTAAAGTAGTGAAACTCTATCATTTCATTTAATTTCAAGTAAGGTATATGTAGTCTTTCTTTCTTTCTTTTTTTTTTCAAGCCAAATATATTCAAATAGCATATATAGGTGATGTTCTTACTAAATTGAGTAAAATTAATTGTTAACTAGCTAGTAAAATCTTTCCTATCATTTGTTTGTTAAAAAAAAATCCAATCAATTTAATAAATTATAAATGAATTTTAATTTAAAAATATTATCTCTCCCTATATGACTTACTTTTTCATTCATTTATTATTTAAAAATATTAAATCATTTTTAAAAGTCAATAAAATAAATTTTTTAAAAAAAATGAACAATGTGAATCACTAAGCGTGAAAGGTGTTCCAAATATATGGAGTACAACTTAATCTTTAAGAAAAAACCTACAATATGATGTAGCAACAATGAGTATCCCTACCCTACTTTTTTTTACAATTTTTTTTTCAACATAAATTTCATATTTCCATAAAAGAAAATGAAAATCAACTACTATTTCCATAATACACTTTAATATCAAAATTGTCACCCTCCCTATAATAGAGTACTTTATAATTTATTTATTATAAAAAAATACAACATAACTCTTAAAAAATTACTTCGTTTTTAAATAAATAAAATTGCGTATGCACAGTAGAATAAACGAGAAGATGAAAATGGGATTAAGGAAGTTCATGTTTTGTATGCTAACATTACACAACAATTTAATACAAAGTTATGCATTGATTTTATACTTCATCACAATAATATCGCAATCAACAACCCCTCCATTTAACTCAAAGTTAATTTATATGGGTCTATATATAGATGCGTTTTTGAAACTATGATTTCAAAATCTCAAAGTAATAAGAAGGTGTTAAGGTTTTAAAATCTTAAAGTTGGACATCAAAATTTTAAAATAAGTTTTCAAGATAAGCAAAATTTTATGTGTAAGTTTGTAATGGATAATAAGTAACAATCTTTTTATTAAATTTAATATATGATCAATTAAATATGATAATCTCTAATTCATAAACAATTCCTAATAAAAATTAAAAGTTGATAATATCTTTAATAAAATATAACATTTAATTAACAAAATGCAAAACAATCTCACACAATACTTCTTTCAATATATACTTTTACATTCCTAAAAATTTATAAGATATCATCTTGAAAAGAAAAGAAAAACTTATTATAAAATTTTAATGGAATATATAGTACTCCCTCCGTCCCATACTCGTTGTCTTACTTTCCATTTTTATCCGTCCCAAACTAAATGTCTTATACCAAAAAAGTAAATATCACATCAATCTCCACCCTAAAAGTTCATCTTAATTACAACTTTACCACACCTACCTAACACACATAACATACTTTATAATTTATTTATTACCTAAAAATACCACAATACCCCTAAAAATTCAACTTTTCTTAAACTCCGTGTCTACAGTGTCGCAGACATCGAGTCTGGGACGGAGGGAGTAATTTGTAATAATAGTATTCTATACATTATAATTAGGTATATTATATTTTTTGTTTTTAAAATATTACATTTCATGTCAAAAGTATCACTTTCTATTCGGGATAATTTCATATTTAGTCCCGTAAAAATAGCTCAATGCCAAAAAGGTCCCAAAACTGGCAGATTTAGTCCCATAGGAATTTTTCATCTAAATTGTTAATAGTTGACGAAATATTCTGAACCATTAACAAGACCAAAACGGACTATATCTATTTTGAAACACAGAAAATAATATAAATTTGGTAGTTTAAAATAATATAAGTTAATTTGGAATTAAAATTTTCGATTATAATATTCTTATGGGACCAAAACCGCTAGCTATGGGACCAGTATATTCCTACGGGACTATAATTGAATTGAAGGAATTCTTATGAGACCAAATGTAAAATTTTCCCTTTTCTATTCTAATACATCTCCATCTATTTGTAATCTAGTGTATTTACACACCTGTGGCTGTGAGATCCTTACAACGTCTACATCTCAATATATACATTTTATTTTAGTTAAGTGAAACACGTCGATTTAAATATTGTTAGGAAAATATCATTATATGTATATATATATGTACGTGACACGACACTCTGTTATTATCATGCTGGGAGTTTCATTAATCAATTAATTGTTTTTTTTTAAATCAATTGTCGAGAAGTATCGAATGTACGTGTATGTCTATAAGTGATTTTTCTTAACTTTCCAATTAAATAATATTGCAACATAATGTAATGAGTCGGTATCATCTCGGTGTATAAGGTGTTAAAAGTATTTTAAAAGATACACCTCTTAATCAATAAAGGAGTATTATTTTTTCAATAAGAAAGGCATTGAAACATGAAGCGTAAAATTTGATTTTTTTTTTAAAAAAAAGTTAAAAAAAAAATACTAAAGTGTATAAATAAATGATTCATTGATAATTGGATATCAAAGTCATAGTAAAAAAAACAACCACCGATCTTTTTTCTTTCCTTAAAAAAGTACCAAATAATTTTAAAGGGTATAAAATTAGATTTGACGTCCACAAAACTTTGTGAAATGTAAACTTTTTATTTTCATTTTTTCATTCAGAAATTCTTACGTGACTACCTTTTTATATTAATCGAAAGACGATTAAAGATAAGGTTTTTTTTTTAAGAAATTAAATTCATTTGCAACCATAAAGATAGCGTTCTTTCTTGCAATTTATCAAATGTATTAATTAATTTACAATAAAAGTAAAATTTGTATTTTTCTTGCAATTAACTCATTTTAATATTATGAGTTAAAAGTTTATTTTATCCCATAACTATTGTAAACTTTAGATTTTGTCCCAAAAAAGATATTTGTATCGATTTTGTCCCATAACTATTAGTTTTGTTTCAATTTTGCCCAATTTTCGCCGGAACCCTAGAATTTTGCCGGAAAACGGTCATGTGCGATTTCATGACTGTTTAATTTGGGAGAATCCGGCGACCATGCTGATGTGTCAATCTAATTAAATTTGGGCCAATGATTATTCCACATTAATTAAAAAAATAATAATAATAAAAATGCCAACTCAATTCACATCTATTTTTTAAAACAATTTTATTTATCTGATAATTGAAAATAACATTAAAAAAATTAAAATAAAATAAAAAAACCTGTAACCAGTGAGAGGTTACAGTGAGAGAGAAAGGGTTGGGCGTTCCTGCAGGGAAGAAGAAGGGCAGCTAGCGCAAATCATGAAGAGGAAGAAGAAGAAGGGGATGCCGGTGAGGGCAGATAATCGTGACTTCGATGAAGCCTCCGTCACTGGAATTTGAAGAATGTCTTCAACCTCGAGGAAGATGAGGTATTGGCCGACGATGAGGACCAACGACGGAGAGAGAAGAACCTGAAGCCAGACGGTCACCAGACCACCGCCGGACTGCCGGCCGCCTGCCGGAAAAATGTTGGACCGCCGCCCCCCGCCGCCGTACCACCACACTTTTTTGTTGCACACACTTTTACTGCACACACTTTTTTTACTGAACACACTTTTGCTGCACACAAACTTTTATGTACAACACATTGTAAGGGTAATATTAAAATATCACTATATATTTTTATAGTTAGTAGTAATATTTTTGTATATTTGTATCTTATAGTAATTAAGGATTTTTTAGTTTATCTAGTAGTAATCGTACCAAAAATTTATTACTGTAATATATCAATATTAACCAAATGCATTAAAAAAAGAAAAATTCCTTTAATATGACATACATAATTTTCTTATACAACTTTGATTCTCCATATTTTAATAATTGTAAAATAATTATATTCTCATATTTGAAATTACTGAATAATTATTAATAATTAAAAGTATAATAGGAATTTTTTACTAAATATTACTCCCTCCGTCCCCTTGAAATATATCCGTTTACTTTTTGCACGTGGATTAAGGAGTTTAATAATTTAATGTATTTTTAGGTGAGAGAAATAATGGGAAATAGATACTTTGTAATGGGACGTACCAAAATGAAAAAATAGATATGTATCAAGGAGACGGAGGAAGTATAATTTACACAAATAGTACTTGTGTAAAACGGGTTCACGGTATAAATCTTGTGGTCCCTCTTCTAATCTTATACTCTATGTATTGATAGGGCGTTTAAATTAAGGAGGACCACAGGGTTTACAAGGGTTTATGATATAAACATGACTAACTCAATAATTTATTAGTATAATATATTTTCGTTTATATTCTCAAAAACAGAGGATAGGTAAGACCGTTTCGTGGAATTAATTTTATGATATGGATAAAAAGTGATACCATTTATAATAAAAAGCAGTGATTAGAAAATCGGACCGGAGAACGAACCAGAAGAGGCAACGGTTCGAGGTTCAATCTGTCGGACCGGTTCAACCGGAAAATTGAATTTTACATATTTTCAATTATATTTTATAAAATTACCAATTATAAAAATATATAATCACCTAAATTATTTTTAAGATTTTAAAATACAATTTAAAATCAAAATATAATTGAATAAAAATATTTATAGTTCATAATTTATACTTCATACATGGTTTATGATATACCCACTCAATATTACTCCCTCCGTCCCATAAACAAATTCACACTTTCTATTTTTGTCCGTCTCATAAACAAGTTCACACCCCTAAATAAAGAAATACACACAAATCAATAACCCCACAACACACTTTAATTTCAAAATTGCAACCCCTTTACAACTTACATATCTTACTTTATAATTTATTTATTACCTAAAAATACCAAACTACCCCAAAAAGCAACTTTTTCTTAAACTCCGTATCTACAGTAACTGTGAACTTCTTTATGGGACGGAGGGAGTATAATTCATTATGTTTTAAATTAAATAAAAATAAAAGTGAAATATCATAAAAGTTTAAAAAAATTAAAAAAAGTAAAAAAAAATTTAAAAATTAAAAAAATACTGAAACCGATTGGACCAATTCAACCGATTTTCCCGGTTTGACCGGTTCAACCCGGTCCAACCCGGTTCAACTCCATAAATGGTTTCTAGGCCTTCTGAACCGGCCGGTCAGCTGCGATTTTCAGATCATTGATAAAAAGTGATACTCAAATGACGAAAAATGATAATGATATTGTCAACTATTTAACGAATAATTTATTACTAATATAAAAGAAAAGTGATTACGCTTTAAAAGAAAAATATTAATATCTTTAATAAAAAGTGATAACTAATTATGAAAGTGTAAAATAGTCTAAGATTGCCCCTTATTGAAAAGTGATAATATTTATAATAAAAAGTGATAACTAATTATCAAATCTTAAAATATTACTGACTTTCATATATATATATATATATATCCCAAGATTGCATTAATTAATTGAAATGGTTGAGTTTAAATTGGAAACAACTTAGTTGATATAATGGCCTATTTCATTTCAAACTGTGACACTTGGGACATGCAATTTAAACCAAACCATTTATATCCAATTCACACGCAACCTAATCGAATCTCAAGATTTTAGTGAACCAATTATTTTGACCAAATTACCTTCCAACACTAGCTTATCCTAAATCTTTGAAAAGTGTGGATATACCCAAGCTTATTTCACATCTACATCAGTTTCAAAATTATGGATAATATATATATAGGTAAGATTGATTTTAATTTTATGTGAAATGTAGATAGTAATATATGTAAAAGTGATGTAGGAAAAAATATGAGAGAATATAAGAACAAAAAATGTGTTAGTTAAGTAAATATAAACACGTTAATTTTAAAACTCTATCGGAATATGTGAATTTTGAAATCCAGCAAACAAGCATAGCTTTATGAATCACATAATAAAAAAAAAAAAAATAGTATTCTGTTCATTTTTTAAACAAATTCATAGTTCATCATTTATTAAGAAGTATCTTCAAACTTTTTTCAAAAACAGCACTCAACAAATGACCTCACATTTTACTTTTAAAATTGTTATCATTAATTAATACACATGATATATTTTACAAATTATTTATTAAAAAAATAAAAGACAAACAAACAACCCAAAAGAATATGTATACACAGAAGTGAGACTATTTTACAGTAAAATAATTTTTTCTTTTAATCAATCATTTCATTATATTAAAAATATTATTCTCTTAACTCATTTTCAGATTTTCACTATCACATATATTAAGAAAAAATTAATTTTTAACTTACTTTTAAGGGTAATTTGATATTTTGAAATAATAAATAAATTATAAAGTAATAATTATTGACAATTTTAAAATTAAATGGTAATATAAGGTTATTGAATTTTAGTATTATTTTCTTTTAAAGGTGTGTAGATGAGTTGTGAACGGGGAAGTTACTTTTCATTTGTACAAATAATTTTTATAAAATAATTTATTTGAATAACTATCATTTTATGTTAATCAGTTATCACGTGTTACTAAAATATTATCAATTTCTTCTCTCTTGTACAATACTCATTAAGTACTACGGTCTCACACAAACATTTATTTAAAAAAAAATCATCGATTTTTTGGGCGTTTGATTTAGCTTAAATGAAGTTCGTTTTAGGTTAGAGGCAATTTTTTTGGTAGATTCAGAGTGGGAATATTTCTTGAATTGTGCTTTAAAATCGATTGTCAAGCAAAATTTGGTGTGGATTTGTAGTGGATCCATGGTGTTCTTTGTGATGTGTAATAGACCTTTGCTTGTGCATGCAACACGTGGATCACTTAAGAAATACTCCCCTCGTCCCCATAATACTTTTTTCACTTTCCTCATTTGTTTGTCCCACAAAACCTTTCACACCTCAAAAAAGGAAACACCACTTTATCCAACAATATCAAAAGTTACTTTAATTTCAAATTTGCCGCTCATTTTTCACACACATATCATTACTTTATACTTTTTAATTACCTAAAAATACTACAATACCCTCCAAAGTCAATAAAGTTGGTCAAAAAGTATAACTTTTCTTAAACAACGTGGAACAGTAAACGTGAAAAGTTTTCCGGGACTGAGGGAGTATCATTGAGGAGTTGGTTTACAGGCTGTATAACAAGAATGGAATTATTACTCAACAAGATTATAAGAATATAAGGAAATCATAACATATTAAAATTTATCTAGGAGGTACTCCCTCCGTCCCATAAAGAAGTTCACAGTTACTGTAGATACGGAGTTTAAGAAAAAATTGCTTTTTGGGGGTAGTTTGGTATTTTTAGATAATAAATAAATTATAAAGTAAGTTTTGTGAGTTGTAAAGGGGTGTCAATTTTGAAATTAAAGTGTGAACTTGTTTATGGGACGGATAAAAATAGAAAGTGTGAATTTGTTTATGGGACGGATGGAATAATATTTTTCGTTAATAATTTACAACTTAAAAAAATAAATTTTCATACACTATTCTACTATTAAAACATTATATGAAGGAGGTTTTGAAAGAGAAAGAAAGAAAGGAGCTGGATGAAAGCCCACAGACGGCCTATGCACAAAAGGCCTGCTTTGCATAAAGCAAGCCCAAATTATATACGGAAGAAGGCTCGCTGAATCTGTCCAAATTCAAAGCCCATCAACATCAAAGGCGGCTTCTCGCAACCGATGTTGGAGTGGAAAGTGAAAATATCAAAATTTGTAAAGTAGTCTATTTCAATTTTGATCCTTTACTCTTTGCAATTTTTAATTTTGGTTTTCCTTTGGTTTGAATTTTTTCCTTTTGTAAATTTAATCTTCTTTTTTTTAAAAAAAAATCAAATTTAGTCTCCTTTTTTTTTAAAAAAAAATTGAATCAAAATTTGACAAATTCTAATACTCCTTCAATCTCACTCAAAAGGTAGCTTTTACTTTTTGCATGTGAATTAAGGAGTATTATTATTTAATTTGTAGTTGATATTGTATTAGTTAGAGTATGAGCCTATATGTTAATTGTATTAGTAGGTGTGTGTAAGTTTCATATGTGTAAAGAATGAAAAGGAACTCTTTGGGTGAGACGCTCAAAATGGGAAAAAATGGATTCTTTGGGTGGGACGGAGGAAGTATAAAAAGATTAAATTTGAACAGACTAAATTCGGACGAAAATGACCAAAATTAAAAATTGAAAAAAAAAAGTAAAATTAGAATCCATTAATGACAAATTTGTTATTTTCTCCCATGCAAACGTACAAAAGATCGGTTCAGATCTCCTGTTACAAACCGTTAGATGATTAACACATACGATAAAATAATCTATACATTAAAAGTCATTCCTAAAGGGAAAGGTTGAGATTTTTATTTTCGGAGATAAGAATGAGGCCTAATAATATTGAAGAACTCCTTCCCAACCTTATCCACATCTTATATGGTTTAAAAATAAATAAGAGTGTCTAGGACAACTAATTACACGCATCACTTATCTCTTCTTTGCTCCAATCACACCATCTGCGTAAGCTGTTTTCTATTTTGCACGTTTTACAGTTTCATATATAACCAAACGACACTGAATATAACTAAATAAAAAATTGTTGATTGTTTTGGTCAGAAAAGGCTACAATGGAATTGCAACGTGATTGGATTCCGGATTCCATCTTTATCAAACCAACGACGATAGCTCGAGGCGGCTATGCTTTTTGGAACGCCGGCTTCGTCCGGTGCAACCAAGCCAGCGCGTTCAGCACCTTCGCCAAAGATTGACGTCGAGACATCCACAATTAACAGCAAGTTTGTTCACTTGCGCTTTCGCCACGCTAATATGTACTGGTCCGGAAGGGATGGCAATGGCTTCCTCGTGGTGAACACCGACCGACCCCAAGGAAGACATGTCCAAGGATTCATGTACGTTGTTCAAGGCCAATATGGATTGTGACCTTCAGGCACGTGCAGAGCGGCGGTGACGTGGGGTTAGATAACGCCGACTCCGGCGATCTGAGCCACCGTCTGAGGATCTTCCCGGGAGGCGGTGCTGATAACCGAATGCGCTTCAACGTTGTCAATTTGCTGACATTGATGCAGATGCCGAAGCGCGTGATGGGTTATATATGAGACCTTTTTACTAAAAGGTAAAAATGGATATATGAGTATATCATCTCCAGTTACATGTTAATCACTTAACGTGTGACACAGAAGATGCATCAAAATAACGCAAAAGATCCAATATATATTTATAGTAGACCATGAAAATATCAAAATGGAAACTTTATCAACGGACGAAGAGAGTAACAACCTTGTTTAAAAACTTAAGCTAATTCTTTTAACAGTTGGAGTTCACCTCTGCCGATCCGAATCAGAGCTTGTCGGCTTTCGAGATCGAGCTACACGACGATGGACATGTCCGTATAAAATCTGTTAATGTGGACCGGTACCTGCGGCGGAACCCTGGCAACAACATGGTGGAGGCGGATTCATCCGACAGCGCCGGCAACGACGTGAACACTCTATCTAGCCGGTGTTGATACGCGGAAGTTACTACGCTTTCCGGTCGGCGGAAACAACTTCTTCTGCGGACTTCAGGGGGTCCGTCTATCTGCGATGTTCCCAACCATGAACAGATTAACAACGTTGCTGTTGCAAGAGCTAATCCTGCAGCGACACGTGTACCACATTATATTCCGAATGGATCAGGCGCGTATATACGACGAGGAAGTGATCATCGCCGGAACCGGCACGTCCGTTAACAAAACGGACAGTCCGTCAACTATGACTATCACTGTTACGTACGCCGAATCTCGGTCGTATTCTTTCACCAACAGCTTAGCCAACTCCTCCGCCGTCACGCTCATCAAATCAGTGAATATTCCGAGGATATTGGGCACTGACATCGATTTTGCTAATGAGACGACGAAATCGTTTGAGTGGGGAGAAACGGTGGAGAATACTATTACGTCAGATGCGTCGGTGACGGTGAGGAGCGGTGTCCGAGTTGATTACGTGGCGACAAAGGGCACGTGCAGTATTCCCTTCTCCTATACTGTGCAAGACAAGAGTTCGTCGACGGAGAATTCATTAACTATTCGGATGCTGATGGGATGTTTACTGGGGTCAATTATTACAGTTTCCACTTCGATCAACATGCAGTCCCACGTTTCACTCCTGCTACTTCTACTTGATCACTTCCTGTGACTGTTGTATCGCCCTCTTGTTTTCTTTTTTCATTGAAGTTGTTGTTGTTTTTTTTTTTTTTTTTTGGGAAAATTTGACTCTTGGTCTATATATAAAAGTCAAAATTCAAAATAAAAATATACTAATACTCCCTCCGTCCCGTTTCAATATTTACGTTTACTTTTGCATCTTGATTAAGGAGTATTTTTAATAAAGATAATATTTAATGTAAAGTGGGTAGATGTATTAGTGTTGGATGTGAGGATAATGGTGATATATTAATTATTTTAGGTGAGTCTCATATTCCAAAAAAGAAAACATAAACATTGAAATGAAATGTCCAAAATAGAAATATGTAAAGATTGAAATGATATGGAGTATGTGAGAAGAGATAAGAGAGAGAATTTAGCTATAGATAGAGAAAAGAAAATGTGAAGAAGGTAATGTGTCGGTTGAATCTCCCATTTCACAACCATCACTTGATATTTCATAAAAAAGGAATAGATAATGTCATTTAGTAATGAGTAACTTGAGTTAGCGTCGTATATAATGATAACTTCAAAATTTTGGGTGTAGATTTTGAAAA
The DNA here is from genome assembly GCA_023678885.1 of Pogostemon cablin. Taxonomy (NCBI): domain Eukaryota; kingdom Viridiplantae; phylum Streptophyta; class Magnoliopsida; order Lamiales; family Lamiaceae; genus Pogostemon; species Pogostemon cablin. Next base: position 25,813,101 of record CM042964.1, on the reverse strand, counting down.
TTAAAAATCAAATATTAAAACACAAACAAATATTCCAAAAGAGTATATATAATAATTTTAGAAGAGTTAATCTTTTGTGTATTCGTGAATCATAAATACTTCCTCCTTCCTAAAAATACTTACCCACTTTCTATTTTGGTTCGTTCTAAAAATACTTGTATGTTTAAAAATGGAAACAATACACAATATCAATAAATTGTACTCCCTCCGTCCCAAAACAATTGACACATTTTTTTTGGGCACGGAGATTAAGGAGTATAATAATTTAATGTAAAGTGAAGTGAGAGAAATAATATTTAATGTGTAGAGGGTAGTTGTATTAGTGGTGAGTGTGATGTGTGTGGGTCATGTAAATAAATAAATTGTTTTTGTGTGGTCTCATATCCTTAAAAAGGAAATATGTCAATTGTTGTGGGACAACCCAAAAAGGAAAGTGTGTCAATATCTTTGGGACAGAGGAAGTAATACAAATATATTACAAAAATATCACCTCATTTTTACATGATCAAATCAAAGTCAACTATATCATATATTTTATTTTATTCAATTATTCAAAATACCTCTTCTCTTTTCTACAACATAATAACAAAAAGTTAGTTTTCTTAAACTTCATACCACCAAATACGTGCAAGTATTTCCTGTGGTGAAGGAAGTAGAATTTTTCTTTAATTTTGCAAATAATTCTTAAATTTCTTTTGAACCCTAAAATCATCCCTAACCTCTCTCCTTCATGGGTTCCCTGTTTCTCTATCCACTTAAGAGACTATTAATAAACTTCGATGTCTTCGCTAATTCAGGGAATTTGATTTTATCTGGTTTCACTTTTTAAAAACAGGTTGTTGAGTGATTTCAAATTCTCATAGATTCTATTGCTGTATTCTTTTGGAATTTGTGGAAATTAAGTCTATTTAACTCAATTAAGTCTGGTTTTAGTATTACAATAGTTTTTTTTTTTATCAACTTTATTAAGCTTTGATGTATTTTAATATATAACAAACTGTATAGATTTTAATTAAGTTGCGTATATGCATTTTTTAAAGGTGTATAAGTTTTTATATTTAACTACATAATTTTGCAAATAAATTACATTAGTATTTATTACTCCCTCCATCTCATTAAAACATTTATATTTGATTTTGTACAGAGATTAAGAAATACTCCCTCCATCCGGTTCTAAGGTGTCCGTGTGTTTTTTGCATGTAGATTAAGGAGTATTATTATTATATGGAAAGTGGGTAGTTGTATTAGATGAGTTAAAATCATTTTGTCCCATAACTATAGAGAATTTTTTATTCCGTCCCAAAAAAGATAAAATTTTTAATTTCGTACCGTATCTCTTGATATTGGTCAATTTTGGTCCCAAAATCGCCGGAAATTGACTTTTTGATCGGAAAATCGCATGTACACCGCACATGACGTCTCAAATTGGGGTTTCCGGTAGCTTCCAATTAACGCACATACACATTATAATTCCAATATGCTTGAGCTATACAAGAAAACCCCCAAAAGAATAAGAATGAAAATACAGTAGCTTGAGCAGTGAGGGTTCTGATGGGTTGGTTAGAGGAAGGAGAAGCAGAGTCACAGTCGTCTTCTGGCAGCTCACGGAGAGATCCGGTGGTGTGCTGCTGCTTCGAGCAAGCTATGCAAGTCAACATCCTTCCAAGAGGCGAAAATTGCAAGAAAACAAAGTCGAGTAAATCAAGAGGGCCCAGTTAGTGATGATGAAATGAAGAGTCTCACAGAGAAGCTATCAATTGCTCTTTCTAATGTTAGTGCCAAAGAAGACCTAGTTCCATTGATTCGCCTGAGCCCATCTATGGAACTCAATTCTTGTCTAGGAAGTTCAAAATTGCGGTTACTGTACCAACAAACAAAATCACTACACTTGAAGGTTTACTGGAAAGCCCCTTTGAGGCGTATGTGCGGTGCACATGCGATTTTCCGCTTAAAAAGTCAATTTTCGGTGATTTTGGGACCAAAATTGGCCAATATCAATAATTATGTGATGAAATTGAAAATTTTATCTTTTTTGGGACGAAATCAAAAATTTTCTACAGTTATGAGACCAAAAATGATTTAACTCTGTATTAGATGGAAGTGATGGACCATATTATGTATTTTTTAACTAAATTGGGGAAATGAATACTTTTGAATCGGACGCCAAAAATAGTAAAATGGACACCTTAGAAGCGGACGGAGGAGGGAGTATATATTTTAATGTGTATTGAAGTGAGAGATATAATATTTTAATGTGTAATGAGTTGAGAGAAATAATACTTAATGTGAAGTGACTCCCTTCGTCTCACAATAACGTTTATGCATTTCCAGTGGAACGTCCCACTAAAATGTTTATATTTTCTTTTTTTAATAAATAAGATCCATACAAAAAGTATATTTATTTTTAATTATAATTTTTTTATATTTTATATTTTATTTATTGATGGGTGAATATATATGTATTAATTTAGGAATTAAAATAATTTTTGGTCTCATAATTAAAAAGAATTTTTTATTTAGTAAACTAGCTGGTTATGTATATGTGGATTTTATTTTATTTTAGTTTAGTTGCGTCATGTTACGCAAATGACATGTTAAAATTTAAAAAGTGAAAAACGTACGAAACAATTTCAAAATTTGGATACAAAAAATTTTATTTTCTCTGAATAAATTTTAGAAACTGTGCTTATGTTTGATGGATTATGATACGTGTTAAATACAATTATTATATCATAATATATTAAAAGTGTCTAGCACTTGTATAATATTTTTGGACACATTTGTCCCTCAATTGTTTTATTATTTTCAATTTCATCCTAATGAGTAATGACCATTGAATCTCCATGCTCCAAGCTGATGACGATTCACTTTCGCAAAATACACAATTAATTTGTAATCATCTCTACACCTTCACACACACACAACTATTGAACTTCTGCACTTAATTGGTTAATTATAAAAGCCTAAATATCCAAAATCAAATCGAAGCTCTCCTCCGTTTGAGACGGCATTCTCAAGCTCCTCGGGTTCGAAACTCATTGGATTCGCGGAAAGTGGTGATTCTAGGGTGTTTTACTTAAAAGATGAAGGCCGATAATTATCATTACTTGGCGGAGTACAAAACCTAAGCTGAGCGTAAGAAAGTTGCTGAGAACTCTCACTGCTTACAAGGCCTTTAAAGTATGATTTTTTAAATTATGATGAAAGATATTCTAAGTTGTTATATTATGATTAAATACAAATATTAGATTGGACCGTCTCACAACTCTTATTCGTCTCATAATACAAATACTACTACTAATAATAATAATATTTTTTTTTTAGAAAAAGTTGTGTAACTCCTAGAGATTTTTTTTCTTTAATGCATTGGTATCCAATCAGTATACCGATTAATGTGAGGAGGCCAGAAGCCAACGTCCTTTATCAGGGTCTCCATTTGATGCACCGATATTAGATCTTTAGATTGACTAATTCGGAGAGGCTAGAACCCACCGTCCACTAGTAGGAACCCCCATTTCAAGGCAAAGCGCACTAATTCGGGAAGCCAGGACCCACCAGAGCTTTACCCACTGTATAGACTGACCCTATCAACAAGCAGGAACTCTCATTTCAAGACGAACGCATTAATATGGGGAATCAGAACTCACCAGCGTTTTACGCTCTGTATAGACTGACCCCATCCACCACCGAGAACACTCACTTCAAGTCAGAACACACTAATGTGGGGAAGCCAGAACACACTAATGCGGGAGAGCCAGAACCCACAGATTGTCGTTATTTTTACTTAAATTTTAGTGTCTTTATTTGTCGTATTTGTGTAACTTTTGGTGGAGATTTATGTTAATTAGGAAAAGTGTGATAGATTGATAGGAATGTGGAAATGAGCTTAAATGTATGTAAAACATGTCAAAAATGGAGCAAAACGGAGTCAGGAGCTACAACGAAGAAGGAGAACAGGGCACGCCTGTACATGCCCCGTGTTCTGCACATGAGTCGTGCTCGTTCACCGATATGTGTCGTGTACAGAACACGGGTCTGTAACACGAGGTCGTGTGCAAGCGTCAGAAATAGCTACACGCCCATTCCAAGGCCGTGTGTTGCTACACGAGCAGTGTCCTATCAATACACCGAAGTGTGTGTGCACAGTACGAGCCGATGCTGCTACACAAGCCATGTAGGTGCCGAATCTAGAATAAGTTGTGCACGTGTTCTAGCTAGAAGCTTTAAAGGGGTACAAATACCCAATTTGAGCGTGAATTACGGGAGAGCGTCATTTGGGAGCAGTTTCTAAACACAAACTACCACACCATTTCTTCACACACACTCTCTCCTATATCCACAATCCACCAAATTCATCAATTTTTACTACTTTTAATCCATAATTCATTCCATACATCTTTCACCCATACCATCCTTAGAGAGATTTGAGACTTATATACTTGGAATGTTATTGGAGGAAGGAGATCAACCCTCATCTACAAGGGAAGAGATTCTACTTTCATTTTGTATTTTCTTTGATTTGAAGTTAGCAATGGAATTTTATGAACTTTGTAAAGTTTGTAAGATGATTATTTTTGGCTAGACCTCTTGTAAGGCTAGCCACATGATGAATTGAGGTTAATCTAGATTTGTGGGATTTTTAGTAGTTAATTGAATTGATGATGGATTTCTTCTTATAAATTGTGATTCATGTTTCATTTTATTAATTGTGTGATTGATTTCTATACACATGATGTTAGGATGGTCATCCCGATATTATATGTTAGGGGTGAATTGAATCAATTAGTGAAATGAACATGCATGTTAGTGTAAGGAGATGTAAGACATACCCTTCTAATGCTTAGAACACTTATAAGAGGACATTACAATTGTGATTATTCTAGTCCATTATTGATGATGTTTACTACTAAATTCTTACAAGTCTAGGTAGCTTCCTTGATTTTGATTGTGGTTAGCCTTGCATTCTTTCTAAGATGTACTACACTCATTCCATTCCATACTTATTTCTTGATCATTGTAGTTATTACTTGCTTTATTCTACTTAATTGCTTAGCATAATTGTTAGTATAAAATCAAAACTCAAATTCTATCACTTTTACAAAGCATGATTAAAGGCAAATCCGGATACGCCTTAATTTTACTTTTTCCTGGGACGATATTCTATGTATTTTGTACTTGGTCACTACGGTTTACAACAACAATAGAGTTCTCTTACTCTAAATCATTTTAACCTAGAAATGAGGCTAAGAACACAACCAAAGTTTTACGCTCTATATAGACTAGCCTCACAGTTGTTGATCGCACCCATGTGTTTTGAACTTGAGAACTCAGGGAATTTCACCTTAAGACACCTCAATCCTTCACCCCTAGGCCAACCCTTAAGGCTAACAATTTTTCACATCAATTTTTATTTTTTTAAGCATAAGAACTATTTCAACCTTTCATGTGAGACATATTTTTGTGAGACGGCCGTATCCAAACTTGTTATATTTTAATAATGGGCTTCGCTATTGTCACCCGAAACTTACTAAAGGCACACTAATATTTAAGAATAGTGATAGTATTTCCCATTTAGTTAGACCCACTCCTAAATTTATACCCCCTGCTAATTCTAACAACTTATTTTACTAAATCTACCCAATAACAGCTTATTTTACTAAGCTCACCCAATACAATTTCTAAGCCCACCCAACTATTTCTCCACACAAAAACACATAGTAACAACTCAAAAAACAATCGATCACAAGAAGAAAATAAAGAACAGAAGAGGCGAGAGAGAAGGAGAAGAAAATAACGAAAAATAGGAGAAAAGAAAAAAAAACAAGTATTATTTATTTATTTAGAACATAAGTATGCTTATTAATTGTTAAAGTATATTTTTCGAATTTATGATGAATGATGCATTAAAGTATGATTTTAGGTTGTTATATTATGATTAACCACCAACAAACTTTAACTATTATTAAAAATACTTTATTTATATAATAAACATATATTTTAATAATGAGTCGGCATATCTCACATCTCATTTCACATATCACTACTAGAGAATTTCTCATAATACAAATACTACTACTAATAATAATATTAATATATTTTTAAAAAAAAAATTATTTAACTTCCAGTGAAATTCATTTAAGCACCAGTATAAATTTAATAAATAAATCGTGAATATTCATAATTCATGTGTGTATCTTGGGTTTTGATTTAATAATATTATTGAGATTACACGAGGGAAAAAACCAACTTGATGAAAGAAATCCTCTCAAGGAAGAATAGGACATAAAAAAAAAACAACTCATTTGTGGGTATAGAAAATTATTATCATAAACAACGCACGTTTAGGATATTGCTATACTAAGCGGATATATAAGACAAGAATAACATATCAACGGGGATAAAAATTGGGACCGTTTAGGATATTTTTTTTAGATGAAATCTATACCTTAAAAAATATATCTAAATGGAAATTTTGAAATGTACTTAGATTGTGAGAACAAGCTTGGTTCATGCCCTGGATAATTAGATACTCCATGGAGAGTGATAAGATAAGGTTCAGAAGGAATTTTTTTGGGGCCATAATTAAAATATATTTCTGTTGTATATGTAGACCATGCATGCATGTATACATGTGTGTATGTGTAATATATAACAAATAGAGATAGGAAGATGGTGTTTGATGTAGTAGCAAGTTGAATAAGTGAGTAAGATCAACAAGCTGCATAAGGGGAAGTAAGCTTCAGCTGTAATAGGTTTTTTGTCATGCATTGAGGTGTTGATTGATTAAGTGAAGCATAGGTGATAATGAGTTAGTTGTAGTTGTTAATAACAGCCAGAAGAAGTTGATGATCAGTTGTAACCAACTGATAGATTGTGTGGATATTTCATACATGATGGCAGTTGAGAGGATGCAAGTTGTTCACATGATGATGCTTCAGTTGTTAGTCCATCATCAACACACCAGTTAGTTTGGCAAGGTTCTTCAGTTAGGATCAAGAAGATGAGATGCAGGATTGAGGGTGGAGATTCAACATAAGAATATAATGTGATCAACATGGTGTTAAAACCATAGGATCAAGAAGGGTGCTGTTATTGAGAAGTTGAGTGGCATGGAAGACAGTTGTAACTGAACTCAACTAATCACATGGTATGAAATGCACTTGCTGGTGCATACTGATATTATATCAGTATGGTATATAAGGGAACATACCATGTACAGCAAAGTAGTAGAGTTGATCATTATCATCATATAAGCTAGTTCATCAAATTAGGGTTTCTTTAGTAGTTTTGATTCATCATCATCTTGTAGTTGTAACCTATCTTCTATCATATAGTGATTGCTCTCCTTAAGAAGTGGATGTAGATCAACAAGATCGAACCACTATAATCCTTGTCTTCCTTCTTCGTTTTAGTCTTGTTTCAGTTTAGATTAAATCAACACAAAATAAGAGAGTGTAGGGTAGAGTGTGTGCAATCTTTGTTCTAAGTGCTGATCAAGTTTTGCTTGCATTCATAAGAATTGGCGCCGTCTGTGGGAAGCCAAGAAGAAGAAGATTCAGTAGAGAAGAAGATCAAATGGTTACTACAAAGTTTGATATTGAAAAGTTCACAGAGAAGGCAGATTTTAGTCTGTGGAGGATGAAGATGGAGGCCATCTTGGTTCAACAAGGTTTATCAGATGCTATCAAACCATTACCTGAAGCTCAGGCTGCAGGAGTTGATGCTGCTGTCCTTGCAGCAGATCAAGATCAACAAACCAAGGCCAGAAGTGCTCTCATCCTGTGCCTTGGAGATAAGGCTCTGAGGGAGATTTCAAAGGAAGCTACAACAAGAGGAGTTTGGAAGAAATTAGAGGAGTTGTACATGGTTAAAAGTTTGGCCAACCGTTTGTACATGAAGCAGTAACTATACTCCTTCAAGGTATCAGAAGATAAGTCAATAATTGGTCAGTTAGATGAGTTTAACAAGATCATTGATGATCTAGAAAATATTGATGTGGCTCTGTCAACTGAAGACAAGACTGTCATCCTCATGTCAGCACTTCCAAAGTCATTTGAAGGTTTGAGAGATACACTTTTGTTTGCTAATGCTGAATCTATTTCCCTTGAGCAAGTATTGTTGGCAGTTAAGGCAAAAGTGCTTCACAAGAATCCAGAACAACAAGCAACTGCAGAAAGTTTGACAGTAAAGAAACAGAACCAGTGGAGCAAGAATAACAAGAATAATAAGAGCAGTGTTGATAAGAGGAAGCCAGAAAGGAACTATAGTGCACCAGCAGATGAAGAAGAAAGCAAGATTTGCTTCTACTGCAATAAGTCTGGACATTACAAGAAACAATGTTTCAAATGAAAAGCAATGGTGGCAAAGAAGATAGCTGAAAAGGGAGGAAATAAGAGGCCTCATGCAAATCAGGTAACAACAAATCAAGTTGGTACAGATTCTGATTTCATTGAAGCAATGTCAGTGTGTTCTAGTTCAGTATCAGAAGAATGGGTTATGGATTCTGGATGTACATTTCATATGACTTCTAGGAAAGATTGGTTTACTGAATTAAAACCACAAGAGAAGGATCAGTAATGCTAGGTGATGATCACACTTGTAAGATTTTAGGAATTGGTTCTGTCAAACTTAAAATGTTTGATGGGAAAATTAGGATGTTAAAGAATATTAGATATGTGCCAAGCTTAAGGAGAAATCTAATATCTCTTGGGATGTTAGTTTCTCAAGGTTATGAGTGCCATTTGAAGGGAGATACACTTACTGTCATAAAAGGAAAGCTAGTAGTTGTTAAAGGGTTCAAGAGGTCTGATCTGTACTTCTTGGATGGTTCTGTAGTGACTGGACAAATTAATACAACTGATGATGAGAGTAGTGTTAATGTTTGACATGGTAGGCTTGGACATATAAGTGAAAGAGGCTTGCAAGAACTTGCAAGACAGAAGCTGCTTGAGATTAGTTCAACCTGTAAGTTAGATCAATGTGAAGCTTGTATATTAGGAAAGGCAAAGAGGTTGAAGTTTGGTGAAGCTGAGCATAATTCCAAAGCTAGGTTGGAATATGTTCATTCTGATCTTTAGGGGCCTTCCAAGACTTCAACAATAGGAGGTGGGAAATACTTCATATCTTTCATTGATGATTATTCAAGAAAGGTATGGATTATTCAAGAGAAAGGTATTAAGAGGCACAAGACAGTACCAGGTACTCCACAGCAAAATGGAGTGGCTGAAAGAATAAATCAGACACTTCTTGCAAGAGTTAGGTGTATGATGAGTAGTGGAGGTTTTTCAAAAGGTTTCTGGGGTGAGCTAATATCTACTGCAGCTTATTTGATTAATCTGTCACCATGCACAACACTTAAGTTTAAAACACCTGAACAAGTGTGGTCTGGAAGGGTGGTACCAGATTATAGTCATTTGAGAATTATAGGTTGTCTGGTGTATTCACATCAGAAGCAAGACAAGTTAGATCCTAGAGCTGTTAAGTGTGTGTTAGTAGGCTATCCTAAAGAGGTAAAAGGGTACAGACTATGGTGTTATGACAATAACAAGTTTATTGTTAGTAGGGATGTAACATTCAATGAAGATAAGATGCCTTTGTTGGAGAGAGGTGCTGATAAGGTCATAACTACTGATAAGTGTGAGTTTGAGGTGGAGCATGATGACAGAACAATAGTACAACAGGGTCAAGATCAAAGAGATGATAGTGTACATGAGGAAGTTGTTGTTGAAGAGAGGTCTGAGTCATCTGGTTCAAATGAAAGAAGAACTCTTAGTAGCTATCAGTTGGTTAGGGATAGGTTGAGAAGGCAGATCAAAAACCTATAAGATATATAGAGGCAGACACTGTATCATATGCACTGTATGTAGCATCAGACATTGATGTCTATGAACCTAGGACATACTCAGAATCAGTATCAGGTAAGGAGAGTGTGCAGTGGTTGGATGCTATGGAAGAAGAGTTGCAATCATTAAAAAGGAATAACACTTGGATGATTGTTGACAAACCTGCTAATCAGAAGCTTGTAGGTTGTAAGTGGATATATAAGAAGAAACCAGTTACAAGTAAGGAAGGAGGAATCAGATATAAGGCAAGACTTGTAGCAAGAGGTTTTTCACAGCAAGAGGGTGTAGATTATAATGAAATTTTCTCACCAGTAGTCAAACACTGTTCAATAAGGATTTTACTATTATTAGTTACTCAGTTGAATTTGGAATTACATCAGATGGATGTAACAACAGCTTTCTTGCACGAAAATTTAAAAGAGAAGATTTACATGAAGATTCCTGAAGGTGTTAGTTTAAAAGGAGCAGATTCAAAGGCTTGCTTATTACTTAAATCACTATATGGTCTGAAGCAAAGTCCAAGACAGTGGTATCTCAGGTTTGATGATTACATTACTTCTAATGGTTTTGTCAGGATCATGTATGATAGTTGTGTGTACATAAGATGTGATAAAGGAAGCTATACTTATCTACTACTTTATGTGGATGATATATTAATAGCTTGCAAAGATATGATAGGAATCAATTCAGTAAAAGATACTTTGAGAAAGGAGTTTGACATGAAAGATCTAGGTGAGGCAAGAATGATACTTGGTATGCAGATTGAGAAGGACAGATCAGCTGGTTTACTGAGGTTGTTTCAAGAGTCATACTTGGATAAAATTCTGAAAAAGTATAATATGAATCTTTGTAAGAGTGCATCAGTACCAGTTAAGCAAGGTTTAAGTCTTTCATCTCTTCAAGGTCCTCAAACAGATAAGGAAAGGTCTGAAGTGAGTAAAATATCATATGCAAGTGCAGTTGGCAGTTTGATGTATGCTATGGTATGTTGTAGACTAGTTTTAGCTTATGTTATGAGTGTGATCAGTAGGTTTATGAGTAATCCTGATCTTGTTCATTGGGATGCAGTGAAGTGGGCACTGAGATATGTTAGAGGTACTATATCAGTTGGATTGAAGTTTCAGAAGCAAGATACTTGGGATGAGGCTGTTATTGGTTATGTGGATGCAGATTATGCAGCCAATCTTGATACAAGAAAATCAATGACAGGTTATGTGTTCAAGTTGCTTGGTACAACAATAAATTGGAAGGCTACACATCAACACATAATAGCATTGTCTACCACTGAAGCTGAGTTTGTGGCTCTTACAGAAGCAATAAAAGAAGGTGTTTGGTTGATTGGTACTTTGAGAGAATTTGGAGTTCAGCAGGATAGAATTGAAGTGTATTGTGATAACCAAAGTGCTGTACATCTCTCAAAGCATCAAGGGTATCATGAGAGGACTACACACATTGATATGAGACTTTACTTCATAAGAGACAAGATAAAGGAGAAGCTAGTTGCTGTTAAGAAGATTAAGACAGCAGATAACCCTGCTGATGCATTTACTAAGGCTTTACCTGTTCAAAAGTTTGAATTGTGTAAGAGTCTTATTGGTCTTCACTAAAGGGAAGAAAGGAAGGTGTGCTGCAGCCTGTAATTGCAGCAAGGTGGAGAGATTTGATTACTTATGAAGAAGCATGGTCTAAGATGGAGATTTGTTGTATATGTAGACCATGCATGCATGTATACATGTGCGTATGTGTAATATATAACAAATAGAGATATGGAAGATGGTGTTTGATGTAGTAGCACGTTGAATAAGTGAGTAAGATCAACAAACTGCATAAGGGGAAGTAAGCTTCAGCTGTAATAGGTTTTTTGTCATGCATTGAGGTGTTGATTGATTAAGTGAAGCATAGGTGATAGTGAGTTAATTGTAGCTGTTAATAACACCCAGAAGAAGTTGATGATCAGTTGTAACCAACTGATAGATTGTGTAGATATTTCATACATGATGACAGTTGAGAGGATGCATGCTGTTCACATGATAATGCTTCGGTTGTTAGTCCATCATCAATACACCAGTTAGTTTGGCAAGGTTCTTCAGTTAGGATCAAGAAGATGAGATGCAGGATTGAGGGTGGAGATTCAACATAAGAATATAATGTGATCAACATGGTGTTAAAACCATAGGATCAAGAAGGGTGTTGTTATTGAGAAGTTGAGTGGCATGGAAGGCAGTTGTAACTGAACTCAACTAATCACATGGTATGAAATGCACTTGCTGGTGCATACTGATATTGTATCAGTATGGTATATAAGGGAACATACCATGTACAGCAAAGTAGTAGAGTTGATCATTATCATCATATAAGCTAGTTCATCAAATTAGGGTTTCTTAAGTAGTTTTGATTCGTCATCATCTTGTAGTTGTAACATATCTTCTATTATATAGTGATTGCTCTCCTTAAGATGTGGATGTAGATCAACAAGATCGAACCACTATAATCCTTGTCTTCCTTCTTCGTTTTAGTCTTGTTTCAGTTTAGATTAAATCAACACAAAACAAGAGAGTGTAGGGTAGAGTGTGTGTAATCTTTGTTCTAAGTGCTGATCAAGTTTTGCTTGCATTCATAAGAATTTCAGTTTCAAGTTGGAAAATAAATAAATAAATAATTCTAAACAAAATATTTTAAAACAGGGTTTATGTATGACATATTATAAGACATGTTAAAATATAATTATTATATAATATAATATATAAAAAGTATGCTAATGGTAGTTAAAGTATGATTTTTTAAATTATAATGAAGGATATTCTAAGTTGTTATACTATAATTAACTACACATATATATTAAATACTAATAAGCATGTTTTACCTATATAATAAGAAAACTTTACTCCCTCCGTCCCAAAATTTTTTGCACACTTCCTTTGTAAATTACAAAGAAATTGTGCAAAATATTCTGGGACGGAGGGAGTATATAATATGTCGCCCCTTCTCACAACTCGTATTCATTTCATAAGAGAGTGTCTCATAAATACTACTACTAATAATAAGGAATTTTAATATTAAAAAAAGTTGTCTAACTCTCAGAGATTTTTTTTATACATCGATATTCTATCCATATACCAATTAATACAAGGAGGTAAGAACCTAGTGTCCATTAGCAAGGATCCCCATTTGATGCACCGATATCCGATTCTTAGACCAACTAGTTAGAATTCACCGTCCACTAGCGGAAATCCCCATTTCAAGACAGAGCGCACTAATCTAGGGAAGCCAGGACCCACCACAGATTTGCCTCTGTATAGACTAACCCCATCAATAGTGAGAATCCCCCATTTCAAGTCAGAGCGCACTAATCCGGGGAAGCCAGAATCCACCAGAGCTTTGTGCTCTATATAGACTAATCTCACAATTGTTGATCGCACCCTGGTAATTTAGCACTTGAGAACTCAGAGAATTTCACCCTAAAACACCCCAATTCCTCACCGCTAGGGCAACCCTTAGGGGTTGAAATCTCACATTTATATATTTTTTTCTTTTTTAACGGTACTTTTTATGCATATTATGACAACTTCTCATGTGAGACAGATTTTTTCAAGACGGCATCCAAACTTGTCATATTTTAATAATGGGCGGCGCTATTGCCACCCAAAACTTTATTAAAGGCATCTTAAAAATAAAAATAAAGAATAATAGTGTTAATTCCCATTTAATTAGGCCCACCCCTAAATTTATATCCACACTAATTCTAACAACTTATTTTACTAAATTCACCCAATACAATTCTAACAGTCTATTTTATTAAGCACACCCAATACAATTTCTAATCCCATCCAAATACATCTCAACACAAATCATACTGTAAAAACTCAAAAAAAGGGCGATCACAAGAACAGTAAAATATACTTATTAGTTATTAGTTATTAAAGTTTCTTTGTTCATGTCCTACCACTCGCGTCAAAACTCTCTCTCTCTCTTCTCTCTCTCATGTGTTAATTATCATCTGGAAATTTCATATTCAATTAATTCGTCAACTCTTTCCCATTTCTCCTTAATTTCAAGTTTTGAACTATTAATTACGAAAACAAACAAAGAAACAAAAAATTAAAAAAAAAAAAAAAAAAAAAATATATATATATATATATATATATATATATATATATATATATATATAACATAAACCAAACCAATTCATAGTTTTTCCTTATAATATTAACACGTTATTACATTCCATACGCCCTCAAACAAACCCACTCTTTTTACGTAACTACCCTGTAATATAAATTAAGCTTAATTTCTTGCATGTTAAATCATTCCCAGTAATAAATTCCCAATATCTCCTACAAACTCCCCTTCTATGAAATTATTCACCAAAACTAAAGTAGTGAAACTGAAGAGCCACCTGAACAAATATTTGATCGCCGACGAAAAGTAAATCAATTGGAAATTTTAGAGTTTCAACGAATTTTGCAATGAAACTTTAAACTGTTGGAAAATTCCAGCGAAAATATCCATGAAATTTTAAACCATTGAAAATTTCCAATGCTAATTCCAATAGCATAATAAACTATTGGAAATTTCCAACGAAAATTCCTATAAAACCTAAAGCTGTTGGAAAGTTCCAACGAAAATTCTCATATAAATTTAAACTGTTAGAAAATTCCAATGCTAATTCCAATAGCTTGATAAACCATTGGAAAGTTTTAATAGAAATTACAATTAAACTTAAGTCGTTGGAAAATTCTAATAAAATTCTATCGAAAAAGATACTTTAATAAATTTAAATGTCAATTTATAACATAAATTATACATTAGTTAAGTTGGTAGATGATATGCTCCGAATAAATGCATTTTTTTATCGTTGGAATTTTCTGACTGTTGGAAGATTGTTGGAATTTATTCCAACGATAATTCCAAAAAAAATTACGTTGGAAAAAATATTTTAATCACTTTTAGATATAAAAAATTCCAACACAAAAATATCGTTAGATTTTAGAAATCTTTGAAAATGTTGTTGGAAAATAACATTCCAAAGGGAAAAATTCGTTGAAATATCCATTGGAATCATGAATTCCAAGGGTTTGCATACTCCAACGGTTTTTTGCAGTTGAAATTCGGCAGTTTTCTTGTAATGTTAGTAGTTGATTTAGGGTATGTCACATGTGAACTAGAAGAAAACAAAGGTTGCTAAAGCAGCCCTAACCCTCGTTGCTCTTACTTTATCAATTTTTTTAATTTTCAAGATCGAAGTATGTAGAATCCTTTCTTCCTTTTTGCCACCAGGACCCATCGCCTATGCTATCCTCGAACACAACAGGTGTGATATCTCTTCTGGTCACAAGATGGGCCCTTCTAATTAAAGATACATGGAAAGACTATTCATTTGCAAGATGTTCAGCAACAAAAACTTTCACGCGCGTTATACGCATTACAAATTTATGAAGTGAGATGGTTCGTGGGAGATCTGAATACTCATATTGGGAAGAAGAGTTAAGCTGATTAGATGTTTTTTTTTTCTAAATTAAGTGACACTAATGCGTGTGATGATGGTGTGGTGTGGTGTGGGGTGGGAAGTCTGAAGGAAATGAGAGAGAGGGGTTGTAAATTGTGTTTTGAGAAAATAACGAAATTCGTTGATTTGTTTGGAAGCCAAATAATTCAATATTTTGTAAGAAAATAATATTAATGTATTATCTTTGTCTGGATTTGATATTTAGAGGGTGTCTAAAGAGATAATGCGTATTATTCCTGTGATTAAATATATTCTTAAGTTCTCTAATTGATGAACACTTGAAAATGATTGGGCATGAAGAGAGATAGTCAAATGCCATGTCTCATGTGATACATTATTAAAAATAAAAATGAAAATGGAGAATCTAAATGCGTACGTATGACCAACTAATTTACCCGCAAAAGGCAATCAAAGGACAAAAATATCAAATTTCACAAATTTAATGGACTAAATTCAAAAGGAGAAAAAATGTATGGACTAATTTAAAAAATAATATAACTTAGTGAATAAATTTTTTTTTTAAAATGACATGACTTGCCACATCATTAGAATTTTTTAAAAAATAAAGTCTAACATGAATGATTGGCCGATTTACCTGCACCAGCCATTTAAAGAAAAATGTCGAATTACATAAATTATTGGACTAAATTCAAAACGTGAAATTGTATGGATCAATTTCAAAATTAGGATAAGTTAGGGTTTCTCTAAATAACTTTTAACTAAAAATAAAAAGAAATGTTTGTTTTGGATTTATATAAATTTAATAAATCATGAACATAAAAGAGATGTTTGTTTTGGATTTACATAAATTTAATAAGGATTAATTGCTGCAAAAGTCTCGATGTTTACTTCATTTGCAAATTAGTCTAAACTTTTGTGTATTTGAAAATAAGTATTTCACTTTAAAGTCAAGTTGCAAATCCAACCATTGGGCAGTAGGAGACCTGCCCAATCGCTGACGTGTCTTTCCCCTACCATGTCACATGGCACCTATAAAAAAAAGGGATTAATATTAATAGTTACGCGTATGTATAGTCTAATTATTAATAAATACATTGATATAATATAATTACTTATGAATACATAGTGTCTTTTATTTTTTCCTACTTTACCCTTATTCACAACGATATGCTTATTTCTCAAACAACAACAACCACTGCCTCTTTGTTAAACCTATAGCGATTGTTTTTTTTTAATACTAATGTGCATAATATGATCGAAAATCAATAGGTGAGATATTTAAGAAGATATTTAAGAATAATTATAACAACTTTTTTTTCTATTTAATTGCGTATTTTTTCTCTCTTAACAATGCTCACTAACGTTCTTTAATATGAATACACATTAACAAATTAAAGAGTCGCTCTAACAAGTCTGCTTTCATCTCAACGATCGTGAGAGCGAAGAACTCATTGTTTATTGTAGAAGTGTAATTCTGAACTGAAATGGTAGAATCGAGAAAGCCCCTGACTAAGGTTTCGTACTCACCCAAGTTCAATTGTGGGGGTAAGCCCTCAATCAATCAGTTCAAGTAAAAGGGCTTGTGCCACTAAGGAAGAGAAGGAGTTGTTTGCAGGTTTTACATTAGAAATAGAAAGGTTTAGAATCCTCCATTCCAGACGGGGAACCCTGGAGAGGCTAGTTCAATGAATGCCCAGCTTGAAGTAATTATGAAATCAAAAGCATCGAATGCAATCGCGTATTTTTTATTATCTCTTAACAATGCACACTAATGTACATTAATATGAATATTAATCGCGTATTTTTTTAAAAAAATCGTACATTTTTTTATTATTTCTTAACAATGAACACTAATTTATATTAATATGAATATTTAATAGAATATTTTTGTAAAAAAAGTTGCGTATTTTTTTATCTCTTAACAATGCACACTACGTATTAATATGATATTTAATCGCGTATTTTTGTTTCTCTTTTAACATTGCACATTAATGTGCGGATGGGTATTACCGATAAAACAAAATATAATTTTGTAGCAAATGTATTATCTCTTAACAATGTATTACCGACTAATTACTAACCCTAAAAAATGTATGATAAAACCGTCAAGTTATTGAAAACAGAAAAAAATTCTTCCATATGAATGAGTTAAAAGTTTTTTTTGTCTATTTAAAACTTTAGATTTTATTCAAAAAAGATATTTGTATCGATTTTGTCCCATAACTATGAGTTTTCTTTTAATTTTGTTCAAATTTCGTCGGAACCCTCAATTTTTGCCGAATATTGGTCACGTGCGTTGCACGTGATTGATGAATTTGGGGGTTCCGGCGAAAATCTAGGGTTCTGGCGAAAATTGGGCAAAATTGAAATAAAACTCATAGTTATGGGACAAAATCGATACAAATATCTTTTTTGGGACAAAATTTAAAGATTAAAAAGTTATGAGACAAAAAAATTTAGGTTTTTTCCTAAGAAATTCACCACCTTATTGGGGGGTTTTCAAATCTATCACGACCTTTTATTTTTGTCAATTCAATACACGATCTATTTAATATTTTCAATTCTTTCACGAACTTTTATTCTTGTCAATTTAATACGCTATAAATTTATTATTTTTAATTCTATCACAACTTTTATTTATTGCTATTTGATACACCGCTTATTTTATTTTTTCAATTCAATTAAATTCATTATTATTATTATTATTATTATTATTATTATTATTATTATTATTATTATTATTATTATTATTATTATAAAAGTAGAACTATGTAGTTATTAATTAATGGAATTTATACTCCATCCAAATTTTTATTTTTATTTTTAAATTTAAATTTGTTAGTAAATGTGCATGCTTGCTATCCATTCTGTGAGGTGTTGGTCGAGATGCTGCGACACTCGGACCAACACTAGCAGCAACAGCAGTAATTCAGACAGGTGTTGTTCCAAGTGCAGCAGCACTCCGAATGACACTGAGAGCAGAAAACTTGTACAGCAGTGGAAATATCAGAGAAAACTCAAGAATACATCAACGTAACTCATCCACAAACTTACGTTTGTGGCGGCTTCATGGCTAAAACTTCACTAAACTTGAAAAAATAGTGAATACAAAAATTATCAAGGATAAATTCAATCTTTAGAATTTATCCTATCAAACCTGTAAAAGTAGACCTATTACAACAAGATATAAAAACTACTCTAAAGACGAAAATTTTAAAACAACAATTATAATTTTCTAGCATATGAGAAGAGACCGCTTATCTCTTCAACGCTCCAAAAAGAGTAGACGGGATGATGCTCGAAGTGTGGCAACACTTCGTGCAACACCCAAATGGCACCCTATTCTGATATGGATTTTCTGTACGAGGCGCACTTGGGCTTTGGACATATTTTATAGACTCAGATTATGCCTCTTCATTCCTGCAGCAGTTGTGAGACATGAAGTCTCTAACTTTTCTCCATTAAGTCTCCAACTTCCCACTTTCTAAAAAATAGGAAGTAGTTAGTTCTTCATTCTAAATCCTTCTTGGAGAGAAATTAACGTACTTTTGGGAGGCGAAATTTAAGTACCAACAAACTCCTCCAATTTCGCCTATCCAAACACAACATTCTCCCCATAATTAAAACTCCCCCTATCACTAAGAAGGCTTCAAAAATTTCTTCATAGCGCGCGTTTTATCCAATGATAATTTGAATGAGATGAGAGGAGAGAAAACGAACGTCTTGAGTTTTCCATTATGAGAACAGCACGCAGATAGCAGGATCTTGAACTTAGTAGAGTCAAGTTTCTGCTCTGATACCATTTGTTAGTACATGTGCCTACTTGATGTCCATTCTGTGAGGTGTTGGTCGAGATGTTGCGACACTCGAACCAATACTAGCAGCAGCAACAGTAATTCAGACAGGTGTCGTTCGAAGTGCAGCAGCACTCCGAATGACACTGAGAGCAGAAAACTTGTACAACAGCGAAAATTTCAGAGAAAACTCAAGAACACATCAACGTAACTCATCCACAAACTTAAGTTTGTGGCGGCCCCATTGCCAAAACTTCACTAAACTTGAAAAAATAGTGATTACAAAAATTCTCAAGGATCAAATTCAATCTTTAGAATTTATCCTGTCAAACCCGTAAAAGTAGACCTATTACAACAAGATCTAAAAACTACTCTAAAGACGAAAATTGTAAAACAACAATTACAATTTTCTAGCATATGAGAAGAGACCGCTCATCTCTCCAACGTCCAAAAAGAGTAGACGGGATGCTGCTTGAAGTGTGGCAACACTTCGTGCAACACCCAAAATGGCACCCTCTTCTAATATGGATTTTCTGTACGAGGCGCACTTGAAATGAATGGTTTTGGACATATTTTATAGACTCAGATTATGCCACTTCATTCCTACAGCAGTTGTGAGACATGAAGTCTCTAACTCATCTCTATTAAGTCTCCAACTTCCCACTTCCTCAAAAATAGGAAGTAGTTAATTCTTCATTCTAAATCCTTCTTGGAGAGAAATTAACGTACTTTTGGGAGGCGAAATTTAAGTACCAACAAAATTGATTTCTAATTAATTTCCTTTGCCATAAAATTTTTATTTTCAATAAATAATTTTACTTATATTATATTTACATTAGAGTTGTGGATTTATAAGTTCGAACAGAAAAAAAAAATAATAGAATTTTATTCGTTATGGTTAAAAATAATTTTACATAAAGATCGATCAACTAAGATAATTTTTTAATCACATGTTAATTTACTATAATAACATATAGAAATCTTATGAAATAAATTATCGGCTTGTGTGTTTTAATTAATTTTTAAATAACTTTTATTAATAATAATAACACTATAATAATAATAATAATAATGAATTTAATATAATAAGTGGGATACAAAATTGTAAAAATAAAAGTTGCGATAGAATTAAAAATATTAAATAGATCGCGTATTGAATTGACAAAAATAAAAGGTCGTGATAAAATTGAAAATATTAAATAGATTGTATATTGAATTGACAAAAACAAAAGGTCGTGATACATTTGAAAATTTTCAATAAGGTGGTGATTTTTTTTGGAATTAAGCCTAAAACTTTTAACCTACAAAATCGAAATATCTTTTTTAACTATTTTTAAGATCGAGCTTCATAAATCATAAAGCAAAATATTATCTGAGAACAAGATTTCCAATGGACTAAAGAATTAAAATAGAAAAATAAACATCACAAGCTAACATCAGAACAAACAAATCACACATAATTGTGCAGAGTTAAAAGTTTTTTTTTGTCCCATAACTTTTTAAAATTTTAAATTTTGTCCCAAAAAAGGTATTTATATCAATTTTGTCCCATAAGTACTAGTTTCATTTCAATTTTGCCCAATTTTCGTCGGAACCCTAGTTTTTTGCCGGAACCCCCAAATTCATCAGTCACGTGCAACGCACGTGACCAATATCCGGCGAAAATTAAGGGTTCCGGCGAAGATTAGGCAAAATTGAAAGAAAACTATAGTTATGGGACAAAATCGATACAAATATCTTTTTTGGGACAAATCTAAAGTTTTAAATAGTTATGGGACAAAAAAAAAACTTTTAACTCCGTATGAATAGAGGGGAAGAAACAACAGAACCCACAGAGCTCCAACAATGGAAGCAATTCAAGCAAAGGGAAAGCATGGTAAGTAGTGATAAGAAAATCAAGGTGGGGCACCAAATATAACCTGCATTCTCAGTGCTAGGATCCTCAACACCACCCTGGCCAATCCCGCCAGGCACCTCCTCTCCATTAAGTATCTCCCTAAAGGCCTCGCCACCGTTCCCTTGGTGGACAACAGGGTGGTGACGCTGGCGATTTTGTGGGTGTTGTACTATATCTTGCAACCTTTGGCCTTCCCAATTAATAATTCCCTTTTATTACCAATTAATTTATTTTCTTAAAAACATTTTCATAATACATAATTTATTTATTTATTATTATTCATGTGGCGGGTGAAATGGCATCGACCGGCCGACCTCTTACTGCCCAGTGGCTGAATTTGCCACTTAGCTTTAAAATAGGATATTTTTTTGCATATTTATAAAAGTTTAGACTAATTCACCACTCATTTAATAAATCATGAATATATATTTATAATTCATGTTATTTTGATTTAATAATAATATAATAATTGAAATTACATGAGGGAAAAAACCCAACTTGCTATAAAGAAGTTGATGAAAAAAACCCTCTACCTCTAGGGAGAATTGGACATCATGAAAACAACAACTGATTTGGGGGTATAGGTTCAACCTTATAGTGATCAAAATTGAAGCTGTGGTAATTCACACCTTTGAACATACCATCAATGTTGTTATACACGATGAACTGTCCATCAGTGGAACTCCTGTCCCGTTGTGTGTAGGAGAAAGGGATGTCGCATGATGCCTGAGTTCCCACACAATCCACTCGCACTCGACTCCTCGGCGGCACCACCACTTGTACGGAGGCCTCCGCCCTCTTCGTCTCTTCCACCGTCTCCCCCCACTCCAACCCTTTCGTCTCCGAATTGGAGATTTCAATCCCCAAGGAGAATATCTTGGGAAAGCCGGTTGTTATGGTGGTGGTGGTGCCGCTCGTGTGGGAGATACTGTTGTTGAAGGAATAGGAATTCTTCTCCTCGTACGACACCGTCACCGACAGGGTTGACTCCTCGTCGGTGTTGTTGACGGAAGTGCCGACACCGGCGATGAACGGCGTCTCGTCGTGTATCCGTGCTTCGTCCATTCGGAATTTGATGTGGTAGATGTGTCTCTCCCGAACAAGTTCTTCTATTTCCACGATTGTTTCTTTGATCATTGTTGTCGCTGAAGCACTCATGAAGTTCCCCGGATTCCCGCAGAGGGAAAGCCGGAGGAAGTTCCTGTTGCCGGGGAAGCGGAGAGCGTAGGAACCGGCCAAAATTTAGTATCGATGTCGTCGCTGGTGTCGTTGCCGGCGGTGGCTAATATCAAGTTATTAATGCCGCGCACTAAGTACCTGTATGGAAGGACTTTTTTAAAATTTTGACTGTCTTTTGTAAAGATAAAACGCAATGGTAAAAAGTGATATTCTAGGTTCTATATTAAATGGTTGTCACGTATCATAATCAATGTTCAAAATTTAATACATGCCTCAAGAGTTTAATGATTATTTGTAGGGTATACTCCCTCCGTCTCATTTCAATCTTCACATATTTTCAATTTGGGTGTCTCATTTCAATCTTTACATTTCTTTTTTTAGTAAATGAGACCTACATAAATTAATTATTTATATCTCCTTGGACCCACACATCACACTAATACACCTACTCACTTTACATTAAAATATTATTTCTCTCACTTCACTACACATTAAAATACTACATTTCTTAATTTACATGCAAAAAGTAAACGTAAAGTTTGAACGGGGCGGAGGGAGTAGTTTTTTATATTATGAAACATCGAATTTGGAACTGGGAATTCAACTTGCATGAATACATGCATGTGTTTGCTTTTAATTAAGGGCTAGTTCCATGTGAGATAGTTTTACAGTGAGATCATCACATGCATTTATAATTAGTTATAATTTTTTATTAAACATGTTATCATTTTTTCTTTTATACTATAAATCGTTCATAAAATATTTCAAAGCACCATTACCACTTTTCAATAATTGAGTATCAATTTTTAATATAAAAATTATAACTTTTTATCCATCTTATATAATCATTCCATGAAACAGTTTCATACAAAGTTTTATCTTTTATAAATTTTTTAATATTTGTATATAATTATTTTTATTGAGATAAAATATTTTTAATTGAAGTGTGACTTATGATTTTTAAATTATTAAACTAGGATTCATTAACTAACACTTTATGTAGGAAATATTTGTATGAGATTGTCACATGAGACTATATTTACATATTTTAAAATGTATAGTTATCTCATTTTATCAACAATATTATCACTATTAATTAATTATTATTACTTTATATTTATCCTATAAATTTTCATTAAATAATACACTGCATTACTATTCGTATTTTTTTATTATTTTTAATAAATCACCTTTAAATTACATTTTAATAAATAATTTATCATTAAAATAGGATTCATCAATTCAAACATCATCCTTTAATAAATAAATCATATAATATGTTCACACTCCAAAAATAATAATAATAATAATAACAATAATAATAATAATAATAATAATAATAATAATAATAACAACAACATTAAGGGTAGGTTTTGTGTGAGACCATCTTACGGATCTCTTTAGGTGAGATGAATAATCCACTTGGCCACCGGACTCCTTACACAAGTGAGTGATCCA
The DNA here is from genome assembly GCA_023678885.1 of Pogostemon cablin. Taxonomy (NCBI): domain Eukaryota; kingdom Viridiplantae; phylum Streptophyta; class Magnoliopsida; order Lamiales; family Lamiaceae; genus Pogostemon; species Pogostemon cablin. The sequence continues at coordinate 25,789,464 of CM042964.1, read as the reverse complement.
GATTCGATTCCCATTATGAACAAATAGGAGAGGAGTTATAAGGAGGGTTAGGAGAATAATGGTGTATGGAGACTTGGTGAACTAACTTTGTCCGATAAAAAAAATAGTTTAATTTAAATTAAAAATAAATTAGAAAGAAATAAGTGCTCTGTTTGGCTTGCTACTCAGCACCTTATTACCAAATCAAAAAGTAAGTTTTTAAAAACTGGAGGAAATTGCAGTTATAGTTAAAATTTTAATAGATAATTTCATCATAAAGTAAAACCCATAAAAAATTATTTATACTTCAATGAATAATAACTTAACCTGTCGAAATGAATGTTCTTGATCCGAACATGGCCGTCGTCCTGCAAGTCGAGCTGGAATTCGGCGTAGTGGTTCTGCGGATCGGTCTCGGCGAACTGCATGTAATTCCGATCGCTCTAGAAAACGACGCGCTTGGGCAGTTTGACCAGCGTCTCAAAGTTGACTACTTCGAACTGAATTTGGACAATCCCACTCGGAAACACAATCACCTGTCTCGCTTCTGGCGGTCAATGGTTCACCGACAGGTGCCCTCTGCTCTGCACGTGCCACACCTCCACCCTCCTTCCCTCACCCAACCGCGGCTCGAACAGCGTGCACGTCTCCTTCGACGTGTCCTCATCCGGTTGGGTGGAAATGGCCACGACATCGTTTTGGAACACGTGATTTCGCGTGCCCAGTCGGGATATGTATTTATTGTTGTGTCGGAACTTGAGGTGAACGTACCTGTCGTGTTGTGTAATGAATTATGAAACGTGTTAAAATACGATTTTTTACAAATTACATTTGTTGTATAGTCACATTGCAATGAATGATGTTCTTGATTTATCACTTAGTCGATAAACTGGCATATCGACATTAACTTATGGAGGCATATGAATGCTGCATGAGATATAGAAGAAGTGGAAACGGGTATGATTCTCCACTATTTTCAATAATTTAATGAACTTTCTATATCTCTCTCAACCTCCTTTCTCTGTTAGTTTCTCATCCCTCACTCTACCTCCCTCTCCTTTTCTCCGAGCTCCTTCTTTTGTATTTGTGGACGAAATAGATGCTACAGCTGGAAGAAATGCTAGGAAGGATCCAAGAAGAAGGGCAACCTTTGAAGCACTTATTGCTCAGCTGAAAGGAGAGTAAGTAATGGAATTTTGAATAGTGAATGAATTTGCTGATAATGACATACATTTTCATAACATGGTTGTGCAACTATGCTGTACCTTGTAATTGGCACATCAATTATGATGACTTGAAGATATAAAATTGCTAGCCAACAACAACAAGACTCTTATATTGATTAAATCTTAAGTACATGACTCAACATGAAACATAATATTTATAGAACTAATCTACTATCCACTAGATCAACTAATCAACTAAAAAGTAGGGACTCAAACAGAAAGCTAAATCACTAACCACTAGACTTGACACAATAAGAATAAGTAAAAGATAACAATCTAACTAACTGCAATGTGACCCCAACATTCACTAACTGCAACGTGCAGCAACACGTGACCCCAACATCCCCCCCTTAAACTGAACAGTTTAGAAACTTTCAGTTTAGATCAAAAGCACACACACCAAGCAATTCCCGCAGCTTCCGATATAAAGACATTTTGAGAGATTTAGTGAATATATCAGCAACTTGGTCTTCACTTCTGCAGAAACTTAGATTAATAACCCCATCATTGGAAAGATCTCTCAGAAAATGATACTTCACTCCAATATGTATGTTGTGCCCAAAAAATACTGGATTCTTGGAGAGTTAATGGCTGAATTGTGATTAGTCGTTAATAGTCGGGATGACTAATTAAAGAATTTATCGAACCACAGGGAGGAAGGTACTAGGGCTTAAGCGATCTTGTGTTTGTCATAGTTTTATAGAGATGGTCATAAAGGGATAGGATTAATCAAGAAATAACAATTAAACAATGGATAGATGAATAGAAGATGGATGAATGAGCCAAGTAGATAGAGAATGGACTAGCAATACTTAAAGTATGAAAAATCTAGGTATCATGCAACGAATTCATATGTGTCATGGGTTAATAACTAAGGGCCAACACTACTTCCACCTAAACTTCCTCTTATGGATAGGATGTAGATCCTTTACAAGGTCTCAAAATGGTTCTAAGGCTGGTTCTCAATCAAACAATTCCGACTAGGTACTAAGTTCAATTTGAGAGTCCCTTCACACGATCAATTGACCTCTCGATCTAATCAATCGAATATTCTATCAAAGGGTTCTAAATCCTAAAGGATTTTTCAATCTCTTTACAATTTATAATGCACATGAAGTGTTTGATGAAATGATTCACTTAATTATCCTAAGCATATAATTGATTTCTCAATCTAATCACATATTTAGAGCAACTAAACACATAAATCATCAAAAACCTCAAGATCTCAAGCATCAACGATAGAAAATTAATAAACCCAATCAACATAATCATTCAATTGTAAAATACCCAAAATTATCCAACACAATTCATATTGCTAATCTCACAAAGGAGATTATAGTCTAACATAGTTTCAAAGAAAATAACATAGACAATTGTATCCCTAAAACACATGATTGAACTACAAAGAAGTCTACAAAAATTGGAATTAAAACTCCCTTGAATAGCTTCAATGGTGTTTCTTTTCTTCTTCTTGCAATCTCCACTCCCCCTTGCTTCTCTAACTACTTGGATGGTGGATTGGATGGTGGGATGAAGGTGGATGATATGGATGAAGAATGGATGAAGATCATGGTGTAAAATGAAGGAAATGGTGTGTGAGGTGTGTGCAGGGGTGAAACCCTTCGAATTATATGATCAAATATTGAAGTATTGAGTATTTATACCCCTTGGGAAGCTTTTAGAAGGTTTCTGAAATTTTTTTGATTTTGCACGGGCACAGCTCATGTGCATGCACATGGCTCGAGTCGTGTCAGGGTTTCTTGGTCAACATTCACTCAAAACGACAGACGAGTCGTGTGCTGACACACGGCCAAAGGGTGGCCGTGTTGGATGTTTTGATGTCGTCGTACAACTACTTCTTACAGGTCCGCGTTCAGTACACGGGCCGTGTGCTGAAACACGGCTCGTGTACCCTACAAGGCCGGCCGTGTTCATGCTGCCCTGTTTCTTCTTCCTTGTTTTATCTCTCGTCTCTAATTTTGCTCCGTTTTCACCTGTTTACATATGATTAAGTTTATTCACATACATTTCCATGAAAATACATAACACTACCAAAATACACATAAATACGGATAAAATAATACGAAAATGGACATAAAAAGATACTAAAATCTAGGTGAAAATATCACTCATCACACCCCCAAACTTAAAGTGTTGTGCGTCCCCGAACAAGGAAAATGATAAAACAAGGGGAGAGATATTTTCACTTAGGAAAAGACTAAACGAACATAAGTAATTACACATAAATAGCAATAATAACTACAAATTATGCTAAGTTAAGCTACAACATTAGATTAATGACATGAGAAATTAACAAGTTCAATCAAAAGAGAATAAGGTGTAATATAGTCCCTTTTAGTCTAAGCCTCACATAGTTTATCAATTTCACTCGACTAAGTAGGATAAATCAACATTCATCAATCGATTGACTCGACTCACTATAGACTTGCTCGTGGACTACATTCACAAACCACCAAAGTTTCAATCAATGATCAAAAAGGTCTTTCATTAAGGATGTAATGATAAGCTTTTTGGTAGGGTAGGAAAAATATGGATGATAGTGACTAATCAAGTGTAAGTAATCGAAGAGGTAGCTACTTTCTTCCATTCCTCCACTTTTCCTTCTTCCTTTTTTATCTTTGTTGATCACAAGCACTAATCATCATCATTATCCTTTGGATTGAGCTTCTTATGATGCATGCTTCCTTCTTTAGACTTTTGATTTCTTGAGCATCTTGTTGTTGTTTTGCTCCTTCTCTTGTTTTAAGGTTGCATGTGCATTCTTGTTTTTGCTCTTTTCATCATTTTTCTTTCTTGTTTACCATTTTTTTCTTTTGTCATTCAATCAATCATTTCTAGCCACCATCTTCTCAATTACTCACAAAAAGGGTACATACATAAGGCTCATGTGGGTAATCAAGGCTTGTAATGTGTTAAATTCACAAGAAATAGGCTTATAGGCTCAAAGTGGTTGACTAGGAATGATGTTCAAGGTATGGAAATATTTGGCAATGACTATAAGTACAAGGATGGTCTTAGATCATATCACTAATCTCCACTAATCAGGCTCGTTCCTATAGTCCTTGAGCAAGTTCTAGCTTATCAAACACAACCGATCCACTCATGAAAAAATATCATTTATGCACGGTTGAGGCTCAAACTCTCACAAGCTTATGCTCGGACCTTAAGACACTTATTACACAACATTCATCTCTAAATTGAACAAGTTAAATAAAACATGTTATAATTCGAAAGTATAGAGATACTTAATCATAATTTGTCATCACTTATCACAACAACATTTCATTACTCATATTCAAAAATGACTCACGACATCCCAAAATAAACCACCAAACAATCCATAGACAAAAATGAAAATACACACAAAACATACAAGAAAGACACACCCAACAAGAAACAACATAAAAACACATAACATGCAAAAACAAAAATCACCACCTAAGACAATGAAGCACATTCAAATCATCCATAACAATTAAGCTCACAAACATCCCCATCTTTGATTGAAAATGAAATCCTAAATTACAAAAGTAAACCTCCCTCAAACATAACATATGAAGTAACATGCTAATCACATCAATCCAAATCAACAACAAAACATGTCAAGCAAATAGAAGTGGTAAAGTATAGAGTGAACTCGCTCAACAGGCATTTGGTAGTGTAAATGGTTGGCACGAGCTTCTGGATTGAATGCACAACGAATCTCGACTTGATCTACGGGCTCAATTCGTGTTTCCACTACACTTCATTCATGCTCAACAACTCATCAAAACTATTAGCTCAACAATTGCAATAAGAATATAGACTATCATGCACTTCAACACAATCAATATAACTAAAATCAATTACAAACTCATGAGAAAAATTTTAAAATTGCCCCAAAAATACGAAAAGTATATGCCTTCAAAACAAAGTATGTCACACCACGCCATATCCCTCCAAACTTAAATTGAAACAAGAGTTTCAAGTTAAGTTTGTAAACAGTGATGTGACTTACCTATACACTTCAAATCAAGCACTTCTCGTATCTCCAATGCGCATCTTCCTCACGAGCATAATCAACCTACAAACCAAAATTGCAAAACAAAATCAAATCCATCATCCTTATTGAAAGCATTAAATAAAGTAATAAATATAATGATGGGTTGCCTCCCATCTAGCGCTAAGTTTAACGTCTTCAAGCCGGACAGGATATGGAGAACTCATCGGAATGACCACGGATATCTTTCGTCCTTGCCATAGAATTTTAACCGTTGTGCTTCTTCCTCTAGTAGGCACTTTTGGCAAGTGACGGCCTTCGTTGCATCCTTCGAGCATAGCTTTAAAAATTCGACTTTCTTGAGCGTACACTCCATTGCCCTCTCTATTCTTGAATACCACTTATCCCTCTTTACCAAATAGATCCCCAACATCTCTTCGAGTTCTCTTTTGTTTCTAAGAATATGAGAAGAATCAATGGGTAAGACAAAATCAATGTAAACAATATTTTGAAATTCAAAGCAACTTAAAGAGTTTAAGGTTTAGAAATGCTCATTTCACTCTTCAAGTCATCATCACTTGCTTCTAGACTTTGTTCCTCTTTATTAGCATCATTCACCTCAATAGGCTCTTCAAATACTTCATTTGATTCTTCATCTCCCAAATTCTCTTCTTTCTCCAACTCTTCTTCAACTTTGCTCTCCTCTTTAAGTTCTTCAACTTGTTAAAAATTGGTCAAAGCACTTACAATTTGACTTACTTGATGCTCCAAGGCTTCGAACCTCTTCTTAGTTGCCTCCTCTCTTTTCTTGTCCACCTCAAGGCTTGCCTCCATCATCTCAATTAAGATTTCTATGGATGATTTTTCTTCCTTAACTTGTAGAAAGTCTCCTCCCTCTTGGTTGTCAAAATTTCATCCTTGAATTGGTGGATAATTCTCTTGAAAACTTCTTTCATAGTTGTTTAGAAAATTTTCTTGGAAATCATCCACTCCCATGAAAGAAGCATCTCCTCCTTGATGGTTAGGCATCATCCACTCTTCTTGCTCCATAAGGCTAGGAATCAACACACCTTGCACATTTTGACCACCCCCCAAACTTGAACTATGCAAGGCTTGACCATAAGCACCTTGATTCATCATCCTTAATTGTCTTGTCAATTCCAAAGTAGCGGGGGTAATTATCTCGGAGGATTCATTTTGAAGACAACTTGATTGAAAATTTTAGCCTTCATCACTTCTTTGAGCACATCTTCTATATAAGTCCAATAAGGCGTAATTTTGGAACAGAGGATTGGTGTCGGGATTTGGTGAAGAATAATCACATGCTTGATAAGGGTGGAGTGTGTTTTCATTGTAAGCTTATTGTCATTCTCCATTTCTTCCTTGATTGTAGTATTGAAAGCTATCTTGATCCATTTGAAAATTGTAACCATATTTGCTCTCATTCATATAGCCTCTTAATTGTGGAGGTGGGACCCTTGCAATTTGATTCCCAAAAATATCACTCAAGTATTGGTTCCAACCTTCCATTTTGATGTTCGTCTCAAAGCTTACTACAACTCTTCTTCAAACTTTCTATATTTGGCTTTGACCCCCCTTCTTCTTCTCTCAAGGTAGTTTCCACGTACCTATCAAAACGAAAAAGTGAGATAAAAAATTTTCCAAAGCAAAAATAAAAAGCAATAAAAATATCTCTAGTAATACTAATCAAAACACTCTTTCGTCAAACCACTAGTAACCGTTACCTCCCCGGCAACGGCGCCATTTGATTATTCGTTAATAGTCGGGATGACTAATTAAAAAATTTATCGAACCTCGGGGAGAAAGGTACTAGGGTTTAAGCGATCTTGTGTTTGTCATAGTTTTATAGAGATGATCATAAAGAGATAGGATTAATCAAGAAATGACAATTAAACAATGGATAGATGAATGGAAGATGGATGAGTGAGCCAAGTAGATAGAAAATGAGACTAGCAATACTTAAAGTATTGGAAATCTAGGTATCATGCAACGAATTCATATGTGTCATGGGTTAATAACTAAGGGCCAACACTACTTCCATCTAAAGTTCCTCTCGGAATGGATAGGATGTAGATCCTTTACAATGTCTCAAAATGGTTCTAAGGTTGATTCTCAATCAAATAATTCCGACTAGGTACTAAGTTCAATTTGAGAGTCCCTTCACATGATCATTGACCTCTTGATCTAACCAATCGAATGTTCTATCAAAGGGTTCTAAATCCTAAAGGATTTCTCAATCTATTTACAATTTATAATGCACATGAAGTGTTTGATGAAATGATTCACTTAATTATCCTAATCACATAATTGATTATCAATCTAATCACATATTTAGAGCAAATAAACACACAAATCATCAAAAACCTCAAGATCTCAAGCATCAATGATAGAAAATTAATAAACCCAATCAACATAATCATTCAATTGTAAAATACCCAAAATTATCCAACACAATTCATATTGCTAATCTCACAAAGGGGATTATTAGCCTAACATAGTTTCAAAAAAAACAAGATAGACAATTGTATCTCCAAAACACATGATTGATCTACAAAGAAGTCTACAAAAATTGGAATTAAAACTCCCTTGAATAGCTTCAATGGTGCTTCTCTTCTTCTTCTTGACATCTCCACTCCCCATTGCTTCTCTAACTACTTGGATGGTGGGATGAAGGTGGATGATATGGATGAAGAATGGATGAAGATGATGGTGTAAAATGAAGGAAATGGTGTGTGAGGTGTGTGCAGAGGTGAAACCCTTCGAATTATATGATCAAATATTGAAGTATTGGGTATTTATACCCCTTAGGAAGCTTCTAGAAGATTTCTAAAATTTTTCTAATTTTGCACGAACACGGCTCATGTGCATACACACGGCTTGAGTTGTGTCAGGGGGTTTCTCGGTCAACATTCACTCAAAACGACACATGAGTCGTGTGTTGTGTTGGATGTTTTGATGTCATCGCACGACTACTTCTTACAGGCCCGTGTTCGGTACACGGGCCGTGTGCTGAAACACAGCTCGTGTACCCTACACGTCCGGCCGTGTTCATGCTACCCTGTTTCTTTTTCCTTATTTTACCTCCCGTCTCCCTTTTTGCTCTGTTTTCACCTATTTTAAATATGATTAAGTTCATTTACACACATTTCTATGAAAACACATAATACCACCAAAATACACATATATACAGATAAAATAATACGAAAATGGACATAAAAGATACTAAAATCTAGGTGAAAATATTACTCATCAAATTGTTGTCACAATAAATAGGAGTGGCTTCATCTTGCTTGAAGTGTATCTCTTCAAGAATGTTTCTCAACCATATAGCTTGGCAAGCACATGAAGTTGCTTCGATGAACTCAGCTTCCATCGTCGATAACGTTACAATTAGTTGCTTCTTCAAAGACCACGAAACAGCTCCTGAGCCAAGCATAAAGGCATACCCTGAAGTGCTCTTTCTATCATCGTAATCACCAGCATAATCACTGTCGGTATAGCCAATCAGCTTGAACTTTTTTCCCTCTTGTAAAATAACCCATATTCAATTGTTCCTCGTAAGTAACGTAATATTCATTTAGCAGCTATAAGATGTATTTTCCTTGGACATTCCATGTACCTACTAATAAAACTTATAGCATGCATTATATCTGGCCTAGTGGCTGTCACATACATCAAACTACCCACTGATGAGTGTGTTAATTCACGAATCTTGTGTCTGGATTTGTGCTATTATGGAGTGTTTGGTGATTAAAATCGGTTGTAAACTGATAAATATTGTGAAAAGGTATGAATCAAGTGTTGTTGGAGCCATTTGAGTGGTTTTTCGAAGGAAATCGGAGTGGAAGTGTTGAATACTGAAGAAAAGAAGTCGAAGCCATCCGTTTGGGCAAAGCAGGAGTGAAATTTGACCTGAAGGAGGTCAATTCGACTAGCCCTTCAGGTCGAATTGGCAACACAACATGTACAGAAGGTGGATTCGACCACGATAGGGGGATTCGACCTGGGCAGTAGGTCGAATCGAGGTCAAATTGATTGGCTGGAATGCCGATTCAACCTCGTCACGTCGATTCGACCAGGGCAGTTGGTCGAATCGAGCGTCTGGGACTTACAGTAGGCTGATTCGACTTCCGATTCGACTTGTGGTGGTCAATTTGACCTGTTGTTGAGGTCAAATCGATGTTCGGGAACTTACCATATTCATATTTTTACACCCTCAATGTGTGTGATCACTTAAAAAGCGCATTCCAGGCCTGGGAGGCACGATTACAATTATAAAAGAAGGCTTATGCAGAAGAATCGAATCATAGATCATACAAGAAGACGTGGAGACGTAGGGTTGAGAGGAGAGCAATCTTCCATCATCCGGAGGGGGCTGTGACAGAGGTTCCGCTGAGATTCAAGTAAGATCGGTCCAACTAACCATGATTGTTCTTAGATCAATCATGGGCTAGAGCCGCTTCGGTAGTTCTAGGGTTATGAAGGTTCCATGAGTTAATTGTCTTTCATGTGTAAACTCCGTACAACACTACTTGTGGTTTATTTTATATAAGATTGCGCATTTTTAATCCATACTCACGGTCATTTTGTGCATCAATAATTATTGTGTAGAGTCTGAATACATAACTTGGTTATTGGTTGAGTACGTTCACTGCTGGGCAGGATTTTATGTTATAATTCTAAGTGAAGGGATTCCAAAGTCTTATTAGAACTATCTTATATGAATACTTGTTAATTGAATCAGATTCGGGTTAATAAGTAGGATAAAGAGTATAACTTCATAGTACCTATAAAGGGAGATCATATCGGGTTAGAGTACTAAGCGCGTGGGAAATAATTGATACTGATAGTACCTAGAAAGGGAAGTGAATTATATCTCTTACTCTGAGGATATTCACATATGTCATACGCATATTTACTTGTGTCTATAGAGTGAATTTGCATGGTTTAGTGATGCATCCATATTCCACAAGGTAGAGTCGGACACCGTCACACGAAAGTATAAATTAATAAGTGGAACTGGATGACCTGACGAACTACCTACTATTTTACTTGATCACAACTCAATTATCTCACCTTCTAATTATTTTTACTTGCTATTCAATTAATAGTTGTTACTTAATTTCACTATCAAATCATTATAATTTCCAACATAGTCATAATTAACTAGAATATAATTAAACTGATATTTTATCTGTCCCTTGGGTTCGATATATAACTTGGTCACCTTCGAAACTACAATTGATATCCTTCATACTTGAGGATTAATTGTGTGTTGAGAAAACCCCTATCAAATTTCTAGCGCCGTTGCCGGGGACGACGTAAAATATCTTTTTATTATTTCTAGTTTTATTAGGACTATTTTAATTCGTGTTTTATGTTCTAGCTCTTAATCTTTTCAGGTGTACGCTTACTAGATCAAAGGTTGGCAAGTTAGCAATTTTTAATCTGGAGATTGGGGCATCAACAAAGAAGAAGAAGAGTAAGAGTCAAAGCAAGAAAGAAGAACCAACTCCGACTCTGAATTTTGGAGTTGAAGTGGACGAACCGAACTCGGAAGCGACTGAAACTGTGGTTGATTTGACAGCGAAAGCAGAGGAAGTCGACATGGCCAACGATGTGGCCAATCCGGACAATCTGGCCATCCGTGAAGTCTTCAAGAATAATGGGGCTGGACACTTTGGGCTTCTAGGAGCAAGGGGGCTAGTGCGGATTTTGATCTTCACCCCACTCTTATTAGCATGATAGAAAGGAACTCCTTTGCAGGAGGGGCTTCCGAGGATCCGCAGCAGCATCTAAACAAGTTCTTGGGCTATGCAAGTACTCAAAAATACGCAGGAGAACATGAAGATGCTAGGAAGATCCTCTTGTTTAAATTCTCGCTTGCTGAAAGGGTGAGAGATTGGTACGATACTCTTAATGCAGCTGAGTGCACTACTTGGGAGCAATTGAAGTTGATGTTCTTGGAAAGATACATGTCACCTTCAAAGGTGTTTAAGATGAAGCAGGACATTAACCAATTTGTTATCGGTAGTGGAGAGAAGTTTCATGAAGCGTGGGACAGATTCAAGGACATCCTTCGTAAGTGTCCTCAACATGGGCTATCTAAAGCTCAATATATCAGCATATTCTACAGTAGATTGGACTGTGATTCTCGTATGTTATTGGATGCTTCTTCTAATGGAGCATTGCTTAGTAAGTCATCCGTAGAGGCCGAGAAACTTTTTGAAGATATTTCGATGAACTCGAGAGATTGGCCAACTGATAGAGTGCGAGGCACTTACGTCCTTGGAAAAGTGGCTAAGGTTGAACATGCTATGGTGAAAACAAGTAGAGAAGATGAGATTGTCTCTAGCTTGTCGAGTATCAACAAGCTACTTAAGTCTCAACAAAAGCAAATCAGCGATATATCTCAGCGCGTACCAATCATACAGCAGGATGTAATGAATGATAGAACGATCCAAGAGGAGATGGAAGAAGCAAACTATGCTATGGGCCAAAGTATTCAAGGAACAATGTTTCAAAATCAGGATAACCGAAATTATCAGGGGAACTACAACAATCGTGGTCCCCCGGTAATTATCAATAGCATAGGAGGCCGGAGTTTTCATGGAGCAATCCTAACAACGCAATTCAACCTTCAATGGGTGTTGATCCGGGCGCGAAAATGGAAGAAGAAAAGCCGGGTTTCGAGGATACGGTGAATAGGTACATGGTTAGGAATGACGCTAGAGTGGATCGTCTTGAGGCCAAGTTAGAGAAGAAGATTGATGCAAACCATGAGGATTTATCCAAGCAAGTGAAGGACCTTACATTGTTGATAGGGGAGATAGCAGGAACTGTTAACAAGCTTACTCAAACTATTGAGAAAGGGAAGTTCCCGTCGCAAAGTATTGAGAATCTTAAGTCCTGCAACGCCATCACATTGAGGTCTGGAACACAGTACAAGGGACAGATGAGGCCGAAATCAAAATTGGACACGTCGAGGGCACAATTCGACCCTACTTCGACCAAGACCAAAGGTCAAATTTAACATGGGAGGTCGAATTGGACACCTGGACGTGATATGGAAGCAGCAGAGCCTCGATTCGACCAACAGCAGTTCAATTATACCAGGGGCCAGGTCGAATTGAGGTCAAAATCCACCCTTCCGGAGCACTCTGTTTTATCAGAAGCCCGATTCGACCAGCAGCCTTTCAATTCGACCAGACATTCAGGTCGAATTAAGGTCGAATCGGAGGGCAGAAATCTTACAGTGAGCCGATTCAACCAGGAGGACTTCTATTCGACCAGACCTTCAGGTCGAATCCAGGTCGAATCAGAGATACAGGGTGAGAATTATGTTCCAGGTGCTCAATTCGACGACTATGTTCCCAATTCGACTAGAGCACCTGGTTGAATCCAGGTCGAATTGTCCAGCACTGCACCTGTTTCTTCACCGAACACTCCTCGTGATGAGAACATTACTCCATTGGTTCCAAATGAGCAAAATACTGAGATCATAGTAGAGAAGAAGTGGGAAAGAGCCAAGAGGTTGAGAGCTGAGATGGATAAAGCGGAGAAGGTCGAGCGTGATGAATGGGGTATTCCCAAAACAAAGATACCTCTGCTGTTTCCTTATAAGCTGCTTAAGAAGGGATTGGAAAAGAAGTTCAAGAAGTTTTCAAATATCATAAATAAGATAAGCTTGAGTATTCCTTTCTCTGAGGCAATATTGGAGATGTCGTACTATGCCCGATTCCTTAAGGATATACTATTGAAAAAGAGAAGCTTGAACGGAGTAGAGATGGTGAACTTGTCTGAAAATTGCAGCTCGATTATCCAAAGGAAGCTGCCACAGAAGATGAAGGAGGAAGCTGCCACAGAAGACGACCTCGGAGTGGAAGTGTTGAATACTGAAGAAATGAAGTCGAAGCCATCCGTTTGGGCGAAGCAGGAGTGCAATTCGACCTGAAGGAGGTCAATTCGACCAGCCCTTCAGGTCGAATTAGCAACACAACATGTACATAAGGTGGATTCGACCACGACAAGGAGATTCGACCTGGGCAACAGGTCAACTCGAGGTCGAATCGATTGGCTGGGATGCCGATTCGACCTCGTCATGTCGATTAGACCAGGGCAGTTGGTCGAATTGAGCGCTTGGGACTTACAGTAGGCTGATTTGACTTTCAATTCGACTTGTGGTGCTCAATTCGACCTGTTGTTGAGGTCGAATCGATGCTCGGGAACTTACCATGTCCGTATTTTTACACCCTCAATGTGTGTGATCACTTAAAAAGCCCATTCCATGCCCGGCAGGTGCGATTACAAGTATAAAAGAAGGCTTATGCAGAAGAATCGAATCATAGATCATACAAGAAGACGTGGAGACGTATAGTTGAGAGGAGGTCGATCTTCCATCATCCGGAGGGGGCTGTGACAGAGGTTCCGCTGGAGATTCAAGTAAGATCGGTCCAACTAACCATGATTGTTCTTAGATCAATCATGGGCTAGAGCTGCTTCGGTAGTTTTAGGGTTATGAAGGTTCCATGAGTTAATTGCCTTTCATGTGTAAATTCCGTACAACACTACTTGTGATTTATTTTATATAAGATTGCGCGTTTTTAATCCATACTCACGGTCGTTTTGTGCATCAATAATTATTGTGTAGAGTCTGAATACATAACTTGGTTATTGGTTGAGTGCGTTCACTGCTGAACAAGATTTTATGTTATAATTCTAAGTGAAAGGATTCTGAAGTCTTATTAGAACTATCTTATATAATACTTGTTAATTGAATCAGATTTGGGTTAATAAGTAGGATAAAGAGTATAACTTCATAGTACCTATAAAGGGAGATCATATCGGGTAAGAGTACTAAGCGCGCGGGAAATAATTGATACTGATAGTACCTAGAAAGGGGGTGAATTATATCTCTTACTCCGAGGATATTCACACGTGTCATACGCATATTTACTTGTGTCTATAGAGTGAATTTGCATGGTTTAGTGATGCGTCCATATTTCACATGGTGGAGTCAGACACCGTCACACGAAAGTATAAATTAATAAGTGATAATGGATGACCTGACGAACTACCTACTATCTTACTTGATCACAACTCAATTATCTCTCTTACGAGCTTCAAACCTGCTTCCGTTGGTGTGCTAACAGAATTGCAATTTTCCATCTCAAACCTCTCCAAAATCTCTTTCACATACTTTCTTTGAGAAATAAAAATCCCAGTTGCAATTTGTACCACTTCAATACCCAAATAATAATGCATCATTCCATGATCAGACATTTCAAATTCAGCCATCATAGATTTTTTGAATTCTTCAAACATGGTATTATCATTTCCCGTAAAAATAAGATCATCAACATATAAGCACACAATGAGCAATTTACCTCCATCTCCACCTTTAACATAAAGTGTATGCTCATATGGACACTTCTTAAATCCTTCCTTACAAAAGTAAGCATTTATGCGACTATACCAAGCACGTGGTGCTTGTTTTAGCCCATATAACGCCTTCTTAAGTTTGTAAACCTTATCTTCACTGCCAAATTTCACATAACCAGGGGTTGATCAACAAATACCTCTTTTTCAAGATCACCATGTAAAAATGTTGATTTCATGTCCAATTGGAAGATAGGCCACGAGTGTTACGCTGCTAATGCAATAACAAGTCGAACTGTATCGTGCCTTAAAACTGGAGCAAAGGCTTCTGTATAATCCACACCATATTTTTTATGATAACCTTTTGTCACGAGGCGTGCCTTGTACTTGTCAACTTCGCCATTCTCCTTCAATTTAGTTTTATACACCCATTTGATACCAATAGTCTTATGGCCTCTTGGAAGATTGATCAACTCCCATATATTATTCCGTTCAATGGCAGCGATTTCTTCATCTATTGTTTTTCTCCATTTCGAGTCTTTGACAGCCTCCTCGAAATCTGTAGGATCACAATCGGAAAACAAAGCACAGTGTGTGATAGAATCCTCAATTTGATTAATCCTCGTTACCTCATAGTCCATCATTCAGGCTGGTCTTTTCTTTATGCGTTCGTTTCTTCGTACTTCAATAAATTCAACTCCCGGTGAGTTTCGAACGTCCGGGGTAATTTCTTGGTTTTGTTCCTCTTGTGGCCTCTCCTCCTCAAATCTCCATCAAAATTGATAAGAATTTGATAGTTGGAAATATTTAATTTCCACTGCCAGAAATTTTCTTCATCAAAGATGACATCACGGCTGATTATCACCTTTTTAGAGTTATGATTGTAAAGCTTATACGCTTTTGATTGATCAGCAACACCCAAGAAAACACATTTCACTCCCTTGTCATCAAGCTTTATCCTTTTTTGGTCAGGAATATGAGCGTAGGCCAGACATCCAAAAATTCTAAAATGAGCAACTGTTGGCCGGCGTCCACTCCATGCTTCCTCCGGTGTCATATTTTGAACAGAAAATTTGGGACTTCTATTCAAAATATGAACACTCCAATTCACCACTTCAGGCCAAAAATATTTTGGCATGCCACTACTTGACAGAAGCTTCTGACCATGTTCAATATGGTGCGATTTTTCCGCTTGCAAACTCCATTTTGCTGTGGAGAATATGCTGATGTAAGTTGCCTCTTGATTCCATTACACTCACAAAAATTTGCAAATTCATCTGAAGTGTATTCTCCGCCACGATTAGTCCACAAGATTTTTAATGATTTGCCAACTTCATTTTCAGCAAACACTTTATAGTTTTTGAAGGCTGCAAGTGCTTCCTTTTTCTCTTGCAAAAAATACACCCATGTTTTCCGACTAAAATCATCAATGAATCTTATGAAAGATCTTTTACCTCCACTTGAAGATGGATTTATTAGCCCGCAAATATCCGAATGAACCAGTTCTAATTGTGTTGTTGCTCGCCATGATTTTCCTTGAGCAAATTGATTTAGATGTTGTTTGCTAACAGCACAATCTTCACAAACTTTTGTTGGAAAGGTAAATTGAGGAAGGCCATCCACCATACTCTTCTGTTGTAGAGTCTTCAATCCACCAAAGTTTAGATGGCCATAGCGAAAATGCCACAACCATGAAGAGTCAGCGATTCTTGCTGAGAAACATGAATGAGTCCCATTTTAAGATAAAGGGGGAACATTCGATTTGCCGTCATCTTGACTTGAGCAATTAAGCCCAACTTTGAATCTTGAATTTGACACACTCCATCCTTTATAGAAATAGTGTAGTCTTTTTCTTGCAATTGGCCCACGCAGAGAAGGTTGGTCTTTAAGTCCGGGACAAAAAGAACATTCGAGATGGTATGGGTGAAGTTATCCTTCGTATGAATAGCAACCCTTCCTTTGCCCATAATAGCTACAATGGAGTTATCTCCAAACTTGACAGTTTAGGGTTTAGGAGTTATCTACATTGGACACTCAGATTGGTAATGGTCATACCTATGACATTTGTAGTACTCCACACACTCGGATTGATAATGGCCATATCTATGACATTTGTAGCACTTCACATTAGATTTATCTGCTAACTTTGATGTGTGATGGCCTCCTCGACCTCGACCCCGACCTCGACCTCGTCCATTCCTCTTTCATGAAATTGATGTTAGTGGTGTTGTGTGTGGCCACAATCATTATTTCCTCTCCTTCTCCCTCTTCCTCTTCCTTGGTTTCGTCCTCTGCCCCGTCCTCTATCATCCCTTGCTGTGTAGTGATGTGGTGTTGAAGCCTTCAAGGCCTGTTTTTCACTATCTTGCTATTTAATTTTCTGTTCATGGATCAATAGAGAACTTTGTAGTTCATCAATTGAGAGTTTCTCAACATCATTTGCTTCCTCAATAGCACAAACAATAAAATTAAATTTTGGAGTCATTGAACTGAGTATCTTCTCAACTATCGCAACGTCTTCCTTCTTTTCACCATGAATCCGCATCTTGTTGATGATTGCCATCGTTCGAGAGAAATAATCTATGACAGATTCTCCCGATTTCATCCGAAGCATTTTAAAATCTGAACGAAGTGCTTGAAGCTGCTGCCTTTTTTCCCTTGTAGAGCCTTCATATTTGTTCTTCATAGAATCTCAAATATCCTTAGATGTGTCCTTGCAAAGAATGGTTTCCAATATTGAACGATCAATAGCTTGAGAGGTAATTCTTTGCTTTTAGATCCTTCAAACGTAGTCCTTCTAACTCCAATTTTTGTGCATCCGTCAATGTCGTGCCTACGGCTGGTTCTTTTATTCCATTGGAAATGACTTGCCAATATTATTTCGATCTCATAAAATTCTCCATTAACATGCTCCAATGATCATAATGACCATCGAAACGTGGAATCGCAGGTTGTACAAAATTATCTGCGGCCATCCATCAAATTGCTGCTGCAAAAAAATGAACTCGTGAAACTCTCAATCTCACTTCCCAATATTTTCCCTCACAAAACTTTCTCTCGTACACAACCCGTGTTCAGGAGCGGAGCTAGACAGTTTTTTTAGGGGGGGGCTACACATAAAAATATGTTGATCATAATTCATAGTTGAGAATTGAATAATATTAATTAGTGCAATGCAATAGCATAACATGCTAATATAAAAGAATTTTGAGATATTTTACAATCCTCAATGTTTAAAACTAAAAAAAGAGTAGACGACGCTTTTTCATTAATTTAAAATGGAAAATTATGGAGTGTTCGGTAAAAGTAGAAGCTATCTATTTCTCGATGTAAAGATCAAAAACTTATCAGCTATTTTGCTCTGAAGTCTCGGTTTGAACCTTTATTTATTTTAATAGTTGAGAATGTTCTCTTTGTAGTAGATCATGTTGATACAGATTACTTATTACTATATTTAAAAGTATAATTGAATACTTCCTTCGTTGCACTATATATTTTACAAATCATTTTTTTTCTTTTCTTGTTTTCATCTCATTACACTTCTCGCTTCCAAAAATGTTAACATTTCAATACACTTTTATTGAAAATATGACTCTCCCAACCTAATATAAGTAGCTTACTATATCATTTAGTTATTACTAAAAAATATTACATTACTCTCAAAAATCAAAAACAATATTTCTTAAACTCCGTATGTATAGTAATTATGAAAATTCTATCGAAAACGAAGAGAATATTATAATACTACATATTATAATGCTTAAAAATATATAATTAAAAATACTAATATATATAATATTATAAAAATATATAATTAAAAATACTAATATTATATATATAATAGAAATTCTTAGAAACTTTGGGGGGCTAAAGCCCCCTCATACCTCTACAAGGCTCCGCCCTTGCCCGTGTTACCCCAGTTATCAGCCAACCTGACTCTGATGCCACCGATGACTTGAAGATATAAAATTGCTAGATGTTACATTGATGGAATCTCAAGCACATGACTCAACATGAAACATAATATTTATAGAACTAATCTAGTAACCACTAGATCAACTAATCAACTAAAAAGCAGGGACTCAAACAAAAAAGCTAAAGCACTAATCACTAGACTTGACACTGTAAGAATAGGTAAAAGATAACAATATAACGTGCTGCAACACGTGACCCCCAACAAATTAGTCCTCTTGAATTTATTTTCAAGCATCAGCTTTTGTTGACCTTCTGTGAATTAATGAATGTTGATTCATGTTTTAAATTTAATATAATTTCAGGGCCATTTACATGTTGTATGTCCTTGTGTAAACTTCCTTTTTTAATATATATATATATATATATATATATATATATATATATATATATATTTATATATATATATATATATATAGAGAGAGAGAGAGAGATCTTCTAGTATGAAAAATAAAATTAAAATATCATTGACATTAACTAATTTATGTAGTTTATATATGCCTATAAATCAGGACTACCATTGTTAGCTTGATTTTCTAGATAAATCTGCTGTTTTTCTTTCTCTCTCTTTAAAAAAAATTAAAGAAAAAATTAGCATGTGCTTCTTGTAATTGATTTTTCTGAATTTCTAGTGGGCACCAGAATAATTTTTCTGAATTTCTTGTAATTAATTGGCGTTTATTGGGATTTTCTATTTGTTTGTGATTTCTTTAGGAAAAGAAAAAGAAAAAAAATAGCCCATCAATTAATTCATGGCTCATTTAGTTTCGCCCTATAAGGCCCTCTTTTATTTTTCTGAATTTCTTGTAATTATTTGGTATTTATTGTATTTGTTTGTGATTTCTTTAGAAAAACAAGGGGAAAATATAGCCCATCAATTAATTTGTGGCCCAATTAATTTAGCCCTAATAAGGCCCATTTTTGTTTTTCTGAATTTCTTGTAATTATTTGGTATTTATTATATATTTGTTTGTGATTTCTTTAGAAAAAAAAAAGGGAAAAAATAGCCCATCAATTAATTCGTGGCCCAATTAATTTAGCCCTAATAAGGTCCATTTTGTTAACGTCTCTTTTTAAATTAACTCTCTTTAAAACTCCCTCTTTAATAAGGTCCACCGGCGACAAGGTTTACTAACATGCATTTATATTTGCTTCTTTCTGATTTTTCAAGAAATCATTTTCTTGTTTTTTAATCTGATTTTTCAAAATTTTAAGAAACCAGTTTCTTGTTTTATTTATTTGGTTTCTTGTTTTATTTATTTCAAGAAAGCGCTCTTTAATTTTTGAATTTGCTTCGGTTGAAGTATACAGGTTCTTGACTCTTGAGTTGCATTATTTTAAATCAAGAAAGTTTGTCTGTTAGTATACATAAGAATATTTATTGTGTGCATGTTAGTATACATACATTGACAATGTGACTATGTTGATTATGTTTCTATTGATGTGAAAAATAAAAAGCATATACAAATGGTAAGCACACAACTTTCAAGAATCTGACTTGTCTATACTCATTGCTATATCTTTGAACAGAGTCCATGCATTTTTATTCAATTTACATCTTGTTTGAAATATATTGTGATGTATTGTTTGATCATCTACAGAAAAAAAAAAAAAAAAAAAAGTGCTCAAGTGTATCATTCTTTTGTTACCGGTTCTCATTTCTCTAGAATAGATTAAGACTTTCATTACCACTAATTGAATTGACCTTTTCTTTATTCAGTCAAACATGATCAAAAGGGTATCTGCTCTCAGCTATGGCCAGATATTGATCTTCTTATTAGTACTCATGCATTTCCCTATATGCTAACTGTTAGAAGATGGAGTGTAAAACATGATCATGATTCCCTGCAAGCAATGCATTATGTTGGCTGATAGTAGGTGAGCTATGCAAACGTATTACTTGGAGTTTATACGATGGAATAGATCATACACAAGGCTGCATGAATGCATGTTGATTGTTAGGGTTTGTTAGGTAGTTATTGATCAATTATGTTGGTTAGGGAGTTGCTCCAAGAAGCTTTGAGGAAGTTAGCTTGTTAAGTATGTTGTTAGGGAGGTGCTAATGTGTCAAGGACTCATTGGTTGATGAAATGTATCGGTTGTGCAGCTGAAACAAGCTAACAGTCCACCTGGTATAAAGCAGCAAGCTTGCTGCAAATGGACTGTGTGTGTGATTGCTCTTTAGTTTCTAAGCTTCTGCAAGTTTGATAGATTGATCCATGAGTGATCAAAGTAGTTATTCAATCTTCATCTTCAAGTGTAATTGTCAATCAATGGAAGAGTGCTCGATTTCTTTTGAAAGTGGACGTAGATCTTCGTGATCGAACCACTATAATTCTTGTGTGTTGTTCTCTTCATTTTACAGTTTTGATTCAATTGTTCTTTGCTTTTCAAATCTGAAAACGTGAGATTGAGTGTGTTGTCTTTTGTTTGAGAGATTAGAATTAGGATCCAACTGTGTTTCCATTCATAATTACAACAAGTGGCGCCGTCTGTGGGAAGATCAAACGAAGCTGAGTTGAAAAGATGAATACCACACGTTTTGATATTGAGAAGCTCTCGGAGAAAACGGATTTCAGCCTCTGGAAACTCAAGATGAAGGCGATCTTGACACAGCAAGGGCTCATTGATGCATTGAAGCCCCCTCCACCAGTCAAAACTGAGATCATAAAGGATCCTTCAGCAGCAGGTCCTCCAAGATTTCAAGTGGATGATGAGGTACTTCGTAAAGCTCACTCTACCATCATTCTATGTTTGGGGGACAAGGCATTACGTGAGGTAGCTAGAGAAACTACTGCCATTGGTATTTGGGAGAAATTAGAGTCTCTGTACATGGTGAAAACTCTAGCAAATAGGCTGCATATCAGAGAGAAAATTCATGCATACAAGATAAGTGATGAAAAGCCTATACTAAGTCAAGTTGATGAATTCATCAAGATTTTGGATGATCTTGAAAGTGTTGATGTTAAGATTTCTGAAGAAGAAAGGGTCCTCATGCTAATGACAGCACTTCCAAAATCTTTTCAAAGTTTTAAAGATACATTGTTGTATGCTAATCAAGGCACTGTCAAGTTTGACAGTGTAATACTAGCACTCAAGTCTAGGCAGCTTCAACTTGTATCTGAGAATGTACCAAACTCATGAGGAGAAGGACTGAATGTCAGGAACAACTTTCAATCCAAAAGAAATAACAGGAAGAAGAAGGATCACAAGAATGTCGACAAACAAGACAGCAAGGGAGAAGGATCATCTACCAAAGAAGGTGAAGTGAGGAAATGCTATCACTGTCATCTCCCAGGCCATATGAAAAGAAACTGTTACAAATGGATGGCTGAAAAAGCAAAAGAGATTGACAAAAGTAAGGATGCTGATCAGAAAATGCAAGTTAATCAAACAGCACAAGTTCAAGACAGAGGAGACTTTGTTGAAGCACTATCAATCACTACATCAGAAGTTGCCTCTGAATGGGTAATGGATTCAGGATGCACTTTTCATATGTCCCCTAACAAACAGTGGTTTTGTGAATTCAAGCAACAGAATGGTGGATCAGTACTCCTAGGAAATGATCAAACATGCAAGATCAAAGGAATAGGATCAATCAAGCTTGAACTTACTGATGGATCAGTCAGGATACTTCATGATGTAAGGTATGTTCCTGATTTAAGAAGAAATTTAATCTCTCTTGGTAAGCTTGATTCCATGGGATATGGTTTCCAATCAAAAGATGGTTTTCTTACTGTCACCAAGGGAGATGATATATTCTTGAAGGGTGTCAAGAAACATGATCTGTATTTCTTGTGTGGAAGCACTGTAAATGCTCATGCTCACACAGTAGGAACACATGATTGTACACAATTATGGCATGGGAGATTAGCTCATATAAGCTTAAGAGGGCTCCAAGAACTAGCCAAACAAAACCTATTATGTGGAGAAACAGAAGTTAAGTTGCAACAGTGTGAGCATTGTGTCCTAGGGAAATCAAAGAGGATGAAGTTTGGTGCAGGTGAACATAGCTCCTCATCAATCCTTGATTATGTTCACTCTGACCTATGAGGGCCAGCCAAGACTTTGACTAAGGGAGGAGGTAAATATTTTATCTCCTTCATAGATGATTATTCAAGGAAAGCTTGGATACACATCCTGAAATCAAAGGATGAAGCTCTGTCAAAATTTAAAGACTGGCTGATTGAGGTTGAAAATGCAACTGGAGTTACCTTGAAGCTGTTAAGAACAGATAATGGTTTGGAGTATCTATCTGAAGAGTTTAACAACTTCTGTAAACAAAAGGGGATAAGAAGGCACAAGACTGTCCCTTCCACTCCACAACAAAATGGAGTTGCTGAAAGGTTGCACCAAACCATACTGGAAAGGGTTAGATGCATGATGAGTAGTGGAGGTTTTCACAAGAGTTTCTGGGGTGAGCTAGTTTCCACAGCAGTTTATTTGATCAATAGAAGCCCCTCAACACCTTTGAAGTTCAAAACACCTGAACGGGTTTGGAAGGGAAAACCTACTGATTATGGTTACTTAAAGGTAATTGGTTGTCTTGCCTATGCACACATAAGACAAGATAAACTAGAACCAAGAGCCATAAGGTGTGTAATGGTTGGATACCCATCTGGTGTAAAAGGTTACAGACTATGGACCCTTGAAAGTTTTTTAGTAAACAGGGATGTTGTCTTCAATGAAATTAGGATGCCATTATTAGAGCAAACAGATACCTCAGTGATATCAAATGAGGGTATTGAGTCTGAGGTGGAGACTGACAAGATCACTGGTTCAGTAGCTGACACACCAGGTACTGATAAAGATATGACTGATCTCAGCACATACCATCTAGCAAAGGATAGACAAAGAAGGGAAATAAATCCTCCAGCTAGATATATTCAAGCTGATCAGGTTTCATATGTTCTATTCACAGCCTCTGAGATTGAAGCTAGTGAACCTAAAAGCTATAAAGAAGCAATAGCTAGTCATGATGCTGAGCAGTGGATCACTGCAATTAGTGAGGAACTTATGTCTTTGGATAAAAATGAAACTTGGAAGATAGTAAATAAACCTCTGAAACAAAAGTTAGTGGGATGCAAATGGATTTTTAAAAGAAAGCTTCCAGCAACAACAGATGGAAACATAAGATACAAAGCTAGACTAGTAGCAAAAGGATTCTCACAGAATGAAGGAGTGGACTACAATGAAATATTCTCACCAGTAGTCAAGCAAAGCTCTATCAGGATCATACTATCCTTGACAGCACAGTATGATCTTGAGCTTCACCAAATGGATGTAACAACAGCTTTCCTTCATGGTAAATTAGAAGAACAAATCTTCATGACTGTACCAGAGGGAGTTGATATCCAGAATAAAGAGTTTAAGGCTTGTTTACTTAAGAAATCACTTTATGGACTTAAACAAAGCCCTAGACAGTGGTACTTGAGGTTTCACCAATATATAACAGCCTGTGGATTTGCTAGAAGCTCATATGACAGCTGTGTATATTACATGAAAGAAGGAAACCAGTATACTTATTTGCTTCTGTATGTTGATGATATGTTGATAGCAAGTCATACCTTGAGTGGTATTCAGAAGGTCAAAGGTATGCTAAAATCAGAATTTGACATGAAGGATTTAGGGGAAGCTAGGATGATACTTGGGATGTCTATCATTAGAGACAGAAATAATAGAAGTCTGATTCTCAATCAGGAATCCTACTTACTAAAGGTTCTTAGAAGGTATAACATGTCTGAAAGTAAGTCTGTTACAATACCTTTTAAGCAAGGATTAAAGTTATCATCTCAGCAGGCTCCAACAACTGCATCAGACTTGAAAGAAATGAACTTAATTCCTTATGCAAGTTCAGTTGGAAGTTTGATGTACTGTATGGTTTGCTGCAGGCCAGATATGGGATATGTCATGAGTATCTTGAGTAGATTTATGGTATGTCCAGGGAAGCAACACTGGCAGGCAGTAAAATGGGCAATGAAGTACATCAAAGGTTCTGCAGATAGAGGTCTAAAGTTTCAGAAAAACCAGGAACAGGGTCAAGTGTTGTATGGATATGTAGATGCTGACTATGCAGCCAATATGGACACAAGGAAATCACTGACAGGTTATATCTTTACTCTGTTTGGAACAGCCATAAGTTGGAAAGCAAGCCACCAGTCAGTTGTGGCTTTGTCCACAACTGAGGCTGAATTTGTAGCCCTGACTGAAGCAATCAAGGAAGGGTTATGGATCTCTGGAATGCTACATGAACTTGGTATTAAATAGGACAATGTAGAGGTGTTTTGTGACAATCAAAGTGCAATTCATTTAGCCAAACATCAGGGCTATCATGAAAGGACTAAGCACATTGATGTCAAATTATATTTTGTGAGAGATCTTGTAGAGAATGGAGTTGTAAAGGTACACAAGATTGACACATCTGTCAATCCAGCAGACTGTCTAACCAAAGCCTTGCCTAGTTCAAAGTTTGAACTAAGCTTGAGCTTAGTTGGAATGTACCTCTAGTGATCTTGGAGGGAGCTACTCAATAGAGCAGCAGCAAAAGGAATTGAGCAGGAACTCTGTTGAAAGATATGATACATATTTTAAGGTGGAGAATTGTTAGAAGATGGAGTATAAAACATGATCATGATTCCCTGCAAGCAATGCATTATGTTGGCTGATAGTAGGTGAGCTATGCAAACGTATTACTTGGAGTTTATACGATGGAATAAATCATACACAAGGCTGCATGAATGCATGTTGATTGTTAGGGTTTGTTAGGTAGTTATTGATCAGTTATGTTGGTTAGGGAGTTGCTCCAAGAAGCTTTGAGGAAGTTAGCTTGTTAAGTATGTTGTTAGGGAGGTGCTAATGTGTCAAGGCCTCATTGGTTGATGAAATGCATCGGTTGTGCAGCTGAAACAAGCTAACCGTCCACCTGGTATAAAGCAGCAAGCTTGCTGCAAATGGACTGTGTGTGTGATTGCTCTTTAGTTTCTAAGCTTCTGCAAGTTTGATAGATTTATCCATGAGTGATCAAAGTAGTTATTCAATCTTCATCTTCAAGTGTAATTGTCAATCAATGGAAGAGTGCTCGATTTCTTTTGAAAGTGGACGTAGATCATCGTGATCGAACCACTATAATTCTTGTGTGTTGTTCTCTTCATTTTACAGTTTTGATTCAATTGTTTTTTGCTTTTCAAATCTGAAAATGTGAGATTGAGTGTGTTGTCTTTTGTTTGAGAGATTAGAATTAGGATCCAACTGTGTTTCCATTCATAATCACAACACTAACAATGGCTATGCTATTAGAATCAATTGACCGCTAAGTTGTGTTGAAAGCTATGTGATCATTATCAAATGTTAACCCAACTAATATGTTATTATTTGCTCACTTTGTGATAAAGACATACTCTTGATGTTCATAATTATATACTGTCTGATTAAGTGAGTTTTTGTATTATTTTGATTTATAGTATATATTTGAAATGTCAGTCATATTCTATACTAATACCTATTTGAGATGAAAAAATTTAGTGTACATTAATTAAATCAATTTTTTGAGTATTATAGCCTTTGATATACTATACCGGATCGTTTGGTAGTTACTACTGGATAATAAAGTGGTAAGTATTATGTATGTTGATATTAGTGGGTAATATGAAAAGATGAGTTTGCTTGGTAGGATGTGTAAAGATTGAGATTAATATTTTGAAAGTGTTTGGTAAGTGATAGTAATATTAAGTATAAAGTGTAATATTACATTTATGCCCTCATTATATTTGTGAATTGTCAATTTTATATATAAAGATGATCAAAACAATTTTTTTTTATAATTTTTTTTATTTTCTTAACACAACCATTTAGTAAATAATATTTTGTTGTAAAATTTATTTATAAATAAAAAAATATTTTAAATATATTAAAACAAAAGATTATTTTTTACATTTCTATCTTAACTTTGAGTTTCATCTTCTTGTGACTGTGTATTACTACCAAAAGAAATAATAATAATAATTTGCATATCCCCCTAATTTCGCACTATCATCTGTAGAAAGAAGAATGTTCATTAATTCAATTCAAATTTACACAAGAACGCCAATTTTAGAAAAAACTTGATTTAAATCAAATTCAAACATAAATTTAATTAAAAATATTCTAGAATTAATTAGGGCAAAACATCCAATTGAGTAGAAATCAAACACTAATCTCACAAATTCATTCTCTTACTCTTGATTCAAATCGTAGATTATTATAATTTAAATACTAGCTTTTAAGATTGAAATTGAAATTAAAATTAAAATTTTATATTAAATTAAAATTTTAAAATTAAAATTAAAAATTTATTAATTAGTAGTATTATTTAAAATTTGAATAATCCAAAATTTAATTAAACATAAAAAATTATTTTTGATTTAAATATTTATTTATTGGGAAAATCACGCATAGATATACATTTTATCATAAATTACTATGAGATACAATGAATTCAAATAATTACTCGCATTGTTAATGTGAGATCAAGACTGGGAAGATTGAATGGGAGGCGGAATGTAAGAGGTTTACCTTATCATTACCATTTTCCTTTGTCATGATTTCTTCATTAAAACTGTTTGGAAAATAACTGAAACATACATATATTGTTTTTAAACAACTGAAACATACATGTTACTACACTTAAGTGCAATCAGTTTAATAAAGATTAAATCTTCTTACAGATACTTCAACGATGAGAATATGTCCAGTAAAGTAATTATCATTGACAGGATCTTGGTATGATGATTTAGAGATCTCTTAGGCTTTCTATACCTCTATTGGAAATTTAAGGAATAATGAAATAGGTCAGACAACTTTTTAGGCTGACATTACCTCTTTTTGCTCAATATATTATCTATATACTTCCTGAGATACCATGTGGACAAATGCCATCATTTGGAGATGTCTGTTTGGTACAATGAGACGTCATATTAGGTATGTAAAATTACAAGTTACCTTAGTCTTATTATTTTGAACAATATCTTCACTGGGATGTGTTGAAGACATAGCAACCCACTGAGCCATTTGAATTTTAATTAGAGATGGCACTGTTGCAATTTGAGAAAACTTGGTTTTTGGTTTTAATTAGGAGAAGCATTTATGGGTTGGTTATCTCAGCAAGATCCTTCAATCTTGTTCAGGTCCCTTTTTGTCTAGAGAATTTATTCAGTTTGGAAACTTGTTAAATATTTCCAATTTTTGCTTGTTGGTATTGAGAGTTGGTTCATTAAGTATAATATTAGGGTGACAATGATACAATGCCCCCATCCGCTTATTTTCTTTTAATTTGTTTTCTTATCTTTGAGACATATATACACAATTGTGTATGTATTCAGAAGCCATTCATTATAAATGTTTGTTGATGCCTTCCACTTGTTGTACAGTAGAAATTTTTTCTATTCTTTGGAAATCTAGTGTTAAAAGATCTCACAAACTTATGGCAATTTACCATAGAGTTTAAACCAAGAACTCACCATTGTCAATGTGACATTGATATTGCTTGTAAAATAATTCTCCCAACACCAGTAACAATCGAAGATTGTTTGATTTGAGTAGAGAATTGGAGATATAGACTTGAGAACAAAGCTGCAAGATGACGAAACTCTATCCGAGGAACTGATCGACCAGGCAATTAATAGATTCTTAGAACAAGTAAAAGATGGCAGCTGGAAAGATGGAGGATGGCCTCAAGTTTATACAGACTATTCTTTGTCGAAATTAGGAGTAAATGCTTATACAAGACTGATGTCTCGGACATTCCTCGACCAGCCAGAAGGTGGCCCGAAGATACTTATAAACTGCTGCTGCCTCGGGTGGGTGAAAACCGCAATGACTGGTTGGGCTGGCCACACTAGTCCTGCAGAAGGGGCTGATACAGCTGTTTGGCTTGCACTCCTTCCTGACAATTTGACTAGTGGAAAATTCTTTGCTGAGAGGCGGGAAATAAATTTCTGAAGTAGAGGATGGGAGATCGCAACCTGCTGAATGAACAGAAAAAACTTCTTTGTCATGCCTTAAAACTTGAAGCCTAGTTTTGTGTAGAACCGCATATATATGGATTGGCAAATCATTGTATGAAACTTTTTTTTGTCTTTTTCGATGGTATTAATTTTAAATTTAAGAGTATAATTTTTATGTTAACAATAAATAAAAAGAGCAGTTCCACATTGAAGATAATCCCTCACATGGATATATTTGAAAGATATAATAAAAAAAGACGTGGCTATTCATATTTCATATTTCATTTTTACTTAATGTACCCATCATTTTTAAAATTAAAATAACTTAAAATCATAAAATCATTATTATTAAATTATTTTAAATGATTTTATTATTTTAGATTTTAAATCGATAAATTTATATTTTTTGAATATTGAATTAGTTAGGCAAAAACTTGTGTGAGATTTATTTCATAATGAATTTATAAGGAGTAAATGAAAAGCGATAATATTTTACAGTAAAAATGATGACTAAGTTAAAAAGTGTAAATTGGTCTCACATTAAACGGTCGTAATCAAGATTTATTTGCTCATATATTATTTTAAAAAAAAACTTATTTAATAGTTAACTTATTTTACGAGTGTAATAATTAAAAAGATGTTTTTTTTTTATTATTATTATATGAGTCACATACTAGGAGGTACATAAAAAAAATGCATAATTGCTATAAACTACATGACTCAAAGCACTATTACTCATAACTACACAATTATGATTATGATACCATAAATACCCCTATGTATTTGTACAATTGTTCTGCACAATTTGGTTCTGCACAATTTTATTTTTGCACATTTTAAATTCCGGCAGCAGGTGGCGGCGGTCAACGCCGGTCAACGCCGGTGGGTGGGTGAGGGGTAGGGTTGTTGGTTTAAAAATGTATGGAGTATAAGATTATATTTGATATTTTACTTTAATATTTTATATGTGAGAGTAATTACTATTTAAATTTCATGTATCTAATAGTAAATATGCTTAAAAGTGTGTAGTAATAAACTCTTGTTATATTCGTTAAACAAAAAATATGAACTTGAATCGGAGGTGGGAGTTATTATTTAACTAATAAGGTTTCGTGAAAGTTGAAACTGAGAAATAACGAATTGTGCGAAGGGTTTTAGGAGTATTGGATTGGTTATGGTGAATACACTCAAACGACTCCATTGATAATCACTTTACTCACAACAAATCTACTCATAAAAATGGCAAGTTTGAGAAGAGCCCTACTATCATCCCTCCCTCGTATTATCACCTCTAATCAATCCGTTGTCGGCGATTTTCACAGGTTAATTTTGACCTCCGTTCATCATGTGTGTTGCTTAAATTTCTTCGCTGTCGCTTATCATTGTGTTTGTGATCAGACCTGCTTTGCCCTCCTTCTCGCGTTTCTATTCTACCAATCAAACCTATCTGTCCACAGATATCGATTTTTCCAATGAAGAAAGCAAGAGGCGCTTGTACAACAGGTGAATTTCAATAATTTCAATTTTCTTTCGGTTTCCAATCTTGATTGTTTTGGTTTGGGAAATTCTAGGCTTCTGTACAGGAGTAAACAGAGGGGTTTTCTCGAACTGGATTTAATCCTGGGAAAATGGGTGGAGGATCACATTCACTCCATGGATGAAACTGGAATCAGATCCCTAGTTCATGTTCTTGATCTGGTAAATTTTACTTTATTGTATCTTGCTTTTCTTTTCAAACTTCCAGATTACTGTGTATAATTGCCGCAAAATTTCTGATAACTTGTGTTTTTTTATCACATTCTTTGGTTTTAGTTGCTGCTCTATCCAAACTTTGATTACTGTGTATAACTGCAACAAAATCTCTGAAAACTTGTGAAGAATTCAATTAAATGTTGACTTTATTCCTTCACACCTCGAGCGAAAATGGTGAGGTAAAATGTATGCTCGTGCATTGTTTGTGATTTCTACGAACGTAAAATTCGTTGCTGATTTAGTTACAGGGTCAAATAATTGTGGAACTTTCTTTGGTAGTAGTTAAAAAAGATAACAAATTTAAATGTATTCAGTTTTCTTACACTGAAAGAAGCTAAGTTCAGGGTTACTGTGAGTTAGGGGTGATTTAGGAATCATAGTTGATTCTTAGAATGAATAAAGGATTTTGAACCCTTTGTTGCTTTGAGTTTCAAGGTGCGTAGTTTACACAGATTTCATCTCTGTATCATTCTGACAATTCTAATGGTTTATCTAAACCACAAGCACCTTTAGGTTTGCTGAAAATGTAGGTTCCACATGCCTCACTAGGCACATCATATCTCTGTTATCCTGTCTACTTTTCTGATATTTGTATGAGTACAAGATTAAGGCTGGAGACATGGAATAAGCATAGGAGTAGAGAATACTAGATGAGTTGAATCAATATCTTGCTTAAACATAATCTTTTTGTATGTAACTTTGTTTTCTCGTTAATTTCTTGATTCACACGATTGATATATGGAGTTAGTTACCAGTACCTGCATTGTTTAAAGCATTTCCTTATAAAACAAGCTTGTCAGCAATGTTAGCAGTTTGTATTAGTTTTAATGATTAATGAGTTATCCCACGTTTTCTTTTTGGCCTTTTCCCTTTAAATTAATGTGAGCTGTTCGGATTAATTTTCATCATTTATAGCTAGTATCTGATGTTAAGTAAAAAACTTAACGAAAAAAAAAAAATTCTAGAATTGGCTGTGTTTTTTGCATCTCAGGAAACTTAATATTTGTATATTGCCCTGCAAGGACCCTTTAAATAAGTTAGTTGTATGCTTCTCCATCTGATCCTCGTCTTACCTCTCAACTTCAGGAAAATCCAGACCTATGGAAATGGCTATCTTGTCAGGAGCAACCACCCGAGGCAGTCAACCAGAATCCAGTAAGATGAGAAAATCAATAATTAGTTTCCTGTTTTACTATCTGCTTCTAATCCATAATTACTCTTGAAAAATTCCCTAAGGTTTTCAAGGCTCTTCGCGAGAAGGTTGTTAGCAACCTCGACAATTATGCTGCGCCTGAAACTAGAGCAGTACTTGGACAGCCATGGGTGAGGGGTTGGGATGACTTCAAGAAAGGTAAAGATGCTCCTATTACTGGGAACCAGTAGCTGTTTTATCAGTTTGAAGGTTGAATGATGTGTTATTTCATTAAACCATAAACAAACTAGCTAGTGATGAGTGCCCTATACATCGGATCTTTGCTAGAGTTAATATCAGTAATCATATATGTTATTAAATTAAATAAATGAGTATGCTGATGTGTCTGTCTTATTAAGTACAGAATATATGAATCATTGCTATCAATATTTAATTGTGTATGTGAGAGATATATATATTCATTTATATATAGAGTCGATGCCTTCGTTCAAAACAATTCGTATCTGTCTCCATTATGAATAGACTCCAAATATTCAGAGTGGCGTTTTTCATGAACATGCATCTGCTTTCTCTAGATGTAGATGGCTTATATACTGGTAATATGTGTATATTGAGCAGAAACTATAATGTGAATATTAAAACCTTCATGTATTTGGAGTATTTATGAGTATATATCTAAATATAAGAAATTTCTTATTAAAAACCAAAAGGACGAAAAAGGGTGACCCGGACCAGACACATACAAAAATCCATTAATAAAACCGCAGGCGGTGAAATAGTTAAATAGGGTTAATTGCAAAAAAAACTCTGAACTTTCAACGTATTGCAAATTAATCATGACTTTTGTAAAATTGAAAAAAAAACCCTTACTTTTAATGTTTGTGCAAATTGAACCCATCGGGCAGATGAATTATGCCCTTTCTGCCCGATATTGACGTGACATCTTAAGGCCTCCAGATGAATATGAAACGATGTCGTTTTTTTCTTAAATTAAAAACCTTTCTACTACCAAATTTTTATCCTAACTCTCCATTTCCACATGGACTTGCTTAGTCCTTACCAGCTTAGCCAAATCCGCCACCACCCAAAACTGATCAGCCGGAAACCACCGATCACAACCAGGACAACGGCTCCACCATTTATCTCTTCGCCACCAAGTGGTGGTCGTCGCCTCTAAAGTCCAGTTCAACAATTAGTTGGAGACCTACGACAAGGTTAAGGTCGCCAACGCCGCCGCGATCCCCCTTTCTTATCAGCGAAACCCTGCTTAGTCGCTCCATGTTCACCCATTCAGGTTGCTGAAGATTTGTTCCAGCCGGTTGCCGCTACTAAAGTGTCGTCGCATTCACCGATCGAGTCGTTCGCAAGCCACATATGCTCTGTCAAGAATCATTGCAGATACCGTGCTGCCAGAAATCAAGAACATCGCCTCGCTAGTTTCTTAACGGCAGGGCGATCGGTGTTAGCAAGGGAGGAAAGAGGGTCATCACTGTGGTGGGGTAAGAGAGAAGAGATGAGGTGGATACGAGAGTGAGCTTTAGAGATGGATTCCCACCAAGACTGCATAGGGTTGGAGGAGTGGTCATTTGGGGCCTGGTGGGAGGAATTGTTGTTGGGATGACGATGGTGGTCGGAGGAGGTGGGCGAGCCACCAGGGAGGAGATCCGTTAAGCTCCGCTTCTCCGTTGGAATTTTCGATGGTCTTCTTATTGGTAAGAATAGTCGCTGGGGTGAGGTGGCTTACCTACACGAAACGACACCGTTTCATATCCATCTAGAGGCGTTTAATGAATTTAAAATGTCATGTCAGCAATCGAGCAGACTTCATCTGCTCAGTGAGTTTAATTTGCACAAACATTAAAAGTCATTATTTTTTTTTGCAATTTCACAAAGTTAAGATTAATTTGCAATACATAGAAAGTTCAGAGTTTTTTTCGCAATTAACCCTAGTTAAATACACGGTTGAAGGAGACCTAGACAAGATTAAAACTAAAAATGAAAGCCATCGGCAAAAAAAAAGTCAAATACATGGCTGAAAATGAAAGGGCAAATACATACGTCCAGAAAGATGGATTGGCCAAACCATAGAAACTACGTCAAAAAAGTCAAATACAAGGCTGAAAATAAAAGGGCAAATACATACGCCAAAAAAGACAGATTGCCCAAAATAGCCGAAGAAATACCTGAACGGTGTCAGTAAAAACCTCTATCGGATTAGCCAAAGTAGCCGAAGAAATCCCTGAATCGGCGAATACCTCTATATGGAAAAATCCAATGGGAAAAATTGTGACGATGGTATGATGTCGAATTTTTTACAAAAGGTATATAATTAGAATATTCTGTGTAGTGCGACAATTGGAGCCGGATACAAAGGAGGGAATTACTGGATATGGCCTTGCTACACCACATTTATTTGCAAAGGGGGGAATTATAAGCCATCTTAGTAAATTAATGAAGATAAAGATGAAGTAGGAAAGTGAGTCCACCGAGAAATTGTTAAAACAACACTTATTCCACAAGAAATAGAATACCCTAAACAGCATTTATTTACGGAAAAGTAAAGAAGAACTCCAACAAAAAACCAAAGAATTCATCCATATATTATGTACTGATTACATCAAATAGAATAAAAATGGAATAACTACAAAATATCAAGTGGCATGATAGTTTGATGATGAAACACTGATCTTAACAGTTTCAAGATCAATCAGATATCTATGTATAGCTATGGAAAGGGATTTAAAACCTGCAAGCTAGAATATACAGAACAAAGTTGACAATATACAGAACAAAGTTGACATCTTGTTTACCAGGGTTTAAGATCACCCACAGGCCCCTCGTTCCAGTCCAATATATTCTCACCGGGTCTCAAGAACACGATCGAATCATGGGGCAACTTACGAGCGAGTCCATTCAGAATCTGATGGAAAGCATCCCTTGGCTGAGCAGGTTGTGGGAACAGCATTGCCTGTTTCATTGAAGGATTAGCGAGTAATCTCTGTTTTCGTAGAATTTCATCAACTGGGATGGAGGTGAGGATGGTATCCAGATTAGGAACATCCTCCTCTGCAACGAAGACACCAATTTCTTCCCATGGGATAGCATCAGCAAACGGTAAGACGATGTCATCGGCTATGATAACAGGAATACAACCAAATATCACAGCTTCCACCAGTCTGGGGCTCCATGGAGCCCATCCTAGAGGACACAAGCAGAACACAGCTCTCTGCATGTCTTCGTAGTAGGTTGTTGGGTGCTCAGTTGAGATATCGAATAGAGGGTTGTCTTTGAAGTTCTCCCAAACTGCTGCTCGGGCGCCTCTGTAAGGTTTCAAAATACATATTAGAAGAGTGGGTCACCACAATAAAAGTTACAATGATCAACTAATCTTTCAAGCAATTTGATTATGCAAATTAAAAGGAAATGATTCATCAAGGAATGGTGGATGACAAGTTTAGGTTATTGATAAAACAACACGAGGGTTGATCAGGCATACCTCGCGTAGTAACCACCTTCAGGGTCATTTCCAACATCGTAAAACAAACCCCTGAAGTAAACAAAAATGGATCGTGGTGTACTGGGAGGCATTAAATGGGCTTGCAATTTTTGTGGAGGAGCATACGGAGGGATTGTAATCGACCAAAGGTTTGAACCAAGGTAGCTCGTTTTAGCAGTGGAAGAATCCCTCTCTCAATAGCTTTCTCTTCCTGCAACAACCATGATGCATTCACTTCAGTATTACAAGCATACAATAGCTAAGAGACCTTCAGAAACCCATTTGAAAGGACAAAACGCCGATTACTTGGTAGTGAAAGCAAGGACCGAAATCATGAGGCACGATAAAGAAGTGATCGGCCCCTTCAGTTCGATTCCAGTAAGGCCAGTTGGAAGAAATCAACTGTATCGCACTCCTCATCATACGCGGTGACTTGAATGGTAAAGGGAGGCCATTCGGCGTTAGGTCACAAGTCGTATACACGGGCGTGTAAAACCAATCTGCTTCTTCAGGATTAAGAGTGCGAACGGGGCTTGACAAGAGAAATCGGTGCATGTAGATCTCTGCTGCAAACATATGGTTGAGGCATCTCTGATCCCTCTGCAAGATCTTCTTGTTGTATTTACTAGGAAGCTCATAAACAAAAACTTTTAACCTCCCAACAGGATCATCCTCCAGGACATCACCAGCACTACCTTAAATTCCAAAGTGCAACAAACATGAGTACACAACAACTCATAAGTTTAAGACTGTAGGTAACACAGAACAATGGCATGACAGATGATGCAATTTAGCCAAAAGGAGCAGTTTATTACTCAAAGGGTCTTGGCAAAGTAAAAATTAATCAAATCTTGGCAACTTCCTACAATCTTCATCACAAAAGCCATGGTTTGTTGTTAATTACAAGAGTATATACTACAGCTAAAAGCAAACAAGTGTATACCGATCTAAATTAAACCAGCAGCCAACTCGCAAAAGAATAAGCTAGAATTTACAGTAAATCATACAAACTGGAAAAACATTTTATCTGATCTAGTTTCTAGCAACAAACAACCCAATTTTGTAACAGATAATCTCTAATTCAAACACAGGAGTAATTCAATCCAAAAAGAATCCAACTCAATTATACAAATTGAACAGCACAACAAGTTCATACTCAAGTCAACCACCAATTTTCTGGCCAAGGCGAAACACATTATAAGAAAATTAGAGCCAACATACATATGAATGTGGGCAGAGAGAGAGAGAGATTTTTACCAGAGATTCTCTCAGTTTTTTGAGTTCTATGGAACCTGAAAGCTTCAATCCTCAAAGAGAACACTAGGCAGAACAGCATAGTAAGAGCCCAACTCAGATTCCTCATTTTTAACGCACTCCCAAACACAAAATCACATCTAAATGTAAATCCAAATGCCAAGTGGCAGGAGAGAGAAACTTCGATGGATGGGAAGTGAATAGAGAGATTAGCAGCTGCAATTTTCTGGGAGTTGGCAATTATAGGGAGAAAATGAATCCAGATTAGTGTTTGAGAAAGAAGAAAAGAAAAATTAAAAAGAAAAGTTAGTAGGAATGTGAGAA
Organism: Pogostemon cablin; assembly: GCA_023678885.1. Classification (NCBI taxonomy): domain Eukaryota; kingdom Viridiplantae; phylum Streptophyta; class Magnoliopsida; order Lamiales; family Lamiaceae; genus Pogostemon; species Pogostemon cablin. The sequence goes on along the minus strand of CM042964.1, from coordinate 25,752,929 downwards.
ATGAATTGCTTGAAGGAAGGGAGAAGAAGGGTATTCGAAAGAGGAAGGTTTGGTTGGGTGTTGCATAACTATAGAAAATTCGACTTATTAATATCAAAACAATGACTTAATAACAAAAGCTCGTTTTAAGACATGAATGATGTCTCATGGATTGATTTCGAATCCGCCATTAAGAATGAAGAGTGATAGGCCTCCTTTACCTCATGTGGTCATGCCTTTAGTACTCCGTCTCATAGTATTATGAACTGTGCAATACATCAATTCTAAATTAAATTAGTAATATAATTTTTTAATTTAAATACATAAAAAATTAAAAAATATAAATACATAAATGTTTAATAATAATTTTGTTGTAATAATTAAATTATTTTCATAAAACAAATTATTTGGGGAACATATCACATGATAAATTAAATTTTATTCTTTCAATTGATATATTAGTACTCTTTCTAGAATTATTATTTTGATAACAAATTATTATTTATCGTCAAATTATTATGAAAAAAATTTGTGTGATACCGTCTCACAGAAAAATTTTGTGAGATAAATTAAAAGTGATAACGTTTTAATAAAAATAATACTCTAAATAATGAAAAAGTGATAACGGTGATACTGATTATTTCATTAACAAATATTGGAATAAATAATATTTATAGAATTCATAAATATAGAAATAATTAATTTATAAATTTAAATCTCTTACTTCACATATTTCTTTAGCAAACTAATATAAAATTAATCTTATTTACTTTCATAAATTTAAACATATAATCGAAGTAATATTTACGTAAAGTAAATTAATGATATTTAAGAAATTGAGTAATCAGTGATATAAATTGTATTTATTATTCATATTAAAATATTAAACACAATAAATAAACATAGCACCAATCATGATAAATAAACATTAAAAATATGATAATTTGAAAAATAGTCCTTCAAATATTCAAAACTATCTTAAGAATAATAATACAAAAAAAAAGATGAAAATCATGAAAAATTGAAACGTAAGACATGTTTTATGGAGAAGATGACACGTGGAGGAAAAAACTCTTAATTAGTATATTTAAGATTGCACCATTAACGAAATAAATAATTAATACACATAAATATTTTCATAATATTAATACACAAAAATCATTAAGGATAAACTTATTAAAAATTAAAATAAATAATAATTAACGGATGTTTAAGATAAAACTCCAATATTTATGATATTCGCACCATTAACGCAATAAAAAATTAATACACATAATATTAAAATTAAAATAAGATCTTATAATATACACGTTTTCTTTTATAATATGGTACTAATTAAATAAGTATTAATTCCAATAACTCTATTAAGTATATTAATAAAATAGGAGCTTATAATATGGAAGTTTTCTTTTATAATTAAAATTAAGATACACATAAATTTATTGATACATAAGCACCTAGACTTTATATAAATGGACACATAAGCATCCAAACTTCATATAAACTTGACACATAAGACAACATATTCTAAAGACATAGGTGTCATAGAAAAACTCAAGATTAGTATATTTAAGATTGCACCACATTGTAGATTTAAGAAAATAAATAAAATAAAATATAAATTATGTTAAATATGTTGAGTGGAAGAGATACTTTTTAAATTAAAATGATTTTTTCCTTTTTGGATGATAAAGATAAATATAAAACGAATGAAAACAAAAAATTTGAAAATAAGTACGAGAAAGGGAATATTATTTTACAATTGTTGGTAGCTCGGACTCCCTAACTACCGTGAGCAAGGGTCGACTCCGTGTCCAATCACTTGGGCATCAAATCATGTTTTGGAAGCCACACTTATGTTTGTGAGTTATGCTCCTACATGGTAGCTCTGCCTGTCTCACAGTTCTATCATGGTCAGGGCCAGTCCTGATATTTCGGGGCACCGGGGGAAATTAACTAGGGACTCTATTTAAAAAATAATATTAATAAATATTTTATAATTTTCTAGTATAATATATTTAATAAAAATATTTATAAAATTTATTTTTAGAAAACTTGAGATATTTTTTAGTATGATTCTCCATCTATATATATTTAATTTTAATATTTTATTATAAATATTATCTCAAACTCTAAGATTGTGTACTATTGTATGATTTCTATTCTGTAAATATTTTTGTATTTTTCAAGTTCCTTATCTTTTTAGTTATTTTGCAAATTTTCCTCTTCAAAATATTTTAATTTTCATCCAAACTAAAATCCTTTAAATAACAAAAATTAATCAAAGGAATTAAGAGGTAGATGGATGATGGATAAATAAAAAAGAAATCCTTAAAAAGAATTAGGAGAGATGAAATAAACACATTAGAATTAGAATTAGGAGGTAGATCACTTAGGAGACAGATGGAATAAGCACATTAAAACTAGAAATAAGGGGTAGATTAGTGAGAAATGTACTATTATCAAAATATAAAGAAATAATTATAAAAGAAAGAGATCACAACAGAAAGAATTAGAAAATAAATTAGAAAAGAAAGATATCACAAAAATTAGAATTGAATAAAAAAACAACTAAAGAAAAAAGAAGAGATCAAACGATTAAATAAGAGATTGATTAGTGAAAGATTACTACGTTCAAAATATAAGAAAGAATTAGAAAATACAAAAATCACAACAAAAGAAAAAAATTATTACAATAGACTGTATTATACGGGTAAGAATTGGTGGCCCTAAGTGGTCACCCTTCTTACCTATGAGTAGATGGATTAATGAAGAACATTTTGTCAAAAATTATTTTTTTAGGCGGTGAACTTTTACTGTGTGGCAGATAAATGAAAAAAATTGTGAACTTAATCTTTAGGGTGAAGGAGTTATTCAACGAAAAAGTGATTTGTCTGCAACAAATACAAATGAATCTATATTAATTAATCATCTCACAAATAATTCTTGTCATGAATATGATATAAGTGATTGATCGAGTACTACCTTGAAATTCTAGCATATAAGTATATTGGCTAATAAGTGATGATCACTTAGAATTATAGTACCTCGAGTACATTTGGCTAGTAAGTGATGACCACCGAAGTGTTTTTAAGTATCTCTATAGCTCTTATGTATAATTCTGAGTGTTTTGAAAATAAAATTGGATCGGGCAGATCGGTTCAACAGATTTAACCTAGAATCAAAATTGAAATAGATTTAAAGTATCCAAAAAAATTGTTTTTTCTAAATTAAATCGGGTTGAATCGGGAAAGCCAATTGAAACGGTTTTGGTATTATTTCTTTTAGGTTTTCGATTTTTTTTAAAAAACGATGTTTACTTTTACCACGGTTTATTTTAGAACATTAATTATATTTAAATTTTGGATTATTATGTATTATTATGATATTATGTAGGTATATTATAACTATGTATGAAGTATGGTTTATGAACTATAAATATTTTTATTTTATTATATTTTTATTTAAATTGATTTTTTAACTTTATAAAATTTTGTGATTATACTTTTTTTTTAATTTTAATTCATTAATGATGATTCTATTAAATATAAAATTGAAAATACGTGAAATTTAATATTTCGATTGAACCGATACGACTAGTTGAACTTCGAATAATTTTTCCATCGATTCGATTTCGATTATAACAACACTGATTCAAATATTCTCAAAAATCTATACGATTCTAAACCCATAATAAGTGATGGTGTTATGAGATATATAAACCAAAATTAAAATTCTCCATATGTTAAATGATTGTTAAAGTATGTTTTCTAAAGTATACTGAATTATGATTAAAGTATGATTTTAATGTATTATAATACTCTGATTTATTATTAATATACTTTAACTACGAATAAGCACACTTTAACTATACAATAAACATACTTTAGTAATGGATCGATACGTCTCACATCCGTCTCACAAGAGAGCCTCTCATTAAAAAAAAGAAAAAGAAAGTTCAATCCTTATAAAAAGCTTTCGTCCATCATGAAAATAAATAAATATTTATTTTTAAATTTAAAATAAATTTAAGGAACAAAATATCTCATAAATTAATTTTTTTTAAATGAAAATTATTACCACTATCTTCAAACTTAGAATTTATAATCTTGCGACTTACCCACTGAATTTTCCAACATGAGAAAAAAATTGCACTAATTTCCAAATAACCAAGTCAAGGATTTTCCTATTCTAGGGCCACCAAAATCAAATTAAATACTCTGTTTTCTTGATATTGAACAAACGACTGCAACGACTTTTCTGCCTACATTGAATGACCATCTCTATCACATTCATAGCTTAACTAATTTAAAAAAGATTATTCAATGGCAACTTCAACTTACATCAACACACTCTCTTTTATTTACATATAGCTGCAACAGAAAAGAAAATAGATCTACCGACTTTTTTTCAATAAATCTTTCTTCAAGAAAATAAATCCCAAATGGAGAAAAAAATAGTGGTCATGAAAGAAGAACAAGAAGAAGAGATATTTTATTCACCAGAAAGATCCAAAGATGAAGATACACACAGCAATATTGATCTTGATGAGGAAAAGAAAAAACTCTGTATTTTGAGGGAAATGGTTGAAAAACAAGATCCTGCTTGTAAGGTATTTACTTAATATATATACATATACTATATATTTATCATATATATATATATGGTATGCGTATATTTTATATAACTATTATACTGAGTTTGTTTTGAAAGTTAGTAGGAGTATATTATAAGTATTAAATCAAAGATGAATGATATAAAATAGAGAAAAAAATTTGTGAGACGATACTCATATGAGACGATCTATAAGATTTATTAAAGTATAATTATTACTCCATATTGGTAGAATATGTTTATTAATAGTTAAAGTAAGTTTTTTAAAGCATAATTCAATAGTGTGTTATAATACGAATCACTAAAAACATATTTGAAGTACTAATTATTACTCCTTTCGTCTCGTCCTAATAGTTACGTTTCCTTTGTAATTTACAAAGAAAGCGTAACTATTAGGACGGGACGGAAGGAGTATACTTTATCTATATAGTAAGCATACTTTAATAATAGGTAAATTGTCTCACATATATCCATTCCACAGGAGAGGACGCCATTAAAATCTGCAAAATTATAGTAGTATCTAATAAATAAAGTTTAAATCCTTAATAGTATAACATTAAAAAATTAATTCCACACAAAAAATAAAAATGCATATAAGTCTTTTGTCTTTTATTGGATGATAAAGTTCCAACATAACATGCACTTTAATATATGTTCATCTACTGGTACATGTATTTTTTTTGGAAAATACATAATGTCTATATATTACTCCCTTCGTCCCACACTTATTTTCACACTTTTCATTTTCGTCCATCCCACACTTATTTTCACCATTCAAAAAAGGAAACTTCACATTAACTAAAAAGCTCAAAAGTTATCTTAATTTCAAAAATATCACTCTCACCTAACACACATAACATACTTTATAATTTATTTATTACCTAAAAATACCACAATACCCCTAAAAAGTCAACAAAGTTGGTTATAAAACAACTTTTTTTAAATTTCATATCTACAGTGCCGGTGAACTTAACTATGAGATGGAGGGAGTATAAGATAAATGCTCGCATTTCTTTACTATGAATACGGAAGTAAAATATTATTATTATTATTTTTTTATCGATGTTGTGGATATTGGTAACACTTAATTAATAGGGATATGCCACACTGTAGGTTTAAAAAGAAGGGCCCAAATATGCACTGCATTTAATTAGCTAGCACTATATATATATATATATATATATATATATATATATATATATATATATATATATATATATATATATATATATACTTCTTCCTATCAAAGTAATAGTTACGTCTATTTTTTTATGAGGATTAAGGAATGCTATCTCTGTTCGTTTAAAAGAGGATTATTTTTTATTTTGATCGTCTGTCTTATAGAGGGTTATTTTCTTTTTTACACACATGAAACTCAAACATATCCACTAATATAATTGAAATATGAGTTCTACACTTCCACTAATACAACTACACACTACACATTAAATAATAATACTCCTTAATCAACGTGCGCAAAAGTAAAAGATCATCTTTCGTGCGAACAGATGTAGTATAATATTACTTTAATGTGTAGTGAGGTAAGAAAAATAATATTTTAATATAAATTAGATAGTTATATTAATGTTAAGAGAAATAATATTTTAATATAAATTAGGTGGTTGTACTAGTATTGTGTATTACCCCATAAGATATACTCCATTAATTATTTTTGTGTGAATCTCATTTATCAAAAAAGGGAAAGTAACTATTAACGATCAAAATAAAAATGAGTAGTTATTATTGTGGGGGTGGAGGAGGAAATATATATTTACTGTAATTTAGTTTTATGTGATATTATGGTGTCACGTTGTGTACAATTTTTTTTCCTTCATTTTGTATATGATTAAATTAAAATAGTGGTGATGTAATTCACGGTGCGATTGTCCATGGCCAATAAATATAAAAGTCAAATTTATGTATTGTAGTACCATCTCGTCTCGAGCAAATGATTAATAATTGGGTGGTATATCCGAAACCCTAAAAATTATTAAGTGAAATTATATTTCTAACCCAAAAATTATTAAGTGAAATTATATTTCTAACCCAAGCCTCAAATTTATATTCCAAGATACTCAATTTTACTAACTACACTCAACTAGAGATGTTAATACGGTTCGGGACCATAGGTCCGGCCCTTTTAACCTCAAAAAAAATGTAGGTTTAGATTTGTATAAGTAGTGACCCGTTTAAATCAGGTCATTTTTGGCCCGGACCGATTAGCCCGCGGCCCTATAGAGCTAGCCCGTAGGTTAATAGGATTGGCCCGGTTAGCCCGATTAAATTTTTTATAATAAAAAATTAATTAATAATATACTTAAATTATTAAAATTAATAATAATTTTTTATATTAACAAATAATTTCTATTGATAATTATACCTAATAGTAATTTAATATCCTCTAACTTATTACATTTTTGTTAGTTTGTTATTTTAAAATAAAATAATTTAAGAATAAAGTCTGTGAGACATTTTAAAAAGTAATATTGAAAATAAACTATCTTAATTCATAAATAATATTAACGTATTTGGAATCCTAAAATTCTTTTATATTTTTTACGTACAAGCTTATAAATATATAGTTCATTATTAATGTTAGAACAACATTTGATGTATTTTTAATGTTTAATTATGTTTTAAATTAAATTAATATTTTTTATTTTTTATCACTGACCTGTTAGTGGCCCGTTTAGCCCAAGACCTGCTAGGGTTAGAGTTAGGTTCACATAAATGACAGTCCGTTTAACATGAACTGTTTAACCCGTGGCCCGTTTAGCCCGTAGCCCTAAGGTCTGGCCCTGTAGGTTCAGGTTCAGCCCGTTTAACATTCCTACACTCAACACACAAATTGTAAAAAAGAAAGGGAAAAAAAAACGTAAAGAAGAGAAAGGAGCGAATAGAGAAAAACATTTTTTCCATCTGCAAGTACATTACGAGATAAACAACAGTTTAATAGTGTGAAACAATGTATTTAACAGATTCAAGATCTCAAAATTTCCATTGAAACCTAGAAAAATCCTTGTCCTAGATTTCGCTATTTTGAAAATTAACCAATAAACAAGTAGTATAATATTGATGAACTTGCTGGATTACCACTATAAAAAAACTGTTTTTTAGCAACGGAATATTCCGTTGGTAAAAATCTTAATTATATTGTAATTGGCTTACCAACGGATTAACAACGGAATCCGTTGGTAAGTGGTGGTTGGTAATTTTTTTGCAACGAAAAATCAATTCCGTTGGTAAGTAATTCTGTTGGTATTCCGTTACTAAAAATTCCATTGCTAATTTATATAAGGATTCCCTTGGTAATCCGTTGGTAATTAGCAACGGATTGAATTTCGTTGTTAAAATAGAGAATAAATCAATTGGCATTCCGTTGCTAAAATAAAAATGTCATTTTGGTTGTTAATCCATTGATAATTACCAACTGATTGAATTCCGTTGGTAAATTCTGTTACTAAAAAATACTTTTTTTTGTAGTGTACAAGACTCCAAAAATTCATGTCAAGGCTAACATTAAACCCTTTTTTCCTTCAATTTTTCTTTATAACTCATCATATTTGTTGTGAATCAATCAAAGAAAGAAAATAAAAACGAATAACACCAAAGGATTATAGTGGTTCGGCAAATTGCTTACGTCCACTCTTAAGGGAGAATAATATCTTATTGATGAAGATTACAACGACGATGAAGAATAAACTTAGATCTCATATAAACTCTAATATATGGATCAAACTTAGATCTCATACAAACCCTAATCTTGGGAATGTATGGATGATTATGTGAACCATACGAAATGAATAAAACTTAATCTATATATATACACATATATGATATATGGATAATATCATATATGATATATATAGACAATATATGATTTGCATAATCTTAAATCATATATTCTTTACTTGCATAGCAAGCTATCCTCAATATCCAAGCCCTTGATCTTATATGTTGATCATCCATCTTTTATCTTCCACGTGTTATATTGCTGACTTAACGTATGCAAGCATCTACCTCTCAACAATCTCCACCTTAGACCTTGCATGCGTCTACCTCTCAACAATACTCCACCTTAGACCTTGTCTACCTCTCAACAATACTCCACCTTAGACCTTGCATGCGTCTAACTGTCAACAATACTCCACCTTCAACCTTGCATTATCACACCAATACTCTTACTTCTCCTCCCACCTACTGCTTTATGGTGCAGCCACCTCTTCCACTGGTTTTAATGAATCCAGCAAACTCCTTAACTGCTTTTAACTGAGTGCAGCAAACTCCTCATCCACTGTTAAAAGGGAACAACAACCCTCCTTCTGCATCACTACTCCACCTTGAGTAGCAACCTTTCACCATTGCTCCACCTTGAGCAATATCCTCCACCTCAGTAGCTACTTTTTGTTCCTTTGCCACAGAGCCATCATCGATCACCTTTTGGAGAGAAGTTGCCGCTTCCGACCACACCTTTTGGAGAGAAGCTGCCGCTTCCGACCACTTTCGAGCGTTGCCTAATTTTTTTGCTGAAGCGTTGCTCGCCTAAGACCGACTTTAATCTGAATTCAATCCCTCCTGAATTGTGCATGTGAATTATAAAATCCACGACCCAACTCCCACAATTCTCTAAGGATTCCATCAATGGTCTTCCCCCATTGATCTTATCATTCCGTCGAGAAGAATTCCAAGAATTCATCTCTTCGAACCGCCATCGAAAAGAACGACGCCTCATCCCTCTTGCTAATATACAAGAGTCACCTTATTTCTTAATCATCCATCCCTTTCTTCATCATCACTCCGAAATCCTCCATGAAACGTCGAAACTAACACCAACCCAACTGTTGTTCAATGTTCAAAACTTTTGGAATCTTAGAACCCGATCTTCACCATCCAGAATTAACACCTACGAGTTCTGAACGTGCTGTTAAAATTACAGCTCGATCCAACGGCTGGTTTGTGAGAAACGACCCTTCAAATACAGCTGCGCAAAACTGAATCGCCCAAAAATCTGACTTCGGTTTTCGACTTATTTCAGTCAATACAGATCTTGAAAAACGATCTCCACCGTTCAGAATGTATTTCAACAAGTTAGGAACGTGCTAAAAAACTTTCACTTTGATCCGACAGTTGAAACTTCGGATATGACCTCTGCAATATTTCTGCGCATGGACTTCTCTCAAAAAACGTGAATTCCTTCTCGTTTTTGCCTTCTTTTCCACACCTTCTTGCTTCTTCTTCTTTGATCGTTCCTTTTTCCCACAGACGGCGCCAATTTTTGTGAAACAATCAAAGAAAGAAAATAAAAATGAATAACACCAAAGGATTATAGTGGTTCGGCAAATTGCTTACGTCCAGTCTTAAGGGAGAATAATATCTTATTGATGAAGATTACAACGACGATGAAGTATAAACTTAGATCTCATATAAACTATAATATATGGATCAAACTTAGATCTCATACAAACCCTAATCTTGGGAATGTATGGATGATTATGTGAATCATACTGAATGAATAAAACTTAACTCATATATATACACTCCAATATATGATATATATGGACAATATATGATTTGCATAATCTTAAATCATATATTCTTTACTTGCAGAACAAGCTATCCTCAATATCCAAGCTCTTGATCTTATATGTTGATCATCCATCATTTATCTTCCACGTGTTATATTGTTGACTTAACGTATGCAAGCGTCTACCTCTCAACAATATAATCTAGAAAAATAATTTGAAAATGTTTGGAACAATTTCTATAGTCAAACTTTGACTGAGGAGCCAGGAGATTTTGCACCTTTGAATAGATATGACATCTTTAACAATTTTTCTTGAGAGGCTGGAGAAAGTAAATATGGGGTGAACTAAACAATCACTTTACAATATGAATACTAAAAATAAAAAAGAAGAAAAGAAGAAACGAGAAAGGTCTTCAAATTTTATCTTTGGATCTTGATTTTTAGTATTCATATTGTAAAGTGATTGTTTGATTCACCTCATATTTCCCCCACAATTGCAAGACGTAAAATCGTTGTAACTCCTGCACCTACGATCACAATATGAATAGTGTGATAGGCATTGACAGAGAATCGATCCCAAAAGTGGGTGAAACCTCCAATGTCAATGGGGACTCTGTTGGAACTGATTCCCAAAGAGATTGTGAATCCTGTTGGGTCTGAATCCCGGATGTATCCTCTAATGGGGATGCTGAGACCATTCATGGTTCTGGCACCGGGGAGAAGCCCGAAATAATTTACGGAAGTCGTACGTAACGAACATCTATAAAGATGTTGGATCCGAGATCATTGGATTTGATAAGGATAAATTATTGTGCAGAAATTCATTCTTAGTGGCATATGTAATGCACTTTGCAATGTTATTGTGTCACTTAAATGCTTATCGAGTTGTTGAACTCTTTGAGAAATAAAAAAAATAAAGCAAAAAATGGCAGTGTGTTAGCCGAAAAGGCAAGTAAAGATGTGAATATCTTTAATTCAAATCAAACTGCTCATGACATGTTACTGTCATGTGAGTTGATGTAAGATTGTGTGACGTTTGGATAAAATCCAAAATTCATGAAACACTTAACTCTCAAGTGTGGGGGGTGCCACCCCGAGTGTGGGGGTATCACTCCAAGTGTGGGGGTGCTACCCGAGTATGGGGTTTGACACTCCAAGTGTAGATGTGTTTGAATTAAAGATAAAATGTGGTTGTGTTTAATACACAATAAATTGATCTTGAAGAAAAGAAAGTGGATCCACTCACACAAGTGTGAAAATCAAGGTCAATAAAATTGCTAGAAGGAATGTGATTAAAATCCACAAAGTAAGAACTAAAACAGTGGTAACCCAACCATGATGACTGGAGATCCCAAGAACTTGGTTCAATGGGAAAACGAAACTGTGGAGGTTCAAGTAACACTTGGTACCTACCATTCCTTAGAATAGTAATAAATCAAAGTGTTGGAACCCGTATTGTAGTGAGGCTAAGTCTTTGACTTTTAATGATTACTAAAAGGCCAAGTAGGGGCTGATTGAGTATAACGGGGTACTCAAAATAGGAGATCACCTATGTAAGTGTGAAGTGAGTAGCCGCTTCAAGTGAAACACTTATGAATCCAAAGGGGTCCATAGCCGAAATGGACCAAAACGTGAGAACAAGGATGATGAGAGGCATTGATGCGTTCGCACTATTGTCTCTGTATACGCTAAGGATGAGTAGTTCAAAGACCTTGTGTCTACTAAGCCACCGGTATACTCGATAGTGTTGGACTACGGAAGCTACCTATCCGGATACATTAGTGTCTCACGATGACTGGATTGTGTGTCTGCATTTCATGTAGGTTCACCAAATTCCACTCATGTAGGGGATTGCAAGAATTAATTTAATTAATCAATTAATTAATTAAATTAAATTAGTTAGTAATGATTAATTATTAAATTAATCACCAATTAAATGAGTGTAGTGGGTGAGTGTAATTTGGTTTATCTACTGGAGAGGTTATGTGACGCGTAATGAGAATTAATATGAAATTATTATCCCACGCGGGAGGGAAATCCTCAAAAATTGGATTAAGCCAGAAAACGAAATTGGAGTAGATTCATTGAATCTGGATGCAATAACCCTCCATAATTGCTGATTAGAGAAAATTACGCAATCAGCAATCAAATCGTCATAATTGCTGATTAGAGAGAATTACGCCATCAGCAATTAATACGTCGTAAATCACGCAAGCGCCATTATGACTGAGTGGAATGGTGCACCTATAAATACTGCCATTCACCATGCATTCCAACACACCACAATCAACGAGCACTTGCGTCACAAAGTATAGTGCATAGTCTAGACGATCCAGTTCTCCATCATCTTTAGTTCGCCGGAGTTCCTGCGATAGCGGTGCTGCTTCGCCGGAAATGAAAGAACTATTTTACCTTTGGGGACGTTCTGCCAAGAATCAGAGCACTACCGAGGCATTTTACGTCTTGCGGGAAGAGATCCAATCTCGACTCGATTCAAGATTCAGATCCTGTTCCCGCGCCAGTTTCATTTGAAGATCCAGATCCAGAGCAAGATCCAAAGATAAGATTTGAAGACCTTTCTCGTTTCTTCTTTTCTTGTATTTTATTTTCAGTATTCATATTATAAAGTGATTGTTTGGTTCACCCCATATTTCCCCAACAAGTTTTTAATGATGTGTTCTGGTTTGAATGTTTGATACATTCCAATACTCAGAAAAATTCAGTGAGCGAAATGAGAGGGACTAGGGTACAACTGGGTGTACCAATTGAATTGGTACACCCTTGGTCCCCATCATTCTTAATTAATTCATGCTCCTTCATTAATGTTTTTTATTTTATTTTTAAATTTATTTTATTTAAATAACTATTATACTCTAAACCCTAAAGCCTAGGAATAAATTATACCCTAAATCACAAGGGTAAAATTACAATGATATCTATCCTAAACCCTAAAGCCTAGGGATAAATTATATTCTAAACCACAAGGGTAAATTATAATTATACTCTAAACCCTAAACCCTAAGGGATAAATTATACCCTAAACCACAAGGGTAAATTACAATGATACCCTAAATCTTAAACTCTAGGGGATAAATTATACCCTAAACCACAAGGGTAAAATTGCAATTATATCCCTAAAATTAAATAATAAAAAAATAGTAACAACAACAGTTTAAAAAAAAAGAAGGAAAACACACATTGAAGGTGAATGAAGGAGATTGTACCAGGGGTTGTACCAAAATAGAGGTTGTATACAAGTCATTGTCGAGCGAAATAAATCCCAGAGAAGATAGAACTGAAGAGAGAAAGAGAAACTCCTTTTCTTTTTCACTGTGTTTATGGTGTAGTTAGTAATTAGGTTGGAGAGATTGGGTGTCCTTAGTAATTTAAGACGTGAGATTTAAGTTTGAGGTTTGGGGTTAGTAATGTAAGTAATGTTTTGGGTGGGAATAGTTACACCCTTAATAATTTTATTAATTTTTAAGGTAATTATTATTATCAAACTTAAACAAGTCCAACCGAGCTTGACTCGTTAACTTGACGAGCTCAAACTCGAGCTTGAATAGTCATGAGTCGAGTCGAGTCGAGCTATGTAGCTGCCCATATAATTTAACACCTCTATTTCTCTTTCATTACACTTTTTACTCTTTTTTTATATGTTTGATACATTATGCTCACCGTCCTTAAAAAAGATATTCCTTCAATTTCATAAATAAATTCACACTTACTATTTTTTTTGTTTTATAAACAAATTCAAACCTCTAAATAAGGAAATGACACACAATCCAACAAACCCACAACACACTTTAATTTCAAAATTGTCACCCCTTTACAACTCACATAACTTACTTTATAATTTATTTATTTATTATCTAAAAATAATAAACTATCCCTAAAAGCAAATCAGAAACAACTTTTTTAGAACTCTGTATTTATGATAATTGTGAACTCCTTTATGAGACAGAGTGAGTCGTAAAAGTTTTAAAATGAATAACATCTCAAAACATCACATTTTAAAAAATGACATTCTCACATAACTTATATAACTTACTTTATCATTTAAAATTATCTGAATGAAGTATAATAATTAAAAATACTATAATACACCCAAAAATTAATATGATCACAAAAGTAATTTCTTTTAAATTTTGTATCAATAGTAAAAATGAAGAGCTAATAGAAACTGAGGGTATACTAGTTTTTCAATCGTGTCACATTGCATTGAGATTTAATATTTAATTTATATTATTCTCTGAATATGACTTCCAAAATTTACTTATTTTTTTTATTGTGTCTTGACCATGACTATAAATTTAGAGCATTTTGTTTTAAAAAAATTAATATGAGGGTTAATGAAGATGGTAAACACGATAAATAATGTGCGAGTCAAGGGAATAATAAGGGAATTATGAGAAATGGAGTATAGATACTAGGTAAATTAACTTTTAATTAATGATAATTAACATTTATCGATTAAGAAAACAAAAAAAACTGTGAGTATAATAGTTCTCTATATATTATTTTATTAGATTTAATGGATATTGTAATCGGCCATCGGACTCTTACTTTTTACTAACTTGCTTAGTACACGCATAAATGTAATTAATGTGTAAACTCAATTTAAAGTTAATTAACTAATAATAAGAACAACTTGATTCAAATTCTTCAATCTGAATGACAATGTGTATTATTTGAAAGTGATTGAAGGGTAGGGAATAATTATTAATTCAAATGATCGAGAAATTTTGATTTCTATTAGATCAAACAAGTGTTAACAATAAAAATCACTAAACCCCAATTTCCATTATCCCCACCCAATACCCCCAAACCAACCACCTCCTAAATCAATATGAACAAATTAACACTTCCATAATTTTCTCTGCTTAATTAGGTTTATATTAATGCCGTAGTAGTTAACATAATATCACAAATTGTCACCCCCACTCATGACATGGATACGTAGGAGGTCGACGACTGGACACTAAGAAGGTTTCTTCGTGCTCGTGACCATCATGTCGAGAAAGCTTCGACAATGTTCATGAAATACATCAGATGGAGACGAACGTTCGTCCCAAAGGGTTCGATTTTAACATCGGAGGTTTCGAATGAAATAGCACAAGACAAGATATTCGTGCAAGGAACAGATAAGAGGGGGTGTCCAGTTGCTGTTCTATTTGGTGCTAAACATTTTCCCTGCAAAGGAGGAATTGATGAATTTAAACGTAAGTATTTTAATTCATCATTTATTTAGTTTGTGACCATTAATTAGTTATTTCTTTTCTAACAAATTCTGCTCTAGTTTTTCAGGTTTTGCTGTGTTCGTTTTCGATAAATTATGCTCAAGGTATAAGTTAATCTCATCCTTTCTATTTTTGTGAATAAATATTTAGGAATTAACGGTGACTTATTCTTCAAATAATCATATATACAAGAATCCAACCTTTTGAATTCTAC
This sequence comes from Pogostemon cablin, assembly GCA_023678885.1. Lineage (NCBI taxonomy): Eukaryota > Viridiplantae > Streptophyta > Magnoliopsida > Lamiales > Lamiaceae > Pogostemon > Pogostemon cablin. Next base: position 25,737,358 of record CM042964.1, on the reverse strand, counting down.
TAATTAATAAAATAGAAAATCCTATTGCACATTTGTATTTATATTCAATGCATCACCTTTTAGGAAAAAAATGTTTTTTTAAGTACAATAACTAAGTGCAATTAGGGAAAAATTAATAAATTTGGATGTGTGTAACGTTTTAATATGACATTCCATTGAAATGATCATTAATACTTAGGAGAAAGTAGAAAATTTATGTACTTAGTCCAAGCATTAATCTTATGACCAAGATTTAGAGTCTTCTCCCTCACTGAAAAGATTTTTTTTAGCAACACAATTCAATATATTGATAATTACTAACGAATTTCCAACAAAAATTGTAATTTTTTTAGCAACGGAATACTAAGGGATTTATTCTTTATTTTACCAACGGAATAAAATCCGTTGTTATTTACCAATGGATTACCAACGGAACTATTAACAATGGATTACTAACGTAATTATTTACCAACGGAATTGAATTTTCGTTGCTAAAAATTTACTAACCACCACTTTACCAACATAAAATTATCAATGGATTCCTTTGTTAGTTAATTGATAAACCAATTCAACAATGAAATTAAAGCTTTTACCAACAGAATATTTTGTTGAAAAAAAAACAGTTTATTTGTAGTGTCTAGCGCGTGGCACAATTAAAGATGTTATAACAAAATGTAATAGCCGTCACGGCCACAATATATATAGTCATTTATATATATATATATATGCTCTAATGCATGTAGGATCCCAGATGGACAGGAAAAGTTCACAGCGATTGTAGATCTTCAAGGATATAGCTATTCCAACAGTGATGTCCGTGGATATATTGCAGCACTCTTTATTCTACAGGTTTAATTAATTATTTGTTAATTACTACACTATGCAGGGATCAAATTTATTAGAAAAAAATATTAATATATAAATAATTAATTAATATTCCAAGATATTTATATGATAATGTTGTATATACATGCATGCAGGATTACTATCCAGAAAGACTGAGGAAATTGTTTATTGTTCACGCACCTTATATTTTCATGACAGCATGGAAGATTGTGTACCCATTCATTGACAAAAAAACCAGGAAAAAGGTACCATCCATTTTTTCACTACATCATTAACAATAATACTTCCTTTGTAAGCCCGTAAGGATGTCATTTGCTTTCTGCACATAAATCAAAGAGTATTATAATTTAACTGTTGGCGTTCTATCGTTTGGTTAACGTGAACCGTTAGGGTTCCATGCGTTTCTAAATCAACGGAAGTAAGAATAAAGAAACGTATTACCTTTCACTAGGGTATGTTGAAGAAGAGCAGCTGTAGAAAACAACCTCTTGATCTTCTGATGTATTCTCAAGTCCAATCTTGAAGTCGTGTGGCGACGATATTCAAGATCTCTTCAATCTGCTTCCTCCCTCATTCTAACGTGTTTTAGGCGTCAAATTAGGGTTCCGGATAAGTTGAGGTGACTTATTTATAGGCTAGAGTAGGGACCAGGAGGAGAAATTAGAGTCGGGGCTCCATTGGGCTTAAGTATCCAAGTTTAGCCCAAAACTTATACTTAAGTCCAATAATAATAACATAGTCCACTAAAATATTATTACTGTATTGCCGCTCTAATCTCATAATTACGTTATTGGCTCCTTCTTATTATGAGTCCGTTAGTCTCCCCATGTTTAAGATATACAATGTCCATTAATTAATTAAGTTACTGACAACTCCATTAATTAATATCTCATCCGAGAGTAGTACCACTCAACCTTGTTATCATGCCGGAATAAATTCACATGCAGGGTTTACATGATAATTCTTATGAGCTCCTCAAGGGGACATCATCAACCTATTTAATAGGACACAGATTCCTTCTACAATCAACAACACACCATAGAGGCAGCACTATTTTCCAACTCACTAAGTTTGTTGATTAATAAATAAATCTCACACATTGATGAATCAAAGAGATATATACTGGCTTACGTGTCGAGATTATTGTATAGGGATTAAGAGCACGGGCATCCATAAGAGATCAAGTTTTTCTATATAGTCAGTATAAGTAGAACGATCTCAAACGATCATGGTCAAAACAAAGTTGCACTAATGTGAATTTATAGTAAAGACAAACTAATATCAAATCACACTACAACCATCCCGATAGATAGTCCCCGTCTATCTCGGTTGTGAGCCTCTGTTTATACTTTATAAGGAAACTGATAATATGATATTCCGTGTGTTGTCGCACAACATATTATCTACAGTATAAAGTAAATGGACTATTGTATCAACATATAAATAAATTATAAGATGCAATCATTTGATCATGTGATTCTCATTCCAAATTCATTGTTAAAATATTGTTCATATAAAAAGCTAGACTTTTAGTATACAATCCAACATTAACGTGTAGTGAGTAATTGTATTATTGGGGTGTGTGTTTTATATTTTAGTTGCATTAATGATGTGTACGAGTCTCGTATGTTTAAAATGGGAAATGAAATCCTTTTGAGCGGATGCGCAAATTAAACAGCAAAATAAGACCCTTGCTGACAGATGGAGAGAGTAAATTAAAACGGAAAAATCCATTTTTCATCAACGGATCATATTTTTTCCTCCTAGAGGTTGCATTTTTTGCTCCACTCAGATAATTTTTTGATGAAAAAAATTACATTTTGAGTCCAATTTGTTAGGATTTAATTGGAAAAATAAAAATACAATTTTTGGGATTAATTGGTAATTATGTCTTTCGGGACAAAAAGAACATTATTTTCTACGTTTTTTTTAATGTACATGCATGTTTTAGTTTTTATGATTATTATCATATCCATATATTGCAGATCATATTTGTGGAGAAGAAGAAAGTGAATTGTAGTCTAGTGGAGGAAATTGAAGAAAGCCAGCTTCCAGAGATATATGGAGGCAAATTGCAACTTGTTCCAATTCAACATGCCTAACTATCTTATATATTAACAACTATGTACCCGCACATTGATGAATTACCTACTAGTATCTTATTCTATTTTACGTCTGCAAGATGTAGAAAGTATTAAATATTATTGTGACATAGCTATAACTTGTTACTTGTCTCATATTAAAACGAGTTTACGTGACAATTAAATATACATTTGGATATCTCATGATAATTATCGATTATGAAGACAATTATATATATATTTGGATATCTCATTAACAAAAAGAATAAGATAGGTCATTAATTAGCCACAATTAAGATACAGTGGGTCATGAATTTTGCATATATAATGTTGAGAGGTAGACGCTTGCATAGTTTTGCTTGCGTCAGTTAAGTGATCAGCAGTGCACACGTGTATGATAAAGATTGGTGGATCAACATACAAGATTAAGGGCTATGATCCAATGTTGATGTAAGAATGGGCCTCTGGAATCGTTTATGAAAACGGGCATGGATTTGGGAGCGGCTTGTTTTCCAAGCAAATTATGATCATATCTTTTGTAAACAAGATTCTACAGATCATATATTATTCATATATATCATATATGATATTATCCATATATTCCGTTCGTCTCACATTAAGGTTTACGTTTTTCATTTTGGTTTGTTCCAAGTTAAGATTTAAGTTTTTTTTGTCAAATTGGACTCACACAAAATAATTAATTATTCCATGTAGGTCTCATATATACACAATACTAATACAACTATACACTTTACATTAAATATTATTTCTCTCACCTCATTATACATTAAAATATTAATCTACGTGCAAAAAGCAAACAAAAACGTTAACATGGGAGGGAGGGAGTATATCATATATTAGAGTATATATATAGGTTAAGTTTTATTCTTCAATATGGTTATAAAATAACTATTAATATGATCTTTTTTTCCCTTAAAAGTGGACGTAGACAAATTGTCGAACCACTATAATCCTTTGAGTTTATTTTTTTTTTTTTTCCTTTGATTAGTCCTTTTTCACAACATATAATTATGGTTGTATGAAGAATTTAGAGTTCATGCAACCAATTCTAATCATAATTGTTAATCTCAAAAAGAGATTAGTCAAACATAATTTCAAGTATCACAAAAGACAATATTTTACAAGATTCCATTAATGAATAAAAGAAAATTATAAAATAAGAAATATACTTCCCTTAAATTTCTTCACTTGAAACTCTTGATTTTCTTGCAATTTTCCACACTACAATGCTATCTTGATCAATTGAATTGAGCTATGGAAGAAATTGATGAATTGGAATGATCTTGATTATGGATTGATGGATATATAAATGTGTGAAAATGAATTGTAAAAGTATGTGTTCCTCTAGAAATGAAAACTTATTTTTTAAATGAGTTGAGGAGGTTATTTCAGCCATTTGGAAAAAATTCCTATTTTTTTTTGACACCCAATAATTTTTGCACAAACTCGTGTCAAGTTTTGTAAGTTCGCATAATTAGGACGAAACTCGTGTCGAGTGTGCAAACTCGTCCTTTTGCAAGGTCGAATTTATGATTTTGATCCGGAAGTCGCCAAACATGACCTTTTGCAGGGTTCAGTGACAAAACTAGTGTCGAGTTCAGATACGAAAGTGATCATGTTGAGTTTCGTTGCTCTAGGCGAGTTTCTTTAGCAATATTATTTTGTTTCGTTCACACTCGTTTAATTACCAATTGAACGTTATTTTTCCTACATTTTTCTTTTTTATCACTATAATTTATTTTTACTTGAAAATCACACAAATTTCAACAAAAATACCGATTCTCCGAAGATCTCAAAATTCAAGTATTTAGGCACATAACCAAAAAAAAAAACCAATCATATCTTAAAAAAAATGCTATAAATGGATTTTAAATTCTAGGGTATTTATTAGCTAGGAGTAATATTTCTATAAAAATAATATATATATATATATATATATCTATATATATATATATATATATATATATTATTGTATTTTGTTATACTTTATTTGATGGGTAGGCTTGGATAATTGGATTCGAGTTTATTAGTTTGCATTCATATTAGTGACCCTTAATCTTCCATTTGTAACAGTCATACAACTTATAAAATATGAATATTATTGTAATTAGAAAGCATGTTTCATTGTTAAATCAATTGTTTGATTAAATTAAATGAAATGAAGTATGAAAGAATCGTTTGCCCGCAAAGTTCGTTAATTTAGACTATACACGTAATTAAGACTCATCAATAAATAAATTAATTAATGTGAGGTGACCGACTACGCTCTTGCTCTCCGTCTCTATTGACGGACTCTTCAGTCTTTTTAATCAAATTAGTAATTCTCGGTGTGGCACGAAAAATATTTTATTATAGGATTATTGTTAATTATATATATTTTTGTTTTTATATTTTTTATTTTAAGGGATATATTTATACTTATTTTGTTTGTATTTTTTGTGGTTTGAATTTTGTTGTAGCATTTTTTTTTTGTTTATATTTATAAGTATCCCGTTTGTGTTTTGCACGAATATTATTATATTATATTATTAATTGTGTACTATTATTGATATTCTTCATTTACTCTTCATGTCCTTCTGTCAGGGTATCATTTTCTTTATCCAGATTAATTAAGGAGTCTCCTCTTCGTCTGTCGTATTGGTTTTATTTTTTCATTTTGGGCGTCGCATCCTAATGGTTTCAATTCTGTTTTTACGTGTATAGTACCCACATAAAACAATTAAAATATCTCAATGCGACTCACCTATCATACTAATCCAACTACCCAAAATACATTTAAATATTATGTTCCTTAATTCTCGTGCAAGAAGGAAACTTAATCATTAGGATGGGACGGAAGCAACATCCACCTTGATCTATAATATTCATCCTTAAAGAACATTGAAAGGCAAAAATTTATCAATGTTTAGCTCAAAGATACAACAATGCATGAATACGATCTTTGAAAAATGAAAATTTCCACCATAATTATATTCTCCAAACACAAATCATTGAGTAAAACAACGGCCTAATAAGATTCAGTAATAAATCATTAGAGAGGAGGACATGAACTATTAAATTTATTTGTTCAAAATAAAAAATTTAAAAGTTCTGAATGCATAGAAAAAAATTAGCTCCATACAAACTTAGGTGAAAGACATATCATTTCCTGCTTCAAGAAGATGTGTATCATACAAATCAAGAATAAATTCATTAATGTGTTTTACCTTCCAGAGCTTGGCAGATGTTATTTTAAATTGGTTGCAATTAATATAAAAAACACATATAACGGTTCATATAATAGGTAAGTATATTATTTATCTATAAATAATTTCATTGATTGATTTGATTCGAAATTTAAGATAAATATTAACTTTGTATGATTAATTATATTAAAATTATTTTATTTTAATGATATTTATCTTATAAAAAAGTAGATATAATTTCTCTATAAAACTCAGTTATTATTTTGTTTTAAAATAAATATATATTTTACTATAATATATATTTTTCTAATTAAATAACATATAAATAAAATAAAATATAAAATATTATTTAATATAATAAATTACAAATATTAAAATAATATTTATAGAGACAATACTAATGAAAATAAAATTGAATGAACAATTAAAATACATTACAGAACTTAAAAAATAGATTTCATAAATTAATCCTAAAGATTAAATTAAAAGAATATATATAGATATTATCCTAATGAAAATAAAATTAAATAAAAATTTAGAATAAATTACAAAATTTCGAAAATAAGAACAATAAAATAAAATAAAAACTTTAAAAATAGAGTTTATGAAAGATAAAGAAAACACAAAAAAAGAAAAAAAAAACATGAATCATAAGATAAATAAAAAAATGATGCCTCAAATAATAATATTTGAACCTAAAAATAAGATTAAAAAGAATAACAAAACAGAATATAAAAATAGGGTTTATAGAATTATCACAAAGCAAACACAAAAATTGAAGAAAAAGAGTTAAAAAAAATGATATCATAATTGAGAATGATTGAACCTACGAATAAGATCAAATATGAGAATGATTGAACCTAAGAATAATATAGTATAAAAGAAGATAAAATAAACTAAATTATAAAAATAGGGTTTATAGAATTATTAAATAAAAAAAACCCAAGAAAAAAAAAATAAGATAACAAAAAATTAAAAAATGTAATGAGAATGATTGAACCTGCATATAAAATATATACACTGATGACTTTTTTTAATGATCAAAACTTCAAATAAGATAAAATAAAAATAAAAATAATTAAATAAAAAAACTTTAAAAATAGAGTTTATGAAATATAAAGAAAACACAAAAAAAGAAAAAAAATATAAATCATAAGATAAACGAAAAAAAAAGAATAATGCCTCAAATGATAATGTTTAAACCTGAAAATAAGATTAAAAAGAAGAACAAAAGATAGAATATTATTAAAAATATAAAAATAGGGTTCATATAATTATTATAAAGAAAACACAACAAAAGAAAAAGAATTATACCTCAAGTGAAAATGATTGGACCTATAAATAAGATCAAATATGAGAATGATTGAACTAAGAAAATAATATCAAATAAAAGTATAAAAGAAGAGAACAAAAATTAAATTATAAAAATATAGTTTATAGAATTATTAAAAAAAACAACAATAATCGAAGAGAAAAAAAATAAAATAACAAAAAATTAAAAAGTATAATGATACATTTAAGGAGAATGATTGAACTTGCATATAAGATCAAATAAAAGTATAAAAGACAAAACAAATTAGAGTAGATTATAAATAATATGAAAGAAGAATCTGTTAAAGAGAAAAAAAAGAAGAAGCATTAGAGAAAAAAATAATAATAAAAAGAGAATTAAAAAGAAGAACAAAAGATAGAATATTAAATTATAAATATAGGGTTCATAGAATTATTATAAAACAAACACAAAAATTAAAGAAAAATAAATAAATAAATAAAAGAATGATACTTCAAATGAGAATGATTGGACCTATAAATAAGATCAAATATGAGAATGATTAAACCTAAAAATAATATCAAATAAAAGTATAAAAGAAGATAAAATAAATTAAAGTGGGTAGGTCTTGCGTGAGACAGTCTCATGTGAGACAATTTATCACTTTTTAAAATAGTTATCACTTTCGCTATAAAATATTATCACATTTTATTTATATTATAATTGTTCATGAAATAGCATGATCGCTTTTCGTTAATTTATTATCACTTTCCTCTATAAAAGTTATCACTTTCTGATCATCTCATGTAAGCCCTTACGTGAGACAGTCTCACACAAGTTTTTATCTAAATTAAATATAAAAATAAAGTTAATAGAATTATTTTTAAAAAAACCACAAAAATCGAAGTAAAAAAAATAAGATAACAAAAATTAAAAATTATAATGATACCTTTAAGGAGAATGATTGAACCTGCATATAAGATCAAATAAAAGTATAAAATACAAAACAAATTAGAGTATATTATAAATAATATGAAAGTAGAATTTGTTAAAGAGAAGAAAAGGATGAAGCGTTAGAAAAAAAACAAAAAGAGGATTAAAAAGAAGAACAAAAATAGAATATTAAAATATAAAAATAAGGTTCATAAAATTATGATAAAGCAAACACAAAAATTGAAGAAAAAAAAATAGACAAAAAATGATACCTCAAATGAGAATGATTGGACCTACAAATAAGATCAAATATGAGAATGATTAAACCTAAAAAATAATATCAAATAAAAGTATAAAAGAAGATAAAATAAATTAAATTATAAAAATAAAGTTTATAAAATTATTAAAAAAAACAAAAATCGAAGAGAAAAAAATAAGATAACAAAAAATTCAAAAAATATAATGATACCTTTAAGGAGATTTACTGAACCTGCATATATGATCAAATAAAAGTATAAAAGACATAACAAATCAGAGTATATTATAAATAATATGAATGTAGAATCTGTAAAAGAGAAGAAAAAGAAAAAACATTAGAGAAAAAATAAAACAAAAAGAGGATTAAAAAGAAAAACAAAAGATAAAATATAAAAATAGGGTTCATAGAATTATTATAAAGCAAACACAAAAATTGAAGAAAGAAAAAGATATACAAAAAAAAGAGGAAAAAAGAATGATACATCAAATGAAAATAATTGGACCAACAAATAAGATTAAATATGAGAATGATTAAACCTAAAAATAATATCGAATAAAAGTATAAAAGAAGATAAAATAAATTAAATTATAAAAATAGAGTTTATAAAATTATTAAAAAAAACACAAAAATCTAAAAGAAAAAAATAAGATAACAAAAAATTAAAAAAGTATAAAGATACATATAAGGAGATTGATTGAATTTGGATATAAGATTAAATAAAAGTATAAAAAAATAAATTAGAGTAGATTGTAAATAATATGAAAGTAGAATTTATAAAATAGAAGAAAAAGAAGAAGCATTAAAGAAAAAAAAGACAAAGTTTCTTGTGAGACGGGTTATTTGTGAGACAGGTCGACCCAACACTAAAGTATGCTTATTTTATAGATAAAGTATGTTTTCTAAAGTATGTTGGATTATGCATTAAAATGTGATTTTAGCGTGTTATAATATAATTTATTATTAACATACTTAAACTACAAATAAACATACTTTATCTATAAAATAAGCAAACTTTAGTGATGGGTCGACCCGTCTTACACCCGTCTCACAAGAGAGTATCTAAAAAAAGGATTAAAAAGAAAAACAAAAGATAGAATATTAAAATATAAAAATAGAGTTCATAGAATTATTATAAAGCAAACTCAACAATTGAAAAAAAAAATATGGACAAAAAAAATAATGATAACTCAAATAAGAATGATTGGATATACAAATAAGATCAAATATGAGAATGATTAAACCTAAAAATAATATCAAATAAAAGTATAAAAGGAGATAAAATAAATTAAATTATAAAAATAGAATTTATAGAATTATTAAAAAAATATACAAAAATCGAAGAGAAAAAATAAGATAACAAAAAATTAAAAAGTATAATGATACCTTTAAGAAGAATGATTGAACCTGCATATAAAATCAAATAAAAATATAAAAGACAAAATAAATTAGAGTAGATTATAAATAATATGAAAGTAGAATATATAAAATAGAAGAAAAAGAAGAAGCATTAGAGATAAAATAAATTAAATTATCAAAACAGAATTTATAGAATTATTAAAAAAATACAAAAATCGAAGAGAAAAAAATAGATAACAAAAAATTAAAAAGTATAATGATACATTTAAGGAGAATTATTAAACCTGCATATAAGATCAAATAAAAGTATAAAAGACAAAATAAATTAGAGTAGATTATAAATAATATTATGAAAGTTGAATCTGTAAAAGAGAAGAAAAAGAAGAAGCATTACAGGGAAAAAACAAAAAACAAAAAAAACAAAAAAGAGGGAGATAATAAGAATTTGATTAGGTAATGAAGAGATTAATATAGAATTATTTTAAAAAATAAACAATCATGATTGAAAGCAAATACTCATAGAGACGATCCTAATGAAAAATAAAATTAAAATATTTAAGCATATATTGATTAAAAATCAATCAAATTTATATTGTTAAATTAAATAAATAAATAAAGTAAAATTTAAATAATAAAATTCATTATTAGTATAATTAAATTTTATGATTGAAATCAAAGAAAATCATATGTCCTATTTATATCAAGTTAAACTATAATAATATATGAATATTGATTGATATATTAATTTAAATTAAATATATATTGATTAAAAATTAGTTAAATATGCCAAAATATCTCTCATATTTACCAAATTTATATTTTTAAATAAAAAAGTAAAATTTATTATTATTATAATTAGATTTTATTTTATGATTGAAATAAAAAATATTAATTGGACTATCAAGATTTAAATTGATTTATTTCTAAATTGAAAGTTTAGGTTTACTTTTATATATGTATATAGATTTATTAACTTTTTTGAAGGTTTTTCAATAATAAATAAATGATAAATTAAATTTTGCGTATTGGATAAAATTGACATAATATTTATTTTTGAATATTTATTATCTTCAAAATATGAAAGTGTAATTGAACAAACCAATAAGAAATGTATTAAGCATAATGGAATATTATTTTATAATTAAACTCGAGACGGCTTGATTTGAGGAATTATTATTGATTATTAATCCTCCATCTTCTAATTAAACTAGTAGAAATATGGTAAAAATTTGTATGACAACATCTCACGAGAATATTTTTTGAAACGCATAAAAAATAATTATATTTTAATAAAATTATTCGGATTAATGAAAAGTAATAATGACATAATAAATTATTTATAAACAATTTATAATATAAATGAATAATATTTATAAAATGATATTATTTTTATTTAAAAGTAATAATTATTTTAAAAGCTAAGTGCTTCTCGCAGATATAATTACTTGTAAGGTTGGTCTCTTGTGTCCCCAGGTGTACAAAGTGTGTAAAGGTACAATATTTTATTTTAAATGGTATACAATTTAATTAATAAGGGTACATAGTTTTATTCTAATAAAGGGTATACACTTTTATTTTTATTTTTTTCAGAAAATAAAGGATACACGTTCTTATACTAAAGGATACATCATTTAATACTAAAGAATATCTAAGCGCACCATGTCCCAGGATACACACAAGTTTTTCCTTACTTGTATGATTGGTGGCGCCGAAATTACTACGCTTCGTTTTTCTACTTTAGATGAAGTCATACTCTTTATTACATGGACTAATTATACAGTGTATTCGGGTGCAAGAGTGTATCTATATATATATAACTTTTTATTTTATTTTGTATACATGTTATTCTATTTTATATACGTGTTTCTTAATAATTGTATATTTTTTTACACTAAATTTTCAAGAGTGCATCCATATGTGCATAACATTTTATTTTATTTTGTATACATGTTATTCTATTTTGTATACGTGTTTCTTAATAATTGTATACTTTTTTTACACTAAGTTTTCATTTTTATTCAATAATGTGTACATGTTTTTTAATAATTATAGTATTTTTTTGCATTCAATTTTTCATTAAAAAAACTAACAATTAAATTGTATACATTTTTATTCATAATTGTATATGTTTTTGTTTATATTTGTATAAGTTTTTTAAAGTGGGTGCACTCGGATGCACAGTATAATTAGTCTTACTATAAGAGGTTGTTACTGTGCAACCAAAATTTTTTTTATATATTTATACAATTAAATTATAAAATTTTCAAAAAGAGTACTACTCAGCATTTTAAGGAGTAATGATATTTGAAATAAAAAAAAAAATAATATTATTCAAATATATTATTAAAAAATATACATATACTCCCTCCGTCCACTTTTAAGGTGTCTATTTTACTATTTTTGGCGTCCACTTCAAATGTATCTATATTCCCTATTTAGTTAAAAAGTACACAATATGGTCCACAACTTCCCTCTAATACAACTACTCACTTTACTTATAATAATACTACTTCTTAATTCATGTGCAAAAAACAAATAGACACCTTAGAACCGAACGGAAGGAGTGTTATATATAACCTTTTCGAAAAAATGTCACTTAGCATTTTAAAGAGTTGCACCTCTCCGAGAAAAGGACACTTCCCGATCCATGAAAGTATATTCTTTTAGGTGAGTTAGTCTCTTGTAAATCGAGTTTACATAAATTCTTGTAAACTCTATGATCTACCTTAATTTAAACACCCTAACAATACTTAGTGTATATAGAACTGGAAGAGGGGACCACATGATTTACACAATGAACTCGATTTACACAAGTATTTGTGTAGTTTGTAAAGAAGGCGAGGGGGAAAAATGTTTGCTGCTTTATGTAGTTTGTCCTTTTAGTTTATTTTATAATATTTGCACCTTATTGACTATTGAGCACCTCTTATGCTCTACTCATTTTAATAAAATTTTGGTTTTTTTTTAAAAAAAAAGTTCTCTTATCCTGACTCGGATTCTCTGTGTCATTTTGGTACATCATTTCGTGTGTCACACATTTAGATAGACGACACATAATAGAGAGAAACTATACCCTGAAGCTTAAACCCAGTGTATTGCTTGAATTTATTTCCCCTATTAAGTGTACATCATCTTCTGTGCGTTATTTTTGTACATCATCTAATCTGTCACACGTTAAGTGTCAATCACTTAACGTGTGGCACAGATGATGTACAAAAATAAAGCAGAAGATCTATACTCCCTCCGTCCCGCGTTAATGTTGACGTCTCTTTTTTGCACAGAGATTAAGAGATATAATATTTTAATGTGTAGTGAGGTGAGGGAAATAATATTTAATGTAAAGTGTGTAGTTGTATTAGTGTTGTGTGTGGGTCATATATAAAATAATTATTTGTTTTGTATTGGTCCAACTTGACAAAAAAAGAAATGTAAATCTTAACTTGGGACAATCCAAAATGAAAAGCGTAAACCTTAACGCGGGACGAAGGGAATATTAGTTAGAAAAAATAAACCAATTTATTTTTTCTCTGCTAAAATTGATCAAGAGTACCCATAATATTATATATTGAAAATCTTTTTTATTAAAAATATTCTTTTTATCAATTTTATGAGTCATACAATCTTATAACTCCAGTTTTTTTTTTTTTAAATCTATATATGATCTAATATCCATTGGGAACCAAATTAAATCTTGATACCATACCATAAGTACGACAGAAATTTAATTTAATATATATAAGGGACAACTATTTGCACCTCCAAAATTGTTGAACTTATCTCATATGCTAGACAAACCCCATTAAATATTAAAAAATCAAAACATTTACTAAACATACCCCTCATTTTACAATTTTATCCTTTGAAATTATCAAATATTTTTGTTGTTTTACTCTTTCTTAACATACCCCATCTTATGCTCTATCTAAAACATACCCTCATTTTATCAAGGTTTTTTACGCTAAAAAGAAAGGCCCGCTACTGTAAAGAAGAGAGTTGAGTATCTGCGGGGATTGAATAATTATATATGTTTGAACATCAAAAAATCGAAAATAATTATTCTATCTAGTTTTTTAATTTTATTTTGACGTACGTAGTTCAACGATATTAAGCAATTTTATACCCATGGATTTTGATGAATTCTGTTGTTGCAGAAAATTTTCAAAGCATGATAAGTTAGATATATAGATACTGAGATTTGTAATTTATGGGTGAATTACATTTTATGGGTGAATTAAACAAGTAATTACAGACTGTTCGAGTTTTTCAAACGAACACTTCAATACTGTTGGGTCAAGCGAACAACAATAATCTTGTTCAACTTATTAGACCGATCTATGGACTTTAATTTGATTGATACCAGCGAACATCACTTCTAATCCAGCATATATAAGTAATAATTTCTGAGGTAATAGATTTTAAAAAGATTTTGGCATCTGCATAATTGGGTGGTGAGAAACATAAACAGAATAATTTTGGAGAATATTTTATTCGTTTACGAAAGAATTCAGAATTTTATTTGATTATATTATATAAAAAAAATTAATGGGGTAAGATTCATGAGAAATTTTGGTAATAAATGATTAGGGTTTTAAATATATATATATATATATATATATATATATATATATATATATATATATATATATATATATATATGTTTATAAGTATATTTAAGTCATATCAATTAAAAATATTTTAATCTATATTTTTATGGGGTACATTTAGAAATTTTGGGGTGTGAATAACTCCACTATATATAATTATTGATTTTTAAAACATCTAAATTATGAATACTTTCAAATAGTCCATATCGAGCTGCATCATGCACAGAAAATTACTTAAAAAGTATGCCACCATATTCTATATTATTACTGGAGTAAAACATAAATTGTAACCTACCTTTTTTATTTTATTCGAAAAAATTCTAAATAGTTAGGATATAATTTATTTTCGTCCAAAACCTTTTAAGCTTGCTCCAATTTCATTGCATAACTTATATTTTTCATCAATTTTGTCTCATAACATTTGTAAAAGCACCGATCCAGTTTCATAGTTTATTCTCATGAAATTAAAAAAATAAACATTTTAAAGTAAAAAATATCTTTAAAACTATGAGACTATTTCGAAAAAATAAGTTTAATAAGATTATTTTGAATTAAGTAAATTTATATGTAACGGTTTTGAATTTAAACTCAAATTACTGTGATTGTGATACTTTTTTAAAATTAATTATTATTATTTATCCGTTTCACGAAACTCATATCCTGAGATGGTATATTATACCAACCTTGTACACCTAACTAGCTATAGCTAATTCAATAATAAGAGGAACATATGCCCAGGGCATAGCTCAAGTGGTAGAGGGGATGGTGGAAATGTCTTCCAACTGAACTTGGTTGCTGCAGGGTAGGGGTCCAAATTCTGGCATGGATTTGGCCCCTTGCAAGCACAAGTTTAACAGTAAGCCCTCTCTATAGGTCATTTGAGGCACATCCTGTGATTTACCTCCTCCACCAATTCCCAGAGAATGGGCGGTGGGGGCTCCTAATGGTGGGTACACCATTAATAGGAGGAACATATTATTTGGTCATTCAACTAATTTCATTAACTTCTCTTGATCTTTTGAACTGATCACTATCCTCCCCAACCTTGATTTTCAATTCATTCATTAAAGTAGCATTAAATTTTGCAACATGTAGGAGGATGACCCAATTTTAGTTCATTCATTTTGTAGATGCATGAACATATTAATTATATATATCTAATAATACTTCTAATGTATAAAACTAGAGAGTTCTTGCAAGCAAGTATTAAAATTCAGCTTCAAATTAAAATTAAAAAATTAATTCCACATGGAGATAATATCAAAGAAGAAGGAAGAATACGAAGAAGAAGAATTATTTTACTCACCAAGAAAAATGGAAGAGGTATGCTGGAACAATTTGGAGGAGAGGGAGAAGGTTGATGATTTGAGACAGAGAATACAAAAGCAGGATTCAGTTAACATGGTAATCACTTGCATTTTTTACTTCTTAACTTTTTAATCTTAATTATATTTTTAGGCAAATTAAAAACTTACAAAAAAAATAAAAAAAATCATAAAGATTTAGGCTTAGGGTAATAACTTCTAATTAACACATGGAGTAATCGAAGGAAAATTATACTTTAATTTGGTGTTGTTAATGTTTATTCTAGGATTAAAAGTAGTGGGGTTTCTTTTTGAGAAATTTGAAGTATTTTGCAACAATGCTTAGTGTAATTTTTTTTTAATTTTTTTTGTAATTTTTCTAATAACTCTTTTAATAGGTCCATAATTTCAAATTAATTTATAAGTGTTTCATTTTATTATTATTATTTATTAATATTTCCTGTCCGTGCGTTGTACAAATTTATTTTTTTAATAGTGTTATGTATCTGTATGAATATTTTTGAGCTTTTCTCATATGATTTTGGTCTAATTTGAATTTTGTTGCAGTATTATTTTTTTTATTTATGTTTATAATAATCCCCATATGTGTTTTGCACGGAAATAATTATATTATGCGAATTACTTTTAAACATTTTATTATAAGATTATTGTTAATTACTCCTATATTTTAGTTTTAATAGTTTTATCTCTACAAATATGTTTGAACTTGTCTCGTCCAGTTTTGGTCTGGTTAGAATTTTGTTGTAGTATTATTTTTTTATACATGTTTATAATTATCTCATATATGTTTTGCACGAAAATAATTATAAATGTTTTTATCTATAATTGGTTTTCTTTCTTATACTTCATTTGTCCTCCCGCCTTATAGTTACATATTTTCAATTTGAGGATCAGTTCCTAATGATTTAATTACCTTTTTTTGTATATGGGACTCACACAAAAATGATTAAACCATCATCATGTGACCACATACCATTCTAATACAACTATCCACTATATACATTAAAATATTATATTCATTAATTACCGTGCAAGAAACAAATGTAATCATTAGGACGGGACAAAGAGAGTATTGTTATTTTTGTGTATTGTATAGTTGTAGTAATATAATTTAATGGGGTATAAACCATTTTTTTTAGATTTGTCAAAAAAAATTCGATTGTCCAACATTTTATTAGGTGGAGATCTATTTGACATTCAACATTAGAATTAAAATAATAGATTCAGTTGGTGTTCACCATTTTAGTCAATTTCCATTTCATTTTATGAATCTAGTGGTTAATAATAATTATAAATTCCATATAGGTGACAGTATTCAAGGTTTTTTTTTTTTAAAAAAAAAATCTCTAAATGATGAAACTATCTCCATAACCATTTAGTATAACATGTTGGTCCTCGCACTACACTTAGCAGAATTCTCAAATAATAAGATTCTCCGGCACCAGGAGGAATATGGAAAATCCTGCCAACGACCAATTATCAATTTTTCTTTTCACCCATTCTCGTGTTGCTTTTCCAGACAATGTGCAGTGGGAATTCTGTATATGTCAGTTTTCTTGCCTCGGGGTATTTCTTATTTGCTTAAAACCAAGCTAAGAACATACTCTCCCTTATACACTGTTAAGTATTTATATAAATATATAAATATAATTTTTTTAACATAATGTAATTTTATATTTATCAATTAAATAGTATTGTATATGCGCTTATTTTTTCCTAACATTAATTTTTACTTATATTTAGGAATGAAAATGTATAGGTTACACGCTTATGTAGAGATATCGTATCCGTTTAAATATCTACTACTCGTATCCATAATGTTACAATTTTTAATTTTTATTCAATTTTAATCTTAAACGTCCATTTAATACCACTCCCTTCGTCTGCCCCAAATGGGTGTTGACGTTCGATAGTTTGGTTAACGTGAACCGTTAGGGTACATAGGATTCTATATTAGTGGAAGCAATAATATAAAATCGAATTACCTTTCACCAAGGTATGCAGAAGAATAATAGGTATGCAGAACGACCTTTCCGATCTTCTGCTGTATTCTCAAGTCTAGTCTTGACGTCGTGTGGGCCACGATCTTCAAGACACTCTCAATCTGCTTCCTCCCTCTCTATCTCATGTGTTTAGGCGTTGATTAGGGTTACCAGATAGCTTATATGACTTATTTATGGGCTACAACAGGGACCAGGAGGAGAAATTAGAGTTGGACCTCCATCGGGATTAAGTAACCAAGTTTAGCCCAAAACTTATACTTAAGTCCAATAATAATAATATAGTCCACTAAAATATTATTACTGCACTGCCACTCTAATTCGATATTACGTTATGGGCTATTTCTTATTATGAGCATGTTAGTCTCCTCATATTTAAGATATACAATGTCCATTAATTAATTAAGTTACTGACAACTCCATTAATTAATATCTCATCCGAGAGTAGTACCACTCAACCTTGTTATCATGCCAGAATAAATCCACCTGCAGGGTTTACAGGATAATCCTTATGAGCTCCTCAAGGGGACATCATCAGCCTATTTAATATGACACATATTCCTTCTATAATCAACAGCACACCATAGAGACAACAATACTTCCCAACTCACCGAGTTTATTGATTTAATGAATAAATCTCACCCATTAATGAATCAAATAAACAAATATTAACTTACATGTCGAGGTTATCGTATAGGGATTAAGAACACGAACATCCATAATAACTGAGATCAAGTTCTCCTATATAGTCAGTATAAGCCAAACGATCTCAAGCGGTCCTACTCAATGCACACAAAGTGCACTAATGTGATTTTATAATTAAGACTAACTAATAACAAATCATACTACAACCATCCCAATAGACTGTCCCCATCTATCTTAGTTGTGAGCAGCTATTTATACTTTATAAGGAGCCGACAATATGATCTTCAGTGCGACGTCGCACACCATATTATCTACAGTATAAAGTAAGTGGACTTTTGCAATAACATATAAATAAATTATAATATGAAAAACATTTGATCATATGATTCTCATTTTAAATTAATTGTTAAAATATTGTTCATACAAAAAGCTAGACTTTTAGTATACAATCCAACAATGGATGCATTTACTTTTGCACGTGAATTAAAGAGTATTATTATTTAATATATAATGGGTAGTTATATTTGTATGTGTGGGCCCTATATTTTAATTGTATTAGTGGTGTATGTGGGTCCCATGTGTATAAAAATGAAAATTAGACTCTTAAAGGCGGACGCCCAAAATGGAAAAATAAGACTCTTTGGAGCGGACGGAGATAGATTTTATAATTAATAGAATATGCCAAAAATATCACTCATATTTACTAAATTATTATATTATTAATTAAAAAATAAAAATTTTATTATTAGCATAAATAATATTAATGGTTAAGATTTAATGTTTTACATGGACTACCAAAATTAAAACTGCATGGTTTATAAGTATAATAAAATTGAAAATAGAAAAAAATTGAAGATAAAAATAAAAATTTAAGTTTGTTTTTATATATGTATAGATAGACAGAGAGATAGATAGATAGATAGATAGATAATTTATGTTATGCCCAAAATAAAATATAAAGATATAGTAATTATAGAGTGATTTTGAGGCACTCAATATATAGATTAAAGCATCGCAGTTGGACTCTTTAATTTAATATCCTACAAAATTTTTAATGGTGATCTAATTATACTTAATATATAAATACAACTTAAATTATGTATAATATTTTACTATATTAATTATTAAGAAATTAATTAATATTTTTATTATTTATTAAAATAAAGTTGAAACGTCATCTAATTAATTGCATCAAACAAAATTTAAATTGGTTGCAATTAATTTAAAAAAAAAACATATATCATATTTGGTTTATATAATAGGTAAGTAAATTATTTATCTAGATAATTTCATTGATTGATTTGATTAGAAACTTAAAATTTAAGATAAATATTAATTATGTTAAAATTATTTTATTTTAATTGATATTTATCTAATAAAAAAGTAGATATAATATCTCTACAAAACTCAATTATTTTGTTTTAAAATAAATATATCTTTTTCAATAATATATATATATACTTCTAATTAAATAAAATATGAATAAAATAAAATATAAAATACTATTTAATATAATAAATTACAAATATTAAAAAAAATATTTATAGAGACGATACTAATTAAAATAAAATTTAATGAACAATTAAAATAAATTACAAAACTTAAAAAATAGATTTCATAAATTAATTTTAAAGATTAAATTAAAAGAATATATATAGATATTATCCTAATGAAAATAAAATTAAATAAAAACTTAGAATAAATTACAAAACTTCGAAAATAGATTCCATACTTTAATCTTAAAGATTAAATAAACAATAATAAAAAATTTAGTTGATCTTTGGATTTTCTAACTTTAAAAATAGAGTTTATGGAATATAAAGAAAAAAAAAACATAAATTTTCAGATAAACAAAAAAAAAGAATGATACCTCAAATGATAATGTTTGAACCTGAAAATAAGATTAAAAAGAAGAACAAAAGATAGAATATTAAAATATAAAAATAGGGTTCATAAAATTATTATAAAGTAAACACAACAATTGAAGAAAACATGATAGACAAAAAATAAATGATACATCATATGAGAATAATTGGACATACAAATAAGATCAAATATGAGAATGATTGAACCTAAAAACAATATCAAATAAAAGTATAAAAAAAGATAAAATAAATTAAATTGTTAAAATAGGGTTTATAAAATTATTAAAAAATAAAAAATCGAAGATAACAAAAAATTAAAAAGTATAATGATACTTTAAGGAGAATGATTGAACCTGATACGTACACTGATAAATCTTTTTAATGATTAAAACTGCAAATAAGATCCAATAAAAATAAGAATAAAAAAAATTAAAAATAGAGTTTATGGAATATAAAGAAAACACAAAAAAAAAACATAAATCATAAGATAAACGAAAAAAGAAAAATAATGATACCTCAAATGATAATGTTTGAACCTGAAAATAAAATAAAAATAAGAACAAACGATAAAATATTAAATATAAAAATAGGGTTCATAGAATTATTATAAAGCAAAAGCAAAAATTGAAGAAAAAATAGACAAAAAAAAGAATTATACCTCAAATGAGAATAATTGGACCTAAAAATAAGATTAAATAAAAGTATAAAAAAGATAAAATAAATTAAATTATAAAAATATGGTTTATAGAATTATTAAAAAAAACACAAAAATCGAACAGAAAAAAAAAGATACTGAAAAATTAAAAAGTATAATTATACCTTTAAGGATAATGATTGAACCTGCATATAAGATCAATATAAAAGACCAAACAAATTAGAATATATTATAAATAATATGAAAGTAGAATCTGTAAAAGGAAGAAAAAGAAGAAGCATTAGAGAGAAAATAAAAAAACTAAACAAAAAGAGGGAGAGAGTAAGAATTTGATCAGGTAATGATTCAAATCAAAGGAAAATCATATGTCCTATGTATATTAAATTAAGTTATAATTATAATATATGAATATTGATTGATATATTAATTTAAATTAAGCATATATTGATTAAAATTAGTTAAATATGCCAAAAATATCTCTCATATTTACCAAATTTATATTGTTAAATAAAAAAGTAAAATTTAAATAACAAAATAATTAGATTTTATGATTGAAATAAAAAACATTAATTGGACGGTCAAGATTAAAATTGAATTATTTTTAAATAGAGTAAAATTAAAATAAAATGAAAACAAAAGTAGAAGTTTAGATTTGTTATAGATTTATTTATTTATTTTGTCAAAACCTTTTGTATGGGAAAAAATACAACTTTTTTCATATAAAAAATTCTAACAAATAAAAATGTAACGTTTGGAACCCAATTTAAAATTATGGGATATTTTTAGAAATAAATATCTTCGTACAGACCGAAAGTGCACTTTTCTTAATTGTATTCCTTTGAAAAAAAAAAAAAAAAACCTTTGCTACCATTCCATAGAAACTTCCTGCAAAGGAAAGGGAATATAGTAGGCATAGCTACGCAAATTAGAAATTTAATTAGCAAATTAATTAGCTAGGGTTGAATTCACAAAACCTAGTGATGATGATATACTCCAATTTAAAATCCAATGAGATCCAAAATCTCATCCTTTGCACACTTCTCAACACCCATACATAGAAAAAACAAGACTTGTTTAAGATTTTGCAAAACATTTTTAATAATAAAAGGCCTAACGAAGACCTAATGAATTATTTACAATGGATTACCAGGACGCACTTGATGATCTCACACTACGAAGGTTTCTTCATGCTCGTGATCTCGACGTAGAAAAAGCTTCTGAAATGTTACTCAAGTACTCCGCATGGAGACGAATGTTCGTTCCGAAGGGTTCGATTTCAGCATCTGAAGTTCCAAATCAAGTAGCACATGACAAGGTTTTCATGCAAGGAAAAGATAAGAGAGGGTGTCCAATTGCAGTCATTCTTGGTGCCAAACATTTTCCCCCCAAAGGAGACATTGATGAATTCAAACGTAAGTCATTCACAATTTTAATTGCATCAAAAAATTTGACTCTATTACCCTGTCATTACATTTATTAATTTCCGTATTAAAAGGTAAAATGAAATTATATATTCTCTCCAGAGCTAAATTTGAGTTATTATTTTGGAACAGAGTTGATTCAATTTCTAATAAAAATAGTTGGGATGATGTATCATATAGCACTATAAATCAAGGAGATCTATATTGGAGATTTAGGTCACCAAACAATGCAAATTATAGTGGATGAACAAACTGAAAAAATTAAAAGGAATGACTGAAAGAACCCAGTACAAACTTGGATAAAGAACTTAAAAAAATCAGCTTTCTGGAGCAGTTTGAATTCTAACACGGGCGGGTTTGAACGTCTATCAAATTGTTAAATCTGACCAATCTCCCCAAGTATGTTGAATTCCAGTTTGAATCTGAGCTTCGAAATGTATAGAGATCCAGTTCCGACTTGAACTTCCAAAATCAGCAGCTTCCAGTTCTTTCACGAACAGTGTTGTGCAGATTTCCAGAACAAACAAGAAGATCGTTAGATGAAAATTAAGTCGAGTCAAGTCCAGGACTTTACCCGCAAAACAATCACGTCCCAGTAGTACTCACGGTTACGACGTGTTGTTCCCAAAGGTAAAATGGTTTCGTCTCATGTACGAATTGCACCCCACGTATGAGAGCTCCAACGAACAAAGAAATGATTGAACTAGGTTGCTCACTATACGAGACTCACAATTATATGCAGAAACTCAAAAGGTTTTGAGGAATTTTGAAAGAGCGCTCAAAGAATTTCAAAACTTTTCATATATTGCCTCTATTGCAATATTCTTCACAAACTTTTGTTAAAATTGTGTATTGCAACAATGATGAATGACCTATTTATAGGCATCACCCCACTCATGTTTCAGTTTCTTGCAGCAGTTACAACTGCATTCAATAGGCTAACAAATGCTGGCGGTTTCCAGTTCTTACATGCAGTTACAAATTGACTCTACCATGTTTGAACTCAACCGTTACACATCTGAATTTGAACTTGTAACTGAAGGTTGAATGTTTCCAATTGTTATGAACCATGTAGGCCTTACTTTCAGTTGGAAATAATATGGAATGAGCCCACTCAAATGATCCTCGTTCATTTGAGTTCTTACATGACTGAACCTTAGTCCAAAAGTCAAAATTAGACTTTAATTCTCCATAAAGCCTATAGTAATGACTCTCAAGTAGTGCTTGAGAATTTTAATTCCCACACTAAAATTCCATAATGATATTGATTTATGTTGGCTACATAAATGTTCATAATGATATTGATTTATGTTGGCTAACATAAATGTCCATTATGTTGGATTCAAACCATTTGAACATGAGTAACTCCCACATAATCTCCATTCAACCATTCAACTTGTGCATTATTTCTCACTCACCATGACTTGTTTTTGAGATTATTTGCACACTAACAATCATAAATTCAAAATAGTTATTTTACATATTGGTTGTTAAATAATCAATTAAATTTAATATTAATCTCTAAACCAATATCTCCAACAATCCCCCACATGAGTAGAAATTAATGCATATAATATGCATACTCACAACCTAGTTCTTTGAAACGGTATTGCATCCGGATTGGTAGCTTGGGGCTTTGAACCATCCGTAGTCTAACACTAAACAGTATATCGGTGGCTTAGTGGATACAATGCCTTGAACTACTCCATCTTAGTGTATACCGAGTCAATAATGTAAACACAATAATGTCTCATCACCTCAGTTTTGGTCCGTTTCGACCATGAAACCCACTTTGGATTCATAAGTGTTTAAACATGAAGCAGTCCCTTCACACTTATATAGGTGATCTCCTATCTTCAAGTATCCCGTCATACGCAGCCTTCACTTGGCTTCTAGGAATCATTAAAAGTCATAGACTTAACCTCACCACAATATATGGGTTTCAACACTTGGATTTTGCTTTCTAAGGAATGTTGGAATACCAAGTGTACAAACAAATTTTATAGTTTAGTTTTCTCATTGAACCAAGATCTTGGGATCTCCAATCAAAAAGGTTGGGTTACCACTGTTAAAGTTTTATTTGTGGATTTTTATATCCATTCCTTCTAGCAATATAATTGATCTTGATATTTTCACGTATGTGAGTGGATCCACTTTTTCTTCAAGATCAACTTTTATCGTGTATTAAACACAATAATTTTCATGTTTAATCTACACCCCACACTTGGAGTGACCTCCCCATTCTTGGGTTGGTACCCCCACATTTGAGGTATTTTAAGTGCTCTTTCTAATTTTTCCGCCTCTTAGGCTTGAGTACAAACATTACTCCTTTTGTTGTAACAACTCATACAACATTCATGAAATAAGCACTTAAATGAAAGATTTTATTCATTAGCTTTTATGGCTTACAAGTGTTTATTTGCTCAATTAGCATAAACTTTGCTATGCTGATAAATCAGGCTCAGTAAGAACTCGAGTTTTAACAACATTTGCATTTTGTTGTTCATTGCCTTTATTGACATTTTGTTTGGGCAAACAACAATCTTTTGCCTTATGATTAGGCTTGCCACAATTGTAGCAATTTCCTTTGAACTTGATTTTTTGAGCAGGTTGATCGCCTTTGTCTTCAAGCCTTTGCCTTTTATTTGCATCGCCTCTATGATGCTCAGTTAAGTTTGCTTTAGCCAAGGAGTTGTTATATAATAATAATAATTCTCCATCATTTGATTGTCTTTTTCAATCCTTAATTTCACAATCAAGTCCTCTAATGTCATTCCCTTTCGCTTGTGTTTGAGATAGTTTTTAAAGTCTCTCCATGTAGGAGGAAGATTCTCAATCATCGCAGCGACCACAAATGCATCTGGAAGAACCATCCCCTCAGCGAGGATATCATATAGAATTAATTGAAATTCTTGAACTTGTTCAACCACAGATTTCCCACCAACCATTTTAAAATCTAAGAACTTGGCTACCACAAACTTTTTTTGGTACAAACACTTTCTGTTATATACTTTTTCTCTAAAGAGTCCCACAATTCCTTAGATGTTTTAACACCACAGTACACACCATAAAGTGCGTCACTTAGTCCACCTAGTATGTAGTTACAACACAAGAAGTCTCCATGACTCCATTGATCAAAGGCAAAACGTCTTTCAGTGTTATCATCGCTTTCAGCGACCACAGGAGCTTTTTCCTTTAGGAAATTAGCCATGTGCAAAGTTGTGAGATAAAACAACATTTTTTATTGCCATCTCTTGAAGTCAACACCCATGAACTTCTCGGGCTTCTCCCCGGGAGCCGGAGCAACAAATGCTCTAGGCATAATCGATTGAGGATAAACTTTTGGGTTTTCATTCCCCTTAGGAGGGTTTGAAGTTTCACCCACATTCGGATTCGATGTTCCATCCACATCCATCATTGTTTTATGATAGTTCGGGTAACTCTGATTGTTGAGGATTTAGGTTATCAAACAATGTAAATTACAGTGGATTAACAAACTGGAAAAATTAAAAGAATGACTGAAAGAACCCAGTACAAACTTGGATAAAGAACTTCAGAAAAATTAGTTTTCTGGAGCAGTTTCAGTTCTAACACGGGTGGGTTTGAACGTCTATCAAATTGTTAAATCTGACCAATCTCCTCAAATATGTTGAATTCCAGTTTGAATCTGAGCTTCGGGATGTGTAGAGATCCAGTTCCGACTTGATCTTACAAAATCAGCAGCTTCCAGTTATTACACGAACAGTATTGTGCAGATTTCCAAAACAAACATGAAGATCATTAGATGAAAATTAAGCTGAGTCAAGTCCAGTACTTTGCCCGCAAAACAATTACATCTCGATAGTGCTCACTATTCCAACGTATTGTTCCCAAAGGTAAAACAGTTTCGTCTCTTGTATGAGTTACACCCCACGTACGAGAGCTCAGGCGAACAAAGAAATGATTGAACTAGGTTGCTCACTATATGAGACTCACAATGATATGCAGAAACTCAAAAGGTTTTGAGGAATTTTGAAAGAGCGCTCAAAGAATTTCAAAGCTTTTCATGTATTGCCTCTATTGCAATATTTTTCACAATGTGTAAAACTTGTGTTAAAATTGTGTATTGCAACAATGATGAATGACCTATTTATAGTCATTACCACACTCATGTTTCAGGTTCCTGTAGCAGTTACAACTGCATTTAATAGGCTAATAAATGCTGGCCGTTTCCAGTTCTTACATGTAGTTACAGATTGACTCTGCCATGTTTGAACTCAACTGTTACAGATCTGATTTTGAACTTGTAACTGAAGGTTGAACATTTCCAATTGTTATGAACCTTGTATGCCTCACTTTCAGTTGGAAATAATATGGAATGAGCCAACTCAAATGATCCTCGTTCATTTGAGTTCTTACATGACTGAACCTTGGTCAAAAAGTCAAAATTAGACTTTAATTCTCCATAAAGCCTATAGTAATGACTCTCAAGTAGTGCTTGAGAATTTTAATTCACACACTAAAATTCCATAATGACATTGATTTATGTCCAAAATGATATTGATTTATGTTGGCTAACATAAATGTCCATTATGTGGGATTCAAACCATTTGAACATGAGTAACTCCCACATAATCTTCATTCAACTATTCAACTTGTGCATTATTTCTTACTCACCATGACTTGATTTTGAGATTATTTGCACACTAACAATCATAAATTCAAAATATTCCTTTTAAATATTAGTTGTTAAATAATCAATTAAATTAAATATTAATCTCTAAACCAATATCTCCAACAATCTATAATCCTTTTAAACTAAAAATCTAAAAGTATCTTACGTACTCGTTGGAAGCTTGTGATAATGTCAATTTTTTTTCAGGTTATGTGGTGTTTGCTTTAGATAAAATATGTTCAAGGTAATTTAATTCAACCTCCTTTTAATTTATGATCAATATTATTCGGAAACTTTTTTTTTCGTCTCATAATGATGAATTTTATGTCGAACTGTACTCGAAGGATGCCAATTGGAGAACAAAAGTTTATTATAATTGTAGATCTTAAAGGATATGGATATTCCAACGTTGATATTCGAGGATATACTGCTGCACTTTCCATTTTACAGGTGACTAACTAAGAACCGATCTCTTGTTATATTTTGGTATTATATCTCTTGCGAACCATGAATGATTGCTACATAGAATATAATAAAATTTATATTTTATAAGAAAAATATCAAACCTAAGATAAAAGATTGAGATTTTTCTCCCTAAGTATCACTCATCAAATGCATGTAAAATGAGGAATTTAACTAATATACTACCTTCGTTTGGAAAAGCTCTTCATATTTACTGTTTCATATTATTTAAGAAAATTCGCTTTTTGATTAGTTTTATTAAAAATTGAACCACTTAAATCTTGAGTTATTCTTTGAGTGCAGCTAATTTCCTTCACGAATTCATGTGACGTTTCTTGTGTTAATTGATTGCAGACCATTGCAAATATTAACAACACTAATATATTATATATGATCATATTAATATATTATTATGTATCTTTTATGTTGGGTGCACCCGATTCGGTGTAATACCTTATACTTCCTTTGTTTCGGGTATTTGTTCACGTTTATATGGATGCGAAGATTAAAAAATGTTGTTTAATATACTATTTTCATCCCATAACAACTTTCACACTTTCCAAATTTTTTTGTCCATAATAACTTTCACACCCCCAAAAAATGGAAACTTAACTTTATCTAACAACCTCAAAAATTACTTTAATTTCAAATTTTGTCACTCATTTTTCACACTCATAACATTATTTTATATTTTATTTATTACCTAAAAATACTACAATACCCTTAAAGGTCAATAAAGTTGGTCAAAAAATTAATTTTTCTTAAACAACGTAGAACAGTAAATATGAAAGTTGAAACGGGACAGAGGGAATATAATGTAAGAAAAAATAAGGATAAATTGATAATTTAAAAAGAAAAGTAAATAAAGTTAATGGATGTGATAAATAAAGCGTAAAAAAGTGAAAAAAAAGTTATTAGTAATGATGAATAAATGTAGAAAGTAGATAAAATATATAATGTATTTTTACTATTTATGAAATGTGAATAAATATTGAAACACCTCAAAATGAAAAGTGTGAATAAATACCTGGTACTGAAGAGTATACTAAATGTTATTACATCTATCAATTTTTTCGGGAAAAAAAATTATTTTGTGGGTGTATCTGTCTAATTACAGGAATTCTATCCAGAAAGATTGTGGAAAATGTATCTTGTGCATGCACCTTACATATTCATGGCAGCTTGGAAGATTATTTACCCATTTATCGACAAAAGGACCAGGAAAAGGGTAACCTTCATTTTTCATAACATCAACAATTTTTCAATTGCAATACAATTTTTTATATGACCAATTTAATTGATTTGTTTATCATCTCTTATATTATACAGATAATATTTGTTGAAAACAAAAAACTGCACTCTACACTGCTTGAGGAAATTGAGGAAAACCAGCTTCCACATATGTATGGAGGCAAATTGCAGCTTGTTTCAATTCAACATGCCTAGCCATATATATAGATATAGAAATAAATACTCCATATAAAATCTACAAATTAATTAAATGTTGATGTATACTATACATATTTATGAGATATTGTGGGATGCTTAATTTATTTATTGGAGTAATGAGCAATAAAGCCATGAATCTATTAAAAAAAATAGTACTCCATCCTCCCGTGCAAAGGTGGTCATTTACTTTTTACACTTAGATTAAAAAGTATTATTATTTTATGTGTATTGAGTAGTCGTATTAAAGGGATGTGATGGGTAGTGGTGGATCATTTTTACTAAAAGGAAAAAATGAGAACCTTTAAATGAGACGCCCAATATAGTAAAATTGGGACCTTTCGGCGGGACGGGGGAATATAACTTATTTTTAAGGTTATTTTTTAAAATGCTCAATTAGGCCTTGAGCTCTTCAAGTTGTATACAACCCAAAACATCACTTATCCTAGAAACATTATCTATTTTTATTAACATCTTTTAGGTTACTCTTTTCTATTAATTTTTTACTATTTTTAATAATTTGGGTTACTCTTTAATTTCATATTCGGATTTCAAAAAATAAAATATTGTTCTATATGGTTAACATCTTTTAGGTTACTCTTTTCTATTTATTGGGTTACTCTTTTTAATAATTTTAGTTGTTCTTTAATTTCATATTCGAATTTCAGAAAATAAAATATTGTTTTATTTGGTTAATATATTTTATATTTACTCTTTTCTATTAATTAAGTTACTCTTTTTAATAATTTGGTTTACTCTTTAAGTTTATATTCAGATTTCAGAAAATAAAAGTATTATTTTATTTGGTTAACATATTTTATGTTACTTTTTTTTATTAATTGGATTATTCTTTATAATGATTTGAGTTACTATTTAATTTGAAACTTTGATTTTTCTGAAAATTAAAGTTTTTTTATAGTTACTCTTTTCTATTAATTTGTTTATTCTTTATAATGATTTGAGTTACTCTTTAATTTGAAACTTTGATTTTGAAAATCAAGGTTCCTTTTCTAAAACATTGATATAAAAACATATTTCCTCTGTCCCACTATAATGAATGCATTTTGTCATTTTCGTCCGTCCCAACACAAGAGGTGCAATTCTCTTTTTAGTAAATGGGACTCACACAAAACAATTAATATATCTCTATGGGAACCACACACCATACTAATACACCTACTCATACTATGCACTACAATATTATGTTTCTCTCATCATCTATACATTAAATAGTATATCTCTTAATATACGTGTAAAAAAAGAAATGCCACTCTTATGGTGGGACGGAGGGAGTACTAAAGATTAAACAAGCAACAATGTTGAAGGTGATTACAGAAAGTGAGGACTAATATCAGGCTAAATTCATAGCTAACTTGCGAAAAAAATCAATATTAGCAACAAATCCTTTTGATTTTCAATGCAAGCTAGTTACAACCCTTATGATTTCTTTTTCTTTACACACATAGTTGTTCAAAAAAAATGTAATTAATGAATACATTGGAATGTGAACCCATTGGGATTCCTTTGCTTCTCCCAATAATAATTACTTTGACATGTCACTTTAAAGTAGCAGCACTGCATCATTTACACAGGTTAAAAGTAAATAATCAAATGAAATAAAATTTTCCAAAATTCTTGGATTCCTATTCCCTGCTGATGTGTTGATTCTTCAATGGAGTTCCAAAGCTGCGATTTCTTCGTCGGATGATCTCCACCCCACTTCTTTTTCGACAGGGAATTGAATCTCGACCAGAAATCAGGGAACGCCAACAAGTTGAGATAAAATTCTGGGGACCCCATGCCCTCACGACACTACTTGCAGTGGCGCGGCCGCTGTTGCTAGGGGCGTCGCCCTCGTAGTGGCAGGACTTGTAGCTGCCCAATGTTGAGTGCTCATCGCCGCCGTCGAGGGTGGTCTTGCGGTGGCCGCTCGCGTCGGGGTTTTCGGCAGCTAGTCCAAGTCAATCTGTCAAATTGGCCATAGATAAGAAGGAAGAAAGAGAGGAGGGGAAAAGACAGCGAAGGTGGGTGGGGAGGGAGAAAGGATCCGCGATAAAAAAAAGTTGACCCATTTAACTTTAAAGATCCGGTCCTAACTTTAAATCGGTAGGACTGATTCCACTGTAGTGGTACTCTATGAATCGATTGCATATATTTATTAATAATTTGATTAAAGTTTTTAAATCAAGTTACAAATTGAATTAAGGATATTCTCATAATTTTGGACATTTTAACATTGTTGGCTATAACTTTGGTGGGGACAGTATCTAGCAAATCAATTGGTATAACCGTCACCCTCCACCAATAATTTCGTTGTTACTTTTAATTTTTTTTCTATTTATTTTTTTCAAAATTTAATTTGAAAGGCATATTTGTAATTATACTCTTGCGATTTTATCTAAAGATTATTATTTATCCTTAGGGTTTGTGGTTATATGATATAATTGTATTTTCACCCTTGTGGTTTAGGTTATATTTCATCCATAGGGTTTAGAGTTTATAGTATAATTGTAATTTCACCCTTATAATTTAGTTTATATTTGAATTATAGAGTTTAGGGTTTAACGTATAATGGTCTTTTAAATATAATAAAATTAAAAAAATAATAATAAAAACAAAAAACAACATTAGTTGAGAAGGGAACCACAAATTAATTCACTAAAATTTTTTTTTGATTAGAGACAAAAATTTGCGACAGTAAATTGGTCGTCTCTATTTGAGACGATTTTTTGAATTAGAGACAATGTTTTTCATTGACCATCAGTCAACGATAACAAATTTATCTTTGCGACGGTATTAGAAACGTTTTCAAGTTGAGACGGTATTAGAGACGATTTATTCTGTCTCAATTAAACATTGTTTTTCACCATCTCTAATTTGAGACGGTTTAATTTCGTCTCAATTTAGATACTTTTTTTGCAGTCTCTATTTGATACAGTTTTAGAGACGGAATGTGTTGGCGAGCCAGAAAATCGGATTGAGTAATTTAGAGACGATTTTTTTACCTTTGAAATGAATACAAACTGAGACGGTATTAGAGAAAGTTTTAAGTTGAGACGGTATTAAAGACGTTTTTGAGTTGAGACAGTAATGCCCAAAACTTATATTTTTTTTGGATGAAAATTGTGCATGACCAAACTTATATGGCAAAAATGATTTTATCTAAAAATCCAATTGCTATGCACATGGTGCACCTGAACGATCTTAATCATTAGATTATATTTTAATTTAATCTTCACCATTAAATAAAATAAAATAATTAATTAAAAAAATTACCTACTACACCCTATTTTTAATCCATTAACTCTAGGATGCACATGAGGACTAGGTGCATTCCTAAAATTGACATAAAGGACTAATATTAAAAAGTGAAAAATTATAGACCTTAAATTAAATTCTATCAAAATTATGAGACTAAAATTTACATTATTTACATGATATTTTTTTAATTTTTTGTTGAATCAAAAGTTTATTTTACTTAGGTATTTATTAATTCATCAATATAATTATTAACTTATTATTGAATCAAAAGTGAAAATAACGTGATCTGTAATCAATATAATTCTATAATTTACTAAAAATTCATTTTTGTGAGTATATATTCTTTTAATCAGCTTATTAATCGTTCCTATTATGAATTTTATCAAGTAACTTTTTAATTTTTCTAGATTGGTTTGGCAAATTTAGACACGATATGATAATACAATTCGAAAATGACATGAAAACTATGAGTTAATGTACAAGCTTATCGTGTCTGTATCATTTTTTTTTATCCCAATAAAAAATTTACATATAATATATACTATATCAATCTCAAATTCACATTGTTTGCATGATTAAAATAACCTTTTGAATTATTTTTGTGGGCAATTTATTTTTTTGGGTAATAAATACTCCCTCCGTCCCACATCAATTATTACGCTTCCTTTGTAAGCGGAATCATTGATGTGGGACGGAGGGAGTACATTGTAAAATATGTTATGTGTTTTAAGTACAAATGATATTTTTATAAAATTAAAATGTATCATGATATTGTTGGTTAAGACATTTCTTTTCAAATGGTGTGAGCTTGAGTTGGGGTGGACGAAAAAAAAAAAAGACGAAACCCAAAAGTAGATATAAATCATTTTGCCCTAAAAGTTTGGTCATGCACAATTTTTATCCCAAAAATTATCTTTGATCATTTGTCCCACTATCTTTCAGGAGCACTTACTTTTGCAATCACAGTGTTATAGATTTGAGCAAAAATTTCATGTATCATGCTCGAAGATAACATATTGATGTGACAAGATAATTAAGTTATGACAAAAACCATTTGCCAAAATAGTTGGTTAATCTGCATTTTCTTTTAAATGTCATAAACAAATTATAAATAATAAGATTGTTCAACTTGACAAAATTATAAAGCCAAAAATTAATAGGGACCATTTTACATTTTGTTGAGATAGATAATTATAAGTGATAAATAAAAAGTGATATATAAAAATAAATAAATAAATAATATCCAATTAAATTATTTTATGTGATTCTTATCATAAATGAAAAGTTACATATAGTATATCTTTAATAAAAAAAATGATAACTGATTAAAAAAATAAAACGGTTTTATTATAAGATTCTAAAATAAATGGTTTGGTTATTAATTCGAATCATACATTGAATTTCTGAATACATGCGAACTATAAATTCCTAAAACTGGCCGGAATATTAATAGATTTTAGAATTTGTGTTGGATTCGCCTTATAAGTTTCTTATAAAATTATGGCTAATATAACTGAGTGCGCACTAAGATGCGGTGCACCCACTTTCAGAGACGTATACAATTATGAACAAAAATATATATAAATAATATAATTATGAACAAAAACATATACAATTTATTTGTTAATTTTTCTAATGAAAAATTGAGTG
This sequence comes from Pogostemon cablin, assembly GCA_023678885.1. Classification (NCBI taxonomy): domain Eukaryota; kingdom Viridiplantae; phylum Streptophyta; class Magnoliopsida; order Lamiales; family Lamiaceae; genus Pogostemon; species Pogostemon cablin. The sequence continues at coordinate 25,703,440 of CM042964.1, read as the reverse complement.
TAAAAAAATATACAACTATTAAAAAATATGTATACATTATTGAATAAAATGGTTGTACAATATAGATATTAAAAATATGTACACATATAGATATTAGTTTTTATAATGAAAAATTGAGTGTGAAAAAATATACAATTATTAAGAAACATATGTACAAAATATAATAAAAAGTTGTACACATATGGGTGCAACGAATATCAACTCTAAAATTATTATTCAGTATTGTTTTAGAACTAAATAATTAATTTTCAAAATATTGTACATTAATAAAATTTTATTTCCAATTAGGGCTACCTAACTAAGTAGAAGATAATATTTGGTCATGATTTAAATTCCATTAACTTTGTGTTCTCCTTGGAGTGACCACATCGACAGCTTAATTTCTTTTCAGCCATTAACTTTAAATTTGCGACGTGTATATTTCAGTTAATTTGACAACGTTCACAATCATGCAACATTGATAGCTATAAATTAAAGTAGATATTTGAGAATGCTTTATTTTTATCAAAATTAAGAATGAATCCAATATATATGGATAGATTATCGATGCAGGAAGAAGAAGATGTATTTAATTCTCCTGAAAAAATGAAAGAGATGAAGTAGAATGATGTGGAGGGGGAGAAGGTTGATCATTTGAGGGAGAGAATTGGAAAGCAAGATTCAGCTTGTAAGGTAATTATCCTTGTGTTATGCCTTCATTATTACTCCCTCCGATTAATCCAAAGGTAATAGTTTGTTTTTTAAACGTAGATTAACAAGTGTTGTATTAAAAGATAGTGGTGGGCCATGTAATGTACTTTTTTTAACAAAAGAGGAATATGAATTTGATGCCCAAAATGGTAAAATAGATACCTAGTTGGAGGAAGTATTTAAAATAAAAATTAACTTTAAACAATTTACTAATTTAGAATAATTAATTATATACTTCATATCTCATCTTAATGGTTACAAATTAATATTTGGCTAATTATATTGTGCACTCAGGTGCACTTTAAGATAGGAAGCACCAACTTTAAAAAACGTATACAAATATAAACAAAAAATATATACAATTATGAACAAAAATATATACAATTTAATTATTTTTTTAATGAAAAATTGAGTGTGAAAAAATATACAATTATTAAAAAAAACATGTATACACTATTGAATAAAAAGTTATACACATGGATGTTAGTTTTTTTAATAAAAAACTTAGTTTGAAAAAAATATACAATTATTAAGAAACACGTATACAAAATAAAATAAAAAGTTATATACATATGGGTGCACCTTGCACCCGGGTGGGTGCATCTAATATCAACTCTTAATATTTTGAGTGTCTTGTTTCAATGGTTACAATTTTTTTTTAAATTACTTATTATAATTAAAATATTTTATCTCTTAAATTTAATTACTCATTTTTTATTAAATATGTTATTACTTTTTTTTTTAAATGTTATAACTTTTTATGTATACTATAAATTGTTCATGAAATAATTCTCAACACCATTATTAATTTTCATCAATTGAATATCACTTTTCATTATAAAAAATTATGATTTTTAGAAGTTATTCCATAAGAGAATCTAACGCAAGTTTTTTACAATAAATCTATATCAGTAGAATGTACATGCAACAAGGTGCCAAGAATACTTAAGCGTTATTATTAACTAATACTCTACAGTAATCCTGACATTATTTCAAGATACATGATTTGATATAGCAACTAAAATGGTTCTACAGGATGTGGATGATCTCACACTGAGAAGGTTTCTACGTGCCCGTTATCTTGAGGTCGAGAAAGCTTCTGAAATGTACATGAACTACGTCGCATGGAAGCGAACATTTGTTCCAAAGGGTTCAATTTCAGCATCGGAGGTTTCATATCAAATTGAACAAGACAAGGTTTTCATGCAAGGAACAGACAATAGAGGGTGCCCAGTTGTAGTTGTTTTTGGTGCTAAACACTTTCCTTGCAAGAAAGATACACAAGGGTTCAAACGTAAGCATTCTATGTATAATCTGAGACCATAAGCATTCCCCTTGTAAGTTAATATACATGACCCATTTTGCTTTAACTTTTTCAGGTTTTGTTGTGTTTGTTTTGGACAAATTATGTTCTAGGTACTCTATTTCATGCTTCATCTTTCCTCCTCCGACTACAGTTTTTTTTTTTAACCGTCCAAGCTATTTCTTCTCTTACATGACCATTTGAACTAATTGATTATTGCATCCAGCGGTGCAGGGACACTGCCTAAGATGCAAAAGTCGATTATTTCAGAAGTAAACAGAAATAGAAAAAAAAAATAACAGCTCTAATAATTAAGTATAAAACTACAAGTTTGAGCATTTCCAGGATACCAGAAGGACAGGAAAAGTTCACATTTATCGGAGATCTTAAAGGGTTTGGCTATTCTAACATAGATATCAACGAATACCTGGCGGGCATTTCGATTTTACAGGTAAAATCACCTATATCAATCATATAGTAATAAGCATTATTCTTGATATTATATTTTCACTCTGACTAAAAGCTTAAGCTAATAGATGCAAGTATCATTTTAGTATTCTAGGGTCAAAATCTCATTAGCATCGACTGTTAGGGCTAGTTTGGCAAAAAGGTTGAGAAATGATACATAGATGAAGAGTAAGAAAATGGTGAAGGTACAATCTTGTAGTTTGGGAGGATGACTAAGGTGGGATAACAGCAATCTAGTCACTATGATTCTCATGTAACAGGATTACTACCCAGAAAGACTGGGTCGAGTGTTCATTGTCCACGCGCCTTATGTGTTCATGACAGCATGGAAAATGGTCTACCCGTTTATCGACAAAAATACAAGGAGAAAGGTCAGACTTTTCAGATTTCAAGACATGTTATGCTATGTAATCACATCCATCTGATGTCTGGATAGTATACAGGTAGTATTTGTCGAAAAAAAGAAACTCCAAGAAACTCTATTAGAGGACATAGAAGAAAACCAGCTTCCAGAGATTTACGGAGGCAAAATGCAGCTAGTTCCAGTTCAAGATGGATAGCATGCATATGAAACAATAATGTAAATTAATTGAATATTGCACACATAGATTCTGCCAAATATGAAAATAAGGCTGATATGTAAAATGTAATACGTATATGTATACATATATATTATGTGGGTTACATTCTTGTATGAGTAATTTTAACATATATGTAACATTTCAATCATGGGATTTAAGTGTATAGTGATTGGGTAATCTCTACTTGAACTAATATTTTCAGCAAATTTCATATGATGATAATGGAAATTCTTGAGTACATTTGTTCTCAAATATGAAAAACCACATAATCAAAAACACAGGATACAAGTTAGAATCAGGTTTAAAAAATAAACATGCTGCAGCTTCCAAATTTAAGTATTAAAGAAAATGTCATAATTTTGCAAGATGATATAAAAAGGTTCTAAAGATTCTTATTACTCAAGAGTTTTGAAGCATACCGTGGCCCTTAACATGTACGGCAAGGATGTCGATCTGATGTTTGAACTTTTAAGGAAAATCTCACCCTACAATCTCAAACTCTCCTCTGTCTTTTACTCTCCACAGACATCCATCAACTGAACAGTTACACCCGAGGGAAAATCGAACAGGTAACTCTTATTAATCAGTTCCCAAGGTATACATTGAGGACGAGAACAAACCGATGGAGGTGCCCCAAATAAGAATGTCAACACACAACTCCAAAAACATTTCAAAGTAACTCTACCAGATATGAAGGATGCCAGAGGAAAAAAATGCAGAGATGCTTGCATTTCTAATTAGAATCAACTCACTGCTGGTCATCACGAATGAGCAGGGTATCTCGAATGTACATCAGCCCATGTGCTCACACCATCAGTCAATTGCTTAACAACAGAGGCCACCTCATCAACATGTGCTGGACTCAAACCCATTAATGATGTTCAAGGAACAGAGTCCACAAGCAATTAAAAAAATCCTGCCAATTTAGCAATAGTGAAAGAATTGCAACAAATACTGTTATACTATGAATTAACACTGAAATGCTAATATGAAACATAGATCAAGGTTAGGCCATAACCATAGCACTTTAAAGTAGGAAATGTGTTATTAAACTAATAATACAGTATACAATTAAAAATAAAGGAAATTTTGGACATCAGCTGGTAGCAGCTTTTGCCTTGGTAGTTAGTCAACTTTCAAACAGGGGTTATTATCCTCATAACATCAGACATGGTTATCACCCAACATTTATATCTTCTTTAAGATTTGTTTACAAGGAAATTACGACTATAACACAAATCATTGACATTTATCATAGAAGGCAAAGCAGGCCAAGATCTAAATTTCAAATATAAAGCCAATAAAGCCCCATATAAAGCAAGGGAAAGAATGAACAAGATATCTAACCTCGTGCTCAATGCTATCTCTCTCTTGTTCGGTAGGACGGTGTACATCTATGTAGTCCTTCTTATGCTTCAGGAGAAATTGCTCTAAAGCACTGATAGTTTCAAGCTCACCACTTACATAAACACACACACACGTCTTGACAGAAACAAGTCACTATCACTGATCGTAAAAGAGCTTTCTGACGATCCAAGATATATTACCATAGTAAATGCAGCTTTGGTGAAAGATGACCTTTCCAATGTTTTATGCATGATAAACAATGCCATTATAGCAGCAATTTTGGACTATCAAAACAAATATAACAAATCAGAAGATAAAATGATGAATAAGCATTTCTACTGATGTACTAATTAGCACCATCATGAAGAAAAGTAGAAAACATAATCAACCACATAAATATATGCAATCCACACATGACATGAGGATTTCAATGATCTAAATAAACAGTTCCAGGAATGAAAGTTGAACTCTAATGTCATCAAGCACACCATGATTCATTGACATAAAAACAAATATAGATTAAGGAGAACCTCATTATATCCCAAATTCAGTGTTGTTCGGCGTGCAGCATCCTTAAATCCTCAGTTCTATCCCGAACTTTCGACATTCCTTCAATCCAATGTATCAGAGAAAAATTAATCCTCAGTTCTATCCCGAAATTTCGATATTCCTTCAATCCAATGTATCAGAGAAAAATTAATCCTCAGTTCTCAAAAAGTAAACAAATAAAACCAATCCGTGAGATTCTTCACCGACATAAAAGAGTAAAGTAAATTGGATACAAGGGAAGAGATCAAAATTATGTCATCCAAATCAAGAAAATTTATAAAAGAATTCTGAAGAAGATTTTCCAAAAGTGAAGGGTAATTAAGGTTATTAAATTATACACATTGGCGCCTCTGATATTATTGGTAGATCCTCGGAGCATGCCTGGTTTTGGTTGAGGGGCAGCTACCGCCGCCGTGTGAATGGTGTCACCGTGTCTTTCCCAGCCGATTTCTTCCATTGGATAAGTGTATGGTTCTTGTCTCCTCTCCGAATTCTAGGTTACCTCGGCGTCATTCTAACATTCTTTTAATATCTTGCGCAGGTCCTCCCTGCTGTCAGCTCGGACAGTTGAGTGAAACTTTTCGGCGTGTCTATGAGATTTTGTCGACGAGTAGCAACTCTTACCGTGCTTCCCCTCTCCTTCGTGAGCACATTCTTGTGTCCCCTGGATTGTCGACCTAGGTGCCACTGCTGGTATCTCTTCCGTTTATTTTCTTGCGCTTTTATGTTGTTTCTTGGGATGATTTGTTCTGTGTTTCATATTCGTTCCTATTTGGGAAATTTAAAAAAATGCAACTTTCAATATTTTTTTTTTTAAAATGCCACCCACCATAATTTTTTTTAAATGTGCCACTTTTTAAATTTTTTTGAATATAGGTTGATAAATATTACAATTTGTTTTTCAAAAACAAAATTTAGGGTTTGTGAAAATTAACATGTGAATTATGTTGGGATGATGTTATTTTGGTGTTTGATTAGATTAATAAGAGTTTATACATCACCTGACATGTTTAGAATATTGATTAACAAACATATTGTGAATATTTTGGTAAAAATTTAAACTTTGAGTTATATAAATTACAATTTGTGCAGAGTTGCGTGCGAGGTTGCGTGACAGGTTGCGTGTAAGGTCACACGAATGGTTGCGTGAGCAGTTGAGTGGTTAGTCGAATGCATGGTTGCTTGATTAGTCACGTGAGTAGTCGCACACGTGCATGGTCGCTTAGTTAGTCGCGTGCATGATCGCATGAGTAGTCGCGTGCATGGTCGCTTGATTAGTCGCGTGAGTAGTCGCACGCATGCATGGTCGCTTGGTTAGTCACGTTCATGGTTGCTTATATAGAAGTGTGCATAGTCGCTTGGTTATTCTCGTGAGTAGTTGCACGCGTGCATGATTGCAAATATTAGCATTTTTGTTGAGTTGTGTACTCAAATCATTGTAAATTTAGGTATTTTTGTTTGGACTATTAGCTTTTTATGTATTCAAAATTCCTTTAATAATTGTTTTTCAAGCTTTCAGATTGAGGATTGTAATATTTGTTCTTATACTATATTTTCAACTATATGATTATGGGCTTCTATTATAAGCAATTTAGTCGCATTTTTTGTTACACATGTAGTTGCATGAACAATCACGTAAATGCTTATGAGACCATACGCAACCCTACATGCAACCACATAAGCGACCCTACATGCGACTGTTTGTGCAACCTATTGTGTGACTATACGCTTCAAGTATAAACAACTTCTTGTGAAACCACTTATGCAACTACTTACGAGACAACGCACGCGACCATCAATGCGACCTTATGTGCGACCTTGCATGAGACCTCTTGTGTGATCCTGCATGCGACCGTTGTGCGATTATAGACAGAAATATATAGTCATATAATTGGTCACATAAATAGTAACGAGAAAAGTCGCACAATACCGTGCGACCCTGTACGCGACCTTTTGAGCGACCCTGTACGCGACCTTATACGACCAACTGTACGGTCCTATACGCGATTTTTTATGCGACCCTGTACGCAACCTTTTGTGCAACTTAGTGTGCGACCCTATATGCGATCTTTGTGCAACCAACTGTATGATCTATTATGCGACTAACCTAAATTCATATTGAGTTGCGTTGTGCCGTTGTCACTTCCCTCTTGTGGTTTCCTTCTCAAATCTTTAAAATCTTTGAAGAATGAATGATGGAGTGAAAAGAAAGAATGGGGCAAAATGAATAATGAAGAGAGAAGAGAGAAAGAGTTTCATGAGTGAAGAGGTATTTGGGTCCAAAAAAATTAAAAAGTGGCATATTTACAAAAAAATTATCGTGGGTGGCATTTTTAAAAAAATGTATTGAAAGTGGCATTTTTGGAAATTTCCCTTCCTAATTTTCTAGATGAACTCCGAGATGGCCTATCTCTGGTGGGGTCTACCGTTTCTGTTGTTGGCTCGTCTTTGACTCACCACAAATATGTATATCAATTTTCTGATAACGAAGCCGATTCTGATTACGGTGTCTCCTCTTCTTCTTTAGATTGTGAAAGCAAATTTGAGTGTCTGTCTTTTGGTTCCGGGAACTTTCATCTTGAAGAAAGTCTTCGTGATACGATGTTTACTCGTGGTAGAATTTTCCTTCCCTTGTCTCCCCCTCGAGGGGGCTCACGTCATTCTATCGCAGCTCCTCTTGAGATTTTCTCTGCAGCTGACTTCGTTGGGATGACAATGACGTTGTTGCACGGGAAACGACATCAGGGCATTTATGAGCGAAGTGAGTCCTCTCCTCAGCCTGGTATCAGTTTTACACCCCCCGGTCTCCCTCCATTAGTGAGATCGACATCCTTGCCATAAAGATGAAGGAAATAATCGTATCTGTTCGTGTCTCGTTATCTTTTCTATGTCCCTTCATTCTCAGAGACGTTCCTTTTCTGCAGATCCTCCTGTTGACAATTCCGAGGGCGAAAAGGATCCTGAGGAGGACCCCAAGTTGGGAGGTAACTCGGAGTCGGAGATGGAAAATGATCCAGATCCTGAAGATTATGACATGATGTTTGGACCCTCTAGAGGTGTTGTTCCTTCCATTGTTCCCGAGAGAGAGGCTGATTCTTGTGTTCCTGGCTCTGCTCCCCGGGTGCGTCATGTTCTTCCGTCAGTTAATCCGAACCCTCCAAATGCTGTTGAGCCTACTGAATCTGTTGTTGCCGATAGAGAAGCTGAGAGGTTAGCCGCGGAAAGGGCCCACGAGTGTGGAAAAGCAATCGCAGATGAGTCTGACTTGGAAGAGTTGGGCAACTTGGGCTTTGTTCAAGGTGTTTCTCGTCCTTCCAACCAACATGCCCCACTAATCATCAATCTGACTTCTCTTCCCCTCAATTCTTCTGATCTGGCTACGATGGCCGAAGCTGCTGCTGCTGCCTCTCTCTCTCAACCTCCATGCACGTCTTGGATCAGTATCACCTATTTGCTAGTCAGGTGATTCGTGGTTCAGGTGGTTCCTCTGTTGACCTGGAGGAGAAGTTGATGGTCTTAGGGTTGAAAATGCCAAACTTGCTTCCCTCGTGGATGAACAGAAAAGAAGCCTAGAGAACATGGATTTCAATCTAGCAATGGAGCAGGCCACTCTGGATTCAGTCAGGACTAGCTTAGTGGGGGCAGAAACTGCAAGGGATGTCGCCTTATCCAAAGCTGCTGAGGCTCGAGCCAGGTTGGCGGAAATGGAAGCTCGTGTGAGAGCTTCGAAGAAGAGTGTTATCCACTCCCGCGCCGCTGAAGAAAGGGCTGCCCGAGCCGAGGCGCAGTTAAAAGAGATGGAGGACAAGATGGCCGGTATCTTCCAATCTCTCAGTGGTCACAAAAAGGATTGATGCTTCCTCTACCTTTCCCAAGTTGATTATTTAGCTTGTCTCGACCCAAACATTACTTTTGTTGATGGCTTGTAACTACGAATTCTGAACTTCTCCTCTTTCTTTTCTTGTTCCTGATGGGTGATTGTTTTGGATATTGTTCCCTGCCTTTATGATTTATGAACTGCTAATCTGTCGGTTGCTAATTTGTGATTGTTGACATGTGATGGCTTGTGTGTTTTGACTATTGCGTACCTTTGCCTTGCCTGCCGATCATATGTATGTTTGTGCTCCTTTCCGAAACAATTATTTTCCTTGCTTGAATGTTTGTTATTCCGATTCTATCTGATTTGAGTTTCGCCGAACCATATGTCGACTTTTTTAGAGGGACAAATTTATCCTTATATTCTGATTCCAATACCTTGACCTTATTCCGAATTATGTTTTTATTTCGAATCCGATGAGATTCCGAAATTCACCTCTTTATTCTGATTCCAATACCCACATTTCGAATTATATTTTTATTCTGATTCCGATGAGACTCCGAAATTCACCTATTTATTCTGATTCCAAAACCTCAACCTTCATCCCGAATGACGTTTTTATTCCGAACCCAACAAAACTTCGAGGTTTCAATTCAATACCTCGACCGCATTCCGAATTACATTTTTATTTCGATTCCGATAAGACCCTGGAATTCACCCTTTTATTGCTCCCCCGAAGTTGTGTTTTCTTTATCATCTTTATGGATTCTTTCAAGTTTGAATTTGTTTTGATCGTTGATTTCTCTTACTTCCTTGTTTCCATATTTTATGTCATGCCTTTATTCCTTTAGTATTTCCGTTTATGTCAGGTGGATCCCTTGCCCTTTACTCAAATTTGACATCCATATTTTCCAAAGTAAATATCCATAATCCATAATATAAATTCCCATATAACTTTCATTGCAAAGTATTCACCATACAATTCTTATCATGCTTTTGGTTAACACTCTTACTACCTGTGTGGCGCTATGCCTTAATTCTCCTTTAACATGGCCTAATGCCTTGATTGTAAGCAGTAAGGGGTGATGTTACCAACCTCATTTGTCAGGCTTCTCGGCTCATTGGTAGTATTTCTTTAGATGTTGCGTGTTCCATGGATGCGGCACCTTCTTCCCGTCGACCTCCTCCAGCTCATATGCCCCATTTTTTCAGGATTCTTCTGATTCGATAGAGGCCTTCCCAGTTCTGTCCGCTGCCCTGTGTAGCCGGACCCAACACTTTCCGAAGCACTAAGATCTCCCCCTTGAATTGCCTTAGTTTCACTCTTATGTTGTAGAACCGTTCGGCCCTCTGGTTGTATATCGCATTATACATTTCGAAATTCAGCCTCTTTTCCTCCAATAAGTCTAGCTTCTCTTGAACCAGTCTATCATTTTCACCTTTTTCATGGAAAACCGTTACGGGGTTGGGTTCTCATATCTCCACAGGGATTACGACTTCGGTGCCGAAGGCCATTGAGAACAGTGTTTCGTTGGTAGAAATTCTTAACATTGTTCTGTATGACCATAGGACTCCCGGTAATTCCTCAGGCCATCTTCCATCAAGCTTTTCCAGTCTTGCCTTGAGGGTAAGTTTGATAATCTTGTTCACCGCCTCTATCTAGCCATTCGATTGAGGGTGGTAAGGTGTGGAGGACCACTTCTTGATATTGTAGTCCTTGCAAAACTTTCTACGCTTTTCATTGTCGAATTGTTTGCTATTATCGATAATGATGGCATGCAGAATCCCAAAACGGCACACGATGTTCTCCCAGATGAATTTTTCTACTCGAGCCTCAGTGATTGTTACTAAAGCTTCAGCCTCTGCCTACTTTGTAAAATAATCCACTGCCACTATGGCAAATTTCACTCATCCTTTTCTGATGGGTAGAGGACCGATTAGATCAATTCCTCATTTGGCGAAAGACCATGTATTAAAAGCTGAAGTCAGTTATTCGGACGACATTCTGGTTATTCGTGCTAATCTCTGACTGGTGGCGCAAGCTAGAGCATGATGAGTGGTGTCCTTTTTCAAAGTCGGCCAGAAATATCCTTGTCTGATTATTTTTTGCGTCAGAGCGATTCCACTCGTGTGGTTTCCGCATATGCCCTCATTTATCTCGACCAGTACGTAACTCGCCTCCTTAGGGGTTAGGCCTTTCAGGAGTGGGGATGAATATCCTCTCTTATACAACTTTCCATCTATCAGCACGTACCTTCCCGATCGGAGTCTTATCTGGGGAGCCTTGTCCTTGTCCGAAGGAACTTCTCCACTTTCCAGATACTTCTTGATTGGGGTCATCCACGATTCTTCAGAGGGTTGGTCGTTCAAGACCCAAACACTGGTGTCCGACGTCCTTTTCTGTCTCACGATGTTAATGTTGTTAAGATCTTCTGCATTTGATGTCGTGGCCAGCTTGGCTAACGCATCGGCCCCCCATGTTCTCTTTCCTGTTAATGCATTCCAAAAACACATGCTTGAACTTTTGTAGCATACCCGCTGCTATACCTCTATAATGGTTCATCTGTTCATCCTTAGCTTCGTATTCCCCTCGTACCTGATTTACTACCAACTGGGAATCGCTATAAACCAGCAATTCATCGGCTCCCATGGCCGGCGCCATTCTCAAACCACTCAGTAAGGCTTCGTATTCTGCTTCATTGTTGGTGGCTTGGAAACCGAACCCGATTACAGTAAAAAAGGTTTTCCATGACGGGGTCTGAATAATGACCCCGGCCCCCGATGCCGATACAATAGCAGATCCATCCACGTGCATAATGCATGATTTTCTCTTTTCTTCCTTGGTTGGTACAGGAAAAGTTAATTCCACTATGAAATCCTCCATAACTTGCCCTTTAACTGCATTCCATGGTAAGTAGATGATATCGAATTGTCCCAGTTCAATCGACCATTTAAGTAACCTTCCTGCAACGTCCCGTGTTTGAAGCACTTGTCTTAATGGGAATGTCATCAGCACCTCTATGGTATGTTCCATGAAGGCCTTAACTTTCTCGAGCTCATGATGAGAGCATATGCCACCTTTTCCATTACTGGGTATCTGAGTTCCGCATCTGTAACACCCCGTAAGTTCAAACCGTAATTTCTATCATGGCCCAAACCTTAAAGCCCATTATTTCAAACTCTTAAAAAAAGCCCAGCCCATTCGTATTTAATTCAGCCGTGAGTTAAAGAGAAACAGAATTTAAATTTCTTACTTTCCAAGTAAATACCTTTAGCTTTTTTATCTAATAAGAAAAGAGGATCTTTCCTCTTATCAACTCATTTATCTTCGGGAAGTCTGTTTAGCCTATGAAGAGATACACATTATTATCAGCCGTGTGAATATAGGTTGAATTCTTCCTTATTCTCCATACACACACTGAACTCGCTTCACGGCTGCATACAGAGAGAGGTAAAGTTCTCACTCTTTCTTTCTCTTTTATTTTCGCTCTTTTTCTTTCCTTTTTCTTCTGTTTTCTTTTCCTTTTCTTCCTTCGATCATCATGGAACCAGAAAACCTATTTTCCTTCTTTCTTTTTTGCTTCAAACTTTAAACCCTAGCCCTAATAGTATTAGTCTGCAACCCTTACGAAAATTTGCAGATTTGTTGTATGATAGTATTACAGTATTAAAATAGTAACGATCGGTCATATAATTATAGGTTTTGAAGGAGACTCTGATCGTGATGTTAGTATGCAAGCTTAAGACTACGCAAGTGTTTAAGGTGGTGATTTACTTATCTTATGTATGCTGAATTATATTCGTATGTGAATGTTGAAGTTGACTAAAAGTTGTTATCACTGTGATTGTACTTGCACTTATTAAATCATATATGACATGGGTATGGACTGCACAAGTGCCATACAATAGTATGGGTATGGGCTATAATAGTGTCATACCATAGCATGGGTAAGGGCCGTGAAGGGGTGCCTTACTAACGAATCGCGATATCGTAATACACCACGGATAAGGGCCGAAAGGTGCCTTATTATGACATGACATGATTGTACTGTAAGTGAAATTAAAATCTCGCACATGAATTGTTTGACATATGTAAGCATGTTTAGATCTTCACTGAGCGTGTGGTTGCTCACCCCGATATTTACTTTATCGCAGGTTAGGCGTGGCGAAAGCATACGAGCGGGGACGCGTAGGCGGAGACAAAATAAAAAGTTTGATAAACTGCAGTTCATAGGCTGCGTGCTTTCAGATTTAATTTTTGGGAATTTTATTGAACACGTGGAATGATAACTTACTGTGTGGGCTTCTGCTTTACGGCAGAGTATTGGACTTATTGCATTGAGGTTATTGGATTAGTTTTAATTTGGGTTTTGACCAGTGAGCATGATTTATAAATATTTATGTTTAATGGATGGGTGTTTGCATGCATGATGTTAGTGGATTCGATAATATGTGGTCTGTATTTAATTGTGCAAGTATGCATGCATAAATTAATTATTTTCATTGTTGGTATGTTGTCTGTGGAAATTGGATTCTGTCGCATATGAAATCCATGAAATATGGATGCAGGTTAGTGGAAATTTTAACATGATTCCTCCATATGGTGACATTAGGTAGTCAAGTTGAATTTTGCTACCTTTGCTACTTTTCCTTTATGTTTGGAAGTGAGCATGCATTATATGTATATGTGTCAGAATTTCGTAGTAAGATTTAATTTTTATTGCATGTTTGCAAAGGGTTAGATGGTTATAAGATGTAGTACAGTGCCACGTTTCTAAATTCAAATTTTGAGTAATAAATTCCTTTTCTTGCAGTAATTGATTAGAGGGTATAAGTACGAGAGGTAGAAATTTTAGGCCTAAAGGGCAGTCCGACTGTTTTTACAAAAATTTATCTGAAAGCCCTTAAGTTAATTCGTTGTATGGCAGGTTGGTATTTATAAGATTTTATCATAGTTGTATTTTGTAATATATGATAAGTCCTGTATGTTTATGGATTTCAAATTTGGTAATCTAACTTGCAGCTCCTTTTCTTATTCAATGACCGTTCCCGCATTAGACACCTTTCATAAATTTGGTTGCTGAAACGTAAAGGATTTAGCCCTCGTTCAACTCCTCCTCACCTTGCAATACTTGTTCAGGAAATTTCGCAGGACTTATGCTTTAATAAATTTATTTCGTTTCATTTTTACTTGCTTATTCAAAATAATATATATTGGTCATGCCCTATTTATTATTTTAGGTCAAAACGGTATAAAATCTTCCTTTATAAAATTTGGGGTATGACACATCTCTTAGGGATTGGCTCACAAAGTACACCGGCTTTTAATTCTTCTCTTCTGTTTTGACCAGTACTGAACTGATCGCTGTTTCCGAGACCGCTATGCATAGCTGCAATGTTTCGCCTGGAGAGGGTTTGGAGAGGACTTTGGGGTTTGACAGTTCCTTCTTGATATCTTCGAATGCTTTTCCACATGCTTCGGTCCATTCAAATTTGGCCTTTTTGATAACATCGAAGAATGGTTTGCACTTGTCCGAGGTTTTTGACGTGAACCTATTCAGAGCTGCTAACCTTCCGGTTAAGTTTTGTACCTCCTTCATGTGCCTCGGCGATTCCATCTTCATGATTGCCTCCACCTTATCCAGATTCATTTCAACTCCTCTTGAACTGACTAAATATCCAAGAAAACTTCCTTTGCTAACTCCGAAGGTGCATTTCTTCGGATTTAGCTTCATTGTGTAGTGTCAAAATATCTCGAATACCCGACTCAGTTGACTGAAATGGTCCAATATCCTTTGGCTTTTTACCACCGTATCGTCCATGTACACTTCTACTATCCTTCCGCATTCCCATTCGAACATCTTATTTACCAGTCTTTGGTAAGTCACCCCTGCATTCCTCAGACCGAAAGGCATGTAATACCATTCATAAACTCTATTCCATACGAAAAAGTTGTATTCGCCTTGTCCATAAAGCTCATAATCTCATTCTCCGCTGTAGCATCCATCATCTGATCAATCGACAAAAGCAGAAAGCTATCTTTGGGGCATGCCTTGTTTAAATAAGTGAAGTCAATGCACAGCCTCCACGAACCCTCTTTCTTTTTAACCATGACTGGATTTTGCACTCTTATGGGATATTTGCACTCGCTGATTCTCCCACTTGCCAATAGTTTGTGAACTTCTAATTCCATAGCTACATTTTTCTCCGGGCTGAATTTTCTTTTCTTCTGGTGAAAAGGTGGGATCTTAGAATCAACGTTCAACCTGTGACAAGCATGTTTGGGATGCACCCCTGGCGTTTCATTCAGGTTCCAGACGAAGACATCCAAATTTTCCTTCAACAGTTGGATTAGTCTCATCTTGAACTCCTCTTCCCATTCTGTTCCAATCTTTACTTTGATTTTTGCATTTTTCGGATCAAGTTGGATCACTTCAGTTTAACCAGCTGCGAAAGCTCCTTCTATCGTCTTTAGTCTCGGATCCTAATCTGGTATGAAAGAAATAGACATTTCAAAGATCTCCATTTTCTCTTTCCCTTTCCTTTGTACCTATTGCTCTAGTGGATCAAGTTCAATTTAAACATCGCCTAGTGTCTCTTTATTCTCTTGTTCTTTTTCTTGCGCCCTTAAAAGATTCCCTGTATCATCTCGCTCTTCGTTCTCTCCAACCTTCTCGGGCGTGTTTGATTCTTCCCTTTCAATCTCCATCGGTAACTCTGCCTCCATTTCATCTCTCAAGATATCCTCGAAGGCCAACATCTCATAATCTATGCCCTGATAGCTTAAACCTTCCACCTCCTCTAGAAATAAATACTCTCTTGCTTTCTTTTAGTTTCTGATCACCGTTTCTACCCTTCCATCCGCTATCACGAATTTGAGGCATTGGTGTAGAGTTGACGGAATGGCACCAAAGGCTTGGATTAGCAGGCGCCCTAGAGTGCAGTTGTATGTAGAGATTTGATCCACTACCTTAAATGTTAATTGTTTATGCATTCAGGTCTTCCCATCCGATCCTTCCAGCTGAGCCGACAAATCTACTTCCATGGTAGGTCTGGTTAGTGCATTGCCGAATTCCCTGATTTCATCGCCACAAGGCCTTACCTTATGTTGACTTTCTCCTCCCAGATTTTCGAATACGCTTTTAAAGATTATATTGCATATGCCCCGGTGTCAACCAAGCATCTATGTAACCTTACCCCAGATAACGTAGGTGAAATAATAAGGGGGTCTGAGTGTGGGATGTTTACCCCATGGAAATCTATCTCTTTAAAGATGATATCGGCCTCCACCACTCCTCTGGCTTCCGATGCCATTGACCAAACTTGAGGGATTTACTGACCCAATTCCCTTAGCTCGGCCTCTCTTCTTCTTTTGGAGGCAGTAGTGATGGCTTGTGATGTTCTGACGTAGAGAGGCTCCTCGGTGGGTCCATCATGTGTATCTCCCCGGGTCTGTTGTCCTTCTGACCTTGTGCTCCAATCCTATCGAATATTGGTAGTCTGTCAGAAGGCAGAGGGGGTAGAGGTATCACTCCTCCATTTCTTTCTCTGTTCGGGGACCTTTGTCTACCCGGAGTGGGAAGAAGATTAGCGTCTCTCCGATACACCCTCAGCCTCGGCGCCGGTAGCATTCCTCTTAGTCTCTCTTCTTTGAATAACTTCCACAATTTCGTGATCAGATCTCAGCACTGGTCTCTGTTATGGCCATGTGTCAAGTGATACATGCAATACTTCTGAGGGTTTGTGAGCTCCGAAGTCCGCAAGACAGGTCTCGGTGGCCGAAGGACCTGTTGATCTTTCACGTAGTAAAAGACCTCGGCCACATTCAAGTTGGTGACCGATTTCAGCTCTTCATACATTTGTTATACCTCGGTATCTTCTATGAAAGGTTTAAATGTCGAGGGTGCCTTGTATTCCTTTGCTCCTTCATTGTTTACTTTCTTCTTGTTTGGGTCCACCGAAGTGTTCTTGTCACTTGCCTTTTTTGTCATCTTTGAGATGTCCTCTGCTTGGATATGCTCGTTTGCCATGACTGTGAAAGCTGCATATGATGTTGGGGTTTTTAGTTGTATTGCTTTCCATAGGCTGGCCTCTGGATGAAGTGCTCATATCACTGTGATGAGGCAGGCTTCGTCCCCCCATCACTTCTCCCATGGTTCGTTGCTCATTGAACCTTTTCAAGAAATCCCTCAGGCCCTCTGTGGCTCCTTGTCAGATATTGGAAAGTTTATGTTCGGCTCCTTGGAGGCATCTAAGTAAGAATACTGCATCAGGAACGCCTCCATCAAATCGGCCCAACCCTTAATAGACGCTGCTGGAATCGCCCTGAACCACACATGAGCTTTATTCCCGAGCATCAAAGGGAACATTCAGCACAGTGTAATCTCGTTTGCACCTTGGGCTCTCATCCACATCAAATATTTTTCGATGAGGGAGTAATGATCATAATCGCAATTGAAAACCAAATTTGGTGGGAATTTGACCCCATGTCGCTTGGGAACGTTGCTGATCTTTACCGGGAAGGGTGATGGGGCCACTGTTTGTTGAAGAGCTCCTCATGTTCCTATCATTTTCTCTCCAACTTGGCCCAGCGTTAGTTGACCTCATCATTTACCAAGTTTTGTAGATCTCTGGTTGGAACATTTGCAAACACCTCATTCTCCGACCATCCTTCCGGGTGGTTATCTATTCTTCTTCTTCTTCGAGAAGAAGGTCTCCTACTCCTGTTCCTCGGTTGAACTATTCCATAGTGAAAAGACTTTCCCATGTGAGATCTTGACTCTCGTGTGAATAGTTGGCCGGTGACGGTATGACTCCTGATCTTGTGACCTCCCATTTCGGTTATACCCTCTTTGGTCATTCCTCCATTGTAAAGGAGATGGTGATGGATTTGGATGGCGTGGTCCTCTCTGTGAGTGGGATGGGGTTCTTCTAGGACCGTCTCTATCCAAAGGTACCTCCCTGGTTGGCGGTCGCCCCCTTCTCTGGTTTTGAGGGTAGTTTGGGGAATTTTTTTTCTCCACACATTTCCTAGATGGGGAATGCCCTACTTGTTGATATCTTCTAGATCGTGACCATCTTTGAGCCTCTCCTTCCCTGGATACATCTCTAGATGGGAGATTTCTAGCCTTCTAATTTCCTCCTTGCTTTTGTTGTCTCCGAGCCTCAATTTCCGGCCTTCAGAAATACTCGATGTGTCTTGCTTCCCTTGGAGTCTCGTTCATGCTTTCTTCCCTTTGGATATTCCTCTTCCTTATGAAATTTATGGTCTCCCTGACATCACCGCCCCTATTCATCATTTATCCGATAAGGCCATGATCACGCACCACGTTTCAAAGCTTCCGTCAATGGTGAAATCTTTGAAAGCCCTGCTTATATCTGGCACCCCACTTCTGATATACACCACTGTCAGATCAGGCCTGACCTTGTTTTGGTTTTTTATTTTGTCATGGAATTTGTTTTCGGAGGCGAATTGTTCGCAAAATAGCCAGATGGTGGCTACAAGAAGAAGCTAATAGGAAAATTTACAGATCTGCCACTCAATTCCCATATCATACCCTCCGGCGTCTCCACTACTCATGCTTCTCTTCAGGTATTTATTATTCTTTTTTACTGAATCTTTCCTAAAACCTCGATTGTCCATCGTATTCTATACTCCGTCTCACTTCATGATGATCGTAACGGATGAGTGTCGTGACTCATCGTGGTTGTCACCGGAATCCCATAAGCTAATTATTGGAATTGGTTAAGTAATAGAAGTGGGTCAAGCCCACCTTTAACCAATGTTCTTGTAATTTTCGTTTGTCAAAATTGAAAATAAATTACATATTCGAAAACTAAGTTTTGAGTAGATGAATTTAATGTATAAGTTTGCTCAAATCCAATTCCAGATGAATGAGTAATTAATAAATGAAGTTTGCAATTTAATTACAAGAAAAAAGAAGGAAAGTGGAGAGGAAAGGTTGAAGTGGGACGTTGTCCCACATAGGAAAATT
Source organism: Pogostemon cablin (assembly GCA_023678885.1). Lineage (NCBI taxonomy): Eukaryota > Viridiplantae > Streptophyta > Magnoliopsida > Lamiales > Lamiaceae > Pogostemon > Pogostemon cablin. Next base: position 25,684,690 of record CM042964.1, on the reverse strand, counting down.
ATGGAAAAATTGAACTCCTTATTACTACCTGTTGATGGTTGTTCCTAGCTAGTTAATTTTGGGATTAAAGGAGTTGATTAAGTTATGTAACTGAACTAGGAACGAACACAATCAAACACAAAGAGCGAACAAGTATGTGAGAGATAGGAAATCCGATCAAGAACTTTAACTGATTTTATTACTCTCCTTTAGAACAACACTAATGAAACTATTCCCATCACAAATGTAATGTCTAACGTGAGAATATGTATCCTACTTCTCTCTTGTGAGAAAAGTAGTTTATACTATCGACAAACCCTAATGCTTAACCCCGTCGCGCCACCTGGATGCAGACAAGCAGTCATAAATGGGGTTGGCCGGTACACCAACGACTTTGGCCTGGTCCCAGGCACCACCAGATGTCTTGCAGACTGCTGCTGATTCCCTCTTATCTTGTGCTTGCTTCCTATTGGTGGATGAAGAGGGATGTACCTGCCGTGTATTGTCCTCTAGTTGGGAGTGTTGTCCAACACATCATTTCTTACCTTTATTCTTGTCTTCTAGCCTGTTGACAACCACTCTTAATGTCGTGTCTGTAATCTACCCAACAGTCCTGATAATCTTTCTTGCCATCGGATGAATACACTTCCAAGGCTGCATACGTCGTCCGAAACTCTAAACACTCACTTCGATCTTGGCGCTGAAGTATCTTGTCGGGATGCCATGGTTGCCTACTCCTTGGATGGTCTTCCTACCTCTCGACTCTCTTTTGGTCTCATCCTCCACGGTTCTTCGGCCTTTGATAATGGGCTCGTTCCACGGGCTTCTTCTCGACTATTCTGGATTGTGCTTCTTGGGCCTGTCTTTGGGTCGTCATCAACCCCTAAATTACCATTTACTCCTGTCCTTAGGTCTCTTCATAGTTGGGCCCTTTGCTCGTAGTGGGCTAGCATGTTGGGCTTCCGGCCCACTTGACATGGGGGATATAATACTCATAACTCTACCTACACATATTATTGAATTGAATAAAATATGTGGACCACATGATGCAAGCAACCAAGCCACTAGCCTCACCCATGCTCGCACTCATTTTAGACTCGAACTAGAGTCCGATGGGTGAGACCTTGGTGCACGTGGGGTGCATCGGCCGAGTCGGGTTGGACTTGGTCCGTCGATCGGGTCATTTCATGCCGCACTGATCGAACTCGATCCGAATAAATTGGGTGGGGTTCGGTGGTCAGATCGGATCCCGATCAGTTCGGGCGGGTCTGATCCACGGGTCCAGTTGTGGTTCAAACCAAAGATGTGGAGGGTAAAATTTGAATTCATAAATTTAAATTCAAAATTAAAAAATGAAAGGGTGCAATCCTAGCCGTCAAATCTTGATCTTAATCAAGAGACGTGATCGGACAGTCCAGAATGATCTGAGGCATCTTTCAAAAGGGGCACCATGACTCTTCAACTCTTATAAATAGACCCCAAGTTTATTTGCAAAGATCATTCCAATCCTGCATACAAATTAAGCATATTACATTCTAGTTCATTAGTTCTATAATTATCCTACCCAAGTCCAAAATTTCTAAAATATTAGTTTGTTCACCGATAATTTTGGACTCGTTGTGCTACAATTCCAAAATTCAAAGTCAATCTTGGAGGCGATTGATGTAGTCCGTAAGCACCAGAAATACAGAGCAATTTTGTCTTAAGGAGAAAGAGTGTAACTGTTGACTCGACTTTACCAAAAGTAATTCATAAGCCGTTTTAAATATTACCTCATATAACCATCAATCTTAAGACGAAATTTTAGTATTTAAAGATGGCTATTAATGTACCTACTACTGTTACTACAACAATTATTCACGCCGAGAGACAGCCTAAGTTTGACTGTATGGAATTTAAACATAGGCAATAGAAAATGTTGTTCCACTTAACAACACTCAACCTCGCCCATTTTCTGACGGAATGAAGAAGATAAAGCTGATGAACAAAAAAAGATTACCGTTCATATCTTGAAATATAGTGACTTCATGTGTCGTAACTCCATTCTAAACTGGTTAGATGACTCATTTTATAATGTTTATACAGATTTTAAAACTTCTAAAGAACTATGGGAGTCACTTGAAAAGAAGTACAAAGCGGATGACACCGGAATGAAGAAATTCATAGTCGGACGATTCCTTGTGTACAAAATTGTGGACTTCAAGACTGTATTAGATCAAGTTAGAGAACTACAACTGGTCCCACATGGCATCCATGTCGAGGGTATGGAATTGAGTGAATCTTTTCAAGTAGCTACTTTAATTGAAAAGCTACCGCCTCCATGGAAATATTTTAAGAACTATCTCAAGCATAAAAGAATAGAAATGGGGCTTGAGGACTTGATCGTGAGACTAAGGATCGAAAAAGATAATCGAATGTCTGAAATCAAGTCTAGCAAACAGGCAAGAGTTAACTTTGTTGAATCCGAGACAAACAAAAAGAGAAAGTGAAATGATAAAAAGTAAAAGCCTACAAAGAAAATTAAAGGCAACTGCTACAACTGTGACAAGTTCGAATACATGGCAAAAAACTGTCGCCAACTAAAGAAAAAACAACAGCCGAGCTAACCTAGTGGAAGAGAAGTCAGTATCTGCCAACTTGTCCGAACTCCGAACTAAACCTAGCTGCTGTGGTTTTTGAAGAAAACCTTGTGGATAACTCACAAGAATGGTTTGTGGATAGTGGAGCTACAAGACACATCTGCTCGGACAAGGAAATGTTCTCTACCTATATCCCCATAAATGGTAGAAAATTATTTATGGGAAATTCTGCAACATTCGAAGTTGTTGGACTAAGCAGAATTGTGTTGAAGATGACATTGGGAAAAGAGCTCCAACTTGTGGATGTGCTACATATCCCTGACATTTGCAAGAACGTAGTGTCTGGATCATTGCTTAGCAAAGCCGAATTTTGACAAGTGCATGAGTCTGAGAAATATGTATTACTCCCTCCATCCCGTCCAAAGGGTATTTTTTACTTTTTGACACGTGGATTAAGGAGTATTATTATTTAAGGGGAAGCTGTGCTTTCGGTAAACCACATTCTTAATAAACTACCACACAAGAAAAAAGATAAAACTCCATATGAATTACGGAAATGAAGGAAACCATCATACGGTTACCTCAAAGTATGGGGGTGCCTACCAAAAGTTGAGGTACCTAAACTAAAACAAGTAAAGTTAGGAACCAAAATATTTGATTACATATTTATTGGCTATGCATACAATAGTAGTGCATATCGTTTCTTGGTTCACAAGTCGAAAGTTCCTGAAATGAATGAGGGAATTGCTATTGAATCTAGAAATGCAGTGTTCTTTGAGAACATATTTCCTAAGAAAGAAAAACAAGAAGTGAGCTCGCATAAAATAACTCATGACGCTATAGAAAAAGGTTCACCTCAAATGGAAGAAGAACCAAGGCGTAGTAAAAGAATCAAGAAGGAAAAGTCCTTTTGTAACACCCACATATAATAATAATAATAATAATAATAATAATAATAATAATAATAACAAAAACAACAACAATAACAACAACAATAACAACAACAACAACAATAATAACAACTATAACAACAACAATAACAACAACAACAATAAACAACAACAACAACAATAATAATAATAACAACAACAACAACAACAACAACAATAATAATAATAATAGATGTATGATAGTTTTGCAAGTTGTAGTGTTGGACAAGGATAAGTTTAAGAAGGTGACGTGTGTTGTGTGATCAAATTGGCCTCCAAATAATTATTATAATATTAATATGTGGATAATATTTTTTTTATTTATTTTTTTTACAATCTTGGCCTCCACATTTTATGTGTGTATATATATATACACATCAACACTGACTTATGTCATATATTCCTTTTTTATAATATATTTTTATCATATTATATACTAAAATGATCGTCTCGATGCGTAGATTTCATAATGTAAAACTGCCACGGCAATAGCTATTCATATTTTTAATATCATTATATGTTTTAATTTAATATTTTTATATTAAATATTAATTATAATTTTACCATTATTTTATGTATACAATCTTTATTTAATACCCGTTTTTAATCAAATTAGTGTCATTTGTATCCATATTTTTAATACTACGATGTATGATAATAGTCGAAAACTATGATCGTTAAATTATTATTTTTTATGTATTTCTATTTCATTTTAACTCATTTTATTTAATGATTAATTATTTATATTTTCTTAAGTTAATAATTATAGTTTATTTTAATTATATAATAATATTAGAAATTTAATTTAAGTGATATGAATTATTATTATAAGTAGAACTCAATTTAGTATACCCTTGCAGGCATGCCTGAGATCGAATAACAAGTTTAGTCCAGTCTACAACTTCCCTAAAGTTCAAGGTGGGGTAATTTTCACTCTTTACCGAGTGCTATATTTTATGTCATGATTGCTATATTAAGATGTGATATGTGTTACTTATATGTCATGTTATGTGTCATGTGTGCTTTAGTTCGATGACAAATATTTTCTTACTAACATCGTACGGGGTGACGACTCGGTGCACACAGACCAACTAACACAAGTTACTGGCTACGTTGGTTCAGTACTAAAATATATTTCAAAGTATGTTAACATCGTACTGGGGTGACGACCTATTGCACACAGACCAACTAACACAAGTTATCGGACGACGGTTCGGTCTAAAATATTTTTAATGAGTTATCGAACGACAATGTGAAAAAGTAATTTATTAAAATTGGCATGTGTTACATCTTATGAAATATTTAGTATACATATTTATTTTTAACTGTGCAATCATTTTTAGTTAACCCACTGAGTGTATTTCAGACACTCATCTCTTATTGATTTTCAAAATAAGGATTGGAAAATGAAGAGGTCCTGCAAATGTCCCAAGCCCTTAGAGGACTTTGTATTATGACTTATAGTTTACTATTTTGTTAGAACTTTATTTCAGATATATCATCTAAATGCACTTGTTTTGAATATTCCCCTCTACTCGGGAGAGTAGACGTTATTATGTAAAATAATATTTATGCCACTCTTACTTTACTATATTGTCGCTTTGGGATTTTTATATTACTTCCGCTGTGCATACTCGACCTCTTTTTTTTTAGAATTGACATATTTAGAATTTTACATCTAGTAGTGTCTAACCCTTAGCGAAATACCGGGGCGTTACACCTTTGGTCCTGATTTTATAAGTTACATGCTAGAAAATGAACTTAGGACAATACAAGAAGCATTGTCTAGTCCAGATGCTCATCTCTGGAAAGATGCTATCAACAGTGAAATTGAATCCATTATGCAAAATCATACTTGGGAGGTGGTCGATCTCCCACCGGGCAACAAACCTTTTGGCTGTAAATGGATCCTAAAGAAGAAATACAAGGCTGATGGTTCAATTGACAAATACAAGGCTCGTTTTGTAGATAAAGAGTTCAAACAAAAGGAAGGATATGATTTCTTCGATACATATTCACCTGTAATAAGAATATCATCCATTAGAGTTCTCATCGCAATTGCAGCTTTGCATAATCTTTGTATACACCAAATGGATGTAAAAATAGCTTTCGTAAATTGTGAATTAGAAGAGGAGATATACATGGAACAACTTGAATGGTTTGTTTCCCGTGGCCAAGAAAAGAAAGTGTGCAAGTTAATAAAATCCTTATACTGATTAAAACAAACACCTAAACAATGGCATCAAAACTTTAATCAAACTATGCTATCAAATGGATTCAAAATCAATGAATGTGATAAATTTGTCTACATAAAAGACACGTCTAAGCACGCCTAAATAAATTTTTAATCAATTTAATGACATTTTGAATATTTTAATATTTTTATATAATAAAAAAGTATTATTTAATTTTATGTGTATTTTAGATGAGAATATAAATTTTAATACTAAAATAATTTTATGTTTTATTGGATATTTTTTTAAGGGGTGTGAATGTTACTATAAGACGAATAAATGATGAAAATATAAAGGGTTTTATAAGGTGGAGGATTATAATCATAATTCTCAATGTCAATAATTTAATATTCCCTCCGTCCGCTCAAAAGGGGGTCTTTTTTCAATTTTGGTCGTCTGCTCCAAAGAGGGTCATTTCCTTTTTTACACAGATGGGACCCACACACACTCACTAATACATCTAAAATATGGGGTCCACACTCCCACTAATACACTATACACTACACATTAAATAATAATACTTCTTAATCGACGTACACAAAAGTAAAAGACCATCTTTCGGGCGGGCGGAGGGAGTATTACTTACTCTATTTATAATTATAAAATTTAATCAGGGCTCATGGATTGTTTGTTGGCAAAAACTTGTATGCTCCTGGGCACCGTGAGCCCAAATACCCTTTAATTTTAACTGGTATATTTTTTAGTATAAGAATACGTACCCTTTATTTTTTAAAAAAGTAAAAAAAATTAATAAAAGTGTATACAATTTAGAACAAAATAGTTTACCCTAATTAATTAAAGTGTATACTCTTTACAATAAAATGTTATACATTAGATATCTTGTGCATTTTGGAATACAAAAGACTAACTCTTGTTTGTTTAAGCTAGCCAGACCACGATCTAATTAATTCAAGTTAAAATAATTTGAAATTAAATAGGTCACTAATACAAATCTAACTATATTGATTATTTTTTAAGATAATAAACGAATGGACCGATTGGTTAGGTACGGACCATTTTAATAGGCAAAAGCTCCTGCGCCCCTGGGGACACGGAGTATCCCTTCGTGTCCCCAGCTTGTTCACAATTTTGCATGTGTCTCCAAGTGTAGGGAATCTGTTGTAGATAAGCATGTGACCAAGTCTATTATCGAACCCAAAGTATAATTCTAAACTTACAATTTAATCTATTTATGAAAACTCTAACCTAAGACAAATCTGGGTTTATAAGTGAATTTAATTAAACCTAAGAAAGCAGAAAATAAGTACTTAAAATAATAAATAGCAAATAAAAATAAGGATGAAAGTGTTCAAGAGAGAAGATAGATAGCACTAGGAAATCCAGTTAAATTGGTCAAATCAAATCACTAGATAATCAGCTAGAATCCCTGCAGTTCTTATGGAAACAATCACTTAATTATGTTAAACCCCTTTTCTTAAGTAAACTTAACACATAAATCTGGTTCAAACCCTCAGATGCAGAAGAATAATTCTTACTCCCTTTCTAGGTACTTCATGCAAAATCCATTAGAGGCTAGAACACCAGACTTCCCTTTATAGGTACTTAAGAATTAATCTTCAATTCCCACCCAATAATCTAAGAAACCAAATCCTCTAGAATGGTAATTAATAGATATATTAAGTTCCCTATATTAATTATTCTAATGGATAAAGGTTATATGTTTAGATCCCATTTACCATAACAGATTTACAAATATAATTCTTATATAACACAATCAATAAGCATAAGCATGCAAAAGGACAGATCATATAAGACAAAAATATAAGTCTCAAATCAAAGCATTAATAAAGGAATAAGTATACTGCAGGTATCCAACCTTAAGTCTAGATCATCAATTCAAAACAACTTAGCCTTCAGAACCTAGTACTATCCAATAAGTACTAGCCAATGGTGTTACAGGCAACATAAATGGTTAGGTATGAAAGCATAGTCATAGGTCTATAATTCAAAAGTTTAAAAGAAAGAATAAGAAAAACTCTAGATGTGGCGTGATTCTCCGTTCTTTTTTTCGTGATTCTGAATCTTCTTGTTCTCCTTCTCAAGTAAGCAACACTGATGAACTCTCCAGGATGGGTGGATGGGATGATGCACTGAAAGGGTATGGAAAAGTATGTAGGGTTGTGGAGAGTTATGGAGAGTTAGGATTTGGAACACCCCAAGGGGTCCTTTTATAGTTGAGGGCTGCTAAAATTCGGATTCCACCTCAAAATAGGGCTTTTTCACGTCAAAAACCACAAACGGGCCGAAAAAACGCGATCTAAGCTTGCTGGGCAGTGGCACGGGTCATGCCAGCCATGGCACGGGTCGTGCCGACTATGGCACGGGTCGTTCCGCCCACTAGTGTCGCTCGGCCTCATGGGTCGTGCCACCCATCGGCAGTTTGCGCCACCTCACGGCTTTGCTCATAACTTCTTCATTCGATCTCCGATTGAGGTGATTTTCGCCCTCACGCAATCTTATCTTCCTTAGCTTTCCAATAATATAAAGAACTTATGAAAATTCTCCCATTTGCGTGTGGCACAAGTCGTGCAAAGTGGCACTGGTCATGCTAGTCGGAACAGCTTGCGCATCTTCACCGTTTTGATCATAAATCCCTCATCTGACCTCCAATTGAGGTGTTTCTTGAGCCAAAATGACCTTCTCTTCAGTGATTTTCTAACCATATATTACATGATCAGTTTGGACTTCCACAAAGATATAAAAAAATTATGCAAAAAGGACATGTGTTTTTTAGCATTCTTTCACAATTTCACTCTTCTTTCAAACTTTGCACTTTTAATCCATTTTCCACCTAAAAATATGAAATAACACTTCAAATGCACCAATATCTTAAATATATGAAAATTAACCATTTAGTGCTAAAATACGAACATAATTTCCACAAAACGATGCTAAATCGGACCCTAAAACATGCAGATTTTCACACTAAACATCCCCATGTGAACACATGATCTCTCCCTCTCTATTCTATTTAAACCTATGTATTGCTAGAGGTTTAAATTGTAAAGGGGCACGAAAATTACAAAGGCGCACAGAATGTGCTCCGTGCGCCCGGGTGCACAGGAGCCTCACTCATTTTAATATCTATGCTTACATCAATTAATACTTTAAATATATATATATATATATATATATATATATATATATATATTCTCTCTCTTACAAACAAACACAATTTATTAATATTTAAATAATTTTTTAAGGATAAAACTGTCTCATGTGAGATATCACTTTTTATTATTATAAAAATTATTACTTTTTATTCGCCTTACGTAAAATCTCTTTGAGATGGTGTCACATATGTCATTATTTTTTAAATTATATAAAAACAGTTTTCAAAAAACCCATACAAATTTCGAACAAACTTGTCTATATTAAAACCCTATAGAGCACATGAAATTCAAACTAATGAGCATCGATTCAAAACCAAACCGAACCGAATCGAATTGACAAAACCAAACATCGAAAATTTTAAAAATATCAAGCCGAACCGAAACCGAACAAAATTCAAAGATGAGCAAAACCGAACCGAAAATCTTTGGTTCAGTTTATAACCGATAAAAATCCATAAGAATACAAATAATTTAGAATGAAGATAACCCAAAATTAATCCAACTTTTTCCATTCTCATTTTGTGAAATCCAATACACCCCATTGATTTTCACTTCAATTGATAATTTCAACATACCTCCATTATTTACTTCCTCTAAAACACACATTAAATTAGACATCACAATTTGTTAAAATTCAAGACCCAATTTGCAGAAACAAGAATTGCACTAAGAAATCACAATCCAAAAACAAGACCCAATTTGTTAAAATTGCAATTAAACTAAAACATCCCAATTTGCAGCAAGAATTGCAATAAGAAATCTTAATTGCACTCAGAGATGGAGTTTTGAACTAATGCTCTCTCACATCGGCTTTGTCCAAAACCAAACATCAATAGTCAACTCCTTAGCCATGGCTTCTAGGAGTCTTCTGGCGTCATTCATCAAATCCTCCACCGCCGTGCGACGCCCTAGATCCCCATTCTCCTCCGTCCCCAAGCCTACACGCCCCTCTCCCACCGGGCGCCGACAACTTCCTTCATCGCTTCACCAAACAATAGGCGGCATCAGCGGCCGTTGTTGCTCCTCCCCCATCAAAATCCCTGGTCCCTGGTGAGTGGTGATGATGGCGAGAGGTGATGGAGCCAGACACGATGAAAAGGGCAAAAGTAATTCTGGATTGATTGGTGAGTGGTGATGGGCTAGGGATTGTGTTTATACAAATGCAAGCCCATTATTAATAGTATAGTGTAATGGCCCATTATTAATAGTAGTGTAACTGTGTAAAGGTCTATTATTATACTTGTGTAATAAAATCGGTTATTTCGATTAACCGATATTTTTTTTCAAAACCGAACCAAAACCGAATAATCGATTTTTTTTAAATTAAAACCGAAACTGAAACCGTAAAGCCGAAAAACCGATTTTTCTGCTCGATTTTTCGGTTTTAGCTTATTTTTGCACCCCTACTAATAAACAATAACAATAATGCGGAGATAACGAGAATTCACGTTTTTAAGGATGCTCTAATGGAGTTTATTTATATATTGATAAACACTAGTACGTAATTCGCGTGCTACGCGGGATATTTAGTTGTTATTAATAAATAAATAAATAAATACTTATTTATTAAAAAAATTTCTGGTTTAAAATTATGTTTATGTAAGTAATATAATGTATTTAAAATATAATGTTAATTCATATGAAATAATTTTCTTTCACATTAATTCATGTATGAAATGAATTTCTTAAATAGATGCAACATAAGTCAATGATACACATGGTACACTTTGGAAAAGAATTTATCACCACAAAACAGTTAAGAAATACAATAAATAACTTATGTTTATTTTTATTTTTTTATCATATCGAAAAATTAGAAAATTCGCTTGGCTAATTTTATTTAAAGGTATGAATAATTTCCTAAATATGAATTGTTCCAAGAATATGAGATTAATCATCTAAAGTCAAATTCCAAATATAGTTAAAATTTATATAAGATTCAAAACACAAATATATAATAATCCAAAATCTGTATTTAGTTTTATAGTCTAAAGCAAAAGAGCATATAAATATAAGAAACACTGATAAAGAGAATTGCATAAGTGGAATGTTTCTCTTTTTAAGTTAGATATTTATATTGTATATATCATTGCTATTGAAATTAAAAATGTGAAGGACCATCACATGTTATCTTCTCCAAAAGCATTCATTTCCATCTTCTCTAGATGCATGGACCCATCTTTTCTATTACCTGATGCAGAGTCAAAAATAAATTGTTAACACGCTGTCAAGGACTTTATAAGTACATTTTATACGTTAAAACCTAAAAGTGTGGGGAAAGTTCCAAAATTGAAATAAGACAGTCTACATTCATTTCAAATAAGTAAAAGCTCAAAGATTAAACGATTCACTCACCTTGTTAAGTTTATAGCTAATGTAATCAGATGACGGAACAGCTTCTCCAATACAATAATTTTCTGATACATTTTTTACAAAATTTAAAAAGTGAGAATTATGGAGAAGAGCAGAACTCTCTATGTGGTAAGCAATGTTATGTCAATAAAGAATACATTTCATGCAGAACTTTTCCAAAACATATCAAGTTAAAATGAAGTGCTTGTTAAAATTTTGAGATACATAAGCAATCCTAAGGATAAACACCCTAATGGGAGTAATATTGTTCTGTTAACTATAAATGCAATCCAGAAAGACACTATGTAAACTATTTGAGTATAACACATTAAAGTTGCATCTATAGAAACAATTATTTTAGATCACCTTCAACTTGGTCTTGAATTGAGGACTCAAATGCACTGGAAGGAAGTGGATCAAATTTGACACAATTGAGGATCACAGTTACATCAGCATTCTTAAATTGTTTTCATTAAGTGACGGCATAAGTAGGGCCTTCATTTTGGTGATTTGACATATTTCGCAAAGAATAACTACTTCCTGAATGAAGCATCAACTATAAGATCATAGTTTTCAGCATAGTGACTGTCATACTCAAGTGTGAGTTAAAAAATTGAAAGCCTCAGACATGAATAAACTTAAGATTAACATTTTTGTAATGAGATTATTACATTTATCAGCAACCAATACCTTCTTAATGGCCCAAACCACCTGTATTGACATCACTGCCATCGGACGAAATATGCAAGTACCTATTCTTTGGATGATGCACTGCCTGCATCTCATGCGCACACATCAACAAAATAAACTTCACTCATGCATATAGAATTCTCTTGCTGAGGCTGGGATTATTTCTGATCCAAAATCATTTGCAGTTGGAAAACGCTGTCTCAAAAGGAACAAACAATACTCAACAAAACATGAAATAAATTTGTACTAATGTTTTTTGGAAACTTGATACTGCACTCTGCTATTGATATGATCAGAGGATAAGCTTAAAAGATTCAAAAGTATCTTTCTTAAAGACGTATACTCCCATTGAAGCAATATATGATTTCTTCTTTGCCACTTCTCATGAAAGTCCCAAAATAGTTATCTACTTTCTAAGATTCGTACTCAGTCAATTGCATCCCTTTAGATATAATTTACTACTGCTCTTAAAAAGTATTTATGTTTACACAATTACCATTGCCTATTGAATGATGGAAAAATACAACATTTCAGCATGAAAGAAAAGATAACCTCCAATGGTTACATTATCCTCACCCTGAAAAATGTTTCCAATCGTAGCAGCAATGGATTCCCACACAACTATCAGCAAAGAGAGTATGACATAGATCCCACTACACAACTTAAAAAGAAAAAAGAAATAACATGAAATGTTTAATTGGTGTAAGCCATCAACGTCAAAGTTAGAGAGAAATTCGAGACTAAGAAAGATTACGTACCTTCTGAAAATGTAACACGGGTAAACTTCAAAGCGCTCTGGAGTGATCTGAGTACAAAAAAAAGTAAATTTGCTACAACTACTTAGAGTTAATTTAAATACTCACTATATTAAGAGAGAAAATAAAGTAGAGAGAGAAAAAGGCTCAACTAACCTGAAATAAGAATTAGATGAGAATGACAAACAAAAGAATTCAGTCATGTGTGATCATCGCAAATGGAAACCAAGAACAATAAATAACAAATTCAGAATTAAAAGATGTTACAGGGTTGAAATAGATCCGTAGTGGTTAACTGATCAAAAGTTCACAACAGCATCCACCACAGGAGAAATTTCATTATAAATTAGTTATCTCTTTAAAAAAAAAAACGCCAAACATCCTAATCCAAAAACATTATACTGTACAATTACATACCTATTATCATATGTCTTGAATTCATAAAATTAGGGGGAACTTGTAGAAAACATATAAAGTTATCGCCGCACATGAAAAATTGGAAGAAGTGACAACGGCTTGCTGTTCCTCTAAGACCATTGCAGGTGAAGATGCGACTCCCTTGCCGCTGTTCATCTGGCGACTTCGATTAAATAAAATACTTTCTTCGATTTTCATCACTTTTTGACAGAAACTTGCTTTCACCACTGTTGGATTGCTATCAACACGAATGGTAGCTCTGTGATTAAGCACGGACCAAAACAGAGAGATTTAGCTAATTTGAGAGAAAGGCGGAGAGGAAGCCGCCCAAAAAAAAAAGAAAAGAAAAAAAATTAGGACAATAGATTAACTGTACCTTATTAAGAGATTAGAGATTATATGAATGATCAAGAATGAGATCAGAAAGGCACACAGAGAGATTGAAGAGGCGCTTCGACCTGGGAATGGACATATCAATTCAGAAAGAGTGAAGTCTCTCCAAAGAAAACTAGAGCCTTTGAGAAGCAAAGAAGAAATTCACTGGCAGCAAAGGTCTCGAGTGTCCTGGTTAAGATCGGGAGATCGGAATACTCAGTTTTTCCACAAACAAGCTTCAGCACGTAAGAAGAAGAACACTATAACGGGGCTTACTAGTTCACATGGTGATTGGTGTACATCTGAGACGGGGATGGCTGAGATTGTAGTGCAATACTTCAATGAACTATTCCAATCTTCTTCTCCAAGCCAAGACAAGATTCAACAAGTGACTAACATGGTTGAGAAGTGCATCTCAAGTGATATGAACAAAGTTATTACTGAGCCATATTCAAGTGAAGAGGTGCGAAGAGCTCTTTTTGATTTAAATCCTTGAAAGGCCCCAGGTCCCGATGGGTTCTCAGCACTAATCTTTCAAAAATTATGGCACATAATAGGAGAAGCAGCAACTGATGAAATTTTCAACTTTCTCAACCATGATGGAGAATTGGGAGATTGGAACAATACTCTAGTCACCTTGATTCCTAAAGTTGATAATCCAAAGATGATTAAAGAATTTCGGCCCATAAGCCTCTGTAATGTTCGTTACAAAATCGTCTCCTCTGTAATGTTCGTTACAAAATCGTCTCCAGGGCAATAACCAATAGACTTCGACCTATCCTAGGGCCTATAATTGATCAAGTCCAAAGTGCCTTCGTACCAGGGAGGAATATCTCGGACAACATCCTGGTGGGGTTTGAGTGTATGCATTGGCTCCGAAACAATACAAAAACAAAATCAGGTTATGCTGCCCTAAAGCTTGATATGAGTAAAGCATATGATAGAGTTGAGTGGGATTTTCTTACAAGGATGATGAGTAGTCTGGGCTTTTAGGAATCAACCATCTTGCTAATAAATTGTTGTGTATCATCAGTGACTTATTCCTTCACAATCAATGGAGCAGTGGTTGGGAACACAATCCCCAAGCGTGGGATTCGTCAAGGAGATCCTCTATCTCCATTCATTTTTACGTTGTGTTCTCAGGGCCTATCCTTGTTACTATATGCAGTTGTGAAGCAAAAATTGTTCAACAAAGGTATTCGAGTGGCAAACAATGGCCCAATCATTTCTCACCTATATTTTGCAGATGACAGTATCTTATTTTTCAGAGCTTGTGGAGCAGATTGAGCAAAAGTAAAAAACTGTCTGAACCTCTACGAAGCAGCCTCGGGGCAATGTATAAACTTTGAAAAATCTGCCCTTACCTTTAGCTCAGCCACCTCAGACAAGGATATTGAGATTATCAAGCAAATTTTCTCCATCAAAGTGGTAAGCGGTCATGAACTATATCTGGGTCTTCCTACTTTCTCTCTTAGAAACAAAAAGATTTAATTTGGGTACTTGAGGGAGAAAGTCTTGAAGCGTATAGAGTGTTGGAATTTCAAACTCTTCTCTAAAGGAGGAAAAGAAGTTCTTATCAAAGCGGTCTTACAAGTCATCCCTACTTATGCAATGTCTTGTTTTCGTATACCAACGTCAATATGCTACTCTATTGAACAAGCATGTGCCCGGTTTTGGTGGGGATCAAAAGGTGATAAAAATCAGATGCATTGTCTGTCCTGGAAAGAATTATGCAATCCAAAAGCTAAAGGATGAATGGGTTTCCGAAGTTTAGTAGAATTCAACAAGGCCCTTCTAGCGAAACAAATATGGCGAATGATTCATGATCCCAACTCTATTACTTCTCGTTTCTTCAAAGCTAGGTACTTTCGACAAAGCGACATCATGGAAGCCAGTCTTGGTTCAAATCCATCGTACATTTGGAGATCGATTATGTGGGCTCGAGATACTATTGAGAAGGGGCTAATGTGGCGAGTTGGAGATGGAAAATTAATTCGTTCATATAGAGAAGCATGGGTGCCAAGTTTACATTTTGGGAAAATTTCTTCACGGCTAGCAGTTTCTGAATATTCCATGGTCAGCTCATTTATCCTTCCAGGACGTATTTGGAATGAATCACTTCTTCGAAAATCTTTTTTGTCGTTTGAAGTGGACGCCATTCTCCAGATTCCTCTGAGCCAACAATGCAATCCTGATCAACGTTTTTGGCATTTTGATGAAAAGGGACTTTACTCTGTTAAGTCTGCATACAACCTATCTATGGGATTTGATGAGCCAACTGGAATTTCAAGCTCAAATAACAACGAATCTTGGTGGGCCTTTCTTTGGAATCTCTCAATTCCTCCCAAAGTAAGAGTTTTCTTCTGGCAAGCATGTAGAAACTTCATTACAGTCCCTTCTAACCTTGCTCGCTATCATATTCCAGTTTCTGAGCATTGTGATCTCTGTGGGAATTCACTAGCAACTTCTAATATTTTGTCAAGTGCTTAGGAAATTCTGGAAAAATTCTGGTATGTGGAGCTATCTGAAGAATTTTAAAGGTTGTAATTTTCTCGAATGTGGAGAAGTTATTCGAAAATGTCTATCAACTCTTCAAACTGAAATTTTTGCGGTAGCTTGTTGGGCAATTTGGAAGAACCTTTGTGAAGCTCGTCATAATCCTGGAGTTTCGTTTTTAGTGCCTTCTTTTGAATGGGTGTTGATAATCCTTGAAGATTTTAAAGCTGCAAATAAAATATTTGCCTCTCCCTCTCATTTGAAATCAATAGAAAAGTGGATCAAGCCTAATATTGGAGACCTTAGACTTGATGTTGATACCGCTTTCAATTGAAACAATGGATGTTATGGAGTGGGCTTTGTTATCTGAGATCACAATGGTTCAATAATTGCAGCAGCATCTATTCCTATTAAAGAACCTCTTTCAGTGTTGATGGGAGAATTAAATGCTATCTGTGCTAGACTCCAATTTTGTGTAGATTGTGGTTACGAGCGAATTCATATCTACTCTGATTCTTTGTTGGATGTACAAGCAGTTACAGCGCAACAATTTCATTTTGATAATACGAAGACTCTTGTGGATGAGGTGCGATTATTGATGGAGCACCATAACTTCCTCAATATTTCTCATATTAGTCGCACCGCTAACAAAGTGGCAGATTTATTAGCTAAATTTTTCTTTTTATCGCCTAGCCCACGTGTTTGGGTTGAGAGTGATTTTTCTGATTAGGTAGAATTAACAATTCAAGTGGACAGAGATTGAATGTATAATTCTTTTTCTCATAAAAAAAACAAACATTTTGCACCGATTAGGGTTTATCTAAGAAGAGTGGAGTAACATAAATCAACCCCAAAACACTAACACTAATAATAGAGGAGATAATAGCCAGAATTTGATTAAACTTCTGATCAATAACTAAAAACAAATAACTTTTCTATTTTTCATCCGAGAGGAGAGCTTGAAAGGTTTTGTAAAAGGTGGCCGATTGAATGAGGAGTAATTAAGGGTGAATTAGGGAGGAATAAGAGGAGTATTCTATCATTAATGCGTTTGAATTGCTATTAAGTGCACCAAGAATGCTATTAAGTGCACCAAGAATTAATCTAATCTAATATAAAAATATAAAAAGAATACAAAATTTTCAAATTATGAGAATTTTACACATCAACCCAAAATTGCTCTCAAGCTGACACCCTAAGCAAGGAGAAACTCTAGTAAGATAAAGATTCCTGTGGTACATCCCAATAAAATACAAATCATCAATGCATATTTAATTGGATCCCGCCCCAATGCACATTTAACTGATTTAAGGGAAACTGGTCACACAGTTCATTATCATCATTAATATTAAATACAAATATCTTTGGGCAAAGTCTATAACATGGGAATATTTCTTTGATTACAGTCAAACCATTCATAATCCTATATTTGATTACATGAGCTTTGCCCCAGGGTATAGCTCAAGTGGCAGAGAAGAAGGTGGAAAGACCTTCCAATTGAGCTTGATTGCTGCAGGGTGGGAGTTCGAATTCTGCTTTTGGCATGAATTTGGCCTCTTGCAAGCACAAGTTTAACAGTGAGCTCTCTCTATAAGTCACTTACCTCCTCCACCAATTCCAGGATAGGGGCGATGGGGCCCCTAAAGGTGGGTATACCATAAAATCATTTCAGCATATACTTTGTTTTTCCTATCTCTTAATTTCAAAGCAAATCTTACAATTTATTTTTTCTGTCGGTTGAGGTAGGCTTCAATCATTGCATAAAATACGTATTTATTGATATATAAACACATTATCTATATTTATAGATTTATAAAGTGACTTCTATGTGTTAACCCATTAGACTCATTTTGCTTTGCCTTTCACATGGGATGTAATATTACATTTTAATACTTACATCTTTAAGGAGCGATACGTGCACAATACGAAAATTTCAATATTTTCTACTCTCTTTATTCAATACAATTTTTACACCTCTTTGTATTCCTTTCGTTCGGCTCAAATAGCACCATTTTATTATATTGGGCGTTCCGTCCAAATTGCACAATTTTTCTCTTTTAGTAAAAATGATCCACCAATGCCCCCACCACTACCCATCACATACACCTACCCACTTTACATAAAATAATAATACTATTTAATATAGGTGCAAAAAGCAAATGGTGCTGTTTGCCCAAAAAGAAGAGAGTAAATTACGAAGGATATGTAAATGCTTTATTGGGACGGAAGAAATATTAATTTTTATATTTTCTTTTTAAAATATAAATTTTATCTTTAACTTACATTCAACAATTCACAACGACGGGTGATTGAAAGAATATGCATACGTGAGTTGTATCCAGGGGCGGAATTATTCGATATATTGTTGAAGAAAATTTTTTTTTGTTTTTTTATGATGATTTTTTTAAGGCAATTTGATATTTATAAATAATAAATAAAATATAAAATATATTATGTGTAATAAACATGAATTATAATTTGAAATTAAATAATATAAAGAAAATATCATAAAATAAAATAATAATACTAAAAATTAATAAAGCAAAACTAAAGTCCAATAGAAAAAAAGCTCAAAATTACCCTAGATAAGCCCAGTGGGCCTATGCAAATAAAATAATAGAAAAAATAGAAATACACAGTAAAAGGTAAGAAATTGTGTGAATTGGGTATCGAAATGCGGTGTAGCATATGAATCTTGACCGCCAACCAGTAAACCATGACCAACTTTAGTTATTAATTCTCATATATGTGTTAACTATATTTTAATTTGGGGGGGGTACAGCTGGATCCTCCCCTGTTGTAGCAGTCACCCAATAACAAAACACCTAGAATAGAAACATATGACGCGAAGGTGTAACCGTACCCAATTCCAAGAACATGATGCTAGAATAGAGTCTTCTTTACCAAATTACAATGCATCATTCACTACCATTTATGGGTCTTCTTTACCAAATTACAATGCATCATTCACTACCATTTATGGTACCCCACCATTAGGGGCTTTCACCGCCCCTGTTCTGGGGATTGGTGAATGAGGTAAATCGCAGGGTGTGCCTCAAATGGCTTATAGAGAAGACTCACTATTTAATTTGTTATTACAGTGGCCAAATTCATGCCAAAGGCAGGATTCGAACCCCCACTCTACAGCTACCAAGCTCAGTTGGAAGGTCTTTCCACCTCCATTCTACCACTAGAGCTATGCCCTGCATTCACTACCATTTATAAATAGACATTTCGTTCTCTTTAGAGAACCAATTCATACATTATAACCGCCACAATCACACAAAATGAAGATGAGAAAAGCGTGGTTGCTCTTCCTTTTCATTTCTAGTATATCTGTGCTACCATCCATTGCTACAATTCACAAGGAGTATGAATTGTCGGAATCCGCCGTGGAGTTTGATATGGGAGGGCTGAGTAGACACAGCTTCCCCAAGAATTTTGTGTTCGGCACGGCAGCGTCCGCCTATCAAGTGGAAGGCATGGCCCACGGCGATGGAAGAGGACCCAGCATTTGGGATACCTTCATTACAGCACCTGGTATGATCTACTCTTCATTTCAACACTCAATTCTTTCCAAAATTTTCATATATTAATTCAACAAAAACATCTTCCTCTATCACAATGACGAGTTAAGGAGAACTAACAAAATTATGCTATCTAGTATCCCTGCCTCATTCTACCTCATGGAGAGAGTAAAATATAATTTCTTTATGATTTACGCGTATTTTGAAAATTATAAAAGTAGTATTCTGGCTGATTATTCTCTAATGGGAGGAAATTCACCACAATGGAATGAGCTCTCCAAGAAATTCATACTAATAATATAGTAGTATGAAATTTATTAAAAGACGTGAAATTATTGCTAACACTACAATAATTCTGAACTTGGACACAGGGCGTGAACCAAATAATGCCTCTGGGGAAGTGTCAGTGGACCAGTATCACAAATACAAAGTGAGTTTTCTGCTTACCTCTTTTTTTCTTTTTCTTTTTTTAAATCGTTACGAATTACTCCCTCCTTCCCAGTTACGATACTTAGAGAGTTTAAGAAAAAATTGCTTTTAATTAGAGAGATAATTTAGTATTTTTAGGTAATAAATAAATTATAAGTTATATTTTATAAATTGTAAAGGGATGACAATTTTGAAATTAAGGAAGTGTTTGGTATGTTACATGGAATGGGAATAAAAGTATTGAGGGATGAGAATGGGTAGAACTAGTGGTGTTTGGTTAATATTTGGGGGGGTTTGAACTTGTTTATAAGACGGACAAAAATAGAAAGTATGAATTTGTTTATAAGATGGTAGAAGTAGTCCCTTTCCCCCACCTTTACAATTACTATATATATATTTTTTATATTAAGAAGTAATATTGTTTTATGTGTTGTAGTTAAATGTATTGGTAGTGAGTATTGGACTATACGTGAGACCCTTTTACTAAAAATGAAAAATGAGGATATTTAAATAAGACATCCAATATAGTAAAATAGTTTACTAAAATTGAAAAATAAAGATATTTGAATGGAACACCCTATATAGCAAAATATGAACTTTTGGTGGGATTGAGGGAATACATACAAATATTTGCAATAATATTAATGAAAGTTAATTTTAACTTAATTAGATATTTTAATTTTTATGATAATAAATAAGTAATAAAATATATTATGTGTATTAAAAAGGTAATGATAATTTTAAAATTAAAGTGTATTACTAGAAAATATATTAGTTAAGTAGTCTTTTATTTATTTATTTTTTTATGAAAATGTGGAGTTGAAGTTAAAATGGAGGATGGAGTAAAAATTGAATAATTTATATTTAAAAATAAGGACAAAATAGATAATAAATTATAAGAAAAAATTATAAATATCCCCCTATAATTAAAACTAAATTTTATAAAAATTATAATTGTATTATGAAATTATCATTTGTCTTGTATAATTGTCTTAAAATTTGAAATCTAACAAGAGTGCACCTGCACTAGATCACCTTAATTTGAATGTGCATTATTCACTTCTTCAATTCAAATTTCATGATAAGAGCGCCACTTTAACAAATTAGCATAACGTTAAAAATTTGTTAATACATTAAGGGGCGCTTGGTTAGAGGTATTAGGGTAGGGTAATGAGAATGAGAGGGTATTGACTCCCATTCCTTAGCTTGGTTAGCTTCATTAGGGGTAATGAGAATTCAAATCCCCCAATCATTCCCCTGGATTCAATGTATACCCCTACCCTTTCAATTGCTTTCATTCTCATTACCATTACCCTCATCAATGATTCTCATTATCATTGTCATTCCGAAATTTGAACCAAGCGGCTCCTAAGAATTTAATGCTTAAATTTTTATGTAGTTATATAAAATAAATATTCTAAAGAATTGAACAAATAAATCTCACTTGCCTTCTTAATCGAATTAATTAGAGGAAACAATTGCCGTTAATATAAAGCATAATATAATTAAATTTTGTGAAAATATTAAGCATAATATAATATAATTAAATTTTGTGTAGAGTGTGTATCAGGACTAACCAAATACTTGTGTAAATTGGGTTCACAGTGTAAGGTCCTCCTCCCAATTCTTTATACCCTATATTTTGATAGGGTTTAAATTGAAAATGAATCATGGAATTTACACAGTGAATTCGGTTCATAGAAACAGTTAATTCGATTCATATAAAACTAACTCTATATACTATGACTCTATGAGTAACCATCCATCCTAATTTTTTTTTTCAAATCGTCGAATGAAAGACAATTACTCCCTCCGACCTCTTGATAAGTGTCTATTTTGCCATTTTGATCCGTCTCAATATAAAGTGTCTATTTCCTTTTTGGTTGATGTGACATACACAATTATATTATTATGCTCAACCCACTACATATATGGTCATCACTCAACACTAATACAACTACTCAGTACACATTAAAATATTATTTCTCTTACCTTGTTACATTTTAAAATATTATACTTCTTAATGCACGTGCAAAAAGCAAACTGATACTTATAATTAAAGGGCAAATTACTATTTTATGAGTGAAAATTCCAATTTGTAATACTATTGGAGTTTTTTTAATAGTTATTGTATAAATAATAATTATTAAATCTTGCACATAATAATTTAAATAATTATCATAATCACATTAATTAATTTAAAATGAAATATTGCATGAAATATAGAATTAGAGATTAATTAAAGGGCAAATATGCTGTGAGACGGATAAAATGTAATAATATGATTGATGAAAAATAATACTCAATTATAGTATAAATAAAATGTGATAATATTTTATAGTAAAAGTGATAATATTTTATAGCAAAAATGATACTTCCTCCGTCCCGTTGAAACGTGAGCATTTGCTTTTTGCACGTTGATTAAGGAGTATAATATTTTAATGTGTAGTGAGGTGAGAGAAATAATATATTAATATAAAGTGTGTAGGTGTATTAGTATGATATGTGGGCCCATGAAGAGAGAAGTAATTAATATGTGTGGGTCCTCTTTATCAAAAAAGAAAATGCACACTTTGTATTAGGACGGACCAAAATGGAAAAATACGTACGTTTCAATGGGACGGATATCCATCTCAGATAAAAACTTATGTGAGACCGTCTCACACAAGTCTTTGCCTTAATTAAATGCTATGTAGACAGATGTAAACACTAATAACACTCTCTCCTCCGATGCACATTTTCATCATTCGTCAATCCCACATTACTTTTAAAAGTTATTTTAATTTTAATTTTAAATTTAATACTTTTTTTTACACTCATAACATTACCTTATACTTTATTTATTACTTAAAATATTATGGACAAGTCTTGTGTGATACCGTTTCATGTAAGTCATTACTTGAGACGAATAAAAAATGATAAGATCACTAACAAAACAAATACTCAATCGATGAATTTGTGAACTATTTCACGATCAATTTATAGTATAAATAAAAAATGATAATATTCTATTAAAAAAGTGATAATTCACACAAGTCTTTGCTAAATACTAAAATATCTTTAAAAGTCAATAAAATTTATCAAAAAAGTAATTTTTTTTAAATAAAATTTCGTAAAAGTGAAACTTGTTATAGGACAAATGAAGTATTCCTTAAGAATAAACAAATAAATAAATACATATAATATATACTCCTTCCGTCCCGTCCTTATAGTTACATTTGCTTTTTGCACGGGAATTAATAAATATAGTATTTTAATGTGTATTGAGGTGAGAGAAATAATATTTTAATATAAAGTGGATAGATGTATTAGTGTGATGTGTGGGCCTATGAAGAGAGAAGTAATTAATTTGTGTGGGTCCCTTATACTAAAAAGGGAAATGTAACCATTAGGATGGGACGGAGGGAGTATATATACTCCATTCGGGCTCATTCTCACATTAAAGTTTACGTTTTTCATATTAATTTGTTTCAAGTTAAGGTTTACATTTTCTTTATTGTTAAGTTGAGCCCACATAAAACAATTAATTATTCCACGTATAGTCACAAACAACATTAATACAACTATTAACTTTACATTATTTTCATTAACTCACTATTGTTAAATATTATATTGTTAAATATAATACAACTATTGTATTGTTAACAATACAACTATTGTTAAATATTATTTTCATTAACTCACTATATATTAAAATATTATATCTCTTAATTTATATAAAAAATAATACTAGAATATTAATGTTTGACGGGGAGAATATAAAATATTAATTCTAAATTTTTTATTTTAAGATATGGCATGTGATGAGATCGTACCTTAATGGACTATGTGTTTTGTCTAGTCTCCTTTTTCTGTTGTTAACAAACGAATCACGTGTGTGGGCCCAAAAAGATAATAATGTTAATGGGCTCACATTACTTTTGTATCTTTCTAATCTCTATGTACTCCCTCAGTATAAATAATCTACAGCGTAAATAAATTACTCAATGATGACATGTATTCATGTACTTTTTTTTATTAAACAATTACGGCATCTCACATAAATTCTTACCTAAGATAGTTAAAAAGTTGTAATATAATTAAAAAAAAATGATAATAATATAGTGAACTATTTATAAATAAAATGTGATAATTTTATAATTGATAATCGAGATTGGGATATTCATGAGTATCATAATATATTTTTTTTAATGCAACGTGTACAAATATGAGTAGTTTATATTTAAATGAATACGAATATGTACGAATACCCTATAGTGAATACCCTACCCTCTACCATCCATAACAACTATCGATTGTATATTAAAATATTATATCTCTAAAATTATACCCCTATAAACTACACCATACCTCTATATTGATTTTCCACAAATTAATATTTGCCTATAAACACCGTCTCACAAGAGACTATAGTCAAAATAAATAAAAAATAATATCAAATGGGTATGAGTAATTCATGGATATTGATAAAAGATTTTGGGATGGGTATTTTAATGAAATTTTAAAATATTAATATATAAATGATATTTATTTATATACGGGTATGAATATTACAAAATAAGCAATTATCTAACATAATCAATAAAAAAATTATTTATTATGTTAAAAAAATATAAATATTTTATAAAAACACTCAGTGGATTTGAAGTCGCTAATATTAAAAGTAGGAGCTGATAGACATCGATAGGAGCATATAACTAATACATAGTCGCATAGCGACACACATATTTTAGTAAATAAAGCATGCATATAGTCGCACATAAAATCGCGTGTAGGGTTGCATGAAAAATTTTGTATATAAAATTGCAGGTATAATTTATATATTAAGAAATATTTTATATATTTAATCAAAAATTGTAAATTTTTCTATCATATTTTTGTAATAAAATTATATTATATTATTTTATATTTAATTAATAATACTATAAGTTGATTTAAAATATTAATTTTGATCAACAAAAAAATACTTTAAAAAATAGTATTAAATGTGTATAAGTAATTTACGGGTATTGAAAAAAGACTTTGATACGGATACGAATATTGTAATGAATTTTTAAAATATTAATTTTTAAATGATATTTATTTATACAAGGTACGAATATTACGAATTAAGCAAGTATCTAACATAATTAATAAATAACATTATTATTATGTTCAAAAAATATAAATATTTTATAAAAATGCTCAATATTTACAACTACTTTCTTTCATTACATATATTTAAAATACACCTTTTCTTAATTTTCTTACTGCTAAAAAGGAATATGTCAGCATGGATTGAAGGATTGTATTATATAAAAATTCCAATTCAGATAAATTATATGTGAAGATATATTTATTTTATAAAAACGCGTGACCGTGCAACACATAGAACGGGTATAATTAAATGTGTATCCTCATAATTATACATGCTACAATAACGGAACGATATACTTTTATCCAGTGGTTTAGGGTATAATATCCCCCGAGCGTTTAATATTTATCGGCAGGGTTTAGTGTTCATAAAGGTTGAAATTAAAATTTAAGTCAAGATATACTCCCTCCGTCCCCTTGAAAGGTATTCGTTTACTTTTTACACGTGGATTAAGAAGTATAATAATTTAATGTATAGTAAGGTGAGAGAAATAATATTTTAATATATAGTGGGTAGTTGTATTAGTGTTGAGTGTGGGGTCATGTGTAGTGGTTGTGGGTCACACCAATCCAAAAAGATAAATGGATACTTGGTAATGGGACGGACCAAAATGGAAAAATGGATACGTATCAGGAGAACGGAGAGAGTACTTATTTCATAAAAACACGTGATCGTGCAACGCTTTGGGTTTAAATAACATCAGAACACCTTTGTTTCGTGCAACGTACGAGTTCAAACACTAGTATAAATAACAAAAAGTTATAATAGTATAGTGAACTATTTCATTACCAATTTATAGTATAAATAAAATGTGATAATTTTATATTGAAAGTGATAATGATATTATTACTTTTTATCCATTTTATATAAGGACTTACGTAAAACGATTTCATACAAATCTTTGTCTTTTTACTTTCCTAAATCTATATTTGTATGCACATTCCACTAATAATAAAAGTACAATATATATATATATATATATATATATATATATATATATATATATATATATTACCTACTTTTCACACTATTTATCACTTCCTATAACTTTATTTATTTATTCTCTATTCATTTTTTAATAACTTTTATATAGTATTTGTTTTACTTTAAATTACAAATTTACCACTAACCTTTTTAATATTGTATATTAAAAAAATAATATTTTTTTAATTTGTGTGCTGATACAAATGTACATAAATATTTAAAATTGAGGCAAAAACTTGTGTGTCAGGGGTACACTGTGCACCCATCGTGCATTCATACCCTTTAGTATTAAATTGTATATCTTTTATTTTTAAAAAAAAAAAAAATTAATAAAAAATATATATCTTTTAAAATAGAATGATGTACCTTACCACTTTGTTCATATGGGATACCAATTTAGAATTGGGGGAGTAATAAATATAAAAGCATTGAGTCCACCCGTGATGTAGCATGAAATAAGATGCGTCTCCTTAATGAAAAAAGTGTTACTTCATTATTTTACTTTTTTTTAATATATAATTATATATAGAGTAATACCACTCTTTATATTAAAAAATAATTGTCTGTTATGAGATAAGGTACAGTCTGTAATACTATAAAATAGTAGTACATGATTGCTTAAAAATTTGTTTGCAGCCAATTGCACTTCAACCCTAATAGTAATAAGAATAAAAGATGTATACGAAAACTCGATAAAAATTTCAATAAACACTTACAAATAAAAGTAACATTTACATAAAACTGTAAAACAAGTGTAATTATTTTACTTTTAAGTTTTAGGTTTTTTTTTTAATTAAAAATGTCCGTCCACAATTCTTCTTTCACATCTTTTATCAACTCATCTCCACATCTTAAAAGGAAACAATATCAAATCGAATAACTTTATTATACAAATTTATTTCAAACTTATTATTTATATTGTAATTTACAATTTATTTATTACTCAAATATACAAAATTAATCTTAAAAGTAAGATAAAATAATAAATTTTCTTAATATTCGTGAAAATCAAAGTGTGAACATGGATGGTGGATGGATGAAGTATTATTTTCCTTTTTTTTATCACTTTTATTTATATTATGAATTTTCATAAAATAATTCACTTGCACAATTATCACTTTTCATCAATTAAAATAATTTATTTTATTAAAATGTTTTAACTTTATACAGCATCCATGAAATAACTCCTACGACATGGATAGCCAAGTATAAATATAAATAAATAATGGATAGACAAGTATAAATATAAGGGTAGGTCTTGGGTGATACCGTCTCACGGATGGTATATTGCGAGACAGATCTCAACTTTACCCATTTTAAGAGAATTCGAATATATGGTTTGTGCGGCTCCGCGGAATGGCTAATTAGCCAAATTTATTTTAATTTAAATTATTTAATTGCCCTTAATCAAACCGCCAATGTCAAATGAGCTAAAATCTCAGTTTGATCGAAATTACTTCATTGTTATTCATTTATACACTATAAACAGAAATATATTTTAATTTTGATAATTTTTAATATATATATATATATATATATATATATATATATATATATATATATATATATATATATATATATATATATATATATATATATAGAGTAAATTTATAGATTGATAAAATTATTAATAAAAAGTTATAATTATAAAAGAAAAAAGTGATGTTAATTCAATTAAATTATTTTATAAATTATGATGAATAAAAAAGTGATAACATTTTTAATAAAAGTGTGATACTATCTTATTAAAAAAAGTGATAATTATTAATTAAACTATTTATAAACAATTCATATCACTAATAAAAAGTGATAATAATTTTATTAAAAAGTGATACATGATCAAACAAAAAGTAATACCGTCAAATTAAATTATTAAGATTTGTAGGTCGAATAAAAAGTGATAACATTTCTAATAAAAATGTGATATTATTATTAAAAAAGGTTATAATTATCTAAATAAACTATTTATAAATAATTTATAACAGTAATAAAAAGTGATAATATTTTTAATAAAAAGTGATACATGATCAAACAAAAAGTGATACCGTCAAATTAAATTATTTTAAGATTCGTAGTACGTATAAAAAAATGATAACATTTTTAATAAATGTGATATCTGATTATATAAAAGTTATAAACATCGATTAAAATAATACTCTATTTTATAATTAAAGATTTATAAAAGTGATAATATTTCTAATAAAAAGTCATAATATTTTTAATAAAAGTGTTATATGATCAAGAAAAGTTATATCTTTTTAATTAAATTATTTATAAAACCTGCAATAAATAAAAAGTTACGTATAACATTTTTAATAAAAAATATTATTATCTAACAAAGAGAAAGTGATATTCATTCGCTGAACTATTTCATAGGTGAATAATAACAATATATACTATGAATAAAAAGTAATAATATTTTTTCTATAATAAAAAGTGATATCTTATCTAAAATTAACAGATTGAATTGTTACATCAAGAAAAACATATTAAATTTATTTGATTAATTTTAATTTTAATGAATATTTATTTTATATTTTAACAAAAAATGTTAATAAAAAGTTAAAATCTCATAACCAGAAAAAAAAAAAATCAGTGTAATTTAAGTAAAAATAAGAGAAAAAGGAAACAAACAGGTATAGAGGGGAGATGGGACAAAAGCCGTAAAAATAAAATTACAATTAAGTTTGACGAAGGGCATTAAAGTGAACTACAATTCTATCATTACCGCTTTTTTAGTTTTAAATTATATACTATGGGTAGGGTATCATCCATCTCACAGAATGAGATCCGTGAGACGATATGGTCTAAGTCTTTGAGAAATAAAAATTTTAATAAAAATTGACAATATATTTTTAAAGAAGTGAAAACTAATTATGAAATTTCACTATTTAGGAAAGAAGTAAAATTATCTTGAAATGGTTTTATAAAAGTATTGCTCATAAAGTTTAATGTCATTGTAATTTATTAATTTAAGTGATTTTTTTTATTTTAGCTACAAATTAATAAGAGTTGATATTAGGTACACCGGGTGTAGAGCCGGCAAAAATGACCCAACCCATGGGTCGGCTCGTAGGCAATCATAAATAGACTGAGTTGGACCATTAAAATGTAGTCTCGAAAAGAACCAGGCCGTTTTGGCCCGGCCCATCTAGCCCGGTGGGCCAAATGACCCGGCCCACTTTTGTCCCGCTTATTTTGGGTTGTCCCGATCATTTTATTATATTTAATTAATTAATTTAATTGTATATTATTTGCAATACTTAATTTATTTAATTTATAAATTATATTTAAGGGTAGTTTTGGTACATGATAATAATATTGAGCAGAAAAAAATATGTTACTGGTTTGGGTGGGGAAATTTTTTTAACAAAAGTTGTAAGCGGCACTATCACTAATATTTACGGTCGTAAATTCAAGATATTAAGTGCGTTTTCGTCGTGCTCAAATGTTAATTTTAAATTGTTAAGATTAGGGTTATATTAGTAATTATAAATTTGAGGATAATATTCAAAATTGACTTATATAATTATTACACGTATTAAATTTATTAAATTTTAAATTATTTTTTATTAAAATTTTAAAAAAATAAATTAATATTAATGAGCCGAAATGGCCGATGGCCCGGTGGCCAGTATGGGCTAGGCTGGGCCACAAAAATTAAGGTCTGCCAAGAATCGGGCCAAGCCCAGCCCGGCCCGTAAACGTGCATTGGGCCGGTGGCCCGGTGCCGGTCCGGCCCGGTCCGGCCTATTTGCCGGCTCTAAGCGGGTGCAAGGGTACACCCATATGTGTATCTTTTTATTCTATTTGTATACATATTTCTTAATAATTGTATTTTTTTACACTAAGTTTTTCATTAAAAAACTAGCATCCATATATGTATAACTTTTTATTATTCAATAGTGTATACATTTTTTTAATAATTGTATATTTTTTACACTCAATTTTTTATATAAAAACTAACAATTAAATTGTATACATTTTTGTTCATAATTGTATATATTTTTATTTATATTTGTATACGTTTTTAAAATGGGTGAACCATATCTTATGGTGCACTCGAGTGCACAGTATAATTAACAAATTAATAATTTTAATATTAGAAAAAGCTCCTATGCATTAGGTTCACGTACTTTGGTCCGGCATCTAGGTCTGACTTAGTTTGAAAATAAATATTAATGAAATGTAATACTCTTTAATATAAAAACTAATACCTTGATTTTTTTAATTTTCTTAATCAAATATTAATATCCTTAATATTTAATTATCATATTATTAAAAAAATTATATCCTTAGAAGATTAATCGCAAGATTATCACCTTTAGTTCAATTGCTATCTAGTCATAATATTTAGTAGTGTATAGATGGAAGAGACCCTTGTTAAAACAATACAAATGCCTACCAGCTATGCGAACTTAGTACCTATGGAATTGAATTTAATCCATAAAATAATATTTTAATCGAACAATCCCAAATCCAAATATAAAGTATTAGTAATTCAATCATATATATTAATAGGTACATGTATAATATTATTTAGATGTGAATTTTATAAATAATACTCCTTCCATCTACTATTAATATATTCATTTGTTTTTTTATGTTGATTAAAGAGTATTATTATTTTATATAAGAGTGAGGTTTGCGTGCGTCCGAGTACACACCGTGCGCCTTTATAATTTAGTATTATGGGTAAGGGTACATTATTTTGTTCTAAAGGGTATACACTTTAATTAATAAGGGTACACAATTTTGCTCTAAAAAGTATACATTTTTCATTAATATTTTTTATTTTTCTTTACAAAATAAAGAGTACACATCTTTATACTAAAGAGTATACAATTTAACACAAAATTCTAAAGGCGCCCGCCCGGGTGCACACAAGTTTTTGACTTTATATAAAATGGGTAATTGTATTAGTGGTGAGTGGTTGGTAGGTGTGGGGCCCTTTTACTAAAAATGGAATATGAGTACCTTTATAATGGGCGATCAAAATGACAAAATGATTATCTTATCAGCGGACGGAGGGATTATATTATTCCCTCCGTCCCACACTTATGTTCACACTTTTCGTTTTCATCCGTCCCACATTCATCTTCACCATCCAAAAAGGAAAATTTTATATTAACCAACAACCTTAAAATTATCTTAATTTAAAAAATATCATCCCCACCAAACACACATAACATACTTTATAATTTATTTATTACCTAAAAATACCACAGTACTATTAAAAAGTTAATAAAGTTGATCAAAAAACAATTTTACTTAAACTCCGTATCTACTTTATTGACGAACATAAATTTGGGACGGAGAGTACTTTGTAAGGTTATAAAGAATTAGCAAAGATACGATAAAGTGTTATACTATACAGATATTGTATGATATATTACTTTATTCTATGTTTATTGATACTTTATAATCATAATGCTGGTACCTTTATAGAGTAATGCTCCAACCTTTTAAGAAATAATGATTTGAGCCGTAGATATCTACACCTAATCTTTTTTCCCTATACACTCATCGTCAAATATTTACAAAAATACCTACATGTTTAAAGTCCTTATACCCTTCATACAAATATATGGAATGCATTCACGCATACCAATACACCTTAAACCCAAATACGCCGATCCTAAAAACTAAAAACAAAACATACATATGTACTAGCTTGAATTCTCTGTGTCATTTGGTACATCATCTCTTCTGCCACACCGTTGGATGGAAGACATGTAAGAGAGAGAAACTATACCCTAATCCTTAAACTCTAGGGACAATGGTTGGATTTATTTCCCCCTCTTAAATGTCAATCATTAAATGTGTAGCACAAAAGATGATGTACGAAAATGATGTAAAAGATCTGGTGTGCATACCGACTTTAAACAACACACACATTCACTATCAAATATTCTGTTTGTGAAGAACGAAAAAAACTCTAGCAACCCATCCTTCTCCAAATCACACAAACTCGCGTAAAAAGTATAATGTCGGATGAAGAACCAACAAAGAGACTAATTTTATGTGATTTTAAGCACTTTTAACTGATTTAAATGTTGTTTCTTACAACCCAAAATCTGTATCAATTGTGATTTTGGTAGCCAACTAGGGTCGAAAATACGCAGATTGTTCGATCAAGGATGGACGAAAAATGGCTTTTGTTCGGCTAGTGTTGGGTGGTTCGTAGGCTTTTCGTTTGTCCAAAAATGGCCAAACAATCTATTGACTTGTAGCCAATCTTGGCTGAACAGTCATGCTTGACACTTCAGACCAGGGCCGAACACACTAAACCTGACCCTAATTGTTTCCATGCTTAATCACAGTTACACAACATCTAAACCACCCTATTTCAGTTTAATAAAATAATTTATTTGTTTACAAGATACTTAAACTACATAACTTGACTATTACACCCGAAGCCCTAAACCTTTAAGAATTTAGAAAGGAAAAATTGATTGATCGATGGACGATCCTCAATCGTTATGACGATTTTTGGGTTAAAAAAGAATTGCTTAGCTCTCTTCTCTCTTCTTTGTTCTCACAGTGGTTGTGGAGTTAGCTGAGATTGGGATATGAGCGTATACTTCTCTCTCTTTTTTTAGAGGTATACTTGTCTTTTTTTATATGGGTGTGGGGGTGGGGCCATATGGTGTTAAAGGTTGGAGATTGGTTAAGTTTAAATGAATTGAGTGAGTGTATTCATTTAGAGGTAAATTTATCTTTTTTATGTGGGTGTATTTATAATTATGGATTTTATTGCCTCATGGTGTGTATATTTAAAAAAGGTCGATTTCATACATTACTAAAACAAAGTAATTTAAAGGGGCGCGTGGTTTAATTTTCACCATTTGTGTAACAATGAATATCATTGAAGAAGTAAATCACAATGAGATTGAAGATGATTCGAGGTTGATGATTAGATATTGAAGCAATTAGAGTGATTGGAGATTTTTTATTCTTACTTCACCAACCAATCATAAAAAAATGAGAATCAATAATCATAAAAAAATGAGAATCATTATGTCTCTATTCTCATTACTCTTACAAATTCACCTCAAGTAAAAACATCCTAAATATTAATCGTCCTTGAATTTGTAACGGAACATTGTTTTGATCAGAAGTTTGTTGAAGGTTCAAGAGGTTTTACAACTGTTTCTTACAACTAACCACAAGCAGTGTGATATTTAATCATGTCTTCTTTAGCGAACTTCAACATAATTGTGGTTAGTTTCTCACACCGAATGTACATTGTATATTGTAGAGCGTTTTCTTTACACACAAAATTAATCCCTAAGTATTAAGGATATCAATTGCAGCTTAGGTAAGTGACCAAGTTAAATATCGAATTCAAAGAACGGCGTATTATCAATTTAATTATTTACTAAATTAATTAAGACGAATGTTGCCAATTATAGTTGTGGAAATAATTATATCTACTAACAATTAGCAAATAAATAAATCAAGAACTAGGAAAATATGAAAATGAATCAAGTAGGAGAATAAATAGCTCTAGGATAATCCAGTTTCACTCATTAATTACCCTCTCAAGTATATTGTCCGACTCTACCTTGTGGATTATGGATACATCACATATGCAAGCAAACTTATTCTATATACACAACTAAATAAGCATATAAAGACTGGATGTCACCTTGGAGCAACAAATATAATTTCATCCCCCTTTCTAGATACTATCAGTATCAATTATTTCTCGCTCTTTATAGGTACTATAAAATTAACATCTTTATCCTGCTTATTAACCCGAATTTAATTCAATTAATAAACATTCATATATGATAGTTCTAATGAAGTTTCGGCGTCCTCTCACTTAGAATCATAACATATAACCCTGTTTAGTGGTGAACGCACTCAATCAACAACTAAGATATATATTCAGACTCTATATAACAGTTGAAGATGCACAAAATGACCGTGAATATGAAAATAAAACATGCAATCATGTATAAAATAAATCCATAAGTAGTGTTATACGGAGGATACACGAGAGAAGTCAACTAACTTATAAAACCTTCATAATTCCTCAAACTACCAAAACGGGTCTAGCTCATGGTGTTACAAGCAACACGCATGAGAGTTGGATAGATCTTACCCATAGTTTGGAAAATTAAAAATAAGAAGAAAAGAATTAGGAAAACCCTTTGTGTAGCGATCTCCTTCCTTCTTTCTTCTATCTCTTCAAATCCTCTTGGTTCTCCTTCGGTCTAGCTCATGGTGTTACCAGCAACACGCATGGGAGTTGTATAGATCTTACCCATAGTTTGGAAAATTAAAAATAAGAAGAAAAGAATTAGAAAAACCCTTTGTGTAGCGATCTTCTTCCTTCTTTCTTCTATCTCTTCAAATCCTCTTGGTTCTCCTTCTTGATTGTACAGACGAATCTTCCATGGGAGTTGGATAGATCTTACCCATAGTTTGGAAAATTAAAAATAAGAAGAAAAGAATTAGAAAAACCCTTTGTGTAGCGATCTTCTTCCTTCTTTCTTCTATCTCTTCAAATCCTCTTGGTTCTCCTTCTTGATTGTACAGACGAATCTTCAAAGTGATTGATGGATGAAATTGATGGATATAGAAGATGGTGTGGAGGGTGATCTCCCTTGTGAGGTGATGTAGAATGTATCACACTACTAGTTTTGAGTTCCTCAAAAATACAGAAAATTACTCAAGTTGAGCGTGTGTTTTTCAACATTCCTCCAACTTTACACTTTTGATCATTTTTCCACCTAAAAACAATGAAATACCTCAAATGCACATTTTTCTCACATAGATAGAATATAAGACACTTGTGCTCATATATGACAATAATTCCCATAAAAAAGTATTAAATTGGACACTAGAACACTTTGATTTTCACTCTCAACATATATCAACTACTTTGACAATACACACACACACACACACACACACGTGTATATATATATATTGATGAAAATATCATTTTACATGCTTATATCTACTTAATTAGATGAGAAAACTCTCTTAGCCATATATTGCAGCTATAAACATAACACATATATAAGAAGAAGACTATTACAATGTTTATTGCTGAGAAAAGAAGATGTCTTCTGTTTTCTCTAACTCCTTAAAGAAGCTCTGTTGGAATATAAATCTGGATTCTAAAGCTCCTATTATCTTTTGACGTCATTGTTTACATCATTTTGACGTTACTGCTTCTTAGGTCGTTCACCTTGGATGCCAACTTTAATAATGGATGATAGTTGGCTATTTTTATCTCATACAACTTTTGAAGTGGGTCTTCTTACATGGATCGTGTCTACAAATGAGAGTACTATTTTAGCATTTTCTTCCACATTGTCACTTTTGAGTTGGATTATTTTGAGTAGAATCTTGTACAACCGTTCTTCTCTCTAACATCAATTTGACTCCAACTCCATATTTTGGTTCCATTTGGATAGACTAATGTAAACAACTTTTATCCATCTAAAACCCACAATAGGTCATGTTGCAATATTTCGGATGGGTCTTTACTCACTAAGAGCTTATTTTCCCACAGAAGAGCTTGCTTCTTCTCAAACATCTCATTAATGAATATCATTGTATTCATGGCTGAGATATTCAATAAGAATGATCCATTCAATTATATATTTGATATATTTGAAAACTTAACCATTTTCAATATATTTATGTAATATTTATATGCTTAACTATGAACTACCGATGCAGTTAGTGTAGTTTAGCTCGTAAAAGTGAAACCTTGCTAACAAAATGTAATTTATTCGAATAGGTCAAGCTATCTGACAGGGATCTTAAATAAACGAGTCTAATAAAGACAAATTCAAAGCTTATTTAGTTAAATAAATTATGCTCTTGTATGGTTTTAAAAGGTTTTCAGACCTGGCTTGTTTCTTGTACTTTTTTTTTGAAAAAGGAATATTATTGCTATCGGGTATGAGATTTACTCAAAACAAACGAGTACAAGTTATAAAGATAGCACACTTATCCTAACTTTACTACAATGACAAACATATCAACCATAGTTAACCATATTTCAGTATACAATTGCCAGAGTCTCCACACCAATCAACGTGTCTAATATTCAACTTCACTCTTTTCTTTCTCCATATCCACCAACTCCATACTTGGGATTTTATTTCGTCCATATTCTTCGTTAGATTCCAGCCTATATCTTTAAAGACTATATTGTTTCTACTTTTCCAAATGACCCACACTGTGCAAAACCATATATCAATCGCTAACCTATTCATCTCTTTTTCTTGAAATAAATTGTTAAATAATATTAAGTTCACCTGGACATTGTTGCTCAATGGAGTCTGCGCCTTCATCCACTTGAGAGTTTCTTCCTACAATTCTATAGAGTATTTGCACTCGCAAAACAAGTGAGAGATTGACTCCTCACTTCTCCTACACAACGGGCATGATGTGTCTCCATTTGGTGGTAAACTCCCTCTTTTCTGCAGCTTGACCGTAGTCGCCATCCTTCCTTTGATGAGCCTCCATGCCATAACTTTGATTTTTGGACACGCATTATTGTTCTAGATTATTTTGTATGCTTCCAAGTTTGCATCTGCCTCTGTCTTCCTCCCCTCCAAACACAATTCCAGACCCAACTCCCCCTCCACCCATTCACCCATTTCATTTACATAGTTATTCCTCCCCATACTCAACTCAATAATCTAGGGAATTTGATTTTAAGACTCAACTCATAACACTATTTATCCAACCAAAACTTTGTATCCCCCCTCCTACTACCACTCTCTTAATATTCTCTTTAAACCAATTACCCCTTCTATCTTTCAGGCTTGCCAATACACACCCCCACTAGTCTTTTCTATCTCCTCTAGACCTAAGACATCTCTCCCCAGTAGCCCTTCCCGTTGCCCAAATTATCTAGCCATAGTAATTTTCATCCACAAACTATACTTTTCTACCAACGCCTTCCAAGCCCATTTTCCCAGCAAACTATTAGTATGACACACCAAATCCCTCACTCCCAATCCCCCAATTTTTTTTTGGATAAGTAATGTGGTCCCATTTGACCCAAGAGAGTTTCATAGAGCTCACCTTCCCACCCCATAAAAATCTTCTCTGAAGAGTCACTATAGATTTCACTACACTCAACGGAGCACGAAAGATCGACATAGTGTATGTAGGAATTAAAGAAAGTATCGAGTTTAACAAGACCACTCTGCCCCCATGGATATATTCAGGCTTTCCCATTTATTGATTCTACTTCTGACTCTATCCATGATTTAGTTCCAATCACTTATTCTTTTGTGTGAGCATCCAACCTTAGTTCCCAAATATTTCATTGGTAATGATCCAATGTTGCACCTTAAAACCTCTGCTACATCCGCTGTCATCCTATTTTCTGAGTTCAAATAAATCAGAGAGCATTTAGAGACATTTATCCTCAGTCCAGACAACCATTCCAACAGTAATAACATCCTTTTCATGAATATTGCATTTTTTAAAGACGTTTTTCCTACAAATACTGTGTCATCAGCATATTGTAAGTGCGTAACTTTCAACCTTACTCTTCCTATCTCCAATGGTTCGTACATTCCTAAACTCGAAGCCTTCCTCATAAGAGAGCTTATACTCTTAGCCGCCATAATAAATAGAAATGACAATAATGGATCGCCCTGTCGTAGTCTTCTTTCCAACGCAAAATCTCCTGAGGGGCTTCCGTTTACTAGTACAGATGCATGTGCTGTTCTGACACACTCCATTATCCAATTCACCCACTTGTCATCAAATTTGAAGGCTTTCATCATGTCTTCCAGGAATTGCCAATCGATGGAGTCATATGCTTTAGCAAAATCTATCTTGTAGCACATGCAATTGTTCTTTTTTTCCTTTACATCCTCCAGAATACCTTGTAAAGACACTATACTCTCCGTGATTTGTCTTCCTCCTACAAAAGCAAATTGCTCATCCGAAATGATACCAAGCAAAACTGCACTTAATCTCTTGGCCAAAATTTTAGACAAATTTTATATGGCCCTCCGATTAAAGAAATGGGTCTAAAGTCTTTGATATCCTCTGAGTTTTCTGCTTTTCTGATCAAAGTGATGAAAGAATTATTTAGCCCCTTGGATAATCTTCCATATCTATGAAATTCATTGAAGAATCTTATTAAATCCTCCCTAATTATGCTCCAACAGTCCCTCAGAAGAGCAAGATTCATACCATCTAGGCCCGGGCTTTTAGTCTCATTACATTCCTCTAAAACTTCTTTTACTTCATCTTCAGTGAAAGGCTTGGTGAGGAATACATTGTCTTCTTCAGAGATGAATTTGTTCACAAAAGAATCCCTGATTTTTGGCCTCATGATGTTTACCTTCTCGAAGTGCTTCTTAAAGGTCGTATGAATCTCCATTTTAACAGAAATAACATCCTGCACCCATTCTCCATCAATATACAACCCATTGTTCTCATTACCTTTATTGCGACCCTTTATCAGTCTATGGAAGGTGGCTGTATTCATATCACCGCTCTTTACCCAACTTCTCTTTGATTTTTGCCTTAGTACTCCTTTCCGGGCTTTGATGTCGTATAGAAGCATTGCTCTTTCATAGCTTCTTTTAAGAACCTCTCATTTAACCCTAGTGTATCATCAATAGCATCCAACTTTCAAACTTCATTTCTTCTATTCTCAATCCTTTTGTCCAAACTCCCGAACACTTCTCTGTTCCACAATTTCAAGTCTTCTCGAAGTGTTTTCAGCTTTTCCTTCACAATGAATCCGCCCCATCCTTCCACTTGGTAACTCTTCCAATTGTTTTCTACAAAAATTTTAAAGTCTGGGTGTGACAACCACGTATTTGAGCTTCGGAATGGTTTCAAGCCCCAATTGATCAACCTAGCTTAAATCAAAATGGGGACATGATCCGACAAGCCTCTCTTTAGACCTTTTTGATATATATCAGGCCACACTGTTTGCCACATGGGGTTGATCAAGATTCGGTCCAATCGGCTTTTGCAAGATCCATCAATCTTATAATAAGTAAATGATCTCCCTGATAACGATAAATCTACTGTACTACTTTCTTGTATCATCTTATATATTACTAGTTGTTTGATTGAAATGTATGATGGAGAGGAAATCTGATCATTGCCCCTTAGACGTGTATCATGTAACACAAGTTGCATAAGTAGTTGGTTACATTAATTTTATCTATTTAATTAATTAATTATTAATAGAATTATACTTTATATATAATTAATACTAAATTCTATAAATAAATATTAATTTTATGAATAAAATAGATCATAAATCGTAAGAATGTAATATTACATCAACTATAGAGATTAAAATTACAATTATGCTCTTAAGAAAAACAAAAATGATTGTACAAGTCCAGAAAATTTCACAAATGTCTAATTAATGCATTTTAGTGTACATGTATTATTATTACGATAATTACTTGTCCCACTCTTTGTGAGATTACTGTGTCTTTTAAGTTACTTCTATGTGAGATCATTATTTTTCTGGCATAAATTTTCAAATTGCTTATGAGAAATTTTCACATTTTTCACTTTTTATTAATAAAATTGCGCTCATTCATGCTCTTATTTCTACAAACATGTAATATAATATTATATGTATATAATAATTACTCCCTCCGTCCCAATTTTAATTTCACACTTTCCGTTTTGGTCTGTCCCAATTCAACTTCACACTTCCATAAAAGGAAAAAATAACAAACTAATATCCCTCTAACATACTTTAATTTCAAATTTGTCATCAACTTTTTAACACACATAACATACTTTATCATTTATTTATTACTCAAAAATATCATACTACCCTCAAAAGAAAGTCAAAAAGTGACTTTTCTTAAACTCCGTATCTACAGTAAACGTGAACTTGAATTTGGGAGGGAGGGAGTACTTATTTTCCAAATATATATTCCCATTTCTTTCTACTACTCCTTTTATAGAAAGAATTTTATTACTATTCATGGTAAACAGAAAAACTTCATAAACAAAAACAACCTTATTTTGTATTCTTAACATTTTGAGCAGGAGGACATTGATAGAATGGCAAAGCTAAACTTTGATGCCTACAGGTTCTCAATCTCATGGTCCAGAATATTTCCATGTAATTCACTAATTACTTAAGTTATTTCCAATAGTTTTAAGAATACAACATCATAGTTTAATTAATCACACCATTCATTGATATAAATATACAGATGGAACTGGTAAGGTAAATTGGAAAGGAGTTGCTTACTATAATAGGTTGATTAACTACATGCTCCAAAAAGGTATGCATACATTCTCTTGTATTGTGTTCATTCATCTCTCCCTATTAAACATCACTAAAATGGTGTACAATGTACTTACAGGTATCACCCCATATCCTAACCTGAATCACTACGACCTTCCACAAGTACTTCAGGATCGGTACAATGGCTGGCTTGGAAACGAAGTGGTGTACGTCTCATATTTTACGCCTGAACTATTTTTAAAATATAAGTATTTGATGAAATGTAAATGATACTTGCAGAAAGGACTTTGCAGATTATGCAGAGTTCTGCTTCAAGGCATTTGGGGATAGGGTGAAGAACTGGCAGACGTTTAACGAGCCTAGAGTGGTGGCTGCACTCGGGTATGACAACGGGTTCTTCG
Source organism: Pogostemon cablin (assembly GCA_023678885.1). Lineage (NCBI taxonomy): Eukaryota > Viridiplantae > Streptophyta > Magnoliopsida > Lamiales > Lamiaceae > Pogostemon > Pogostemon cablin. The sequence continues at coordinate 25,644,042 of CM042964.1, read as the reverse complement.
CCCCAGGGAGGTGCTCAAAGGCATTTGGCAATTGCAGTGAGGGTAACTCTGCTACTGAGCCTTATATAGTGGCTCATAATCTCATCCTATCCCACGCTACTGCTGCTCAAAGGTATCGCCAAAAGTACCAGGTAACGCGAAGTACTATAGTAACATTATATTCCATGCAAAAACTTGTGTAAGATCATCTCTTAAAATGGATTCATTGAGAAGGATAAAGAGTGGCAACGTTTGTGATAATAATTGATTCTTGATCAATAAAAAGTGATAATTGTCCAGCATTTTATTAACAATTCATAGAATATATGAAGAGTGGTAACTAATCAAGAAAACGTCTCACATGAATTGCTCATTATTCTTTATTTACGCTCCACATTTGTCAAATTAGCTGAGCTTAGTTAAATCAAAGTTCACCAATTTCAGGAAAAACAGAAAGGGAGGATTGGAATTCTGTTGGATTTTGTTTGGTATGAGCCACTAACAAGATCAAAAGCAGACAACTATGCTGCTCAAAGGGCCAGAGACTTTCACATAGGATGGTAACTCTACCTACCCATCACTTAGCTAAAACTTGATTGTGTGCTGAAAATGAAGATGATGATCTTGAACTTTTTTTTTTAAAATTTTACGTAGGTTTCTGCATCCTCTGGTGTACGGAGAGTATCCAAAAACAATGCAAAATATAGTAGGAAAAAGGCTACCCAAATTCAGTGCAGAACAAGAGAAGATGGTGAAGGGATCCTTTGATTTTGTGGGCATAAATCAGTACACTGCTTACTATATGTATGATCCACATCAGCCCAAATCTAATAACTTGGGCTACCAGCAAGATTGGAATGTTGGGTTTGCTTGTAAATAACAAAACTTTCTTAATTTTCACTATACTCACACTGTCACACACACACATATAATATCATGTCTAATTAAATCCATCTACAATTTCTTACAGATGATCGTCATGGAGTTCCTATTGGTCCTAAGGTGAGTTCATCCTCAATATAGATTAGTTTCTTTATGACCAAAATGTTTAGGATTTCACATTTATTACTTAGCTTTTTTTCACCCTTAAAAGTAATTTGTGCACTACAGGCACACTCATATTGGCTTTACATTGTTCCATGGGGTTTGTACAAAGCTGTGAACTACATCAAAGAACACTATGGGAATCCTACCATGATTTTGGCTGAAAATGGTAAAATTATTTTCATTATTTAGCATAAGTTTACTCATTTCAAGATTGTTGAACCACATAATTGATTTAAAAAGATAATTTTATTGACCTTGCGAGGATAATGTAATCTTTTTCTAGTAATAAATAAATGAGAAAGTAAGGTATACCTAATATATTAGGTGAGGGTAACATTTCTTAAAATTAACTGTCTTGAGAGGGTATTTATGTTTAGTGTATATTAGAACACGTGACATGTATTTAGAACTATGGCGATTGAAGGATAAATCTTGATCCATTAATACTTGTATCAATTGTTGATTTAGTTGGATGTGTTGGGTGTGATTTGGACGTAATGCATGAGTTGAACACGTTGTAGAAAGGCAGTTACACAATCTGTTAGAATAATTTACTTTTTAACTTGTTTTTAAAAAATGCAAAAGATAGGATTATTAAATGATTTCAATAATCTTGCAGGAATGGATCAACCAGGGAATCTAACTCTGCCAAAAGTATTGCACGACACTATAAGAATCAGCTACTACAAAAACTATTTAGGTGAACTAAAGAAGGCCATCGATGAAGGTGCAAACGTTGTAGGGTACTTCCAGTGGACATTCGTGGACAACTTCGAATGGAGGTTAGGTTATACGTCCAGGTTCGGCATTGTCTACGTTGATTTCAAAACACTTAAGAGGTACCCCAAGATGTCAGCTTACTGGTTCAAGAAGCTTCAGGAGAGAAACTAGATTTAAATTTAGATAGTTTGCTAGTTGTGTGTGTTCTCTTGTTTATGAGATCAATTAATATGCTAAGTATGATCTTTAGCTGGAAATGATAAAAAGATTAAGACAATTGGGTGTGTAGTGTTTGCCTATCATAATTTCTCACTTTGTTGCAAAGTGAGAGAGGAGAATTGTATGTGGTACATCAAAGTGAGAAAGGAGAATTGCATCTGGATATGAGATTACATATGATTTTATGTTTCTAAATTTCATTCGAACTCGGAATATATATCTTAATATATATAACTAGTGCTTATCAGGACCGTGCGTTGCATAGATAGGGAGCTTTCTCAATCCTTTTGATTTAATATATATTCCCTCCGTTCCGTTTCAAACTTTATGTTTGCTTTTTGCACGTAGATTAAGGATTGTAGTATTTTAATGTGTAGTGAGGTGAGAGAAATAATATTTTAATGTAAAGTGGATATGTGTATTAGTGTGAAGTGTGAGGTTATGAAGAGAAAAAGTTAATTTGTGTGGGTCCCATCTACCAAAAAGGGAAATGTAAAGATTGAAATGAGACACCCAAATTAGAAATATGTAAAGATTGAAATGGGACGGAGGGAGTATATAAATATATATATATATACTCCCTCCGTTCCACAAAAGATTGCACCCCTCCGACACAGAGATTAAGAAAGTGATAACTTTTAGGGGTATTATGATATTTTTTAGTAATAAATAAATGATAAAGTATGTTAGGTGTATTAGGTAAGGGTGGTTTTTTTTTGTAAATAAAGTGTATGAGAAATGGTGATTGTGTTTGACTTTTTGCTTTTTAGGAAGGTGCAAACTTTTGTGGGACAACCCAAAATGAAAAGTGTGACATCTGAAATGGGACGGAGGGAATATATATATCTTTAATTTTTTTAATTTGATTTAATATATTTCCCTCCGTCCCTGATATGATTTTGTACCGGCACATTGATTAATAAAGTTTTTTTTAATATGTTATAAGAAAGAGTATGAGTAAATTAGTGAGGGTGTATACATATTACTAGTACTGTGTGTTACATATGTTTCTCATTTGTAACACATATTTTGTTTTTACCAATGTGTTTTTGCTTTTATCATTTATAAATATGAATATATATTATTAAATATTTGTGTCTCTTAATTAAATATTTTTATTTATTTAATATATTTAATATAGATAACTTATTTGTAATTTGGAATTCCACATGCAGTAATTACGTAGATATTTATGTAGAAATGTATAATTTCTTTGAAGGAAAATTGCACTTTTGATCCAGAGCAGTCTCATTTCATTTTTTATACCTAACTTTTTTTTTTGTCTCAAAAGTTTCACTTTTAGTCACTACTGTTAGTTTTTGGATGGAAAATGTTATATTAAAAAATAAAAGAAAATAGATTTTTTTATATTATTCTCCAATGGGATAGAATATCTCCAACTGGGAGCGGAGCTAATTCGTCTTTCTCAGTTTTCATATTCCTACACTTACCATCCTCTAAAATACATCTCACTAGCACACTTATAGCACACACTCTCTCTTCAACTAAATAATTGTAACTTGACTTATATTCATTGTTATCATGTTTGCATTTTCGATATGGGATGATACTTGTAATATAAATAAAAAAATCACAAAATGGCAAATCATCACGGAAGAAATATAGACGTGTCACCCCATATATTATTATTATTATATTAAGATTATCTTAATATATTATTAAAAGTTTGAAGGGGTTAGAAATTTTTTTTTTTTTCAATTATATCCCTACCTATTTTTTTAATTACACATTTTTACCCTTTCATCTATTAACTACATATAACATTTAATAACTTAGTTTCAGTATTTACTTTACTTCTAATTCGTATTGCTTCAAAACACATTGAAATGAATTATACCAAGTGACTTATTGAAATCAGAAACTCACATCTCGATACATACAAAACCCTCTTGAATTTTGACACACAGTCTTAACTTGCAAATATCAATGAAGAAGAAGGATAAGAAAAACTTACATTCGAGTTCGAACAGTTCATCCTTGCCCCAATTAATTCGTATCAAATTGGAGCGCAGATGGGGTCTAATTCACCTAGAATCGCTGCCAGAAACCGGAAATCATGCACAAGAGAGAAGAAATGCAATAAATGAGCTCTAAATTGAATCTTTGATTGCCCTAATTTTTGTGTGCGTGATTGAATGGTTGGGCCATAGGAGATGGGCTTTTTATTAACGTTTTGCCGTTCGGCCCATGATAAAAACAGCATAATTGCACACAGCAAGCTAAAAATAAAATGGAGTAAAAAATTAGACAAAATTGAATTTTAAAAAATTATTTAAAAAATTAAAGAAAATAATTTAATTCAATTAAGAATTCCTCTAATTTCTTTTTTATTCATAAAAAATTGGCAGCTTGTCATTATTCAAACAAATTTTCATATTCCAATTTTGTCCCGTTTCTTTTCACAAAATCCGATTTTTACAACTATTGGGCCCTATTTACTTATATAATTATTTTAATTAAAATGAGATTATGACATTTTGAATTTAGTTGCTATTTCTTTTTATATTGGTTAATTTTTTTTTAAAAAAAATTAGTTGCTTTTTGAAACAAAAATAATAATTAAGGAGTAAATCACACAAATTATTGAAAAGCAATGATTTATGGTATACCATTATACCATTATTAAAGAGCGAATAATTAAATAGTTTTATATTGTACTTAATTCTAATTAAACCGTGCGCAATCATGAATTAATATAAAAATAAAATAAAATAAAATTCTGCATTTTTGACATTGAAAGGAAAGTTAAAATTGAAAGATTACCTTATGAAGGAATGGGTGGCAGGGGGCATATGGATTTTTTATAATTCTTTTTTGCAAACTTTTTAAGAAAAAGTTTAATAATGTCCAAAATGACAAAAATACCCTAAACTCGATATTGACACGATATAAATTTTTGAAAAAAATTACTATCAAGTCAATTTTTTTTTAAAATTTTTGCTTACTAAGTGAGGAAGTGTCACTATTTTGTATGACAAACTATTACAAATCTAAATAAAAAAAGTTGATTTTCTATATATCATGAGTTTATGAAGAGTGAAATTAGTCTTATTGTGTAAAAGATAAAATTCTTGATCTGATTTCAATATAATTAGTTTTATAAAATAAGGTAAGTTCATAAATAAATTAATAAGTATTACTTGGACTAGGTTGTTGAATTAGCACCACAGAATTCATTGTACTTAATTAAATCAAGTCAATTTTTTTTAAGTTGATAATATTTTTTTTTCAAAAATTTATGTCGTATCAATATCAAGTGGTATTTTTGTCATTTTGAGCTTTCTTAAACTTTTTTCTTAAAAAGTTGGCAAAAAAGATTTTTTTTAAAAAAATTTGAGTGGGCAATGTAGCAAATCACCCTTACTTTCTTCTATGCATGAAATCAAAATCATCAAATATGATAAGCTTTGTGGGGATTAAAGTATATAACTTGTAAGTATTTGTGGTTGGTTATAAAATATGGTTATTTCTTCAAATAAAAACTCTTCTCAAAGGGTGTTTTCAAGAGAAGTCATGGCTCATTAGGGATACAATAAATTTGTATAATTTCTCTATAAGTAGATGACTATGGGAGAAAGAAAAAAAGACTCACAACTTAATCAATCTTCTTTTTTTCATCCTCATAAGCAACGGAAGTTCTTTCATAGTTATGTGATAATTTCTGACTTTATAATTTGATGCTTTGTTATATTATGGAGGTTTAATGCCTTAACCTTAAAACAAATCTAGTGAAGGCGATTAAAACCTTTAAAATAGTCAAGCCTCAAAACTTTTTTCTCCTTTTATCTATTGTCCCTTAACTAACAATGTCTATATATGATCTCTTGTTGAGAAGAGTATAACATTTTTAATAGGATATTTAATATATATATATATATATATATATATATATATATATATATATATATATATATATATATATATATATATATATTACAGAATTTATTAGAGAATTAATTACATTAAAAAGTGATATAGTGGAAAATTTATTAAAAAAAATTAGGGAAAGATTTGAGTGAGACAATCTCACGGATCTCATTATATGAGACAGATCATCCATTAGCTCATTAAGTTTATTTTAAAGAGCCATGTTTGGTTGTAATCAAATTAGAAATTTGAGAAATTAATTATATCTTTTATATTATATTATATATATTATGTTTTTTTCTTTTAAATTTATATTTTATATATTAATTTAAATTTTTTTATTCATTTAATTTATTTTTAATTTAAAATTATTAATTTTTACAATGTGATACTCAATTGATGAAAAATGATAATTTTATTGTGAACTATATATTATTATAATATAAATGAAAAGTGATAACATTTTAAAAGAAAAATTGATAACAACTTTTCAAAAAAGTGATAACTAATTAAAAAAAGTATATTTCACGAACAATTTACTGGAATAATTAAATGTGATAACATTTTTAATACACAAAGTGATTCCTAATCAAAGAAAAGTGATATCCATCTAATTAAATTATTTCATGAACAATTCATTGAAATAAAAAGTGATAGCATGTTTAATAAAAAATTACACACAATAAAGAATTAGTGATAACCATTTAATTTAATTATTTTATAAACAATTCATAAAATAAATAAAAAAGTGATAATATTTTAATATAAAGTGATACTTAATTATAATAAAGTGATAATAAGTATCTTAAATTGTTTATTGAATAATTAATAATAATAATAATTAATTAATTAAAAAAAAACTAATACGGCGAACTGGAAGTTTAAAAGGGAAATAGCATAGTTAATGGTGGCGCTGATTTGACAAAATTGAAATAATTAACAAAAAAGATAGTTTAATCAGTGATAACCTAACGACCCTTCTTTTTTTTTTTTAACTCCATAAAAGGATTAGTAGGATGGTCTCAACCAATATCTATAAAAATATTATGCTTGTCATACTAAATCATTATGTGAGTCATGCAATAATGTATACCAGTTTTTCCCGTTTGGAAAGCAAATTTTCCTTCAAGATCGTGTATCATGGAGTAACTGACTTAGGAAAAATGATAATAAAAGGTAATACTCTATTTAGAAAAATAACCATATTATAAAACCCTTATAAAAAAAATTCTCGTGACGGCTAAAATTAAATATTATTTTTAAAAAAATAATTAATTATATAAAATTAATAATATAAAATACTACCGTCTCACAAAACCATTCTTAATTGAGCAATAATTTTTTTTCTCTTTCCATTAATGTGCATTGTATGAAAATATATTATTTAAAGTGGATTTTATGCCTAGTGGATAAGAAAAGTAATATAATAATAAAATAATATATTCTGTTATTAACTTTAGTGTGATCTTTCCTCCAATGATATTCCAAAAAGTTCCCATCAAGTGACGATTCACACTATTCTCCTCTCATGTCTGCATGTGAGATGAAAACAACATTTTCCATTGAAAATATTTTTGCCCAAGCTAATTATTTGCAGTAATTAATTAATATGACCTAAATTATAAATCACATGCATAAGTATATTAATGGGCTGGTAATTGGAATCACTATCAGCAGCTACTAATTTCACTCTAATCCCGAATTAATTAAGTAAAATGGGATAAGAATTCCAAGGTGCTACTGCAGTAATGGGTTGGCTTTATAAGGCAAATTTAATTAAATATATTAATCATGATGGTTTGCCTTTTTTGGTATTTAGTTTCAAATATTAAATTAATTGATATAATTGCACGTTGTGGTGGCCAACACAAGTCATGTATTGACTAGAAAATGTCAACACATTAAACAGTTAAGTGAACAGTGTGCAATTTCTTTGCTCTCTTTTAGGTCAATCTTGATTTTAATTTCCAAAGTATTTCTTTAAGTCATTATTATAGAAGATTCACTTGTTTCGTGAAAATATTTATGAAATAAGAATATTCGAATTAATAATAAAAATTAATTACTCTTCGATCCATCACTAATATATCAATTTTGCCATTTATTATCGTCACTTTTAAAAGATCAATTTTTATTTTTAGTAAAAAAACTCACACATGACCCACCACTTTTAACTAGTTCCCACTAATACAACTCTCGACTTTATATAAAATCATAAGGGAGGTAAGCCCAAATAATCAATTTTAAATGTTGGAAATCATTGTCACCCATCAAATAATTTGTATAACATTCATACCCAATTGTCAATTTTTGGACCAAATACTCTCATCCTATCGAAATATTATGTCGGGGTTCCGATACAGATTCCGACATCCGATGAAATACCCCCACCTTTCCGGGATGCTATGTGGAGTTCAGACACTGAATCCGACAACCAATGATGTCGAAATCGGTGTCGGAATCCCAAAAGAGTGGGGGTATTTTGGTCCAAAAAATGAACAATTGGGTATGAATGTTATATAAATTATTTGATGGGTTACAAAAATTTTTGTCTTTCCATTTTGGATATTTTTGTAAATTGCCACAAATAATAATACTCTTTAATCCATGTACAAAAAACAAACGAATGCGTTTGCGATGGATGGAGGGAGTATAAATTACTCCCTGACTTTCTTCTCATAATTCATTAAAAAAAATCTATTTTTTACAACAGAATATTTTATTGGTAAAAATATTGATTTCATTGTTAAATTATTTATTAAGAATGAACAATAAAATTAGTTGGTAATTTTCTATCGGTATAATTAAGGTGGATGCTAATTTTTTAGCAACAAAAATCCATTTTCAATAGTATTTTGTTGGTAAAGGATATTATTCCATTGATAAAAATAAATTTGTTAACATTCGATTGATAAATAACTAATATAATTTTATTGGCAATCGTTATAAACATCATTAGTAAAAAAACAATTTTCACGGTAATAAAATTCACACTTATTTATGAGTATAGAGTTTTAAAAAGTTATATCTTGACCACTTTTTTTAATAATAAATAAATTAGATGTGAGTTGGAATGAATCTCAATTTTTAAAATTAAAATTTGTTATTTGATTGCAATTTTTTGAATTGATTGATTTTTTTTTTTCATTCGAGATGTGATCTTAATTATGGAATAAACAAAAATAGTAAATCTAAATTTGCTTTAAGAGATGGATGATGGAAAATTAGTACTTCCCCTTTCATAATAAACATGAAAAATAGTACTACCCCATTCACAAAACAATTCATGTTTATTGTACCATATTATTAAATAAACACTATTTTTTTTAATTAATTTTATTAACTTTTTAAAGGTGAGATAATGTGAGATTTCGTATATTGATCACATCATGATTGGTGATTGAGTAAACTTACTTATAAATAGGTGTACAACAACAATCCCTAATAATCAGGGAAGAGATTACAACCAAATCAAGAATATATACAAAATATATGAACATAAAACTATCTATGGAAAATATTCTTTATCAAAAGGCATCTTACTTTTTTTTTAAAAATAAATAAAGTATAAATTTAAGTATTTATATTCATTAGGTGAGAGTTTTAATTTTAAGGGTCAATTTAAAAAATAGTCATTTATTTAATTAAAATAATAATACCAATAACAAACAATTTTTATAATAAAAATAACCAATATACACCTTTTCTACTATTCAACAAATAATACTCAATATATCCTATGTCGGCATGGGTGTCCGTGAGTGTTTCATGTTGATATGAATATTGATGACAGTGTCAGTGACCATACCGGCGACCGGAGGTGGTGCCAGGTGGCGGCAGTGGGCGGTGGCAGGAAGGGAATGTAAGAGGTGTGAAGATTGTGTGGGATGGGGGTCTTTTGGCTCTTTAAGAATGTAATTGGTTAGAATTTATTATAAAAGTTGTTCTATGTTGGTACTGTTTTTGTTTTGAGTGTATTTGGACAAAAATAACCATGGGCACTAATTTTAAATTTAAAGCACTCCATTCGTTATCTTAATGATTACATATTTTCAATTTTGGCGTTTTATCTTTTTTTTATATACGAGACTCACACAAAACAATTAAAATATTTTCATGGGACCCACTTACAACACTAATACAACTATTTACTTTACATTAAAATATTATATCTCTCACATCAATATACATTAAAATATTATATTTTTTAATCATTTACAAAAAGCAAACATAACATTAGAATGGAATGGAGGGAATATGTTTTAAGGTTAATATTAAATAAAATTGGTACGTATTAGTTTATATTTCCTAAATAGGAAAATTTATTAGTATATTTATCATATTCTGCAAGTTAGAGGCTAGTTGTTATGTGATCAATCAATATTGGAAGTTTTTTATTTTATAAGCGAAATACTGACTTCTTTAATTTTATTTTTTTAAAGAAAATATCGAGTGTTGTTATGAGAAAAGAGTAATAGTCTACATAAATAAATAAGTAAATATTAATCCTTGTTCTAAATCTATAATTATCTGTTCTACAGAGATTTATAATATGTGACGTATGTAAGTAAAAATGGAAAGATAACTTGTACTAACTATAACCTATGTCATACCATTTAATTTCATAAAAATAGTTTATTATAATATTATGTACGCTCTCTTTAAATTTTCAATGTAAAAGAGTGGGTAAGTATGTGTGTATATATATTATTAGTTTTTATATTTACTTTTTAACATTTAATACTATATATTCCTTCTAGGGCTCGTTTGATAGCATGTATTAAGGGCTATTCACATTTTTATATTGCCATTTATGGAGTTTGATAGTAGGTAAATGAAATGGAAGGGGCCCGATACTGTTAATTAAGCCCGTTGCTAAATGCATATGGATTTGATAGGAGTCCATACTATAATCTGAAATTACAAATCTAACCCTTGAACGAGAAAATCGTCGTCATCTCCTTTCGCTTCTTACTCTGATCTCTCTTCCACCGGCTTCTCTCTATCCATTCCACCAGGTTCGCCGCAATACCACCAGGTCCACCAAAATTCCTTAATCGATTAGCGGTTTGTGAAAGGAAAATTGTCGCTCTGGCTCATGTTGGGAAGGATTGGGCATAACCAACACATTTTTCCTCTGGTTCTTAAAAATATTGGTCTGCCGCCTTTTACGGCGGTGCGGAGCATCTCCGACAGGCCTATGTCTGTGGCGAGTTGTTATGAACTGCAGAATCCCAGTAAATAATTGCATAAACTTGTCTTTTTGCATTTGGGTTGTGATGTTGAAGGAAGTGATGATCATATTCATGGCCTAAAGTATTGCAATATAATTCACAGGTTCCAAGCTTTCTATACCATTTTTTTCTCTCTCTGCTTTTTCCCTTTCAATTGCAGAACCATATATACATAGTGTGCCTCCTTAAATTTTTTTATCTTAATTTCTCTCTCTAGGTATATTCACATCAGCTAGAGGGGAGGAAACTAACATTCATGGCTTACAAGTCTTCATAGCCATCGGCTTTATTTCCCTTTCCACTGCAAGTCTGCAACAAGACATAACCTATGTGCGCTTCCTTTTTTTTTTTCTTTACATTTTCTCTCTTATTCTCTTGATTAACACCGGTGAAATAGTGAAGGAGGGTTTCTACACATGTAAATGGTAAAAAGATGTAATTAAAATTAAAAGTAAAGGTTATAATTGTAATTTGAGTATCTATCTTAATTCTTTTATATCCTATCAAACACCTTAACTTTTTATTATATCAATTTTAATACTCCCTCCGTCCCGTTTCAATGTTAACGTTTGCTTTTTGCACGTTGATTAAGGAGTATAGTATTTTAATCGATAGTGAGTAGAAAGATAAGATATTTAATGTAAAGTGGGTAGGTGTATTAGTGTTGGATGTGGGGACCATGATGATATATTAATTGTTTTAGGTATGTCCCACATTCCAAAAAAGGAAACGTAAACATTAAAATGGGACGCCCACAATAAAAATGTGTAAACATTGGGATGGAGGAAGTACTACCTATCAAATAATCTTCATTTTTCATAATACGGATATTAATTTTTATATAAATCTCAATTCTAATATATACCCTCTTATCTTATCATCTATCAAACGAGCACCTAGAGTAATAAGTACATCTATACCTAATGCATTACTACTTCTTTGTTTATTGCACTGTTTTTCTCTCGCAATAGTAGGAAAATCACATGAATTTTTAAAAAATAACACAATTATATACTCACTTATGGATGTTGTTGCATATGGAAACGATACTCCATAATTTCTAAAAGAACCAACGTTGTTCTTTCATTTCTTCTTGCTCCAAAGGCTGTTATTATGAAAAAACAACATGCTAAAGATGACAGCCTATTATGGGAGCTACTACAGAAGAAGATGAAATCCCTCTCAGATAGTCTTCTTGAACCTGACGAGCTTCTGGGTGTAGAAACATGCAGCAAAAAGCTACCACCGAAAAGGAAATCCCCCTCAGATAATCCTCTTGAGCCGAACAAGCTTTTAGGCATAGTAACATCCAGCAAAAAGCTTTCCTTGAAAAGGAATATTCCGTCACCCTGTCAAAGTCCCACTACAAAACGACCTCATCTACAATCTTCATTCAGCAATTCTAGGTTGATTTACTTACTTAAGTTGACTGTTAGATATTAATTTCCACTTGTGTTGTTTTAATGGTTTTGAAAAATTATGAATGTGTTTTATTGGTATGATCCCATTGCTTTATTTTTCATCTCGGTAAATATAAATATAGCAACAGCCAAATTATGCCTAATTTTCTTGTCGATTATGTTGGAAATTATTAATTTCCATTATAATCTAATTGTGGGCAATATATTATTATGCAATTATATTAGCTATTCAATTATTTTATGGACTTAATTAAGTGATCCAATTAAGATTAAAAGTCCATGGGCTATAATAATAATTAATATGGGTCAAATGAGTAGATACTCAATACTACATGATTAGGTGATTATGGGTGGTCTAGTCAAGTAGTATATAAAGGCTCCCAGGTTATGGTCCCCAATATACTAAGCCGCACATGGTCTTCCCTTCTCCCCATCGGGAGGGATTACTACGGTCCCCATAAGGAATAAGGAGGCTTAGTTGAGGAAGGTCATATAACCATTGATCCTGAGTTCGTGTTCTGCCTAGAGACTCATTGGATCAGGTACGCTTCCGCTTTACAGTTTGATCTCAGTTTATCATAATAGGGTTTAAGGTATTAGGAATTATTTCCTACAAGTGGTATCAGAGCCACCCTATTTATGATTCTCTGAGATCCGTGAGAATTGTGATTAGATTCAAATATTTGTATTTGAATCATTATGTGAAAACACTTCTATTTGGAGGATGATAATTTGGAATTGTTTTAAATTTTAATTCAATTGGATTATTGATTGGTAATTGATATTCGCTTTGGATTGTTGCTTCGGATGAATTAATTTTTGACTTAGATTATGGCGCGTTGAATCAATTTTTACAGTTTGCAATTCCTCTAATGTGTTTTTTTGGAATTATTAATTGGTTTTTCTAAAACCACATTCCCTCATTATTAAAGAAGTTATGTAGGAATGTCTATGCCTCAATTTCCGATGTAGGAATGTCTATGCCTCAATTTTCGTAAATGTTATCAAGAAAGTTCAGAAATATTGATTATGGTACTGGACTCGGTAGAATTTTGATTCGAAATTGGGATCACATTTGGGAAATGGTTAGGATTAATTCATTTCGTGCATAATGGAATAATCTCTCATTGTTGATTTGGAATTTTTAATAATAGTATCTACAATTGCTTAATTGTGTGGATATTGATTAGTACATCAAAACCTTTGCTGTTAGTATCTGTGAGGATTTATTCCTTTGGGATTCATCTTGGAATGGTGAGCCATATATAATGCATATTACCATGATTATTATATAATGGTAAATTAATTCTGACATGTATTATGTATTATTGGAATTTGATGCATATTTCAACTCAAATAATAATCACAACATTAATCTTTGACTTTGCTTATGAATTTCCAAAGTTTCGTGATATTAATTGTGACAATTTATTTTTTTAATGTGCATCTATTTATGGTATCCATGTTCGTATGTCCAAATAATTGGATTCAATGCACAATTATGTGATTCAGTAATATTTGGTTATATTCTATTTATAGCATAAGAAATTAATTGTGCAATATTTATTATTGATTCTGGAATCAATTACGAGTCCCATTATTTCGGAAAGAATCGAGTTTTATATTAAATTGGGATTTTGGAATCCCTAATTAAGTAAAGAAATCTTTCATTATTTTTAAGTTGGTATGAATCATCTAATATTCCCATTTGGTTAGTGGAATTTAATTAAAATTAAATTTGGGAGACAGTTAAATGTCGTTTAATTAAATTAAATATTTTAATATTTATTTAATTAGTCTAGTAAACCTTCAATCTAGTCAATCGAAGCACCATGTTGCCACAGCAATATCGTGTGTGGAGAAAAACTTTATTGAAATTACATAGATGGGTATGGTATTATTTATGTGTTCTGTGTTCGGCCCACAGGTAGGCACAGTTTGACAGAATAATAACACACATGTGATAATAAGTATGTGATAATTATTTGGATTATTCATGTGAACATGAGTCGGTCCACAGATAGACTCTTGTTTGACAGAACTTATTGTCAATACTTGATTGTTACACCAAGATTACCCCTGCAGTTAATTTTTGTCCACAGACGAGGTTAATGTTGCACAAGGTGTCTTGTGATGGGTCCCTAATTAATAATGTTGTGCGAGTGTATTTTCATGCGGGTATTGATCGGCCCACAGGTAGATTAATATTTGGCAAAAATACACAAGCACCTGTGGTGGTAAATATGTGACGATTATTTGTTTAACATGTGAGTAATAAGTCGGCCCACAGGAAGACTATTGCTTGACAGTTTTATTGTCAGTATTTGACTACTACAAGAGGTGCCACATGCAAGTTAGTATTGTTGTCATTGGAATTGATACTAATGTTGTGCTTGATTCCTTGAGATGATTCTAAACTATTTAAAATTTTAAAGATTATAAAGTTTAGTGCAAGCATGATAATCATTTTGGATTAATTCTCTGTACAATTAAGAAGTCTGTTAATTAAGTTTAACTTATGTCAACAACAAAATTATACATGATGAGAACTTCAACAATAAGAATGAACTAATAAGTTTCTAACAAACTCTGTCTCAATAAAGTATAAGGGCAACAAAGAAAAACCCGTTTGGAAAGCCGTTAAAAAGAAACTAAAGTATAACCTTTCGTTTTCTCCTAAAGGCTTGTGGAATTATTTTATAATACACCACATTAAGACTATTTAGTATGAATGGTGTTGTAGTGTAGTTAAAAGACAAAAATAGTACTCCACAATATATGGTTACTAATTGGAGAAATACTAAAGATTGCGGCTTATATTCTCAATAAAGTTCCAACCAAAGTAGTTGTGAGAACTCTTTGAGTTTCACATATGATGATATCCAACTAAGGCTAGATCATTGGGATCTACTAAAGAAAATTGGATTCAAATAGATACAAGCTACTTTATTGGTATTAAATAAAGATAATAAGTTTATGATCCAATTGATCAGATCATATTTGAGACGGGTAATACGATATTATGTGAGGATGTTGATTTTGGGGGAAGAATAATATTAGAAACATTGTCCTTAAGGGGGAGTCGATTCGATCCCCACTTATGCTTTAAAGAATTGGTGCAAATTCAGAATAATGATATGACAATGTCAATAATATTTAAGGAATAACAAATTCAACAACCTCAAGAATTAATGTCACTAAGGAAACCACTAGAGTTGGGAGAAAGATAATTCAGAAGATTATGTAGTTTTCTCCTAAATAATGAGGACACTATGGAATTAATGGTAGAACATTCAAACAATGTTCATCAAACCATGAAAGGTCCAATTACTCCAAAGTGTGTTAATGCTATAATTTATGAGTATAAATCAATAAAAGATGATTAGGTTTGCATTCTGATATAGGATTATACTCAAAAGGGAAGGAAGTCATTATTATAAGATAATCGTGACATTAGTAGCACATTTTGATCTTGAATCATATTAGATGGATGTAAAGATAAAGTTCCTTGATCGCAACACTGATGATACGATCTAAATGGTTTAAGAACTAATAGGAAATCCATCTATGCATTCAAGCAAATTTTTTTCATAAAAGAATCACAAGTATCATCATGAAGTAAGTGTCTCATTTGATTTTGAGACAAATGTAGATGATTATGTGATTCAGTGGGAGAATGTTTAAGTTAAACTAAGGGAGACAAGTGCAGTCTCAATCAGGTGCCCTAAAGTTAAACTAAAGATTTAAGAAATGTAGAAACATTCCATATTCATTGGTTGTTGGAAGTTGTTGTATGATGAGGTGTCTACAAGACCTAATTAGGCTTATGTTGTTGGTATATTAAGCAGACATTTAAGTAACTCTAGTATGGATCTTTATAAAGTATGTATAGAGAACTAAGAATAATATGCTTGTACATCAGGGATCAGATTTGTTAGAGATTATGAGGAATTCTGATTCTGAGTTTGTTGGATGTCAATACAGTATAAGATCCACTTCAGGCTATATATTTTCTGTTGGTCGGAGAGCTATACAAGTAAAAGTATTAAGCAAACACTTTAACTCATTAACCATGACAACAGAATTAGTAGCACACTAAGGGCATTCAAACATGAAATAAAGGTTGTGAAGATTTGTCACATAAAGTTCATTGTGACAGTTAGTTCGCAGTAAAGTATTTATGACAAGAATACTTATAAGTCAAACAAATTGACATAGAATTCTTGGTTGTTAAAGAAAGTGTTTTGTGTAGATAAAATTTTAGAAGAGCATATTATGATAAACTCTAAATATGGATCCACCAATTATGTATTCAACGCCCTTCAATTTTATGAGCTAACTAATTATGTGGGTGTTATATGGTTTTAAAATACATTGGTTTAGTGGGAGTCTATATTTACTGCTCTTTAAAGTTTCAAGACACTTTGATTTGGATAATTCAGTTTTCTGCAGAATTAAGTTGATGGTTTTGAATTCATTGTGAATTTACTAAAGTTAATTTTTCATTTTGTAATATTTTATATTATGGATTGGTCTCACTAAAGTTTAAAGTTGGACCAGTTGGAAATAGACATGATGATCACATTTGACATGTAATTTCCATGCTACTCACCATATTTGATCTATGTCATTGAGTATATTGATATTGGTGATTGTCGGGGTTTAATCACGATTTATAATGTGGTGAATGCCGCGGTAGTTCCATATTAGTATATGAGATGGACCAGATTGTTGAGTATAGCCTGAAGAGGAATAGCATAAAGTTGCGCAACTAAGGACTCTTGATATAATTGCTAACGGAAAATATATAGCCCAAGTGGGAGATTGTTGGAAATTATTAATTTCCATTATAATCTAATTGTGGGCAATATATTATTATGCAATTATATTAGCTATTCAATTATTTTATGGACTTAATTAAGTGATCCAATTAAGATTAAAAGTCCATGGGCTATAATAATAATTAATATGGGCCAAATGAGTAGATACTCAATACTACATGATTAGGTGATTATGGGTGGTCTAGTCAAGTAGTATATAAAAGCTCCCAGGTTATGGTCCCCAATATACCAAATGTTCATGATGAAACAATGATGCTCTTGTTTTATTTATTACACTTGCATATATTTTGATCACCAGTTTAGTTCACCAAACCCATATTTGATAAGTGCTTGATGGATGAAGAGATCCTGAAATGTTTAACTTTGTTGTCAAAAAGTGTTTCATTTCCATGTCGTACTACGCTAATGCATGCCAAACATGTATATACAATGTTATGCAATAAGTACACACACAAGGTGCACACTAAGGAACACTGCTAGATGAACTGATGAAGTATGATTATTTTGTGTTTTCAATTGATTTTATCTTGTCTACGTACATTGTTTCTTTATTTTCTTTAGGATTTCATGTAATGTATTCAATCAAGGCATTTGTTTAATCCTATGAGCTATTGAACTTAGTTTTAGGACAGGTAATAGTCGAAGATGTACGTTTTGATGGGGATTTTTTTTGAGTAATTAATAAATTAGTATTGTCAAACACTGTGTTCACATATTCAGGACATTATAATGAATGGATAAAACTTGCGTGTTGTGTTCTGGGTGCACTGCTCCCCGACAGCCTAAAAAAGTTATACCTTTAGAATTAAATGTGGTTTCCTTTAGTATTAAAATTCACACCTTTTAATTTTTTTTAAAAAAATATTTTTCTTATTCAAACAAATTCCAGTCAAATTTTAACCAACTCTTTCATTAAAAAATAATATTCATATTGTGTATATTCTTTAAAACAAAATGTTATAGTATATTATATTTTAAGTTGGAGCGAACAAGTTACCAAGTGGGATCACCTTTCACCCCCATGTTATATCTTGTGTAACATGGGGCATATGAGTGACAAGTGTCCCATTTCACACACAATTGTGTGTGAAATGAGACATTTGTCTCATGTAACACAAGATGTAACAGGGGAATTGAATTGACAAGTTTCCTACTTCGTAATGCACACCATGTTTTTCTAAGTTTCTTACGTCAGATCAATAGGGCGTGTTACACGTCAACTCTCCACATCATTAAAGAAACGCCATAGAAGCGTCCAACCAAGATTTAAAATATCGATATCGATAAAAATATCGGTACCTCAAATTTACGAATATATCGATGGATATATCAAATATCAATATCGATATCGGTAAAAATTTAAAAAGTATAAAAATTTGTGAGAAAAAGGAGAAAATTGATTATTTAATGTTGCAACATATTATAACTAATTTTAATATATAAATACAATTTATAATCAAAATAAAACTCAAAATATATGTTAAGTAAATCAATAACAACATATTTAAATAATCTAAAATCATACAATAATTATTATTAATTGTTTAACACATAATAACTAATATCAAAATGATGATATATGAGTTCAAATGTAAAACATGACATGTTGTCTTGATCTAACACTATTGGTACCACCTAATCGAATTATATAAATTTTTTAACATTGTTCTAAATGTGTTAGTAGTATATCGTTCGATCTTTTCCAACTGTGCCAAAATAATTGTATTTTTATTCAGAGTATATTATTTATGTGAACCCTTCATATTTACTAGTTATAATATTTTTAACGAAAAGTGACAACTATTTTAATACAAAAAAAAGATACTAGGTAATTAAGAAAACGTAAAACAGTCTCATTATGAGATGGTTTCACGCAAGTACTGTTCCATTTTTTATTTTATTTTTTTTAAATTGAACAAATTAATGACAAATAAATGTATTTAGTTGATAAAAATAACATTAAAATTTTATTAAAATTTCTTAAAATTATAGATAAATTTTCTATATTTTCTATATATCTTCGACATTTCATATATTTTATCGATATTTCCTCGATATATCTTGACATTCAGAAAAAATTGAATTGTGGCAATTCGATAACGATATTTCCATCGATATTTTCCGATATTTCCTCGATATTAAAAAAAATATCTTTTTCTCTAATATCAATATCGGTACTCTTCAAAAATAGATATATCGTGGAAATATCAAGGATATTACGAGATATTTTAAACCTTGTGTCCAACTCACTTCCCCTCTGCTTTTAACACTTCTCGAATTAAGCGAAAAAGGTTCATAATAATTAAAAATAATTTCAAAAGGATAAACAACTTATATACTATGATTCTCTTAAAGATACCATAAAAGATGATATACTCGATGATAACAACTTCTATTATAAATAAGAGAAAACAAATCAAGATAATATCTAAAATATCTATACCGTAATTATGGTAAATCTTTCATATTCATACAAGGAGTTAGACATAAAAAGAGACATAGCAGAACACATGAGTGGACTGTAAAAGAAAGCTACGAAGCTACCAACACCAGAATCACATAACCCAAAACATAACCATTCATAGATATCGACGGCGACGCTTCCCCGGATTTAAGCTCAACGCCCTCACTCCCCACATTCTCGCCGGAATCATCCATCACCACCGTACCTCCACCCCTTATTTTCATCTCCTTCACATCAGTGGCCAAGTCCACTCTGAACGCCACCGCCGATACCCCGCATGGCTGCATGCAGGCCGCCGTCTACGGTGACCACCCTCTTCCGGTGAGCCATCTTTTTCATCCCTTGGTAGAACCCGGGCACCGTGTATGCCCGAGAACGACGGAACCGTTAGCCGCGATGTAGGAAAACGTCAGGTTGACGGCGCCTTAACGGACCCCTAGGTTGGACATTGGATTCTGGATGTCCAGGTCGAAGTGCATGAGGGTTGGGCAGGGTGGAATTGAAGGATTTGTCGAGGGCAGGAACGTAAAAGGAGTTGAGGCGAAACAAGGGGGTGTAGATGATGAGAGTTCCATAGGTGAGGTATAGTATTATTAGAAGCACAGGTAGGCAGCATAGAAACGACACGATTTGGAGCATAAGAACATGATCATTACACCGGGTATGTTTTATAATGATTTTGTGCAAGTGGAAATGACGCTGCTTGTCTCACTTTTTTTTTATACATTTTCTAATTGATGAGTGATGACTATTAAACCCCTTTTCTTGAGATTAAGTTAGAGTATAAACAAGATGTATATTGAGGAATTGAAAGAGAGGATTTTGAGGATCTTGGATGTTCTGGTACATTTTGGTGTTACACGTCTTAGATGAGTGACACGTATGCGGAGAGGAAAATCTCAACCTTTCCCGTTAGGGTTGATTGTTAGGGTATAGAATAGTTTATCCTTAGTGTCAATCATCCAACGATTATAACATGAAATGTAACACCAAAATATAATAGGAGTTTCGGATCTTGAGAGTATTGATAGTGTTGTTGGTAATTAATTACAATATTAATATATACCCCCTCCGTCTCATTTCAATATTTACGTTTGCTTTTTGCACATTGATTAAGGAGTATAATATTTTAATAGTTAGTGGGTGGAAAGATATAATATTTAATGTAAAGTGAGTAGGTGTATTAGTGTTGAATGTGGGGTCATAGTGATATATTAATTGTTTTAGGTAGATCTCATATTTTAAAAGGGAAACATAAACATTGAAATGAGACGCCCAAAATAGAAATATGTAAAGGTGAGTATTAAATATTTTATCATATTAATTTATGATTTATTTTATCCTTGATCCATGTAACCTTATGATTTATTTATGTTCTAATTTTATTTTTGGCAAAAATTTGTGTGCGCTCGAATGCACGGAGGGTTCACGGGGTACACTCCGCGTGCCTTTAAATTTTGTGTTAAATTGTATACCCTTTATTATAAAGATATGTATCCATTATTTTCTGAAGAAAAATAAAAAAATATTAATGAAAAATGTATATCCTTTAAAACAAAATGATATACCCTTATTAATTAAAATGTATACCATTTAGAACAAAATAATTTACTCTTATCCATGATACTAAATTCTAAAGACACACGACGTGTGCCCGGACGCATGCAAGCCTCACTCTTTATTTTTAAGGTTTAATATTTATATTTAGAGTGTATTATTAATTCTATAGATATATATAATTGTAGTTACATCCTTTTTTGTTTTAAAATATATTTTTCCTTTAGAATTTAGGGATAATTATAAAGGTATAATTGAAATTTTTATCTTATAAGATATATTTTATCCTAAAGTTTAGAATTAGAGTATCTTTTAATTAATTATTAATAATAAAAAGATTAAAAATAAAAGTTAAAAAATAATTAAAAAAAACAGAAATTAAATAAAACTGTTTTTATACTCAATATGCCCATTTTTTAAAATTATTTAACTCTTTTCCCAACAAATTAGATGCCCGAATAGACTTAAAAATCAAATTGACAATTTCTGCATGATGGTTAATTAATGGAGCGGATGCTTTTGCTGAACACTCTCTGACGAATTAAAAAGTGATACTTCTTCCATTAAAAAAAAAATCACATCTATTTACCTGTAAAAAATCACATCTAATAAAAGGAGTACTTTTTTAAAGGTACTTTTATGTTTTTCAATAATAAAAATAATGTAAAGTATATTAAATATGTGTGGTATTTAATTTTATAAGAATGTGTTTGGATTGAGTCATTTCAAATTCATTGAGTTTGAAAATGAGCGAATTTTAAATTCTTTGATTTTAAATCAATTCATTTTAATTCCACTGTTTAGATAAATTATGGATCTTTAAAAGGATTTCAAATTAATAATTCAAAATTATTTTTTAAAATAGAATTTTATATATAATAAATATAAATAATAAAATTTTATTATATTAAATACTAAAATCTAAAATTTTATTGAAATAATTTTTTTAGGGGACTACCACCCTACCCACCCCTCTCCCACCACCCCAACCCCAAAAAAAATTTATAAAATTTTAGATTTTTAATATTTGAATAATAAAAAATATTACCACCCGCCCTCTACCCACCCCCCTAATCCAAATTTTTTTTAATATAAAATTTTAGATTTTAATATTTAATATTTAAATAATAAAAATATTATCACCCTATCCATCCACCCACCCCATCCCCACGTGATCTCACCATCCCCCAACCATCCACCAATTTTTTTTAAAAAAAATCACTTTTTAATATTTAAAAAATAAAATCTAAAATTTTATTAATTTTTTTTGGGTGGTGGGGTGGTGTGGGGTGGGGTTAGGTGGGGGTGGTGGGGGGTGGGTTGGGTTGGGTTGGATGGTAATATTTTTATTTTTTAAATATTAAAATCTAAAATTTTATTAAAAAAAATTTGGGGGTGGTGGGTGGAGGGGGGTGGGTAGGGGTCTGTTGGGTGATAATATTTTTATTAATTATTTAAATAATTAAATTTAAAATTTTATAAAATAATTTTTTAGGGTGGGGGTGGTGTTGGTGTTGGTGGGGTGGGGGTAGGGCTGGGTGGTAATATTTTTATTATTCAAATATTAAAAATCTAAAATTTAAAAAAAAAATTGAGGGTGGGGGTGGGGGGAGGGGAGGTGGGGTGGGTAGAGAGTAGGATGGGTGGTTGAGTTTAAAACATAAAAAAAATAAAAAATATATATATTTAATATTATATTTTTTTATTAATTTATTAATTTTATATATTAATATATCAATTACACAACAATAGAAGGATTTCAAATGACACGATTTCAGTGAGGATTTAAAATCCATTTAAAAACAACTTAAAAAATTCAAAATCAAATCCATTGATTTGAAATTCATTAATTTAAAATCTTAGATTTATAAATCTATTGATTTCAATGTTATCCAAATATAATGGAGAGATTTATAAATCCCTCCTCAAATCCTTCCATCCAAACACAACCTAAGTGAATTGTAAGGTGGAGAGTAGAAAGTACTCCCTCTGTCCGTTACAAAGGGTAACATTTACTTTTTGGCACGTGGATTAAGGAGTATTACTATTATGAGCTTTTATCAATTTAAGGCCCGAATTATGGGTAAACTATCAATTAGGGGCCTGAATTATTTTTTCTATCAATCCAAGACCTGAAATATGTAAAACTATCAATCAAAGACCTGAATTTATCAAATATTATCACCTATTTTTATCAATTTAGGGGCTTAAGTTCAGGCCCTGAATGGATAATTTTACATAATTCAGGCCCCTAATCGATAATATACATAATTCAAGCCCCGAATTGATAGATTACCCATTTTTCAGGCCATGCATTGATAAAGTTTATATTATTTAATGTGTAGTGGATAGTTGTATTAGTGGAGATATATGTCCCATTTTTTAGTTGTATTAGTGGGTGTGTGTGAGTCTCATATGTGTAAAAAAGGAAATGAGGCCCTTGAGGGCGGACGCCCAAAATAGAAAAATGAGACTTTTTGGAGTGGATGGAGGGAGTAGATGTTTTGAGTTTTTCTTTAGTAAGGCTTGCGCACACCGTGCGCTTTTAGAATTTAGTATTATGGCTAAGGGTACATTGCTTTATTATAAAGGATATACACTTTAATTAATAAATGCATACCATTTTGTTCTAAAGGGTATACACTTTTATTAATATTTTTTACTTTTCTTCAGAAAATAAATGGTACACATATTTATATTAAAGAGTATACAATTTAACACAAAATTTTAAAGGCACACATAATATGTTCCTATGCGACCGGACACACACAAGTTTTTGCCATGAGTACACATCTTTATACTAAAGGGTATACAATTTAACACAAAATTCTAAAGGTACACAGAATGTGTCCCGTGCGCCCAGACACACACAACTTCTTGCCTTTTTTTTAAATCGTTTTAGGAATGTGAAAGCCTTCTTTAGACTAATTAAAATGAAAAATACGTAATTTTTTTTAATTATTATTTATTTTAAGGAGAGAATGTCATTTCAATGAAAAAAATATGCAACTTTCTTCTATTATTTTATAATTAAACCATTCCATTTATAAACAATTTATAGGTCGATTTTTTAAAAAAAAAATAAAAGAGATACCAAATAAATAATATGATTATTAATTAAACAATTTAAAAAGGTGATAGAGGGAGCATGTCAGTTTAAGATACACCAAACAATGTGTTTATCATGATTTTGATTTTTAGAAGGGTAAATTATCAAAAGCTCCCCTCAAAGTTTGTTCAAATTACCAAAAAAAAAAAATCCGTCACTTAAAAAATTACTAATTATCTCATTTAAAAAAATTTTTTTAAAAAAAATAGTAAAATTTAAAAATACAATATTAAATATATGAGTTTTAATGTCATTTCTATCCTTCTTTATTTTAAAAAAAAGTGAATTTTTATTAATGTTCAAATAAAAAACAAGTTAAAGAGGATAATTTGTAATTTTTCAAATCATGAAGTTTATTTGGTAGTTTCGACAAACCTCAAGGGGAATTTTTGGTAATTTACCTAAAATTGAGCATAAGGAGAATCAAATAACTAAATAGGATTATGGAAAAGGTTCTGATCATTTAGGTTAATTAATTCGTTTAGATGAACTTGAAATTTAAATATCCTAAATTACTTAAAGTTAATTAAACATTCTAAAATTAAAATTAAAATGCAAATAACAAATAATGTCCAAATCTTATTGTAAAACCAAATTAATTAGCTACGTGGTCCTAGTAATATATATGATCACCTAATTCCATTGATAAGTTTGTCAAAGATTAGGGACGGAGCTAGACCATTTTTCTTGCGGGGCTAGATATAAAAGTATGTTGATCATAATAAAAGCATAAGTATTTTGAGATATTTTCATGCAATTCTCTATATTTAAAACTAAAGAAAGTTTAGCTGACGCTTTTTCATTGCTCAAAATGAAAAATTATAGTCTTTAATAAAGATAGAAATTATCTATTTCTCGACATAAACCATCAAATTATTTGCAAGAAACTCACCCTCTGAAGTGTTAGTTGGTTTTTTTTTTTAAAAAAAATTAATGGCTGTTAATGCTCTCTTTGTTGTAGATGTTGATATTAAATACTACTATGTTAAAAATATAATTGAATACTCCCTTCATCCCATTCACATTTTACATATTCTTATTTGTTAGTCTCATTACGCTTTTCATATCGACAAAATGGTAAAAATTTCAAAAGAAATAATATTGCAATACACTTTACTTAAAAATTGATAATCTCAACCTAACACACATAACTTATTAGTATTATTTATTTATTACTAAAAAATACTAAATTATTCCCAAAAGTTAATAAAATTAATTGAAAAATAATATTTTTTTAAATTTCATATCTACATTAACTATGAAAATTAAAAAAAAAAAAAAGAGAGAGTAGTATTATATATATTATGATGTTCTAACATAATATTAAATAATTAAAATAATATTAGTGTATATATATAGTAATTAATCTTAGAAATTTTAGGGGGGCATACACAAGCCTCCGCCCCTATCAAAGGTAGCTAAGCCTCCCAACTAGTGTGGTTGCAGTTGATGCATGTGTATCTCTCCAGACTTCTCGGTCACTTGCGTGAAGGATGCCTTCCCATGACTGCAATTTGGACAGATCACTGCATATGTATGATAAAATTAATTAATTATTCAAACACAAAATGACATAAAGTGAAGTTAGGAAAGGAAAACCAATAAATTAAACCTTCAGTTTTATTGAGTATGCAATCTTCTACAGAGTGAATAGGAATAGGATCATTCAGGTTTTCAAGTGGGGGGAAGGCCGACAGGTTCACATTTCTCTTTAATTCAACCTGAAAGGAATAAAGATATTAGAGCATGACTATGAGTGAGCAGGTAGAGAATAATAGAGTACGCATTATACCTTATCCTCTAGCTTGTATATGTAGGGGCATGTTGGACAGGAAATCGAAATATGTCATCCTCTCGTTTTATTTTCCATTGTTGGCATGAACATGTTCTAGTTTTTAGATCTACACAAATAGAAGTTTGGGATTGCACCTCGTAGTCTCCCGATGTGGACAAAAGAACAGTCCATGAACGACCAGTGTCTAACAAAAGTTGCTAGTCTAGCTCCTTGGTGTGGCACAATACGGTAGTCCAATTTGAACATGCTTCCCTCCTCTCAACAAACCAAGTGTTGATGCCTTATGCATTAACAAAAAGAAGTTAATAAATGAGAAAGAGAACTGAAGCTAATACAAAATTTAACATACAACCACAATATAGAGAAATGTAATTTCATGTACACTAAATTTCATAACATAAAAAATTTCATATTAACATATACACTGCCTGGAACCAACAATGTTGGTTACTTTCATACATGTCAAACTCGTGATGTTATATTAAGATGGACTACAAAAACAAAAAGCATATTAGAATGATACTCAAGTACTTGACCATTATACTTGTTTAAACATTGTTATAATATCTGTTTCCGTATTGACAATGAATAATATATGTATACATTGTTGGTAAGGGAGTGTTCAGCAATGAAACCAAATAAATGTATGTGTGATACTTTTAATATCTAATGAATATAATTGTGCACCTTGGCGAATAGTGTCTATCATGTGAGTTATGGGCAATCCACTAGCATAACTGATCCATGCGTTGAATGACTCAATAGAATTAGAGGTCATTTCACCATATCTAGTAATGTGAGGAGCCCATTTTTCATAAGGCAACTGTGCCAACCATTCTTCTGTAACTTTACCACCAATCTGCTTGAAATCAGCAAGTTTCTTTTCAAACAAATCCTTTGTGGGAGCATACGCACATTCCTTAAAGATAAGGCCCAACTTCGAACGATTTCTGCTTTTCGAACCACGGGAAAATCGACCCTTTAGGTTCGTTAATAGATGGAAACAAGCAAAAATAGTGAACAGGGTCATAAAAAACAGAAGAGAATGTAGACATTAGACCTAAATTGCGTTCTGATATATAGAAAATCTGTTTTTCATGCTTAATGTTATCTCTTAACTTTGTTAAAAACCACGTCCAGTTTTCTACAGAAACAACTGCAATAGCAACTAGGAACATCCCTACAAAAAAGTAGATTGCATATTTGTGAAAATACAAAAATAGATAAAATCATTATGAAGTAATACATTTAAGAAGAGTAGATTGTACCATTATCTCCATCTTTTGTTGTGGCAGCTAGTAGGGTTCATTTGGCTCGACCTTTCATAAAAGTTCCATCAATAAATAACATTAGGCGACAACTCTTAAAACCATCTATGCAGGCTTTGAACGAAATGAATAAGCGCTCGAAGCGACGTGATTCTTCATCGTACTCTAGTGCAATGATGCTACCTGGTTAGTAGAGGTAATAGCCTTACAGTACCAGCGTAGATCGTTATAAGAATTAATATGATCCCCACATTTGGTCTTTGGCCTTTTTAGATGCTTTCCAAGCTTTTCAATAAGGAATCTTGAAGCCATAACCCTTTAAAATATCAGATCGTACGTCACTTCCCCCGATTTGAGGTTTGTCTAAAACACTGTCAACAATCAATTTACCAATAATTTTGGAGCATAAGCATCTTGTTTCTGACACCGGGATTTTAGAGAAGTAGGAGGCAACACAAGCACACACTCGGATACAATTCCTCACCTATGGAATCCACCACAAGTTTGGAACAATCTCGTCGTCTTAAGGAATCCACCGAAAGACTAAGAGACACACTCACCACTCTAGGAATCCACCAAAAGAGTTTAGAGTAAGATACAAGAAGATAACATCTTCTAAACAAGCTTAAAAGCTCAAAATATGTTTAAATTCGAAATTGGCTGCTTGAGAGCTTACAAATGATGCCATTATAAAGGCAAGACTTGGAACAACCCTCCAAGTGAGTCAAAGGAAATAAATGAGATTTAACATTCTCAATGCACATAGAAAATATGAATTTAGACTCTAATAAATGTAAACTTAATGAAAGATAATCAAAGACTAAGAATATGTAGATACCAATGTCCATAATGAGGAGATGAATCATCAAAAATCAGCAAACTTCGAATTGGTCCAGTAACTTCTGTTGATGCACCAGCCTGTCACACTTCAGTCAAACAGCCATAACTTTCTGTAAGAATATTATTTTTGAGATCCGTAAATTTTGTAGAAAACTAGACTTCAAGAGCTTTCCAATGGTGTATGGCATGAACCATAACTCTATCCAAATCAAAACAGATAAATTCGTGAATTGGACTGACTGTTCATGATCTCCTGCTGAGTTAATGTTGTATAGTTGGACCATTTTGTTCAAATGTATTGAGTTTAAGGTCTTCATTAATGGATAGGTTTTCCATGTTGCAGACTTCAAATCTTCACCCAAAATTCCCGCGTCATTCTCCCCTGGTTGGAAAAGATTCGTCCTCGAATCTGAACCTTCTTCATCATCAACATATGGTGAAAATTCAGCAACATTGAAAGTAGCCAAGACACTAGCAACTCCACCATTAATCACCATTTGACCACCTAAAACCTTGCACAACATTATTGCAACAATTAATATAGTAGTTAGGATGACCTGACCAAGAAAGGATTGTTGGAAAGACTTCAAAAACTTCCATTGCATGAATTTGGCAGATCTTTGAGTGCTTCTGCCACCTTCCAGAAGAATAGACATAACTTCTTGTATAAAATTCCAAATGACTCTCTGTTTGTTGCATTTGAAAATAGACTGAAAGAGCTTTCTACCCATATACTGATCATTGTCTGAATCCCTCTGAATCAGTACCAGAATATTTGTGAAGTTACCCCATATGCGCTGGAATCTTTTCTGCATCAATTGCTTCCGCTGCACGCAAACTCGTTTTTGAGTTTCCTTCATCCGTCGATGCTTATCAGCATTCTTCTTGAATCTTATATTTTGCTTGTCAATCTCTCTGCAAACCTTCTCATGCAATTCCTTGAAGTAAAGATCATGAGTTGCATCCATTGTTTTGATGCAAGGAATGAAATGAGACATCGTTGATAACCGATCAACATCCACCATCACCGAATCCTTGTTCATTTGAGTGCGAGGCAACCCAACAACAAAGTCCATACTTACATCTTCCCATGGACATAATGGCACCGGCAAAGGAGTATATAGTCCTGTATTTTGCCCATGAGTTTTAGCAATATGACAAGTCCTGCATCTTTCAACGTACTTCTTCTTGACATCTCTTCCAAAATATCCAGCAAGCTGACCTCCACTATGTGCTTCATCAATAAATGTTAGCTTCAAAGAACAATCAAGAACATATAACAAGTTACCTTTGAAGAGATAACCATCATGAATCAAGAAAAGCTTGAATGAAGCTTTTAAAAATTCCTCCCACATTCTGCCAAAGTATGAATCATTATTGTAGGGATCTTTCATCACCTCAAACCCAACCACATTCACTTGCAAAGTAGTGAACAAAGAGTGCCGTCGACTAAGAACATCCGCCACTTGATTTAGCACACCAGATTTGCGCTTGATCACAAGGTTGAATGCTTGTAATAACTCAATCCATTTACTATGCCATGGATTCAACTTCTGCTTGGAATTCAAGTATTTCAAAGCTTCATGATCTTCTTGGCTAAGAACTCCTCTGAACCCCACATTTGAAACATATCGATCCACGTCGAACACCTTTCCAAAACTTTTCCTTAGCAAGCCTTTATCCACAAGCTCTTGCTCTTGCCTTTGCAACTCATCATGATGCTTCAGATTCATTCGATAAGTTGCCTTATTCAATAAAGAAGCATCGCTTGCAAAATCAATGCAATATTGAATGTTCTTCATTGGAGGAAGGCCTAGTGGAATCTGTTCAGGTTCCACATCATGAAACTCCTTGTCATTTGTCATGCAATTTGTGTGAAAAATATTGTTATGAACCCACGGATCATCCTCAACATATGTGGCATCGAGGCTACGCCATATCACCAAATCTTCTCCATGATCTTCGAAACCGACATCTTCATCATACTCATCATAGATTGGTGTTGATTCATCATGTTCCTCTTCTTCATACTCATCTTCACTTTTGTCATAAACTAGCTTCACCTCTTCTTGCTCTTTCTCAACTGGAGTAATGATCCTCCGATTTGGACAATCGACAGCAATGTGTCCAAACCCCTTGCAAGCAACTTTTTGTCTTGTATCCTTTGTAGTTGGACTGTTCTTTAAAGTATAAGAACTCCCCCGATTAGAAGCTCCACTACTCAACGAGAAACATCCACCGGAACGACTTGATTCTTTTTGTTTGGAGTTGTGAGGAAAAGAATCTCGTAGATAATAATCCGGTAAAAATTTCCTCCTTAACTCCTTCTTCATTTTGTCCCACGTTCTAATCTTCCGTTTGCCATAACGAGCACGCTGCTTCTTAAGGTGCTCCCACCATAAGGACGCATGTTTCTTCAATTTGATAGCCACAAGTTTCACCTTGTATTCTTCTTGAATATCTTCGAACTCAAAGACTCTCTCAATAGAATTGAGCCAATCAATGAATTCGTCGGGATCATCTCTTCCCTCAAAATCTGGAAAATCAATCTTGAAATCAAAAGATTTACTATGAACATTGCTCCTTCGAACCCGTCGACCGCGAGATGTATTGTCACTTGAATTGCTATTTCTGTTACCATGAAATGGATTGAAATCCACATCATCACTTGCAGAACCACCATCTGAATCATGACCCTCAACATCATGTTCAAGATGCTTGCCACGCACAAGGCGTTGCTTGAGTAGTTGCACTTGTCTCCTTAAATCTTCTAACTCAATATCATGAGTTGTCATCGCTAACCAAAGCTCTGATACCACTTTGACACCGGGATTTTAGAGAAGTAGGAGGCAACACAAGCACACACTCGGATACAATTCCTCACCTATGGAATCCACCACAAGTTTGGAACAATCTCGTCGTCTTAAGGAATCCACCGAAAGACTAAGAGACACACTCACCACTCTAGGAATCCACCAAAAGAGTTTAGAGTAAGATACAAGAAGATAACATCTTCTAAACAAGCTTAAAAGCTCAAAATATGTTTAAATTCGAAATTGGCTGCTTGAGAGCTTACAAATGATGCCATTATAAAGGCAAGACTTGGAACAACCCTCCAAGTGAGTCAAAGGAAATAAATGAGATTTAACATTCTCAATGCACATAGAAAATATGAATTTAGACTCTAATAAATGTAAACTTAATGAAAGATAATCAAAGACTAAGAATATGTAGATACCAATGTCCATAATGAGGAGATGAATCATCAAAAATCAGCAAACTTCGAATTGGTCCAGTAGGTTGTTCCAAGTCTTGCCTTTATAATGGCATCATTTGTAAGCTCTCAAGCAGCCAATTTCGAATTTAAACATATTTTGAGCTTTTAAGCTTGTTTAGAAGATGTTATCTTCTTGTATCTTACTCTAAACTCTTTTGGTGGATTCCTAGAGTGGTGAGTGTGTCTCTTAGTCATTCGGTGGATTCCTTAAGACGACGAGATTGTTCCAAACTTGTGGTGGATTCCATAGGTGAGGAATTGTATCCGAGTGTGTGCTTGTGTTGCCTCCTACTTCTCTAAAATCCCGGTGTCAAAGGAAATAAATGAGATTTAACATTCTCAATGCACATAGAAAATATGAATTTAGACTCTAATAAATGTAAACTTAATGAAAGATAATCAAAGACTAAGAATATGTAGATACCAATGTCCATAATGAGGAGATGAATCATCAAAAATCAGCAAACTTCGAATTGGTCCAGTAACTTCTGTTGATGCACCAGCCTGTCACACTTCAGTCAAACAGCCATAACTTTCTGTAAGAATATTATTTTTGAGATCCGTAAATTTTGTAGAAAACTAGACTTCAAGAGCTTTCCAATGGTGTATGGCATGAACCATAACTCTATCCAAATCAAAACAGATAAATTCGTGAATTGGACTGACTGTTCATGATCTCCTACTGAGTTAATGTTGTATAGTTGGACCATTTTGTTCAAATGTATTGAGTTTAAGGTCTTCATTAATGGATAGGTTTTCCATGTTGCAGACTTCAAATTTTCACCCAAAATTCCCGCGTCAGTTTCATTCGCTGGAAAAACCCCAATGCATTTGTGCATCAAATTTACCTCATAAACTTGGAACTTTGATGTCAACGATAGACATTTTGCCTTTACAAACCATTTACAACCAAGTGACGTTTTCATACTGCACACTGCATGGATATATCTTCTGTCAATCCTCTTATAGTCGAACTCAAAACCATTACGCGTTGAATACTTTATGAGCTGCACCCTAAATTCTGTAGCCCCTCCATAAAACACCAAACCAACACCGTCTTTCATGATGTCAGCCCAAGAGTCTGATAAATATGTTTTTTTTCCAAACTTGGACAAATATCAAAAGAAGGTATGCTTTGGCCTCCATCAAACTCTTTATATATTCCATTATTAAGGAATGTTTTATTGGAATTTGTATGCTCAGAAATTATACAAATATTTTTAAAATTAACCGAACTCTGATAAAGCATACGTGGCTTGTCAAACTGTGTTGTTGAGTTTGTTCTATTGACTGGTACATGAGCATAAACAACAGGGGATATCATCTGATGCTAATGAGATATCATCCTCTGAACCCACACAACATACACGTTCAAAGTTCTCTTTCTCCAACTCAGTCCACTTTGCAAAAATGGTAGACTGTACATTAGGCCAGGACATGTTTTTCATTAGCGTAATTAATTTGCACTCTCTCCCATGTCTTACACTCAGAATGATAGGTTTGGGACGATCCATGTATTGACAAGCCTAATAGAAGGAATTTACGAACATAAACTTTAAAAAGAATACATATTCTTATTAGACTTATTTTAAGTGCAAATTATACAAGGAATATGATTGAACACAAAATACTCTACGTATCATCGAAACAAGGAAATCAGAAGAATCCATCTAACATTTGAGTTTCTGAAGGATTCGATAAACTTACCTTCAAATACGCGATACCGAAGATGAACTCTAGTTGCAAAATAATGTGGAAGTAATCATATGATTAAACTGCAGATTCCAAACTTGTGTGAACAAGATGATAAATGGCTTTCAGAAAAAATGAGAATGGATGATAAATGACGATTTAATTGCAGATTTAGTGAGATGTGGATTTAGCCGTCTGATAGGCGATGATGAGTTAATTTAAAAAAAAATAGTTAGATATTTTAGGCAAGATCAGATTTTCTTATTTCAAATTATAATTTATAATTAGGGGTATATTAGGCATTAAGTTAGATTATTTTGTATCTCCTAATAATATTTTGAGTTGGATGTATTTGAGAACAATAATGTTAAAAAAGGTGTATGTGCTAACAATTAATCCATACCCCTAATTATAAATTATAATTTGAAATAAGAAAATCTGATCTTGCCTAAAATATCCAGTGCAATAATAGGCTTCGCAAATAAAAGGCTTAGCAGCACACAAATTTCCAAAATGCAACACAATAATAGACTTGCAAGAAATACACAAATAATAGACTTGCAAGAAATACACAAACAATAGGTTTGGTGGCACACAAATCGCAGTACACAACACAATAATAGTTGTTCAGCACTATACTTCCAAATAAGCATTCACGAAACACAACATTCAAATCAAAGCGCATCTTTATAACTATCTAGCACTTTACTTCCAAACACATCAGACAACAAATGAATAAATTAATAGAGCAACTAACCTTCACACTGTTGCTTCCTCTTAGTCGTATAATGCACTTCGAAATATGAGTCCGAGTCAATATCCACTAATATTTGCTTACCTAATTAGATTGTATATCTCAAATAAATTAATATATCATGAAAATAATACACAAATATCATCACTTTTATAAAAGATGAATACCTTTTGCAATAGCTGAATGTTGTAGAGACATTTCTTACTTCTTCTACACAAAACAAAGAAAGCAATAATTTAATGCAAAAAGATACTTCTTATACATTTATGCACACAAAACAATCTACTGAACAAAAAAATAGATTTAAAATTCAACCATGTATGAGAATACAAAAACATTTTTACTGCATAATATTTCAAGCTTCTGGTAAACTGGGCAAATTTATGCACACACTAAAGTGATGCCCACATTTCCTCTTTTTCCATCACGAAAGTTCGAACATGTGCTCATTTCTAAATCCCACTTAAAATATCCAGTGCAACATTAAAATAACAATAAGAATGTTTACATATCAAAGCTTTAAAATTGAATCAGTACTACCTAATCAGCGGATTCGATCTTCGATTTAAATTTAATTTACCAAAGAATACCGATGGGGAGCAAACCAGCGTACTCAAAATGCTAAAATTAAAAAAAAAATGCATGTGTAAGAAGCCAAACACAATGTTGAAACCTTGTTCTGAACAACTATTAACGAGATCACAAAACAGGTTTTACAATGAATTACTTGAACATTACATGCAAGTCCACACAATATGCAGATACCCAACTTTAAATTAGTTGTGCTTTGAAAAATATTAAATTATGCCCTAAAAATTGGGTAGAACGACGAACGAAAAAATCTTACCTTTGGCACTCTATGTCGTTGCGTTTCTGAACAGGAAATTCTTCAATGCCCTTATGACATGATTGGTAAGTGGTAATGGATTAGAAATGGAATCACCATTCCTAATTTGATTACTAATATTATGATTGGTACAAATTTAGAATGAGAATCATCATTTATTACCATTCACTTAAACAAAGGAATGGTGATTCATCCCACCCCCATGATATTCTCCATTCCCATGTATGAAGGAGTCAACCTTTTTTTTTTAATTTGTGTAGCATAATATATATATATATATAATATTAAAAATTATAAATAAATTAATATTGTTATGTTTAACGTATAATATTAATTAAAAATTTTATTATTATATTATTTAATAAAAAATAAAATATTAAATTATTTAGAAAATTTAAAAAAAATCATGCATTTTATATACCCAGTAAATATATTATTTTACATTTTATTCTTTAAATTTTTAATAAAAATTATATAATTAATTTTATATTTATTCTAAACAAATATTAATAAATTATAAATAAAAAATAATATTATTGATAAAATTAAATATATACATGTAATATTGAATATATAATTATTTTTTATATATAATTTAATATTTTTTATTATATGTAATTTCTTTGTTTATATTTTAATAAATATTAAGGTTTTATTTTATTTTAATTTAATAATTTTAAATATAAAATCTTTACTGAAATTTTTTTAAATATATAAAATTTTAATTGAGATTATAATTAATTAAATATTATATATAAAAATTTTAAATTTTAATGCTATAAAAATATTATTAATGACATTATAACCAGTTAAGTAATACATTTTCTATTACTTGAGTTATTTTTAAATCATATCAATCACTCTAATCATCATTTTAATTCATTCATTTCTCATCTCTATTCTATTCATGAGTTCATTCCATTCCATCATCATTCCATTCAATTATACCAATCTAGTCCTTAGTTCTTTGCGTGGGGAATATGTGCCAAGAATATAGATTCCTCCAGAACACTATTCAACTTATCTTCCCCCAATCTTCAAAAGAAACTCATCAGCGAAGGAATTCTAACGGGTTTATGTGATATATGGTTTTTAAAAATATGGCTTAATTTTTGTGCAGCACAATAAAAGGGGGATAATGGCCATAGTTGAGGACGTTACTATAATTAAGGAGCCATAGTTGAGGATGTTACTATAATTAAGGAGCACGATTATAAGGATATTATAACTTCCCTGATTCTGAACACGGTTTGTAGTACAAGAATAATATAGGCATTGCAATACTTAATTTTGTATTTACTTATAATATTTTAGGACACATGTATTGCATAGTTATACTAGTATATAATTTGTACCTTACGGTAACCAACCCTAGGGGTATATTAGGCATTAAGTTAGATTATTTTGTATCTCCTAATAATGTTTTGAGTTGGATGTATTTGAGAACAATAATGTTCAAAAAGGTGTATGTGCTAACAATTAATCCATATAATTATTAATACATTGATTGACATTTAACTAAAAATAATAATGTTGATTTTTAGAATAAATTAATTAATTAATAATTAATTTGATAAAATCATTACTAAGTATATAATTTTAATTTATTTGCTAAGATTATAATAAAATGATAACTTAAAAACATGTCAAGATTATAATTATTAAAATTATTACTGTAACAATTTCACATGTTATTCATAACTAAATTTCAATCTCATGAGGCTATAAGAGAAACTAATTACCCACCAAATTCTCTAAAATAAATTAACTTGGAAAAATGATTACAATATAAACAGAACTATTGACAATCTAATTTATTTTTCTATGTATTGGAAAATAATTAGAAAATAAAAGGGATGACAATAAATCACTGTTAAGATTAGAAGAAAAAAAAATCTTCTAATCAGATGTGACATTCTCTGACCAACGTGATGCATGGATTGAACAATCATGGTCCATATAAAAAAATAACATGCTTTGGTTTCTTGACCTTCAAAGTAGAAGACTTTGCACTCTTCCATTACATCATCTTCGCTAATCCCCTTATGTAACTACTTGTTACTCAAGAAAAATATAATCATCTAACATTTTTCTACTTTTTTCATGATCAAACCTCTCAAATTTGCTTTGAACAATAAGGATCTATATATACACAAAAATCCTATAAAATTTTGGAAACAATTAAATGTGTAATATTAATGAGTTCCTTTAATTTTGCAATTGCTTGGTATCAGCATCGATTAGTATTAATTTAAAATTAACAAATAAAAAATATAAATTGTTTATATAAGGGAAGTTAATTAATTAGTAATGAATTTTGAAAAGTTTAAATAATTAAGGATAATTTTAAAATATAAATCAATGTATTAATGGAATTAACTAAAATAAAAAACTAAATAAAATAAATAAACCTAAAAATTAGGTGTCATCTCTAACTATGCCACTTCAACAAAAAATAACTCAAATTTAGATATCTTTAGATTAATAAAATTAATTAAAAAATGAATAAATTATCAATATTCCCTCGAAATTTCTCCAAATTACTAAATAGACATTTTGTTTTGCAAAACTACCAATTGCCCCCTATAATTCATATTTGTTGGGAACATTGATAAAAATTTAAAGTGGAGGTTAAATAATTTACTTTAAATCATACTTTTAATAATTAGGATATATTTAACACATATTTTTTAATTCATATGTTAAATATATGGATTAAATATGTCCTAATTATATTTAATTTTTAATTTATATTACACTTTTCATCAATCTAAAATAAAGTTTAAAATGGAGGTTAATTATAAATTTGAGTACTGATTTTTTTAATCGCTATGAAACTTAAAAAATATTCCCTCCGTCCGCTTTCAAGGGTATTATTTTTATTTTTTCATTTTGGGCGTCCGCCCCCAAAGGTCTCATTTCCTTTTTTATTCACACACATCCACTAATACAACAAAAAAATAGGACTCACACCTACACTAATACAACTACTCACTGCACATTAAATAACAATACTCCTTAATCTCCATGCCCAAAATCAAATGACACTCTTGAATCCGGACGGAGGGAATATGAAATTGCGATATAATAAATTATTAAAATTTACTTGTTTAAATTTTCCACCTAATTAATACAGTATATATTTTTTTTAAAGATGATAAGATTAAAAATTAATTCTCAAAAGAAATATAGTATACGTATAAAATTTTATATAGTTATCGATAGTTAAATTGTCTTAAAGGGTTTCATAATTAATTAGACCCTCAATTAATAATTTTATTATCTTTTAATTTCCAAATTAATTATTTTCTTCAGAGAAAATTTATGAGTATTGATGTTTCCATTCCTAGCTCTTTATTTGAAAAAAATGGTACTCCCTCAATTCCAACACATTTTTTTGGGTTGCCCCACAGAAATTGACATATTTCATTTTTAAAGATATGGAATCCATACAAAAATAATTTATTTATTTACATGGACCCACACACCCATCACACTCATCACTAATATAACTACCCACTACACATTAAATATTACTCCTTCCATCCATCCTTAATATATCCATTTATTTTTTGCACGTGGATTAATGATTATTATTATTTTATGGGTAATAGGTAATTGTATTAGTGGAGGGTGTGAGTCCAATATTTTATATGTATTAGTGGAGGGTCTGGGTGAAATTGATAGATTAAGGATGGACGACCCAAAATGGTAAAATGGATAAATTGACAGTGGACGGAGGGAGTATTTATCTCACTTCACTTTACATTAAATTATTATACTCCATATCTTCATGCAAAAAAAAAGTGTCAATTGTTATGGGACGGAGGGAGTATTTTTTTTTTATCAATATTCAAATCAAATAGTATAAATTATAGGGATTAATTGGTAGTTTTTCAAATTATAGGGTTTATTTGGTAGTTTGAACAAATTTTAGGGGAATATTAGTAATTTACCCTTAAAAAATCATGTTTCTTAATTTTTGCATTCCTTTAAAAAAAAAAAATTGGCTCACACACGACATTTTAGTTTAATAATTTGAATCCGATGAGCTTAACAGTAGTATATTTACCCAATCAGCTCCACTTTCCCGCCAAACAAGGATCCGATGAATCGCCGGAATTCCCGTCGCTCTCACCCTGCCCCGCCACCGTCAGTCGGAGCTGCTCAATCGAAGCTCATCCGGATCGTTAGCTGCCATGAACAACTCAAAGTCGCCTTCCATCAGCTCACTTCTCAAATCAGAACTGGTTTGCTTGAGGTATAGTTGTATCGAGTGTATTTCCTTTATCACACCAGAATCAAATTGAAATTATGTTGTTCCCCTTAAGGCGGAAGATGTTTTCGAGTCGCTGGCTCTGCAACTGATGAAATTGGTTGGAGTGAAGACGGTTGAAATGGTCGCAGAGAGGAGATTCAGCACCATAATCACTTCTGGTGATCGTTCCAATTCGCAGGTAATTAGAATCAGCATTTTCAAATTAATCAGCTTCCATGTTTATGGGTGCATTTGTTCCACCAGAATTAGCTGGAATCGAGTCGCTAGATGAAAACGGCATAGTTTAGGTTGAGGTACAATTACTCAAGCGCATAGTACCTTGGGCACTGTTACTTATACCTTTGTCTGTATCTTCTGTGAAGTCTATGAAAACTTCTGCTGATTATTACCATGGAGGTAATCTGTAGTCCTTTAAGTGTTTATGCTTGTTAGACTTGGATGTAAAAGGTTTGGAGATGCGTCTGTGTGTGGTTTATCAAAGCTGTTTATGCTTTTACATTCGATGAACATAATTACAAAACTTATAATTATACTTATACAGCCCGGATTTGTGTCAGTGGGAGCATAATAATGAAAGTTCGAAGTCCTAAAAATATTTTATGATGGAAAAGAAAACCATATACAGCTGAAATTCATCTTGGACAAGTAGAAGGCTCTGTGGAGTGTGGAGGTCAAAATAGATAATTTATTTGAAATTTTGTAGAGACAGGAGTTGCTCAAAACCGGTAATTACGCAGGTCTAGTAGCACAAACTTGATGAATAATTGGCACACTCAAATTTGTATATTGCAAACTTTTGACATGCCTCGTTCCCACAATGAATGAAATATTACTATAATCACTTGGAAGTTTTTTTTTAAACTGAGTGACTATTTTTCTATAGGTTCTGAGGGGTATTTGACTGATTTAATCTTCTGTGCTTTTATATGTTGCTGTTAAGGGTTTGTGTTCCTATAACACTTGTGCCTCAGAGGAATGAAAGATTTGAGATGTGTAGCAAGTCTGATCACTTCTATTTATGCCATTTGGTTTGAGGTTACTCTGTAAGGATTTGTGTAGCAATTACAGCATAATTGAACTAATATTCATGATAGTAAAAAAGAATAATCATCAGAATTTTTTCAAAATCACCCTATACTACAAAAGTTGCTCAGGGAAAAAAATTGACTGTATAATGTAAACCATTGAGACTTCTTCACACCATGGCATGAAAGAGTGTCATAATTACTTGAATATTATTTTACTTAGCTACCTAGGCCCTATTATCTTTAGTTCCTACATAGGTACCAGATCAAGGGATCCCATATAGAAGAAGGATGTGAATTATCTTAAATTGTTTCTGGATTGATAAGTGGTGAATGTAACTATCAGAGGGCTGTGAAAGAGGACAGTTGATCAACATTTATTAAGTTTCCATTTATATCAAAGTGAGCATCTCAAAGCTCTGCATGTTGCAATTTGAATAAAATCACTATTCAGCAAACAAACGGAGTATTTCACTGGTGTGACCAATACACAATTTTACTA
Source organism: Pogostemon cablin (assembly GCA_023678885.1). Lineage (NCBI taxonomy): Eukaryota > Viridiplantae > Streptophyta > Magnoliopsida > Lamiales > Lamiaceae > Pogostemon > Pogostemon cablin. Next base: position 25,603,284 of record CM042964.1, on the reverse strand, counting down.
GAACTGATTTACAAGGTGCACTGTTTTAAATATTATGGGTTGACTCTACCTATTCTTCGTGATTTTTCCGGTTCAAGACTCCGGTCACTAAATGAGAATTGAAATTTTACTTGAACTAGAACCAAAGTAGATCTCAACTGAATACTTTGGGTACAATAAAGAGATTTTCATTCAAACTTAACATTGTCCTGATAATCTCTCCAGTCCGTATTTCACTTTAGACTTGGTGTCTGATCAATGTTTAAAAACCTCTGTGAAGTGATGTGGCCTTGATACACTCCAATGAGGTGCAACAAAATGGATTGCAGTGCTTTTTCATCTTTTCTTTAACTTTGCAATTGGCTTGATTTTATGCACTTTAAATTGTTTATTTTCAAATTGCAGGAAGTAAACTATATGAATAAAGCCATTCAAGCAGGCAATGAGCTGATGGGAAGACAGAAACTGCAGCTAATGCAACTCATCACTCTTCTCAGAAACATTGAAGCTCAGGTCAATTCAAGCCAAACGAGCATCTTTCAAAGTCTAGCTGACCAACAAGCTTTCATGAAAAAATTCTTCATTAGAGCATGTTCTTATGTTGCTTCAATTCATCATTCGGGCCAGAGCAATGACCTATCTCAGGTGATGCTAAGTATTCTTAAAGCCACATTTGATCACGTCGGTGCTGCCCTTGAATCAGTAGAGGCTGGAATAGATGAACTGATTTCTGAACTGGCTGATAAGATGTGCAATCCCATGGTTGAGTATGTCAATGGTCTAAAATTTGAAATGAAAAATGGAACATGCTCGTGCTTATTGGAGGTCGTCAGAGAGATGCATGAAGCAATGCAGGTTAGGGCGCTCGAGTTGGAGGAAACCAGAAAGCAAGCAAGATTTGCAGAGGAAAGTAGGGTTGAGGCTTTAGTCAGATTGATGAAATCAGAAGAAACTGCTAAGAAATTGATGATATCCCTAGAATCGCTAACAGAAGATAACACAGGACTCCAGAAAAACTGGACAAAGGAAAAGGTAATTCATTTCTTATCATCCTTTTTTTTTCAGGAGATCAGCTGCAGGAAAATGCATAAATTAATCAAAAAATAAATAATAAAGAAAAAAAAGATCAATTTGAAAGTATTTCATAATAAATTCTCTTTTTAGTTTCATTTGTACAGTATCATTCCTTATTGCTTTTATGTAACTATGTAAAGTCTAGTTTCTAGAGTAATAAGTATATCTTTACCTAATGCATTACTACTTCTTTGTTTATTGGAAATTTAATCCTTCACTGTTTTTCTCTAGCAAAAGTAGTAGGAAAAATCACATAAATTTTTGAAAAATAACACAAGTATACATATTTCATTTTATGGATGTTGTTGCGCATGGAAATGATACTCCTTCATAATTTCTTAAAGTTCTACTGCTAACCAACGTTGTTCTTACATTTCTTCTTACTTGCTCCAAAGCCTGTTACTATGAAAAAACAACAGGCTAAAGATGACAGCCTATTATGGGAGCTACTACAGAAGAAAATGAAATCCCTCTCAGATTGTCCTCTTGAACCTGACGAGCTTCTGGGCGTAGAAACATGCAACAAAAAGCTACCACCGAAAAGGAAATCCCCCTCAGATAGTCCTATTGAGCCGAACGAGCTTTTAGTAACATCCAGTAAAAAGCTTCCCTTGATAAGAAATATTCCGTCACCCAGTCACAGGCCTACTACACGTTCTCAATTTAAACGACCTCATCCACAATCTTCATTCAGCAATTCCAGGTTGGTATTACATTCTTCTCTTTCAGCTACTACTCAGAAAGTTCCATGCGGCAAGCGTGTGACTCCCTGACTTTCAAGCTTAAAAGCTTTCTTTTATCACAACTGATTTACTCAGTTAAGTTGACTGTTGGATATTACTTTCCACTTGTGTTGTTTTAATGGTTTTGAAAAATTATGAATGTGTTTTATGGGTATGATCCCATTGCTTTATTTTTCATCTCGGTGAATCCAAATATAGCAACAGCCAAGTTTCTTACTATTTGCCTAATTTTCTTATCGATTATACATACCAAATGTTCATGATAAAGCAATGATGCTCTTGTTTTATTTATTACACTTATCATTAGTAAGAAAGCATGAAGCTAGAATTGATCACCAGTTTAGTTCACCAAACCCATATTTGATAAGAGCTTGATGGATGAAGAGATCCTGAAATGTTTAACTTTGTTGGCAAAAAGTGTTTCATTTCCATGTTGTACTACGCTAATGCATGCAAAAACTGTATGTAGAATGTTATGCAATAAGTACACACACGAGGTGCACACTAAGGAACACTGCTAGATGAAGTATGATTATTTTGTGTTTTCAGTTGATTTTATCTTGTCTACATTGTTTCTTTATTTTCTTTAGGGTTTCATGTAATGTATTCAATCAAGGCATTTGTTTAATCCTATGAGCTATTGAGCTTATATTAGTTTTAGGATGGGTGATAGTCAAAGATGTACGTTTTGATGGGGATTTTTTTTTGGAGTAATTAATATAAAGTACTTCAAGGTACAGTAGTATTATCAAACATTGTGTTCACATATTCAGGATCGACATTATAATGAATGGATAAAACTTGTGTGTTCTTGGCGCACAACGCCCTAATCCGACCGCCTAAAAAAGTTATACCCTTTAGGATTAATTGTGGTTTCCTTTAGTATTAAAATTTATACCTTTTAATTTTTAAAAAAAAATATTTTTCGTATTCAAACAAATTCCATTCATATACTCTTTCATTGAAAAAATAATACTCATATCTTATATACTTTTTAAAACAAAATATTATCTTCTTAAACGTCTTTTACGTTGGAGCCTGCAAGTGACCTACTCATCATTAAAGAAACGCCATAGAAGCCTCCAACTCACTTCCCCTCTGCTTTTTAACACTCTTGAATTCAGCGAAAAAGGTTCATAATTAAAGATAATAATTTCAAAAAGATAAACTACTTAAATACGATGATTCTTAAATATACCATAAAAGAAGATATACTCGATGATAACAACTAATAATGAAACGCATAAATAAGAAAAAACAAATCAAAATAATATTTAAAATATCTATATTGTAATTATGGTAAATCTTTCATACAAGGAGATAGACATAAAAAGAGACATAACAGAACACAGTGGAGTGTAAAGAAAGCTACGACCAAAGCTACCAATACCAGAATCACATAACCCAAAACATAACCATTTATAGATATCGACGGCGACGCTTCCCCGGATTTAAGCTCAACACCCTCCCTCCCCACATTCTCACCGGAATCATCCACCACCACCGTACCTCCGCCCCTTATTTTCATCTCCTTCACGTACCAAAACCAATTCTTGAACTTCACATCGGTGGCTAAGTCCACTCTGAACGCTGCCGCAGAACCACCGCCGCATGCAGACCGCCGTCTAAGGTGACCACCCCCTTCCGGTGAGCCGTCTTTTTCATCTCTTTGTAGAAACCGGGCGCCGTGTACGGCCCGAGAATGACGTAACCGTTAGCGGCGACGTAGGAAAACGTCAGGTTGACGGCGCCGTAACGGACCCCTAGGTTGGACATTGGATTCTGGATGTCCAGGTCGTGCATGATGGGTTGGGCAGTGGTGGAATTGATGGATTTGTCGAGGGCAGGAACGTAAAAGGAGTTGAGGTGAAACAAGGGGGTGTAGATGATGAGAGTTCCATAGGTGAGGTATAGTATTATGACACCGGGATTTTAGAGAAGTAGGAGGCAACACAAGCACACACTCGGATACAATTCCTCACCTATGGAATCCACCACAAGTTTGGAACAATCTCGTCGTCTTAAGGAATCCACCGAAAGACTAAGAGACACACTCACCACTCTAGGAATCCACCAAAAGAGTTTAGAGTAAGATACAAGAAGATAACATCTTCTAAACAAGCTTAAAAGCTCAAAATATTTTTTAAATTCGAAATTGGTTTCTTAAGAGCTTACAAATGATGTCATTATATAGGCAAGACTTGGAACAACCCTCCAAGTGAGTCAACGGAAATAAATGAGATTTAACATTCTCAATGCACATAGAAAATATGAACTTAGACTCTAATAAATGTAAACTTAATGAAAGATAATCAAAGACTAAGAATATGTAGATACCAATGTCCATAATGAGGAGATGAATCATCAAAAATCAGCAAACTTCGAATTGGTCCAGTAACTTCTGTTGATGCACCAGCCTGTCACACTTCAGTCAAACAGCCATAACTTTCTGTAAGAATATTATTTTTGAGATCCGTAAATTTTGTAGAAAACTAGACTTCAAGAGCTTTCCAATGGTGTATGGCATGAACCATAACTCTATCCAAATCAAAACAGATAAATTCGTGAATTGGACTGACTGTTCATGATCTCCTGCTGAGTTAATGTTGTATAGTTGGACCATTTTGTTCAAATGTATTGAGTTTAAGGTCTTCATTAATGGATAGCTTTCCCATGTTGCAGACTTCAAATCTTCACCCAAAATTCCCGCGTCATTCTCCCCTGGTTGGAAAAGATTCGTCCTCGAATCTGAACCTTCAAGAAAGGATTGTTGGAAAGACTTCAAAAACTTCCATTGCATGAATTTAGCAGATCTTTGAGTGCTTCTGCCACCTTCCAGAAGAATAGACATAACTTCTTGTATAAAATTCCAAATGACTCTCCGTTTGTTGCATTTGAAACTAGACTGAAAGAGCTTTCTATCCATATACTGCTCAATATCTGAATCATTGCCGATCGATACCAGAATTATTTTGAATTTACCCCATATGCACTGCATCATCCGCTTCCACTGCTCACAAACTTGCTTCTGAATTTCCTTCATACGTCGATGCTTATCAGCATTCTTCTTGAATCTTATATTTTGCTTGTCAATCTCTCTGCAAACCTTCTCATGCAATTCCTTGAAGTAAAGATCATGAGTTGCATCCATTGTTTTGATGCAAGGAATGAAATGAGACATCGTTGATAACCGATCAACATCCACCATCACCGAATCCTTGTTCATTTGGGTGCGAGGCAACCCAATAACAAAGTCCATACTTACATCTTCCCATGGACATAACGGTTCCGAAAAAGGAGTGTACAGACCTGAATTTTGCCCATGACAAGTACTCTTGCATCTTTCAACACACTTCTTCTTGACATCTCTTCCAAAATATCCAGCAAGATGACCTCCACTATTTGCTTCATCAATAATTGTTAGCTTTAAAGAACAATCAAGAACATATAGCAAGTTACCTTTTAAGAGATAACCATCATGAATTAAGAAAAGCTTGAATGAAGCTTTTAAAAATTCCTCCCACATTCTGCCGAAGTATGAATCATCCTTGTAGGGATCTGTCATCACCACGTTCAATTTCGAAGTAGCCAACAAAGAGTGCCGTCCACTAAGAGCATCCGCCACTCGATTTAGCACACCAAATTTTTGCTTGATCACAAAGTTGAATGTTTGCAAAAACTCGACCCATTTACCATGCCATGGATTCAACTTTTGCTGTGAATTCAAGTATTTCATAGCTTCATGACTAAGAACTCCTTCGATTCCCACATTTAAAGCATCGCAACCCACTTTGAACACCTTTTCAAAAACATTTTGTAGCCAGCCTTTATCCACAAGCTCTTGCTCCTGCCTTTGCAACTCGTCATGATGCTTCGGATTCATTCGATAAATTGCCTTATTCAATAAAGAAGCATCGCTTGCAAAATAAATGCAATGTTGAATGTTCTTCATTGGAGGAAGGCCTAGTGGAATCTGTCCAGGTTCCACATCATGAAACTCCTGCAGAAAATTTTGAACTTGGAGTGGTATGGCATCACCCTCTTCATATAAAGCCATCAATTCATACTCCTCCATTGGTTCATATAAAGGATTTTCATGAATTTGTGAATAAGAGATCATCACTTTTGATGGTTCAAGAATACTCTGCATCTTTGAATCCTCAAAAATCACTTTCTCATCAACATAATCACGAAGCCATAACAACTCGTGAGAATGATCTTTCGATTTCAACTTCTCCACCATAGTAGTAACAACATCTTCACAATTTCCCTCATCAATAATAATATCACGTACCTCATCATTTGACATGAAACTTTTTTGAAAGATATTGTTGTGAAGCCATGGATCATCCTCCACATAGGTGGCATCAAGGCTACGCCGTAACACCAAATCTTCACCATGATCCTCGTAATCAACATCTTCATCATACTCATCATAAATTGGTGTTGATTCATCATGCTCCTCTTCTTCATACTCGGATACAAGCACACACTCGGATACAATTCCTCACCTATGGAATCCACCACAAGTTTGGAACAATCTCGTCGTCTTAAGGAATCCACCGAAAGACTAAGAGACACACTCACCACTCTAGGAATCCACCAAAAGAGTTTAGAGTAAGATACAAGAAGATAACATCTTCTAAACAAGCTTAAAAGCTCAAAATATTTTTTAAATTCGAAATTGGTTTCTTAAGAGCTTACAAATGATGCCATTATATAGGCAAGACTTGGAACAACCCTCCAAGTGAGTCAACGGAAATAAATGAGATTTAACATTCTCAATGCACATAGAAAATATGAACTTAGACTCTAATAAATGTAAACTTAAAGAAAGATAATCAAAGACTAAGAATATGTAGATACCAATGTCCATAATGAGGAGATGAATCATCAAAAATCAGCAAACTTCGAATTGGTCCAGTAACTTCTGTTGATGCACCAGCCTGTCACACTTCAGTCAAACAGCCATAACTTTCTGTAAGAATATTATTTTTGAGATCCGTAAATTTTGTAGAAAACTAGACTTCAAGAGCTTTCCAATGGTGTATGGCATGAACCATAACTCTATCCAAATCAAAACAGATAAATTCGTGAATTGGACTGACTGTTCATGATCTCCTGCTGAGTTAATGTTGTATAGTTGGACCATTTTGTTCAAATGTATTGAGTTTAAGGTCTTCATTAATGGATAGCTTTCCCATGTTGCAGACTTCAAATCTTCACCCAAAATTCCCGCGTCATATTATTAGAAGCACGGGTAGGCAGCATCAGTAGCAGACGCAGGATTTTTATCGAGGGGGTCAAATTCTATAAGTATAATGCGCTTGGAGCCTCGTGACTTAAAAATGTTTACTATATATACTAAATATTTTCACAATTTCAGGGGCCCGGGACCCTTAATAGGCGCAGCATAGAAACAACACGATTTGGAGCACCTTTGCACTGCACATAATTTTCACGACTATAGAATATTAAATTACAGTGAAAAGTGACATGGATATATAAGTATATATAATACCGCCTACGTGTTAAATATGGTAAGTCTCCTACTCTGTTATAACACGGTTAGCTTAAATATGGTATTTGCCATATTTATTTCTTAGATGAATAAATTGGTGCAGTCCGTAGATCTTTTTCCTTTTTATAACACGCCTAGGTTAAATATGTTACTTTCTCCGTCCCATAGAGGTTGACACACTTTCCTTTTTGGTTTATCCCATTAAAATTAACATATTTTCTCTTTAATACATGAGACCCACACAAAAAAAAATTAATTTATTCTCATGGGCCGCACGTATCACCTCTAATACAACTACCCACTATACATTAAATATTATTTCTCTCACTTCACTTTACATTAAATTATTATACTCCTTAATATCCGTGCCCAAAGAAATTATACTAACTTCTCCGAAACGGAGGGAGTAATATTTAGTATTTACCATATTTATTTCTTAGATGAATGCAATTGTTACGATCTGTTTTTTATGGTAAATCAATAAGAAAAAAAATATTTTTATAGAAATTAATAACAAAATCTTAAATAAAAATATACTCATTTATTTGATTATTTATATATACACCATAGTTTTTTTTAAAAAAAATATAATGTATTTTTAAATTTATAAATAATTAAAATTTGAATATTTATTTAATTAATTATTTTAATTAAAAAACAAATAATAAATTTTTTTATAGAAACTAAGAACAAAATCTTAATTAAAAAAAAAAAAAAAAATATATATATATATATATATATATATATATATATATATATATATATATATATATATATATATATATATATATATATATATATGACAGTTTTTTTTTTTTTTTTATTTTTACACGTGATAGTGTTTCCTTAATTTACCACAAAAGTATTTCCTTTTTTCCTTGTATGAAATGTGTTGATCTTTGAAGGCACAAGTGAAAGAGTCGGTTGAACATTCTTATTTTTGCGCCATATCTAGACAAGTAACAGTTAAATCAAGCCCTTTTTCTCAAGAACTGTGGAATTCTTGTTCCAAGGTTGCATTCTCCTAGCTTTAGGTATTATCCACTTTGAAGTCTTAGGTGCACGATGTTATTATCTTTGAATTTCTTCTTTGTACACTCTCTCATCTTTCTTTTATCTATTGATGTCCAAAATCTTCTTTGGACACCAACTTACAACGTATACAATTTCATTGTTACAATCAGCAGAAATGAGGCTGAAAAATGCTTATGGAGACATCTAAAACTTCATTGCGAATAAGCCTTAAGGTAAACTCTGGTAAGGTAACATTGAATTATTTTACCAAGTGACTGCTATTCATTCAGGAAATCCAACCATTGCTTCTACTTTTTAAGTAATAGTACCAAAACGAGACAAAGAATCTGTACCGAAAATAGAGAAGCAAAAGGTTGGAGTGTGAACAAGTGCAGCGAAATAATCAGTAACATATGGATGAATAGCCTTCATACTTGTCATCTTCCTCGAATAGTACCAAAATCTTCGGTCTGAAACCATCAAAACATCCATCCCCACTATCTTTGAAAATTTTAATAACCTCAACTTCGGCGTAAATCGCGATGCTTCCTCTCTTACATCTTTTGATCTCCAATACCATGCTCCATGATTTCTCCTCCTCCATCAACCACAACACTATTTTACCATCATCTGAATTATCACACAACCCTAGCCGAAGCAAACAAGCTCAATCCCAAGCCGTTAAGACCATGCATTTGGAGCAGTGACGGATCCAGGAAATTTTTTTCGGGGGTGTGACATGTAATTATAAAAATATTACTCCCTCCGTAAGTAACACGTGTTTTTTGTATGCATAGACTAAGAAAAATTATTTTTTATATTTAAAGTTGCTTAGATGTGTGTAAAAAATTAATATTTTAGATAATTTAATGAAAATATGTATAAAGTTATTGAAATATGTGTAAAAAATGGATATTATTGAGATGTATTTCTACCATTTTTAGAAACGTATATTTGTGTTGAGGCTATCAAAAGAAAAGTGTGAAGTAATTAGAGGGACGGATGAAGTATTTGATATTCAAAATCGTATAATAATTAAATAACACTCTAAAATTATAATTATTGTTGACACCATCTACTTTTTATTTTTAAAAAACAATGTAAAACATTATTATTATTATGAATTTATAGTGTAAATTTATTAAAAATTATGATAAATTGTGTATAAATTTGTATTAATTAAATAATTTGGGGTACAAATTAATTAATATACAACTATTTATACATATAAATATACATAAAAATTTTTTTAAAAAAATTAGGGGTGAGGGTTGGGGGGTTGGGGGTACAACCATACCCCTTGTACCCCATGTATCTGCCACTGATTTGGAGAGGGAGAGGGAGAGGGCGAGGGAGAGGGCGAGGGCGAGGGCCGAGGGTAAAAAAGTTCAGTTTCGAGATTGAAGCAAACATTTATTATGGTGCGCTGAGGTTCAACCAGTACAGCTGTCAAAATGGGTTGGGCCAACCCGCCCCAACCCACCTTAACTCACCAATTTCTCAACTCAAAATTTACTCGCTCCATAAAAGCCCGCCCACTTCAAACACACTAAAGTGTGGGCTAACCCGCACCGCCCCACCAACCCAACATCACCCAACCCTACCCCTACCCACCCTACCCCAACCCACCCCCCAAATTTTTTTTTAATTTTTTTTAGATTTTAATATTTAAATAATAAAAATATTATCACCTAATCCTACCCCCTACCCACCCCATCCACGCCCTCCAATTTTTTTTTAAAATTTTAATATTTAAATAATAAAAATATTATAACTCAATTCTATCCCCTACCCACCCATCACCCCAACGCACCCACCCACCCCACTCCCGACAAATTTTATTTTTTTTAAAATTTTAGATTTTAATTTTTAAATAATAAAAATATTATCAACCAACCCTACCCCTATCACCCCCAGCCCCCACCTACCCACCCACCCCCAATTTTTTTTTAAATTTTAGATTTTAATATTTAAATAATATAAAAAAATTTGGGGGTGGTAGGGGTAGGGTTGGATGATAATATTTTTATTATTTAAATATTAAAATTCAAAATTTATTAAAAATAAAATTTTTTGGGGGTGGAGTGGGTAGGGTTGGGTGATAATATTTTTATTATTTAAATATTAAAATTTAAAATTTTTTTGGGGATGGGTGGGTAGGTAGGAGTAGAGTTGAGTGATAATATTTTTATTATTTAAATATTAAAATCTAAAAAATTTAAAAAAAAAATTTGGAGTGGGTGGGGGTGGGGGTGGGGGTGGGGTGGGTAGGGTTAGGTGATAATATTTTTATTATTTAAATATTTAAATCTAAAATTTAAAAAAAAAAATTGGGAGTGGGTGGGTAGGTGGGTGGGGGTGGGTGATAATATTTTTATTATTTAAATATTAAAATCTAAAATATTTTTTTAAAAAAAATTTTTTTTGGGGTGAGTGAGGGTGGGTGATAGGTGGATGAGGGGTAGATATGTCATACGTAGATAAGGGAATCGGGGCCCACCCCACTATCCCCACCAGTGGCCCGACCCCACCAGTGGTCCGCCCCACTTGGGCTCATCATAAGGTGGGTTGTGGGCTAAACCGCCCCATCAACCCATTCTGACAGCTCTATCAACCAGTGAAGCTTTCCCTCGGCAATTACCCCTCCTTGCCTACCATAACTCCATTCTTCTGCTTGACCTCGGTAAACACGTGGCACTCCGCATGACGAGGCCTCTCCCACCACGTCAGCACAACTACCTTATGCAGCTCAGTGAGTCCACTCACTCCGAGTCCATAACTCATGACTCCCTCCGAGTCGCCGGTAATTGGGTTGCAGAGCAGCAGAGAGTCGGGCGTACGATATAAGAGTAGGCCATGATTTGAGCAAACTTGTTTGTGAACAATAGGGGGGAGGTGTATGTTATTATTAGGCTAAACGTCGTAACGAAACAGGTGGTGGTTCGAACCATCCGCACCGCCGAGTATTTGGAGGAACTTGCAGGTTGATGATGACGGGTCGCCCCGCTGAAACACCACCATTCCTGATTCGGGTTTTGCTAGACTGAAGTGATGATGGCGGACCATGACTTGCATACAAACTTGCAGCGAATGATTGTTATCACTGGAAGTGGACAGAGGATACTGGTCACGATTTCAGATGGCAGATTTGTGATGTTCATCATTTGAAATTCGTGACCACGGATCAATTTCGGCATTTCGGTGAAAGATAATACTCCTACGCAATAAACCCTAGGTATATAATTGGACCTATAGGGTTTTCAATTCTACACTCGTTACTGTATGGGGCTCAATCAAATATTAAGAAATCTAAGTCTACTACTTTGAAAAATAAATAAATATGCCAACTTTAAATATATTTTGACAATTTAACTGAATAAATTATTCCTCATTATATTAATGGAAACCCCTTAAATCGACGGAATTTGATAAAAGTCCAAATAAATTTAGCCAATTCAAATACTATATTCAAATGAAAATTATTATCCAATTCAAATTCAAATACTATATTCAAATGAAAATTATTATCCGAGCAATCTATTTTGGACATCTAATTAATTTTTTAAGACAATCACTAGTCTTCCCAATATGCACTAAAAAAATTATTTTTTTACCAACGGAATATTCCATTGGTAAAAACCTTATTAAATTGGTTTACCAACGAATTAGCAATGGAATTCGTTGGTAAAGTGATGGTTGATAAATTTTTAGCAACGAAAAATCAATTTCGTTAGTAATCCATTGCTAAAAATTCCGTTGGTAATCTATATAAAGACTCCCTTTGTAATTCGTTGGTAATTACCAACAGATTGAATTCCGTTGGTAAAATAGATAATAAATCCATTGACATTCCATTGCTAATAGTAAAATGTCATTTTGATTGCTAATCCATTGGTAATTACTAACAAATTGAATTCCATTGCTAAAAAATACTTTTTTTTTGTAGTGATGCCACCATCATCGTATATATTCTTTTTTTTTCTTTTATTTAATTATTAATTAAAATATTAATATATATTATATATTTTATCATACTAAAATATAAAAAAAATATTTTTTTTTAAAATAATACTAAATTCACCATAAAAAAAGCTTTGATTAGAGACAAAAATTAGAGACGGTATAATAGTTGTTTCTATTAGAGACGATTTTTGAGATGGTTTTTTGAAGTAGAGACTGCATTTTTCGTTGACCACTGGTCAACAATAATAAATTTACTTTTGAGACGGTATTAGAGACGGTTTAAAGTTGAGACGGTATTAGAGACGACTTTTGCCGTCTCAATTAGAGACGGTTTTTTGTTGTCTCTAATTAGAGACGGTATTAGAGACGATTTTGATTTGAGACATTATTAGAGACGGTTTTGGAGACAGAATGTGTTGGCGAACCGGATCGGGTAATTTAGAGACGATTTTTAACCGTTTCAAAGTTGAGACGGATACAAACCGTCTCAATTTGAAACGGTATTAGAGACGGTTTTAATTTGAGACCGAATTAGAAACGATTTTTTGCCGTCTCAATTAGAGATGGTTTATTGCCGTCTCTATTTGAGATGATTTTGGAGACGGAATGTGTGGGTAGACTAGAGAATCAGATCGATTAATTTAGAGACGGCTCTCTAACCTTTAAATTTATTAAAATGAACGGATTGAGGTTTGAATCATGGTCACCATGCCACCACTAAGTCTCGAGACCACCAGACCATCATCATATTATTAAATTATGTATAAAATATAAATAAACTTTTTCAAAATTTAAATAAATATGTTTAAATTAATTTAAATACAAAATAAACTCTTTCAAAATTTAAATAAATATAAGTAAAAAAAAGTAAACCGTAAGTACAATGGAAACTCTGACAAAATTTAAATAAATTTAAAAATTGATATAATATGTTTATATAATTACCGTTTAGAGTAATCTTTATATTATGTTGATTAATATGTGCTTTGTGGTATCATATAAACAAAACAAATAATATTAAATTAAAATGACTCTCAATTTTTTATAACATAAATAAAGTCCCATGAACAAAATATATTAAGTTAATTGCATTTGTCTTTTGTATTATATAGCATATATGAATTTTATAATCGAAGTAATAAAATGGTTAAGCACAAACTACTTCAGACAAAAACTTGTGTGCTCCGGGGGCACGCCGTGCGCTTATACCCTTTGTTTTCTGAAAAAAATAAAAAATACTATTATTGAAAAGTTTATACTTTTTAGAACAAAATGATGTACCCTTATTAAAATGTATACCCTTACAAATTTTGTGCACCTGGGGACATAAGAGACCAACTCATTAATTAAATTAACATAAAAGATTATAACTGAAAAACTAATATATTAGACGAAGTGCAAAACGATTAAATGCAAATATATTAGTATAATTATATACGAGCCGTGCTATACATTTTATTTTTGCAAAATTAATTTTTAATAGATGATGTAGGAAATAAATCCATAAATCCTAATACTTGGATCCTAAAATGATAAACGAGATCTAAACATAAAGTAGAAGCGTACCTGATCCAATGAACTTTCATGGCGGAATACAAACTCGTTGATCAATCGGTATTATGTCCTTCCTCAATTAAACCTCCTTATTCCTTATGGGGACCGTAGTAATCCCTTCTGATGGGGAGAAAGGAAGACCATGTTCGGCTAAGTGTATTGGGGACCATAACCAGTGAGACTTTATATACTACACAATTGGGCCACCCATAATCACCCAGTCGTGTAGTATTGTGTATCTATTCAATTGGCCCATATCATTATTATTATAGCCCATGGACTTTACACCTTAATTGGATCACTTAATTAAGTCCATAAAATAAATGAATAACTAATATAATTGCATAATAATATATTGCCCACAATTAGACTATATTGAAAATTAAAAATTTCTAACAATCTCTCACTTGAGCTATATATTTCTCAAAGCAATTATATCAAGAGTCCTTAGTTGCGCAACTTTATGTTATTCCTCTTCAGGCTATACTTAACAATCTGGTCCATCTCATATACTAATATGGAACTACCGCTGCATTCACCACATTATAAATTGTGGTTAAACCCCGACAATCACCAATATCAATATACTCAATGACATAGATCAAATATGGTGAGTAACATGGAAATTACATGCAACGTGATCAACATCATGTCTATTTCCAACTGGTCATACTTTAATCTTTAGTGAGATCAATCCATAATGTAAAATATTACAAAATGAAAAAAAATACTTAAGTGAAGTCAGAATGAATTCAAAATCATTAACTTTATTCTGCAGAATACTGAATTATCAAATCAAAGTGTCTTAAAAACTTAATGAACAATAAATATAAACTCTCACTGAACCAATATATTCTAAAACCATATAACATCCACATGAGTAGCTAACTCATAAAATTATAGGGCATTGAATATATAATTGGTGGATTCGTATTTAGAGTCTATCATAATATGCTCTACTAAAATTTTATCCACACAAAATACTTTCTTTAACAACCAAGAATTATCTGTCAATATGATTGACTTATAAGAACTCATATTGCTACTAAATACTTTATTGCGAACTAACTGTCACAATAAACTTTATGTGACAAAGCTTCGCAGTCTTTATTTCATGTTTGAATATCCCTTAGTGTGTTACTAATTCGGTTATCATGGTTAAGAAGCTACAAGTGTTTGTTTAACACTTTTATTTGTATAGCTCTCCAGACCAACAGAAGAAGTAGCCTAAAGTGGATCTTATATTGTATTGGCTTCCAACAAACTTAGAATTAGAATTCTTTATGATCTCTAACAAATTTGACCCTGATATGTAAGCATGTTATCCTTAGTTCTCTGTAAATACTTTATAAAGATTCATACTAGAGTTACTGAAATATCTATTTAATACACCAACAACGGAAGCCAAATTAAGTCTTGTACAGACCTCATCATATAACAACTTTCAATAGTCAAAGCATATAGAAAATTTTCTATATTTCTTAAATCTTTAATTTAACTTTAGGGCACCTTATTGAGACTCCACTTATCTCCCTTAATTTAACTTAAACATTCTCCCACTGAATCACATTATCATCTACATTTGTCTCAAAACCAAATGAGACAATAACTTCATGATGATACTTGTGATTCCTTAACGGAAAAATTTTGCTTGAATGCGTAGATGGATTTCCTATTAGTTCTTAAACCATTTAGATTATTTTATCAATATTACCATAAAAAATTTTATCTTTACCATCCATCAAATGTGATTCAAGATCAAAATATGCTAGTAATGTCACAATTAGCTTAAAAGAACATTTCTTAGTAATCGGATAGAAAGTCCCTTAAAACAATGCCTTCTTTTCTTATTGAGTGCCCAAGATGCAAACCTGATCATCTTGTATTGATTTAAACTCATAACTTATAGCATTAATCCTCTTTAAACTATTTGGACCTTGCATGACTTGATGAACATTGTTTGAATGTTCTACCATTAATTAATTCCATAGTGTCCTCATTATTTAGGAGAAACTATATAATCATGAGAATTGTCTTTCTCCCAACTCTAGTGGTTTACTTAGTGACATTAATTCTTGAGGTTGTTGAATTTGTTATTCCTTAAATATTATTGACATTGTAATATCGTTATTCTGGATTTGCATCATTCTTAAAAGCATAAGTGGGAATCGAAATAGACTCCTCCTTAAAGACAATGTCTCTAATATTATTCTTCCCCCCAAATCAACATCCTCAAAGAATACTGTATTACCCATCTCAAATATCATCCGATTAATTGGATTATAAACCTTTATCTTTATTCATAACCAATAAAGTAGCTTGTATTTATTTGAGTCCAATTTTCTTTAGTAGATCCCAATGATCTAGCCTTAGTTGGACATCACCATATGTGAAACTCAAAGAGTTCTCATAACTACTTTGGTCGGAACTTTATTGAGACCATAAGCTGCAATTTTTAGTATTTCTCCAATTAGTATCCATATATTGTGGAGTACTATTTTTGTCTATTAACTACACCACAACATCATTCATGCTAAGTAATCTTAATGTAGTATATTATAAAACAATTCCACAAGTCTTTAGGAGTAAACAAAAGGTTGTACTTTAGTTGTCTTTGGTAGCTTTCTTAATGAGTTTTCTTGTATTGTCCTTGTACTTTATTGAGACCAAATTTCCTTGAAGCCTTCTAGTCTATCTTTATTGTTGAAGTTCTCATCATGTATGATTTTATTGTTGATATAGGTTGAACTTAATTAGTAGACTTCTTAATTATATAGAGAATTATTGTAAAATAATTTATCATGCTCGCATTAAACTTTATAATCTTTCAAATTTTAAATAGTTTAGAATCATCTTGAGGAATCGAGCACATCATTAATATCAAGTTCAATGACAACAATACTAAATTGTAAGTGACACCCTCTACGTAGTAGTCAAATACTGACAAAAAAACTGTCAAGCAATAGCCTTCCTTTGGGCCGACTTATTACTCACATGTTAATAAATAATTGTCACGTATTCACTACCACATGTGCTTGTGTATTCCGGGCCACATATTAATCTACCTTTGGGCCGATCAATACCCGCATGAAGATACACTCACACAATATTATTAATTAGGGATCCATCACAAGACATCTTGTGCAACATTAACCTCGTCTATAGACAAAAATTAACTGCAGGGGTAATCTTGGTGTAATAATCAAGTATTGATAATAAGTTATGTTAAACAAAAGTCTATCTATGGACGGACAAATGTTCACATGAACAATTTAAATAATTATCGCATACTTATTATCACATGTGTGTTATTATTCTGTCAAACTGTGCCTACCTATGGGCCGTATACAGAACACATAAATAATTCCACACTCATCTATATAATTTCAATAAAGTCGCACTACACACACAGAGGCTGCTATGACAACATGATGCTTTGATTGAATAGATTGAAAAATTACTAGACCAATTAAATAAATATTTAAAATAAATATTATATTTAATTGAACGACATTAAAAAATGTCTCCCAATTTTGATTTCATTAAATTCCACTAACCAAATAGGAATATTAGATAATTCACACAAATTTAAAAATAATAAAAGATTTTTTAACTTAATCAAGTATTTCAAATCCTAATTTAGAAAAGAGTAATACAGGGTAATATATTTTATTTAATTATGCTAAACTACGTGAACAGTGAGTTACCATATGAGATGTAATCCTTAAAATTAGTCATAAATAATCATAATGCTTCACGTAGTTATTCCTTTCCAAAATAACAAAATATATTAATTCAATCCATGATTTGTTACGACATATTGTCCAATAAATGGCTTAACCAAATGTCATGTGGCCCTATATATTCATTAGTCTGTCACTCTAATAACAAATAAATTGTATACAGATGACAACTAAAAAACATTTAGTATAATTACCCATGTAATTTAAATTACCACCGCCAATTATGGCAACTATTTAAGGCAAAGCAAATAATTGCTAAATCTCAAAAAATTGGTGCCGTGAATATTCCAGTGGAATTAATCTATAATATCGATGTCACGTGAATACAAACATATAAATTCAAAATGCATATCCTTAATGCAAGAATTAATATATAAGAAATTATCAGAATCCAAATTTATTACTGAAATTGAGAACATTATCGACATTTTTAATCCCAATTAAAAGAAAAGATTTATCTTCCCATTAACAATATAAATACCCCAAATATTTGAGGTTATAAATATAGCCGTTCAAATCATGCTCCACATTAATAAACATAAATAATTCAAATATCCTAGTCATTAGGACAACACGCCAGATCATTATTTCTAAACTTTCTTGATAACCTTTTCATAAATAAAGGCATATACAAATCTACAGAATTTCCTTAATAGTGAGGAAAAGTGGTATTCCAGAAAACCAATTAATAATTCTTAAACCACATATTAAAGGAATTGAAAAGTGTTAAAATTAATTTAACACGCAACAATTTAAATCAATAAATTAATCCAACTGAAGCAATTTCCATAACGGATATCAATTACCAATGTAATCAATAACCCAATTGGATTAAAATTTATAAACAATTCCAAATTATCATCCTCAAAGATAAAAGAGTGCATCACAAATATTAATCACCCGTAATAAAAAGAAATTATGAAAAGTAATTAACATCTCAATTCTCAAATATTAATTATTTAACAAAAATGACATAAATATTGTAATTGCACATGAGACTTTCATAAACGTGCATAGAATTTAATTATCTTGACTAATAAACGATTTCTCGTTTGTGAAATAAGAATTAAACACACACGCAACAAGATATGATGACATATGTAATCCAGGCAAAGCAATCTGGATACTTTTTCAAAGTGATGCAACGGTTAGAGGTGATATTCTTTAAGTAAATATCAACAGTACTCATTATAACGTGGACCCTTTTTTTTATTCTTTATATATCACCACATTATCAATCCTCTAAATTAAATTGAGGCTTAGTATATGACAAACATAATTCATAGAGTATTTCAGTAATTACTGAATGATAGAAAATCAACTATCAAATTACAGATTTCAATTATTAAAGTCAAACTCATCAATCACCATGTGTGCACAATAATAAAACCATAAATCATTTTTCATATGAATTGATAAGACCACGCATATCCATCAAGTAATAGGTTACAGAATGCCTTTAATTATTTAAAAATTTCGAATGACATCAAGATTTTCTTAAAGTATTCAAAATTTCGAGGAACGATTTCATCTACATAATTTCGTGTAAAGATCAAACACAAATATTTGGTCGAAACACAATTATTTACAGATCTCAGATAATCAAAATTAGGGTGGCTCTAATACCACTTGTAGGAAATAAATCCATAAATCCTAATACTTGAGACCCTAAAATGATAAACGAGATCTAAACGCAAAGCGGAATCGTACCTGATCCAATGAGCTTTCATGGCGGAATACAAACTCGTTGATCAATTGATATTATGGCCTTCCTCAACTAAGTCTCTTTATTCCTTATGGGGACCGTAGTAATCCCTCCTGATTGGGAGAAGGGAAGACCATGTTGGGCTTAGTGTATTGGGGATCATAACCAGTGAGGCTTTATATACTACACATTGGGCCACCCATAATCACCCAGTCATGTAGTATTGTGTATACTCAATTGACTCATATCATTATTATTATAGCCCATGGACTTTACACCTTAATTGGATCACTTAATTAAGTCCATAAAATAATTGAATAGCTAATATAATTGCATAATAATATATTGTCCACAATTAGACTATATTTGAAATTAAAAATTTCCAAAAGATGAAAAATAATTTTTTAGAGAAATGAATTATTATTCTTCTTAATGTAAAATACTCTTAACTTATTTTAATAAAAAATATTATTACTCAATAATTATTGAACTCTGATTTATGTTAAATGAAAAAAATTAAAAAAATACTACTCCATTTATAATACTGAATTTATAAAAATTGTTTTTTAAATTTTTGTAGAAATATAATATTTTTCTTCTATAAATTTTATTATTACTTGTTAATTAATGGATCGATGTCGAATTATGCTAATTAAAGAATGGGAGTGTTTGATTGAAAACATATCTGGTATTTATAGTGTATAGGATAAGTGATCTTTCTTTCAAGAATAATCTACTTAGCTAATCTATTGCCTTGATGGTATGGTGTTAATTTCTAGGAAATAGTATATTAATTTAATTTTGGAACTTTCTAAAATTTATTATGATTACTAAAATTGTCTATTTTAGAATAATAAAAATTAATACATTTTTAAAATATTCTAGAATTATCTATTACCCACTCTATCCTGATAATTTATACGTGCTATATGATATGTATTCTTTATGTGTGAAAGATTTTTTTTAATGTTTAAAGATCTGTAAATTAATTGGAACGTATAAAGTGAGTATTTTAAATAATTTAATAGTGTGTGAAAAGTTGTTAGAATGTAGGTAAAAAAATGAGAAACTCTCTTGTGAGATTTGTGAGACGGGTTGACTCATCACTAAAGTATACTTATTGTATAGATAAAATATGTTTATTTATAATTTAAGTATGTCAATAATAAATCATAGTATAACATGCTAAAATCATACTTCAATGCATAATTCAGCATACTTTATAAAACATACTTTAATAATCATTAAGCATATTTTATCTAAATAATAGACATACTTTAATATGTCTCACAAACCGTCTAACGTAACTATTGTCTAATAAGAAACTTTGTCATAAAAAATCATTATTATTGAGATGTGCTTTTTCTTTCTATTTTAATAAACATGCATAAATATTAGGACAAATAAAAAAAAATTATTAAGTAAATAGCAAGACAGAGGGATTACAAAATTAAATTTAATATTTCAACATAAATGGTCCTTAAATTGTAAAAATTAATTCATAATATCTTATAATTGGCAACCCAACACTATAATGTTGTACAAATGTAAATTCCTAATTTTTTTAATCGTACACGTGGGGACGTATATTTAATAAATAAAGGATAATTTAGACCTTTTAAAAATAAATATTTTAATTATATAATAACGGAGTGTATATTCAATAAAAAAGAGTATGCATTTAAAGGGAGCTTTTGGTTAATATTAAGTAGAAAAATAAGCTGAAAAATAACTAAGCGGGTAAGGATCGGTTAGATAAAAAAATTATGGGCAATCTAAGAAGCGGGTAAGGATAGGTTATATGTGAGATAGATTATGAGATGTGTTGACTCATTATTAAAGTATATTTATTAGAGCTAATTGTCAAAAATAACCAAAATGAGAAGTAAAAAATTATTACCAGCTATGAAGATAATTGTTTAACTTCCATACTCAATTATCCATTTTTGGACCAAAATACCCTCATCCTGTCGAAATGCTATGTCGGTATTCCAACATCGATTCCGACATCATCGGATGTCGGATCCAGTGTTGGGAATATCAGATTCGGTGTCGGAATCCCGACATAGCATTCCGACAAGGTGGTCGGATGTTGGATAAAGTGAGTCAGAATCCCGACATAGCATTCCGACAGGGAGTAGGGCTATTGTACAAGTGTTTTTAACGTACATCCCGCTCCATTATTGAAAACGGGTCACATATATATTTAAAAAAAAAAATCCCAATTTCACTCATCTCTTCTCACTCCCCAAAAATTAGGTCAATTCTTCCTGCTCCTCAAGCCATCTTCAACCTCTCCAAAGAAATTCTTCATCCCTTCCCAGCATCGATATCTTCAAAGTTGAGGCCACTCATCCTCGCCGCCAAAGCCTCCACCACCACAGTCTCCTTGTTATTGCTATTGTTATTATTCCCGCTGCCGGCACTGATCGCGCCTCAACCGCTACAAGTTTTAGTAGCAGAAATAGAATCGGAGGGACCATGCAGATGTAGATGATCGAATAGTCCTGATCCCTCGCAAATCTCCACATTCTATGACAGATTTAGATATGCATTATTGGATCTTCCGTGACACCTATGTGCGGTTCAGTTTCTTCTTATATTCTTTAGATCTGCATAATTAGATCTCTCATGACACCTATACTTCATATCTACATATCGGATAGCCCTCCATTGCTTCAAAATTTTTGTTCTCAAAAACTATATTTTTTGTAATTCAATAGTGTACAAGTTTTTTTTTGAATAAGTGTATTATGTTTTTATTTTTTTAATATTTTTAGTTTTATATACTTATTTCTTCTCATATTCGTTAGATCTGTATAATCAGATCTCTTGTGACTTCTATGCTTCAGATCTGCATATCGAATCGCCCTCCATTACTTCAAAAATTTTCGTTATCAGAAACTGTATTTTTTTGTAATTCAATAGTGTAAAATATTTTTTAATAAGTGTATTACATTTTTATTTTTTTAAATATTTTTTGTTTTATACACTGCTTTAAAAAAAGTTATACAATTATAAATACAATCATATACATTAATGAGTTGGTCTAATGTACATATATGTATGTTAACAAATAGGTCAAAATAAATCCATTTGTGAAATCGAATCTGTATAATCATAAAATCTGAGAGAAGATAGAGAGAGAAATCGTCAATCCTTCTTCATCTGCAAATCGTGAGAGAGAGGGAAATCTAAGAGAGAAGGAAAGAGGGGAGAGAAGATGAGTGAACTAGCGAGAGTGCGAGAAAGTAGAAAGAGAAAAAAAAGAGATGGAGAGAGAAGGGTTGATGGAGTGAATCTGGGGCTAAAATGACCAATTTGAGTTGAATTTAATAAAAATATCCGGGTCATGGGCTGTGTTTGACCCGGTTGGATGTAAAAACTCTTGTACAATAGACTTTGCCTCCGACATGGTGGTCGGTATTTTGGTACAAAAATGGATAATTGAGTATGAAAGTTATATAACTTATTTCATAGATGACAATGATTTCCAACTTAAAATTTTGGTTAATTAATTGAGCTATTCTCCCTATTTATAATATAAGAGCCATTCTGAAATCATATTTTTGTGATAATTCATTATAATTTAGAATAACATACTTTAATTGAAATTATATATATATATATATATATATATATATATATATATATATATATATATATATATTGGGTGCACCTCATGAATGAGATGATAACACGGATTTTAAATGTCACCTTCCGAGTTAGTACATATGACACCATTTATAAGAATTTCATATCGATGAAAAGTCCTGAGTGGAAGATGAAGAGTTTCCTCCCGTTAGGATCACATGGAGGACCATAAGATTTTGAAAGACCAATTAAGCAGCGATTCCGAACAGATTGAGCAGAGTGCTCTTCAAAATCCTGTACATTAAGAAGTCACCATAAATATATGGACTAAAATAAAACCTTCAAAATAAATTAAACTTAAAGATGTCATAAATATATTACACGAGAGTATGTGAAGAAGACATCGTCTCTGGAATTCTCAGTTCATAATAATATTTCCAGCTTCCAAATTCACTAAATGCACACCATGACTCTGAATGTGAATCAGTAAATCTACCACCAATAAGATTTGGAACCCCTGCAAGGCATAAAATGAAAATTTCAAAAAATCCTCATTTTACCAAGTGGAAATAGATCTATAGGGCTAAAATACCAATCATAAACATATTTTAAGCAATAAAAGATTAATTCATATACTAAGCATGGATCTATCATGCCCCACAATTAAATATATGCAATTAAAAACATGAAAAAATACCTTGCAGAAGTAAAATATATAAAGAATAGATACAAAGGAGTCAAGAAGCTATTACTAAGGAATCCTTCTTATAATTATTGCACAACCAATTTTCTAGAAGCAAAAGAAGCTCATAACCTATAGGTTCATCTCCATGAACATTTCCAATAAACCACAATATGAGGAGATTGGAAAAAAATAGCTTAATTCTTTGCATCAATGCCATGATTTTATAGATTACATATCCATATTGTTCTGAAATCCTCAAGAATTGCGCCTTCTATTTCTTAACTTGTAAGCCTTAGAATGAGATTAATTTATTCAGGTTTTTAACAACCCTTCCTCTATCTTTTATCTCATTGTCCTTACACGAAACCTTTAACAGATATGATCAATTATTAATTGTTGGATCATCAAACTATTACGCTTCTTCAACAAACTTCGAAGTTCAACATTATTTGAAGAAGTAACATTTTAAGGAGAAGTGGGAATGTTGAATTGAATTTCACTTCTGGGAAAAGTTTGTTGCTGCTCAACGTCTTGCATGTACCTGAAATAAGGAAGAATCTGATTTCTGGAAATATGCTTTCTAAGAAAGGGTTCAAGGTTATAATAGAGTCTGATAGTTTAATTTTATCCAAGAATGAATTGTTTGTAGGAAATGCCTATTCATGTGATGGAATGTTTAAACTCAGTATTAATAATAATATGAATGTTTCTGTTTACATGGTTGACTTATCTTTATCCTTATGGCATGATCGGTTAGCACATGTTAGTTTTTGATCATTAAAATATATGTCTAAACATGGTTTAATTTCTTATAAAACTAATGATAAAAAAGTATGTGAAATATTCATTCAAGCAAAAATGGTTAAGAAACCTTTTCCTAAAGTTAAAAGAAATTCTGATTTGTTAGATCTTGTCCATTCTGATATATGTGAATTAAATGGTGTATTAACTAGAGGAGGCAATAAATACTTTATAACTTTTATAGATGATTATTCTAAGTATACTTACGTGTATTTAATGAAACATAAAGATCAAGCATTTCAAATGTTTAAGACATACAAAACTGAAATAGAAAATCAAAAGGGAAAGAAAATAAAGATGTTAAGAAGTGACCGTGGTGGTGAATATTTTCCTATAGAATTTACTAACTTTTGTGAAGAAAATGGAATATTGTATCAAACAAGTGTTCCTTATACTCCTCAAAAAATGGTTTAGCCGAAAGGAAAAATAGAACACTTGTTATTATGCTTAATTCAATGTTGTTAAATACTAAATTGCCAAATAACTTATGGGGAGAAGCTTTACTTACTGCATGTCATATTCATAATAGAATTCCTTCTAGAAAATCAAAAGTTTCTCCGTATGAACTATGGAAGAAAAGAAAATCAAACTTGAATTACCTTAGAGTTTGGGGATGTCTTGCATTTTATAGAGTTCTGGATCCCAAAAGAACAAAGTTGGGTGCTAGAGCTTTTTGAAAGGTGTATTTGTTGGGTATGCTGAAAATTCAAAAGCATATAGAATTCTAGATTCAAATTCTAATGTGATTATAGAATCTAGAGATGTGGAATTTATTGAAAATAAATTTCAAAATGACTCAAACACATTAGTAGAACCAATTTATAATACTACTGAACCAACAAATGTTCTTAGAACTGATTCTAATCCAAGAATCGAAAAACGTCAATTGGACTATCCTATTGAAATTAGGATAAGTCAGTGTACTAGAAAAGAAAAGAACTTGCATTCTGATTATATATCTTCCCAATCTATAGTTTTCCTTGTTGAAGGCAATAGAACTAACGAAATCAATAAAATTCCAATTTTGTTGATGGTGGAAGATGACCCAAAGACATATAAGGAAGCAATTATGTCTCGTGATTCTGCCTTTTTGAAAGAGGCAATCAATGATGAAATGGACTTGTTATTATCCAATAATATGTGGTCTATTACTGATTTACCTCCAGGTTCCAAAACAATTGGCTGTAAATGGGTTTTCAGAAGGAAATACAATATGGATAGATTAATTCAAACTTTTAAAGCTAGAATAGTAGCAAAGGGATTTAAACAAAAGGAAGGAATAGATTATTGATACAGATGCTCCTGTGGCTCGTTTGACATCCATAAGAACACTCTTTGCTTTAGCATCAATTTATAACTTGCATGTATATCAAATGGATGTTAAAACAGCCTTTTTAAATGGAGATTTAGAAGAGGAAGTATATATGGATCAACCTGAAGGTTTTGTTCTATCCGGAAATGAACATAAAGTATGTAAGTTAACAAAATCCTTGTACGAGTTGAAACAAGCGCCTAAAATGTGGCATGAGAAATTTGATTCTGTAATACTTGAATATGGATTTACTCATAACACTACGGATAAATGTATATACACTAAATTCAATGATGAGTTTGGAGTGATAATATGTCTCTATGTAGATGACATGCTTATTATCAGTAAAAATATGAGTGGAATAAATGACACCAAAAAAGTATCTTACCTCAAGGTTCAAAATGAAAGATTTAAATGAGGTGGATACTATCTTGGGGATTAAAGTTAGAAGGCACAAAGGAGGTTTTTCTCTTTGTCAATCTCACTATGTTGAGAAAATTTTGGATAAATTTAAACATTTGAATATTAAAGAGGCACACACTCCTTATGATCCTTCTATTAAATTGGTTGAAAATTTTGGAAGATCAATAGCACAAATTGAATGTGATAGTGTAATTGGTAGCTTAATATATGCCATGAATTGCACTAGACCAGATATAGCTTTTGCAGTATGTAAACTTTCAAGGTATACTAGTAATCCTAGTGTCAAACACTGGAAAGTAATTACTCGAGTACTTGGTTACTTAAAAAAACTGTGAACTATGGATTGTTATATAGTGAGCTTCCCATCGTACTCGAAAGTTATAGAGATGCTAGTTGGATAACTAGTGCTAATGATAATAAATCAACCTCTGGGTGGATGTTTATCCTAGGAGGTGGTGCAGTTTCTTGGGGTTCAAAGAAACAAATGTGTATAACTCACTCTACAATGGAATATGAGTTTATTGCGTTAGCTGCTGCGGGTAAAGAGGTAGAATGACTGAGAAACATGTTATTAGATATTAAGTTGTGGCCACAACCGATGCCAGCCATCTCTTTATACTGTGATAGTCAAGCAACTAAGATCCATAGGTGTGTCCCAAAACAAGAATAAGGGAGGAGATGACCAAACCAAGGTCCAAGAGAGATCTGCAAGCCCAATCACTTTTCACATTGGACAGAATGACAGAGTGGAAGGCAATCGAGGCAGATAACTCTAAGATTAATCAAGATCTTAGAGAATTACAGAAGACGGTGATATTCTTTGGAGAATATTGCCAAAATATGTCCTGGACGATATTTGAGATCAGCCTCAAGATGGATAAGCTGGAAACGTTGCAGAACAGACAACTCGACTTCATCCAGAAGCTGATAAATCAAGTAGAATACCTGGAAACCAAAGTAACCGGGAGAAAATCCCGAGGAAGGTTGCCACCAACCTTCGGAATAGAACCCCTTTTACATCAAAAAGGAAAGACGACGGAGGTCACAAGGCCAAAGTCGGAGAGTGAGAAGATGATCGCTATCCTTCAAGGAGAATCCACATCCCCGGATGGAAAGAGCAAATCTTGAAGATCTACAAGATCTATATGAGTTCTTCCAAGGACTATCAATTGTAGATCTAAAAATGAATGTTGAAGAGACATCAAGCTCACAACAACAATCGCAGGCTACGACACAACGAGATCTGGGCCAAAATGAAGGAACCTCTGAACTGCATGGAGTCCAGGGAATGAGACAAGAAGAGACAATCCAACAACAAGGAAACTTCAGGATGAAGGCGATGGGATTGTCAACAAGAGCAAGCCGAGTTCGAGGATCTAGTCTGCACAATACCCCATATAGTCAATCTCACCTTGAACCGATAAATCCATACCGGTTGATCTTGAACCTCGACACCCTAGACTTCAAGAACAGAGAGACTCTAATCGACGAATGGACCAATGCACTAAAGATTGTAGGAGGCGCGCTGGAGCTGGATAAAGAAGGGTTCATAAGATTTCTAGCCATGAGCCTAGAAGGATCCGTAAAGTGTTCCTGGGAGGAGCTCTTAGACGAAGTCAAGAAGGAAGCCATGGAAGGCGAAGATCTTAGCGACATTGTTAATCGCATGACTAAGATTTTCAAGATCCACTGTATCGGAGTAGGTTACTTCAAAGGAATGGAAGAAGAAAAGAAGAAGAAGTATAGGAATGCCCTATACAGTCTGGAACTACTTGACATCTGTCACGTAGACGAGTACATCAAACTCTTCACAGAGTATAGATGGAAATTGAAGCTCAAGGATGAGGAAGTATTCCACCTATTCTTTGCCAAGATTCCAAGTTCATAGAGAGAAATGCTGATCAAAGAGTATGAATCATGCGAGCTGAATTCAATAGCAAGGAGTATGTCTTTTCTCAAAGCCAAGACTGTTGAGTGGTGTCATCAGGCATCACTACACAAGAACTACAAAAGATTAAGGGAAATAAAAAAGACAGTCCCCTTATGCTGCGAAAGCAATGATCTTCCAACCATCATTGGAAGAAGTCTGAGGAAGTAGAAAAAGATGAAGAAAAATCATCCTTACACACAAATGAGCGGAGGATGGAGGTCCAGAAGACCAAGATCCTTTTGGTCTAAACAAAAGGCCCGAAGTTATAAATCAGGGCAAAGGTCTGGACCATCCAGATGGAGTTCAAAGAGTCAAGCCTCATCCTCAGGATCAAACCAGAGGAGTACTGGAAGAACTCTCACGAGAAAGACATTCCGAAGAGCAGCTACACGAGCCAATGAAAGATTCAAGGATTATAACTGCTATACGTGTGGAGCTAAGGGGCACATCTCACCAGATTGCCCAGAAAACTATAAGCGGGGAGTGCGACAGTTCGAAACCACTCCAGAAATGAAGGAAGTTGTTTACTTCCAAGATCTAGTACAGGTATATCAATTCGAAGATATACCCTCAGACGAAAGCTTCTATGAAGAAGAATACTTCAGTCAAGACGAATCTTCCGAAGATGAGTCGGAGTGAAGAAGAAAACTTCAGACAAGAGATACAAGAAGACATGTATGGATTCTTTTCCCAAATATCCATTTCTCATAAAGCCCTTATGAGAATCATGAAAGAGGATCCATGACTCAATCTATACGATGGATTCACCGTAGAAAGAATGGATAAATTCCTCAGCTTCAAAAGGAGAAAGCACAACATCATATACAAGGTGACTGAAGGGGAAATTCCCATCCCAATGGAGCTCACAAAAAATGTGATGGAAATGCAACTAGTTCTTGTTGATGAAATCAAAAGGGAACTCAGTAAACTTAAGGAATGAATAGTTAAGACTATGTCTTGGATCCATATAGGAGCAATTCGGATCCTCATCAAAGCTACTTTCAAAGAAGGTATTGATACACCAATCTGATATCGCCATCTTTGATAAGATGATCAAAAATACCTGAGAAGCATGCTTGGGAGAAATCTCAGAAAACCTGTACACAGGCAAAGTGGCATCCTACATCTACCCAAAGATTGCCTATAATCTGGCAGATAAAGATTTCAGTAGGGCACTTACCCTTCATCAAGCTTTCAAAAATAAAGATTTGATGAAAGAAGGGAATAGGTATTACTCTATCACCTACAGTATCTCATACGCTCTATCGAACACTCATCATTTGGATTTATTCCAAATGAAAGAGTATATCGAGATACCAGAAGTGTTCGAAAGGGTTGCATCCGCAACCAGGCCAGAAATAATGGAGTTGTCGCCAATCCACGATATGGATTTGCAAATCAGGGACAAGCCGGTCTGGAGTAGACAAGAGAGTCTCAGATTCGAGCAGAGAATGATTTTTTTCCAAGAAGACAAAATGATTAGTGAAAAATGAGGAAAGAAACCTATCATGGAGCTAATCCAGGAGCCGAAAAAGTTCACAACCAAAGGTGAACTAAAATTCCCAGAAGGATGGAGAGGAGTCGAAGTAATATTCGATATCACTAAAAAGGAAAACTCTATTCCTTGTGATGTCTTGTATTATCTTCAACAACCAACAACTAGAAGATAACAAGGACAACTCAAACTCGGTGGCCTTGAGCTGATAATCGAGGGAGTCGCAGGAAGGTTTCCAGAACAACTAGTACTGAGATTAGAGTTTCTCGAGGATCACAAACCTTGGAAACGATTACAAGATGGAATGGAATTTACAGTCAAAGGAAAAAGATACAAGGTTTACTAGTAGAGGCTCAGGCTTACAATCTCTGATCCACCTATGGCCACAAGTCCATTCTCAATATATATCACCGTCGGGATGATATATAAGGAGCATCTTGCAGAGTATTTTGCGTTATACATTGATTCAGGAGCCGACATCTATACAGAAAAGGAAGGGGTCTTCCCTGAAGGCACATGCGAAGAATTACCAACAGTACTCGGAAAAGATTTATCTCAAAGGGTGCTAATTCTTAATAGAGGAATCAAGCAAACGGAATCATGATCATAGGAGCGGATCATATCCCATGGTACAAGGTAAAAATTCCACCATTATATTTTCATGAAACCAGAGCAGATATCCTGTTAGGAAATAATTTCCTACAGACATTCAAGCATTTTACCCAAGAAAACGCAACAAGAAGGCTTATTTTCACAATCCTTTGTGAACATAAGATCATCGCACCAAGACTGTGTAATACATTTCAAAGAAAAATGCCAATCAGATTTCGCAGCATGGGTGGTGATAAAGGAAAACTTAGTCATCCAATGATGAATGATCAAAGGAAATATGGCGAAGCAGTCCTTCAGATGAGAACCGAAACCAGAGGAGGATGGAAGATGGAGAAACTTAAGAAAGATACAATCCACCTTCTCAAAGCAAGCTTGGGAGAAAGCTTATAGAGAGACGTCACAATCGAAGAACAGACATCTTTGGATGACATCAAGAAGAAGATACAGAGGAACTTCAATGAGGGTCCTCTAGCCTGGTGGGATAAAAACGAACTCAAAGCCTCACTCAAAGTAAAAGAAGGAAATGAGCATGAGTTCGTGAGATACAAACCTATCTTGATGAACCAAGAGGATCGAAAAGATATGCAGCTAATACTTAAGGAACATCTGGACCTTAAGCTGATATCACCAGGAGTATCTCCATACAGCAGTCTAGGATTTCTGTTCGAAATCATGGAGAAGTCAAGCGGGGAAGCCGAGACTTGTGATCAACTACAAAGGGATCAACAACATCTTGGAGTTCGACGGATACTATATATCAAGGAGGGAACACTTGGTTAACTGTATCAATAATGCCAAGTTATTCTCCAAGTTTGATTGCAAATCTGAATTCTACCAGATTATAATGGAAGAAGGAAGTAAGAAGTTCACAGCCTTCTCCACACCACAAGGCCATTATATCTGGAATGTCATGTCTATGGGCTTGGCGAATGCACCCCAAATATATCAAAGAAAGAAGGATAATCTTTTAAAAGATTATTTCTCATTCATGTTCATTTATGTGGATGATATCGTCATAGACTTAAAGAATATGAAGGAGCATTTGGCGCATCTGGAAGTATTTTCAGAATTATGCCACAAGGAAGGATTGATGCTTTCTGGAAAGAAGGCAGTAATAGCTCGAGTTCCTTGGAGTCGAGATCGATGAGTCAAGAATTATTCTACAGCCTCATATTGTAGAAAAGGTTCAAGGATTTCCTGAAGATTTCAAGGACAAGAAACAACTCCAGAGCTTCTTAGGAGTTGTCAACTTTGTTGGAATGTTCATCAACAATCTAGCACAATACATGAAGGTGTTCAGTCATCTGTTGAAAAAGGATGCTGAGTTCAAATGGGAGGAATCATACCGAGCAATGGTTAAACAACTAAAGGAGGTTTGTAAAAAACTCCCCAAGTTAGCCATACCAAATTATGAGGATGAACTAATACTTTACACAGATGCCAGTGACCATTGGTGGACAGCAGTTCAAACTAAGTCCACAACTGAAGAAGAAGTGTCATGCATATAATGTAGCGGACTCTTTGCAGAGAATGAAGCAAAGAGGTGGCACATCAATGAAAATAAGTTCTTTGCGGTTTGGAAGGCGTTCAAAAAATGGCCGCTATTTATTCTCGCGAAGAAATTCATCCTTAAAATTGATAACACAAGCGTCAAAGCCTTTTTGAAAAATAAAATTTAATCTAAACCAGAAAAGGCTAGACTTTTAAGATGGCAAGCAGAATGCCAATATTATGATTTTAATATTGTCATTATTAAATCTGTTGATAATGTTTTGGCAGATTTCTTGACGAGAGATGGAAGGAGCTGAAATAGACTTCATCCTAACTGTATCAAGGCACCTGATGGACAACCTTGAATTGCTCCAAAGGGAATTCGAGAATCTGGCACTTAATGCAAAGCGTGCTGGAAGAATACTAGAAAGCGATCAGACCAAAGTGTCCAATCGCATATGAGATTGCATTCGTAACAAGGCAAGTCTACTCGAGCCATTACGAGAGCCACTCCTCTGGGTTGTTGATAGAAATAGCAATTGAGAAAAGGAGAGTAGTCGAGAACGGGGCTCTAAACCCAGAACAAGAGATTCAAGTACCCTTAGCACAAGTCCTAGATTGGAACCTCCAAAAGAGGAACCGGTCCAAGGAAAAATCGAAAACCTGGAGTCACATCTAGAGTCGACGAGTCAACCCAGTACCTCTGGGGTCAAAGAGGGAGAGATCAACCTTAGGTCTATGACGGGCACTGCTAAGGTTGGTATTAACCTAGCTGATTTCTCTTATTGGCAGGAATATCAGGCCAGCTGGGAGAAATTGAACACCAGACAAGAAATCCGATCGGAAAAATGCCGGGTGGATATATCTTGGGAATATCCCCAAGTTTGGATGAGAGAGAGTTCAAATCCAAATGATGTGAAATAATGATATGATTTTAGAGCGTTAGCTTCAATATATACTATTGCACCAAACTTCCCAGAGCTTTCAAAACTCCCAGAATGGCTGGGGAAAACAATTTTCAAGACATGGGAAAACAACGCAACTCTATCCAGAGGAGATGTCTTGGAGATTTACTTCACTAGTGCGGCCCCGGAACCAGTTGGGAAAGGTAATCACGAGGCCTTCCATTTATCAAGCTAAGAAAACCTGATGTCTCAGCATCAAATAAGATCAAGGAGTCTTCTGGGAAGGAACCAGTCTTGATTTTCACCTTTTCTGAAGAGCAGATCTCTATGCGATGAGCAAGGGGTTTGTTTGCCTGCATTAAAGCAATGGTGGAAGTGAAGTTCTCATTCAAGTTCGATCACAAGTCTTTGAATGGGTCTTTTCTGTTGAATACTTTAACAGGGAAGAAGACATGGTTTGCTGAGAATGTCTTCCAGGAAAAACAAGAACTTCTTTGGAAGAACAAGATTCCGGTGAGCAAACAAACTCATCGGAAATATTGCAAGCCAATTTTGGGCAATGGACGAACAAAGTATATACAAGTTGTTCCACCCAAACTGAACCAGAGTTTAGAAAGGGAATAAGGTTGGGCATATGGATGATCAGAACTGCTGAACCACCCCAGTAAAAGAGACACGTGGAAAGAAGAGAGTAAAATCTCTTCAGATTACCCAAGAGCCAGAAGAATCAACAGTTACCAAAGAAGACAAATGACTTTTCAATAAAGCAAGAGGCAGATGACTTTTCTGAAAGGAAAAAAGGACATGTGACCGACAAGGAGGATGGCTCATAAGAGGGCATCCAATAAAGAAGAGGGACCAGCCAGCTGCAAAAGTTGGAATCCAATGGGAATGACGTAAGCAGTGACGCCAGCACAATGATGTAAGCAGTGACGTCAGCCAAAGTAAAGAGACTTTGAAATCTGGATTTCACATCCAAAAGCCTTCATAAATAGCAGAGTTTAGGAAGTAGAAGGCATCGATCATTCCCCTCTGTTTTCTCTTTCTAAAATAAACATTGTATTCCTTTCTTTTTTTGTATGAGTCTTCTGAGTGCAGCTACAATAGGTAGCTAAAGAAGTTATCTCCTTTTGTTCTATGAGGATGAGTGTGTAATAAATTCTCCATTCAATAAATAAATAATCTTGGGCTTTTGCCCGCATGTAACCTTTCATTTTTTCTACAACTTTAATCTCCATACTTTCTGGCAAGAACAGTAGCAGCATCCTGTACACCCGGTGTAGGAAACGAACCAGGGTTATGCTGAGATCCGCTGAAGGAATGAGATTGAACCATCACACTCGGGGCGAGTGGTTGACTATGAGGAGCAGCTGTAAAACCTCTCGAATACCCGGTGGATTGATGGTCAAAAAGGTACTGTCACTATTTTTAAGTTGGTTAAGTAAGAGACTAATGGTGTTTAAATAATGTACGGAAGCATGATGGGCCTGATATGGTCGTAATGGACTATGTCTATTTTAAAATATAGAAAGAAAATGAAAATCTGGCAATATAGGTATGATATAAATCGATTTGGGTTGATAATTTTCGAGAAAATTCTGGTTTAGAACTCTTTTGGGACTAAAAGTGCAACTGCTGATGGTTTCCATCCATTTCTAATGGAACAGGACCAAAAATACAACTTTTGGGACCAGAAAAAAGGTTCGGGACCAAAATTGCAACTAAGATGCTCTAACGGGACTGAAAGTGCAATTAACCCATAAGGGAATTAATTTCCAATGAAATTATTTCCATAATATATGTAAAATCTTGTAACAATCTAGCATACCCACTTACTAAAGGTCTCTCACGAGATCAAGTAAAGAATAATGCTACTAGTTATGGTTTGCAAACATTTAATTAATCTTGCAATTTTAGAAACCCAACTTTACTTGTAAATTTTATGAGTTGAAGTTTAACGGGTAATAACTAAAATTGAGAATTATTGGAATATAAATGGGAGAGTGAGTATATAGTACTAATGCTCTTAATGAAACGTAATTTTCACCTATGTGAACATGGAGTGGTGCCGCTTCAACAAAAGTGGGAAATTAACTTTGTAAATATTCATGAAACCAGCAGGTAGCACAAGGTTATATTCGTGCTAAATTAATTTATGAACTTTTGTATTTGAAATATGAAATCATATGTATAGGTTATTTCGATTCTATTGAATAGATTTCTATTGTATTTAATTCTGATTTAAACTGTATGAATCATGAATTAATATAGAATCTTGAGTTTCAGACACTAAAAGGAAAGTTTAAATTGAAAGATACTTTCTTTTACGCATGAAATCAAGGTAGTCAAATATGACAAGTTTAGTGGGGGATTGAAGTGAATAACTTGTACATATTTGTACTGTTATTTTTAAGAAATCTTAACGCCTCTTCATACGCTTTCTTCACAATAGCGGTTATGGTGGTTATGAAATACGATTAATTTGAGAAATGCATTCTGATTTCAAATAACGTCTCTTTTCTCAATGGTTATCTTCTTGAGGAGTCGCGACTCCTTAAGAAATGCAATGAAACCGTATCACTACTCTATAAATAAATAGCCAGGGGAGAAGAATAAGATGAACAACGATCAAACTTTAATCTTCATTCTCATAAGTATAAATCCAAAAGTTCTTTCGTAGTTCTGTTGTAATTGCTGACTCTAAAACTTGGTGTTTTGTTGTATTCTGGAGGTTTATTGCCTTAACCCTGCAGCAAATATAGTGGGGGCGATTAAAACCTTAAAGAGAGTGATTCATCACACCTTAAAGCTTATTTCTCCATTTTTCTATTGACCACTGCAATAACACAAATCCTGCACAATACGCGGGAAAAATTATAATTTTAAAAAAAATATAATTTGAATTTATATTAAATTTATTTTTATAATTTAATATGATTTTTCTTTTTAAGTATAAAAAATTGGATTTACAATATATTTAATTTACTATTTTGATTCATTTCAGGACAAAGTATTAATTTTATTTTTAATAGATGGAACCACGAAAATAGTTATTAATATAATCATATTATTATTCTATATTGTTAAAAATGATAAGAGGATGTATTATTCTATATAGTTATGTTAAAAATATTTCTATAGCCTATTAAAAAGAAAATTCCGACAAAAGTGTAAGTCCATCAAAAATGTAATTAGGGCACCCCTACACTTGACCATCTTAACCATTAAATTAAATTATAATTTAATCCATTACTAAATTAAATTCAATAAATAAAATTTTAAAAAAATAATATTCTATTACACCCTAAAATAAATCAATTAAACCTAAGTACACCTCAAATTCACCCTAAAAGTAAATAAATTTAATATTACGTATTAATAAAAAGAAAATAAAAAAATATTAGGAAATTATTATAAAAAGAAAGAAGATAAATATCACCAATTATAACAAATCAATACATATATTAATAAAAATAAAAATAAAAAAATTAATATTTCTATTTATTTAAATATTATAACCAAATCCACACACACATATATATATATATTAAATAACATAAATAAAATAAATAAATAAATTTAAGAAATAAAATAGATAAATGTATTAATAAAAAAATAACAGAATTAATAGAAAAAAAATAAATAAATAAAGTGAATTTAAAAGTTAAAAAAAAATCATCACAAAATTAAAGAGAATTAAAATAAATAAACTAAAAATCACTTATATTAATAAACAAATCTATACATATATAAAAGCAAACCTAAATTTTTTCAAATTTGACTAATCTTAAATCAATATACGCTTATTTTCAATTAATATATCAATTTTATTTTTATTATAATCACTCTATAAATATTTGCTTTCAATCACGATCGTTAATTCTTTAAAATCATGTCATATAAATTTTTTCATTACCTAATCAAATTCTTACTTTATCCCACTTTTTTTTTCTGACTAATGCTTCTTTTTTTTTCTCTTTTACAGATTCTATTTTCATATTATTCATAATCTATTCTAATTTTTTCTTCTCTTTTACAGATTCTACTTTCATATTATTCATAATCTACTCTAATTTGTTTTGTTTTTATACTTTTATTTGATCATATATGCAGGTTCAACCGTTCTCCTTAAAGAAATCATTATACTTTTTAATTTTTTTTCTTTTGTTCTTCTTTTTAATCCTCTTTTTTGTTTTTTTTCTCTAATGCTTCTTTTTTTTCTTCTCTTTTACAAATTCTACTTTCATATTATTTATAATCTACTCTATTTTGTTTTATCTTTTATACTTTTATTTGATCTTATATACAGGTTCAATCATTTTTCATAAAGGTATCATTATACTTTTTAATTTTTTGTTATCTTATCTTTTTCTCTTCGACTTTTATATGTTTTTATAATAATTCTATAAATTTTATTTTTATAATTTAATTTATTTTATCTTCTTTTATACTTTTATTTGATACTCCCTCCATCCGCCACAAAGGTAGATATTTGCTTTTTGCACGTGGATTAAGGAGTATTATTATTTAATGTGTAGTTGATAGTTGTATTAGTGGGGTGTATGAGTCCCATAAATTTATTATATTAGTGATGTGTGTGGGTCCCATGTGTTTAAAAAGGAAAATGTGGACCTTTGGTGCGGACGCCCAAAATGGCAAAATGTGTACCTTTCGGGCGGACGGGGGGAGTATTATTTTTAGTTTTAATTATTATCATATTTGATCTTATTTGTAGGTCCAATCATTCTCTTTTGAGGTATTATTATTTTTTTGTCTATCTTTTTTTTCTTCAATTTTTGTGTTTTCTTTATAATAATTCTATGACCCTATTTTTATATTTTAATATTCTATCTTTTGTTCTTCTTTTTAATCATATTTTTATTATTATTTTTCTCTAATGCTTCTTATTTTGCTTCTCTTTATAGATTCTACTTTCATATTATTTATAATCTACTCTAATTTATTTTGTCTTTTATACTTTTATATGATTTTATATGTAGGGTCAATCATTCTCCTTAAAGATATCATTATATTTTTAAATTTTTTGATGTCTTATTTTTTTCTCTTCGATTTTAGTGTTTTTTTTTAATAATTCTATAAACTCTATTTTTATAATTTAATTTATTTTATTTACTTTTATAATTTTATTTGATTGATATTATTTTTAGGTTTAATTATTATCATATTTGATATTATTTATAGGTCTAATCATTCTTATTTAAAGTATATTTTTTTGTCTTTTTTTTCTATTTAATTTTTGTGTTTGCTTTATAATAATTCTATTAACCCAATTTTTATATTTAAATATTCTTTTTTTGTTCTTTTTTTTAATCATCTTTTTATTATTTTTTTCTCTAATGCTTCTTCTTTTTCTTCTCTTTTATAGATTCTACTTTAATATTATTTATAATCTACTCTAATTTGTTTTGTCTTTTATACTTTTATATATGATCATATATGTAGGTTCAAACATTCTCCTTACGGTATCATTATAATTTTTAATTTTTTTTATCAAATTTTTTTTCTCTTCGATTTTTGTATTTTTTTTAATAATTCTATAAACTATATTTTATCATTATACTATTTAATTTTTTGTTATCTTATTTTTTTCTCTTCTACTTTTGTGTGTTTTTATAATAATTCTATAAATTTAATTTTTATAATTTAATATATTTTATCTTCTTATATACTTTTATTTGATATTATTTTTAGGTTTAATCATTATCATATTTGATCTTATTTGAAGGTCCAATCATTTTCTTTTGAGGTATTATTCTTTTTTTTTGCTATCTTTTTTTTCTTCAATTTTTGTGTTTTCTTTATAATAATTCTATGACCCTATTTTTATATTTTAATATTTTATCTTTTGTTCTTCTTTTTAATCATATTTTTATTATTTTTTTCTCTAATGCTTCTTCTTTTACTCCTTTTTATAGATTCTACTTTCATATTATTTATAATCTACTCTAATTTATTTTGTCTTTTATACTTTTATATGATTTAATATGTATGTTGAATCATTCTTCTTAAATGTATTATTATATTTTTTATTTTTTGTTGTCTTATTTTTTTTCTCTTCGATTTTAGTTTTTTTTTAATAATTCTATAAACTCTATTTTTTTAATTTAATTTATTTTATCTTCTTTTACACTTTTATTTTATTGGTATTATTTTTAGGTTTAATTATTATCATATTTAATATTATTTGTAGGTCCAATCATTCTTATTTAAGTTATATTCTTTTTTTTGTCTTTTTTTCTATTTAATTTTTGTGTTTGCTTTATAATAATTCTATTAACCCAATTTTTATATTTTAATATTCTTTCTTTTGTTCTTCTTTTTAATCATTTTTTTCTCTAATGTTTCTTCTTTTTCTTCTTTTTATAGATTCTACTTTAATATTATTTATAATCTACTCTAATTTGTTTTGTCTTTTATACTTTTATATATGATCCTATATGTAGGTTCAACCATTCTCCTTACAAGTATCATTATAATTTTTAATTTTTTGTTATCTTATTTTTTTCTCTTTGATTTTTGTATTTTTTTTAATAATTCTATTAACTTTATTTTTATAATTTAATTTATTTTATCTTCTTTAATACTTTTTTTATTGATATTATTTTTAGTTATATTATTATCATATTTGATCTTATTTGTAGGTCCAATCATTCTTATTTGAGGTATAATCTTTTTTTGTCGATCTTTTTTCTCTTTAATTTTTGTGTTTTTTATAAAACTTTTATGAACCCTATTTTTATATTTTAATACTCTTTCTTTTGTTCTTCTTTTTAATCATCTTTTTATTATTATTTTTTCTCTAATACTTCTTCTTTTTTCTTCTCTTTTATAGATTTTACTTTAATATTATTTATAATATACTTTAATTTGTTTTGTCTTTTATACGTTTATATGATCTTATTTGTAGGTTCAACCATTCTCTTTAAAGGTATCATTATAATTTTTATTTTTTCGTTATCTTATTTTTTTCTCTTCGATTTTTGTGTTATTTTTTTAATAATTCTATAAACTCTATTTTTTATAATTTGGTTTATTTTATCTTCTTTTATAAATTTATTTGATTGATATTATTTTTAGGTTTAATTATTATCATATTTGATCTTATTTGCAGGTCCAATCATTCTAATTTAAGGTAATATTTCATGAACCTTATTTTTATATTTTATCTTTTGTTCTTCTTTTTAATCCTTTATTTTATTTTTCTAATACTTCTTCTTTTTCTTCTCTTTTACAGATTCTATTTTTATATTATTTATAATCTACTCTAATTTGTTTGCCTTTTATGTATTTATTTGATCTTATATGCGAGTTAAATCATTATTTTTAAAGATATCATTATACTTATTAGTAATTTATTGTTATCTTATTTTTTTCTTCGATTTTTGTGTGTTTTTTCTTCATAATTCTATAAACTCTATTTTTATAATTTAATTTATTATATCTTCTTTTATAATTTTATTTGATATTATTTTTAGGTTTAATCAATCTCATATTTAATCTTATTTGTAGGTTCAATTCTCATTTGAGGTATCATTCTTTTTTTTTTATATTTTTTTCTTCAATTTTTGTGTTTACTTTATAATAATTTTATGAATTCTATTTTTATATTTTTATATTCTTTCTTCTGTTCTTCTTTTTAATCATCATTTTTTATTTTTCTTATCTAATGCTTCTTCTTTTTCTTCTCTTTTATAGATTATACTTTCATACTATTTTTTTTTTGGTCAAACAAATGAATTTATTAAAGAGATAAAATTTAGCACCAGTGGTGCTTTAATACATTCATGATCACTTTGAAGGCATTACACGCCCATCTCCACTACTTTCATACTATTTATAATCTAAACTAATTTATTTTATCTTTTATACTTTTATATGATCTTATATGTAGGTTCAATCAATCTCCTTAAAGGTATTATTATACTTTTTAATTTTTTGTTATCTTATTTTTTCTCTTCGATTTTTATTTTTTTAATAGTTCTATAAACTCTATTTTTATAATTTAATTTATTTTATCTTCTTTTATACTTTTATTTTATTGAAATTATTTTTTGGTTTAATTATTATCATATATGATCATATTTGTTGGTCCAATAATTTTCATTTAAGGTATAATATTTTTTTTGTCTATCTTTTTTATCTTTAATTTTTGTTTTTGCTTTATAATTATTCAATTAACCCTATTTTTGTATTTTATTTTTTGTTCTTCTTTTTAATCATTTTTTTTCATTTTTCTCTAATACTCCTTCTTTTTCTTCTCTTTTACATATTATATTTTTAATATTATTTATAATCTACTCTAATTTGTTTGTCTTTTATACTCCCTTCGTCCCGTCCTTATGGTTACGTTTATTTTTTGCACGGGGATTAATGAATATAGTATTTTAATGTGTATTGAGTGAGAAATAATAATTTAATGTAAAGCAAGTAGTTGTATTAGTGGGATGAGTGGTCCCATGGAGAGCGAAGTAATTAATTTGTGTGAGTCTCATATGCTAAAAAGGGAAATGTAACCATTAGAATGAGATGCCCAAAATGAAAATATGTAACCATTATGATGGGACGGAGGGAGTACTTTTATTTGATCTTATATGTAGGTTAAATAATTCTCCTTAAAGATATCATTATACTTTTTAGTAATTTTTTGTAATCTTATTTTTTTTTTCTTTGATTTTTGTGTTTTTTTTAATAATTCTATAAACTCTATTTTTATAATTTAATTTATCCTCTTTTTGTTTTTGTTTTTTTTCTCTAATGCTTCTTCTTCTTTTTTTCTCTTTTATAGATTCTACTTTCATATTATTTATAATCTACTCTAATTTGTTTGTCTTTTATACTTTTATATTTGATCTACTCTAATTTGTTTGTCTTTTATACTTTTATTTAATCTTATATGCAGGTTCAACATTCTCTTTAAAGGTATCATTATACTTTTTGTTAATTTTTTGTTATCTTATTTTTTCTCTTCGATTTTTGTGTATTTTTTTTAATAATTCTATAAACTCTATTTTTATAATTTAATTTATTTTATCTTCTTTTATACTTTTATTTGATATTAATCTTAGATTTAATCATTCTCATATTTGATCTTATTTGTAGGTCCAATCTTTCCTATTTGAGGTATCATTCTTTTTTTGTCTATCTTTTTTTTTCTTCAATTTTTGTGTTTACTGTAGAATAATTATATAAGCCATATTTTTATATTTTATCTTTTGTTCTTTTTTTTTCTAATGCTTCTTCTTTTTCTTCTCTTTTACAGATTCTGCTTTCATGGAGTATTATTTATAATCTACTATAATTTGTTTTGTTTTTTATACTTTTATATGATTTTATATGTAGGTTCAACCTTTCTGTTTAAAGGTATTAATATACTTTTAATTTTTTATTATCTTATTTTTTTCTCTTTGATTTTTATGTTTTTTTAATAATTCTATAAACTCTATTTTTATAATTTAATTTATTTTATCTTCTTTTAGACTTTTATTTTATATTATTTTTAGGTTTAATTATTATCATATTTAAACTTATTTGTAAGTCCAATCATGCATTCTCATTTGAGGTAATATATTTTTTTTGTCTTTCTTTCTTTTTTTGTGTTTGCTTTATAATAATTCTATGAACCCTATTTTTATATTTTAATATTCTATCTTTTGTTCTTCTTTTTAATCCTCTTATTTTTTCTCTAATGCTTCTTCTTCTTTTTTTTTCTCTTTTACAAATTCTACTTTCATATTATTTGTAATATACTCTAATTTGTTTGTCTATTATACTTTTATATGATCTTTATATGCAGTTTCACTCATTCTCCTTAAAGGTATCATTATACTTTTTAATTTTTTGTTATCTTATTTTTTTCTCTTCGATTTTTATGTGTTTTTTTGAATAACTCTATAAACCCTATTTTTATAATTTAACTTTTGTTCTTCTTTAATACTTTTATTTGATATTATTTCTTAGTTCAATTTTCTCATATTTTATCTTATTTGTTGGTCCTACCATTCTAATTTGAGATATCATTCTTTTTAATTTTTCTTTTTTTGAGTTTGATTTTATAATAATTCTATGAACCCACCCTATGTTTATATTTTATTATTCTATCTTTTTTTCTTCTTTTTAATTTTATTTTCAGGTTCAAATATTATCATTTGAGACATCATTCCTAATATAATAATATCCGTGCAAAACACAAATGGGATACTTATAAACATAAACTTAAAAAAAAGCTACAACAAAATTTCAAACCACACAAAATACGGTCAAAATAAGTACAAATATATCACTCAAGAAAAAATATAAAAATAAAAATACATAATTAATAATCTTATAATAAAATCTTTTACGTGCAACGCACGGACGAGAATTACTAGTATAAGTTAAAAGAAATTTAAAATAAAATTATACCAAAATTTATCAAAATAAATTTTAAAAAAATAAAGAAATTTAAAAGAAAAAATAATTAATCAAAATAAATTTAAATAAAATAAATAAAAAAATTAAATACTAACTTAAAGAAAGGTTTAATTTATGTGCGTGTGTAAAGTGAATGAATAAAAAAGCTTAAAGAGAATAATTTGCATATAAAAAAGTTTACATGAAGAAAGCTTAAAAAGAAAATTTTTTGTACTCTTATAGTTTAATGAAAAAATCATAACAATATTAGAGAAAATAAATAATACATAAAAATTGGATATCAAGCATAAAGAAATTCAAAAGACATAAATATGCATGAAACAAAAGAAAGCTTCGGGATAATAATTCATGTGTATGTGAATTGAATGAATAATATGTCTTATTTATAGGTAAAGGAAAAACTTAATATAGAGTATTTTTTTTGCTTTCAAATATGATTTGAGTTTGGTTTGATCATATCCATATTCAAATCTTTAAGTAAATACATGTATTTATCTACATTAAATTTTAATTAATAATTAATTTTGATTTGATCATATTTAATTCAAATCTTAAATAAATATATGTAATTATATATCTATATTAATTAAAATAATTGAAAAAATTTGTGGAGATAACACATCATCAAAATTAAACTCTCTATTTAATATATTAAATATATATATATATATATATATATATATATATATATATATATTTTGGATAATTAGGTAGGATTGACAACGTCAAAGGCCCAATTAAATCAACTCGAATCCCCTATTCCACTTTGATATTCCACTCCCTATTCCAGAACTTATTTCATATTAAAAAAATATACCATAGTTTTTTTATTAATTACTCCTTATTACTCTTTCTCTCTCACGCCATAGTTTTTTTATGCACGGATTGATTTTAGGTATTCCTTCCATATCGTTTGTTTTTTTATGCACGCCGAAATTGATTTGTGATCATCGAATTTTTTACCTTTTCAATCATGAACATCACAAATTTGCCGTCTGAAATTGTCTAAGTCTACTTCCGTTGGAAACAATCATTCGCTGCAAGTTTGTGTGCAAGTCATGGTTTGATTTAATCCAGAGTCGCCACTTCCGTCTGGCTAAGCCGGAATCAGGAATGTTGGTGTTTCAGTCGTCAA
Source organism: Pogostemon cablin (assembly GCA_023678885.1). NCBI lineage: Eukaryota > Viridiplantae > Streptophyta > Magnoliopsida > Lamiales > Lamiaceae > Pogostemon > Pogostemon cablin. The sequence goes on along the minus strand of CM042964.1, from coordinate 25,559,174 downwards.
CCTGCAAGTTCCTCCAAATATTGGGTGATTCGACCACAAGTTTGATTACAACGTTTTACCTAATAATTATAATAGACACCTCCCCCCTATTGCTCACGAGCAGGTTTGCTCAACTCTTGGCCTACTCTTATAGCGAACACCCGACTCTCTGCTGCTGTGCAACCCAATTACGGGCGACTCGCTACGACTCGAGTTCCCGCCGTTCAAAGGACTGATGAGTTATGGAGTCGGGGTGAGTCCTACCACTAAGGTGGTCATGCTGACGTGGTGGGAGAGAACTTGTCGTCATGCAGAGTGCCACGTGGAAACGAGGTCAAGCAGAAGAATGTTAGAAACTCCTGAGTGGGAGCCCTACAGTTATGGTAGGCAAGGAGGGGTATTTGCCCAGGGAAAGCTTTACTGGTTGGTGATCGGACGTCCGTACAAGGTATTGATTGCCTGCTTTGATCTCCAAACTCAACTTCTTACCCTCTGCCCTCGCCCAACACGTGGTGGCTTGGCATTGACCTTGTTTGCTTCGGTGGATCGACTAGGGTTGTGTGATAATTCAGATGATAGTAAAATAGACTTGTGGTTGTTGATGGAGGAGAATTCATGGAGCATGGTATTGGAGATCAAAAGACTTAAGATGGGTTTAGATTATTAAAATTTTCTATGTACATGGTTTCCGACAGAATATTTTGGTACTACTCGAGGAAGATGGCAACGATTAATCCATTCGTTACTCATTATTTCGCTGCACTTTCTCACACTCCAACCTTCCTATATATAGGATCTTAACACCAACATATATTATCTACTCTAAAATTTCATGCTTCTCTCTTTTGTTCCAGTTAAAATTGTATGCTCACACTAAAACTTTACCAACAAGACATGAGTCGTGGTTATTTATCTACAAAATAAAATTATATTACTACTTCTTTTATTTTTTCTCGCTATAAAGTCTCTGCCAAATACTAGTAAGTTGCTAATGGTACTTTGAGTTTCAGAAAAGATGTACTATAGTCTTATTTACTTGATTCATGTACTGTAGTGCCTTAAATCATTAACATCTCTAGTGTTAAATCATCCATTAAGGAAAAAAAACAATATACTATGAAAGATGTTTTTTTTTAAAAATATATATATTTAAAAATAGATATTCTTCCCTAAAAAAAATATACCACTATTATAAATCTCAATCAAAATTGAAACACGTTAAAATTAGATTAGATATTATAAAATCGGAAAAAATTATTTATAGGTACACACTTTGTATCCATAATTACTGTGAGATACATTGATTTAAAAAAAATAACTCTCACATAGAATATTAAAGTAAAATAACAAATATAACCCTAAACGCATACACTTTTAAACCACAAACCCTAAACCCCTCACCCACTGTCGGACCGCCGCCGCTCACTGCCGCTTCCGGATATGCACTTTTTTTACTACACACGAATTTTCATGCTGCACACAAACATTTATGTGCAACACATTGTAAGGGTAATATTAGAATAACACTATATATTTTTATAATTAGTAGTAATATTTTTGTATATTTGTATCAACTAGCTCATCCTTTTCAATTAGCTGCTTTCCAGACTCGGAATAAGTACCCTATAAAATCTAAACAAGGTTTCATATTTTTGAGTTCTTGCATTATGTAACTGTAACCGGTGGATTAATTTTATACAATCAATTCTTTTTCCTAATAAAATTATATAAATTTAATTTAATAATGAATGTATATTTTATATTAAATTGTATCATTAATTTTGCATTAAAAAACTAATAACATTTTATTATAAAAAATATTATTTAAATTCAATAACAAATATATTAATTTTAATTTATAAAGTATTTATTTATTAATAAATGTGTATGAATTGAATGTAATTGCAAAGGAATATTTAACTTATGTTTTACATTTTAAAAAAATTCTTTAAAGACAGAGAAGATTAGAATAAAGACAAAAACGTGTGTGTCCCGAGAGCACACGTGCGTCATTATAATTTAGTATTAAAGGATACTCTTTAATACTAAATTGTAAAGACGCATAGTGTGTCCCGGGGTACAAGAGAACAACTATTAGAAAAAATAAAAAATTCACAAGTAACCAACTCTTAAAAAAAAAATAAAAAATTCACAAGTTTCAATCCTTTGTATTTATTCAGTGATTATATTTTATGATTTATTATTATTATTATTATTAGGCAAAGACTTCAATATGACTGTCTTTTTCTTAAAATTCGTAGGACGTGATTTTCAAGGAAATGGGTCATCACGCGGGTCAAAGACAAATCACTAACCAGAAATCTGATTGCTTTTAGAACGCATATCCCATTCCCCGCCTCGTCACAAACCCAATCAAATCCTTTCTCCGCTCCGCTGGATCTCTCTCTCTTCTCTCACTTTTTCTTTCTCCCGTTGTCCCCCTCTCTATCATAACTCAAAAATGGTTTCCTATTATTTACTAATTACAGCGGCAGAGATCTCAATCGGCAACGACATCCTGATCGGACTTTTCCTCAAAGACAACTCGGAATTTCGGGTGGAGGCATCTGCGTGCCCGTAGCCGAATGAGGCGAAATTTGAAACCCCTGTGAAATTCGAACAGGGATGCGTGAGTTCCGGAAGATTATGGGGAGTCCGATGATTTTGTGAGAGCAAATACGGTTCTTCTGAGGGATTTGTATTCAAGGGTCTGTTGTAGTATGGAGATAAGGGGGGGAGTGAGGGCAGTTTGTTGTTCTCCTTGTCGCTTCTTCTCTTGCCGTTTTTCTAATAAAACGATCTAACAAGAAGCCATCAGAGTCAATCCAAGGTAAACCTTTTATGTCAATGTAACTAATTCAGTAACACCACACGATACAACTGATTAATTTTGCTTTCTTTTCTATGATGTAGATAATGTTGATATAAGCACAGTAGAATCTCTGCAATTTGATTTTGACAAGATTAGATCAGCCGCTGACGATTTCTCTGAATCTAACAAGCTTGGACAGAGAGGGTTCGGTTTCGTGTACAAGGTAACGAGGAAATGGAAGATAATTAAGCATTGTATACTCGGTGCATGTTTCATTACTTTTATTATGCAGAACATGTTTTAACGGTTGATAATTGATGTTGTCATTTAAATACAGTTGTGTATGGAACATAGATAAAACACTGTGAGTCCTTGTTTGTTGCGTATCACAGGGGAAACTGGAAAATGGGCAAGACGTAGCAGTGAAAAGGTTGTCGAGGAATTCAGCACAAGGAGATGCAGAATTCAAGAATGAAGTGTTGTTACTGGCCAAACTACAGCACAGAAACTTGGTTAGGTTGTTTGGATTCTCTCTTGAAGGGAATGAGAGGATTCTTGTGTATGAATTTGCTCTGAATGCAAGCCTAGACCACTTCTTATTTAGTAATATTTCCTTGATTTCTGACACTACTGCTATACCATTACAAATAATTGACACATTATTAAGCTATTATAATCCTAAATGACAATTCCTTCTTTGTCATCTATCTACACTAGCAAGCACGTACAATGTATAACAAAATTTAATTACTAGTGTTTAATTTTGGGTTGATAATTTTTTCATTGATTTACAAGTTTACTTTTTTTAATTAATTGAGTTACTCTTTTTAATAAATTAGATTATTATTAATAAGTTTTTAGATTACTCTAGTTTTGTGTTGAGTTGTTGACATATTTTTCTGTTGCTTAACATTTTTTAAGTTACTTTTTTTCAATTAATTGAGTTACTTTTTATATTGATTTGGGTTATTTTACGTACCCTCTATGTTAGATTTATTTTTAGGTTATTATTTTCTATAGAATAATCTAATTAATCCAAAAGAGTAATCTAATTATTTTTATAGAGTGATACTCTATATTAACTTTTTTTTTCAGTGTGAAATTTATATTGTTATATTTTATCAATATTTTTTAAGTTACTCTTTCTTATTAATTGAATTACGTACTCTTCGTAATAATTTTTTTTAAAAGATTAAGTTACTTTTTAATTTGAATATTTAGTCAAAATCTTTTAAGTTACTCTTTATAATAACTTAGGTTACTATATAAATCTATATAAATAAAGCAATTTATAGTGAATAAAATCTTTTAGATTACTCTTTTTTATTAATTGAGTTACTCTAAAAATAAAGTAATTTATAGTGAAATAAATCGAGTTACTCTAAAAATAAAGTAATTTATAGTGAATAATCTTGTGTATTTATTGAGTTACTCTTTATAATAAATTGGGTTACTCTGTGAATAAAAAATTGTATGTTATCGGTAAGTTAGTCACTTTATAAAATTAATCACCCTCAGGGATTCCAAACCAGTAGCCAAGTTACTTGGAATCGAGTCTATCTTGAGCAGGAAGAAAGGATTCGGCATTCAAGAAACTTCTTATCATCACCAAAGATGTAATATGCTATATGACTCGCATTCAAATCCGCAGTATTACCTTTTCTAAGGATCACATCATCATAAGGCAACGGCAAAGGCAAAGGCAAAGCAAATCCTCAATGAGCCTCCATTTCTCATCACCCGATTGGTAGACAACCAATTTCCTAGATACATGGACTGTCAAAAGCACAAAACCATCATCCAAATTATTCAAAACAGCAACTTTTTCCATGTACAGATTCCCAGACCCCAATCGAATTCGTAGTGGGCCAAAAATTTATATACTGAAGAGCTTATTCCTTGCCCAATTCTTAACCCTAATATCCATGAAATTAAAGAGTTTGGGGAAACTGTTAGGAGGGGATTTGAATTGGGATCGAGTAAGCGGGTATAAATGTATATTATTTTCATTAGTTTTTTTTTTCTTATTTGCTTATTTTTATTTATTTTAATTTCAAAGACCAATCTAATTAATCCAAAAAAAATATTTTTTTTTGTCAAATTTATATTATTATATTTGATCAACATTTTTTAGTTATTCTTTCTAAATAATTATTAGGTTAAAATGAATTAAATTATAGGTTTTTAGGTTAAAGCTATATAAATAACATACCTTAGTGATTGAGTAAATATTCTAGTAAAATTTATAAATTCTTTTAAACATCAATGGAGAACATTTATAGAAAAAAATATATTTTTTCTAAATCCTAGCCTTCAATTAAATGAGATGGTGTATTAAAAATGGAGGTCCAACAGCTCTTTTTATGAGAAAATTATTAAAGATTGTTCTCCAATTTGATAGGAGAAATTGCAAATATATTTAATTAATATAATCCCCACACATTTTAATTCTGCCTATAATATTCTTATGTTTGATAGATTACTATTAATTTTAAAAAGTAATTCAATTATTATCTAATTAATTCAAATGAGTGATCTAATTAATTATTTTTAATTATATTTTAGATTATTCTTTTTCATTAATGAGGTTATTCTTTACAATAAATTTGGTTACCCTAAAAATAAAACAATTTATAGTGAATAAAATCTTTTAGGTTACTCTTTTCTATTAAGAGGGTTACTCTTTATAATAAAATTGGATTACTCTATAAATAAAGCAATTTATAGTGAATAAAATATATTAGATTACTATTTTTTATTAACTGAGTTACTCTTTATAATAACTTAGATTACTCTATAAATAAAGCAATTTACAGTGAATAAAATGTTTTAGATTACTCTTTTCTATTAATTGAATTACTCTTTAAAATAAATTGGGTTACTCTAAAAATAAAGTAATTTATAATTAAATAAATCGAGTTACTCTAAAAATAAAGTAATTTATAGTGAATAATTTTATATGTTTATTAGGTTACTCTTTATAATAAATTGAGTTACTCATGAATAAAAATTTGTATGTTATCTGTAAGTTAGTCACTTTAAAAAATTAATCACCCTCAGGGTTCCAAACTAGTAGCAAAGTTTACTTTATATACTATACACTGGAATCGGAATCGAGTCTATCTTAAGCAGGAAGAAAGGATTCGGCATTCAAGAACTCCCTCCCAACAATCCCATCTTGTATCTTGCGTAAAAATAGCTATCTATCTTGTGTAAAAATAGCTTTTAGCCAGTCCAAGACTACCATTTCTCTAACTTAACCCATGTCTACTCAGTCTCCTCTGCATCAATTGGCACGGGACGATCTACATCAAGAATTCTTCCCAGAAAAGAAGCGCATCTACAGAATAGAGAGAGATTTGGTAGGAAGGTGGAAGAGACTTTTTTGTACCACATCATGAATCCAACTTGAAAATCTGAACATACAATACATCATGAATCCAACTTAAAAATACTTAAAGTTTCCATTATAGTCAAGACCATCTATCGTTGTCGTCTTCGATTAGTGTCCTATCGAAGTCGAATATTATCACCACATCTCCGCCCAATCCATTAACCGTTAAAATTGAACTTCCAGAAAACAAGGTTTACAACTAGTTAAGAGACATCACCCAATCAATTATTCTCCAAAACTTTCTCTTCGAAACAACAAATTCAACGACATCAGCAATATCTGTTGCTGGAATTCTCTCCTCGTTCTGCTTTACAGGAGGAAAGGGAATCGATTAGAGCTAGTAACTTATTAAGGATGCAGATTCGAGTGAAGTTGCAATTAGAGATTTCCCTTGATTTGGAGAGAAATTTAAAGAGAGAAGGAGAGGGGGGAAGGAATGGAATTTGATGTTGGTGGGGCTGAGATTTTCTTTGAGAGAGTGAACCTGTGAAAGCCTGGAAGAAGGGGATTCGTTCTACAAAATATTTGAAGAACCGGTTCAGCGAGGGGTTGATTTTGATGATTCAAACAGATCTCTACCATGTGCAACGAGGCTCAACTGGAACGTCTCTCACCAGATGCTCAATTTCTGATGGCGGCGTCATGATGGAGAGCGACGATTGCGGCGGTGGTCTCTGACAACATGCACCAAACTTGATTCCGGATGAATGCTTCAGATAGCAAAGTCAATTATGGATGTTGTTGGTGCTCTGCGAGGGTCTGGTTGAGGTATCGGTAGACATCGGGGGTGAAGTAACGATAGCCGAGATTTGAGATGATGAATTCGAAGGATATAGATGAATTGCCGCAGCTGCAGATGGAAGCGGGTGCAAATTTGGCCCATTAAGAAATAATCTATTCTAATAGTGGAGTGGAGGATCGGTTCCACCAAATATTGTTATGATCGGTCCTATCTAGTCACTCTCTTATTATTATTATTATTATTATTATTATTATTATTATTATAATATATATATATATATATATATATATTTTTTTTTTTTTAAGGATATGGAGAAGTTATTCAAATTTTAAACTAATTTTGAAGAAAATGATCTTGATCAGTAAAAGAAAAATTTTTTTAAAAAAATTCGGTTCATATATAATATAATCTTTGAGTTGATATTAGGTGCACCCGAATGCAAGGGTGCACCAAATGTGTATAATTTTTTATTTTATTTTGTATACATGTTTTTAATAATTGTATATTTTTTTCACACTAAGTTTATCATTAAAAAAACTAGCATCCATATGTGTATAACTTTTTATTCAATAGTGTATACATGTTTTTTAATAATTGTACTCCCTCCGTCCCACTCGAAGAGTAGTATTTATTTTTTGCACATAGATTAAGGAGTATTATTATTTAATGTGTGGTGGGTGTAGTTGTGTTAGTGGGAATGTAGGCCTCATATTTTAATTGTATTAGTGAGTGTGTGTGGGTCTCATTTGTGTAAAATAAGAAAGTGAACTTTTTGGGTGGAACGCCCAAAATAGAAAAAATTAACCCTTTAAAAAAAAGTTACTACGCGAATAAGGGAGTCGATATCATCAGGGTCTGTTGGATTTGGCACCAATGGTAACAGGGTGGTGAGACCTAAAGCTCATTTAACTTAATTCCTGACTAGTTTAATTTATTAGTTGAAAACTTAATTTGTTGGACATAAGAATTTTATTTATTTATTTTGGCTTGACTGATGTAAAAATCAAGGATGGTAGAATGTTAGAAGCTGACATGGTTGTTGTTGGCGTTGGTGCAAAGCCTCGGACAAGAGGATAAGGGTGGCATTAAGGTTTGATACTTGACTCAAATCCATTTCCCTCCGTATGGATTTCATTTACATCAAGTATTCATTAATGGTTGTTAGTTATATTTGTATTGAGTGTGAGTTTCATCTGTAGTGGGTTGAGTATAATAATATTATTTGTGGGTCACATCAACTAAAAAAGAAAATGAATACTTTATATTGAGATGAACCAAAATGACAAAATGGATACGTATTAAGAGGGAACGGTGGGAGTACCACCTAAGTGAACTGATAATGTCGTAATGAAAATAAGCAGTATACCTTAAAAAATCAGCAAACATAATCATGAGTAAAGAAGAATTATAAAACGGAACTAGTTCTGTGTTTATAAAATGGAACGAGTTCTTTGTTGCTTGATGCCTTCATGATCACCTTTTCTTAATTATTTTCTCGATCGAAGCTAAACCTCCCAAGTGTGTTTTGCAGTTGATGCATGTGTAAAACGACATCTCACCAAATCTACCGTTCACTTGGTTGAAGGACCGGGCAGGGCCCTCTATATATCTATATCTATATCTATATATATATATATATATATATATATATATATATATATATATATATATATATATATATATATATATTTATTTAAATTAATTATTCAAAGGAGTTAGGAAAGGAAAGGCAATAAACCTACAGTTTGATTGAAAGGAAAGGCAATAAGAGCACTTGGTTCACCTTTTTAGAGTTTAAACTCAAAATAAATTAAACTATCTAATGTCTCATATGGTTTAAACCAATAATTCCCTTCTCATATGATTGAAAGGCAATAAGAGCACTTGGTTCACCTTTAATTTCATTATTTTTTTTTTAAATAATGAAGACTAACGTATCCATAACGCAGACTAACCTATCTATTCAAATTTGATTTTAAAAAAAAAAGAAAAAAAAAAGAAAGAAAGAATTCACAATGCAGACTATCCTATCCATAATGCAGACTAACATATCTGTTCAAATTTATTTTTCTTAAAATAAAAAAAAAACCTCATCCCTCCCCCAATGGTAAAAATTACGCAACTCTTTAGGTTTTTTAAGAATCCTTGTCAACAAAAAACCTCTCAATGGGGAAGGTCTTATACAGCACCATAAACTTTCATTTCCACCAAACTCTTTAGGTTTTTTAAGAAAAAAACCTCCCAATGAGGAATGCCTTATTACAGCACCATGAACTTTCATTTCCTGCAGGTAAACATTAGAATTTAACAGTAAAATTTCCAAGCTGCGTGATAATCATGCTCATCATCAACTTTGTGTTGATTTAATTCAACATATTTGGCAACGCTTTGGTAACAATTAATAATTTTTTTATTTTCTCGTATCATGCATAGTCCTAAATATTGTACTCATTTATTTTTTCGTATTATGCATTTTCTTAGTTATTGAACACATTTATTTTTAATGTTTGAAAACATATTAATTAAATTACTATATATATATATATATATATATATATATATATATATATATATATAAAGTTTCAATACATAATATAAATATATAGTTTTATTTAAAATAAATTAAATTAAGTATAATCATAATTTTTTGTTTAGAGTATTTAACATTTATATAATATTTTAAATGAAAATATAAGAGTATTATATTTACTTATATTATGTAGTAAAAAATGAAATAGTGGGTCCCTTGGGCCATAAATAGTTAGCTTAAATTGAAAAATGAACGTATGTGTTAGTTGAGTTTAATTGAGAAATGTGTAAAAATGTATTGAGTGGAAATTTTGAGTTTAAAATGGACAATGGATGCTAATGCAATTTGATTGAAAGGAAAGGTAATAAACCTGCAGTTTGATTGACTATGTAATCAACTTGAGAGGGAATGGGATCAAAGGATATTATAGCTTGAGTGAGCAGGGAGAGAAAAATGGAGTATATAGCCTCTCCTCTCTCCTTTATTGTACTTATGTAGGGGCATGTTATACAGGAAAATTGAAGTATGCCTTCCTAAGCTGCTCAATTAGCAACATGTTTGCGAACAATTTCATTTATAGTATTCCATCATAAACATAGCGACAGAGAAGGAAAGAGTAGAGATGATGACAAAGGTGGATAGAGTACAGATAGTAATGTATGGGAATTGGGATGCTTTCTTTATCTTTCATTGCAGAAGGGTCTTTTATATATATATATATATATATATATATATATATATATATATATATATATATATATATATATATATATATATATATGTATATATTATTTTATTTTATTTTATTTTTTATTATTATTTTTTTTTACAACAACTAAAATTTGTAAAATATTTTTACAAATATAATATTTTTATTGCATAAGAGCTGTGAATCGGTTCATCATACATTTTATTTTCGCAAAGTTAATCCATATATACTATACTACATCGAATTATAAAAGTAGAGATGGAATATTATATTTCAAAATGAAAAATATTATTATTCCTCAAATTATTACACTTTGATTTATATTAAATGAAAAAATTCAGAAAAATACTATTCCATTTATAATATTGAATTATTTAGATTTTTTTTTATAAAATTTCTATACAAGTATAATATTTTTTCTTTTATTAAAATATAAGAGATGAGTGCATCGTATAAACAAGTCCAAAACAAGCAATACTTAATAGCCTCATCATCTAATTTAATCTCTTAATCCAAAAGTGGATCCCTCATGCCCTCAAATTACGATGTTCGAATTATCCAATCTCTATTTATGAATCATCGAAACTAAATAGTATGATCCGTCTCGACTCCGACCAACTTCAACTCCCTTAAAGTGATAACATTTTTAGTCATATAATTCAAACAAGCAACCTAATTAAAAACGAGAAAGGGAGTGTATAATTTGCAAAAATTAATCTATATTGAATTACTTTTTATAGGGATTCACTATTATTTTTCAAAATGAAAAATATCATTATTCCTCATACTATTCCATTTATAATATTGAATTTTTTTTAATTTTTGTACAAATATTAAAGAATGGGAATGTTTGTTGATTAAAAACATATCTCATATTTATATTTATATAGTGTATAAGATAAGTGGTTTTAATTTTTAGAATAATCTACTAAACTAATTGCCGATTGATGGTGTTGGTTAGATGTAACTAATTATTCTACACATATAATATTTATCTATTTCTAGAACTCTCCAAAATTTATCCATATTTATTATAATTACTATTCTAAAATAATTATACATTTTTTTTCAAAGAAAATAACAAAATCTCTTAGAGATGGTTGTGAGACAGGTCGACATATTATTAATCTTAGTTAAAGTATGTTTAAAGTATGATAAATAATGAATTAAAGTATGTTTTTAAAGTATTACAGTACTATAAAATACAAACATGCTTTAAATACTAACAATAAACATACTTTATCTATATATAATTATTATATTTTAATAATAATTGACCCGTCTCATATATAATTCATCTCACAAATACCCGTCTATATATAATTATTATATTTTAATAATAATTGACTCGTCTCATAATTCATCTCACAAAGTACCCATCTAAAGGGGTATTTTCTTTTTATTTATGTTGTAAAACATTCTATAATTAAATTAAAGTAATTATATCTTAATTATTGTATTTTTTTTATAAAGTCCATATATGCATATGATTTTCTTTTGCTTTCCCATTATTTTAAACTTTTGATTAATTTTTATATAAAATCAAGTTATATTTGTATACATATGATATGTATTTACATCTAAATTTATAAAACATCTAACTACTTTTATTTATATATAATAAATAACTCTATCAATTTATTTTATTTTTTTATTATGTCTTTTATTTATGTATAAATAAATAGCTCTATCAATTTTTTTTTCATTCATAATAAAAAGTCAAAAATATGTATATATAGAATATAATTTATAAGTGATATTAGGGTGGACCTGAACACCTATGCATCTAATTAAATTATGTTAATCATTAGATTAAAAAATTATTCCAAAACCAACTTTAATCAAACAAAATAATTAAGAACTTAAAAAATAAAAATAGTTATATATCCTAAAAAATTAACTTATTAACTCCATAACTACCTTTCTTTAAAATCAAACTAAATAATTAAAATTTTTGAAAAATATAAATAAAAATAGTTATATCCTAAAATAATTATCCTATTAACCCTTGTTCACTACATAATACTATCTCATAATTAAATATGCATATATATATATATATATATATATATATATATATATATATATATATATATATATATATATATATATATATATATATAATACATATATAAATTAATCGGATAGAATACATATACTTGTCTACAATTTCATGCCTAATGGCTCCCTCCATAAGTACATCTTTAATCAAGAAAAATTGAGTTCCTTGAGTTGGGACATGAGGCATGGGAGTGGCTCGAAGGGATCCATTATTCGCACAAAGGCTGTGACATCCAAATCCTGCATTTCAACATCAAGCCTCATAACATACTTCTTAATGATAACTTTATTCCAAAGATATATATCCGATTTTGGACTGGCAAAATTTTGATCCAGAGAGAAAGACAGAGTGTCCATGACTACACTAAGAGGAACAGTAGGATATATTGCTCTTGAACTCATCGACATCGGTGAAGTCTCTCACAAAGCTGATATCTATATGTTGCAAAAATGTTTAAAGACAGGTTTAATCCTGGAGCATGGTATTGGAGATCAAAAGACGTAACAGAGCTAGCATGGCGAGTAAAATAGGGGTTGAGGTTATTAAAATTTTCAAAGAGAGTGGGGATGTCTTGATGGTTTTAGACTGCAGATAGGAAGATGGGAAGTATGAAGGCTATTCATCCATCGATCCGTCACTCATTATTTCGCCACACTTGCTCACACTCCAACCTTTGTATATATAGAATCGTAACAACAACATACACAGTGTATGCTACTCTAATAAAATTTCATGGTTCTCTATTTTGTTCTAGTTAAAATTTTATGCTTACACTAAAACTTAACCAACAAGACATGAGTGCTTATTAATCTACAAAATTAAATATTACTTGTTTAATTTTTTCTAACCATAAAGTCTCTACCAAATACTAATGGTATTTTTGCGATTAGGACTCCTTTTGATAAAGTTACTAATGGTACTCTTGAGTTTCAGAAAAGATGTATTATAGTCTTATTTACTTGATTCATATATAGTCATTTCGATTTATATTTAACATCTTAGCAATTGAATCTGGAATGCTAGTCTTATTTATTTGATTATGAAATGGGGTGTGAAGTATAGGTATTAGATCACGTATTTTATCAACTGTGTGTTAAATTTTAATGTTGTAGATACTTCATATTCCTCAACTAGGCCACGACTCAACAATCAAGAATGAGGCCCAAAGAACCGAGGGACACTCATGGTCGGCCCAGACAGGCTTCAGGCCCAATGCAGGGACGAAGCCCACTAGAGGCCCACTATCAGCCCTAAGAGACCATCGATGATCACGTTCCCTCGGTCCACAAGGACAACCCAATGAACCATAGATGGAAAGAAAGATGAAACTTGAAGAGTGATTACTCTTTCATAAAGATAACTCAGAGATTTAAGAACAAGATAAATAAATGAAAAGTTGCTAAACCGTCTCACTGAAAAATTTCGATGAGACTATTAATAATTGATAATATTTTGATAAAAAAATTATACTCGAGCTAATGAAAAATAATAGTGGTGCATTCAATTATTTCATGAATAATTCATAGCATAAATAAAAAGTGACAAGTTTTGTGTAAAACGAATAAAAAGTGATAACATTATTAATAAAAAGTGATATTCAATTGATAATGACACAGTGAACTATTTATAAAGTGACAATGATCCATTTTACGTAAAGACTTACATTTCATGAATAATTTATAAAGTACTCCCTTCATCCCGTAACATAAGTTACATTTTACTAGTTAGGGCGTCCCGCTACAAGAGTTACTACTACAAAAAACTATTTTTTAACAACGGAATATTCCGTTGCTAAAAGCCTTAATTCCATTGTTAAATTGGCTTACCAACGGATTAGAACGGAATCCGTTGGTAAAATTCTGCTGGTAAAGTGGTGGTTGGTAAATTTTTAGCAACGAAAAATCAATTTCGTTGGTAATCCGTTGCTAATAATTCCATTGGTAATTTATATAATAATTCTCTTGGTAATCAGTTGGTAATTACCAGCGGATTGAATTCCGTTGCTAAAATGTTGTTTTTATTGCTAATCTATTGCTAATTACCAATGGATTGAATTTCGTTGCTAAATTCGATTGCTAAAAAATATTTTTTTTGTAGTGTACATTTCCTTTTTTAGTAAATAAGACCCACACAAATCAATCACTTTTTATCTTCATTGGGTCCACACAATACTAATACAATCATCCATTATACATTAAATTATAAGGATTTACTTGAGATAATCTCACATCTCACACAAGTCTTTGACAATAAAAGGTGATAATATTTTTAATAAAAAATTCTTTAATGGAAAGTAAAAACTACTATTAAAAATAATTTCAAGTGTAACGTCCCAAACAAATGTTGCTAAAAGTTAATGTAGTACTCCATGAAGAGGAAAACACGCATTAAGACTAAATAAAAATTAAAAAAAAATGTGGAAATTGGTAATAATAGTATAGGCGCGTCTAGGAGACATACTCCGACCGAGTTCCACCATAAAAATAAGACATAACAAAGAGTACTCCAAAACAAGCTACGGCATAAGCAGCGATGACCAGAATAATATAACCAACAATATAAAGAACAACTGTAACCACCGACGGCGGCGCTTCACCGGAACTAAGCTCAACACCCTCCCTCCCCACTTTCTCACCGGAATCATCCACCTCCACCCTACCTCCGCCCCTTATTTTCTTCTCCTTAACGTACCAAAACCAATTCTTGAACCTCACATCGGCGGCCAAGTCCACGCCGAACGCCGCCGTCGACCCATCGGAGATATCCCGCATCGCAGCCTCCTTCCACTGCTGACCGCCGTCCACGCTGACCACCCCCTGCCGGTGAGCCGTCTTATTCATCCCTTGGTAGAACCCGGGCGCCGTGTACGTCCCAAGAACGACGGTACCGTAAGTAAACGTGAGGTTGACGGCGTTGTAACGGACTCCTAGGTTGACCATTTGGTTCTGAATCTCCAGGTCAAAGGAGATGACGGCTCCGGCGGTGGTGGAATTGATGGATTTGTTGAGGGCAGAAACGTAAAAGCGGTTGAGATGAAACTGGGGAGTAGAGATGAAGAGAGATCCATAGGTGAGGTATATTAATAATACGAAAGTAGCAACGCAGCATATATACGCAAGGTAGACTGGATGCCCTTTAACCCTCACTCTATCTTGCATACTAATAGCCATAATTTTCACTTTTGGAACCTTTGTTTCTTTGAGTTGAGACATTAAATTACAGGAAATTTAAAGGAGTAAGAAATGACCAAGACCATTGAGTGTGAATACAAGAATAAGTGACAAGATACTTTTGATATTCATTATTCAACTTCTACTCTAATAAGAGAATGGAAATTGGTGGGGGTCTTGACTATAAAAATATTGTATTAGGTAATTCTCATTTCTGTATATAATCTTCAGTGTTGTATTTTATATGTTTGATGAGAAAAAAATTCAAGCTCAAACTTTTCTTTTTAAGGTCATCCATCTAATAATACTGAAGATGATATATAAAAGTGGCATAAAGAATCTGAACGGAAATAATATTAAATTGGATTCAAACAAATTCTTTATTAACAAAGTCTCGTGTGAGACGGTAATTATGTGAGATGAGTCGATCCGTTGTTAAAATATAACTATTATACAGGCAAAAGTATGTTAATTTGTAGTTAAAGTTTTCTTTGTAAAGTATAATGAATAATGAATTAAAGTATATTTTTAAAGTGTTATAGTATGATACACTATAAATATACTTTAACTAATAATAAGGTTACTTTACCTATATAACAATTACTATATTTTAACAACGTGTCGACCCGTCTCAAAAGAGAGTATCTCTTATTTATTTATCGAATATTCTTATCATTATTATTATTATTATTATTATTATTATTATTATTATTATTATTATTATTATTATTATTATTATTATTATTATTATTATTATTATTATTATTATTATTATTAGTAGTAGTAGTAGTAGGAATAACCATTAGTATTAATTTTCTCTTTGTTATTAAATTAACTAGAAAAACTGAAAAATTGCTGTTTTGTTTTGTTTTCTTTATTTTTTAGTCAAAGACTTGTTCGGAGATTCGTGAGACGGAGCTCCATCAAAAAAGTTGATCCGCACCGCCCGATTCTCACTAATTAACATAGTTTTTTTTTTTTAGTTCAAATGTACAATATTTTAATTGAATTCAGTTATTAATTTATTTGTATTCAATAACTATAAATTTAAGTTTGATAAATTATTCATTTAAATTTAAATATTCAATATATATTGGTATTTAATAACTATTACGATTGTAAATAGATTTAATTAAACTATTTTTTTAATTAAATTTATCACTCTATTCATTAAGATTTAATGATATCTTTAAAAATGATATCATCTAGTTGAACTATTTTATAATTAATTTATAGGATGAAAAGTTATGAATAACATTTTTAATACATACATATGAATGATATCACATCTAAATTTATAAATGACATTTAAGTACTATTATTTATGTATAAATAATAGCTCTATCTATTTATTTTATTTTTTATTCATAAGAAATCAAATATAAGTATGTATAGAATATAATTTATATATGGGTAGAATATATATATATATATATATATATATATATATATATATATATATATATATATTAATTCAATAATTAATCGGATAATTAGGTAGGATTGACAACCTAAGACCCAATTAAATACCTAGGGTTTATTAATTAATTACACCATATTACTCTCTTTACGCCATACGCCATAGTTTTTTTTTTAATGCACCGGACATAGCCGAAATTGATTTGAGGTATATATTAATTACTCTCTCTCACGCCATAGGTTTTTTTAGGGAAATTAATTGTAATGGGTTAATTTAGTTAAAATTTTATTTAAATGGCCTTTGACCAAAATGTCATTACATTATTAATTGGAAAAAAGAAAAAATATAAATTATTATTTACAATTAAGAGTTAAATTTTTCTTTAATTAATATTTTCCCCAAATCTTCCAAAATTAAGAAGAAACAAGCCTGGAAACTTTATGCCAAAATTTTTCTTCCCAACATCGCACTTTTCTCCTCTCAAGTTTTGGAGCTTGAAAATTCTATCATCTTCTATCTCGCATATGATTTGCATTTTCTGTGGGTAGTTGGGCCCTTTTTTTCGTTCATTTCAATCGGATTTTGTCATATAACGCGAATCATATATTCTTCAGAGTGTAGGATTCAAGTGGAATTGTATTTTACATAAAGATCAACTAAAGAGTGCATATTCTAAAAATAAGATTTAAGCATTCGTTGGAAACAAGCAAGGTATGTGTTTCTAAACTCTCAGTTTTAGTTAGATGAAATGGGGTTTGAATATGTTCTTTCTAGGGCACCTCTGCAAGTTGCTATAGTTTCATTTGTGCATGGTGTGGAATTTTCTTGCCTTGTTTTGCTTAGGTTCTTAAATGTGGAATAAGTGTTTGAACTGTTCAAGTGGAAGTTGTACGATTTGTTGCTTTAAAATTTGGTGAAAATTGCATTGCAAATATGAATGATGTTCTTATGCCTTGAGAATGCATGCAAGGTGTTTGATGAAATAGCTAAGAGAAAATTTTTACTTTAAAATGCTTCATGGTGATTTTTATTGAGCAATAATTGTTTGTGAGAGAAGAGTTTGGTACAATGATGCATGATTTTGGGTTTATTGTTGAAAGAATGAGGTTGAATGAAAGCAAGAATCATGAATCTTAAATATTGAAAAATTGTGCACACCAATTGTTTGATGAAAAGTCTAAGTGAATTTTTTTTTTATGTTTTATGTGTTTCATTGTGTTATAAATTGAGAACTTGTTGTTTATGGGAGAAGATGTGATGCATTGATGCATGAAATATAGGCTAAAAAATGGTGGAAGTGATGAGATGCATAAATCCTTGCTAAGAAAATAAGTACCTTAAGCTTTGAATAAACTGCTTTTATTATTTTATTTTTGTGTATTTTTCTTATTCTTGTTCTTGTGGTTTTTGTTTTTGTATTTGTTTGGAATTTGGATTAATTAGATTGATGCTTGTAAATTAGGGACTTGAAGGAGTTAGGAGCTTGAATTATTTCCTAGCTGCGGCTACCTATTAATTTAAAACTATTTTCAACACTCACATAATTTGAAAATCATAACCATACGTAATTTTAGTTTTACATTAATATATAAAAATGCATCATTCTGTGTTAATATTTTGTTGAAATATTATAATTGAATCTATTTCTTTTGGATATTTAGGGGAAAAGATCTTGGAGAAAAATATTACATGATAGTTGTTTTGTTGCAAGGAAAAGAAAAGGAAAAAAAACTTAAATTGTTCTTTTGATTCATATGCAAAGTTGTTGTGTTAACACATGCTACTTAGAATATTTATGGGATATTCCATAAGTGAGTCAATATCAGCATTTTTTTTTACATTATGATAATATTAGTTTTACATCTACATATAAAGATCCGAGCAAGTCCAAGGCCCCTAAAATCACTCGAATTTCGAATAACGAAGTGCAAGTCGTTATAACGGAATGGTTCCGTTATGTGACCAAACAATGCTAAATTGGCTATCCACTAGAGAAACAACTCAAATGGTGTAGATTGAAATTAAAAGTAAGAAATTTTGACTGAGACGACTGCGGGATAACTCAAATTTTGAATAGAGGCGTGCAAGTCGTTATAACGGAAATGATTCCGTTATTGGCATAAATGTACATATTATTGTACATACCAATCAAGTAGTGATTTTTGACCTCATTCTAAACATCAACCTTGATTTCATCATATTATTACAAGCTCATTCAAAAATTCAAGTTAGATACTTCATATTTGTAATTTTTCGTGTCCAAACATTTATACTTTATACACTTGTATATGTGACATGTAGAAAATAATTCATATATGACTCAATATTAATATCCGTTTGTTAGTTTATCCAAATATTATGTTTTGACATTGTATGTGGAGATCCAAGCGAATGAAAGACCTTTAAAATCGATCGAATTTTGAATAACGGCGTGCAAGTCATTATAAAGGAATGATTTCATTATGGGGTCAAACAATGCTAAATTTACTATTCACTATATAAATTAATCAAATAGCATTCAATGATGGTAAAAGTGAGAAATTTTTACTGAGACGACCCCGGAATAACTCGAATTTTGAATAACGACATACTAGTGGGCATAACGGAATGATTCCGTTATGGGCATAAACACACATATTTTTGTACATGACAATTAACTTGTTCGTTTGGACCTCATATTAAACACTTAACTTGATTTCGTAGTATTTCTACAAGCCCATTCAAAAATTCAAGTGGGATACTTCATATTTGTAATGCTTCGCATCCAAACTGTATACTTTATATACTTGTTTTATTTAACATGTATGAGATACTTTATATGTGACTGAATATCAACATCTGTTTGTTAGTGTATTAGAATATTATGTTTTGACATTGTATGTGGAGAACCAAGATAATGAAAGGCCCCTAAAATCGATCGAATTTTGAATAACGGCGTGCAAGTCGTTATAACGGAATGATTCCGTTATGGGATCAAACAATGCTTGATTACTATTCACTATAGAAATCAATCAAATAGCATACAATGATGGTAAAAGTGAGAAATTTTGACTGAGACGACCCCGAGATAACTCGAATTTTGAATAACAACATACAAGTGGGTATAACAGAATGATTCTGTTATGGGCATAAACATGCATATTTTTGTACATGACAATTAAGTTGTGATTTGGACGATCATATTACATACTTGCCTTGATTTCATAATATTTCTACAAGCTCATTAAAAAATTAAGTGGGATACATCATATTTGTAATCTTCGCATCCAAACTGTATACTTTATATACTTGTGTTTATTTAACATGTATGCGATACTTCATATGTGACTGAATATCAACATCCATTTGTTAGTTTATTAGAATATTATGTTTTGATATTGTATGTGGAGATTCAAGTGAATGAATGATGAGTGTGTAAATTCACTAGTTTCGAGCCCGGATTCATGTACTTATGGTATGATAAATGGTTGTAATTTGATGTGAATTGCTATACATGGTGGAAAGTCACGAATTGGGAGTTTACAAGGCTATTTGAGTTGATTTTCGATGGAAAACAAGTTGGAAGTGATTGGATCCGGAAAGAGAAAGAAACAGGGGTGCGATTCGACCACGCAGGGGTCGGATTCGACCAAGAAGAAGGGAGTTCGACCAGCACCTATGGTCAAACTGAGCACGAAGAAGTGCGGTTCGACCACGACAGGCGAGTTCGACCAAACAACTTGGTCGAACCGTGGTCGAACTGGAAGCCTAAACAGAAGCAATACCTGTTCGACCAGGAAGTATTTAGTTCGACCAGCACTCTGATCAAATCCGGAGTCAGAGGCCAAGTTACAGATGGATTCGACCTGCATCGAGGAGTTCGACCAACTTGTTTGGTCTAATTGATGTCCGGAAAGTTACCAAATTTGTATTTTTACACCTTCAGTGCGTGTGTTTGCTCAAAAAGCCCATCCAAGGCCCGTAAGGAGAGTTTACAAGTATAAAAGAAGAGTTTTCGCAGGAGAAAGAGGCATTCATCATCCATCCATCACCAAGCCCTACCATCATCTGAAGGAGCCGTGAGGAGAGGTTCGTCTGGCGAGTCAAGTAAGATCATACCAACTAGCCATGATTGTTCCTAGATCAATCATGGGCTAGAACCGCTCTAGTAGTTCTAGGGTTATGAAAGTTTTATGAGTTAATTGAATTCCCATGTGTAAACTCCGTCTTGTAGTTTATTCTATATAAGATTGTGCCTTTTTAATTTATACTCACTGTCGTTTTGTGCATCTTTAACTGTTATGTAGAGTCTGAATACATCTCTTGGTTATTGATTGAGTACGTTCACCGCTGAGCAGGATTGCATGTTATAATTTTAAGTGAAGGGATTCCGAAGTTTTATTAGAAATATCTCATATAGATACTTGTTAATTGAATCGTATTAGGGTTAATAAGTAGGATGAAGAGTATAACTTTATAGTACCTAAAAAGGGAGATTAAATCGGGTTAGATTACTAAGTGCACAGGAAATAATTGATTATGATAGTACCTAGAAAGGGGAATGAAGTATACGTCTTGCTCCAAGGATATTCACACGTGTCATACGATTGCTTACTTGTGTCTATAGAGTACGCTTGCATGGTTTAGTGATGCGTCCATAAACCACAAGGTAGAGTCGGACATCAACACATGGAAAGGAAATTAATAAATAAAACTGGATTACCTGAAGAACAACTCTATTACTCATTTGATCACAACTGAAATTTCTCTATTGCTTGCTTATTTATTCTGCTATTTCAATTATATGTTATTTAGTTACACAATTAAACCAAATCCAATTTACCAATATAATCTTAGTTAATTAGAATATAATTGAATTGATAATAATCTGTCCCTTGGGTACGATAAATACTTGGTCACCTTTCGAAACTACAATTGATATCCTTATACTTGAGGATTAATTTTGTGTATTGAGAAAACGCCCATCAACGAAAGGTCCCTAAAATCGATCGAATTTTGAATAAAGGCGTGCAAGTCGTTATAATGGAATGATTCCGTTATGGAGCCAGATAATGCTAAATTGACTATTCACTAAAAAGTAAATCGAATGGTGTATAATGAGGTAAATGTGAGAAATTTTGACTGAAACGACCCTCCGATAATTCGAATTTTGAATAACGACATAAAAGTCGATATAACGAAATGGTTACCATTGTGAGCATAAATGCTAATTTTCAAAAATTCATAAAATATTAATAATTTAGTAAAATCCCCCATTTTTTATTTTACAAAAAAGTCCCAAACTTTTATTATTTTCTTAAAAGTCCCTAAAGTATTAATAATTAAGTAAAAACCCTATTTTTTAAAAGGGAGGCCATTTACACAAAATTTTATGACCTTAGGCCTTTTAAATAAGATTTAATGTTGACTAGGCCTTTTAAATGAAGATCTCTTTTTTTATGTACAAGAGTATTTTTTATGCACCAGAGTAGCCTAAATTGATTTGTGATCACAAATTTTTTTTCCGTTGAAAATCATGAGCATCACAATTTTGCCGTCTGAAATGCCAGCATTCTATGGCTACTTCTGTTGGAAATGATCATTCGCTGCAAGTTTGTTTGCAAGTCATGGTTTGACTTAATTTGGAGTCGCCAATTATGCAATCACCACTTCCGTCTCGCAAAACCCGAATCAGGAATGGTGGTGTTTCAGCGGGCCGAGGCCTCATCATCAACGTGCAAGTTCTTCCAAATATTCAGTGATTTGGACCACCACCACTTTCATTACAATGTTTTACCTAATAATTATAATAGACACTTCTTCCCTATTGTTCACGAATAAATTTGCTATACTCATGGCCTACTCTTATACCGAACGCCCGACTCTCTGCTGCTCTACAACCCGATAACGAGTGACTTGCTTCAACTCGAGTTCCTGCCATTCAAAGGACTCATGAGTTATGGAGTCGGAGTGAGTCGACTCACCGGGCTGCATAAGGTGGTCATGCTGACGTTGTGGGAAAGAGCTCGTCATGCAGAGTGCCACGTGTACACTGTGGAAAAGAGGTCAAGCAGAAGAATGGAAGCTATTGGTGTGATATTATCACAATCTTTTTAGTTTTGTCTTTCCCTGTTTTTTCATGTGTTGTTATTCAGGATGTTCCAACATTATCAACAACAAATATATTTTTCTGAATAGATAAGATCAGAAATGGTTACTCACGATTGTTGAAGTTTTTCAAATGTTGTTAGAGCCTCCAAGATCGGATTATACAATGGAGTTGCATGGGAGTTGGTAGGAGTTGAGATGATAACCACTTATACCCATCACAACTACCATGAAGATCTATCCACATCTAATTGTCTATAAATAAGGGATGTGTGATCAGATTTATGCAGAGATTAGATATTAGAGATTATAGATTAGAGAGAGCGTTCATACTGTTGTACTTTAAAGTTTTTATTCTATCCTTTTTGTACCATAGAGAAGAAAGCTTGAAAACTTCTCTTCGGTTGGGAATCTCTTAGCAATCGAGATGATTGTTAGGCTTGGGTAGATGGATTCTTTTGTGTTTGGTCACATCATTCATGAGTAATAATATTTTTATATTTCACTTTGAGAAAGGTGGTGTCTTGTATTTGTTCATAAACATGTCAACGATTATATGTCTTTTGCCCTGAAGGCCCTACTGGTGAAACACCCAGTAGAAAGTTTTAAAAGATCTCTGTGTTAATCTCTCCTTTTAAATTTCCGCTGTGCACTGTTACTATTTATGTTCCAACATTCTGTGTAATAATGTACACTCCGATCAGAATTCCACTAAGCACACACACCATGTTCTAACAAGTGGTATCAGAGCTACTACTAGACGTCACTTAGTATAGATCCTTGTTTTGTTGTGTGTTCTAGATGGATGTTCATGTTGTTTCTGATCTTGCATGTAACATGATTTGTTCTTCTCTAAAAGCTGCAGTTCCAGGTCTTTGGTATTTTGATAGTGGATGTTCACGTCATATGACCGAATCCATTGAATTTTTGTGTGATTATCACAAATTTGATGGTGGAAATGTTACTTACTGAGGAGGTTCAAAAGGGAGAATCATTGGATATGGTACGTTGAATATTGAAGGTTTTCCTAGGTTATCTAATGTATTACATGTTAAAGGACTTCTTGCTAATCTTATTAGTATAAGTCAGTTATGTGATGATAATCTTCATGTTAAGTTTGATAAAAAATCATGTCGAGTTTTTAATGATTCTAACAAATGTGCTATGTCTGGTAAAAGATCCATTGACAATTGTTATTTGATTCATAATAATGTATCTTGTATTAATGTGAATCTTGATGAATCTATCATTTGACATTTTAAACTTGGGCATGTGAACTTCAAAAAACTCGAAAAACTCATCAAGTGTGATGCTGTGAAAGGTATACCTAAACTATCTTTTAAAAGAAGTTTAGTATGTGGTTATTGTCAAAATGGTGAACATATTTCACACGAAATGTTATCACATTGCACCACAACACACTGTCTTGAGTGGTTGCATATTGATGTGATGGGTCCTTTCGAGATTGTTAGTTTAGGAGGTAAAGAGTATACTTTTGTGTGTGTAGATGATTTTTCACATTTTACTCGGGTTCATTTCTTAAGAGAAAAATTGGAAGCTATTGATGTTTTCAAAAAACTTGTAAAAACGTTTGGAAAGTCTGTATAACACAAAGATTTCCAGATTAAGAACAGGTCATGGAAAAGAATTTGTAAACAAGTTGTTTTGTAATTTTTGTGAAAAGAAATGTATTTCTCATGAATTTTTATCTCCAAAAACTCCACATCAAAATAAGATTATTGAAAGGAAAAGCCAAACTCTTCAAGAGATGACTCAAGTTATGTTTGTTTCGAAAAATCTTACCAAAAAGTTTTGGGCTGAAGCTGTAAACACTGCATGTCATATGATTATTCGAATTTATTTAAGATCAGGTTCCATGATGACTTCTTATGAAATTTTAAATGGCAGGAAACTTAATCTTAGGTATTTTCATGTGTTTGGTTGTTTTTGCTTCATTTTGAAAGATAGAAAATATTTGACTAAGTTTGATTCTAAGGATGAAAAAGGAATTTGTCTGGGTTATTCTCAAAATAGCAAAGCTTATAGGGTCTTTAATATCAAATTGAGAATTGTTCAACAAAGTGCAGATGTTGTTTTTGATGATCTTTCTAGTGTTTCAGGACCTTCTGAAAATCTTATTGATTATGATTTAATAAATTTTTGGAAAGAACCAGAATCAGGATACAGACTGAGAATGTTGGACCAAATGTTGTAGCATCCAGTACAACATCAGCTGAACCAGAAGGTGAATCTGAACAAAATACACAGAGTATTCTTTTCAAAAATACTCAGAAGGAGACTTCCAGCAGAATTCAAAAGAACCGCCCTTCGACTCTCATTATTGGTGATGCAACGGTTGCAGTGAGAACTCGACGAAATGTGGTTAGGCCTGCATGCATGTTATCTGTTAAATTCAATGATATTGCTGATTTCATATGCATGAGTTCTGTGGCAAACTTTGTTGGTACGGAATGTTGTTTGTCTATTCATGAACCTAAATATGCTTTCGAGACTCTTGAAGACAATGAATATGAAAGTGATATTCTTACAAATTTTTTTGATAATTCAAGTGCTGTTGATATTTAAAAAATCTCCGTTTAACACTTACACACTAAGCACTTGGTCATAAGGCGTCATTTCATATGTGGCTTGGTTGAACAAGAAATTATAAAGTTGGAAGACATTTCTACAAATAAGCAGTTGATTGATTTTTTTAAAGGTACTTTCTTTTTGAGATTTTCCTTCTTTTGGAAATCTATTTGTTTGTGTTTGATTTGTTTGTTTCTTGTGTTGTCTCATATGTTGTAAATGTGAGATAACGATATTTAATATATGTGTATTTCTTGTCTATTTTTGTGTAAAATGTGAATATGTAGAATTTTATTTTTGGGTTGCAAAAGAAATTTTTTAGACGAAAAATTCATACTTCTGGACACACACCTTATAAAAAATTGAGAGAAAAAAGACAAATAGTAAAAAGAAATTTTTTGATGATATTCGAAATGCAAAAGTCATGATTAAAAGTATTATATATCTCAAGGTTGTTGATTCATCACTGAGTAACTAAGCACACGGAGATGGCTACTATGATGTGTTCTTTTCTAAAAGTGATGAAAAAATACTTCCTTAAAAATATCATCCGTACTAGCAAAGTATGAAAGGTGTGTGTGTGCCGTTTTATAAAAATTGAATAAATTCTGACTCATTAATTTCTCTTGCAAAATAAAAATTTTATTGTATATGTTATCACATTTTTTCTTTGTATATTATTTTTTATGTAGTTTTTTATTTTCTTTTTGTTTGTGAGATTGTGCCTCTCAATTTTTTACAACTGTTCATTTAGTGGATTAACTTTCTAATGAATAGTTTCTTGGGATTTCATGCATATATTACTATATGTATTCATATTTCATTTCCATATCTTTCTTTTTGAAATATCAATTTGTCTTATCGCTTAATTGTATGAGTTTTCTCTTGCTTAAGTCATTGTGGTTTTAATTGTTGAATGCTTTGGTCTGATATAAGAATGACAACATCATCCTTGCTTGAAACATTCATTCTTAGAGTCCCTTTCATCCTCATTCAATCACAAACCCATACCTCCATCAAAGAGCTTCCATACCAGAAATGTCGGATTGTATACTAAAAGTGTAGCTTTTTGTATGAACAATATTATAATAATTTACTTGAAATGAGAATCATATGATCAAATGATTCTGTCTTATAATTTATTTATATGTTTGATGTAATAGTCCACTTACTTTATAATGTAGATAATATGTTGTGTGACAACAAGCAGAAGATCACATTATTGATTTCCTTATAAAGTATAAACAGATGTTCACAACCGAAATAGACGGGGACTTTCTATCGGGATGGTTGTAGTGTGATTTGGTATTAGTTTGTCTTGACTATAGAATCACATAAGTGCACTTTGTGTGTATTGAGCAGGACCGCTTGAGATCGTTCGACTTATACTGACTTATAGAAGAACTTGAATACTTAAGCCCAATGGAGGCCCAACTCTAATTTCTCCTTCCGGTCCCTGCTGTAGCCCATATATAAGTCATCTCAACTGTTCTAACCCTAGATGAGACACGCCTAACATGTGAAGAGGGTAGACGTAACAGCAGATTCAGAAGATCTCAAAGATCGCCGCCCACATGACGTCGAGATTGGACTTGGGTATACAGCAGAAAATCGGAAGGTTGTTTGCTACTGCTGTCCGTCAACATGCATGATTTTTATAAAGTCATACAGAATTCATAATTCGATGAGTGATATACTGACGGAAAGCCACGGAAGATATGATCATTTTAGTGCATAGACCACTCAAATCCGATATCGGATGAGAGAGATATGCCCAAAACGGTGAGGCTGCACAGGCTGCCGGCGAGAATACATCTTCTCCAATATACCCTGTGAAAAGTAATACGTTTCTTGTTTTCTTGCTTCCGCTGACTGTTAAAAAATATATGGAACCCTAACGGTTCACGTTAACCAAACGATCGAACGTCAACAATTGGTATCAAAGCTTCGGTTTCGTGGTGAATCATGAAACGTTAGTCTAGGTTTATGTCAAAAGGTAAAAGGGTTTAAGTATTCATGTTATGCTAGTATACCCTATTCAGATACCATATACCTGTGTCAAACATGGACTAGAGTTTAGAAATTATTGTTTCTTGTTGAATACTCTATATGTTTGACGGCACTCTTCGAAAATTTGATAATCAGGAAATTTTTGAAAATTTGATAATTTTAAATTTTAAAAAATTTGATAATCTGGAAATTTTGAAATTTTGATAATCTGGAAATTTTTGAAATTTTGATAATCTGAAAATTTTTGAAAATTTGATGAAATTTCGAAAATTTGATCATCTAGAAATTTCAAAATTTTGATAATCTAGAAATTTTCAAAAATTTTATAATCTGAAAATTTCAAAAATTTGATAATCAGAAAATTTTTGAAAATTTGATAATATGGAAATTTTGAAAATTTGATAATCTGAAAATTTTGAAAATTTGATAATCGGGATATTTTCAAAATTTTGATAATCAGAAATTTTCGAAAATTTGATAATCTGGTCGATATCGATGATTTCGATAATATGGTCGATATCGATGATTTCGATAATTTGGACGATATCGACGATCGATATCGATAGTTTCAAAATTTTGATTATTTGGAAGTTTTACGTAAATTTGATAATCTGGTTGATATCGATGATTTTGATAATCTGGACGATATCGACGGTCGATATCGATAGTTTAGAAATTTTGATAATCTGGAAATTTTTGAAAAATTGATAATATGTAAGTCTTTGCCCATATTCGTGCTTGGAGGCGAACACTAGAATTCGCTGATATATAACTTACATAATTGATTTTATTATCTGATTATTGTTATATATGTATGCATGTTCTCTGTGATTTACTGCCTTATTTTCCGTAAAAGGAGCATGCTAGGTTGCGTATTTTATTTTGAATATTATATGCATGTAAAAACTCTCGGTGTTAAATTACTAAGTGGGAGAAGGGATTGGTAATAAATTCTCACGGCCTCCATTATTGGTTTGTAAGTGATGTGAATAAACTTGCGTGTTGGCATAGACCTTCCTCCCCATTGGATGAGTTTATTCACGGATCACTAGTATAGACTTCATTAAATTATTATTGTTTTTAATGTGATGTACATGAACTTGCGTGTTGGCATAGACCTTCCTCCACATCGAATGAGTTTATTTGCGGATCACTGTACAAACTTGTAATTGATAATTGTAGGAAGTTATCCTAGCGCTTGTGTACTTCTCCATCTGTAAGGCACACAAGCTTGGGCCGCGAACTTGGGATCAAATAATGGTATACACTTAGGTGTAAATAAAAAATATCCTCCCCATCGGAGTCACTGCTGTTATTTGCATACCTAAAGGGGAACCGACTATTAATTATTTTGTCATGAAGTTAGGTTGACATATGAAATTAATGGGTAAAATCTTTTCTTGTAAATGTTCGGGTTTGTAAACATCCACACTATCGTGACTTGCAGACTCACGGTGCTTGAGATGTCGGTGAATTTTATTTTTATATTGTTTTGAGGGAATCAATATAAATGGATAAATTCAAAGATTTGATCTGTGTATTTATTTACGTGATTCTCTGTAATTTCAAATGGTTTTATCTCACTTATTGTTTACTAAAAGAAATATATTTACTTGTCCAAAATTAAATGATTAGAAAAGAATCTTGGTTTCGAATTTTACTGCTAAGGAAAATAGAAATGTGTTATCACTAAGGATGTCACATGATGCCTATTAAAGTCTCTAGTGGAGAGGTGAGATGTTCATAGAAATATGATGGTCTCATCGACTCTTTAGATACTTGAGTAAGTAAGAAATGCAAGAGGTCACGGATAATTTGATGAATGAATTGAGAATGCTTGGAGTAGAAATTGAATGGGAAACCTAAATCAATTTATTCTCCATAATTTGCCTAGATGTTTTGAGCAAGTTCTACTTGAAATACAAGAGGTTGTATATGGTGGGGAACTTCTGACAAAACATGTGGCGAAGAAAAGCCATTTTCATCAAGAAGTGAACAAGGTTAGTATCTCATTCACTAGTCGTTGAAGCATGATTAGTAATGACATCTACTGACACGCTGTGTGTAGATACCAGAATTACTAAAAGCGTATAAATAAGTGATGATGAGATTATTATGGACATGGGTAATGCTACGAAAGTAGTGGGAGTTGTTTATTTATCTTACGATATGAATAAACGTTTGATTTTGAGAAATTATCTTTACGTACGTTTTCATATAAAGAATTTCATTTCAGTTTCTATACTTTTACGGATCGATACTCCATTTCATTTAAATGACATGGTCATAGTAATGAAGGATGGAGCTATAATCTGTTGTGGTACGTTGGCAGACAATTTGTACACTCTTAAATCATGTTTATACCACGAATGCAACAAATAGTAATTAATAATGCATCTTTTAATCTTACTAAGAGAAAGGAACCTTTGGAGATGAACTAAACATACTTTTGGATTCTAAGACTAGATCAATTTTACATGAGTAGGATTCAAAGGTTGATAGCCGATGGACCGTTGGGTTTATCTGAAGTGGAAACTATCTGACTTGCGAGTCTTGCTTGAAAGTAAAATGATTAAAGGTCTTTCAAGGAAAAGTGGTATAGAGCCATGCAAAGATATGTTGGAAATAGTTCATACTGATTTAAGCGGTGCTAAGACTATCCCGACGAGAGGTGGTCATTACGACTTAATCGTGGTGACAAGTACAATTTAGGATAGTTTAGGAGCTATTTATCAGAGGATGAGATTAAAATCTCAAGTTGTCTACACTGGGCATACCCTAGCTGAATGGTGTGGCGGAAAGAAGGAATAAGACTTATGAAAAATGTTAGAAAGATGATGAGTTATTTGAAATTATTAAATTCATTTTATGGATATGCCCTAGAAACAGTAATTCGTATGAACGTTTGTTTGTTTGTGGGATATCTATTAAAAATGAAGGGTGATTTATTTAGTCCAAAAGATCGAAGGGTGATTGTTAACACAAACACTAGATTTTTGGAAAAGGATTATGTATTAAATCATAAACCCATGTATAAGTTGTTCTAAAAGAAGTGAGAGGGAAAACACAAAGTATAATACCAATTGTACAAGAGGAGATATCACAAGGTAAACTGCAACGCATGTCACATCTGATACACAATTGGATGTAGTGCCTTGTCGTAGTGGGAGGGTTGTTTTACAACCCGTAAGATATATGTTTGAGGAGAGTCGTGAGACTTGGTCCTTAGTAAACATGGAATTGACCCACTGATATGACGAAGCACTACAAGATAAAAATGTGATATCTTAGCAAGTTGCAATGATTTTTGAAATAGAATAGATTGATTCTAAATTAGATCTTGTTGCTTGTAGAACCACCAAATGGTGTAAAACGGTAAGGTGAAAACCTTCGAAGCAAAGCTTGTTGCGAAAAGGTATACTCTGAAAGAAAGGGTTCGATTATGAGAAAACTTGTTCGCCGATAGCTATGCCTAAGTCGATCCGAAATCTTTTATCTGTTGTTGTTTATATTGAATATAAGGTACATCAAATAGATGTCAAGACAGCTTTCCTGATTGGAAGTCTTGAGGGAAACATCTATGTGAAGCAACCAGAGTGATTCATTGCAAAAGACTAAGGGCATTTTGAGTATAAGCTTAAAAATGTTCATTGATGGACTAAAGCAAGCTTTAAGATCATGAAACATCCATTTTGATGAGGAAATCCAGTGATATGGATTCATTCAATGCGCGGATGTGTCTTGTGTATTGTAAAGAGTGACAGAAACTTGGTGGTATTTCTTGTACTGTACGTAGATGATAATTGCTCATTGGAGATAGTGAAAGAGTATTGTCGGGCGTATAGGTATGGTTGATAAAGTAGTATGAAATGAAGGACTTAAAAAAAGCAAAATATATCCTTGCGATCATGGTGATCACAAGATAGGGTGTTATGCTTATCTCAAGTTTCATGAAATGATATAATCCTTACTTGTTTTAGCATGTGACTTTATCTAAGGAATTGTGTCTTAATACACAAAAGAAGATAAAGTAGATAAAGACAGTTCCTTATGCTTCGGAGAATAAGGAAGCTTAATCTATGGAATGCTATGCACGAGAATGGATATCTGTATTGCCAATGACATGGTCAGTGGGTATCAAGGTAACCCAAAAACAAGAATGTTGAATTGTGGTAAGACATATACTTATGTACCTGGAAATGGACCAGAAATTATATGTGGACTTAACGAACAGATTCACTGCTTCTTATGGGTTACATAGATTCAGATTTTTCAAATTAGATAGGGATGGCAGTAAATCCACTTCAAAGGTTATGTGTTAAATTTTAGGAAGTAGAGCCATAATATGGAGGAATGTTATATAGAAATATATTTCAGACTCTGTGCTCCATCATGGAAAGATGATAAATTGGAGACTATGAGGCAGCCAAAGTATCTGTATGACTCTAGAAACTTCATGATGGACTTTGAAGTGTTTCTAAGTTTGCCCAAGGATACCACAATTTATCTTGATGATAATGGTGCAGTTGCAAACTTAAAGGAATCACGAGCCCATAAGGCAATTAAACACATGGAGCGTGAATACCACCTGTTACGAGAAATCATATGATGATGGGAAGGTTGTTGTCGCCTAGATAACATCAGATGATAACCTAGTAAATCCATTTACAAGGACCTAAAGGCTTGAGCTTTTGATGGTCGTGTAGTGGGAGTGGGAATCAGATGTATGGCAGAAGACAAAACAGCATAGTCTTTTAGTATAAGTGGGAGATTGTTGGATTGTATACTAAAAGTCTAGCTTTTTGTATGAACAATATTATAACAATTTATTTGAAATGAGAATCATATGATCAAATGATTGCGTCTTATAATTTATTTATATATTTGATGCAATAGTCCACTTACTTTATATTGTAGATAATATGTTGTGTGACAACACGCAGAATATCATATTATCGATTTCCTTATAAAGTATAAACAGATGCTCACAACCGAGATAGGCGGGGACTCTCTATCGGGATAGTTGTAGTGTGATTTGGTATTAATTTGTCTTGACTATAGAATCACATTAGTGCACTTTGTGTGTATTGAGCAGGACCGCTTGAGATCGTTCGATTTATACTGACTTATAGAAGAACTTGATCTCAGTTATTTTGGATGTTCGTGCTCTTAATCCCTATACAATGATCTCGACACGTAGGACAGTATGTATTTTTTTTATTCATCAATGGGTGAGATTTACATGTAATTAAATCAACAAATTCGGTGAGTTGGGAAATAGTGTTGTCTCTATGGTGTGCTGGTGATTGTAGAATGAATCCATGTCCGTCATAGGTTGATGATGTCCCCTTGAGGAGCTCATAAGGATTATCATGTAAACCCTGCAGGTGGATTCATTCCGGCATGATAATGAGGTTGAGTGGTACTACTCTCGGATGAGATATTAATTAATGGAGTTGTCAGTAACTTAATTAATTAATGGGCATTGTATATCTTAAACATGGGGAGACTAACGGGCTCATAATAAGAAGGAGCCCATAACGTAATTATGGGATTAGAACTGTAGTGCAGTAATAATATTTTAGTGGTATATATTATTATTATTGGACTTAAGTATAAGCTTTGGGCTAAGCTTGGATACTTAAGCCCAATGGAGGCCCAACTCTAATTTCTCCTCTTGGTCCCTGCTATAGCCCATATATAAGTCATCTCAACTGTTCTAACCCTAGATAAGACACGCCTAACACGTGAATAGGGTAGATGGAACAGCAGATTAAGAAGATCTCGAAGATCATCGCCCACACGACGTCGAGATTGGACTTAGGAATACAGCAGAAGACCGGAAGGTTGTTTGCTGCTACTGTCCATCAACTTGCACTATTTTTATAAAATCGTACAGAATTCATAATTCAACGTGTGATATACTAACAGAAATCCACGGAAGAGAGGATCGTTTTGGCGCATAGATCACTCAAATCCGATATCGGATGAGAGAGTTATGCCCAAAATGGTAAGGCTGCACAGGCTGCCGGCGATAATTCATCTTCTCCAACATACCCTGGTGAAAAGTAATACGTTTCTTGTTTTCTTGCTTCCGCTGACCGTTAGAAATGTATAGAACCCTAACAGTTCACGTTAACCAAACGATCGAACGTCAACAAGAAATTCATCACTGTTCTTATTCACATTACCCTCTCCATGATTCTTATTTAGATTGTAGAAGCCTTGAAGAAACATGTTGCCGAGATGAAAATGTCATCCGAATTGCTGTAACATAGCCTTTCAACATTTTAAAACTTTGATCTCCTTCGTCATTCATAATTTGGCTTACCTTAGGGTTCCTTCCTTTCTCCACAAGCAGGGAAAGAAGATGTAGGAGAAAGGTTTGTTGGCCTAAGAACAAATATAGAGGGAGATTTGGAGTGTAGGGGTAGATGTTTTGTGCGATGATCTTGATATCTTGGGAGCAGATTTAGAAGGAGTGTATGCAAGGGGAGTTCGTAGCATTGATGAAGCTATGTGATGATTAGGAAATCTTTTTGTTGCCATGTTATGTTATAGTATGTACGTCTTTTTTAGTTCTGTTTATGTTGCTTGTATTGTGATTTTATATTATATATGTTATTGCTTTTTGTTTTTGTGTTGCTTGTGTAGAAAGGCAAAAAAGGGGAGATTGTTGGTGTGATATTATCACAATCCTTTTTTCGTTTTGCCTTTTCTTGTATTTTCTTGATTACTTGTATTTTTCTTTTTTTATCTGTTATCATTTTTAATTCGTATGGAGAAAGATAAAAAGGGAGGGATTGTTGGTGTGATATTATCACAATCTTTTTAGTTTTGTCTTTCCTTATTTTTTCGTATTTTTATTCAGGATGTTCCCACATTATCAGCAACAAATCTGTTTTTCTGAATGAATAAGATCAGAAACAGTTACTCATGATTGCTGAAGTTTTTCAAATGTTGTTAGAGCCTCCAGGATCGGATTATATAATGGAGTTGCATGGGTGTTGGTAGGAGTTGAGATGATAACCACCTATAACCATCACAACTACCATGAAGATCTATCCACATCTAATTGTCTATAAATAAGGGATGTGTGATCAGATTTATGTAGAGATTAGATATTAGAGATTATAGATTATAGACAGCATTCATACGATTGTACTTTAAAGTTTCTATTCTATCCTTTTTGTACCATAGAGAAGAAAGCTTGGAAACTTCTCTTTGGTTGGGAATCTCTTAGCAATCGGGATGATTGTTAGACTTGGGTAGACAAATTCTTTTGTGTTTGGTCACATCATTCATGAGTGATCATATTTTTAGATTTCACTTTGAGAAAGGTGGTGTCTTGTATTTGTTCATAAACATGTCAGCAATGATATGTCTTTTTCCCTGAAGGCCCTACTGGTGAAACACCTAGTAGAAAGTTTTGAAAGATCTCTGTGTTAATCTCTCCTTTTAAATTTCCGCTATGCATTGTTACTGTTTTTGTTCCAACATTCTGTGCAACAATATACACTCCGATCAGAATTCCACTAAGCACACACACCATGTTCTAACAGAAGCAACTCCTCAATGGGAGCCCTATAGCTATAGAGAATGAGGGGTATTTGTCCAGGGAAAGCTTTACTGGTTGGTGTTCGGACCTCCGCACAAAGTATTGATTGTCTGCTTCGATCTTGAAACTAAACTTGTTACCATTTTCCCTCCCTCGGTGCAGTTTCCTAGATGCTTGAGCTTGTTTGCTTCGGAGGATGGGCTAGGGTTGTATGATTATTTAGATGATAGTAAAATAGTGTTGTGGTTGATGGGGGAGGAGAAATCATGGAGCATAGTTTTGGGAGTTAAAATTATTTTTGGTCCCATAATTATAAGGAATTTTTTATTCTGTCCCCAGAAAGATAAAAATTTCAATTTCGTCTCATAACTCCTGAAATAGACCAATTTTGGTGCCAAAGTCGCCGAAATCTCATTTTTTGGCCGGGAATTTGCACATGGGCCACACATGATCACCAAAATTAGTACATTCCAGCAAGGACAGCTCCCTCCGGTGGAAGAGCTCCCTCCGATACCGTGCGCGGTAGTCTAACGGCGTCAAACGTTGGATCTTCATTAGCTCCCTCCGACATCCATTAGTTTTATTGATTCTGGATCGCCAGAACCACACGCACAGCATCACCCCTCAATCATCAATATGTTTCTAGATTTCTTCACTAGACGTGGCGGAGAGTATTTGATGTGATGCCAGAGAAGAATGAGATATCCTGGAATGGGGTTCTTGCAGCATATGTTCAGAATGGGAAGATTAAAGATGCAAGGAGGTTGTCTGTCTTGAGTTTTCGTGATTACTTCTAGTGTTGGTTTCGAAATGCAAGAAAAGGGCCATTTCAGCTAGTTGCCATGAGATTTGGTGCTCTGACGTGGACGAATGGTCACGATTCGTTGATCGATCTGTTCGAGAAGTCCGAGCACATGGCGGTGGAGTTCAGATTGCCGACTGTTTCCATCTCTGAAGCACACCCAATCACACTCCTCCCACACATCCTGCATAGAATTCATCGCGCTGGTTTCTAATTTGTTGACCAGCTTGATCGGCGTTTGTCTGCCGCGCTCAGCCCGGAGCATAGCCCGTTCACCATCGTGAATATGTTCGCTTCCGGCATAATTCTCGGCATCGGATTTAAGCACTTGCTGCCGGATTCCTTCAAGATGATTATGTCGAGCTGTTTGAACTTTGAAGCAGCATCCATGGCACAAGTTTCCTTACACTGGATTCGTTGTCATGCTTTCTGCAATCATTACTCTCATGATCGATTCAATGGCGACAATCTTTTACGTGAAAAATCACAAAAATACGACGGTTCTGGTTTTGGAATTGGCATTGGAGGGAGCTCCTCCACCTGAGGGGAGTTGTCCTTGCAAGAAAACCCCAATTTTGGTGATCACGTGTGGCCCACGTGCAAATTCCCGGCCAAAAAATGGGATTCCGGCGACTTTGGGACCAAAATTGGCCAATTTCTAGAGTTATGGGACGAAATTGAAATTTTTATTTTTTTGGGATATAATCAAAAATTCCTTATAATTATGGGACCAAAAATGATTTTAACTTTAGTTTTGGAGATGAAAAGATGTGAGCAAGGACAAAAGCAGAGGTTGTAGTTATTAAAATTTTCAAGGAATTTTATGAATATAGGACTTGAAAAATCCATTAACTATCGATACAGGATTCGAAATGTTCCTTTTATTAATCCGAGGCCTGATTTATTTCAAACTATCAATAGAGGGCTTAGGTTATTAACACCGCCATCCCATCACTTAATAGAAGTTAAAGTCTGAAAATAATTGCCACATCAGTGTCCACGTGGCACCAAATGAACTCTCAAACATTAATTTAATTTAAAAGTGTAAGGGAAATGACGCACGGCAAGAGATAATTTCTTTCTGTTATTCGCCTTTTTCTTTGTTCTTCTTTCTCTTCCGTTTTTTAATTTTGCTGTGAGGGTGAGACTAGATGTTCATTACAAATTCTCATTTTTTTCTCTCTATTTTGAGATGAGAATTTATGAAATTTAATATCAAGCGCTGCTATTTGTATATCTTCATGTCATATTGTGTACATTTGTTTATAATATTGTGTACATTTGTCTATAATATCAAGCCCTACTCATTTGTTTATTATGATGTTATTTTATGATACCTAGTACTCCACTTTGATATATTTGTTTATAATTAAATTATCTTTTGTTTTAATTGAAATCCTAATTGAAATATTCTGTTTTAATTTGTTTAATAATTTTGTTTTCTATAGTCATAATAGTTACTCCAATTACAATTATGTATTATTTCAGATGTATAATGAATCAGGCGAATGAAATATTAATGAGAATTGCAGTGATACAGATGATCATTAAATCCCTTAAATTGATCAAATATACACTTAGTCATGCATTTTATCGAATATCTCGTAGGCATGAACTAAAACATGCAAGTTCTTCACAATTTAAAACAATACTATTGACCATTTTCATTTAAATAAACTATCAATATCAACAATCAATTATTATTGATAAAAAATAAAGTTAATGAAATTTAAATTAAGAGAAAGAATTATTGTTCTAAACATATAAAAAAAGAATTATTGAATTTTATCGAATACCTCGTAGGCATGAGCTAAAACATACAAGTTCTTCACCATTTAGGACAATACTATTGACCATTTTCATTTAAATCAACTATCAATATTTCAATGCACATCAACAATCAATTATTAATGATAAAATATAAAATTAATGAAATTTAAATTAAGAGAAATAATTATTGTTCTAAATATATCAAGAATGATTGATAAATATAAAGTTAATGAAATTTAAATTAAGAGAAATAATTATTGTTCTAAACATATCAAGAATGAGGGGTTAAGGGAAAAAATCTAAGGTTTCTTTCTCTTCCATGTGAAATGACGTCTTGCAAGAAGTGTCTAAATTTATAAAGCCAAATTTATGGTAGTCCAAGCACTTTTCGAGAAACCATGGTGTTATTTTAGAATTCGGGGTTTTCACTCAAGCGAAGAGGATTCCTTTAAACTTGTGGGAGAGGTGATAGATGGGTTTTAAGTTTCTTGTTGACGAAATATGTGATGATTCAAACATGAATTTAGAGAATCTGACCATGAAGAAAATGAGAATGACTTTCCACAGATGATTGGAGATGTTGATTATATAATTAATATTTATTTATTTAATTTTGAGAAGTCATTTGGTGCCACGTGGACGCTGACATGGAAATTATTTTCGGACTTCAACTTCTGTTAAGTGATGGGATGATGGTGTTAATACTCTAAGTCCTCTATTGATAGTTTGAAATAAATCAGCCCCAAATTGATAAAATGAATATTTAAAACCCTGTATCGATAGTTAATGCATTTTCAGGTCTTATATTGATAAAATTCCTTTTCAAAGGTAGTGGGGATGTGTTGACGGTTTCAGACCGCATATTTTGGTATTACTCGAGGAAGATGGGAATTATGAAGCCTATTCCTCCATCTGTTAATCATTATTTCGCCGGACTT
Organism: Pogostemon cablin; assembly: GCA_023678885.1. Lineage (NCBI taxonomy): Eukaryota > Viridiplantae > Streptophyta > Magnoliopsida > Lamiales > Lamiaceae > Pogostemon > Pogostemon cablin. The sequence goes on along the minus strand of CM042964.1, from coordinate 25,520,602 downwards.
GTTCACACTCCAACCTTTGCATATAATGGGTTGTAACAACATGTATCACCAACACTTTTGTAAATCGGGTGTGATCCCCCTTCCAATCCTATATACCTATGTATTGCTAGGGTCTTTTAATTTACAAGAGTTAATGATGTAAACCCAGTTTACAAGAGACTAATTCAACATGTATATGCTACTCTAATTAAAAAAACAAGTTGAGAGAATTAAACATGGAGTATATATTCTACAATGTCACATTGGTCAAGAGCTATGCAGCATTGGTGCAGTAAGAAAAGCTACGTTATCCATTTCATAAGTTTGTTCAAAAGCTTGATTTTGTTTCTGATATGATTGTTTACTAAAGAGCTGAAATGCTCAAATCCATTAACCTTGCTTACGCATATGATCTTGTAGTGCCTAGACTATTCACTGCTGAGATACCAGCCTTCTATGAAAGTTACTACGCGAACAAGGGAGTCGATATCATCAAGGGTCTATTGGATTTGGCACCAATGGTAAAAGGGAGGTGAGACCTAAAGCTCATTTAACTTAATTCCTGACTAGTTTAATTTATTAGTTGAAAACTTTAGTGGACATAAAATTTTTTTTTTTGCTTGACTGATGTAAAAATTGATGAAATGGATAAGTTGTATTCAAAAGTGATGTTCAATCTTCATGGATGTCAGGTTTCTCATTTACTAAGGTTCATGTATCTTCATTTATTTTTAGTCAAAGAGTCTATTTAATCATCAAGAATGTATCCTATAAATAGGACCATGTATCATCATTTGATGTATGAGAGTGAACTTGAATATCAATAGAGAGATTCTAAATTCCTCCAAAATATCTAGTTCATCTTATCATCACTAAAAACCCAACATATTTGTGGTATCAAGAGCCAACTTTAAGTCTGTTCTTCCTTCAAATATTCTAGCATGTCGAGCAGCAGCGATCTCGCATTCACATACTCTCAACAAGGTGTTCCAATTTTTGCGGGACAAGATTATGAGCTATGGAGTGTATTGATGAAGACGTTATACATATCTCATGAATTATAGGATATAGTTAACGATGGATTCAAATTACTCACTGCTGCGGAGGAGGCAATCTTAACAGCAGCGTTGAAGAGAGAGTACAAGGAGAACAAGACAAAAGATGCAAAAGCTTTGTCCTTCTTGCATCAAGGGGTAAGTCGATCCATTCTTCCGCGAATTACTACTGCCAAAACTTCCAAAGGTGCTTGGGAGATTTTGAAAATCAGTTTGGAGGACATGAGAAGGTGATTACGATAAAGCTGCAAAATTCATGGTGGGACTTCGATAATTTGATGATGAAAGAAAACGAAAGCATGCAAGATTTTCTTTCTAGAGTATTCTCTATGGCAAATCAAATTAAAGGCTTTGGAGACACTCTAGAAGACAAAAAAAATTATTGAGAAGGTACTTCGTTGCTTGCTGATGAAGTTCGAATATGTGGTTGCTGTCATTGAAGAGTCTAAGGATTTATCAAAATTATCCTTAGAGGAGTTGATGAGTTCTCTTGAAATACACGAGAAGAGATTAAGCAGGTTTTCAAACCAAAATCTTGAGCAAGCCTTTCAAGAAAAGGTTCAAAAAGATGGACAGCAAGACAACAAGAACAAGCCATCGCAAAATTCTTCCCGAGGAAGAGGTCGAGGAAGACATCTGAATTTCCGTGGTCAAGGAAGATGAGGTAATAATGCTCCAAGAAATTCTCCCTAAAATTCTGATGATCAATTATGCCGCATCTGTAGAAAGAATAATCACGACACAAGTGATTGTCGATTCAAGTGTAAAAGGTGCAGAAATGCTACACACTCTCATAGAGATTGTTGGTACAAAGAAGATGGTGAAAAGAAGGAGGCAAACTTTACTGAAAAAGAAGAAGCGGAGCAGGTATTCTATTCTTGCTTGAGTTCACAACAAGAATCTGAAAATACTTGATTTGTGGATAGTAGTTGCAGTAATCACAACAGGAAATAAGAAGATGTTTGTTGATCTTGACGAGTCTTATTCATCCAAAGTAAGACTTGGCGATGGCAAAGGACATAAAATCACCGGAAAAGGAGAAATTATAGTGAAGACAAAGGAAGACAAAATCAGTATTATCAAAGACGTTTTCTACATTCCGAATCTCGCTCAAAATTTGTTGAGTGTTGGGCAGTTGCTTCAGAAAGATTACAAAGTGGAGTTTAATAATGGTCACTGCACCATTGTTAATAAAGAAAAGTAAAGAAAAGAACCTCATCATGGCAAAGATCAAGATGACTCAAAACAAAACTTTTCCTCTTTGTTTGCTATCAACGAAGGAATGTGCTCTCCAAAGTGCAATTCGAACTGAACAAGAAATTTGACATTTGAGGTATGGACATCTAAACTACAAAGGTTTGATTTTGCTTAAAAAGAAAAATATGGTTTTTGGTCTTCCACATATTGATGAACAGGATAGCCCATGCGAAGGATGCATTTTTGAAAAAATGCATCACTTACCATTTCCGAAGACCTCGTATTGTGCAAAGGTTCCCCTTAAACTTGTGCATGCTGTTATCTGTGGGCCTACGCAAACCCCTTCTCTAAACGACAATAGATATTTTCTTCTATTTGTCGATGATTATACGAGGATGATGTGGGTGTATATTTTAAAGAATAAGTTTGATGCTTTCTACAAGTTTCTTGAATTTAAGAAAATGGTGGAGAATCAAAGTGGCAAGAGTATCAAAACTCTTCGTACTGATCGTGGGGGAGAATTCATTGAAAAATCCTTCATGGATTATTGCAAAGAAAATGGAGTTCAAAGGCAGCTCACTGTTCGGTACACTCCACAACAAAACGGAGTAGCCGGACGCAAGAATCGAACTATTGTGGAGATAGCTCGGAGTATGATGGCAGGAAAAGGACTTTCGAAAATTTTCTGGGCTGAAGCTATTTTGACAGCGGTGTACATCTTGAATCGATGTCCAACAAAAGCAGTTTTGGATAGAACTCCATATGAGGCATGGCATCAAAGGAAACCACAGGTTCATCATATGAAAGTTTTTGGTTCTATTGCTTATTCTCATATTCCATCCCAACAGAGAGAAAATTTTGATGATAAAAGTGAGAAGCTCATTTTCGTTGGTTATAGCGATGAATTGAAAGGATATCATTTGCTAAATCCAAAAAATAACAGCTTGGTTATCTCACGAGATGTGATTTTTGATGAGCAGCAATCTTGGAATTTTGAAGAAGATGATCATCATGTGAATTCTAAGGTTGTGCCATTGTTGTCTCCGAATTCAGTTAATCAATCAAACACAGGAGAAACTTCTACTCATGATCCAAATTTGGTGGAAATTATTGGTGATGCATCTCAAAGTCCTGTAAGAAGATTCAGAAGCTTGGCGGACATTTATGCTACGGAAAATGTGGCACTTTATGCAGGTGAACCTGAAACTTTTGAAGTAGCATTCAAAGAGGATATTTGGCAAAAGGCAATGCAAGAAGAAATTGCAAGTATTGAGATGAACAATACTTGGGAGCTTGTTGATCTTCCGAGAGGAAAACATAAAATTGGAGTGAAATGGGTCTTCAAGACCAAGTTGAATGAAAATAGAACGATTCAAAAGCACAAAGCTCGGTTAGTTGCAAAGGGGTACTCACAACAGCCCAGAGTGGATTTCAACGAGACATTTGCACCTGTTGTTCAGATGGAAACCATTCGAATTGTTCTTAATCTTGCCGCACAATTCGAGCTACCCGTGTATCAATTAGATGTGAAATCAGCATTTCTTAATGGAGATTTGGAAGAAGAATTGTATATCCAACAACCTGATGGATTTATTGTTGAAGGAAATGAAGACAAGGTCTATTGTCTCAAGAAAGCATTGTATGGGCTTAAGAAAGCACCTCATGCATGGAACAACAAAATTGACGGCTATTTCAAAAGAATTGGTTTTCATCAAAGTCCAAGTGAGGCGTCATTATACATAAAGATAGGTGCACATGATTTTCTCATTGTTTGTCTTTATGTTGATGACTTAATCTACATGGGAACTAATGATGCTATGGTGCAAGAATTCAAACGAGACATGATGAAAGAATTTGAAATGATTGACTTGGGATTCATGAAGTTCTTTCTTGGAATACAAGTTCGTCAATCGAAAGGAGAAATCTTTATTTCTCAAGAGAAATATCTTGGAGAATTGTTGAAGAAGTTTCACATGGATAATTGCAAATCAATTTCCACTCCACTTGCTGCAAATGAAAATTTGAGTTTGAATGATGGTGAAAAGAAAGTTGATGCAAATATATACAGAAGCTTTGTTGGTTCATTGATTTATTTGACCAATACAAGACCTGATATTGTTTATGCCGTGAGTATGATTTCGAGGTTCATGCACAATCCAAGCAAGTCACAGTTTACAACAGTAAAAAGAATCTTGCGCTACTTGCAAGGAACAAGGAAGTTTGGGATCAAGTATATCAAGGAGGAAAGAAGTGAGCTTGTCGGTTACACCGATAGCGATTGGGTTGGATCACTTGATGATCGTAAAAGCACGTCTGGATATGTATTTTCTTTGGGAACAAACATAATCTCTTGGTCCTCAAAGAAGCAACAGACTGTCTCTTTTTCATCTGCCGAAGTGGAGTACATTTCTGCGAATGAAGCCGCATGCGAAGCTGTGTGGTTGAGAAAGATACTTGTTGATGTTCTCATGAAGCCTAAGAGTGAAACTACAATTTTCTGTAATAACATGTCGGCCATTACAATGACGAAGAATCCAGTTTTTCATGCAAGGTCGAAGCATATTGAAATTCGTCATCACTACATTAGAGAGCTTGTTGGCAAACAAGAAATTCAATTGGTGTTTGTTGGAACTAAGGAGCAGCTTGCAGATAGCTTTACCAAAGCAGTGAGTTTCGAGTCGCTTGCAAACTTTCGAAATCACTTTCGGATTACAAATTAAGAAGGGGTGATGAAATGGATAAGTTGTATCCAAAAGTGATGTTCAATCTTCATGGATGGTCAAGTTTCTCATTATTAAGGTTCATGTATCTTCATTTATTTCTAGTCAAAGTGTCTCTTTAATCATCAAGAATGTATTCTATAAATAGGACCATGTATTGTCATTTGATGTATGAGAGTGAACTTGAATATCAATAGAGAGATTCTAAATTCCTCCAAAATATCTAGTTCATCTTATCATCACTAAAAACCCAACAAAAATCAAGGATGGTAAGAGTGTTAAAGCTGACATTGTTTTTGTTGGCGTTGGTGCAAAGCCGACGCCTTATTTAGTTGAAGAGGATAAATGTGGCATTAAGGTTTGATACTTGACTCAAATCCATTTTCCTCCTTATTTAAGTGAACTGATAATGCCTTAAAAAAATCAACAAACGAAGAATTATAAAATGGAACGAGTTCTGTGTTGCTTGATTCCTTCATGATACATTGCATACATATATATTAATTTAATAGATGAAATAGGATAATGGGAAAGGTGATCATTTATTTAGGTTTAATTCGTTGTTGCATAGAAACTTGAAATTAAATATCTTTAATTACTTAAACATCCTAGAATTGAAAAGCATGTCCAAATATTCTGAAACCAAATTAAGATACGTGGTTGTAGCATAATGATCACGTGTTTGCAGTTGAATGAGTCGATGCATGTGTAAAACATCAAAATCTCACCAAACCGTTCACTTGGTTGAAGGACGCCTTTCCATGGTTGCAGTTTGGGCAAGACACTGCATATATATGATCAAATTAATTAATTATTCAAACACGAAATGGAAAGACACTGCATATATATATATGATCAAATTAATTAATTATTCAAAACACGAAATGGGGTTAGGAAATTAGGAAAGCCAATAAACATGCCGTTTGATTGAAAGGAAAGGCACAGTTTGATTGACTGTGCAATCAAGGGAATGGGATATTAGAGCTAGCATGAGTGAGCAGGTAGAGAATAATGGAGTAGGCATTATACCTTCTCCTTTATGGTAGTTATGTAGGGGCATGTTGGACAGGAAAATTAAAGTATGCCATCCTCCGCTCCCTTGGGGGAAAGCTAGAGCAATACGGGCAGAATTCCATTTTTAGTAGCTGCCACAAACCAATTCACACAATAGAACCAACAAATCAGCCATGTTGCACTCTAAAACAATGGCATGTACATGAGCAGGAGCTAGCGTACCATAGCTAAAGCATGCATTAAGGTGGTGATACGCCCTAAATCTGGAGTGTATCGAAAAGCACTCTTCGAGTGAGCGCAAACTCCTTAACGAACAAGTAGAAGATTAAGGTAACGAACAAGAAGAAGATTGAAGAACAAGAAGAAGATTGAGGAAGAAGGTTGAGAGAGAGAGAGGGGAGAGGGAGATAGAGACCGAGAGATAGGAGAGAGAAGAGTAGAAAGATCGATGATAAGAATAAGAGAGATACAGAAAATATCTTAATTCCAATATCCCAAATATTAATCCCTAATAACATATACTTAAATAAGGGAACATGAATAAAAATAAATAATTAAAAGATTATATAAATAAATTCTAAATATAGTCTGAAATATTGATCATATCATTCCCTCCGGCTTGAGAAACCACCTTGTCCTCAAGGTGGATAATAATTGAATTGATGTAGAATATAACCTGTTATTTCCAATTCATGTGTCTCATCGTGGCCTCCATCATTAGATCCCATAAGCAGTAAGAATCGAGTTTGACAACGACGATTCACTGACCACTTTTGGTCACAATTATAGCAAAGGCCTTTTTCACGCTTCACCTTAATCTCTTTATCCGACAAACGTCGTATGGGTAGATAAGAGTGTTTTGGCCCAAGTGAGGAGTTTCCTATTGCAACAGTATTTACACCTGGTTGGATTATTTTTACCATAGTTTCAGTCGCCTTTGGGGGTTGGTTCTCAATATTAGCATCTAATCCTCCTTGAGAAGAGAATCGTGACTCGGAATGAGAGTCATCGGCTTGAGTTAACTTTGACAACTTTCCTTAGTAATCTTTGAACTGTGACGGACCAAAGCAAATCTTCACTTTTTGAAAAAAATCTTGCCAACCTGTAAAAAGATTATTAGTTTTCATGTATTGGTACCAATCAGAGGCTTTTCCTTTTCCTTCGAACGTAAAAGCCGCGATGCGTAGACGTTGATCTTCTGAGGTATCATGAAAATTAAAATATTCTTGTATGTGAAATACCCACCCATGTGGATCAATTCCATCAAATTTTGGTAGATCCAACTTCATGGTATTAAACTTTGGGGCTTCTCCAACCGTTTCCCCATGGGCCATATTAAGTTGCTTAATAAGCAATGATCCTAAAATCCCTGTAGACGAACTTGAGGCTCCCTGATTTGGCATGGTTCGAATAACAGATCTGATCTCTTCCATCATGTTAAAAAATTTATGTTGTGTTCGGTGATGAATGATGCTCTGTTTGTCAAATTGTCTTTGTAGTCGTTGAAAGGCTATTTCCCACAGTTGCTTTTTTGATTGATCGTCCATGTTGAGATCTCTCAACGATGTTGTTGAAATCTCTCAACGAAAGCACGAATGATACGCCCTAAATCTGTAGTGTATCGAAATGCACTCTTCGAGTGAGCGCAAACTCCTTAACGAACAAGAAGAAGATTGAGGTAACGAACAAGAAGAAGATTGAAGAACAAGAAGAAGATTGAGGAAGAAGGTTGAAAGAGAGATAGGGAAGAGGGAGATAGAGACCGATAGATAGGAGAGAGAAAAGTAGAAAGATCGATGATAAGAATAAGAGAGATACCGAAAATATCTTAATTTCAATATCCCAAATATTAATCCCTAATAACATATACTTAAATAAGGGAACATGAATAAAAATAAATAATTAAAAGATCAAATAAATAAATTCTAAATATAGTCTGAAATATTGATCGTATCAGGCGGTATATATAGAATAATAATAATAAATTAAAATTTCAGTTCGATTTTCGGTTAACCGAATTTTCACATTTTAAAATCGAAATAAACCGAAATTCAAACCAAAATTTTAAAAACCACATCTCCAAAACCAAAAATCAAACCAAATTTTAAAAAATCGAACCAATTTTATATTTTGATAATTTGGTTTGGTCGGTTTGTTTGGTTTTATCCGAATTTGGCACACCCCTACATACAAACATATTTATCTATTTCTAGAACTCTTTAAAATTTATCCATATTTATTATAATTACTATTCTAAAATAATTGTACATTAAAGAGAATAACAAATTTTCTTATGAGACGATAATTATATGAGATAGTTGTGAAACGAGTCGACAAATATATTAATAACTATACTTTAATAATAAATTGATTCATCTCACAAATATGTATCTCAAAAGGGAGTATCACTTTTATTTATGTTGTCAAATATTTTATAATTAAATTAAATTAATTATATCTTAATTATTTTTTTTATATAAAGTCTATGCATATGATTTTCTTTTACTCTCCCATTATTTTTTGATTAATTTTTATATAAAATCAATTTCTCTTTGTATGCATTCACTATAACATTTAGCGTACTCTATTTATATAATAATAACTATACTTTAATAATGAATTGACTCGTCATAATTCATTTCACAAATACATGTCTAAAAAAGGAGTATCCCTTTTATTTGTTTTGTCAAATATTTTATAATTAAATTAAAGTAATTATATCTTAATTATTGTATTTTTTATATAAAGTCTATAATATGATTTTCTTCTACTCTCCCATTATTTTTTGATTAATTTGTATACAAAATCAATTTATCTTTGTATGCATGCATATGATATATATTTACATCTAAATTTAGAGTGAGTCTCTATTTTATTTTAATTTTTTATCAATAAATATTTGTAGTTAGTAGTTAGTTCACCAAGCACCCATATTCCTCCTTAAAATAATTAATTTTTATATAAAATCAATTTATCTTTGTAATATATATTTACATCTAAATTTAGAGTGAGTCTCTATTTTTTTTTTTTTTATCAGTAAATGTTAGTATAGTTAGTAGTTAGTTCACCAAGCACTCATACTCCCCCTTTCTCCAAGTCTCCTTATAACTCCCCCCTAATTTGTTTCCAAAGGGAATCACGTTTGGGTCACTCAATTTAATAAGGAACTGATAAAAAGAAATATTTGTTATTTTAGTATTTTATTTCAAGTCAATAATTTCCTTAGTTTAGATTATTTAGTTTCTTATTTTCTATTCCTGCCATATCAATTAGGGTTAAGGTTGTGATTGTTGGCCTTGAGCCTATTTAAGTACCGTAGTTTCATCAATAAAAAAGTATCTATCTTGCCCTCGTTGAGGGATTATTTCAGTGTACGAGTCTTTATTTTATTGATCCTATTTTCGTATTCTATCAGGAATTCAATGGCTAGGTGAGATACCCACCTAGTTAGAGTGAGTCTCGAGTTTGGGTCTAGATTTTCTGTTATATTTTGGTGTGATATCTCTTGTGACACTCCGTTGGATGAATGACACGTAAGAGAGAGAAGGGAAACTATACACTAAGTTAACCAGTCAACCCTTGGGGCAAGGGATTGGATTTATCCACCCCGACGCGTGTCATTCCATAAGCAGGTGTTACAGGAGATGTCACACCAATATGTCACAGAACATCTCGTGCTCTCGAGTTTACATGTAAACCTTATTTTTTAAAATGACTTTTTAGTATATAAAAAATTACTCTTTGAAGAGTAATAATTTTTTTTATATAGAATAGTAATAATTCATGTCTCTAAAGAGTAATTTTCCACGTACTAAAGAGTACTCGATAAATCAGAGTTTATAAGAATTTGAAAAGTAATTTTTTTAATTTAGAAGAATAACAATTTATGTGTCTAAATAGTAATTTTTCATGTACTAAAAAGTAACAGGGTTTACATATAAATTATATAAACCTGATTTGCACAAGTGTTTGTGCTAAATTTATGCTCAAATATCATCTAACTAGTTTTATTTATGTATAAATAAGTAACTCTATCAATTTATTTTATTTTTTATTCATAAAAAGTCAAATAACTATGCTACTAGCTTGTTTGCTTTAGAGGATTGGGTAGGGTTGTGAGATATAATGTTTTGGTAATTCAGATGATGGTAAAATACTGTTTTGGTTGACGATGAAGGAAAATTCATGGAGCATGGTATCTTTATCTTTATACTACTAAACAAAGGTTTCATCTATATTATATGTCATCTTCTCCTTCATCCTAGGCTGATTTGGCAACTCCACATTATTTCCCATTTTCCTCTCATTTTATTTACGTGAAATTCAATTCTCATTGTGCATGAATTAGAATATGAAGGGATTGTCATTCTGTCTTAATTAGAATAGAAACGAATATTAAGGTCTTAATTGTTACTTTAATACACCTTATATTACAAACAATTTAACCTCATTTATTGACCACTCTCTAACCTTCCATTCAAGCTCTAAATCAAAGAATTGAAAACCACTCGTCTTTTTCAGTTCTTAGTCATCTCTTAGCCGCTTCCAATTTTTATCAATCAATGGTGCTTCCTATTCATCTCTCGCGGGTCACCGTCCGCCTCCGTCTTGATTAGGTACACTTTTGTCTAAAATTTGGATAAATGTTCATCTTCTTCTAATCTGAATTTTCTTCCACACATCATTCACTATCTTTCAATTATATATCTTTTAGACCGTAATTAACTATCTTCGTTTATGCAGACGGAATTGACATTCTACCCTATGATCGCGGCATCCATAGAGTTTACTTTGCTCTGATGTCGCCAATTCCTATTTCGCCTTTTTAAATTTTAATTAGGGTTCCACTTAGAAATGTAAACATGCTTTTAAATTTTTTTTAGATGAGACCTTTGGCGACCCTTATTGCACTCTCTTTGTCGGGCGCTTCTTTCATCTTACCACCGAAGATAATCTCCGCAAGGTACATCGCACACCCATACATCAATCCATTATGAAGAAAATTTAATTCCTCATTTTCCCTTTTTAATTATGTTTGTATCACACCTAATGGATAATTATAAAAATACAAAAAAGTAATAAAAATGATAGTAATTTAACACTAATGGCATAAGATTATATTATTGGAGTTCCATGATGTATCACCTTGATGCCATGAAATCTTTTAAGAACAATATTAAATTTTAATCATTTCATTGATCTAACAGGTTCTGTGACATCATTGAAACTTAATGATGCGCGTTTTCTTTGCACGCAAAATTAATCCCTAAGTATTAAGGATATCAATTGCAGCTTAAGCAAGCGACCAAGTGAAATACCGAACCCGAAGGACGGCTTATTATCAATTTAATTATTATCTAAATTAATTAAGACGAGATGAAAATTAAGTTTGAGGTTTGAATTATTAATCTACTAATAAAATATAAAATAACAATTAAAATAAAATAAATACTAGAAGAATTACGAAAGTGGATCAAATAGGAGAATAGGTAGCTCTAGGGTAATCCAGTTTTACTACTTAACTTCCCTCTCAAGTGCAGGCCAACTCTACCTTGTGGATTATGGACACATCACTAAATCATGCAAATCTACTCTATAGACACAAATAAATATGCGTGTAACACGTGTGAATAACCTCGGAGCAAGCGACGTAATTTCACCCCCCTTTCTAGGTACTATCAGCATCAATTATTTCCCACTTCTGGAATCTAACCCGATATGATCTCCCTTTATAGGTACTATAAAATTACCCTCTTTATCCTGCTTACTAACCCGAATTCAATTCAATTAATAAACATTCATATATGATAGTTCTAATGAAGCTTCGGAGTCCACTCACTTAGAATCATAACATGGAATCTTGTTCAGCGGTGAACGCACTCAATCTACAACCAAGATATATATTCAGACTCTATATATCAATTGAAGATGCACAAAACGACCATGAATATGAATTAAGAAAGCACAATCATATATAAAATAAATCCACAAGTAGTGCTGTACGGAGGCACACAAGAGAGTTTAATTAATTCATAAAACCTTCATAAACCCTAAATTTACCAAAACGGTTCTAACCCATGATGTTGCGAAGAACAATCATAGGGGTTGAATAGATCTTACCCATATATCCAAAAATACAAGATAAATTAGGAAAAGAATAAAACCCTAGATGGGGGAGTCGTCGCGTCCTTCTCCTTATTAAATTCTCCTCTTGGTTCTCCTCTTGATTCCACAGACGAATCTTCAAAGTGATGGATGGATGGAGGAGAGGATGTGGATGATGGTTGGGGGTGATCCCCCCTTGTGGGGTGTAGGATTGTGTTGTGTTGCTCTTCTTATGGACCTTGGATGGACTTTTACTTGGAAAACATAAAAATACACGCTACTGGAGGTACGGAATTACCAAAAATATGATTCTATGTCCCCGGTCGACCAAACTACTCCAGGTCGAGTGGAATCGACCTTGGACGAGCGGCAGTGCGCAGTCTCACCGTTTCGTGCATAACTTCCACATCCAAGCTCCGATTTGAATGATTCTTGTGCTCAAGCGATTTTCTCTTCCTTGGAGTTCTATGCATATAAAGAAATCACAGAAATACTAATATTTGAATATATAACAAATCATGGAATGTGGCACAATTATGCTGAGTAGAAACAGCTTGCGCGACGTCACCATTTTGATCATAACTTCTCGTTTGGAATCCGATTGAGGTGTTCCTTATGCCAAAACGATCCTCTCTTCTGTGGCTTTCCAACCATGAATCACACATCTGTTCAAAGCTCCACATGATTACAAAAAAATTACACAAGTTTGACGTGCATTTTTCAGCATTCCTACATAAGTTGCATATTTTTCTCCAATTTTGCACTTGTGATCCTTTTTTCACCTAAAACACAATAAAACACCTCAAGTGCACCTTTTTCTCACATATATCAAATAAGACTCTTGTGCTAATATATGACAATAATTTCTAACAAAAAGATGTTAAATTAGACACTAAAATACGTTTATTTTCACTCTCATCACTCCGTTCATTCCTAAAAAAGGATAATTTTATTTTTACCTTTCCTAATATAGTTCTCTATTTTATATGTACACCGTGTAGCTTACAAAATGCTTTTTATTATTTACTTTAAATGCATAAAATATCAAGATTGAATCATCAGGATAGATGTTCCCTCCCCGTCTTATCTCTCTTTCACACATTTAGGCAACTTTCTCAGTATACACATCCAAAAAGATATAAACCTTATCTATCAATAGATTTATAATTATGGTTTTTGCATTTTTTTTGTTTGTAGAATGAGGAATGATTTTACAAGAGTAGTTGATTTTTGCTGGACTTTAAAGATTACAGGAGACACAGTGCCAATATATAGCTGTGAATCTGGGAACGTTAGTTACAAAAATGAAGAAGCCTCCAACCAAGCAAAGGTGAGTGGTGGTGATGGGCATGGGTGTGGAGACATCACAGCTTATTTGCTTCAGGATATAACTCGCAACTATTTCTCATATTTTTCTTAAAATAATACTCCATAAAAAGATTGTATTAGGTGTCCTCCCCATTTTTATATATCATCTTCATGTCGTACTTTGTATGATTGACATGCAAGAAAAAAAAATCAATCATTGCTCATAGGATTTAAGCTTTCCTTTTAAGGTATTGCTTCCCACTCTCTCTCGTAAGTACGTGTCATTTATTCAACATACGGTGTGATACAGGAGATGATATATCAAACTTGACATAGAGAATCTTAATGGAACTAATCTTAAATTGGAATAAAAAAATTTATTTATTGACAAAGTTTCTTGTGGGACTATAATTATGAGAGACGGGTCGATCCATTATTAAAGTATGACGGTTATATAGGCAAAATATGTTAATTTATAGTTAAAATATTTCTTTTTAAAGTATGATGAATAATGAATTAAAGTATACAATATATTTTTAAAGTATTATAGTATCATTTACTACAAATATACTTTAATAACTAATAAGCATATTTTACCTATAAGCAATTACACTTTAACAACGTGTCGATTCATCTCACAAGGGAGTATCTCTTCTTTATTTATCTAATATTATTACGTACCTTTACTTAAGTTCCAAATTAGTTCTAACTTTTGAGGTCGAAAAAAAAATCCATCTTTTAAGTCTTTTGCAAATTACACCCCGGGCAACAACATGCTGCTCCGCTGAAGTGTTACAAGTGTAAATATTTTTCATGTCATCAGCCAACACATACAAAACAGTGTCGTTTCTGGAGACGAGTAGCGGCATTATGTGTGACGAGGTGTTAAACAAGCCGAGCGAGCTCGAGTTAGACATGCACAAATAAACCGGAACCGGTAGTTCAAACCGAGAAACTGCCGGTTTTAACCGAAATCGGAACCGCCGGTTCCAGAACTGGAAAAAAAAAAACCGAAACCGGTAGAACATGGTTCGGTTTCGGTTCCAGCCGCGCACGAACTGGAACCGCCGGTTCGCCGGTTCACGGTTAAAACCGGCGGTTCATCTATTTTCTTTTGGGACGGAAATTTTTAAATTTTGAAAATTCAAACGTGCGACCGAGATCGTGTGACCGTTGAAGATCAACGGATGAGATGGAGGGCGGAACTGGCGGTTTCGGTTTGAACCGGCGGTTCCGACCGATTTTTTTTTTTAAATTCAAGGGTTGAGATTTTTTTGTGTTTAAATTTGAAATGGATGAATGAGATCACTTCCAATCCTCTATAAATACCCCCCAAGTGTGATCAATTTGGGCACACAACATTCACATTCAATCTACTACTAGTCTGCTACTACACTCTCTTCTATACACTACTTCTTCTATTCCACATTCTTGATTGATTCTACATTTCTACTCAACTACTCAAGTTCTCAATCTCATCTCAACTCTCAAGTTTCTTTTTTTAGTTCATATATATCAAACTAAAAAAAAATTGTAGTCTTTTATTTCAATTCTCTTATTATCACTTTCATTTCTATTCTCTCATTATCATTTTCTAATATTTCCCACACATATACTACTAATTAGTATACTTCTACTTCTAGTCTCTTAGTTTTAGTTCATAAATCCTATATATTCATCTTTTAGTTTTTTCAATCTAAAAAAATGCCTAGAAGAGGTTCTTCTTCATCCAGTGTCTCACTTTCTTTTTCTGGAGGAAAATCCATACCCAACACCTTAAATTGTCCTCCACCACCTCCACGCCAACTTCCACCAACTCTAGAAGATATTGAACTTGAAAATATTCCTTCGGATGAAAAAATCTCCCCTCATTTGTTCAACTTGAATGTTAGGGAGATACTTGGAGATGATTTCCCCTCCGACGAGAACAACGATAATATTCAAGGTCAATCACAACAAAGGGCGAGTGGAAGTCAACCAACCTCGGGTGGTACGGGTACCGGAGACGGAGCCAGAGGCTCTAGCGGAGGTGGAGGATCGACTCGAAGTTCTCCACAAGTGTTACGTTCAGATATATTTTCCATTCATTTCAAGAAGGAGACGATTGAGAATTCGAATGAATTCAAAGTTATTTGCAACTATTGTGGCACGAAGTATAAATTCAAGCATGGCGGAGGATATGGAACGTTCATCAAGCACATCAACTCGAAGCATCCGGACAAGATTGGCATCTCAACCGGTCAAACACAAATAGGACGAGGGTTCACGGCCTCTTCCGGAGGAGAAGGTTCATCGGCGTCGGGTAACACTATTTTTAAATTTGATGAATCTAATTATTTGAGATTATACTTTAAACTTATGTGCACCAAACATTTGTCATTTAACTTTGTCGATAATGTTTTTTTCAAGATTGGGTAAATCTCACTTTAAATCCTCAAGCCTCACTTTTGCATCGTAATAAATGTAAATTTGGTGTTGCTAAAGTTGTTAAAAAGTATGGTTTGGTTTTAAAACAAATTTTGCAACAATTACCTCATAAAGTGTCTATATGTTCGGATATTTGGAGCAATTTTTGGCAAAAAGCGGATTATATGGGTATTACTTGTCATTGGATTGATAGTTCATGGAATTTGCAAAAAAGATTAATTGCTTATAGATCATTTGATGTTCCTCATACCGCCGTTAATATTGCTCACAGAATTAGTACTATTTTGCAAGAGTATGGTTTAGTTACAAAGATTTTTACAATCTCATTTGATAATGCTAGTGCTAATACGGCTAGTTTAGAAAGTCTTATTGGTATTTGCAAACCCTCAATTGGTGGTAGATTTTTTCATGTTAGATGTATTTGTCATATATTGAATTTATCTGTTCAAGATGGTATAAGTGTTTTGAAAACACATATTCAACCTATTAAAAGTGATATATGGTATATAATGAGAAACTCTTTCGTTACTAAAAGGTGGAAAAGATATTGTCAATCTGTGAACATTCACCCAAAAAAATTTCCTTTAGATGTTTCAACTCGTTGGAATTCGACGTATAAAATGTTGCATGACTCTTTTGATTATAAAGATCATATTTGTGTTTTTTACTCACAAGATGCGGGTGGTCAAATCTTGTTTGCTAATCAATGGGACACATGTTATACTCTATGTGATGTTTTGCAAATTTTTAATGATGCTACGGAAGAACTATCCGGTGTTTATTATCCTACTTCAAATTTAGTTGTTGATAATTGTGTTAAAATTGCTATGGTTTTTAGTGCTAATGAAGAACACCCGTTGTTGTCAAATGCTATTCTTTCCATGAAATCTAAGTGGTTAAAATATTTTTTTCAAATCCCGGACTTGTGTTTAGTTGCTAAATTGTTGGACCCACGTATTAGAACAGATGGTTTAGAAGAATTGTTAACGCTTTACTATGATTCATTGTATGCTAATTGTGATTCTCCTACTGGACAATAAACTCCTAATCCTAAAGACATAGTTGCAAGTACTTATAATCTACTAAAGGATCTTTTTAAGGAGTATAAAGAACAAAATGATACGAACAATGATCAATCTAGTGGTGATGATAGTAGTGATAGTGTTGATAATTCTAGGAAATATGGTGTTCTTCAAAAATTTTATAGTTTTTATGATGCTAGATCTCAAAAACGTGCACGGGTTATATCTAATCCTTTTCAAGAACTTGATTCTTATTTTACTAACACTTTTGAGTTTGAAACAAGCGGAACTAGTTTTGATATTTTGAAGTGGTGGTCAAGGAGAATAAAGTCATTCCTTATTTTATCATTGATTGTAAAAGAGGATTTTTCATCTCCCGTCTCTACGGTTGCCGTCGAACAAGCATTTAGTCTTGGTAATCTCACTTTGGATCCGACACGATCCAATTTAAGTGTGACAAATTTACAAAATTTGTGTTTGCTTGATGATGGTCAAAGGCGGAAAGACGGATTCAAAATCAAAATAAAGAAGACCGATCGGATGATGAAATTACAGAATATGAAAGCGAGTTAGATTGGTAGAGTAAACAAAAAAGGCCATCACCATTCACCTCCACCGAGCCAAAGAGGTAAGTTGAGGTAAGTTAAGAGAACTACGTGGGCTTTGATTCCTTTCGAGGATACGTAGGCAACTTAAATTTAAGTTGAACTTGAATTTTCATGTTTAACCCTAAATTTAAGCTCAAGTCCTTCCCCTCCCTCTATTATGTTGTTGTATTTTATCTTATAAAGTTTGTATTTTTTAAATTTTTGAAGTGTAACAATAGAGTAGTTGACATGGAAGTAAACTTGTAGTGTTCTCTACACTTCTACATTTGTAAATTGTAATGGTTTAGACTTTAATAATTAAATTTTTATGTGATCACATTAATTAATATTGTATGATTATTGTGAATTTAATATCAACTTTGAAATTTTTACTTGCATTATTGAATATTGCATAATGCATACATCAATATCATGTTTTCAATTTTAATGATATTATTATTATATTAATTCAAATTCAATATTTCAATTTTCAATTACACATGTTTCACTTATTTAATAAATAAATTACACATAATAACTGATAACACATGTATGATGTATAAATATAACATAAAGAAACAAGAAAAAAATCAAAAAATCGGCGGTTCCGAACCGGAATCGAAACCGCCGATTCACGAACCGTACTCCTTATCCCTCGGTTCGGTTCCGGTTCCCCCTCCGTTGGAACCGGAACCGCGGTTCGGAACCGAAACCGACGGTTCCGAACCAGGGTGTATGTCTAGCTCGAGTACCCCATACTCGAGCTCGGCTCGAGTACTTATCGAGCCGAGCTCGAGCTCGGCTCGTTAAGGAAACGAGTTTATGTACGAGTTCGGCTCAGCTCGTTAAGCAAAAAAGTTGAGTTTTCGAGTCGAGTCGAGTCAATATTAATTAATATATTTTTTATTTTTTATTATATTTAAAATATTTATTTTATTATATATTATTATAATTAAATAATAATAATTATTAATATTATTAATTATTATTTTCGAGCTTTATGGATTTTTTCTTGCTTTTGCCGTCAAATTGCCAATGCTCGGCTCATTAACTAAACAAGTATATAAACGAACTCGAACTCGAATAGAAAACGAGTCGAGCCAAGTTTTCGAGCTGCTCGAAGCTCTTTATTGAGAAGGTTAAGAATCACAAGAAAAGACCTCTTTTCGATAAATAAACACGAGGATGAGGATCTGCTTCTCAAAAAAAAAAAAAAAAAGATGTGGATCTGTACGAGAACCATGGGGGGTTTTTGATCTCCAAAGCATATCCTTGATTGCCTAACATCTTTGATGCCTTCCATCTTTGATTGTCTTCACCAGAATAATTACAATCCTCATGTAAAGCCTCTCCACGAACACCATTATCGACATCGCCAAGCAAATGTGTACACACACGGTCAGCAAGGAAACGATCAACAACGCCGAGTAACCAGGAAGCGACACGGGTATCAGACTCCTTCCAGCTTCCGTCATCTCCGAAACAGGGGAACTCTCGCTCCACAGATCTACTTAATTTAACAAATTATGCTTCCTAAAACAGAATGCAGTTGCAGTTGAAGATTCTAAAACTCCGTTCTCGATTTTCTTTCTCTAGAGACGTAGTGTGTTGAGATGGGAGATGGATAAGGAAGTATCTTAGTCTTGTGATGAGAGAGATGAGGAAGTATCAAATATAAACGAAAATTTGCTAACACTACATGAGGAATAGAATACTAAGAATAGCATGAATTGATTGCTTTGAGAATTTAGTTTGCAAAGCTGTGATGGAGGCTACTGGATGATGCGCACGGCCGATTGGAGAAGTAAAAGAGGGATATGTTGAAGAGTGTATATTGGTGCTCCCGGGTGTCAGGGTGCACCCATATGTGTATGACTTTTTATTCTATTTTGTATACGTATTTTGTAATAATTGTATACTTTTTTCACATTAAGTTTTTTATTAAAAAAAACTAACATCCATATATGTATGGCTTGTTATTCAATAGTGTATACATGTTTTTTAATAATTTATCTTAGGGTGCACCCGGTGCACACTATAATTAGCCTAGGTTGAATTATGGTTTATTCAATTGGTTCAGTAAAACGACGCCGTTTGGTATGTGTTGGCTGATGATATGGAAAATTGACACGTCAGCATCAGGCAGCGTGTTGCTGCCCATGGGTGTAATTGCAAAGAACTTAAAAAGGTGGAGATGTTTTTTGCCAAACCTCAAAAGTTATGACTGATTTGCAATTTAAGTAAGAGTGAGATTTTTTTACGCAATTAACCATTATTATTATTATTATGAGTAATTGTAAAAAAAAACATAAATTTTACTCATATTGCAAATTAATCCTTACTTTTGAGAAATTGCAAAAAAATCACCACCTTTAAATATTATTGCAAAAAAATCCAATTTTTTGATAAAAGTAGGATTTTTTTTTTGCAACAATACATAAAGGTGATGACTTTTTTTTGTAATTTTTTAAAAATAAAAATTAATTTGTAATAGAAATAAAGTTCGTGATTTTTTTTGCAATTAACCCTTAGAGTAACTATTAGTATTAACTTTCTCTTAAAGCCTAGAACAATGTGTACATACACACATCACAATTGTGGTGAGTACTCAAATACTCTACGCTTCTATCGCTGCCGTACAAGGTATGGATTTCTAGGGTTTGATATTTTGGTGATATGTTGTAACATACAGGATTGAATTTATTTATGGTTTTTTATTTTCTCTCATTATTGTGCGTGAATGGAGTATGTTTGTCATATAATCAAAGTTGCACGCGTTACCGATTGGGAAAAATAGTTTCTCCCTATCTTTTCAAAAATAATAATTATAGCAATTTGGTTTGATATTCCGGTAAAAATTCCGACTCGGTTGTGTATTCTTTTCGTATTTCTATATAGTCATTGTTATTATTCATGAAGCTTTTCAGCTTTTGTTATATTGTACAGAATCTGAACTATGATTGAAGATGAGCTTTTATTGTTTAAGTTTAAAAAAAGTATTCTGTTAACAAAGATAGTTTGAGATTTTTAAACTAATGCATTCCAAGTCAATAATTAATTGACTTGTAGAATTTTGTGGTCACTGAATGTGTTTTAGTGGTAGAATGAGAGTTTTGTTCCATCGAAGTTGCTAAAAAATTCTGTGCCCTGGATTATGGACTATGCTTGTGTTGTATGAATCTTACTCTTTTCTTCTTATCTTGATGAGTTATTTGGAGTTCAAATATTAACAGTTAATTTTTAGGCTTTAGCTATGGTATGCACCTGCTCCCAATTTTATCTCTTGCAATACATAATAAACATGCGTGATTTGTTGGCCATTGTTTTAGAACGCAAAAAGCTTATATTTACTTTATGAATATAAGTATTCGGTGGGGCAAACTCTTCTGCTATATTATTAAGAAAGGCTTCATATGAGTTCTTGGTTATTTATCTAAAATTGATGAGGAAACATGACTCTAATCTAAACTCAGTGATCTGGTGGAGTTTGCTAATCTTGAGGAATTTCCTTATTTTGATGTGTGAATGTGAGATTTCAAGTGGTTGGGCTATATACACTCCTTTACAAGCATGAATAGATCATGTAATACATATAATTAGTCCCTCTTCTAGTGTGAAATATGACAAGCCTGCTTTAACACTCATTTATACAAGTGCGATGATAAATATGTGAGGATCGAACTAGCTCCACTAGTTAGTTTCTGGGTTTTGCTGCTTAATTAAAAGTGGGGATTCCTTTTGTTTTATTTTATGGATATATAAACAACATTACATGGTCAGATTTGGGACACTTTTGCTACATGAATCACCCTTTATCTTTCTTAAAATGATAACATCAGCGTTGCATTTGATATGCAGTTTTTTCGGAAGTTTCCCCGTCCTTTTTCTTTCCCTTAGCTTTTCCTCTGTGATTATTTTCCAGCTTTCTGCAAAGTGAAAAGGATGTCTTAGCAATTACCACACTGAATTTATACATATGAAAAATTCATAGTTCAGCTATTTGGGCCCTGAAATCCAAATATTGTACTCTGGAGAAATTAATGTTATTCTTCCCATTTTTCCTTAACATGGAGTTGTAGGTTGAGGTTACAAAAAAAGGTGCAATAATAGCTGTAGTTTGGAGAACTTTAAAGTTAGATCCTTAAAATTGCATATAGCACTATCTACTTGGGATTATGCTACAAACTGACATGTAAGAAGACAACTGAAACAAATGTATGCAACTGTAGTTGGATTATCAGGGGAGATCTTAAAAACTGCATACAACTCTTTCTACTTGAGATTATTATTATAAACTTATAGGTCAAGGTGAAAACATGATAGGAGAAATCAAAGAAATGCGCATACTGCTGTAGTACAAGGATACATTATCAGGGGAAATCCTGAAAACTGCTTATGGCATTTGTTTACTTGAGATTCTGCTACAAGCTTATAGGAAAGCGTAAAGAAAATCTCAAGGAAATACTGAATGTAGAACCAAAGGTGTAAATTGCTGGGTAAAATATACACAACAGAGACGTAGAAAGGAGATTTAGAAAGCAATGCACTCGTCCTTTTCAGTTCACCTTCTGTACATTTGTCTCGTGAACCTTCTATTATTCTTCTTTTAGTGTGTTCTTTGTGTATTGCAACTTACTATTGGATATTTCAATAGATGCATGCTGCTTTAGAAACCTCAATGCTTGATTTTAAATTATAATGAGTTCATCATTTATCACATTTGTATCAATTCATCTTTTTTTTTTTTTTTTTTTTTTTTTTGCTATTATTGTGTTCGTTAGGACCTTGGCATCAAACAGTTTATGAATTATCATAACTCAAGGTTGCATGAGATTAAAACTTGAATGGAACTTCAACGAGCATATGAGAAACATCCTATGATGTGTCTAATTAGGATCATCCAGTGAGGCAAACTCTTCTGCTATGTTATTAAGACAGGCTTCATATGAGTCATTAATTATATATCTAAAAATTGATGAGGAACAAGGGTCTATATTAAACTCAGTGATTCATAATTCATGCTTAATAAAAAGTGGGAGATTTAGGACAACCGTGTACTCTTGTCCTTCTCCAGTTCACCTTCTTATTTCTCTGTGAAACTTATATTGATTCTTATTTTAGAATATCTGAATGTATTGCAACTTCTTGTGGATATTTAAGCATACCCATGCGCTTTTTTCAGTTTTTTTGTCACTGTGCGCCTTTTTTAAGCTAAAGATGTGCCAACACGTCTGAATTATCTTTCCTTTTTTTTTGTTGTCACTTGATTTTTTGTACTTTTCCAGCGATTCTTATCACTTATTTGGGAGGAAATGGACTTTATTATTCATATTTAGAATTTGATAAGACATTAGGGTAGGGTTAGCATTTTGAACTTTTCAAAATAGTGTACTAGAGAAACCAGCACAACCAACCACCTTTTCTGAAATTTTTCCAAAATACTCAAAGAAGATGGTGTTTAAAAAATAAAAAATTGTCTACTGCACTGCTCTGCTCTGCGCAATTGAATTTGACTTAAGATTCCATGGATGATTGCATAATTGTATGTATTAATTAAGCGATTGTAGTAAAATTAATATTTTTCTAAAATTTGAGAATTTGTTTGTGATAGTAGATCAGAAATGGAGTTCTGTCCATACTGTGCAAACATGCTGCTGTTTGAGTTGCCTCAAATGGAGCGCCCTGCCAGATTTTCCTGTCCAACATGCCCTTACATATGCCAAATAGAGAACAAGGTATAATGCTTACTCCATTACTCTCTTCGTGTTTGTGTTGTATAGACATTCACGGATGGTCAAATATTCATGGTTCCTTTTCAGGTTAAAATAAAGAGACATGCTCGCCTGATTAAAAAACCTGTGGATCCAATCTTCTCTCAAGAAGACCGTAGGAACATGAATGAAACTGCAGGTTGGCTTTCGTAAATCCATTTCTTCATTGTTTATTTCCATATTGATGCTTCTGAAGTTGAAGGAATAGACAGGTTTTTCATCAAAATTCACCAGAGTGATGTGTGTTTGAATGTTTCCATCACAACAGATGGAAGCAGTAGTGATGGATTGTGATCATCATTTAATTTTGGGTGTTGATGTGCAGTGACTTGCCCCAACTGTGGACATGGGAAAGCTAGCTTCATGCAAGTGCAGACGAGGTCAGCTGATGAACCCATGACGGTATTTTACACGTGCATCAAGTGTCAACACAATTGGACAGAGAACTAGACCCCCGACCCAACAAGTTTCTTAATTTGGAGTGGTTCTCTAGCTGCATGTAGATATATCTCTTTTTATGATCGTTGCATTCACGGTATATCTTAGAAGTTTGGTCATAGCAACACTATTTTGAAGTAATATCTTCTTGTGAAAGATTTTAAAAGTTTTGACTCATCTGCAGTGAATGATGATTTTGAAATTTGGTCATGGCAACACTGTTTTGAAGTAATATCTATCTTTATGTGATCTTGATATTAGGTTCTTGACCTAATTTCTTGTTCTCAAATGAAGAATAAATATAATGTAATGAAAATAATTTTTGAAAATAGTGTTTTAAAACTACAATCTTAAATAATCGATTCCTTACAAAAGAAGATCAATAGTATTTTTTTTTTAGAAATATGAATTCTGAAACCTCAAATTGTAATTTTTATTACATATGCAATTTTCTATTTACTAAAAAATTATATAGTTAGGGGCCGTTTACTTTTGCTGTTAAATTGAGTTATCACAACTAAACCATCAAAAAAAGCTGTTTACTTCTAGTGTTAAAACATAGGGGTTAACACCCGGACCAACAAGGGTTCGGTGCCTATTCCACTGTTTGAAGGGTATATTACTTTATTTAACAGCCATAAATTACTTAACTGCCCTCTTTATCAGTGGCGGTTCTAGCTAAGGACAAGGGGTATAGCTGTACCCCAAAATTGAAAAATAGTGAGCATATATATCTGGAATAATATTCAATATTCATTCATAATTTGATGGTTAAGGGTTGGTCTTTGTACCCTCTAGTCAAGGTATTGAACCTTGATTTCTACACGCTTAGGCCAGCAGCCTATTTCAGCCCATTAGTTGCCCAATCTGCAAACCAGCATGGCCTGGGCAATCTTCTTTTTCGTTTTATTTTATATTATTTCTTTCTGTTTTCATGTTTTTATTATTTTATTTATATATAAATGTGTTTTTTTAATATTATACTACAATTTTTCTTAAAATTTTTTATTTTATTTTAAATCTTGTTTATTTAAACAAACACACAAAATAATAATATTATTAATTTTAAAACTTCAATAAAGTTTATTGATTTTAACACAAATTTACACTTAATTCAATATTATATTTATAAATTTATGCTATAAATTTATGATAATAATGTTTTATTACTTTCTAAAATGAAAATTCGACAATTAATTATAATTTATGTATTTTGATTTATTTTATTCATCTTCCTTGAAAGACACGAGACCTCTCTACTGTCTCCCTCTCTCTTCCGCCACAAGTGGTGGCGGCGCCACGTCGTCGACGGTGACGAAATTCCCGACAGTAGTGGGTAGTGTTCGCGACAGGGTGAGATACATCAACGGCTGACGGCGGCGAGATTTCAGTGGTAGCAACGGTGGGCGATCGTGTGCGTGACCGGCTGCGGCAGATGGCGGTCGCTGGTTTGTTGTAGTGAGTGATTCCGGCGAGGGGAAGGAGGGTCGGTGGCTGGCGGCACGTCGGGAGCCAGATCTGCGTCGCTGGCGGCTGGTATCGCGACAGCAGTGGCGGTGCATGGTGGTATGGCGGTGACAATTTACGTGTTTGGAGGGATTAAAGCGATTGCATTCCTTGATGTTATTCACAGTACTAAATTTGTACGTTGCTATAATTGGGCAAATTTTTTATGTGCAGTGCTAGAATGGAGTAGAAGAAATGGAGATTGAGGAAGAAGTTACATCACAAGAAAATGGAGTGAGAGAGAAAGAAAAAGGAAATTTGATGTTATAGTGAATGGGGTGAGAGAGAAAGAAAAAGAAAATTTAAGAAAGAAGACTAAAAGTGGAGGAAATTACATCAATTTTCAGTTTTGTAAGGTTAGCTCATTGAAAACCCTCTGAGTAAACATGAACACTAATTGTGTTAACCATTAAGGGGCAGTTTACTTATTTGGTTGGGTTAACAATGGCTGTGGTTAAATTGACCCATCAATTAATGGTTAACACGATTAGGGATCATGTTTACTGGAAGGTTTTGAATGAATTACTTTTACAAAATTGCCCTTGAAAATTGATATAATTTCCTCTACTTTTAGTCTTCTTCCTAAATCACCCTTTTTCTCTCTGACTCTCACCCCATTTTCTTGCACTGCACCTTCTTCCTCAATCTCCATTCTTCTCTTTCTCAGTTCTTGCACTGCACCTATAAAATATGCCCAATCATAGCAACATACAAATAATTATTACTGTAGATGACATCAAGGGATGCAATAGCTTCCTCTCCCCTCCCAACACTTCAATTGTCACAGTGAAACCAGCCGCCGCCGGCGGATCTCGCTCCCGATGCGCCGCCAGCAACCAATCCTCCTTTCCCTTGCTGGAATCACTCACTACAACTAGCGACCGCCATCTGCGGCATCCGACCACCACACGACCGCCCACCGTTGCTACCACTGAAATTGTGTCGCCGTCAACCGTCGTTGTTTCTCACCCCTGTTGCGAACGCTACCTTGCTGTTGGCAATTTCATCACCGTCGACGGCGTGGCACCACAACCACTTGTGGCGGAAAAGAGAGGGAGACAGTAGAAAGGTCTCGATTCTTTAAGAAAGACGAATAAAATTAATATAAAAATGAGGACAATTAAGTAATTTGACTTCATTAACATGAGGGATAAAAATAAACAATCCAAATTGGGCTGTTAAATAAACCTTGCACACGGTGAAATTAACATCGAGCCCTTGTTGGCCCGGGTGTTAACCCTTCCACTTTAACCCTAGAAGTAAATACCTTTTTTCTATGATTTACATGTGATACATCAACACTCCGTTTTATAGGTGAGATGAGATAAAGAGGTATATATATGAGGTAGATATTATTTAAATGGAGATAAGTAAGTATGGATTCATGACGTTGTTTGGTAGTGTATAATAAGATTAAAATTATTAAAAGTGATCTGTTTGATAGATAATATAATTTGTAAATAAAAATGTAAAATTACTTTAATATCCTTTGATGTAATATACTATAATTTCAATACATCCACTGTGCAAGAAACGCCAAAACATTAATATTTGACCAAATTTGCAATTCATACGTTTTCAAGCATCAGTGATTGAAAAAATTGAATAAAAATTTTGGAGAAGACAAAAATCAGCTTTAATTTCTCATACCCAAATCTATTCATCATCCATTGTTTTTTAGAAATTAAAAAGGGAATGAAACAGAAGATTTTCAAACATCATCAACGCAATGAAATAATCATACATGTTTGTTAAAAAAACCTAATTGATTCAACAGAACCCAAATTTATCAAAATTAAGAATTAATAATTTACTTGTAAGTTACGAATAAAGAATTAGAATAAAAAAATTGAATTGGCATCGTTCCATGTGCAATAGCAATGACTAAATACATTAGTTTCAGAAGGGGATCTATGGTGGTTGGGTAAATACAGTAGTTTTAGAAGGGGATCTATGTTGGTTGGGGATGGAAGACAACTCACGATAGGCTGGTTGAGGCAGAGATTGTAGAAAACAGCAGGAGAAAACGAATACTGATGGTAGGTAGCTAGGCGCAACGCTGGCGGCGACAGTAGGAGTGAGTACGTTGGTGCAGCAAGGGTTTTTTAGCCTAATCTCAAGTTACTGTTTAATGGGGGTGGTTTCATGCAGGTAATTATTATAAATAAATACAGTAACCCTTTACACATTAGCAGTACAGCCATACAGGCAATCATTTTACAGATACACCACCACCACCGATCCATCAGCCAATGGTCCGCCCAACTTAACCCAAAAAAAACTGTCACAGGCATGTTATTAAAAATAAAAAAAAAAAGTAGAAATATGAGTGTATAGGCATGAAGATTAAAGACTAATGGGAGTTCTGCGAGGAGTGAAATGCTGCTTGAGTCAGAGATTTTTATGGAGAAGTGAGAATGAAAAGAGTTAATTAAGAGGATCAAATAAAATCTAATCTCATCCTGCAGATAGAGGTGTTAAACGAGTCGAGCGAGCTCAAGTATCCCATACTCGAGCTCGGCTCGTTAAGGAAACGAGTTTATATATGAGCTCGGCTCGGCTCGAAAAATACTCTAGAGAGCTCGAACTCGAGCTCGGCTCGTTAAACAAAAAAGTTGAGTTTTCGAGCCGAGTCGAGTTGAACCAATATTAATTAATATATTTTATATATTTTTATTATATTTAAAATATTTATTTCATTATATATTATATAATTAAATAATAATTATCGCTCGTTAGATTTTAATCTCTTCCTAATGATGGATTAATGTGGCTGTTATGGGGAGAAGATGCATTAATCTGAGCAAAGCTAACAAAAAGAGATATTTGCCCCCTAGGCATGCTTGTGCCCTTTTCCAGGGGGTGAAGGGATGATTGTATTGCTATGGGGATTTTCCATATTTATACTGGACAATCTGACGTTATCCGTATCTGGGCAAGTTGACAAATTATCGTGTACAGTGCGAGTATTAAATGCATTTTAGCATCATGTGATTTATCTGTAGGATACGATTTAGAATATCCCCTACGTGTGCATCTCGGAGCAGATTCTGCGTATCTGAGGCAATTGGACCATGTGGCCTATTTCGCTTAGTGAGGCGGAGCATCTTTGCTTCCGGCCAGGAGGCTCGTGGGCTCCTAATGGAGAATTGGGCTGGCGGGCCCAATATATGAACAGGTGAAAGGCCCATTCTCAGAATTTATACCACATTAGCTCCCAGGTTTCGTCGTCACTGGTGCGTGATAAGTGGAGGCGGAACCTTCTTGAAGCATGCGCGTGTCTGATTTTTTAATTTCGGATCTAAAACAATGTCTTAAGGATCGTGAAGC
Source organism: Pogostemon cablin (assembly GCA_023678885.1). Classification (NCBI taxonomy): domain Eukaryota; kingdom Viridiplantae; phylum Streptophyta; class Magnoliopsida; order Lamiales; family Lamiaceae; genus Pogostemon; species Pogostemon cablin. The sequence goes on along the minus strand of CM042964.1, from coordinate 25,492,143 downwards.
GACGTTTCGAAATTTTTGGAGTATTTTCGACGCACCTTTTCGTCATTCGAGCTCCGTTCATCAGGCTCCGCATTAATGACCCTCTGCATATAGGTCACGTCGATCAGGAAACTATGCTTAAAAAAGGGCCTTTTCTCCTGTCACAATTTCATCTTCATCCTTTGTTTATTCTTCTAACTTTCCTTTTTGTTTATCCATAACGCTTAAGAATGAGTTCCGGCGGTCAGCCAACTAGTTAGTCGGGCCCTCGACGAGCGAGGAGCGGTGGTGAAGCGGTGTCGGAGTCTTTGGAGAGAGCCTTCCAGGATTTACAGGAAGAAAGAGAGGTTTCTTCTTCTCGCCGAAGGCTTCCGCCGGCGACTCGCTCTTTGCCTTCTTCGTTTGCTACGGCGAAAGACATACCAGATCCGGAGAACATTTGGGCACAAATCGCATCTCACGATGGTGCTAAAAATGGGACGTGGGCCCATTTTCAGGATAACACTATCCATCATGCCCAATTCGAGGAGCTGTGTTCGAGATACGCGGCGTCAGGGGTGGACTTCATCTTGCCAGTCGAAAATGAAAGGGCGAGCAAACCGGCCCCAGGGCGGGTGGCAGTGAACATTCATATGTTGAAATTAGGGTTTCGCTTGCCTCTTCACCCTTGTTTGGCGGAGCTCCTTAATTATTGGAATTTGGCGCCTCATCAACTTTCTCCGAATGTCTGGCTACGATTATTGGGTTCATACTTCTATTCTGCCAGAAAGGGTATCGGCACTTGTCTCCCAAGAAAATTGACTACCTGTGTCGTCCTTTGGAGGAGAATGTGCATAAGAGGTTCTACCGAGTCAAACTTTCTAGAGGATTGACTCTTTCGGGGAAGTCTACCTCCATCAAGAATTGGAAGGAGTGGTGGTGCTGGGTTTCGGGCGTGTGGAAGCCATCGCACATTAGGTTTCCTTCAGCCTTCCAGTTGATTCGTTCTCGCCGAGGTATGTTTGTCTTCTTTTGTCTTTCGTTATTATTTTTGTGTGCACGTGAGGTATAGTCACTGTTTTAAATTTTCAGACAGGGACACTCATCCTGGTCCCTCCCTTCGAAAGAGTACTTGAAGTTGGTGGGCATTATTAGCAAAATGAGCACCCAGGAAAGGAGTACCGACATCATTACCAATAAGCTTTTGAAAAAGAATGGGCTCATGGTGGATTCGGAGGCGCCGGCTCCTCTGCAGATGGTGACCGAGGCTACTCATGCAGGCACTCATTCTGAGCCACCGGCAACTTCCCTTGCTGATTCGGATATCCCTATCGGGGTGGCGATAATTTCTATAGGGTCGTCCGTCTCCCATGATCAAGCTGCTCCAAGGTCTGATGCCTTGACTGATATAATAGAAGTGGACGAGTCCTCCCCGAGGGAGATGAGTCCTCAGGCTTTACAGGGAGACATGGCCGCACCGATGTCAGGAACCGAGGACTTTACGGGAGATGATGTCGGAGTGAATTGTGAGTCGGTTGGTGCTATGCTTCAAGAGGGTCTCGACGACGTAGTAGTCGTTTTAAAGGGAAAATGCGAGGAAGACTTTCTGCTTCATGATTCTGGTTGCTCTTTCCCCATCGTCCGCATGGTGCAGCGCCGTCCTTCGGGATCTAGTGGGATGGCCATGGTCGATCAGTCGGCGCCCGTCAGCAGGCCTTCCGAGCCCCCAAGTAAGAGGGTTAGGGTTGATAGTTATGGTCTCTTCTCCGGCGGAGCTGCTTTAGGAGTGCCCTCCACCGAGACCCCTTATCTTAGTATTAAGGTTGGTGTCTCTACTCCAGAAGTTCGTTCTTTGCCCCATGTACTCCGCAGCTTGTACGGGTCAAACCTGTATGATCCGAGTCAGCCCACTCTTCCGGCGTATATGTTGAGGGCGATGGAGTCCATCCCCACCAGTTTCACTTAAGAGGAGAGTGACATCTAGGGGGTTTGAATCCGGATGATCTTATATACACGGCGACAGGATACCATGCAAGGGCCTTAAGTTACTCCAGTCAAGTGTCTCTCCTTTTAGCTCGTCAGAGTCACGAGGCGGCTCAAGTCGCTGTTATTAATCGTCAAAAGGAGGTGGAGCTGACTCAGTTGAGGGAGGAGATGGAGAAAAAGGAGCAGAGGCACTCGGAAGAGATGACGGGGGTTAAAGATGAGGCGGATCACCAAAGAAAGGCTTCAGAAGATGTCCTAAAAGCCCTTCAGGAGGAGCTGAAGCTAATCGAGGGGAAGCTCTTCTCAAGTGAGGCATCTCCGAGGGATGCTGAGGAAGCTTTGAGAGAGTCGGAGGAAGGAAGGAACCGACTCGTTCAAGAGTTGGATGATGCGAAGAGGCAACTGGCTGATGCCCAGGAAGGGCTTAAGGTCAAAGGAATGGAGGTAACCGCCTTGTTCCACAAATATGAGGCGGACTTCTCCTCCCTGATTAATTCCTAGAGAAAAGTTGCCGGTATAGTGGGTTTTGGTAAAGCCTTGGCTCATTCGGCATGATTGGCTAATGGAATCGGCGCAACTGTTCTTACAGAAAATTTTTATCAAATGTTGCATGCCCGTATAGCGGCTTCAGGGCTACCGACTGGCGTAGATTGGGAGTCGAAGGGGATGAACTTAGCTCCATTAGGGCTTGTGTCGGACTTTTTCCGTGTCCCCAATTTTTCTAGTCGGGTAGCATCCCAGCCTTCTACAGCATCGACTTCCGCCGTGGCCCCCACTCAATCTGTCCCTGCTCCACTTGACGGGACATAGCTTCTAGGATGTAATTGTTACTTTTATTCTCTTTTGTTGATTCTCGCCTGGCTTGTAACCTTGTTCTTTAATAGCAATGATTGCTTTTAATGGTGGTTCTGACATATATTTATTACGCATTTAATGCGGTGGATTCCTCATATCCTCGCCGCCTGTTTTCCTTTCAAACTGTCATACCAACATCCCTGTCCCACGATTTTCCATCCTCAATTTTGTCCACATGTCCTGATCGGACGCCCCACAATTTTCTTTGTGAGTGGGCTCTTCGAATTCTGTGGGGTGGGACAGAGAGTGGGGTAGTTATTGGGCCCCCACTTTCTTCTCCTCCACTTCTCCCTATAAAAAGGGGTGGCCATGTTGAAATCTAAACCTACACTTAAATTTTTCAGAGCAAACTCTTCTTTCAGTTGAACTTATTTTCCCAAGAATGGCGATTTTCTTCTTCTTTTGTATTATTTGCGCTACTCTTTCTATTTTTTGTTGTTCTTCTTCCTCCCCTTGTGGCGGTGGATTCACGGTCCTCCCAGGAATTTCTCAGCTCCGAGGAAGAGGAAGAAGCCAGTAACGCTAAGGCTCCTTCCATCACACCCGTGACGCGGAGTGGGCGTTGTTGTGTTCCTCTGCCCCCACGTCATGAGATTTCTCAGGAGCCTGTTCTTCAAGGGGAGGGTTCTTCGCAGCGGTGCGTAGTTCCTAAGACTGAAAGTCGAGCCTCTCCATCCTTCATTAACCTAGAAGATTCTGCCGGCCCTAATAGCACAAGTCGTCCCTCCAGTCAAGGCCGCGCGGTGACTGATTCTACTCTGCGAGGTTATCCCACCAGTATGCGGGATGAGGATGTGGACGGGGTCTTTGCTTTATACAGTTATCCTGGGATCGAGTTTGGCACGCCTGGGCTACGCGAACGTCCCTAGGATGGTGAGCCTGATCACGTTGCCTTTAATACGGGTATGTTTGTTGCCGGCGTTAGGTTACCTCTGGCCCATGTTATTGGGCGGATATTGATTAATTGTGGTTTGGCCCCAATGCAAATAATCCCTTCAGCTTGGGCGAACTTAATTGGTCTGCTAGTATTGCTTCATGAGAATGGGTGTCCTTCTCCTTCTGCCCGGGATATCGACTACGTCTATCGTTACGTCCGCGACCCTGGTTGTCATGGCCATTACTACTTACAGGTGCAGAGAGGCGTTCATCTAATATTCAGTAGAAATTCAATCGGTGGGCAGCATTGGAGGCGCCAGTGGTTTTGGATGCGGGGTTTTGAATGTCGTGATCCACACGGAAATTATCTGCCTGTACCGTGTGCCTTTCGGACTCCTGAATCTGGTAAGTCTTATCGTCGCCTATTTTCTTGTGCTCTTACTATAACTTACCGGCCTCCTTCTCACTCTCTTTTTTTTTCGGTAGCCTTGCTTCGGCCAACTGAGGAAGAGCTATCCCTAGGGTTCCACCGTGCTTTTAACGTGATCAACCGTATGACTTTTCCCCGCAATGTGTTATCACTTTTGTCAGACGACAGACTGTCGGGGGCGAATCTTTATCAGGATCCGACTCGAGCTCCACCGGTAAGCTTCGAATGGAGGGTAAGTGATAATTTCTCATCTTGGGATGCTGCTCTTGACGAGTATTTTTTGGATCAGGTTGTCCTTCCTTTGTCTCGGAGGCCCCATCAAGAAGCCGGTCCCAGTCCGACCGTGGCCGAAGATGCTTCCACAGTTACAAAGGGTAGGATTGGTCTTCGTGGCATTATAATTGTTCATGCTAATGGAACTGAGGAGGCGGTGGTGAGTGCGAATCAAGGTGGAGATTCGGCCGGTGAGACGGTGCATTCTCGCTTATTAGACAAAGGAAAAGCTCCTATAAGGAGACTAAGGTGCGAGGAAGTGAACTGACAACCATCCTGGAAGCCAGTCGTACGGCTAGTCGGGACACCGACGTTCGGATCAATCCGATTGAAAATTTGCCTAGTACCAGTCAGCCTCAAGTTCCTCTCTCCGATAGCGATTCGACTTCCGGAGAGGAAAGGCGCTAGAACATTGCCCAACCTCGGGCTCCACCGGTACAGGAGACTTTTGCCCCGGAAGGCAGCATTGGTGAGAGCACGCATGGCCGAAAACCAGATTCATCAGTTGGAGGTTGCACATTACCTGGCTGAGCACGAATTGGAGTGGGAGAGAGAGTGCGTTGCTCAGTTGGAGGCGGAGGTTACATGGATAAGGAGTCTTCGTAACTTCTCGGGGGCTGGTGATGGTGCGGGCCCTAGCGGTACTGGCGGCGCAGGTCCTAGTAGTGTGAGTGGTGCGGGCCCCAGTGGTGTCTGATGGAGGCTCCTCCTTTATTTTGTGTTTTCCCTTTCGCTGTAAATTTTATTTTGACATTGTGGTAGCATGTGATGTGTATTTTCCTGCACTCTTTATTATGGTTTTATAACTCTGTAGCCTTAACTTTACAATTTGTGCATATAGGAATTTCACCAACCATGCTTAAGCATAGAAGCGTTTTAAATTTTGTGTATTCCACGGATGTTTGATGCCTTCGCCACTGAGCTCACTTAGTTCATATGCCTCATTACCCAAATTCCTTGTTATTACGTATGGGCCTTCCCAGTGTGCTCTGAACACTCCGCCTGATTGGCATATCTTCCTCATCACTAAATTTCCAACTGCGAAATCCCTATTGTGTACCTTTTTGTTGTATTGGGATTCTAGCCTTGATTTGTATATTGCATGTCTCTCCGCTGCATGTAGCCGAAGCTCCTCCAACAAGTCTAGGTTGAGTTTGGTGGCTTCTGAATTGGTTTCTCCTCCTTTTTGGGATACATGAAATGTGGGGCAAGCTACTTCTGCTGGTATGACAGCTTCCGTTCTGTATGTTAACGAGAAGGGAGTCTCTCTGGTTGACGTTCTGGCGGTGGTGCGGTATGACCAGAGAACACCAGGCAGTTGTGAGGCCCAATTTTTCTTGAGGCTTTCCAGTCTAGTTTTGAGGGTATGTTTAATTACTTTATTGACCGCCTCAACTTGTCCATTCGACTGGGGGTGGTAAGGTGTTGAGAACAGCATCCTTATCCCCAGCCAATCACAAAATTTTTTAAGTTATGTGCCTTCAAATTGCTTTCCATTATTCGTCACAATTGCATTGGGTATTCCGAAGCGACAAACGATGTTTTTCCATATGAAGGTTATCATGTTAACCTCATTAATTGTGGCTAACGATTCTGCTTCCGCCCATTTCGGGAAGTAGTCGACCGCCACCACGGCATACTTGACGCCTCCTCTAGCAGGCAGGAATGGGCCTATCAGATCGATTTCCCACTTAGAAAAAGGCCAAGGCGTTGCCGTTGTGATCAATTCTGTAGAAGGAGCTCTGATTATGGGAGAATAAATCTGACAACTTTTACATTCTCTGGCGTATTCGATAGCGTCCCTTCTAAGAGTAGGCCAAAAATATCCTTATCGAATCACCTTCAACGCCAATGCCTGTCATCCCGAGTGATTCCCACAGACTTCTTCGTGAACTTCCATTAATATTTTGGTGGCTTTCGATTTATTCAAGCACCTTAGTAGCGGCATCAGGTATCCTTTTTATATAACACATCATTTATCAATGTGTACCTGGAGGCTTGGAGCCGCAGTTGCCTCGCTTCCGCCTTGTCCTCTGGTTCCTCTCCTTCTTTCAGAAAAGCTTTAATGGGGGTCATCCATGTTTCTTCCTCGCTGACTTGCCAAATTGCCTGATCGCTTGGGGTTTCTTGGTTCACTATACTGATACTCCCCAGTTGCTCAGCATTTTCCGAGGTTGCCAAATGAGCTAACGCGTTTGTTTGGGTGTTCTGTAGTCTAGGGACTCGCGTGATGTAGATGTGATTGAATTTTTGGATCATGTCTACCACTAGCTTGCGGTATTCGACCAACTGTTGGTCTTTTCCTTCGTAGTCTCCTCTTATTTGGTTGACCATTAATTTGAGTCACTGTAGATCAGTACTCTCTTCATCCCGATTGTCAATGCCATTCTTATGCCGGATAGTAGAGCTTCATATTTGGCTTCGTTGTTAGTTGCTGGGAATCCAAACCTGATGGTCGAGCAAAACATCTCTCCGGTAGGGCTGGTGAGCACTACGACGGCTCCGAACATCTACCGACATTTGTCAGGGTCTATCGGTTAACTCTCCTGGTAAAGTGGGGATAGTGAGTTCCGCAATGAACTCGGTCAGGGCTTGTGTCTTGATTGCCAGTCGGGGCACGTACTTAATATCAAATTGACTTAATTCCACTGCCATTTCATCAGTCTTCCTGCTACGTCTGGTTTTGAGAGTACTTGCCTTAGTGGGAAAGATGTTACCACCTCGATTGCATGTCCCAAAAAATATGGTCTCAGTTTTCGTGCACTCATTATCAGGGCGTAAGCAAGTTTCTCAATAGCAGGATACCTGAGTTTGGCATTATGGAGCATTTGACTCACGTAGTATATTGGCTCCTGTTGCTTTCTTTCAGTCCGAACCAGTACCGCATTTAATGCGGACTCGGAAGCGGCTAACTACAGACTGAGAGGCTAACCTGGCTGCGGTTTGGACAAGGTTTGTGTGTTAGCCAATGTGTCTTTTGACTCTGTGAAGGCCTTTTGAGCCGCGAGCGTCCAATCGAACTTTTCTTTTTTGATCACATCCATCAAGGTTTTGCATTTGTTGGATACTCTAGGTAGGAAACAACTGAGAGACGCGACTCTTCCGGCTAGCCTTTGTACTCCTTTTGAGTGTTTTGGAGGCTCCATGTCTTGTATGACTTTCACCTTATCTGGATTTGCCTCTATTCTCTCTTGCTCACCATGTATCCAAGGAATTTTTCGGCGGACACCCCGAATGTGTATTTTTTAGGGTTGAGCTTCATTCCATATTGTCGTAAGGTGTCAAAAGCTTTTCTCTGGTGGTGCACATGATCATTTTTGTATACACTCTTAACCATCATGTCATCCACATATACCTCCATGGTCTTTCCAGGCTCTTCTCGGAACATCTTGTTTACCAATCTCTAGTACGTGGCGCCTGTATTTTTTAACCTGAACGACATCATCATTCAGCACAGTAGATTCCTTTTGGTGTAGAAAGCCATTTTTTCCACATCGTCTGGGTGCATAGGGATCTGGTGATAGCCAGAGTATGCATCCATGAAACTAATCAGCTCATGGCTGGCCGTGGAGTCCACTATTTGATCAACATGCTGCAGTGGGAAACTATCCTTCGGGCATGCTTTATTGAGGTCCGTGAAGTCGATACATAATCTCCATGATTTGTTTGCCTTTTGCACTAGTACTGGGTTGGCTACCCAAGCGGGAAACAGCGCCTCTCTCACCAGATTGTTCGCCAATAATTTTCTAGCTTCCGCCTCAATGATTTCATATTTTTCAGGGCTATACTTCCTTTTTTCTGTTCTACAGGGCGATAGGATGGGTTTGTGTTAAGTCGGTGGCACGCATGTTTCGGATCTATCCCCTGGATGTCGCTGGATGTCCAGGCGAACACGTCCAAGTTGGACTTTAGAAATCCAATCAGAGTCGTTCGATGGGGATCCTTTAGTTGTGATCCGATATACAACTCCAAGTCCGGGTTATTTAGCTCCATTCTTATCGCTTCGGTTTCTTCGGCCGGTTCCCCCCTTTTCCTTTTCTTATCTGACCTTGGATCTTCGTCGGTTATTGAGGGTAGATCGACTCCCTGGGCATCGAAAGGTCGAAACTTTTGGCCATCCCCTGCCGTCAAGTCGCCCAGTGGTAGAACCTTGTCCCGATTTGCTTTCTCTTCATGATCTTGTTGTTCCATCATCATCAACTGGAAACTTGGGTCGTGGTAGTTGAGTCCGTCTTCTTTTTCGATGAATGAACACTCTCGGACTTTTCTTTGGCTATCTCTAATGGTGCCGACTCGACCATCGGCGGTTATGAATTTTATGCATTGGTGTAATGTGGATGGCACAGAGTTAAATTGATGAATGAATGTCCGTCCTAAGATGCAGTTGTAGGGTGATAGGAGATCTACCACTTTGAACCCAAGGACGTGTTGAGCTCTTACCATCTTCTTCTCATCTATCATTTGGACTGATAGGTCTGTTTGTATCAAGGGGGTGGTGACGGCATTACCGAACCCTCGAATCTCATCGCCTCATGGAGACGTCTTGTGGTGAGAGAGTCCTCCTATGGCTCTGAATGCCTCTTTAAAGATGATGTTTGTGTATGCGCCCATGTCGACCAGGAACTGGTGCAACTTTACTCCTGAGATTGTGGTCGTAATCACTAATGGGTCATTGTGAGGGGTTTGTATCTCGACGAGATCCTCTTCAGAGAAAAAGACATCAGCTTCGTGTAAAGGTGGTCGCAGGCTTGCTGTAAACACGTGATGGTACATGTCGAGCTCCCATAGCTCGGCCTTCCATTTTCTTCGTGAAAGGGTGGTCAAGGCCTGGGAAGTCCCTACGTACCCTTCGTTCAGCATGTATACCTCCCTGGGTGGCGTGAGCAGGCGGTCTCCCAATCTCCCTTGTCCCTGAGGGTGGGCTGGTCCATTAGGTCGTTCGGCTATAGCCTGGGGTTGTTCTTTTCTTCGTTTCGGGCAAGCAACCAGTCGATCTAGCTTCCCGTCCTCGAACAGTCTGATGAGTACGGTCAACAGATCTTGGCATTTGTTGGTGTCGTGGCCGATGGATTTGTGGTATTTGCAGAATTTTTCTTATTTAGTTTAGTTGGATCCACACGTATCCTAGGCGGGGGACTCAGCAGGTTGGTATCTTGTATCTTGCTGAATATCTTCTTGGGTGTAAGTTCAAGCAACTCTGTGATCTCCTGAATTTGGTCATCGTCAGGGAATGGCTTGAAAGAAGAGGGAGCCTTGTAATCCTTCTCCCCTTTCTTCCTCTTCTTGTCGCTTTCTTTGGGGTCGACTCTAGACTTTTTATATTCTTCGAGAATTTTCTCGCTGTGGATGAATGCTTGGGCTGCGGCCATGAAAGCCGCGTAGTTGTTTGGCAATTTCTGCTGGCAGCTAGTCCACATAGGAGATCCTGGGAGTAAGGCGGCGGTTGCCAAAATAGTTGACGTTTCGTCCGACACTTCTTCCGTGTTGGCGCGCTGTTCATTGAATCTCTTCATAAAGTCCTTCAAGGATTCCTTCGGGCCTTGCCGCAGACAAGCTAATTTTTTCTTAGACTCCTTTCCTTGTCCCAGATAGGCGAAGTGAGACGAGAAGGCTGTGGCGAGTTGTGCCCAAGAGTTGATGGAGTTAGCGAGGAGTGACTCGAACCACGCGTGCGCCTTGTCCCCCAATGTTAAGGGGAACATTTTACACCGATCCTCTTCTGAGCACACTTGCGCCAGCATCCACCCAACATACTTATTAAGGTGTGAGATTGGGCTGGATTCGCCGGCGTATTGGGGGATTTGAGGGATTCGTCTTTTTTTCATGGTGGCAGTCATGATCACTCTGTGAGTGAATGGGGACCTCCCTGATTCTGGGTCAGGGATACCGTGGAGTCCGGCGTCGTTTCTTCTTTCTATTTAGTTGAGTCGTCTCCTTAGTGCGTTGATTTCCTCATCATGCTGTCGCTTGAGTCGGGTGACAGGGTCATCTCTTGTGCTTTCTCCCACTTGCTCGTGTCGAGTCTTCGCGGGATCTGATCACAGTCGATCTTTTGCGCTTACGCGTCTAGTCGTGTGTGTGGGGGAACGGCTGGCGACTGAGTTAGCCTAGGATGCCATCCTTCTCTGCTCGCGTCCTTTGTCTACCACTTTGTGGACCTTCCTTGGTTCCTTAGATGTATCATTTTGGGTCATTCATTCGTGTACCGACTTCCGAGACGGAGTTCGTTCATGTCACCGCTCGTTCGTCTGTTCTGCTGAATTTTCTTCGAGGCTAAAGCTGAGTCTCCGACTGGCAGTCGTCGCTCGCTTTTCTTTCATCTATTTGATAAGGTCAAAGTACTTTTGTCGGAAATTGGTCAGTGGGTCGTCTTCTTTCGGGTTCGTGTTGTGCGGCGGAACTTCCTTTTCCACGGTCCGGAGGAGGTTAGGGTCCTCCGAGCGGCGTGCATCGGCCCTACTAGGAGTGGCTTCGTCTTGCTCATCCACCATTTTTACGTATAGCTGAGTCAGGGCAAACTGAAGAAGACAGTCGTCCTGAAGATCAAAGGATACCAACAGTGTGTTGATAGAGCCGTCCAGCCTGCCCCCTTCCTCTAGCGCCAAATATCGCTCGTCAGATTTTGATCTCTTCCTAATGATGAATTAATGTGGCTGTTATGGGGAAAAGAGACATTAATCTGAGCAAAGCTAACATAAAGAGAGATTTGCCCCCTATGCGTGCTTGTGCCTTTTTCCAGAGGGTGAAGGGATGATTGTATTGCTACGGGGGTTTCCCATATTTATACTGGATAATCTGACGTCACCCGTATCTAAGCAAGTTGACAGATTATCGTGTACTGTGCGAGCATTAAATGCATTTTAGCCTCATGTGATTTATCTGTAGGATACGATCTAGGATATTCTCTACGCATGTATCTCAGAGCAGATTCTGCGTATCTGAGGTAATTGGACCAAATGGCCTATTTAGCTTAGTGAGGCGGAGCCTCTTTGCTTTCGGCCGGGAGGCTCGTGGGCTCCTAATGGAGAATTGGGCTGGCGGGCCCAATATATGAACAGGTAAAAGGCTCATTCTCAGAATTTATACCACAATAATAATTATTAATATTATTAATTATTATTTTTGACCTTTAACGAGTCGAGTCGAGCCGAGCTCGACTCGTTAACTAAATGAGTATATAAACGAGCTCGAATTCGAGCTCGAGTAGAAAACGAGTCGATCCGAGTTCAAACTTTTCGAGTCGAGTTTTCGATCTGCTCGTTTGATATAAAAGCTCTACCTACAGAGTGCAGACATAATTTGAATTCAAATTGTTTTAGGAATACACATTAAAAACGCTTCGACTTTCCATTTTTTTATTTATAAATAATACTCGTACTTCATTTTAACCATTTTACTCACACATAGCTGCCATATTCAAAATCTCCAAAGTAAGCAGCTAAATAGTCATTTCATCTGTTTTGAGTTTTAGATTAACTTATTATTCCATGTTGACACACTTTCCTTTTTTGATTTGTCCCACTAAAGTTGACACATTTCCTTTTAATACATGTGACACACACCAAAACAATTAATTTATTCTCATTGAACACACATACCACCTCTAATACAACTACCCACTACATATTAAATATTATTTTTCTCATCTCACTTTATTTCACTTTACATTAAATTATTATACTTCTTAGTCTCCGTACAAAAAAACATGTGCTAACTTCTCCGGGCGGAGGAAGTATTATTTTTTTTACAGAACTTACTCTCTGGTGGAAAGTGAGTCGAAGAAAACCATCAGCATCGGAAGAATGCTTGGACAGTTGTATTAGTTGGGCCGCGATTTCCAGCAGAAATGTAGTTGTTGCAATTGGATTTTCGAACAAGGTGAGTCTTTTGTATTGCAGAGAGAAGGGTGATAAGCTGCCAATGTTGTAAGCTGCGATCCTAGCACGTGGGGCCTTCCACATAATTTCCAGCAGCTATGGATGCAGTTTCTATATCCGTCATCACATATCATACTATTATATTTATTTATGGCTTCATTACACATTTTTCGAATGAAGGCTTTGAAACTTCTATTTTAATTATTTCTTGCAGTGGTTCAGAAGGTGATTGGAAGCAGGATGGACAAGTTTCACCATCGGATTCGTTTATTTCGATTTTCGGCGACTGCAACCTCGGATTCTCACCATCGTCGAAGAAGCAGATCTGGGATGTGGTGATTGAGGGGTTTCCAAGAATGTTTGAGATGGTTTAGAGTTTACTTCGAAGCATTGGATGACAGTTTTCCAAAAACCAATGAGCTTCTAATGCTGGAGCGGGCAGCCGGACGCGCCGTCATGGAGCTGGTGGAGTAACCGCGGGCGGAGTCGGTGGAGAGGCGGACAATGGTTGTATTTATTTCCCCATCTAACCTGTCAATCACTTAACGTGTGGCACAGCACAGAAGATGATGCACTAAAATGGCGCAAAAAATCCGGTGTGCCCCAAAAGTTTTTTTTTGATAGAAACATGAAATAAGAGATGATTGGTTAGGATTTTTACTCAAAATGCAAAATTACTGCACGCTACCATCAATCAACTTTTTTACCTTTTATTTTATTTATTTATTTTACTTACTCCCTCCGTCCCGAAAAAGTTGGTATAATTTTTTTTGTGTACGGAGATTAAAGAGTATAATAATTTAATGTAAAGTGAAGTGAGAGAAATAATATTTAATGTGTAGTGGGTAGTTGTATTAGAGGTGATATGTGGGGTCCATGAGAATAAATTAATTGTTTTTGTGTGGGTCTCATGTATTAAAAAGGAAATGTGTCAACTTTAATGGGACAAACCAAAAAGGAAAGTGTGTCAACTTCTATGGGACGGAGAGAATACATTTTTTACTTTATTTATTTTAATAAATATTACGTCAATTTAGTCATTTTTCAAATATTTTTACTTAGACATATATAGAAAGTAGAGAATTATATTTCTATTTCTATTTCTATTTTATTTTCTTGTGTGATGATTAGTTCAGCTTCCATAGAAAAAATGCAATTAGAGATTGAATAGGTTATCATAAGAATTGATTTTTCAAATATTTAGGAGTCATCTATTTTTTTATTTTTTATTTACATATTATAATAGCTCTAGGCATCTTAGTAAAATACATACAAACTAATACCCTTAAAATAATTATAATACTCCATTAAACAATTTGTTATCAATTATAATCAAAATATGGCAAAGTCAGAGTACTACTAAAACTTAGTTATTACGCACTAAAATATTATTTCATTGTCTTCTTATTTATGTTTTAAAAAAATAAAAAATTCCTACAGTAAGAACGGAAAGAGTATAATAATCAATTTTTTATTTATTATTTAACTACTTTTTTAATCATATAACACTTAAATGTCATTAAATAATATATTATATATTATATGATCATATTTTTAAATTGAAATTAATTATATACATTTTAAATAATAATCCGTGCGTTGTGAGAATTACTAATATAGTTAATACCACGGTGAGGTTTGATTATCGATGTAAAAGGCAACAGTATTCTAAGAGCGAGCTGAACTTTAGCAACGGGCTCCCACTACAAACAATATGCCCTACCAAACGCAGTAAAAAGGTGTATAACAGATCTTCTATACCCCTATTACCGCCTACCAAACGAATACAAGTTAACAACAAAAGTAAACGCCCCAAATTGATGGTTAATTTAACCATAGCCAATGTTAACCCAATCAAATAGTAAACGGCCCCTCATTGTTATGTGTACAATTAACGTTTAAGAACATATCTGAAAGCTAGTGTAAAGAGAAAAGTATTACTACTATTTTTTATGATAAAAATAAACCGTTTGGGCAGGGCAATCTGGAATTATCGAGAAAGCAGAATCCGTTGTCTGTCATTATCAGATGGGCTGATCTAAATCCTGCAAATTTCTTCTCTTTTCACCAAAAAAATATAATAATAATAATAATAATAATAATAATATTTACAAATGAAAAAAAGTAGCAAAATAAAAAGGCCGTTATCGACTAATCGTCCTTGATTTTAGAAATAAAAAATGGAAAATTATTTCCCAAGAAACAATATTTTTTGTTAAATATCAGCTATAACTATTTCTCTTCTCCCGCTCCCGCACCGTCCGTGTTTCTCTCGCGCACAGCTATAACTATTTCTCTCCTCCCGCCGCCGTTGCTGTTCCAGCTTTCGCAGCCTCTCCTAATTCTTCTAAGATTCAGATTTTCCCCAAAAGTTCTCCAATTTCAAGGTATGGGATTTTAGGTTTCGATATTTTAGTGATATGTTAGGATTGAATTTATTCATGCGTTGTTTGGATTTTAGGTTTCGATATTTTAGTGATATGTTAGGATTGAATTTATTCATGCGTTGTTTGGTTTTTAAATTTCTTTCTTTTTTGTGCGTGAATGGAGTCTGTTTGACATATATCATAACTCGTCGCGTTACCGATTGAAAAGAGTCAAAAGACAAAAGAATGAACGCTTACTTAATTTTTATCAATTATTTTTGTGATTTATCAATTTCCTGATGTAGATCTTAATTATTCAAAAATTTTATCTCTAAACAGAATGGGTAATCATCAGGAAATGCCAATTTTTTTTGTGTATGATCACATACGTCAACATGCATATTTCCTTTCTAGGGAGACTAGTGCTTCTTCGACCCCATATGTGGATGAGTTTCCACTTTGAACTCATAGATTGCACGCTCATTCTTTGAGATATCAATTATTCTGTAGTTTTGTATATTTTCTTTGATGTCTTGGTAAAATTATGTGAGATAAAGACCTTCCGCTCATGATGCATATTTGATCTACCAAGAAATTTATACAAAAAAATATAGTACTATATAAATTCTGAAGCACGATATGCTTTTTAAGTAATGAAAACTGCGCAATATTTCAGCATTTTTTCTCCTCGTCCAAAGTCCATGTGCAATTGATGTGATAGACAGCTCTAAAAATCTGAATACGCATTTTAATTTTAAGACCTGCGGCAGTCTTTTGTCTGAACTAGATAATAAACTGATCAAGGTTTGTAAGAGGTCAAATCTAAACATTATTGTGCAAATCGGGAAAAAAATCTATAAACAGCAAACCATATGAAGTATGCTCAGGCCTTTTGAAGTTGCATAGTCCTACGATTCAAATATTGGCAAAGGCAGCCAAAAAATCCATCAAGATAAGTATAAATAAATACACTTAAAATAGTTGTTTATTAGTCTCAGATGCCTCATTACATGTTCCTTTTTCAAGAGAAAGTAGTAATCCTAGTAACTGTCTACCAAATCCAAAAGAAAGGCATTTAAAAAACCTTAAAACCAAACGAAATACAATCAACAGTAGAAAACATTTGAATTATCAATGAACTTAGTGATGTGTTTTCAGTTTTTTTTTTTCTAATTTTTCAATTACATTTGGTGCTTCAGTCATATATTGGGAGGTTAACAGTGGAGTCATATAGTTTTCATTTTCTTTTATGTTATCCCTTCAATGAAGCAATTTCTGCATCAACTTGCATAAATCCACACAAAAAGTTTGTTGCTTTCAAGAATAAAGTTGTTGTATTGACCAATACAGAACACTTTCGGAAATTAGGATTCCCTAACTAGCTAAGAGTCAGTCTTGACCAGTTTTATTCATCACCACTTAAGTGATCATTCAGTTCTCCTATGATGATTGATGATTCTTACTCAGACTTCATGCCTGATACTACTGTCTGCACCCAGTAGCAAAACCAAATGGTCTCTCTACCTCTAGCTGCATATCTACCAGCAACTATCAAATTTCACTAGTATAGTGTGTTGATACACATATAATGATATCCATCAGTTACAATACCAACAGATTATCTTTTCTTATATAGGGAAGACACCAATTTGTCTTACCGTTATACGTTTCAACCATAGTTGTTAAAGGCGCGCCTTAGGCGAGGCGCGGCCCAAAACGCTTGGGTTTCATGGTTTTTGGGGTTTTGGCCAATTGTAAAAAAACTGCGCCTTTTTTGAGAGGAAGGTGCGCCTCTGGTACAATAAGCTTCTAATGGGATTTTTCTTAAAGTTGTTCTTTAGAAACACAACTTTATAAGTTAAATGACACTTTTATTTATATATATTAGTTGATTTTGGTGTTTGGTACTTTATTTCATTTCAAATTTGGAATTCAAAAGCTAGGGTTTTGAGAGAGGAGAGCTCCCAGCCTCTTCTCTGCCGCCAGCCACCGGCCGCCGCCACCATCCGCCGGCCGCAGCAGCCGGCTAGGTTTTTTTTCCCTGTTATTTCTCTTTTTTTTTTCAGTTATGATTTTCATTTTCTAACTTTAAAAAATAAAAATCATTAATTTTTTTTTTTGAATAAAACCTTACAAGAAGTTTGATATGAGATTTTTGGGTAAAACTTACATATTTTATTCATGAAATTTCAATATTAGTTATGAACTTATGATGTTTAGACTTCAATAAAGCTATAAAGTTTCAAATTTTCATGTAAAATTATTTATTATACATCAATATTGATTAATTAATTATACCGGACTAAGGAAAGGGTGTGAAAGGCTCCTCCTCAAGGCTTGAAGATGAAGATACCGGTTCTGAGTTTGGCGAGGATGATGAAGAGGAAGATTTTAATGAATATAATGATCAATTTGATGAGGAGAATGAAGATTAACCACAAACCATGACTTTTTTAGCTCATTGAGTCTTTGGACATTTGATATTTTCTTAAACTTGAAGGTTTCTACTTATTTGCTTGAATTATGAAGCTGATTATGACATTATGTATGAGTTTTAAATTTGTCATTATTGTTATTTATGAGTTATTATGTGTTATTAATTGATATTTTGTGATTTTGATCTTTATTTAGTTGGGTAATTATATGTAAAGTTGGATATATTAATGTATATATGGTGTAGAGTATTTTGTACCTCAGGCGCGCGCCTAAGGCTCCAACAAGGCCTTTGTGCCTTGGTGCGCCTTTCGCCTTTAACAACTATGGTTTCAACTCAGGTTCACATCAAGTGATCTGTCTAGCTCTGATAAACAGAGTTGATGAGATTTCATAGAACCATGAGTTTATTAGTCCTTTAAAGTTTCTTGTTCCACATCAGAATATTAATTCTCTAAAATAGGGATCAGATCTTATAACTAAAACAATAAAAAAATGCAAAGAACGTAAGATCCCCACATCGTTCGAGAAGAAAAAGTAAGCTAAGTGCCAGGGTCTACAGTCAAATACTACCATCAAGTCAGAAGAATAATTAAAGGGATTAATTTATTTTCACATTTTCAAGCAAATGAAAATTTTATCTTCAAGTTCAGACTTCAGTGTGAACAGAAAATTTCATGCTAGGTTTTAAGGTATGGGATTTTAGGTTTCGATGTTTTAGTGATATGTTAGGATTGAATTTATTCCTGTGTTATCTGGTTTTAAATTTTCCTTCTTTTTTGTGCGTGAATGGAATCTGGTTGACAAATAATCGTAATTCCACGCATCACCGATTGAAAAAATATTTATCTCCATCTCTTTACAAAAATGATTATAATAACAATTTGGTTTGGTACTGGGTACAGATTCTCGAATAGGTTATGTACTATGTTATCAATGTCATTTTGTTCTACAGTTTAGAATTAGTTTGAAGGATGGACTTTAATTGCTTAAGTTGAAAAATTAGTTTGTTAACAATTTATGTGGTTGAATGATTATCATAACATTTTTAGTGGGAGAATGAGAATATGGGTTGAGACAATGAAAATATTCTGTACCCTGGAGCATGTTGATGATGTATGAATCTTACTTTTTTCAACTTATTGTGATGTAGGTTATCTGGAGTTCAAAATTGAAGGGTGATTTTACCACCTTTAGCTATGGTATGCTCTGCTTCCAGTTTTATCTCATGCAATAGATAATAAGACGTGTAATTTGTTGGCCATTGTTTTAGAATGCAACAAGCTTATATATATCTGTATGAGTTTTCAGTGAGACAAACTCTTCTGCTATGTTATTAAGATAGGCTTCATATGAGTTCTTTTTATATATCTAAAAATTGATGAGGAAACAAGACTCTAATCTAAACTCAGTGATCTGGTGGATTTTGCTAATCTTGAGTGATTCCTTATTTTGTTGTATGAATGTGAAATTTTAAGTGGTTGGGCTGTGTACTCCTTTACAAACATGAATAAATCATGTAATACATATTGTTAGTTCCTTTTCAAGTGTGAAATATGACAGGCCTGCTTTAATACAAGTGTGATGATAAATGTGGAACTAGCTCCACTAGTTATTTTCTGGGTTTTTCTGCTTAATTTGAATTGGGGATTCTTTTTGTTTTATTTAATGGATATGTGAAGAAATTTCATGGTCAAATTAGTGACGCTTTTGCTCCATGAATAACCCTTTATCTTTCTTAAAATGTTAACATCAGCGTTCCATTTGATATGCAGTTTTTTCAGAAGTCACCCCTCCCTTTTTCTTTCCCTTAGTTTTTTTCTCTGTGATTAATTTCTGGCTTTCTGCAAAGTGAAAAAATGCCTTAGCTATTACCACACTGATGTAAATACATCTGAAAAATTCATAGTTCAGCTACTTGGTCCCTGAAATCTAAATATTGTATTCCGGAGAATTTTATGTTTTTCTTTCTATTTTTCATTAACTTGGAGTTGTAGGTTGAGGTTACAAAAACAACTTTAAAGCTAGATCTTTAAAATTGCATATAGCACTATCTACTTGGGATTATGCTACAAACTGACATGCAAGCAGACAACAGAAACACATGTATGTAGCTGTAGTTGGATTATCAGGGGAGATCTGATAGACCAGCGCTTGTATACAGCAGACGAATGAGGAGAAGCAATTAATTTATAATTATTCCATTATGTTAGTTTGGTATTTATTTTGTAAGTGGGCTTTGTGCATGGGCCCTTTTTGCTAGTATTAAATATTATCCACTTAAACTTATTTATAGGGGGAATTGCCCTAGAATGTTCATCAAGAAGTATATTGAAAGCTTGCAGCCTCTTGGCTTGTGACAGAGGATTACTTTCTCTGGGTCCTTTTTAGGAATTGTTCTTATTTCATCCTTCTCTGTACTATCAAGATCTTAAAAACTGCACACAACTCTATCTAATTGAGATTATTCTAACAAACTCATAGGTCAAGGTGAAAAACATGTTACGAGACATCAAAGAAATGCTCATACTACTGTAGTTGTGGATACATTATCAGGGAATATCCTGAAGACTGCTTACGACATTATTTACTTGAGATTCTGCTACAATCTTATAGAAAAGGCTAAAGAACATCTCACGGAAATCCTGATTATAGGAATCGAAGACATAAATTGCTTGGTAATATATACACAATAGAGAAGTAGAAAGGAGATTTAGGACACTAGTGTACTCTTGTCCTTTTTCAGTTCACCTTCTTCTATTCGTCTCATGAACCTTCTATTAATTCTTATTTTAGAGTGTTCCTTGTGTATTGCAACTTACTATTGGATATTTTAATAGTTGCATGCGGCTTTAGAAACCTCAATGCTTGATTTACCTTATATTTTAATAAGTTCATCATTTATCACATATTTATCAATTCATCTTTTATACTTATTTTTTTGCTAGTAGTGTGTTGGTTTAAGACCTTGGTATCACACAGTTCATGATTTATCTTAACAACTCAAGGTGAGATTAAAAAAATATGAAACTTCAACGAGCATATGAAAAACATCCTATGATGTCTAATTAAGATTATTGGTTCTAAGCAATTGTTGTATTTGCTTTTCTTTCTCCATCCTGTTTGAATTCACGTGCTTTTTAACCATGAAAAACTGCATCTGTCCTATTTGAAGAAATGTATTTGATGCTATAATTTGGTGGTTGTGACTTACTGTTGCAGGCTGCCAGGATTCTTGCAAATTTGCTCATTATGGGCTCTACAGTAATGGTAAGAGCATTTGCTCAAGCATATCGTCAAGCACTTGCAAGTAAGTTTTTCCTTTAAATTGTGATTCAATTTATGGTTCTTCGGAAATTTTGCATAGACTAGCACGTGAATTGATTCATGATTTAATATATGAACTAGTAGGTTTTAGTACTCATACATTAAGACATTTCAATTCCTGGTATCAGTGTGTTCTACAGTTGCTATTTTCTTCTGGGTTACTTACTATGTATTGAGCTTTGTTCTTAGAAAGTAACTTAGTTTTTAATAATATATTACAGATGCCTCAAAGAACGGCGTTGCTCAAGAAGCTGTACAAAACATCAAGCGTGGCAGCAAAATGATGACTGAGGCAGAGGCGAGGCAAATCCTCGGAGTTTCTGAGGACACTGCATGGGAAGAGGTTTTGAAGGTTTGTCATCTTGCTGAAATCACAGTTGGTCAAGAAAGTATTCATAATTCCATATTCTGAAAGCCAATTTATTTAACTTGAATTTTTTCTCACTGTCCTCAGAGGTATGATAACTTATTTGAAAGAAACACTAAGAACGGGTCTTTCTATCTCCAATCAAAGGTTCACAGAGCCAAAGAGTGTCTGGAAAGTGTGCACCAACCGAAACAGGAGAGCAGTTGAAAGCCGCTAATTGAAGAACACCTCTGCATCTTTCTTCTCCTTCCCGTGTCTACCAATAACTAATCCTTAATTTTCTGGTTGCTAGTATACTTAGTTTTACTTTCATGTTGAGAGATGGGGTTTCCCTGTATTAGATTTGATAAGAACATTTCTTCGTTGGGGTGATGTTAAGCTGATGATCTCTATGTATGTAAGGCTTCTTCACCATTGGTCCATCTTTTCGTAGTCGTCGCTTGTAACCAATTTTCTCTTTGTTACTCCAGTTTGTTATGAGTGAAAGCTATTGATATACAATTAAAAGTTAAAGCAAGCTTTCCAATTTATAGCATCATACTACTACATTTGATTGATTAACTTTGTTTATTGCGTATGCATCTTCTATTCCCATGTCTGATTGACAATAGTTTTGATTTTAATCTTGATTGTCATTCATGTACATATTTTAATGAATTTAACTTTGTCATTATAAACGTTATCATGCAATTTCTTAGTTGTGAATAGCTGTTTATTGTTATTGAACATATAACCTTAGCAATAGAATGTTGGCATTCCAACAAACGTCTACTTATATAAAATAAGACCCTCGAGTGTAATTTTCACTCCACCTCAAAGATAGTTACAGTTCACAGCATAGAACTGTGTTATTTCACAATCACAAGCTACCAACTTCATGTGAACACCCCATTTATTCAATCTAGATGAAACAGCATGGTGGAGCTGGATTATAATAATTTCCCTCTCATTTTCCGAATAAAAGATTCAAGAAACGGGAGCAAACAAGCGTGGTGTACTAATTAACTGCCAAAATTGTATAAAAGGGTGGACCGGGATCATCCCATTCGAGCACTCTTCTTTTCTAAGCATTCCGATTCCTGAACGTGCTGCTCTGCTTCAGTGTTTTGAGAACTTGCTAGTTTTTCTGCTTCATCTTGCTCGAGTAAAACCTGTCTTCCCATGGTCGCCACCATCTCTCTCATTGTCTTCTCTTCTCCCTCGAGCTGCATTTTCATGATCATCTCTGCTTCCTTGTCAATTGGCTTGAAGTAATCCTCAATGGCTGCCTCCTGTGGACAATCATCTAATATTCAAACCAACTGATAACCACCACAGAGAAGTAGATGTTGGAAGAGAAGTCTAATACACAACCTAGCTCACTAGCATTATGCTATTTTTGGAAGCATAAAGCATTTTCCCAGCAATAATTAGAAGATCCCTTTAAAGATAGCCAGGCATAAAATAAGTAGGAGAAGAAAGACAACCAATGATATTTCACAGCATAACATGACTTCCATGGCTTTAATGTGAACCAAAGGTGCATATATATAGATACGATGAAACGGAGAAATTTTCCTATAAACATCATAGACAAGGAAACTGTCTACCTAACTCGTAAAACCAAGTGAAGTTAAACTAGTAAATACATTTCGCAATTTATTAAAGGAACAAATTTCAAAATTCACTAAAGAATGTAACCTCTTCCTTGGCAGGATACACAATCTTCATTACTTGCATTTAGTGTAATCTAATGGTTTATTAAGGAATATGAAATAAACTGTTTTTCTCCTAGCCCATTATCCTCTTTAAGAAGGTATGCGGCCGATAAATTATGCATCAGATTATTGAATACGGCATACAGTACACTGTTATGTGTAGTTCTCTGCTACTCCAACGAATATTTGGTACTCTATTGGAGGACCAAATAGCTTTGACCCTAGAGTCGCCATTCATGGATCACATTGCCAGTAAGGCTATACATCAATTACGAAAGGGAAATTTTTGAATGCTTAACACAAGGACGAAATAGTTGATCTGATGAACAGATAGTCAGACAGAATGGCATAAGAATGTAATAGTCAGCCAACAGTAGCGAGTATTACTATTAACTATTGTCAGAGAGAGTGATGATTTATCAAAAAATGTCAATCATACGTTACCTTTGGTGCCTAAACACACCAATCTCTGCATGAACTCTCTGAAACATGATATGTGAACCAAAAATGTAGCAGGGCTCCAATTCACATATGATGCACATGTAACTCATCTAATCCAACTTTTCCAACAAATAAAGTTTTAGTTCTCTATTTTAATCGATAAGTTATATAAATGTTCCACACATACTAATATCAGAATTATTTATACAACTAGCTCAATTCCTCGTTTTGGTAAATTCAAAGATCCTAATTTTTAGAATACGCAAGAGTTTTAACACTCAAGTCAATACAGTAAATCTGGTTGGGTAACTTGGGTTAATATTAGCCAATATTCGTGTGCATTAATTATGAACATTAGTACATTACTGAATAATAGCATTTCACTGTTCAAATATAGTAAAAGTCATGCAAATAAAACAAAGAATAAAAAAACTTACTGTTTCCTCCAACTTCTTATTTAGAGCTCGCATATCATCAACCATCTTCCGCACCTCGGATAAAATAATTTGTTCAGGGACCATATTGAGAGCTGCTTTCCTTGCTTGTGCCTAGTCAATGCCAGTAATATGAAGTGAGGAGAAGGCCTGAAGGACCATACAGAGCGTGCAAATGCTCTAATCCTCTAAGGCAGACGCATGTAGTTACATGTATAAACACCAAACAACCCCAGCTTTGTCCCAGTTCTTGTATTTGAGATTTCTTGCGAGGGTTTATAAGTAAAACTCATAATGCTCAAACAAACATACACCAGAAAGCACAACAAATCAATAACCTTGTAAAATATACATCACTAAAAGACGGATATAGAGATATTTTCATTGACTCAACCAACTATAGCATTACAGTAGTAATAGAATCAACCCAAAACTCGGACACATAAAAAAATGTAATCTATATGCTATAGCTAAGACATTTGTCGGTGTCGATCATGTATCGCTTATAATACCTCAATTGGTACATATTACAGAGAATAGATCCTATAACAAGCCATGGCCCAATTTACAGTGCATTGCCACCAATGGGGTGAATTCAACACTCTCCATCTAATCAAAACCCACACAACCAGAGAACCAATTTGCTCAACAAGACATCCATTTAAAATTTCTCAATTGATGGCGAAAACTATAAACTTAATCTCATAAATAGAAACAAATATACTGATTACCTTCAATCCATTATGAGTAGCAAAAACATAAAATAAATAGAAACCTGTTGGAGGCGCTGCTGGAGCTGTAGTCTGTAAGATCGAATTCTGCGCTCTTCATATCCAGATAGAACTCTAACATAGAACAAAGCTTTTCTGCCAAATTCCAGAAGTTTATTCATTTTATTTTTTTGAATATTTTGTCTTCTTTTCTAATAAGACCTGTAACAAAAATCAAAATAAAACGTTATCATTAAAAAATCATTTTCATCGATGAAGAGAAAGAAATGGATCTTCAAGTTATTAAAAAATGGATGGGTCACTTGTGTCAATATTGATAGCAAAGAAGCTTGAGAAAATTAGAATCTGAAAAGTTCTAATAACAGTAATTTTAAAAAATAAGAGCAGTAAAACAATGTAGAGATTAGGAAGTAAAAGTGTAGTGTATATGATCTAAAAAATAGATTGATGGAAACCACTGTACAGGGTGTAACTGTAATGAACAATTCCAAGCAGTCTAAAATGATTTCAAGATTCAAGTACAAGGATGAACACCTCATTATCTATTAAATAATTTCAGAAAAAAGAATATATACATCAAATTGGCATTATTTTCATCTCAGCAAAATCAAACAAAGAAGAGAAGCATCGAGCATTAAGAGGGAGGGGAGAAGGCAAAAGATTTAAAATTTAAATGAAAATAAAAGGAAACCACTCTGTAATCCCAGTCATATATCATATAACAAATAAGAACTGAACTTTGCTATCATGAATAAAAGTAATTACAAAACTGCACGGAAGAGTCACAAGAAAAGCAACAACTGGGATGGGGAAATGCAAGAGACTCAATTTCGGAAATCACAATATCCGAGTCTGAGAAGTGGGAGAGAATGATATACGAATTGATAGAAATAGATACTGACAAACACACCTGATAACTGAGAACAGAAGCAGAAGAGCAGATAATAAAAATGTGTAATTTATTACTGAATGTCAATTCAAGACAACATCAATTTGCTACTTCAATATGAAACATAGCTAAGAAAAATAAATTCAACTATTGGCGTTCTGCATTCAACCAATCGGCCTTATCCTTCCTAACTTCTGACAAATCTCAACACATAAAACAAAATGAGCAAAAGTTGCAATATTACAAAAACACGCATATTGAGAAAAATACAGCTCCGTATTATATAAAAGCATCAATAAACATGCATCTAAGTGCAACGTTGAAACAAGCATAAACATCATGAACTGCAAGTAGTAAATAGATGGGAGATGGTCCGAGATAAGCCCCAAAAATGCTCACCAATGAAGTGATGTTGATATTCTATCCAAAATGGAGTATCATAGCAAGAAATGGGGTTGAGCGCTCCACTATGTCAACGGCGTTCTTCCAAAAGCTGCTACGACATCCAATGCCTGCTCATACAAAACAAGTAATTATAGAAAAAGCATAAATAAATACATAAACAAGTAAATAAGAGACATTGCAACTTCGAGCAAAATTCCTCAATTGCAATCACAGCATTTTTCAATTAAGTTCCCCAAGCTTAAAAGGGGTAAATTTTTGCCAGGGATAACATTCTGCAATAAATTCTGCGGTGGCTAACTAAAATTACATGTTTCAAACATCCAATTCTGATTTCTTAGAAACATTAAACAATAGAACACACATTTAATTCAGAAATTACAGAACTTGACCCCCTACCTATTGGCTATTTCTTTAAGATCTCCGACCCAACAAAAGATTTCCGCCATTTCATATCCTATAACGAGCACTGTAAACAACTGCCTAATTGAGTGGCGAAAATTGTTAAATTAGAGATTCGTAAATGAAAACCTCACCTTTTAACAGATTCGACCTCAGAAATTGAAAGCTGAGAGACGAGTGCAACTATAACGAACTGGAGCATTACCCCTTTAATATACTTGTTTACATTTTACATTATATACGTACACATATTATTTGGCCTTTCCTTTTTTATTTGGAACAACCCCAAAACCTTCTTTAAAATTTAGAGAGGACTTTTATAATATAAGAAGGAATTTTAATTTAAAAAGTGATGTTTTTAAAAGTCTTTCAACACACAATTTATATTTAATTTGTATTTTTTCTATTCCAAATATTAATTGATTACACCTATTTTCTATTCATTTTCTTCATTTTTATTTTGATTATAAATGCAATTTAAAATTGATTTGACTCTTTATCCCATATTATTTTCTTTAAAAAAAATATTGGGAATAATAAATTATTTAATGCATTTAATTTTAAAAAACTTCATTTGGCTCTTTAAATTTGAAGGGTGAAATTTATTGTGTAAAATTAAAAATTAAAATAAAGAGTTTGTTGGAGTGATGTTTTAGTTGATTATTCTTCAAAATATAACAATTTTTTAGTTTAGCTAGTCTTTTGGAGATGCTCTTATAATTTATTTTTATTTTTATTTTTTCTAATTTATTTGAAAGAGACACTCTCTTGTGAGACGGTTTATTGGTGAGACGGGTCGACTCATCACTACTGAAATATGTTTATTGTATAGATAAAGTATGTTTACTTGTAGTTAAAGTATGTCAATAATAAATCATATTATAACACGTTAAAATTATATTTAATATATAATCAGTATACTTAGAAAACATACTTTATCTAAATAATAAACATATTTTAAAACGTCTCACAATCCGTCTCACATATATAACGTCTCACAAGAGACTTTGTCTATTCGAAATAGAAGCAAAAAAAGAAAGAAAAAGAGTGTAGGAGAAAGAAAGAAGACAAGGGATAAGTTCGCTTTACTAAAATCAAATTTAACCAAAACTATTTAGAATAAAATTAAGTTTAAAAATAAAAAATCTTCTATGAAATGATATTTATTTGAGATTGATTGTGAAACATGTTAAAGTTATATAGATAAAAGTATATTTATTAATAGTTAAAGTATATTTAAAATAATTTGTTATAAATATAATTTAATTTTAAATAATCATTTTTTACTTATATAATAAACATATTTTAATAATGAATCACATCAGACAACCCGTCTCATATATATCTGTCTCACAAAAGAGACTCTTTTGGAAAGAGAGCAATGAATAGAATAATAAAGAGAAAGAGAGTAATGAGTAGAATAATACTTATATAATGCTAAAATGACGGTATATTTCCTTTAAAAGCATCCTCCAGTATACTCCTTTCGTACCGGACAAATAGCATCATTTGTGTTTTGCACTTAGATTAAAGAGTGTTATTATTATATATAAAGTAGGTAAGTGTATTAAAGAGATGTGATGTGTAGTGGTGGGCTATTGGTGGACCATTTTACTAAAAGAGGAAAATAGTGCAATTTGGATGAGACGCCCAATATAGTAAAATAATTTTATTTGAGCGGAATATGGGGAGTATGAGTTTAAACCCATTATCTTTTCTTCGCCTCATTTTAAACTCTTTTCAGTTTTCAACTAAATCCAACCACATTTACATCCATATTTCAATTTAAACTGTGTATTAAAAACATTTTTACTTTTCAATTAAATAATTGTATGAATCTCTATAACTATTTTTTTAATAGTACAAATGAACTTAAATCATTGCAGCAAACGAATGGCAGGAGACATAATGGGTTTAAACTCAACCACCCACAATAGTTTGAATTAGAAATTCTTGAGTTTAAACTCAAAAAATTGGATGTGGATGCTCTAATAAACTCTTTAAAAATTATGTATTCAAACTAATTATTCCTAGAGTTGCAAACTTGTCCTGATTTGATCTGCTTTGTCCTGCAATGTATGGTACGAATCTGACCTTCCTTATTTTGAGAATGAGATGGATTAAACTAAATACCAAGTAGTACTAGTAAATAATATGGGTTGAAACGGGTGGACCTACTTTATCCATATGGGAGACCCAAACCCGCAAAAATGAACGAGTTTGGGTCTGAGCTTACAACTCCTTTCATCCCAAATTATTCCTAGATGGAGTATATTACAATCTCTCTGTGGAGTTTCCAATTTCAACTTCACACTTCCAATTTGATCCATTCCAAATTCAATTAAACACTTCCTTAAAAGAAAAAAAACAATTAACTAATATCCCTTTAATATACTTTTATTTCAAATTTGTCTATCACCTTTATAACACACATAAAATATTTTATTATTTATTTATTACTCAAAAATACCATATTACCTTCAATAAAAAGTCTAAAAGTGACTTCTTAAATTCCGTATTAATAAGCGTGAAAATGAATTTGAGACGGAGGGAGTATTACTTAACGCGAGTATAATAAAATAATTGTTTTTAATAATCAATTATATTTTATGTTTCATTCATCCGCTCCAACTGTATTAGTAGGGGTGTGCACGGTGCGATTTTAAGGTTTTCTTACATAATATACGATTCGGTTTAGTAATGAAGTGTAAACCACGATTATTCAAATAATAATAATTATGTGGTTGTAAACGGTTTCGATCGGTTTTTTGCGGTTTGACAGTTTCACTTCTAGATTAACATGCATAAATATATAATTAATGACGTGGAGTTCAAACAATAACGCTTAATAAAAATATTGTCCACACAAAATAACATGTAGCAAATAAAAAGTTCAAACAATAACATATACTCCAATAACTTCGAACAATAAGAAAAAATAGAAAGAAAAATAAGAAGAAAAGAAACGATGCTTACAGAAGAGTGAAATTGATATTTGGTATAGGAGTTAAATAATTATTAATGTCCTATGTAGTACTAACAATAGTTTAAAATATATAATAGTATAATATAATTATATATAGTGCTATAACAATAGTCTAACATATGAGATATAATATAATTATATATAGTGAAATATCTATAGATAATATGTACAGTGTGCTCGGTGCTGTTTTCATTTTGAAAAGTTTAGATTACACCGCATATTATGATACGATTTTGTTTAAAATATGAAATTGCAGTTTATTTACATAATTATATATTATAGTACGGTTCAATGAGGTACGGTTTTGTTTAAAAATATGAAATTGCAATTTATTTACACAATTATATATCACCGTACGGTGCAATGCAGCTCGATTGGTTTATGCGGTTTTTTATTAATTTTTTTTACCAGCCCTATGTATTAGTGATTAGTCTAATCATTTTGCTAAACCAAGTAATTATTTATTATTTTTTTAAATGAGGGTCCTATACATACAACGAGGCAATCGACTGTCGGTGAAACCATTTTATACCAAATTGAATGCGAACTGCATCGACTCAATTGCACTAATAGGCATTTGATATCCTCAACACAACATAATTACACGTGGCTCATAACAAAAAATATTCCGACATGAGGAAACCTTAAATCAGATTTTACATTCACAGCCATTTTTTTCTAGAGCATGTACATTAGCTCTTTCATAACCAACCACCAATCTCTGTATACGTAGTTTGAAACAACTACGACGGCTACACTGATGATAGACAAGAGTACAACGACGAAAGGCAATTCCAACAACATTTCATAACTCCAGAAAACAAATACATGAATGGTTTCAGAAGAATCGACACCGTATGCAATAACACCAGTAAAGACTTGTCGAAAAAATGAAGCTTTATGCTACGTACTGAAACAAGAATGGTTTCTTTAACCCATTTTCCGGTCTTGAGCCCGGACAAAACTGGACACGTTTCCACGATAAGATTAAAAAGACCTGACCAGGAACTGCCAATGCAACTGTCGCAGGCTCGAGACAAGAAACGTGATGGGAACAAAATGGGGAGTATTTTTGTATGTACAGTTGTAGATTTGATTACGCATTTGGAAGGATACCTCGAGATCGCACGTACATCAAAAACTGGGTAGGTAACTCCGCTAAAAGTGATTGTACAACGGATGTCTCTCTACCTGCAATCAGATTGTGAGTTATGAAATACAATTTTTCACAAGTTCTTCTCTGGTTAGCATTAAGGGCCTCTATATTTTCCTAATAAAAGATTTGCCTTACTCTGTACATCACGGAAAGGGACGAACTGGACAATGTCACGTGATGCAACCCGTCCAGTTGAACTTTCAAGTCTTTCGCCTTTATCTGCATCCAATATCTGATGCGAGAATGACAAAAGTATTAATATTTGATAGAGGGAACTAGACAGAAGGTATTACTAAGATTCCCCGTAAGCCCTACCAGCTACCCGTAATGGACACAGCTTAATGTGCTCACTTCCTCATGTGGCGTAAAGGAGTCAATTCCAACTCATGATATTATGAAAATTATCCCCATTTGAGCTCGGCACATCAAGTAGTGTCTTAAATACTTAAGACAAGTGCAAACCATAAAAGGAAGAAAAGGAAGTACCTCCATTTCTTTAAAGTCAGCTCCCCCAACCCCAACAATGAGTATGGACAATGGCAGATCGGATGCCATAACAAATGCATCCTTTGTTTCCTGGAGGTCTGTTATCACTCCATCCTAAAAATTTTAGCATGCAAAGAACAAGTCAAATGAAGCTGTTCAGAGACCCATTTGACAAAATAGATAGTACGACTGGGAAATGGATTGAACCCCAGACCTTAGAAGAGGCAAACAAGAGTTGGCACAATCAGATTTAACATGAAAATCAGGTTAAATTACACTTGCATCTTTATTGTCAAGTCAATTCAGGTTTCGTAGGCAATGGAGATTTAACAAGAATAACAGAACGTAACAAAGAGTAAGCATATATGTCTATGACTATACCGTGATAATCAACAAAACGAAATACTTTCTTTCACTCCTTGCAACAGATGCACTTGCTATCTGCGCGGCATGAGTGACTACATGTCCAAATAAGGTTGGTCCTGCCAATGAGACGTTAAAAAGTGCACTTGTATATGCCATCATTATCCCATGGATTCCTTCAACCTGGAAGGAAAAAGAATAAATAACGACCATAAATTAGGAAGAAAATGGAAACTTACAGAGAAAATACTCAATAATTATGTTGACATAATCGATGTTCACCTCACAATGATTATTGCTGCCATTTAAGTTGAAGCAATGTGATACCGGACCATCAATTGGTCGTGCTCCAAAACCCCAAGCTGGAAACTTTTTGTCTGAATCATAGAATTGCAGCAACCCTCCAACTTCCAAAATTGCCTAAATTAGATACAACACATTAGTATTTCTCCCTCAAACCCAAGATTTTATATCTTTAGTAAGGATTACATCTCACTCTCTGATATGCATTTGGCCGTCCAGATGGATCAATATAGTGTAATGAATCAGGTAGGCGAGGATTACCATTCGAAGCTGAAGGAAACCAAAATTAGCCATAATCTACACAAAAAACTCAGATGAAAGAAACTTAGGGACTATGGATGGGCACACGGAGAGGCCATGAGATACAAGAAAAGGTGGCCTGAACATGAGAATGTCCGTTAATCTAAAGAAATAGGAACACATCTTGACAGGTCATTACCTGATTCTCAGATCCTTTTTTTTTCTTTTCTTTTTTTTTTTCTCTTTTTTAATCGCGAGAAAATCAATTCTTAGTTTGCAACTTTTTGCCTTATATAAGCTTCCCTTCAGGCACCAAACCATAAACTGACTCAATCTTATTTAATATTAGTGAGAGCTTTACACTGACATCAAATTTCAAGCAACACAGAATTCCAATGACAACAATTTCAAATAAAGTTTAGAATGCAGTCCAATTGAATGAAAAGACATGCTAAGCAGGGATTCAAAAAAGCTACCGGTGAAATCAATTGCAACCATGAAATTCAGCTCATAACCTCCAGCTATGTAATCGAGGAATGTATGCTGGATGTTCTCATAATATTTCTCCACAAATAACTGACTCTTTAAGACCTACAGAAAAGTGATACAAATAAGAAGCAAGACTCGTATGCTCACACAAAATTTATCATGGATAGATAGTCCTTTTACCTTGTTTTGGTGATTATGCCCAGCAGAAACTGACATAAACATATTCTCTCCCATCCCAACAGAATGCAGCTTTTCTAAATCAGCCAGTGATTTCTGAACTTTTCTGAATAATTCAAGAACAGTCAAAACAGAATAGGCTTTGACAATCAGTTGACAAGATCGAAAAGATGAAAGACAGTTTAATTACCCCAGCATATCATGTTTTCCATTGCTATTGAAGTTAAAGCACTCAATTATTAATGGGTTGTCCTGCAATAGTTGAACCACATTAAATTGAGAAGCAAAAATAATTGCTGAAAAAGGATAAATGTATGGTCAAGTGAACGTCTCCTAAACAAATATACATGTTGATATAACAATTATCCATGCCAAATACAGCACTACAAAACCAATTCAGAATACAGAGCACAGTGTGTTTTTCCATAACAAGCTACCCAACAACAATGCTAATGTCTTGACTCTTGATCAATACTGCATGTGGATTTGTTCAGTAGAAAGAAATCTTTCAACTGCTCAAGTAACATAGCACCAACTTTCTGTACCTTGCTTCCTACTTGCTGAATACTTAATGATATTTGTTTCCATTTTGGATTGTGATCATTTTTCAGGACCTCAGTTTTGCAAATTGGAACTGATACTCCGCTCTCTGTAAATTTTGATATTATAAGAAAAGGATCCTGGAAAAATCAAACAGCAAAAATGCTCTGAATCAATTTTCTGACTTATAAGCAAAATTAGGAGAAAGAAATCTCTTACACTTTTTGAGAACAAATCCTTGGCCTCCAAATCTGAACATCTTAATATCAACTCTGCTGTAGTCTTTGATACAACACTTTCTTCAGCATAAACAGTAAGCTGGCCACATTTTTTGGTATGAGCTCTATCAGAAACTTCTTCACGTGCAAGATCTAAGGTTAAGGTCCTGTATGTTTTTGTCACAATCTACAGGAAAGAAGTTACGGAAAAAATTTAACTATTAGAATACTTATGTAGAAATGATCTCAAATATGTTTCAATTGCACAAAGTTAGATGACAGAAAGACTAAAAAGACACATAAGGTACAGAAAAAGAGTTGAAAACAGTGCTAATTATCCAGCTTGAAAGCTAAAGATGTCCCAAACATGCAGGGATAGCAACATAATCATGTCAATGGGATAACTTATTCCAGTATTTCACTATCATAGAAATTATCTTCTAGGCTATCATTATAACAAGAGATTATGAACAATTATATAATTTTAAGCATATTACTGAAATTTGAAAACAAGGAGCGTGGAGGGTGGTGCAACAAGCTGTAGATTTTATTTTGATGTTTGGGAGCAGATATTATATAAAGAGAACATACTATGAGAAAAACCACAAACCTCTGATAAAGTGCAACTAGCCTCACCAAGAAATTGTTGCTCCTCCACCTTAAGTGCCTAAGCAAGAAAAATAACATTTGATGCAACATCATTAATTAAAAATTTTAGCAGGCATAACCTAAAATAATCAAGCATATCTAATTCATGTAAAGAGTATAGCTTTATTGATAGAGATAAGATTCATTATTTGCAGTAAAATGTCATGAACTTCGGCATATGACATACCTTCACATCTACGCCATGGAACTGGGTGTCAACATCATAAACACGAAACCTGCATGGAATTAAGTTTTTTGAGTTGTATAAAACCAAAATATACATAAAGCTGGGTATAAAAGTTACAACTACACTAAAACTCACACCAAATTCTGCACCATCTCAAATTGATAAGTAACAGGGAATTTTCGAATCCATTTGGGACTCAATGAATTCAGAACTACTTCTGTGCGCCCAAGCTCTTGAAGCAAACCATCACTTCCTTTAATATAAAGAATCGCCATAGGATCACTCTAAAATTATAGGAAAGTAAGTGAATGGTAAGCCACAAACGTTTCCCACAACAGAATAAAAAATATAAATCACATTCAGTAATAACTAATAAGGTAATAGATGAGGGGACACAATATATCCAGAGAAGCAGTATGCAACAACGAAGCAATTTAAGAAAAAAAATTCTGTATGCATTATTTTGGAACAATGCAATAGTTGATTCTGGAATTACGTTGCATACATGTATATTTACACCAGCTTTATTAATATATAATCACATAATAAGAAAAATGTATTACATCAGTTCAAGAAAAATTAAAAAAAAAAAAAAAGAAGACAACCCCTACACAAATCACACTTATATAGGTTCAGCTTAGATTAAGAAGTTCACCAAAATATGAAAGTGGTAACATTGTAGACTTGCAGAAGCAGAAGAAAATCACTACTAACAATTGAAGCTGATAACTGTAATACTCCAACTATTTAGAATTATTTATTTATTTTAAATAGAAATAAAAAAACAAAAAGACATAAACTCCACTAGCATCGGAATTAAGAGCTTTAACTAAAAACCCTTCAACTTATTCCTCTCCACTTATATAAATAATTAATACATAAATACAGAACTAATTAATTAATTAAAATTCCACCCCTCTCCATGATCCTCATCTATTGACTCCACTAGCATCGGAATTAAGAGCTTTAACTAAAAACCCTTCAACTTATTCCTCTCCACTACTCTAAATAATTAATACATAAATACAGAACTAATTAATTAATTAAAATTCCACATCTCTGACCTCTCCATGATCCTCAATAGATGGAAATTAAGACAATTAAGTTGACAATAAAGCAATTTGACAGCTCAAAGACTCCTCCCACCTCTCCATGATACTCATTGTGTGGGAATTAAGACAATTAAGTTGACATCAAAGCAATTTGAGAGCTCAAACACTTATCATGTGCCCACACTTCACCTACACAAACCCAATCCCAAAACTCATATTTCCTACTTAAAACTTCTACATTTAACTTACAACTTTCTCAAGAACTCGGACAACACTTTCAATTAGGTTCGTCACTCAATCATTGTGGGGAAATTCTACATACTTTCTTTTATAAATATGCATGTACTTTGATAGTTATGTTATAATACCAAAGATAAATACAAGACTTAAATATTATTCGTACTTCATAGTACTAAAGATATGTCAGGATCCCTAAGCGACCAGGATTGCACAAATATCCTTGAGGTATACTCGTCATGCTCTTAATATTATCGACCAATCAAAGACTCAAAACTTTTAAGCAAATTTGATGAGTTGCATGATGACTGTTCGTGTTACTATTTATAATTGATTACGCGTGTCTTCTCCATGGTGCAAGCTGAAATGCTCAACCCAAATAATTAAAGATTTTGAAGACTAAAGTTGGCTATAGTGGAGGTGTAATCTTCTAAAACTACAGATTGAAACGCAATGTCTTTTACTCTATCATTGGGGTGTTAAAAGAACTTGTTTTCTCTAATTTACTTGTAGGCTAATATGTCTAAGCATGAACTGTCTACCTCTTTCTTATTTAAAATATGAATTCCCAAGTTTTTCCTATTTCACAATTAATGAAATAAACTTTGTACTTGACTTCTTCACATACTAAAGCTAAAAATGCATTTTAAGTTTTAATTGGTTAATGTATGTTTTCATTTAATCTATTTAGAATTATTATTGTCCTAGAAATGGTTTTATATAATAGGATTGTTAAAATAATGGAACACAAAAATGTGTAATGAATTATTTGAAGAAGGATAAATACATAAAATAGAAAGTGAGACTGACAAAATTTATAAATATATAGAATTAATAGTTCTCTTATAAGATTTGAAAAACAAGCATACAGACAAACCTTTGAGAGGACATCCAGATCACGCAAGTTTGCTGCAGATAGAGATATCTGTAAAATATGTAAAATTGATTACAAGCTTATCGAATCATCAATGAGAAAGCTAGTTAAAACAGGATATCATATAAAACTTGATAAGAGTTTGATATGGCATAGACAACGTCAATAAATGGAGAGAAACCACCAAAACACTGAAACAATCAACTATCTAAAAGTCATCAAAGCAGATCTTAGATTCAGATCATTACGAAATTACATATTCGGATATGAATACTTTAATTGCATCATTTATTATAGCTTATAGGATGAGAAGTGAGAACTTTGTACCAAAAATAAAATTTATAGTTTTTATTTAAATGACAATGCTCAAGCCAATACACAATTAAATAAATTAGATCACGAAGTCATCCAACACCTCATAAAAGAATGCATGAGACTCCCTTTATGTAAAATCAATTACTACAGCATGCAAAGGCACATCATGTCCGCAGAACATGACTATTAAGGCGAGAGCTTGAACTTTCAAGAAATAAAATAGTGGACTATGCCAGTAACAACATATTGAAAGTGAACTGACTAAAATCCAATATAGTACCATCGGGTACACAAGAAGTATATTAAGCCAATTCTGATTAATGAATTAATCTGAATGCAAATTAGAACTAGGAATTCAATTATCAAAGGGGAATTTTTTCAACAGAGCATAATTACTTGATACGGAGCTCATAAATGTCTTGTGGACACTGCTATAAGTTCTCTGATGCTGGATATCTCATTTGTAGACTGGATGAAGTTCAACGCTTTGTTGTATGTTGAATAGATCATAAACATAGAATATGGCCCTAATCAAAGTGCCAGAAAATTATACAAGATATAGTCATATGCATCTCACCACAACATAACAAGTGAGAAACCCTACTTTCATTTACCAAACCAAGCATACTTCATTCTACCATTTAAAAAGGTTTTAAAATTAAAAATAACTCTCTATCCTTGTAATTTTTCATGCTCCCTCTTTGCATGAAGTTGAAAAGATGCAACCAAGTGCAATGAATTCTAAAAAAAAAAAATTCACTAGATGTTCTTTCAGTGACATGTTTTGAATGCAGGATTGATTAAAAAACCTGTTTTTGAGGATTCTCTATTGCAAAGTTTGTAAGAGAGATCTAAATCTGGGAAGTATATATTTGAATAAGCTCTAAAATCACACTGGGCATTATAAACCGGTATGTAAAGTCAAATAACATGAGATGAGGCAATTGTATGTAATTGAGCACACCCATGGCCAGCTCGATACCATGTATCACCACCACTTATAAATAATAAGTTCAATCATAAAGTACCGAATATTCTAGATTACTCATAAGTGAAACAGTTAGGCATATAAGCTAGGGGACCCTAACTTGACCCAAAACCATATTTGAAGGTAAATGATTGACCCCACTTATATGCCCTTCCACACTAGCATGTAGAATTGATGTGGGATGTCATAACAATCAATCCCCTTCGAACCGGACATCCACAGACTGCACATGCCGGGTGGCAACCCATATGCCAAGGCCCAGAACTCCGGATTGCAACTTCCGAGGGCCCACATCCTGGGTGGCAACCCCTCAGGTCACCATCGGGTAACTACTTTTTGCAGCCCATCCGGATTCAGCAGGTCAGACAAAATTGTTGGTATATAAGTTAGGGAGGCTAACTTAACTCAACCATTATTGAAGATAAATGATTAACACAATCATATATTCATATGTGCCCTACCACACTTGCATGTAGAGTTGATGTGGGATATCATAACAGAGACTTACTGATGAAATGTGTACATGCTAGAAGTATAAAAACTCATCCTAATATGGCACATAGAGTATGAAAATGAGTTATAATAGATTTTATACTGAAGAAAGTATAGTCAAGTGTAATGGGACCTCCTGAAAAGATAATTGTTAAATTATAGTATTATGTATGTGAGTGGCAATGGGTGCATTGATTTTTGTTAGATAGTGACAAAGAAATTATTAAAAGAGTTTACTTGATGCAAAAATATTACAATTAAGAAGTGAGGACTCAGGCCCCACCACGCTTGTTTATTCCAACAACATACAATACAGTATAAAGCACAATTATAATGAAAAATTTCATGCATACGATTTTATACAAAGATGCAATACTTTTTTTTACTGGATATGCTACAGCCTACATGGCATTAGTCAAATTTTTGGTATTTTCCATACTGTGAAGCGTTACTAATAGAAAACTTTCAATAGAATTACCTCAAACCGAGTATTAAAAATGGCTTCTAAAATAATTTACTTCTAATGCAATGACTGGCATATCAAGCAAGAGATGATCATGAAGCACCCTATCTTACTCAATGGAGCTGATCAGCTGAAATTAAGCACTCATTCACATGATGAAGTCTTTTTCCAACTTTTTATGGACTTACACTCTGGAGAAAACTTTGAACAGTAGGTTGAAATATTTATATGGACCCAATTCTGATTCAAAAGTCCATATAGTGACTAGTGAGATGTGTGTCCTCGTATAAATTGTAAACTTGTTGTACTTGTCCCTAATCTTAAGATGTGTGAATTTATTAAACGTCGGTGAAACTAAATTACAACAAGAAGAACAACTAACAAATACCCTAGGATTTCTCCAATCTCAACATGTTTCGCGGATTTTCAACACTAACTAATATGAGAAATGTTACATTTCTTGGCATTGTGGCACAATTAGTTACCAGGAAAAATAAGCACTCCCTCCTCTTCAGTGCCACTAAATCAAGGTATCCAAATGTACCAACACTTCCAAAGCCACCTCCTAGTCGCTACTTGATTTGACATAGTTCCCAATGCATTCAAAACCTCATAAATCAATGTCACGGATAATCCATAAATTAAAAAAATTGAAATTTAACTTCTTAAAATACGTCTGAGCACTATCTGGAGCTAATACCAAAGTGAGACGCATATATTAACTCACTCTTTTAAACCTATTTTAACGACTCTGCACTACCTTGAGCCTACTAAGATTTTAATTACATTCATCTTACTAATTATTTCCTCATTCCACAAGGACAAATCTGAGGACAAAATGAAAAGCTAAGAATCAATCTTACTTGCAGTACTCAAGATTTCAACTAGCAACAGGTAGCTATAACATCAAACATATAGACACATACACACACACTCACAACAGCTAACTCTAGAAACGTCACAAAGCAAAAATGGTGATAACACTGCCATTTCAAGATGCAGATTCACACAAAAAACCAACTATTACGGACCTCAATTTGAGAGAAGAGTCCATTATAGCCGCGGGACCTGAGGAAGGCATCAACAGCATCGTTGGGAGCATTGGCTGCCAAGCTGGAGTTGGCGCCTGAGACAGCCGTCCGACCACCAGCCACATCAGAGCAACAATTTCCCATAGCCGTCACCTGATTTGATGAAAATAAAAGACAATTATATAAAGATATTTTACAAAGTTATTCCCATAAAAATAGAGCCAGTTAAGCAAGTTTAGTACAAGCAATACATGTCGCCCTTACTGTTGAAAATTCCGTAACTCGGTTCTGTAAAATCGTCTAACTAACAAATTATAGTGGCTGCATCTACATTCATTAAAAACATTATTGATAACATCTGAAGTCGAGCAACGCAGCAATTCATTCCTCTTCTATTCTTTAAATTAATATATTAGATTAATATAGGTAGATCCATCGGAGACCCAATAAATTATATTCCTTCTATTCTTAACTTTTCCAACTTATTGATTAGTCAAAGGAAACGAAAAAGAGGAAAAATTAGAAATAAAATGCAAGCATGACGGAATAAAAAAGCAAAAAGAAAAGCTAAATGAACTTCAAGTAAAAGCAAATGGGAAGCTGAAAAGAAAAGCAGCTGAAGTAAACGCTTACCCTCCGGCCTCCTTCACCGGCGGTCCGGCACCGTGGAGCAGTTCAGTCCGTTTTCTTCAGTGGTTGGATCCTGCCCTAGTTTCCGTCGCAGTCTTCCAGATGAGATTCAAAATTTAGAAGGGTAATGGGATCATGAGATGGGTTTTACTTCCTGGATTAAGCTACAAAATATAAATAAATAAATAAATTTTAAAATAATAAAAAGATATCGGGCCGTCCAAATTGATAGTCGGGCCTTGTTTAGCCAACAACTTGTCCGTGCGATATAAAAGGATATTTTTGTTTTAACTTTTTTTGTCTTAAAACTTTTTTTTTTAATTGACTATTTTTTTTATTAAAAATATTACTCCAAATAAAATTATTAATTTTTATTTATACTTCGAGTTATTCATGAAATAGTTTGCTGTTCCATTATCATTTTTTATTGACAAAGTATCACTCTTTATCAATATACTATTATTAATTCTTTTCATCTCACTTAATGATTTCTATAGTAGTACGATCTTATAAAAGTGTTTGTCTTACCTTATAATCTCATTGAGAAGTATCAATTAAATCATTTACATGTGAATTGTTTGTAGTCTTCACTTTTTATTAAGGTTAATTATAATTATATATTTAAAATTAATGTGAAATTCTAAGTGTAAATATTAAATCCTATAATGAAAATATGTCCTTATATAATATTAATATATAAAAAAACAAAAATAAAAAATACTCCACAGATGAAATAGTTCTAAGAATTTACCATTCTCAAAATCAAAACTTAAATTTTAATAGTAAAACCATACATTATTTTCAACTCAGCCACCTAAACTTACCATACATTATTTTTCTTTATTTAATACTCTTTTTTTTCTCTCTTGCCCTCTTCCTCTCTAATCAATTAATATACCCTTCCATCCATCA
This sequence comes from Pogostemon cablin, assembly GCA_023678885.1. Taxonomy (NCBI): domain Eukaryota; kingdom Viridiplantae; phylum Streptophyta; class Magnoliopsida; order Lamiales; family Lamiaceae; genus Pogostemon; species Pogostemon cablin. The sequence continues at coordinate 25,451,612 of CM042964.1, read as the reverse complement.
TCACTTACCTCTAATACATTGTTTTGAACGAAAAGAATGATGGAGTAGAAAAAATGACTTAAAATATAAATATTCCTGCACATTTTTTATTTTATTAAAAAAAATCTAAAATAATTAAGATTTCGAATTTCGTTCCAACTCTTTTATTTGAAATTAAAAATTTTAAATCAATTTGATTCTATAACTCTTGTAAATGCACTGATTTGATTTTATAGTTCGAAAATTGTTGTTATGTTCAAGCCTTTCTTTTTAAAACAAAAAATGATCATTTTTTAGTGAATTTAAGGAAGATTTTAAGTTTCTTTGTATTATTTTTAATAAAGTAATTTTGTATGTGCTGTTTTTTTATTTCCTAATTTTTTTTAAAAAAAAAAGGAAAATAAATGGTTTTTCCTTTGCAACTTTAGATTTGCATTCCTTAGTGGAACCAAATGATCTCTTGACAACTCTAAATATAACTATGCAAGCCATTAAGTGCATCTAAATATAACTTTGTAACTCTGACTTTTTTATGAATTTGTTTGCCTACTATATTTGAGAACCTATGAGATAGATAAATATGAGACTGTGAGACAGGACGATCAATTATTAAAGTATGTTGGTTATATAAGTAAAGTATGTTTATTGATAGTTAAAGTATGTTTATAGTAAAGCATACTATAACACTTTAATTCATTATTCAACATACTTTAAAAAAATATACTTTAATTAACAATAAATACTCCATTTTACCTATATAATAATGATACATTAACAATGGGTCGACCCGTTTCACAATAAAATATTTGTGCTCGCGTATTTGCTTGGGGCACACGATAATCTTAAAAATAAATAATAATAATAATAATAATAATAATAATAATAATAATAAAAGTTTAAAATAACCATGCACTAATTTTTACTCCATATTTTTACTTTCACCACCCAAATTCAATGATGTTTGTTTTGAGATTTTGTGGTGTTTGAAAACATAAATAGTGATGGTATATTTATTTTAAGTTAATCAATATATCTAAATTAGATACAAGATGGAAGATAAAGAGAAAAAATATATTAATTAAGTAAAGAAAATGTAAATAAATACACATAAGAGTGGGTTTTAAAGAGAAATTATCACAAATTGTCCTCTAAGTATGATAAAACCCACGATTAGTTTTATAACTTTGGAAATTATCAATTTTAGTTATTTTTTATCCAATTTTGGTCTTATTTGTCCAATTTTAATCCACTTAGTCCAATTTTAGTCCAATTTCCCAAAAACAAAAATAAACCCACCGGAACCGATTCTCATCCTCATATTTGGAACATTTCCGGCAGGCCACATTATGAAACATTACATTTGCAACATCAAATTAAAATTAAATATGCCACATCATGGTCAAATCTTAGGGTAATCCCAATGGTTGCTTTCCTCAAATCAACTAATCACCAAATTTTTTGTGATTTGGTGAAATGTCCCTCCAATGGTGATCATCAAAACCCTATATCCTCAAATAAATGAAAAGGAGAGTAGAAAGGAAATGAGGATGATTTTAAAAATTGTAACGCCGCGAGTTATGCTATGGGGTTGGAACGCTGCTAGATATACATTTCTCAATATAATAATAAAGGGGTCAAGAATGCACAGCGAAAATAATATAAAAATCCCCAAAGCGATATTATAATAAAGCAAAAGTTGTATAGAGATTATTTTACATATTAACGTCTACTCACCCGAGTAGAGTGAAATATCCAAAACAAGTACGTTCAGATGATATATCTGAAATAAAGTTCTTAATAAAGTACTAAAATATAAGACATAATGTAAAGTCATCTATGGGTTTGGGACATCTGCAGGGGCATCTCCATCTTCTAAACCTTGTTCTGAAAATCAATATGGGGTAAGCGTCTAAAATACACTCAGTGGGTTAACTAAAAATGATTGCACGGTTAAAAATAAATATGCATGCCAAATATATCATAAAATGCAACATATGTCATCTAATAAAATATTTTGCACATTGTCGTTCGATAACTTAATGAAAATAGACCGAACTGTCATTCGATAACTTGTGTTAGTTGGTATATGTTCATCGAATCATCATTCAATACAAGTATTAATAAATTTAAAATATTTTTAGTACCAAACCGTCGCCCGATAACTTGTGTTAGTTGGTATATGTGCACCAAATCGTCACTCCATACAAGTGTTAGTAAGAAAATATTTGTCATCGAACTAAAAAAACACATGACACATAACATGACATAGAAGTAACACATATCACATTTAGCAATCATGACATAAAATTATAGCACTCGGTAAAGAGTGAAAGTTACCACACCTTAAACCTTCCGGGAATAGTACGTTTGACTAGACTTGCCCTTCGGTATCAGGTATGCCTGTAAGGGTATACTAAATTGAGTTCTACTTAAAATAAAAATTCATATTACTAAAACTAAATTTCTAATATTATTATATAATTAAAATAAACTAATTATAAATAATTAATCGTTAAATAAAATAAATTAAAATTAAATAATAAATAGAAATACATATTTTAAAATTTTTAATAATAAATCGTAATATTAAAAATATGAATACAAATGATATTAATTTTATTAAAACCGAATATTAAATAAAAATTCTATACCTAAAATAATAATAATGATAAAATTATAATTAATATATAAAAAAATTAAATCAATTTAAGTTAAATAAAATTAAAAAAATAAAAAAAATACTCCATTAAATTAAAATATATTAGAATGCAATGCGCATGCAGTAACTATACTGCAACAACAGTTGACTCAGTTTTAGAATTTTGATTATTAATATATATATTTTTTATAAATTGCAATCAAGTCCCTGCATTATATTAAATTTTCATTTAAACTTACCCTAAACTTTAACCTTATTACAAAATGATCCAACTTGAGTTATGCAACTCCGTTTGAAAATTCGAAAGCACTTATGGAGTCCTTGTAAGATGAGGATCGCATGCATACCAATTTTTCATGAAAATAACGAAGTTTAAATGGACAAAATTTTAACTCGAAGTGGGTTTCTTCCCATCTTCTTCATTTCACGTCCAAACTCAAAACTAATTATATGTTTGTGATCCTTGTGAGGAGTGCTTCAAAATGACCTATAATATCAAAGTTATATCCCAACGAAACAAAATATGTCATTAAAGGGTTAGAAACTTCGACGGAGCTTATCTAACTCATATCACATCTATTTCATAAAAGAGGCATATATATGAAATCTACGCATCGAGACGATCATTTTCGTATATAATATGTTAAGGATTGACAAAGAACCAAGAAATCCTCAAAACATTAGTGTGTAAAATATATATGTGTATATACGATATATGCGAGTATATATGTGTGTGTATGTATCAATTACTACAACTAATTCTACTCCTTTTAACTTACCTTTCTCACACAGTCACTCTGAAGAGGTTGAGTAAATTCTCCTTCACCTTTCCCACTTACCTTTTGGTTTTTGAATGTATATAAAGTTAAAGATAGATCACAAATTCTTATCCTTATCTGTTAAAAGCTAGTAAACTAGGTACTAGGTCTTACAACTCATAATCACATGTCTAATTATATAATATTATATATATATATATACACATACTATTATTATTATTATTATCTCTATTTATATGTAATACCAATTATTATTATATATAAAATAAATATATAATTATGCTGATATTACAAGAATGGTATCAAATTTGAGGAATGGTATTATATCCTCAAATTTGAGGATGGTTTGATATCATCATTGGAGAAAAACTAGTAGCAAATCCTCAAAAATGAGGATTTGATGCCCATGGTTGGAGATGGCCTTAGTCCCATTCCGGATCAGAACGTTGAGAAAGCGTGGAACCTTAAGCATAAACAATGAAGAAGTGAATAGTGTTGTCTCCGTCCGCCATGGCAACCGACTATGACGGTGATCGTCGCTATTTACACCTAAATATTAGTGTCTTTTTGTATGTCTTTTCGTATTATTTTATCTGTATTTTATGTGTATGTTGGTTGTGTTATGTATTTTCATGGAAATGTGTGTATATGAGCCTAAACATGTTAAAAACAGGTCAAAAATAGAGTCGGGAGCTGAAACGAGCAAGAAATGAACTCACGGGACCCAACTCAAGTTGTAAGGTACAACTCGAGTTACCAACTCGAGTCGAGTAGGTTCCCGAAAGTTGTCCAGAATCGTCCAGTAGCTTAACTCGACTTGGGAGAGCCAACTCGACTTGCAGCTCGACTCGAGCTGCGTCTCTCCAAGTGGAGTACCAAGTCGTGCGGAGCAGGGCAGAAGTTCAAAATCATACAGTGTGCTTACTCGAGTTGCAAGTCGCAACACGACTTGGCAACTCGACTCGAGTAGGGCCTCCGAAGGAAATCAAGTTTTAGAGTCTCGCAACACTACCGAACAGGCGAGAGCTCGAGTTGGCGACACGAGTCGAGCTGAGACAGCTCGAGTTGCATTACATGCAACTCGACTCGAGCTGCTAACTCGAGTAAGAAAGGACAAGTCGAGTAAGGTCATTTTTGGGCCAAAATCCAGATTTTCACCTGCCAATGTGTGTAAGTGTGTGTAAAAAGCACAGTTGATGATTAATTCGTGGCCTAACTTGGAGAGGGTATAAATAGCCTCAAGTTCAATATTTCAAGGGAGATTGGATATTTCACACAAGGGTTTCACTCATACACCTAGATCACACACCATTTCTTCCATTATACACCATCAATCTTCATCCATTCTTCATCCCTTTCATTTGGGTGTTAAAGACCTCAAGAATTCAAGAGCTAGAGGTGGAAATCAATGAGTGTTGAAGATTCTCTATAAGGAATTGCTAGGGAAGATTTACATCTCTTTTGCTTTTCATTTGGATTAAAGACTATGGATATGTGTAATGAATCATTCATGCATTTTGTTACCATTATCATGTTAGGCTAATCCCTCTAGTGGGATTAGGGATATGAAGAGCACATTAGGTTTATATTATTATGTGGATTAAATTGGTTTTTTACTTAATTGATGTTGGTTTCTATTCATGGGCTTTAATTATTTTGATGTTGTGATGGCATGGTTTGTTATTCATGAATGATTATTGGTTTAATGGATTGTTGATTAATGGATGATTTATGATAATTAAGTGCCATTATAATGTTCATGTGTACATTGCTTGGAGTGAGACGAAAATGACCCTCTTAAGTATTAGAAAGACATGAATAGACATCGAGTTTGGGTTTGACCGAAAGGATATTTGAATTCGATGAGGGGAACCAATCCATTCGTTAGCTCTAGTACACAAAAAGGGAGAGTTAATCCTAATTAGTACCTTGGAAGGGAGAATTGGGAATTAATTAGTACCTAAATGGAAGAGGTTAATGTTGGGCTTTGATCTTAAGTGCTTTTGGGAGTCTCAAGTGGATCAACAACCTTTGTAACCCGAAAGGGAGCTTAGGATATAATCGTGATCACCCTTAATCTACATCAATTGAATTGAATTCCCTTTGCATGATAATATGAATTGAATGTGCTTGGATGTTTCTAATCCCGTGTTTTTCCATACTTGAACTTTAGCACCTATTCTCTTTTCTCGTTAATCATATTACTTGTCATTTATCTTAGTTGCTATTTTATTTACTTGCTACTTGCTTTAGTTGTTGATTTCAATCTCAAAACCCCCTATCATCCTTACAAAAGTGACATAAAGTGGTTTGATAATTTTATTTCTTGGGATATACTATTACAAAGATCGAGTATTCTTGCTAGTGAGTATAAAATATTCAAATAGACGGCCCCGAAGATGTTCTGCTCCCCTATGCAGCTCATCTTCTCCAGTCTGAATCCCATCACGGGATTTGTGCCTCGAACCGCCATCTCGCTGCCCACCTCTCTGGTTCGTAGACCGACGCCAGCCGCCAGCGCATTGAACTAGGACTGGCGCCGCCATCTACTGCTCGTCAGCTCCCACATGCTGCTCGCCGCCATCAGATCTACCCTTTACCGAATGGGATCTAAGCCCTTACACCGCACCGATTTAAGTCTAGTCGTCGATTAATGCCAATTGTCGTCGACTAGCCGCCTGCTGGAGATTCCAGTTCGCCAACCACCATTTGTCATCGGTCATGCATTCAGATGCTTGGAACTCACAGATCGTGCTGCTGCTTCCTGATCGGATCTGTTGAGTCACGAAGCTGCCACATTATCTCCACAACATAGTCAGAGACGTAGACCCATGTGTTAACCGCCACTGTGCTGGATTTGTTGAATTTCGCATTCCACAGTCCGCCGCTTTGAATCATCCGCTGGGAATTCGGGAATCTCGGGCCACTGCTGACAGAGAAAGGTAATACATGGCCGCTTCTTCTTCTTCTTCCAAGAGCAAGTTGTTCACCTGAATCGACGAGCAATAGCTCACCTGTGATGGACTACTAAGACATGGACTGGCAACTTAATTTTTAATTTGATGTTGCCACGTGGTATGGTGCATAATGTGGCCGGCCAAAAAATCGGCTCCGATGGGTTTTATTTTTATTTTTAGGAAATTGGATTAAGTGGATTAAAATTAGATAAATAGGATCAAAATTGGATTAAAAAGACTAAAATTGATAATTTCCAAAGTTATAGTACTAATTGAGGGTTTTCATACTTAGAGGACTATTTGTGATATTTTATCGGGTTTTCAAATTAGGTCCAGATTTTGAAAACCAAAATCCTCGGCATAAAACCTTGGGCAACTTCTGATTTTAGCACATTCAATTGGCTCCAAATTTTCTCTCAAGATGAGTTTTAGGCGGCTATGAGAGATGGAAGAATCAGGCGATCGACTCAGTGAGTTACCCTGTTCAGTAATTCTTCACATCCTCTCTACCTTGCCAATAAGAGATATTATCAACACAACCTTTCTCTCTAAACATTGGAAAAACTTGTGGACCTCTGTCCCCTGCCACAATTTCACAAATATCTACGACTGCAACGAATTCAAGGATGAGAAGTTCAGAACCTTCGTTCATTGAATTCTTTTATTTTGAAAAGGATCCAAGTTGTTGAAACTGAATCATGTTACCTATTTCAATGCGACATTATGTGGTGATATTGATTTGTGGGTGCGTTTTGCTGTTGATTATAATGTCGAAGATTTGAATATAGAGCTGAGTATTTAAATTTAATTGGGGATAGAGATGGGGAAGATAAAGAAACTCTTAGATACATCCCTTCACAGTGCTTGTATTCATGTTCATCCATAACTAAGTTATCACTTTTGTGTTGTAATCTCAACATTCGTGATTCATGGTCATCCATAATAAAATTATCACTTTGGTGTTGTCATTTCAAGATCCATGGCATTCCCACCTAGAATCACCTCAAGAGCTTAGAAATTGATCATTTTTGTAATGATGAAGACTTGTTAAACCGAATCTTGTTGAGTAGTCCCGTATTGGAAGACCTAATGTTGCGAATTATTAATAGAAATGATGATTTGAGTATCGAGTCTGCAAGCTTAAAAAAATTGAAAATTAACAAGTATCATGGTCGTCTTATACCACGAATTAATACAACTCTGAGAATCTGTTGTGCAAATCTCACAACACTTGAAATGTCTGGTAGTTTTTACAGTGATTATCAGCTTGAAAATGTCTCGTCTTTAAGTAATACAGCTTTTGGGTTTAATCCTCGTTATAATGATGATGGAGCTATGCATGAACATCTGTTGAAAACGTTGAGGGAGTTGTTTTCAGCCTTGGAACATGTTGAAAGAGTCACATTATGTGCTTCGTGTGTTGAGGTTTGTTCTCTTTTCATTATCATGAATTTCATTGTTGTTATGTTAACTAGGCTGCTTTTCTGAATGGTTGATTGTCTTAACAAGTGCTTACTGCGTCTGATAATCTGTCTGGGCTACTTCCAAATGTCAAGTTCATAAAATTAAGTATTATTGATCCTGATCTTGAAAGCGAAGGATTGGTGGATCTTCTTGCCAATTTTCCTAATCTAAATATGTTAGATATTGATGTTCGGGGTTTTGAACTGCAGGATTATTGATAAGCCGATTGAGCCTTCTTGTCTCTTGGAACTCTCCTTGCCTCAACTGACGACGCTAGAAATCCGAGCATTTTTGGATAATCTGAAAACATTTCGATTTATTGTGTGTATTCTAAACCTTTGTAGCATGCTCCAAAAGTTGGTGATCAGTGCCTATAAGGTGAAGGGGTATCCACCATCATTTATGTTTAAAGCTGCAATGGTGCTGCTGAGCTTGCAAAGATCTTTTGCTATAGAGGTGATTTTGAAAAAAAGAAGATTGTTCACCTGAGCTTGCAAAGATCTTTTTCAGCTACACAAGTGATTTACCTGCTTTCAAATTAGTGATAGATTTTGCTCAAGTATTTGATTTTCTTTAATTTATAATTTTTATGGATTTTGCGGAAATAATTTCATGTTGCATTAACCCATATAGCTTTCTTGATAACTTCACGTCTTCCCAGTTGACGTTGGATGCTTGTAAGAGAGTCAAATGTCTCATTTGGTGCTCTAAATATTTCATTCTTGTGTGTAGTGATGATAAATTCATACTAACCAATGCACTTTCCCTTTGTGCTTTCCATTTATTAATATAAATATATACAATTTGTTCGCAAAAAATTATGATAATTTTTTAATAAGCAACACAATATATAAAAATTATATACTCAATAAGGAATATGTTATTCCATTCGTTCCATCATAATAATTATATTTAATTTTTGCACTAAGATTAAGTAATATAATATTGGAGGTTGATCCTCCTTATGTTGATGTTGGAGGTACGCATGAATATCTATTGAAAATGTTGAGGGATTTGTTTTCTGCCTTGGAGCATGTTGAAAGAGTCACATTATCAGCTTCGTGTGTTGAGGTTTGATCTCTTTCCATTATCATAAATTTCAGTGTTATTATGTTAATTGATGGTTTGCGTCTGAAAATTGAGCTCAAGAAAACTCTACACTTAGGTAAAAATTTCTCTGCGTGTGTGTGAACACATATATATATATATATATATATATATACGCCTACAGAAGTGAAATCGATAACAGGAAGAAAGGGGGGGAAGAGGGAAAAGAATTTGGACTTTTTCTTATTTGGAATTTCCTGCTGATTTGGTTCCGTTGGTAGAAGTTGTTCGAAAGTGGGGTAAAAAGGTCAAACTACAAATAAAAGACACATTGTGTTTAGTTGAATGTTTTGGAACTTAGTTTTGGAAATTTTGTTTTTATTTTTGACATTGAATATTTATATATTCTCCTAAATTGAAAAGGAATACTATATTATAATTCATTTTGTACAAATTTGTTAGTTGACAATTACAGCAATAAATGCACTGTGTTGAGGTTATTCTGAATGCTTGATATTGTCTTAACAGGTGCTTACTGTGTCTGATAATCTGCCCGGGGCACTTCCAAATGTTAAATTTATAAAATTAAGTGTTGTTGATCCTGATACTGAACACAAAGGATTGGTGGATCTTCTGGCCAATTTTTCTAATCTAAATACGTTAATTATTGATTTTCAGGGTTTTTCACTGGAGGATTACGGGTTTATTGACAAGCCGATTGAGCCTTCTTGTCTCTCGAAACTCTCTGTGCCTCAACTGAGGATGCTAGAAATCCGTGCATTTATGGATAATCCGAAGACATTTCGATGTATTGTGTGTATGCTAAACCATTGTAGCATGCTGCAAAAGTTGGTGATCGGTGCCTATATGCAGGGCCGGCCTTGAGGGTTGTTTCGATAGCTCTTGTCATGGGCCCCCAAATTAGGGGGCTCCAAAATTTTTATTACCTCTCTCTATATATATACTACTTTTGATTTTGTATCCAATATTTTTAATAAATTGGTTTAACTTTAAGTTTATCTAAGATTAATGGTCCATAAATCACGTTAAAAAATAATTCAATAAATATTCTTATCTTGATTTGATCAATAATTTATATCATCCACAATCCACAATAATTTCGTACATTTTCCAAATTTTTAGAGTCTTTTCCAATTCTTTCTCAAGTAGCTTACTACACAATAACCTAAGATTTAGAGGTAAATTTTTAATATATTACCATGTTTTCTTGTATTTTTTCTTCCTTTTATTATTTTATAGGTTGTATTTTGGAAGATTTGAATTGTATATAATTTATTTGAATCTGCAAATTAAGAATTTTCATATTTAATCAAGATAGAATGGGTTATAAATTATTATTTTTGTAAAAAATCGTGAAGCTATAAAACAAACGGGGTAAAGGAACTGGTTAGAGAGGAGAATGACTATTCGATGATGTTGTTGTGGTTTTTTTCTTTTTTTTTTATTTTATTTGCATTAGTGAGTAAAAAAATAAAGAAATGAAAAAACTTGAAAAAGAAACTAATTCTCATTTGCTCTTAATAATTTATAAAAATGGATTCTTCGAAACAAAAAAGTAGGATAAAATGGAAATGAGCAATAAGAATGAGAGAAAGTGACGAGATCAGGGAGTTGAGAATAATAATGATTTAAATGAGAAAGAATGTAAAAATATATTGTAGTTGAAAATTAAAATAACTTGAATGAGAATGATTTATAAACAACGAAAGAGATTATGAAAAAATTTATAATAAAATTGAGAAACATGAAAATATTTTAGAAAATAAAATTGTGTGTGATATATATGATCCAAAAGTTTGGGATAACATTGATAATAACTAGAGACATATTAGTGGATAAAGGTTTTATAACATAATAAAATAATCGCAAATTTCCTAAAAATAAAATTTCTAGACATTTTTCGTACAAAAAAAGTGTATTATTTTTGTTGTAAGTTGTTTAAATTGACAGATAATAAAAGTTTTTTTTAGCAAAAGAAGATTTTAATGTTTAAAAACATGTTGTTTTGGGGGCTCATTTTATGATTTTGCCAAGGGCCCCCATAATATTAGGGTCGGCCCTGCCAATATGGTGAATCAGTATCCACCATCATTTATGTTTAAAGCTGCCAGTGTGCTGCTAAGCCTGCAAAGATCTTTTGCTATAGAGGTGATTTTGAAAAAAGAAGATTGTACTCCTGAGATCTTTTTCAGCTACAAAAGTGATTTTGAACTCAACAAAGTTGTTCTAACACCAAAGGTTACCTACTTTCAATTAATAAAAATGAGGTATTGTTATTGCTATTGCTAGCCACCCTCCTTGAGAAGGATTGTAACTCTAATTTAGTGATCTTTTTCGAGCAAACTCACAGTTTGTAATGGACGTGTTAAGAATTTTGCTTAAGTATTTGATTTTCTTTAATTTGTGGAGTAATTTGTAAAGATTTTTGCAGAAATAATTTCATCTTGATTCTTGCATTTGACTCATATAGCTTTCTTGATAACTTCACGTCTTCTCGGTTGACCTGGAGTGCTTGTAAGAGAGTCAATTGTCTTCATTCTTGTGTGATGGATGAAATCATATTAACCAATGCTCTTTCCCTTCGTGCTTACCATAAAATTTCAAAATAAATTTTCAGAAATACTTTCCTTTATTATTCCATAAAAAAAAACTTGTTTGTCCACACCGTTTAAATATATACATTTATTAATAAAATATATATAATTTGTTAACAAAATTTTCAGTTATTTTTTAATAAGCAACACAATATAATAAAATAATGCATTCATTAAAAGATACATACTTCCATTATGTCATTATAATTAAATCTTTTTACGCTGAAATTAAAAAAATATAGTATTTTAATATTCCATTCTGTCATTATAATTAGAGTTGGTCTCATGTGTTCTCGCTAAAATTAAAAAAATATAGTATTTTAATATTCCATTCTGTCATTATAATTAGAGTTGGTCTCCTATATCTCCGAGGACACACCGTACTCCCCATGGGAACACAAGAATAAAATATTAATTATTGGCGTCACGATGTGTCCCTGGGGCGCACAAGTTTTTGTCTTATAATTAAAGCTTTTTACGCTGAAATTAAAATATAAAATTTTAATACATAATAAGTTGAGAGATTTAATATTTGAATGTATAATAGATAACTATATTAGTGATGTGTATGGATCTTACACAAATATTTTACTAATTGTCTTGTATGTGTCATATCTTAAAAAAAATGTAACTATTCAAATGAGACATTTAAATTAGAAAGAGTTGATCTACTGTACAATTGGTGTACACTAATAATATCCTCATATTCAAAAAATGGGTCAAGTATAAAACTTAAAAAAATTCAATCGGGTCATTTGTTTCTCACTCACAAATTTTAGATCTGACCCCCTTCTAGAGCCTCTCCTTAGCTTTTCTTCCATCACTCTCCTTAGTTTTTCTTTCATCGGTGCTTTTCTTCCATCCGCCTTCTCCACCACCGCCTGCTCCACCTCTGTCCGCCTCTCATTCGCCGTCTGCTCCGCTATAAAGAGGTTTCAGATTTAGGTTTCTCACCTCTCTCACTCCATTGCTCCCTCCGATCCGTCAACCGTTCCTCCCTCACTCTGCCTTAAAAAACACCGCAGTTCCGCCGCTGTACCTCCACCCTCACTCGCTCCGCTACCTCCGTATTTTAGGTTTTTTTCTTCTCGACACTGTTCTCTATTTTAGGACTTTTTTTCTTTTTTAAAATTGAGTGAAATTAGAGATGTAAACAGTAAATAGAAATTTAATGGAGGTAGGATTGGAGGTTACAACGGATGTTGATGATGTGACTGTAGAAGAATTGAGTAAAATAGCAAATGCTGTGACTGCAGAAGAATTGAGTTTAATAGCAGAGATATTGTTTGAAAAGAATTGAGTTTAATAGCAATATATTGTTGGAAATGTATCCATGAATGAAGTAATTTTCATTTTAAAATGCACAGATATGTACAAAATTATATACACTTCCTTAATAAATTTATTTAAAAAAAGTGACACATTTATGAAGAATAACATGTACATTATTGAATTGCATCTATTACAATTAGCTATCATTATGTATTAAATACATTTAGAAAATAAAAATAATACATTTATTTTATATAATGTATACACTTGTTAATTAAAACTTATACAATCATTGACAAAGAACTAAAGAATGCTTGATACATTTATATTCAAAATTAATAAATACATTAAAGAATAAAAAAGAATATATTTATTTTAAATAACATATACACTTTGAAAATAACTCAAAAAGCTTTACACATTTATATTAAAAATTGAAAAATACATTAAAGAATAAAAAGTAATACATTTATTTTCAATAAAATATACAACACTTCAAGTGTGAACTTTAAGAAGCTTAATACATGTTTAGTTTTCTCTCATTAGCTTCTATCATATTCAACGAAACTGAAACTGTAGCTTCATCTTGAATGTCTTCTCAAGCTCAAACACTTCTCCCTAGCTCATCAAACTCTTCATTTGCACATAAATCTCCTTTGCCCTATAAGAACATAAAATACAAAAATCACCAACATTAACAACAATAATAAATTAAATCTCAAACACATATTTCAATATATCAATGAATAAATTTAAGCATAATTACATTAATTTTAATCTTAAAAAAAGTATAATCACAATTCTAAACAATCCTTTTTTTCACACAATTAAATCAAGAATTTTGAAAAGAAGAATTAAAGTTGAGAATAAAATTTAGAATCCAGACATTTGAGAAGAAATTAGTGAAGACATAAGAATATAAACTCTAAAATCTCTAAAATCATGCATTGAGAAGCAATTAGCACAATCAATTCCAACAACATTATTAAAATTAATTTCTTAAATCGAGATGAATAAAAAGAGAAGAAATTAAAGAGGAGAGACGTCGTTCTCCATTTCCGCCTTCCTCTAATTGACAACGACAACGAAGGCACAGTGGTGGACTGGTGGCGTAGATAGAGAAAATGAACACCTGAGGGAGAAAGAGAAAAGGGAGAAGAGAGAAGTACGAGAGAAATCGCTCCCTTAGAGAGAGGAAGAGAGAAGTGGGTAGAGAGAGTAATGATCCAAATAAAATTTTCTAGGGTCATTTGTATTTATATAGCAGGTCAAATGGGTTTGGGTCAATTGGGATATGCTAAAAACTATTGTACAATAGTTATTGCCAATTAGAAATATGTAATCATTATCATTGGACGAATGGAGTATACATTATTGAATAAAAGTAATACAAATTAGATGCATATATATATATATATATATATATATATATATATATATATATATATATATATATATATATATAAACTCGGTGCACCTAGTGCACGAGATATCAACTAATAAGCAAATGAATATGTGGTAAGGGGACAAAAGGATGGATGGAGCATAACAACTAACCATATTAAAGTTTACAACTAATTAGAAGATGATGCAAAGTTGGAATATATTCATAATTTGCGAATGAATATTGAAGTTAGCTACTACAATATATGGATCAAACTAAAAAGATATAGAGATGTTAGATAACTTCATGTACCTAAAACTACATCTCAGATTAAGAAGCACCAGCTACAAAATCAAACTAGTTTTACATCCATGAATTCAGAACCTAAACTTCATAGAAAGTTGGCTAAACAAAGTAACAATGGGGTACCAAAGCTTATAATATCAGCCAAGAGCGAATCAAATAGGCACTGTCGACCCAGGGAAATTCTCCAACCAAGCGCACCTGATAATAAGTATTTACGACTGCTTTGAGAGAGCTCCGGCAGCAAATAAAAGGTTCCTTCTCGAGAACTGTTAACAAGCATGCCGAAAAGATTAAATTATAAAATCCACAGATTAGGTAAGCATTGTCCGTACCACGAACTCCTCCATTAGAAGAGAGGTTAAAGTTTTCAATATTCCCCATCCTTAAAAATTGTAAAGAACCCTTTTATCTATAAAGAGAAAAAAGGAGGGGAGAGGGAGAGATTGTGTTAATAGTAAAGAGAGGACATAAGGTGAGCCAGTTGCAATTACCTGCAGATCATACACGGGAGTAGATTTGGTAGGTAAAGTCTTCAATGATCGGAGTCTATTTGTGCTTCCACTTTTGCTGGTGAAAAAACCCAATTATTTGTGAAATGATAATAATCACAAAGCAAATAATTCGTTATACCCTATCATGCTTACTTGTCGTCTTTTGCTTTTGAGCTTGTGGCCACATCCCATATTTTCACAGTGCAATCAGCAGAACCAGAAGCAAGAAGTGAACCTTCGCAGCTAAATAATGGAAACAGTTCAAATAGCTGATAAGCTTTGAGATCTAAGAGGTGAATTGACCTTAAATTGAATAAAGAAATGCAGAAACATGTGTTCTGCTGCCTCTCGTAAAAACAGTTAGTAGGCAACAAACCTAACCCTTTTTTTTATGGAACGATCCTAACCACCTTGATTTGAAAAGTTGACTTAATAAGAGTTTATAATTAAGAAAAGCTTTTACCTGAAAGCAAGTGACCATATGCAAGAGCCATGACCAACCAAAGGGGAAACACAGCGGCCAGATGCAAGATCCCACATCATTATCGTGCCATCTTCATCACCAGATGCCATGTAACGACCATCAGGTGACATTGCTAAAGATAATATCATGCTTCTATGGCCTATGAAAATTCTAACACACTCTCCACTCTGGACATCCCATAGGCGTACTGTTTTGTCACTAGACCCAGTTGCAATGTAGTTGCAATTTGCATGCCACTGCACACACTGAAAGATAGAATGGGAAAAAAAAAATTAAAACTTAACTGCTCCGTTTCACTAAAGATCACAACTACAAAACTACATTCAAGTGCACACCATTAAACTAGTAGGTAGATTATACAATTAGTTATATGTCATTAATATATTGAATCTGCAAGGATAACAAAACCAGAAAGGACAAGAATTCAAACAAGTTTTTGTTTGACTACCCTAGAATTGAGATGAACTTACATGCAACCACCCAAAGCTAACATCAATCATGAAAACAACATTAATATAGTGGGCAGAAATAATTCAATAGCCAATTCTGTACATTTGTTTATTCATATAAAACAGATGAACATTCACCTTGTTTCAAGATGATCCAAGTTGATGCAATGAATCCCAATGCAATCTCAAGTAAAAGTAAAATGTAAACCACTATGGGAATATTTAACAGGTAATTCAGCAACTGTGCCATGAAGATGCTCAGTTGCATTTGATAAGTTATATTCAAATACAAGACATAAGATTCTCACTTTCCTCATTGGTTGAATAATTTAACATATTAAGTTTATTCACCAGGACAAGAATCTTTTGGAAGTGCTGATTGTTTAAAAAATGAACAAGGTCATAGAGAACGAATGGACAGTAGCTAGTTTTCTCTAATTTTTCTATTTTCCAATTTTGAATGTGAAAGCACGAAGCCTAGATTATCATGTTGTTAGAAACTGTCAATATTCACATAGACAATATACTGAATTTGTCACCAAAAAATGATAGGTTTCAAATTTTTCATAAAATTATTTGATGAAGATCCAAGTTTTTCAGTCTCAAAATTGAGAGCTTAAAGAAATTTAGACAAGCATGAAAGCAAATTATGTAAATTAATTTCATGTCATCTGCAAAATGCTAAATTATCACAATTCCAGGGATTGAACATTTAAAAGTACTTTGCTTGTCGAGCAATAGTTCTATTTCTAGCGGGCAAGAAGCTGCAGAAATTCAGGTTTATGTGAATCAAATAGATTATGGCCAACAGATTTTAAAGATGAGACACTGAAGAGATCAGTTTATCAAGACCAAATAAATTTCTGTGCCAGATGCATAAGCATCCATATATATCATGAGGAACACAACCAAATTCAAGTCACAAATTAATCAAGATAAAGGATATCATTGCAAACCCAGAACTAGTCGGATGGAGTAGATAATCTCTTTGTTATGTTAATTAAATAAAGAAAAACCCCTCCCCAAGCCGTACTTGCATTTTTCATTGCACACGGCTTTCCCTATGTATACATCATTTCCTTTCTTAGAAAGACTTTCAAAACAAAAGCGGAATACTCAGTTGATTTAACCCTTATTACATACTACATCAACATCTCAGAATGAGACACATTCAACAACCAACACGTCCGAAGATCCAACCAGCCACACCAAAAACATAGAATAAAGGCAGTAGGCATATATACATGCATGCATGCATGCACACACACACATACAAACACACACACACACACACACACACACACACACACACACACATATATATATATATATATATATATATATATATATATATATATATATATATATATATAGAGAGAGAGAGAGAGAAGAATAGAGAACGAAATACTTACATCTACATCAGATAAATGGCCTGCCATTATTCTTAAAGGTTGTATTCTGTCCATTGACCAGATCCTTGTCGTTCGATCATGAGAAGCACTAGCAAAATAGTGCCCTAGTGGACTAAACTGCATGACATTATGGAAGATGCATGAAAGTGGTAGGAGTAATATAGAAGACAAAAACCAGATAATAAGTGGGGTTGAATATCCCTAATCACCATTCAATTCATATTCTGAAAATACTGTTGAGTTTTAGAATATTCAGCAGTATATTAAGGCTATATTTGTCACACCATCCTCTAATTTCAAAATCTTACCCCACCCCACCATAACTCTACAAACCAAACATTCCTAACAAACCAAATAACCTTTTTACTATCCATTGTATACAAAGCCAAGAGCCCAAACCAAACATACAGATTATTTCACGAAGATCGTTAACTGAAGATTCATACTGTCCTTTTCCCTTTCCTAGGTTGGGTACTCCATAAAAACTGCTATCAGAACGCCTTCTTGGTTCATCATTTAGATACCCCCATGGACAAGCAACTATCGCTATCAAATGCGTAGAACAGTACGCAATTTATGACAATTAGCAACCAAACATATGAAGATGTAACTCCTACCTGTACATCCCAAACAGGGTAATTGTGACCCTTGTAGCAAACAAGATTTGCATTTAATTTTGTGCTCCACAATCGAACTGCAATAGATGCATTGGCCACTAATCAGTTTAAAAAGAAAAAAACTTAGGCCAAAACAATACATGATTGCTAGTAACAACTTACTCGTAGAGTCTGATGAAGAAGATAGAAGAAAATCTCCCAGAGGACTAAAAGTGGAAGAATGTACAGGTCCAGCATGACCACGAAATAATGTGTAAGATCTTCCCCCAGCATTTGAGCTAGGCTCATGGGAAGCCAACTCATTTTCACCCTGTGAAGGAGCTGGTATTCCAAAGTCAATATCCACATCCAATAATAAACAAAAATACATCTTTCCAGCAAGGAAAAAAAATAAAAAATACTTATGCAACCATAGCAAAATAAATAAAAATAAAATGCAAATAATACATTACAATATTTTTAAGTCAAATTTTAATCTCCACATCAAAAGCATAACTAGAATCATAAACAAAATAATAAAGACTGTACAGATCAAACGTCTTTAACTAGATCTATGACGTTCAAAATTTCATGAAAAGAAATGACATAGAAGCAACTAAACATCTGTATTTGACTATGGGAAATGCTTCGAAACACATAACAGAGCACCTTAAATGCTGCATCAGGAATTAAACAAGGTTCTGCTAGGTAAAGATCAAAGAAGGAAATAATATTTAAGAGTTATGAATTAATTTCTTCAATGAATGTACATTCACATGGCTTTAGTAACTAGAATAACATCAGAACAAAAAGTGGAAGAGCCTGCATCCGAAATAGTAGTCATATCCATAGTCCTTGTGTAAATCCCCAAGGATGTGATCTGTAGGATAATGGTAGGTGGGAAAAATCAAGACTTTACTCGGAAGTTAATGCTAGAGGGATGGGAATGGTGTTGAGAGAATAAAAGGAGAGTTTGAAGGGTATAAAAGACTAAAAGTGGTCTTTGGATTAGTATACAGAGGAGTTCGGATCCCAAAGTGCAAAGTTTAATTGGTCTAGTCGCATAACCATACACAAGCTAAGAGTTGAAGATTATGTTATTATGATATTTATTTAGTTCATCCATGTAGAGCTGGTACATCAGGAATTCTTAGACAGTTTTTCCTTATATTGGTTGTAACCCTAGATCTTAACTCCCACTGTAAATACAGGAGTCTTTTCTTTTTTAAAACAAAAACCCAGGAGAGTGCTGAATATGTAACTTGATTGAGCTTGTATTTACAGTTGGATTAAAGTGTATTTGCCAAATGCATCAGGTAAATTATGCAGTTCACCATATTTATCTTCTATTGGCTGCTGCACTTCTACAGTAAAGGGCTTCTATAGAGTACTTTTCACTGGACTTACCATAGGCATAGAGAAACTTCTTCCACTCATAAGTTTGCTTGACTACCCAGATACAACACAAAATATTCTTATTTAATCCATTGTACACAAAATAATCCTCAACCTAATGAATAATGCAACTGTCTAAAACCAAGAGAGTTGAAATGTACACAGTTTTTTTTTTTACCAGGAAGGTCCAGGGAACAAACAAAACAACTTACAGTTCACATTTTGTTGGCCAAGTTTTGCCATGTCCCAAACCTGCAATAAATGATTTTAGTTTCCATGTCCATTAAAACAGTAAAGAAAGGCAATAGCTAAATAGAAATATAAAAAACCTTTAATGACGAGTCAGAGAATCCACCAGCTACCATTGACCCATCATGAGATATTGAAGCGCAATTCATGCTGAGATATGTAAATTCACAGTTTCTCATCATAATGCCCATATACACTTGTGCACATATACAAATCATACAGTCACACCAAAAAAAAATATACTCAAAAGAAAGCATACCTGTTATGAGTGTTGATAAAAGTATAGAAGCTAATGGAAGGCAATGAAACACTACTCAACTGTACACGATTTCTCAAGTCTTCTAGAATAGATTGTTCCACCTCTATCGGTCTAAAACATGACAAAAGAAAAGTATGAAATAACAATTATGATCAACTAACTCAAACTTTAGATCGAAATGTGAAGTAGATGCACATAATTTAACATTATTCAATAAACTCAAACTTTAGATATGTACATTTCAACTTTATGATTACCTTGATTTTGATACGCATGTCCGAGTCTATCAGAGACGAGGCACACAACTTTGAGATATAATTTAAGTTTTAATAAGTATCTTCATCACAGTAAATACTAAATACTTTATTTGGAGTGGACTCTTCCATGAGCTTTTCTTAATTATTTAAGTCAGTAAATATCTCAAGGGTTTCCAGTCTACAATCTAGTGATTTTTTTTATTTTTTTTTTGGTCAGACTGCTATATGATTTGGATCTTCTTGTGAGACAAGTTAATTTCCATCATAGTTCTTGTATTTTTAGAAGTTAAATGATTTAGTTTTCCTCCTTATTGACTTTAGCAGTCTAATCATTTTAAAAAATAAACCAACCAATCAATTTTCCAAAAGGCTAAAGCTTGACTACATGAAATACTAGTGCATCCAAATGACAACCTCCACGGATGAACCATGCTTTGCATGTAGCAAAAACAAGTTGTTTTAAGACAGAATTGCAAGTCCATGGAGTTAATCAAAACTCCAACACTTGGTGTGAAGCCGTACAATTTTTTCACTAAAAGAAAACATTAAAATTTGAACTATTAGGTGGTTTCTAGTTATAGTCATATTGATCTTGCAATATAAAATTGTGGTATTATCTCACATGCAAGTCAATTGGGCATCAATGTGCTTAAGATCATAATCTATGTGAGATAGGATGACATGAATGACATGATCCACAATACAGAGTAATGTGTCGTATGTTCATAAAAGTTTCACCAAGTAACTCACAATAAAAGTAGTTTTAATTTATATTATAAAGGTGAATTATTTTACCAACTTAGCATTAAAGGTATAAGACCACAGTTGAGGCCTTGAAGAGCACATATATAGAGTAAATAATATGGGTTCCCTATCATGATCAAGATACTATGTACAATCAATTAGACAATAGGAGCAAAGAACAACTGCACAAAATCATTCAAGAACATACACTTCTGGCAAGGGTAGCTCAGGTTTGACACGCGGTGCTACAGACACTGCAATACTCTCCGACCGATTAGCTTTTGCTGTACCACCACCGACCTTGTCCTTTTTCATCTTTTTACTTGTAGTGCCTTGCTTGCCACCATCAACAGATCTTTTCTGGACAACAAAAAAGACCAGTAAAAAATGGTGGCCGAAATAGGAAAAATGGGTCAATTAAAATTCTGAGAGAACTACAAAAGCTTTGAAACAAAAGTAACAACCTTATTTTCTTCCTGTTCACCTTCTCTCGTTTCTCCATCAGCCCTTTCTGAATCCATATTAGAAACACCTGTTTTTTCCAACTTTTCTTCAAAGGAATCTTCAAGCAACTGCTACAAATTAAATTAGACAAGAATTTCAACATAAGCGACTCTTCAGCTAATATATTATATATGCCCTTTCATACTGGTAGTAATACATGAGAAAAAACTATAATAAGAAACTAAATATGCTAGGAAAAAAAATATAGAAACCCATCTCAACAAATATCCACATATGTCTCAATTATATTTATACTATCCAACAGAACAAAAAAATGTATAGATGATTAATCAGCACACAAAACTCAAGCCAAATATATAGACAAGAAAAGTCCTCGTTTCTATTGTCCCAACAAACTGGAGAGCCATTTGAATGATCTACAAGACAGATCCGTGAATGATCTCCATTTAATTTAAAAATAGCTAAAGCATCAGACTGTGAAAAGGGGAAAGTGATAAATTAATTGGCACCAAGCAACACAATTAACTGATTACACCTAATTGCATGATCACGATGTATTCTAGAACCAGAAAAAATGACAGATTTCATTTATTATAATAAAAGATAATGATCCATATTTTATCATCAGTCGGATCATATAATCAACACAACCGTAGAGCTTTACTCTGGACAAACATTATACTAAGAAAGAAGGTCAAATGAAGATCTAGGAATATACTACTTATATGTGTTGAAAGGGGAAGGGAATACTATGAGTGTTTAGTTCACATTGCTAAAAATAAGGGAGTTTACACACTAATTGCACTTAAGCAGTCTTAATTTTCTTCTAAGCCCATTAGTGAAAGCAAGGGGCCTGGTGGATTAGAACTTAAGGGAAAGATGGGTTACAATAACCATAGAACTAATAAAGAATTAAGGCAATTCCTATGGTCATTCCTTGTTTATGACATTTTCAAGCTTTATTAACCCACCTAGTAATTTTAATGAACCAAACACTCTCTGAATATTATATTCAAATGAAAAATTAAAAAGGTCTTATATGATAAACAAAAGATCTGTTTTTGTTGTTGACTGACCCCCCAGTGGATTTCTTTCTGATTTATCAAATTAGCTGCATCTTGATCACTTCCAAAAAGTGTAACATATTCGGCATCGTCAGCAATTGACGTTGGTTGTCCAGGAGAAACTGTAAATCAGATCATCAGTTTATTATGCCCTCATCAAAT
This sequence comes from Pogostemon cablin, assembly GCA_023678885.1. NCBI lineage: Eukaryota > Viridiplantae > Streptophyta > Magnoliopsida > Lamiales > Lamiaceae > Pogostemon > Pogostemon cablin. The sequence continues at coordinate 25,429,123 of CM042964.1, read as the reverse complement.
TATAGGCATAAAGATTAATTTAAAGCAAAAATGAAAGTAGTAATGCACTAATAAAGAATAGATAAACTGTACCTTGAAAGTTAATGTGCTCATTGATGACTCCAAGCATTGTAATTGACTGGGACTTGTGCAAGTATTGCAGAAGTAGGTCATAAGAGTACTGAAATGAGTAAAGGTTAGTACATCTATTAGTTCCAATAAATATTATTTACACAATACGACAATCATCAAATATCTTTTCTATAACATCCAATATATATATATCGCATACAAAAAGAATGAAACTCTACTTATGAAGAAAAACAAATCAAGTATGCCTTCATTGGTTTGCAGAACTAGTTCCCAAACTACTTAAACCCATATTTAAAACAAGAAAGGAGGAAATACCCTCCAATTCCATAATAAAAACCCCAAATTCTCTCTTCTAAAGTTTTCTCACATAAAGACCAAAGTTTCTAAAGTACTGCTGAGACAAATATTCTAAAGCAAATCGGATAGAGATGGTAGGTACCCATGAAGGTTCCCTATCATAATTTATAGTCTATCTAGAGACTAAAGAGGCAATTCTCTGCAGTCCACCCTAAATGTCATCTGAGTTCTAATCCAAGTAAATAACATCATAGCACCTGAATTTTGTGACTGAACAGTACTGTAAATTCCATGCATGAACTTTTGCCCGGATTTCAAGAGACAGCAGAGACCAGGTTTCACATTCAGTCATTCATGACCAACAAGAGCAATATGACTATATGTATACAAACACACTAATACATACATACATACATATACATACACAGATATATATATATATATATATATATATATATATATATATATATATATATATATATATATATATATATATATATATGAGAAATAGAGAGAGAGTTTACTTGGCAAATCTTAATATTCACTTTGCTCTGCCTTAAAGAATGCGCAAATTCCATTTCCTATAAAAGAAGTAAGGAAAAGTTTAGGAGAAATTGCGCCTAAATGCATCAACCTACAAATTTGCATTTTCATTTTAGGAAAGTAACTGACCTCCAAATGTGAAGGAGAAAGAACACCTTCTAACTTCTGAAGGTCACGCGAATGGGTCACTTCATGGTCTCCTCGAAAGCTATTAAAAAAAGAACGAGCTGAAAAACAAAGCCACCATTTTGAGGGGGTGCAGTCATGAAATATTTTTTAAAAAAAAAGTGAAATATTAAACAAACTCACCTTCCTGAATATGACCCTTAGCAACAAGATCCATAAATCCATGGATAAATACTGGATACAAAACTCTAACCAGCTCATGCTGCATAAATTTAAGAAATAGTATGATTTGCTCCATATTATGAATTGTAATCAAACCTAATTAGTAGAAATAATCATAGAGCTATCATTAGGATACTAAAGACACTTGTGCAACTGATGCTATAACAAACTAAAAAGAGCCATGAGCCACAAGTAAATTGTTGTATAGAAGACGTTAGAGAAAATAATGTTGTAAACATATTAAGGAATGGTATTGTGCACAATTTAAAAACAAACATTACCATGTGTACTCCGCCAATGAAAGAAAATAACACCTTCCGACCACATAATGACACAATAGGAGTTCTTGTAAAGGGTATATAACTATTACGACTATGAGGAACTACTTCTTCTATAGCAACCATGATAATATTCTAAACTCTTTGATCCTAATCTGTATTTAAACAACTAACTTTTAAGTGTTAAGAATCTTAAGATATCTTAGCTTGATGAGGTGAGTACTCAGCAGTCTACTCCTGGATTTCTAAGGTATGATTTCTTCTTCATGTCTTCACTTTTCTCTTCTTCAGAGTTGTTTATTATGATTTCTCGCCTTTCTCTTCTTTGGAGTTGTTTATTATGATTACCGAGAAATGTTTCACTCCAACTAAACGCTCAAACCAGGTCCAATCATGAACTAACCATCAAATAATCATAATCATTTGAAGTACGCAGATCGTATCATAAAATCTCAGGGCAAAGCAAAAACAAAAGCAGAAGTGGTAATCACCTGGTATTGATCCAGTGAACTATAAGCCCATGAACGAAGCTTGCCATACCCTTCTAGGTACTGAGTAGGACCATCCACACTGAAGCATGAAACTTTTAGAATAACCAATAGTTCACCCAAGGACAATACAATATAATAAAATATTAACAAAAATGACAAAGGATGTTCGTCCTTCATATTTCTTCCATGAACTCAACAGTTTCTCAAGGAAAAACACATTTTCTTCAAGCACCCCATAAAAAGACTATAATGCAATCAGGGATCATCAAGGACAATAACACTACATTGCTAATAATTTCGCCATACAGGCTCACAACACTCACAGACTGAACGCTAACGCAGAAATATGCACTCGGGAAAAAAGTAAAATAAAATTTAAATCTTTACAAAACAAATTCTAGAAAAGGGAATGAGTAGAATTCTGCAGAACTTGAAGAATGCAAAGAAGAAAGAAAGATATTTTCATACTCAGAGAAAGCGAGGATTTGTTTGGTAATATCAGGATCAATTTGTGCAGTGGAGGAGGCGTTGCTGCCTTTGCTGTTGTGCTGCTTCTCTTGCTGAAAAGCTTGTCCTGCTTGCTTGAAACCCCTTTTATCCAAATACGCCAACACCACTTTATCGATCTCTTCCTGGTCCATCTCTTTATCTCTCTCACCACTGTCGCACGCCAAAAAAAAAACCCTAAACCCCAAATTTCCACAGTTTCAATCTGTGATAAAATTTAACAAGGAAGAGGAGATCTGAATTCTGGGTAATTCAATTTAATTAAATATAGCAGGAGTGGCGACTTTGTCACTCTGGGCCATTCCCATTAAAAATTTTATGCAGATGAGATGAGTTCATAACTAATGTATGAATACACTTAATAAATACTTAGAAGATATAACTAATGTATGAATTCAACGTAATTACACACATGATTAATTTTTAATGTATCATATTATAATCATAATCATAATTATAATTTTAATCTTAAATGCTAAACCTTAAATCTAATTAATATATAACCTAATTTATGTTATTAATATATATTTTTTATTTTATACTATAATATCATATAAAATGTTATTTAAGGATATACTTTGGTCATTAGAAAATAAGGGTATGATTAGTATAATGAAATGTAATTTGAATAGAATTATCATTCCTAATCTTGCAATTGGTATGATAAATGCACTGGAATCCATTAAATAAGGAATGATGATTCCTGCCCACCTCCATGGCAATTGGGATCAAATCAATCACCAACTTTAAAAGTTCATGTTAATTAAAAATTTATCACTCATATATAACACACTTTATAATTTATTTATAACTTAAAAATAGTACAATACCATCAAAAAATCAATAAAATTTATCAAAAAATAATTTTTTTTAAACTCCGTGTCTACAGTAACGATAAAATTTATTATGGGACGGATGGAGAAATATTTTATGTTTTACGTGTAATATTAATTAAAAATTTTGGTATTAAATTATTTATTTATTAAAAATAAAATATTAAATAATTTAAATTTTGAAATAAAAAAAACTCATGCATTTTAATATTCAGAAAAAATATATTAAACGAAATTTAAATTTAAATTCTTTAAAATTTTATTAAAAATTTATATAAATTAATATAATATTTACTCTAAATAAAAATTAATAAATTATATATATAAAATAATATTGTTTATTAAATTTAGGGTTAATTGCAAAAAAAACCACGAACTTTACTCTTATTGCAAATTAATCCTCACTTTTGAGAAATTGCAAAAAAAAAATCACAACCTTTAAGTATTGTTGCAAAACACACTCAATTTCTAATTAAAAGTTATTTTTTGGGATTTTTTTGCAACAATACTTAAAGGTGGTGGTTTGTTTTGCAATTTCTCAAAAGTGAGGATCAATTTGCAATAGGAGTAAAGTTCGTGGTTTTATTTGCAATCAACCCTTAAATTTAATATACGTATTTACAATTAGTATTTTTATATAATGTATACTTCCTCCATCCCACGAATGTTTGCACCTCTTTTTCGGCACGAATATTAAGAAAAATGATAACTTTTAGGGGTATTATGGTATTTTTTTATAATAAATAAATGATAAAGTATGTTAGGTGTGTTAGATAATGGTGGTTTTTTTTTTTTTTTTTGTAAATAAAGTGTATAGAGAAGTGTGATTGTGTTTGAGTTATGTTTTTTTTAGGGAAGTGCAAACTTTCGCAGAACAACAAAAAATGAAGAGTGTGTCATCTGAAATGAAACGGAGGGAGTAATAATTTTGAAAATTATATGCGATTTTTTAATGATTTTAAATAGTATGAAAAATTTTAATTATTTTTAATTACATAAAATTTATTTTATTTGTATAATAATTATTAAAGTATATAAATTTTCATTAAAATTTTCATTAAGTTAATATTTATATATATATATATATATTTTAAATTTAACATAATAAAAATACCATTAATTAATGAGATTAAAACTAGAATGTATTTTTTTTATTAATTAAACCATACAAATCATAATAATTTTAATTCTTTTCCTATCTTTAATTCCATTTACAAGTTCATTTCATTCCATCATAATTTCATTCTATCATAAATATCATACCAATCATAGCATAAAGACATGTATTTTTCGGTATAGATATAATTGGACATGTATTTTCCAATATCCGTTATATTCGAATCATATTAGAACAATGATAGGTTTGAGACAATTACGAATAGTATAAGAAAATCCTATTAAAATATAAAACGAATTGATAAATGAATTTGGAATGGTTACGAGTATTTGAATGGACTTTTTAAATGGGATTGGTTGAAATTATGTAATTAGGATTATATTTGGACAAATATTTCTATAATAATGAAAATTGATATAGGTTTTGGAAAATTCATAATCTATTCTTCCAATGAATAAATCCAAAAACAAAAAAATCTCTGAGTAAACCCAACAACAAAAAAATCCTGGTAGAAGTCTAAGTAATGCTTGAAAGTCTGCATTTTTTATAGAAGAAAATATTTTTTTATAATATCAGCTCATTTAAAAAATAGTATTTGGTTTTAGGATCAAAATAATTAAAATGAGTGAGAATAGGAAGAAAATATTTTTTATAATATCAGCTTATTTAAAAAATAGTATTTGATTTTAGGATCAAAATAATTAAAATGGATGAGTATAGTTTTTAGAAAATTAAAAAAAAAACATATTTTTGCTTATTAAAATTGCAAAATATTGTTTTATAAGAATATCACGTATGTTGGTTTTGGAACCCTGTAGAGATGAAGAGGGGCCAAGGAGATAAAACAAGAGCTTTCATTTGAGGTATGAGGTATGGTGATAGTGGTCGATCCCTACCAAGCCAAAGCTCAATTTTACCTGAGTACATACATTTAATTTAATGATGTTTTTATTCTAACATTAAGCAATTTTTACAGCTTCCTGCCTTGCATTTTCCCGTATCTATTGCATGCTTATATAGTAAATTTTTCAAAACCTATATCAATTTTCATTACTATGAAAATATTTTATGTCCAAATATAATCCTAATTACATCATTTCAAAAATATTTGTTTTAGAATCATCATAATTTTCAAAATATTTGTCTTAGAATCAACATAATTAAAATTGATGGGGGTATAGTTTTTAGAAAATTAAAAAAAAAAACATATTTTTATTTATTAAAAATGCAAAATATTATTTTGTAAAAAAGATTAATATGATTTTTGTTAAGAGTATAAAATATTTGTTTTAGATCAACATAATTAAAATTGATGGGAGTACAGTTTTTAAAAAGTATACTTTTTAGAAAATTTATAAAAAAACATATTTTCATTTATTAAAAATGCAAAATATTGTTTTGTAAAAAAGATTAATAAAATTTTTGTCAAGATTATAAAATATTTATTTTAGATCAACATAATTAAAATTGATGGGAGTATAGTTTTAAAAAAAATTACAAAAAAACATATTTTTGTTTATTAAAAATACAAAATATTGTTTTGTAAAAAAGATTAATATGATTTTTGTTAAGGTATATGGCAGTCATACGAGAAGTATTAAAAGAACCAAGTGATTAGTTAGATTAATTATTTTCGTGAGATTTGAAGATTATGTTGGAGATTCTTAGAGATGTTGGTATAGTTAACGCATTCTCTTAGAGTCATACGAGAATCCTTAAAAGAACCAAGTGACACTTTTAGTTAGATTAATTCTGCATGCCTTTGCAAGTTCTCTTTGAGTCATACAAGAAGTCTTAAAATAAAGACTCTTGAGTCATACAAGAAGTCTTAAAAGAGCTAAGTGTAGAAAAGATAGCAGAATTCAAGTTAATTTTGTATCCCTCGTTCACATTATTATTGTATTTATTTATTTATTAATGGATGTATCTTTATCAGGTATATAGTATTTCCAATTTCTGGTTGAGCACTTAAAAATATATAATGTCAGCATCCTGCAAAATTACAGATTGGTATGTGGATTACGATTTGAGAAACATGCATATAAAAACTTATTGATCAGCAAGCACTTACACACGGGACAAATCAGCCCTCCCAAAACAGGCCCGACCCGCCCCCAACTGCCTCTGACATCCATGAAAATTGGATGAATCCTCAGTGGATTGCATAATGCATAGTAACAGAAAAACCACCATACAGAAGGAAAGACTCCATTCTCTTCTAACTACCTTCAGGCAGTCCAGATTCTGATCAACATGCAAGTAAGATGTGATGTGTGTATAAAATGAAACCAACATGGCATACAAAATTTATTTATAAAAGTAAAAAAAAAAAAAAAAAAAAGAATTACAGTTGCTCCACAAATGCAGCACTTCAGATATTAGTAAGTGTTTTTATGTTGCAATGCAATATAATATTACTTCTTGGTGCTGATTTTGACTGCAATGGGATCCGAACAGTAAGGGCAGTTCCCGAACAGAACATCAAATGACCTGCAATAAAATGCGATCAAAGCAAAATTAGACTGGATCAAATGAGCTAATGCATACAAAATTAGTTTGGATAATTTAAAGATTGGCAGTATGAAAAAAATAAGAACACTTGATCTAGGAGAAGGAACAAACCAAATCATCATCCTATCTTCACCGGATTAATTCATTAAAGTAGAGTTTAGGTAGAATTAACAAACTGGAGATGGAATTTTAACAATGAGAAACTAGTTAAAGATTCTCAACCATATAATCGTTGAAATCCTACAATTAGCAACAAAGTTCTTTAAAGAGCATGACATACTGCCTCGTTGTTGTAATGGAGCGGAGCCAATCACCAAGACAAACACTATGGAAAACTTGTTTGCAGTTACCATTTTCACATGTGCAATCAGTTGTAGTTCCGCTTTTAGAACCAAGTTCATCATCTACAGTCAAACCACGACGCTAATGAATATGGCTAGTTTTGAGTTGCAACAGTAGAGCTGATGCAAAAATACGGGAAGGGCTAGAGTTACCAGTGGGAAGATATTGAGCATAACAAATGCCACATTCGACCTGCTCCTCATTCTTTTGCACATGCGGCAGAGGTTGAGATAGCTGAGTGCCAAAAATATGCACAAGATTTTCGGGAAATGATTTGTCATTTTTCCTATTTCAAGAAGAAGAAACCTGAATGAATTACTGAATATTACAATATTTATTAATTTGTGACTGAAAGGCTTGTAGACACTACGTAACAAAATGCAGAATCACAAAGATGGAGGAATGCCATCCAGAAAATTCTTAACTCGTCCAATTACACATGCCAATATAAAAGTGTAAGCATAACTTAAGAAAAGGTTTATCCCCAATATAGAAGATAAGAACCATAGACATTTATGATGGACAACACCTTCATGAGCAAGATTTAGTACTCATAAATTATATCATGGCTCTACATGCGCCCAAGATGTTTCAAGTAATACCATTTTTTAGAATTTCTCTTCCAATTATCCCTTAGAACATTGACTTCTGTATCTAAACCCAAGAAGCGGCACCTAAAAAATTAGAACACTATTAATATTAAAAAAAATTCCCAGATCAAATGTATTAAAGAGATAAAATATGATTTTTATTTGAGAATCCTACTCGGGCAGGGATCGCGGATCATTGACATTTATAAACAGCATGACAGAGCAATCCTTTCCTTCAAATATTAAAGTTAAACGGTTATCAGAAACAGGAGCTATTCACAAGGCAAGCAAAAGACAAATGGTCAGAGGTTTTTTTTTTAAAAAACCTACCATCTTTTAATTTGACTATATGACTTGCATGATGTGTATGCATTCAGATTTACCAAAATGAATAAAAAACTAACCAACTTTGATTTGGCGATATGAACTTGCATAATGTGGATGTTTTGGATCCGTCACCCAAAGAGACTGATCAATGTCATCCAAAGTGGACCAAAAATCCTGGAGCTTTTCCACATGCTACGCACAGTAATGAAAATAGAATCACGCATCATAAAACCGCAAAGAAAGAAATGAACTAAAAAGGAACTGGTTGAACTAAATTATAAATCTGCAAGAGATACCGCCTGAAATTGCAAGATAACATCTCTTAGCCTTGAGTTTGATGACCATTCCAAAATAAAATTAAAAGGCACATCCTGTGGGAAATATAAGAGACCAGTCTTCTAAAGAATTTCACAGGAAGAATCATATATGAAACAGGTGGCGGTGGAGAAGACCAACCGCTGATACAGAGGGTGGACACCTTGGGTAGGTTTTATCCAATGTTAGCTCCAGAATATGTATTCTTCTCTTGTTGTCCCTATACCAATAAACAACTACAAAATTGAGTGAAAAGAACAAAAAAATTACATTTGCAACAAGTTTAGATGTACCTTGAAATGTAGAAATAATCTATAAAAGCTCATGCATCCAAAGCGAACACGAAGAATGGATAGGAAACACTCAGCAGGAGTAAATATTTTGTGGATCACATTATTCAATCACCTCCTCATAATACTTCTAAACATTCTCACTACAAAATTGTCACTATTTCTCCAATGATTGAGCTACATATTCTACAGGATGACTCTTGACTACAAGTTACACAGATAATGATTTTATTTGAAGTAACATTACAATTTTTGTATAATACAAATTATACAATGTGTAGATAATTTATAACCACAGTACAGCCATTCACATAAATGTTAGTAATATCTTGCTTCTAAGCTGCTAAATAAGATTTTCCCAAACAAAGTTAAAACACCATACTCTTTGACAATGAAAACAAAAACACGCTTGTGTGTGTGTGTATTATTTGTCATCATCATTATTATTATTATTTAACTCTATCTTTATTATTGTAGAAGAAAGATATAAACATCAACCATACACAAACTTACACAATACGAAAGCTAAGAAGCATTAGATCTTCCCCCAGTTTAACAAGGTTATCCCATCCAACCTCTTCTACCTGTAGAAATGCACCAATGGAACACACAGACCTCAGAATGGATAAAGATTAAAAAGCCAAATTCGAATTATAGAAAAACTGCGTATCTCTTATGTACTTCTATCACTTGGTCCATATTTGTGCAGAAAAAAAATCACCATAGAATAGCAGAATTAAGTGAAGAAGGAAAGAAGAAATAATTTGACATTCGAAAACCACTTCGAAATTTCCATGAAGCCCTAGAATCTGTTCAGAATCACTCGGGAACACACACACTCATGGAGAACTGACCTCAGCGTATATCCTGCGGCAAAAAGACGATGAAACTGCCAACTCCCGACATCTGCTTTGGTCAGGAAAATTCTACACCCCAATGACATATTTGAAAATCTCCATGAAAAAAATCCAACCTTTCACTTCACAACTCAAATAAGGATAAAATTTTACCTTATTCGGATTCATCTTCACGAGCAATGTAAAATACGCACTGAAGTTATCAGTGAACTGATGGATAGGTATTAGGAAAAGCGAAATTTCTCGTAGTATAGAATAAGCATAGTATTGCTTAAATTAAATGACAAAATTATCATTTATTCTACCAAAATATTCAACCACAATTTATATATATACTAGTCAATGTAAATCTATTTAAACGAGTCTTCACACATTTATAGAGAGATGAGGAGTGAAGGCCATAACTAGATGGCAAAGTGGAAGACGTAATTCATGAAGAATGCGTACTGCCCTGTTTCACAAATTAATCCTCAATTAGTAGATTCCAAATTAATATACAGTGAGTAGCTACTTAATATACTCCACTAAATAATGGTGAAAGCATGCTCCTTGAAATCAAAGTCACATACTCATCACACAACAAAAATATGTCGCAGTTATACTTTTCTTTGAAAAAGTTCATCAAACACATAATGACACAGCTGTAAACACATGACACAGCCCGTAGCTACTTAAGAATATGCATACATGTCACTAAATACTGAGCAAAAGTGAATGCATTCTACTTGAAATCAAAGTCACGTACTCATCGCACCTATTTTATATGTAGCAGTTATATTTTTCTTTGAAACAATTCATCGAACACCTGATGGGCATAAAGCAAGATTACCCAGAAACACTTGTTTTAAAGTCATTTAAAAGAGGTTTAAAGGGGAAACATTGAGGCAAGCCCTAGCCCATGTTCACATCAAATAAGCCAAGGCAAGTTCATGCTACTTGAAATCAAAATACCAAGAAAGAATACGCCGGTGAGGGAATGGAAGATACCCAGTGGTCAGTGGAGATTAAGAAATGTAGCTTGCTTTATCGTTGAAGATGATGGTTGATGCTGAGAGTATACGCCGGTGATTTTTATTTTTATTTTTCCATTGAAAATTGTAAAAAACTTATATATAGTCTGTCGAAAAAATACAAAAATTTCGGTTAGTAGTTGTCGAAATATTTATAAAAATTTGGCTAATCGAAATTTTAGGTAAAATATTCGGTGACCCCTTGAGAAATTTACAGGTTATAAAAGTTGTCTAATGGAGAGGATTTACAGTTGGATCTAATTAGATTTGGAGGCTCAAACTAATTCTAATAAGTAGGCCCTATATTTGTTTAGCTTGATCTAATCATTGTTGGGCTTTATTATGGCCCAATAAACTCCCTCAAAATTTCAGGAGCATCCTTTTAAATTTTTGTATATAAATTTCGGCAGCACACAAATGAATTCTTTCACAAATTTTCAGCGACATCTAATCGAAAATTAACAATCTTTTCGATCAACCAGTTTTGAAAATTTAAAATATATGATTTTCAACCTCCAAACAATATACCATTTTAATTTATGTTGCTATTATCTTTTAATCTCAAATTACATCTATAATTTTATTAGTCCACCAATAATTTTTAATTAACTATACAATTTCATTAACCCACCAACCCTATAATCAAAGTATGATTTTGAGAAAGCTGGATGTTGTGTAAAAAAACTTTTAATCAATTATCTTATTTGTCTTGTTCCCCTATCAAAAATATTTTGGGTGTGAAATTGAGGTTTTCTTCTTCTCTTCTCTTCCCTTCTCTTCTCTTTCACTATCTTTCGCTCTTTTTTGTGTTTGCAGTGCGTGTAGTGTGTGTGTGTCTTTTTGGTAGAGTATGTATTTTTAGTGTGTGCTTTAAGTGTAGTGGTGGGTGGGTGTACAAGCAAAATGTGTTTTCTAGTATAATAAATGGGTTGGGGTTCAAAAAAAAATAGATGAGGATATAATTGAAATTTTACACATCTTTTGTTTTCAATACGGGTGCCTTCAGTAAAATTTCGGGTGACAATAGTATCAGCCTTTAATTATATCCTCACCCTTTTTTTTTTAAACCTTAACCTATTTATTTATTACAATAAAAATAAAATTATATGAGGCCCAACTCCAGTTACAAGCAAACCCACTATCCATCAACCCGAAAAAAAAAAGTATATATTTTTTTATTTTCAAAATATATGCAAAAAATCGAAAAATACATGAGTAAATTAATCATATGATACACTAGGTAGGGTAGGATTTTCACTTTGTCATACTAACACTGTACGTTGTGATCCATTTAATGTTGGGTCATAAATTAGTAGAATTTGAAAATAAAACAGCACAAGGAAAAATGTTTTCTTTTGTTGTTCTTTGCAAGAGAGCTCAAATAATAAAATAATTTATGTAAACTAAGTGGGTTAGCTCACCTGTCTACTAGACTCCTCAGGAAAGTGAGTGACTTAGGTTTGATTCTCATTGAAAACGAATTAAGAGGGGACCAATTAACATTTACCGATAAAAAAAATAATAATGATAATTTATGCAATTTGGAAATGATCCATGGATGTTGCCATTTTTTATTTTTATTTTTTATTGTAGCACATGTGTGTTTTTTATTTTTGTATGATAGATTGTAACTTTATATCAGATTATATGTAAAATATGCATGATAAGTAAGGTAAAAGTGTATGAATTGATGTGGGATGAGAGTAGGAGAAAGATAGAGATGATGAGTATTAACTGAAAAAATATAATGTATAAAAAATGAGTAAGTTAGGAGTTAATAGAATTTGTAAATGTATAAATAGGTGTTTGAAAATTTGGGTGTATATTTTGAAAATAAAAAAGATTTCAATGGAAAACAAACATAAGACTACCCCATTGGCAACCAATCCAATGGGTTGTTCATATAAGACAAAAGTAGTGAAAATTTAAAAAAAAAAATGAGAGAGGAAATAATTTGGCCAACCGGTTGTTAAATTTTTTGTGTGACGAAGGTCTCAACCCACTTTATCTATCACTTTCTCTTTATTTTTTAAGTTTTAAATTTTTAATAATTGATAATTAAATTATCTTTTTTTTTTGGAAAATTAATTAAAATTTTTATTTTTTCTCTACAAATAGAATATAATATTGATATATTTTGGATCACAATAAATTTTTTTTTTTCTCTCAATATCAAATTATATCATATTATAATTACGAAATTAAATATTTTTAAAATATAAAATTATTTTGATGTTAAATAAAATTATAAAATAATTCTTAAATAATAATATATAATTTTTAATAATAATTTTTTTTTTTAAAAAGTAAAATTTTATAAATGTGTGAGAAATGAATATTTTATTTAAAAAGTAGGTTGAGTTAGGTTGTTGATGTAGTATATATATATATATATATATATATATATATATATATATATAAACTAAATGAGGGGTTTGGATTTATTATGTGGCATATGGGAGAAATTTAGGCATGTGTCATTTTTATAAATTTTTGAATTTTTTTTATAATAAACTTGATTAGAAGGGAAGATAATATAGTTACTTTATTTTAAACAACCAATCAAAATATTTTATTTTTTTTATCTTATTAAAATTTACCTAAAACTTTAAGTATTTTTAACTTTTTATTTTTAAATCAGATTTATATAAAAATTAAATCAAATTAATTGTCTGTTCATGATCTTTAATTTGGCATCCATATTACTAGTAATATATGATTGGAGAAATAGATTCTTAAATTTGATAACAATTTCTTTATTGTAAAATATTCTTTAATAAAATATATTAATAAATAAAATATTTTTAGAAGAGTAAGAAATTATTTAATATATTTAATCTATTTATCCTTAGAATTTTTAAGTTTAATAAATTTAGTTAATTATAAAATTCTAAATAAGGAATTTCATGAAAATATTTAGGGATGGTAATGAGATGCGCATTTTCAAGTATCGTTATATCCAAATCTGAATAAGGCGGGTATGGATAGTTGTAAACGAGTTTGGGACGGATACAGATAGTTGTGAAAATCTCACCTCAATACCCGCGGGTAAAATAATAGAATTTAATTTATATTTAATTCATAATAATATAATTTTAAATAGGGTCAATAAATAGTTGGTACAAAACGTATTTAAAAATTACTAAGCGATATATTCGCCTCAGAAAATTATCGATAAATACAAAATTATATTTTATTTTTCCATAATACCTATACATATCCGTACATTAGTGTGCATTGTTAAGATGTAAACAAAAATACGTTATTTATACGAATGTACATTAGTGTACATTCTATTGAGAAATATTTAAATTGAAAATACGCGATTAAATTGAAGAACCCTACTAATATACATTAGTGTGCATTCTTGAGAGATAAACAAAAAATACATGATTAAACTGAAAAACCCTACGAATGTACATCAGTGTGTATCATAGATAGAGAAACGAAAAATACACGATTGAAACTATTGTTAAGTATGCATTCTTAGAGAGAAATAGAAAATATGCAATTAAATTGAAGAACCCTATGAATGTACATTAGTGTGCATCTTTGAGAAATAAATAGAAAATTCGTAATTAATTAAATTGAAAATAGGGTTGTTATAATTACCTAATTAAATCTCTCCTTAAATCTCTCACCCATTATTTTTATTTGATTTACTGTACATGTACATTAGTGTTCAATGAAACTAGTGTTAAGTGAAAACGTTGAAATATTCAACATTGTAAATATGGGTAAAGTTGAAAAAAGAAATAAACGTTTAGATCAATGTATTTATTAGTAATTAGGTTATATATACGCGTACCTATTAGTAATAATCTCTTTTAAATAATAGAAAAGAAATAAATATTTATATAATAAATTAATATTAAATGTGTGTAGGCGCGACTATTGATAAATGGGTATGAGATGTGTATGGGTAGTCGGGTACCATAATAAATTTTTTAAATATGATGTGTACAGTTAATTTTTTTTTTAAATAGTATAAGAGTACAAATACCAAAAAATAAGCGGATACCATATCCATTGTCATCCCTAATAATAGTTTTATGTTAATTATGATTTCTTAAGATTATACTTTTTATGTAATAATTTAAATATGATAATATAAGGACTTAATATATAAAAATATATATTTTTCGTTGGCAATATAATATTGAAAATTATATATAAATTTATATTATAATGTTATGAAATTTTTAATAGCCATTACAAAAATTTAACGTGTTGTATAATTTTTTTTGGTTTAAAAATTTTAATATTAAAAAAATTAAAACTTTTATGAATAAAATTATTTTTATTAATTTATATAGTTGTTAATATTATGAAAAAGACTTGTGTAAGATCGTCTCAAGTGAGGGTTTACTTCATATGTATAAAAAGTAATAACTTTTATAATGAAAAGTGATACTCAATTAACGAAAAGTGACAATGATATTTTATGAACAATTTATAATATAAATGAAAAGTAATATAGTAAGATTTTATAATAAATTGATAACATTTCATAGCAAAAGTGTTATCACCATCCCTCAAGGACCATTCAATTTATCCAACCGAATACATCTTTTGGGTACTCCAACCAAATAAACTATATTGTTCGGGTACTACAATCGAATAGAATATAAAGTCGAATACATCTTTCGGGTACTTCAACCAAACACACAATATACTATTTGAGTACTACAACCGAACACAATATGAAATCTTAATTATTAGAATATTTATGTCTTATTAATTTTAAATATTTTAATTTAATTATTTTTTGAGTACGTTTAGCAAATTCGGAAATACGAATAGTTGATTCCAAAATAAATTTGATTATCCCGTGTATTACGCAGGCTTCGTACTAGTAAAAAATAAAGATTGTGTTGAGTTGTAAATTGTATATATGGATGAGAGAGAAATTAATAATATATTGTTGGGTTGAGTTATTGTAGTTTGTGAATAGAGATAGTCTAACATAAACGACAACACTTGAAGGTGGTGAAACTACATGTTTTTTTTTTATTGATTATCACTTTAATTGAACATTATTCATTTTCGTTAGAATATTATTATTATTTATTGATAGGAACAGCTAATTATGAAATAATTAATTGTTGTTATCCTGATCAATTATTTATAATTTATTTATTAAATTATTATTATTTTTTATTTATCACACAAAACTTATTTGTAAAATGATCTCACACAAACATTAAAAAAAAATTTATATATGGAAACAAAATATACCTTGAAAAAGAAAATAAATAAATTCATATATAAGAATAATTTGCCCACAAATTATGGGATGAATGGATGATTATAGGGTGCACCTAGTACATCATTGCACCTTAGGTATGGATAGAAAATGGGGTATAGTGGGTAGTTATTTTTAAAAAAATTTAATTATTTTATTTTATTTAATAATGAAGATTAAATTAAAAGTCTTACTATAGTGCACCGGTGCACCCGAATAATATTATCTATTAGATTAAATTTTTATTTAATCCTTATCACTCAATAAAATAAAATAATTAAAAATAAATTTAGAAACTACCCACTATACCCTCACTTTTACCCTATTAACTACCCGTGCACCACGTAATCATTCTTAAATTAAATTTTAATTTAAGACGTGTTCTATTATTAGTGCACCCTATTTCCTGTCCCGCGTATAATTGGTTTTCCGAAAAATTGAAATTCAAATGGATCGTGGAATAAAATTTTCTAACTAACAGACGATCAATTAATTGGTGTGTGAAGGCGAATGGCGAGCGGAGAGGAAGAAGAAGACTCTGCGAGTGAGTTATTGAGAGATCGATTCCGACTCTGTACCATCTCCATTGCAGAAGCTGAAGGTTTCAATCCATACACTCATCGTAACTGCCTTGCGCCTTTCATTCATCTACTGAATTTTTATTGTAATTTGTTGGTATGCAGCCAAGCAAAATGGCATGGAAATCTCTCAGCCGATTATGTCATGCATCTCCGATTTAGCCTTCAAATATGCCCGTAAATCTCTTTCTCACATTTTCTGTTGAATTTTTTGCCTTCCAATGTTATACGTATACGATTAAGTGAGGTGAAATATAGGGCTGTATATGCAGAATGCAGTTCAATTCATGTGGATTATCTGTGGATTTTAACATCATTAACATGGTTGTTAATTTTTTTAGTGAATGTTGTGTCTGATATGATTGGATTGTATAGAAAGCTAGATTTAGGGATTAAGTAGGATTTTCGAGCGAGAGCATAATCATATTGCTTGTTGATTGCCCCTCCCTCAGACCTTTTAACTATTTATACTTGTGACAGTTTGAAAGGGTTGTCTATGAACAAGATAAATAGACTTAAACATTAAATAAATTAATTAAAAGGTAGATCGACATCTCTTGACTATAAACCACTAGTCTGTTTTTGGGCAGAGAGCTATCTCAAGCTGGTTGCTTACTTTTGCTAGTAAAATGTTTGAAGTAGTCCATCTCAATGACATTTGCCATGTTTCTGTTCCATGTTTTTACTCAGTTTACCCACATGCTCACTAAGCTGAGCTAAATATGTGTCCTTGCATCTTCCTAGTCCTTGGGAATAATGTTGATGTTAAAATTAATTAGACGAAGTGCAATGATTGAACCGAAGAGTTAATTGACTTACTTATCTTCTGAACTATTTTCCGTTACACATATACTAGGACATCAGAAGCATATAAAGAGCCAATCAGATAATTGATTTAATAAATTTATTTGATAGTATTATATTTGAATGACAAACTAACGACTGAAATATTCAATGATAGTAGCACGCCCTTTATATTGATTTGGATTTGCTTTGGCTAATGGGTGGCAGCCAAACACAGGAAAATTTACTATACCAAAAACTGCAGTCTAATTTGTTGATTAATTAGTTGCGATTGTTTGGTTAGTGCAATACTGAGTTAGTAAATTGAGTACCATTCTAAGTTTAAGCTGGGTTTGCTGCTGTGGTTGCCCTTAGTAAATCAAAGAAGCACGGATCGAGCAAGTTCAAAATCCTTGTTACGGATCAAACACCTCTTCATGACTTGTAATAAGCCAGATGAACACTGTCTAAGTTGAGCCCTGTTGCTAAAAAATGCACTCATTTTATATAAGGAAGTCATCCTAATATTTAATTTAGCTATCAGCTTTAGTAGTATATCAATATTTTGTTTTTTGGTCATAGGTTGCCCAGAGCTGAACGCTTTCTCATTAGGAACTTATTATCTAAAAAAGATTCCTGACACTTTGATTTAGCTTTCACTATGATATATTTCTCCTGAAACAAAGAAAAGGCTTGAAATAATTTTTTTTCTGAAATGCAGAACAGTTAGCAAAAGACCTTGAATTGTTTGCGCAACATGGCGGGCGCAAATCTGTTAATATGGAAGATGTCATACTCTCTGGTAATGTAGTCTCTTTTTACTTGTCTCTGATGTTGTGATTTATCATGATATTTAATTACATAACTTGAGTATCTACTGCATCTGCAAGTCTCTAAATATTCACTGTGTAGTCTATTTCTATCATGCAGTCTCTAACTGCGCATTTTTCTTTTTTTTTTTTTTAACAGCGTTTATCTTAACTCTTAATTGTTTCCTTGTGCTGGGAGTTTTACTTTAATGATGAATGTCATTTAATCTCGTTGTTTTCAGCGCATCGGAACGACCATCTAGCTGCCTCCCTGAGGTTGTTTAGCAACGAGCTAAAAGCGAAAGAGCCTCAATCTGAGAGGAAGAGAAAGAAGGTTTCTAAAAAGGAAGATAAAACTACTACAGATGTACTTCACATTGACGATCCCTAGCAACAAAGAGGTTTGATCAGGTTAGATTTAAGGGGTTTTGGCTATTGAATATAAAATTTCTGCACTTAACTTTATATGCGGGTAAAATTTTTACTTAGATTTTAATTTGTAATCGTTTGTTCCTTTACATTACATTAACAAAATGAAGATTTTGCCTTGTTAAACCAAAATCCAAGATTGATCTTAGGGTGATTTGTTAGTACCGTACAGTCTTTTCAAGTGATTAAGTAAAAATGATGTGTGATTATTTCAGCGTGATTTGTTAAAATATCAGAGAGTCATAAATGAGAAAAAAGCAAAAATGAGCAGTAAAAAGAGTGATATGAATGAAATATCCATAGGAGATGAAGAAATGATTTGAAATAGGAAAGAATGAATGTGAGAATTAGGTGTTGAGGTTTGTGGTGGGGAGAAGTATGGAAGTTGAAGGAGAAGTGGACAGGTGGCAATATGAGGCTGTTATATATAGTCAGAACACATGGATGTAGTTTTCTTGAATTTCAATCAATTTCAGGTTTGACTCTTTTCTCGTGATCTTTGGTGATGATCCCATCAGTTCACAACATTACTTTTTCTTAGCTGTATTATTGATGTGGCCAAAATCCTTGCAACATTGTCATGTGTTGTTGAATACTAAACAATACAATAATATAATACTATTGCCTATTGGGTTGGGATGCTTGTGAGCTGCTTCGGGGTCCTGCTTTTCTTGATATTCGTGCCATTTCCCAACATCCACATTTTTTTTAGGATTACTTGACAAATGTTTTTGAAAAAAAAAAAAAAAAAAAAAAAAAAAAAATATATATATATATATATATATATATATATATATACTCCCTCCGTCTCATGCAAATGGTTGTTTTTGCTTTTTGCACGTGGATCAATGAGTATTATTATTTAATGTGCAGTGGGTAGTTATATTAATTGGAGTGTGAGCCCCATATTTTAATTGTATTAGTGGGTGTGTGTGAGTCTCATGTGCGTAAAAAATAAAGAGAACTCTTTAGGTGGGACATCCAAAATGGAAAAAAAGACCCTCTTTGAAGGGGACGGAGGGAGTATATATCAAGTGGTTGCATGTATGGTTGTGTACGTGGTCCCATATAAGAATCGCATTATTATTGCATAAAAAGACTTGTTGCACACACACGATTGTGTAGGGTGCTTGAAGAATTGTGTTTATGAATCTATGATCCACCACATACTTGCATGGGTGGACGTAATTATGTCAATATTCTTTCTACAAAATGTCTCAATTTTCCAAAAATGCTATAGTATTTCTCATTCGTAAAAGTGAAATAACAATAGTAGTATTTTTGAAGATTATATCATTTAATAAATACCTCATCGTGCTTGGTAAGATTTCTTTTAATTACCAACGAATTTATGTGATTTAAATTAATTATCATTACTCTGCTATATTTTGCTCAACTCACTACCTTAATACATGAAAACATAATTCTTGAATAGCGTCGGATCTGGCGCAAAGACTCGACTTAGATCCAATCCGTGTGTCATTTTGTCATTTTAAACGTATATAAAGGGTAGTTGTGATTTACTCAAACAACGGCTCTTTTAGTTATTTGCTCCATCTACTTGATAATTTGACAAAAATCTGAATACACGGTGATTTATTTATTTTATTTAAATCTCAAATTTCTTGATAATTATAGTATATATGCATAGGTTCTTATCATGTTTGTTATTATTCCAGCTTATTGAAAATGTTCATAATTAATTTTCATTATTAATCTTTGTGAATTACATTATATCTCTTCTAATGATTCTTTTAACATCAATCTGCATGCGTCAAGCTTTTTTGGGGGTGTTTGTAATGAATCTTTAAAGCTTTTAATAGCTTATTTAAAAATTGTGCCCTCACATTTTCTGTTATAAAAATGATTTTTACTATGCCAAAATTGCTAAAAACATCCCTAATCGTTGCTTTTCAACTTAAATGTAATGCTTAATGATTAGCTTAAATAAAATCTCTTGGGATACGTTGCTTATGTGAGATTGATTGTGACACGTGTTAAAAGCATGATTTTTATTTATTTAATTAAAGTATGTTTATTGATAGTTAAAATATATTTTTTTAAAGTATGATATAAACATGTACTCCCTCCGTCTCATATTTGTCTTCGCACTTACTGTAGACACGTAGTTTAAAAAAAGTTACTTTTTGACCAATTTTATTGACTTTTGAAGGGTATTGTGATATTTTTAAGTAATAAATAAATTTTAAAGTATGTTATGTATGTTAGGTGAGAGTGATATTTTTGAAATTAATGTAACTTTTGAGGTTGTTGGTTAGTGTGAAGTTTCATTTTTTGGGGTGTGAAGATAAATGTGAGATGGACGAAAACGAAATGTGTGAAGATAAATGTGGGACGGAGGGAGTAATATAATTCACTATAAATATATTTTAACTACAGTATGCGCGTTTCACATATATCTGTCTCACAAGAAATTGCACCTTTAAAATGATATGCAATTATCTTATCTTCAAAATATTGCATATTTTTTTTCTCTTCCAAATCCAATATAGAATATTATTCTAGGCAGACGATTTCAATATAATTGGCATACATACAACGCAATAATGCAATTGAAATATTGCATTAACATCTGTGGACATTGGTAGGGAAAAAAGAAAAAGGAAGAATGCAATATAGAAATGTGGGGATATGTATGGTTTGTTTAAAAAAAAGTGTAAAAAGAGTAGTCTCGTGAGTGTTTATTGTTGGGTAGCAACTTGTGGTGGCCATCCATTAAAACCCTTCACGGGTACAAATTCCACTTTAATTTATTGTTATTATTGTTGTTGTTTCATATTAACATACATTTTGTCTTTGCTTGCCTAATAATTGAAATGAGTACATTTTTATGCTCTAATTATCTAAAAAAAAAAGAATCATGGATGATCATGAATACTCTTTAACGTATGTTAGATCACTTCTGATCACTGAAAATCCAATTTGGATTAAGGTGAGATTCATGTTAGCAAAAATGATATTTAGATGATTAAATAACATCATATTTATGGGTAATTTCGTGATATACTAGTCTTGGTCTCAAATTTATGCATTTTGTATACATGAATTTGACCCATATACACGGGTCCCCTTTTCAACATTGTATTCCACTTCATCTTTTATAACATTTTTTTTAATTAAAATATTATACTTTATTAAATAATTATTAAACCTTGCACATTAACGGTAATTTAGTGAATTGATTGTAACATAAGATATATGATTTGTAAATAGAATATTAGATGGAATAGTGAAATAAAATAAGTGATCCAACTTTTACGCGCTTGCCTTAACAGATCACTAATTGGGATATATATTATGGAATTTTTTTTTATTTAAAAAAAGTGTTTGTTGTGAATCGGGTCATATTTAAATCCTCTTATTTAAAAAATTATAAAGATAATTATACTTTTAAATATTTTAAATTATAAATAAAAACATTAATGTTTAGGAGTAACATATGACATAAATCACTTGAATTCATAGAAATAACCATATGAACTCAGTTTACATGTGAAAAAGAAAACGCAGGCGAGTTTATGAAAGATAGGAGCTGATTGAATTAAAAATGATCGAGTTGTTTGTTTGTATAATATATATACACAGAAAGAAACTAAATATTTTGTATAAATATGTGGGTAATACAATATTACATCAGTTGTCATCACACTACAAGGGAAATTACAACTAAAATCCCAAAGGGATGACAAATTAACTAACTAACCACACAAATCTACTATAGCACACAGTAGTACTAGTAGAAGGGACTAGCTATTCCACATGTTTAGAGAGGGGCAGTCCCGATTTCTCCCAACCTTTTAGTGTAACATCTTCAATACCAATATGCATACACCTAAAAAAGAGAAGGGATCACACTCTGCGTCCATCAACCATATAACTAATAAGTAATACGAGAAGATGACATACGAAAATGACACGAAAAATACCGTTGGAGATGAGGAGCATTGAAGTCATGAATCAGTGCATCCATACAAGGAATTCTCAGTAAGTGATTGTGGCATTCCCTCCAATAAACAATCAATGGGAGGTATAGTGAGGGTCTCCTGAACTCC
Source organism: Pogostemon cablin (assembly GCA_023678885.1). Classification (NCBI taxonomy): domain Eukaryota; kingdom Viridiplantae; phylum Streptophyta; class Magnoliopsida; order Lamiales; family Lamiaceae; genus Pogostemon; species Pogostemon cablin. Next base: position 25,406,478 of record CM042964.1, on the reverse strand, counting down.
ATAAGCATTCCAGCAGAAGGGATCATCCACCAGCACTCCCTCGTACGGCAGCAGCTCCACTTCTGACATCGTGATGTTCGTGCACGCCACGCTGTCGCTGCACGCGAAGTGTATCGGAGGGCTCCTCACGTCGTACGTGCCCTTGATGTTCCGGAACGAGACGTCTGTCAGGTACACTGCCGACGTCTCGTTCATGCACCCCTTCGTCAGGCAGTAGTACTGGTCTATGATCACGCAGTTCCGCACGTTCTCCATCTGGATGTTCTCGAACGATATGCCTGTCACCGAACCCGACCCCCCCTGCCATGTCTTGATCCTCACCCCGTTGTCCGACTCTCTTATCACCGCGTTGCGCACCGAAATGTTCGACACGCACGCGCGCGAGTTGTGCACCCCAAGGCTCCCTATGCTACACGAATGATCGTTTAAGTACGAAGGGTATTGTGGAATAAACAAATGAGGAAAGTATACCTGATGCCGTGGCTGGGCCCACAAGTAACCGAATCAATGTCAACATCCGAGCAACCCGGTCCTATTGAAATGCAATCATCTCCTGTGCAGTTGATCAACTCATTTAATTAATGACAAAGTTGGAGTAAATACATAATTGTTGAATGATGAACTGCAAATACACATGCATACCATTGGCTATCATAGAATTGTATATGCCAACACCTCTGGTGTTCTCGATGTGGATTCCATCAGTATTGGGGCTTAGCTTAGGCGAAGAGATCGACAGTTTGTCGATCACTACGCCTTCACACCCATCAAACTTCATATGGAACTGAGGGCTATTCTGCACCCTCAAACCACTCACCACCAAATTTGAGCTCATAAAGAACCGAATAAGCTGCAAAACATTACACTCATCACAATTAGCTGCAAAAATGTAGATTAAATATGATATGATATGATATATGAACTCACTCACCGCTGGACTGTCACATGGTCCTGGCAATGTTGATCCATTAGGCCCCTAAATCAAAATTTTATTGATTCATTAACTACTTACATTAAAGACAAGTAAAAGAAAGAAAGAAAAAAGTGATTGGGGTATATATATATATACCCTACCTTGTGGGGCTTGCAGGGAAGATCCCACCATTTGTGGCCATTGCCTTCAATGGTTCCAGTGCCAGTTAAAGTCATGTCATCTAACCGGTAGAACACCAGCCACTGCTTCAAACTGTCGCCTTTCGGCCAGCAATCCGGTCCGTCCGGCGGCATCACCACTCCATCCATCTTCACACATTCATTTACATTTCAATCAACCAACAATGCTAGCTAATAAATTATAGTATAAAAAAAAAAAACAGGGCAAACACTTGTGTAAACCGAGGTTCACGTCCCCCTTTCAAACCTTATTATACCCTTTGTATTGCTAGAATTTAAATTAAAGGGGACCATATGGTTTATAAAGTAAACCAGTTTACAAAGACTAACTCAAAAAACAGTACTAATTAGTTTGGTCTTACTTGGAAAACAAGTCCAGGTTGGCATGGTCCAGAAAATATAGTTGAAGTGATCATGAAGACAAGGCCAGAGGGGACGAGAACGATGCCGTTCTCGACCTGACACGCCGCCTTCCAGGCCGACCGGAATGCAGCCGTGTCATCACTAACTCCGTCCCCCGCCGCCCCGAAATCCGTCACATTGAAAATGCAGGGGGCGGTCGAATTCCCGGGTTGGTTCTCGGGCGGAACGGGCGCTGGTGCATAACTCGGGTCGGATGGAACGTAAGGCGGTTGTACAGAAGCATCTGGTGTAGGGGAGGCAGGGGAGGGTGGTTGATCACCAGGGGTTTTAGTCTTTTTCTTCTTGCTGATACCATGATGTCTACACTCCACATTAACCATGTTGTCTACAAGTAAGAAAAGAGCAGCAAGGAGCAGAACTAACAGTGATCTGTAAGAGACTTCCATTGGAGATCAAGAAAGTGTGTTGAGTGTCAGCAATGAGGCTGAAACAGAGTAGCAGAGCAGAGCAGATTGGATGGGAAGATTGTAAGAAAAGATGAAACTTATGAAACCTCTGTAGCTTTGGCTTCCAAAGCAACAAGAAGTTGATGAATGAAATTGTGTTGATTTTGCTGCTATATATTTTGCTGGGTGATTTGACTACACATACAGATGGCAGGCTTGCAATATTTTCAAAGTAATGACATGCATTATTAATTTTCATGATCGATTATTTTATGAAGGGATGAAGATAGATTGGTAAGAAAAAGACAATGGAAGTGATGCAATATAGTAATGTGGGAAAGCACATGAGTATGTTGCAAAAGCATATAAAGAGTAGTCTCGTGAGTATTGATTGTTGGGTAGTAACTTGTGGTGGCCAACCCTATTGCACCAACCACCACAACTTCGTTTAAGTCCTTCACGGGTACACTATCCTTCCTAATAAAATTACTATTATTAGTACCATTACTATTAATAATTATAATTGTTGTTGTTTCATATTAGTCATACAACCACAATTTTTCCTTGTCTAATATCAGTTCGGTTCTCTCGTTACATTTTGATGTTACATCTTATATTGCGCACAGTTGGATGATTGACAAATATGATATAATAAAATATATTATACCCTAGAAGGAAAGTTTAAATCTTAGGGGGCAATGATTGAGATTTTATTCTCCGTACTCGTGTCACTCATCTAACGCATGTAACAAGAGATGTAACACCAAGTGTAACACACCTGGCCATTGGGCTCCTCATCAAAGTGAGTGACCCATTCCCGGAAACAAATAGAGGGAGTTATAAGGAGCTTTGGAGAAAGGAGGAAGTATGGGTGATTAGTGAACTACTAACTATACTAACAACTAACTTTGTCCTAGAAAAAAAAAATTCAAGATGGTCTAATATACCCTCCGTCCCAAATGTGTCACTCATCTAACACGTGTCAATCAAAGTCCTGACCACTGACCAGTAAATGAGAATGGAAATAAAATAAAATAAAAAAAAACGAAATTCATGTTCTAATACGTGTAAATTTATCAAAGATGTTCTATACACCCTCTGTCCCGATTAACAATTTTTTTTAAGGAAAAGGAAAATAATTATTAACCTTTTTATGGATGATGTAGTATTTTTAATTTATAAATAAAATATAAAGTATATTATTTGGTTAGAAATGAATGATAAATTTAAAAATTATTATGGGACTATTGACTATAGTGTTGAGTGCTTCTACCAAAAACCAAATTAGTAGCTAATTGTTTACATTTTAGTAACACCGACCAAGATGATTTATTTTTTATTTTTTATTTTATTAATATTTTTTTAGAGGGTTGAAGGGAATATTTGAAATGAGTATATATTTTAATGATGCAATTATCTAATGTTTTTTTTAAAGAAAAAGTTTTGCTTAAGTACGGTGGTCATTTCGTTTTTTTTTTCATTTAAGTATCAATTTTTTTTTTAATTTAAAAGATCATCCATTTTCATTTATTCTACTAAATTTCATGAAATATTTCAATTTAGAGGTTATTATTTTTTATTAAAAATTTATTTATTTATCATCAGAAAATACAAAATTACTAAAAAGAGTAACAATTTTCTTAATTAATTAGGGAAAAACTTGTGCAAGGACGGAGTTTTTTTTTTTTACATTTTCTTAAATAATTATATTTTTTATGAAAGTATTTTTCAATAATTCGAACTTTCTATGGAGGTATTATTCTTATTTCTCTAAGTTTTCTTGTGAGGCATTTCAGCAAGTTTGGATGCTACATTTCTTGTGTTGCTTATTGGATGAGTAATATGTAGGATAGAAAAATGATATTAAGTTAATCAATAAACCCTAGGGCTAGGGGTAATGGATTGGATTTATTCACGCCACTTTAAGAAGATGTTATATGGATTTATTCACTCCGCCACATATCATTCTTTAAGGAGATGTTACCGAAGATACACACCAAAATGTCATAGAATTTCCCATGCCCTACCGCCATAACCAAACCTGTCGTTTCACCAGTGTAACGCCCAAGTAATAAATCAATGAATTCAATGCACGACTTTTATAATTGTTTTTCATAAAAATTGTTTGTTAAAAAGTTTCAATTTTATTTATTTTTACTATAAGTATCCATAATAATTGTTGCATTTTAATTGTATAATTCATTATGGAAATATACACTTTTGTTTTCAATTTCACAGAATAGTTTTCACATTCTAAACCTATTATTTTTAATATATAGTATATATATACACGATTCATGATGCCACTCTATATGCGATCATGTTTACGATTAAATATAGATTTATTTTTACGTAATACATATGCAACTCTTCTTGCGATCATATGTGCAAGTCTTACAGTACATGACCACGTATTAATTATATAATGAAGATTAATAAAAGTTAAAAGTTAGAGATTTTTCTATAAAAATTATATTGGGGTACTTTTCCAAAATCGTGAACTACTCCCTCCGTGCCAGATTAAACTGCACCAATATTATAGACACAAAGTTTTAACAACCGTTGATTTTTTATCAACTTTATAAACATTTGGGGGTAATGCAATTTTCTTAAATTATGGAATAATAAATTATACAACATATTAAGTTTTTAGGTGAGGGTGAGAGTGACAATTTGTGGGTTGAAAAAGGAAAAAAAAAAAAGTATAAAGTTTGTTACGGTGTAGTATTATACATGCTTTTCTTTTTAAAATAAAAAAAAGGCATGTTTAGTGACCACTGACCAGTAAATGAGAATGGAGATAAAAATGGCAAGTTAAAGTAAATAAGTACAATGTTGGCTTAAAACTTAAAAGACAGCTCAAAATCAAAATGAGAGTTGAGGTGAGAGCCTCAACATTCAAAGCCCTGTATAAAGAATATTCTCTTTAAGGACAGTAAATTATTAGGGTAGAAATTTGGACAGTGCACATTTAAGAGATAATAGGGCTCATTACATATAGAGATAGACTTTTATTAGGATACTTAATCACTTGAGCAAAATCAGTTATGGTACAGATTTTGAAGAAATTTGTAACCTGAAATAAGAAGTTTGTTTCCCTAATTAGGAGAGTCAAATCACAAAGATGACAAAGAATATAAGACAGACTAAGACAAAGTATCATTGTAGCATACACAAAGGTAGAACCCTATTTCAAGAAATCAGTTACCTTGTGCAAAAAGAGAGAGAATCATGGCATCAGGAATAAATGAAAGGAAGGAGAATGCCACATCTTCAATGGATGTGGTTAACGGACAGCAGACATCCGTCGAAAGGACTGATGATAGGAACAGAACACCTAGGCATCCTCGATGGACTCGAGAAGAGACGCTTGTCCTGATAGAAGGCAAGAATATTGCTGAGACGGTGAGAAGGGGTCGGAGATCAAGTTACGGTATTGGTCCAGAACAGGTTGAACCCAAATGGGACGCTGTCTCGTCTCACTGCAGACGACATGGAGTGAACCGAGGGCCGGTTCAATGCCGCAAGCGGTGGAGCAATCTAGTCAGCGATTTTAAGAAGATAAAGAAGTGGGAGTCCTGGAGGGAGAATGAAACTTACTGGATGATGAGAAGTGATTTGAGGAGAGATCAAAAGCTACCAGGTTTTTTTGATAGAGAAGTCTATGATGTCTTTGATGGTAATGAATACTCGAGAGCTGCAGATCAACTCGCGTTGGTGACAACATGTGTGTATGGGAACAATGGTTATGGTCTAGAGGCAGAAGACGAGGAAGAGATGGTGGAAGATGAGGAAGTCGGGGATGAATTTGAACAGGTGGCACAGGAGGAGATACAGATCAGCCCGGGGAAAGAAAGAGTTCAAGCAGATGGTAAAACAATAACGATTCCATCCCCAGTGCCCATTTCAGGTACCGTAAAACTTGAATAATCGTCGTTGTATCACCTAAATCAGTGCTGCACTCACCAGGCAATTGCCAACTATTTATATTTTACATACATCAGTTTTTGGTGCATAGTAATGTTTTCCTGTTTTTGGCAGAGATGAAATATCAGCCATTTCACAGGGAAGAATCAAATGAAGGTAAAGAACTTAAAAACCATCATTTTTAAAGTAGATTTTTTTTAATTCTATTTGTATAAATTTGATTATGTTAAATTTTGATCATTACCTGGCCATAATGATTATTCGTTTCGGATAAAATTTTGCTATATACCCTTTTTAAAAAATTACACTCAGAATTAACTATGATGCACTAAAATAAGTAGAATTTCTGGATGTCACAACATGCTGTATACTCCTCATAATCAAAAGAGACTCTATTTCCACAATCTTACAGAATTGTTATTTGAATGAGCCTTGCCAAGTCAGATCTCTAATCTTATTGATTATACAGGAATGAAAAGACGAGCAGGTCCACATTCCAAGTTTAAAGAGGGAGCGAAAAAAAGAAAGCAGTCGTCAACTGAGTGTCAAAACATTAATGTGGATGACTTATTGCTCAAAGCTCTAGAGAGAAACACTAAAGTTGTGAATTCTCAGCTTGAAGATCAAAAGTTGAGATATGAATTGGACAGGGATAAGCAGAAGGACCAGCATGACAGTTTAATAACAGCACTCACAAAGATGACTGATGCTCTTGAGAAAATTGCCAATAAATTATAACTGCAAGTAACATCGGCATCATGGTTCTTTCGAGTGCTCTTGCTCCACACCTTATAAAGGGGAAGTCATTGTTTTCTTAAGTTCATGTCTAGGTTCCAGATTTATTTTATTTGTTTACATCAGGCTTAGTCTTGCCTTTGATTCTCATTATAATGAATTTGGTCCCGTCTATCTAAGATTTTGGGATGTTACTTCTGATGCTAACTAGAAGTCTAGAACCCTAGAGATTTGTGAAACTGATGATAAAAATACACAACACAATGCAGACATCAAAGAAGGTTGCACATTAGAGATGGTGCACTTTATGCTTGAGAACATAAAATATACTCCTATGATGATTTGATATAAATAAAAAATGGTAACAGTAACAGTATCATATCATATATTTAATAAATGTACTCCAAAAATAGATTAAGAACATCAAATATGCATCAATTAGTAAAAATGGCAACACTTGTACATAAAGAAGGATCATGTTAATTGTTAACCAGCAAAAATTTCACAAACAAAAGTTTAAGCACAAACTATTTACTATACATAAAATGAGAGGACTTTCCTAGTATTTAGCAACTCAGCAAAATGGTATCTAACCTCATTTTGTGCACTATGCAGGAATGGCCTCGACGATTCTTGAAAAGTAAAACTGTGTGGTAATTAGACCTCTCTTCCTTATTCTCCACCCAACTTTCTGCAATGCCCTCTCAACATCAGCCTCGGCATGAAGATATGCCCTTGTAGCCTTAGAAGGTCCAGGAAACAACTCTCCTATCCTCTTCAATATATCATAGTAAAATGTCTTGGGAGCAAAACTTAGAATCAAACGATTCTCAGCCAGAGAAGCAAGGTGTGCAATCATGCCATCCGCTTTGTTTTGTGGATAGTGAATCAAAACGTCTAAACACACGACTGTATCGTACTTCCCATCCAAGCTCTCCAAGTCCTTCACTTCAAATTTTGGCAACACTATCCCAGGGGGTAGCTCATCCTTGCCTTTTAAAAGCTCTTCCCGCGCCTGCATCAAAGTCGAATGAAGTAAGATACTGATCAAAATAACAAATTTGAATCTTGGTTTTATACAATGATACATCATCAACATCTGTGTTAAGTAGATACCCTTCATTTTTTGATTGAAAATCAGACCAAAACAAGACAGAATGACCTGTTTTCAGCATCATATGAACACAATCTTCTTGATCTTCTTAAGTCTATCCTCAACCTACACCCAACCCCGAACCCCAGACTAAATGAAGCATACTCCATTACAGTCAAATATTGCAGCAAAAAGCAATAACCTACAGACTAAATGATGCATAAAACAATTACATTTCCAACAAAAAGCAGCAGAATCACTAAAAAGAAAACAACAACTACTCACCTGCTTCTCAGCCTCCGCAACCATGGCGGCAGAGATGTCACTCGCCGCCACAACGGCCCCTTCCTTCGCCAGAGGAATCGATAAGCTACCCGTACCACACCCAGCATCGCACACCGTAACCCCACTCAATGGACCCTCATCAGCCAGCATCTTCATCACATTCTCCACAGTTTTGGAGTGCCCAAGCCTGATATCCCTCTGCACTTTATTAACATCATCAGTATCTCCGTAAATTCTCCGCCACCGCTGAAACCCATCATTATTGAAGTACTCCTTCACCACGTCCTTGTCGCCTCCGCCGACCTCCTCCGCCTGCATTTGCCGCCGCTTCTCGGGGTCAGCCAGGGAGAGAACGGCCGCCAGCGCCGCCACGGATCCGCCTCCTATAACGGCGATTGCCGTGCTGTCGAAGGCTTCGGATACTGCGGAAACGTCGGCGGCGGTGGAAATAGGCGGAATAGCGGCGGTTATGGAGAGTGGCTTGGTCCGGTGGGGGTGGCAGTGTGGTTTGGGGAGAGTGAAGTGGATTGGAGAGTAGATAATGGAGGAGAACGCCATTGTCATGGGGAAATTGGTTGCAATCCGAGCAATTTGGAAGTTGCAACTAGAGCTGCAACCTGCAGAAAGTAGGAGTGGGGGTTGGAAATGAGTGGAATGTAATAGAATGATAATGTAATCCGAGATGAGGATAGGATTATCCGACGTGTCTTTCTGCGGGGCCCTTTGTTTGGTGATCAGCTTCTTGCAACCCTCTATTAGGATTATATTGGACTCTCCATCTTATGTGGAGCTTTGTAAATTCAATTTTGATTCCAAGTCGCTCGAAAATTACCTTAGATGCCGATTTTTTTTTTTTTTTGAAACAGAAAATTGCAGTCATTAATATACTAACTGATTGGTGACAATATTTTTCACAATAGACAAGGGAAGTAATGATCCAAAATAAAAGGAGTCAATTCACCAAACAAAAGGAGACATACTTTACCTCCTTTCTCCTAAAACTTCATTACCTGAATCTTAGTTCTATTTCTATTTATTCTTACTACAACGCCCTCAAAAAATCTCTTTTAGTCCTATGAACTTGAAGATGTATGAAGTTTCATATTGGATGTTGTTCGTGCCGTAAGGTGTTTTGTTAAGTCCCGTAACGAGCGCAAGTCTCGTGTTTAGTTGCCATCGTTGAATTTGACACACTCGAATTTGGAGCCTAAGGATATGATTTCTTCAACAATACCACCAAACTAGTGTAGGACTGAGCTTGACTTTGTAAGGGCTAAAAATAAAAGTTAGGAATTCACTTCAAAGATGACATTATTTATTCCTATTCGTAGGCAATCTCTAACGCTTTCTAAATGGGCTTTAGTCTTCACCAACATCCATTGTGTAGCATGCATTTCTCATCTCAACAAAGCTTTGAATGATTCTACCACCATGATCTTTAGCAACTCTACCTAAATCAGTACCCAAGCTTCCTAAGATAGAGCATCAGCGTTGATTTTGATGGAATCGCCTTGAGGGGGTTGCCAATGCCAACCATGTTGCACACTGGGTGAGGAGTTTTTTTAGACATTTTTTATTTTTTATATTCCTGCAAATGGTTTATAACAAAAGAATAGCAATGCATTAGATTTAGATTTTTTCCTTTGGAAGTATAATTGAATTTTTAGCGTACCAAACACTCTAAAGAACGGTGACAAAAGTACTTTGAAATTCAAATTACTCACCATTTGCTACAGCTTTGATCCATTCTAATAGCGTTGGAAGAGCCATTTCATCCTCAAAAACCATTTTTAATGGAGATTGGGCCCAGAAAGATCGATTCCAATGGATCTCTCAACGCATGCTCTTCTGTTCAATGTCAACACCACACCTAGTACATATGGGATTAACATCAACACATTTGTCCACAAGGTTTATGCTAGCAGGTAGAATTCATTTGAAACAGCGCCAAATGAAAACTTACGAGCAATTCTTAGATGATTTTGAGATCACTTTCACAATACTATTTGTCTCGTATACCTCTAAAAACTTCTTTAATATAATAATTTTAAGGGTAGTTCTTAGCTGACCCAGGTTCATGGTGACCCAAATCTGCAGCAGGTTACAGGTAACATGAGGTCCACCATCCATTTGTATACTGTTAAATATATTTATTTTAATTTTATAATATTTTATTCTCTCTCTTCATTAATCCCTGCTATACACCCTCTCAATTCTTATGTTGGATACGATTTCACACATCAAATATTTTATTTTCTTTTTCTTTAATATTCAAAAATAAATATTTATACATTGTGGTATATTGTTTTAAAAATAAATAAAAATAAATCGATAATTTTAAATTAGTTGGAAAGTTAAACGAGAATGACATGTAATTTTTTCCCTTCTTTTAAATAAAATTATTTAAACTATTTTTTATTATTAAAAGTAATATGTAATTTTTTTTATTAAAAATTTTTATCACTGTTCTTATACTAAAGGATATATCATTCAATACTAAATATTATAATTTTTTAAATAAAATACATAATTTAGAGGCGCGTTGTTTCCAAAGGCACACAAGTTTTAACCATAATTTAATTGGACATATACTTAGCCATAAGTTTTTATTAAAAACATCATTACTACTTATATGTTCTAATTATTATTAATAGAATAGTTTAATTAAACAAACAATCACTTTTTATTGATTAGATAAAACTTTTTATTAAAATTTTCAATCACATTTTATTCGTCCAGTTAATGAAAGTATATTTTAATTGATAAAAAGTGATAATTGTATAGTAAACTATTTTATTAACTATTTATAGTATAAATAAAAAGTGTAAGATTTTATAAAAAATTTGATAACATTTTTAAAAAAAGTAATAACTGATTAAAAAAATATGTAAAATGGTCTTGTCGTTAGGCAGTCTCACCAAAAACTGCCCATAAAAAAATTAATTCGATGAATTAAATATTAATTACAATTTTAAAATTCAAAAATTTAAAAATGAATTAATGTTATAAAATTATAATTCGAATGAATTAAATATTAATTACAATTTAAAAATTCAAAACTTTAAAAAAGAATTAATGTTATAAAATTATAATTGAAATAAAAAATAGATTGAATATATGCATATTAATAATAATAATAATCTAAATATAATAAATATTCTTCTTATATTTAAGTTAAGATGTGAGTTAAGATCACGGGTTTATTGAGAGAAGGCTAAAATTTGTGTGTACGGGGACACTGTGCGTCCAGATACCTTTTAATATTAACTAGTTTATATCATTTATTATAAGGATGTGTACCATTATTTATTGAAAAATAAATAATAATTAAAGTGTATACCCTTTAGATTAAAATATTGTATCCTTATTAATTAAAGTGTACACCCCTTTAGAACAAAATATTATATCCTTACATATATTGTGTATATGAGGACACAAGAAACCAACTCCTCATAAAATTATATTCGTGAAATAGTTAAACATAAATGTATGTTTACATTTAGAGTCCAAATATGGTGCACCGGTGCAATTGAACAATGTTAACTGTTTGAATTATTTTTAGTTTAATTGTCACCATTAAATAAAATAATATTATTAATTTTCTTTTTTAATAAATACCCATTAATCTATTTTAAAGCTATAAATAATGGGATGCCTATAATCACCCTTAAATTTATGAGTCTAATTGGTATGCACTTGAACCATCTTAACAATTAAATTATATTTTAATTCGATCTCTATTATTAAATAAAATAATAATTAAAAATTTAAAATATAAGTGCACATATGCACCGCATAATCCCCCTAAATTTATTGATATTTTTAAGTAATATAGTAATAAATTTTAATTATTAAATTTAATTAAAAGTACTATAATTAGTAGTAAATTTACTATTATATTTTAAATATTTATTATATAGTTGATATGTGTATCAAATTAAAGATTTTAAAGTGAAAAATAATTTGATATAATTTTTATTAATAATAAATATATAACATGATAATTATAAACATTTGAAAATTTTCACAAAAAATAAATTTATTAAGAAGATAAAGTTTAATAGCAATTAAATGGTTGACTAGAATGAGAGAGAATCTATTTATTATCAGTGACTTTTTTTATAACCTGTTAAGTAGGTATCACACTCAACTTTAAAAATTTTTAATGGTCAAGATTGAAAGAATCTAATCTAATGGTGGGAATGATCCAGAGTCATATGAATCCAGGTCAAGTAAGTAGTTCCCTAATTTTAATATAATAATTTTGGGGACTTACTTAACTAACCTGGTTCAGCTATGACCCAAATGAATTCCGATCATTGGATCAATTTTCTTTCAATCTAAGCCATTGAATTATAAAAATATTTTTTTTTATTTAAAGGTAACCTGTTTATCAGGTCTCATCACTGCAAATGAGAAAACATGTTCAATTTCCAAAGTTCACCCATTATCCCATGAAAAGAGAATGACACATTTTTCCATAAAACTGATAAATTCATTTCAACCGTTACGGTAAAGGCCAAGTTCAACTCTGCACCATTATGATCTATGCATTGACACCCGTAAACTATGCACCGTGGCTAACAGAAGAAAAGGAAAGAAAGCTTGTCATTAGGTCCAACATGGAATTTACAGATTTTGTTTTTCTAGGAAGAGAAAATATGAGAAAAAAAAACATTAAAAGTCACACATCTTAATTCATTTATAATCCGTACTACATTCAAAATAAAATTCCATACAAGTTGCCACCACATCAAGAAAAAGGATGAAGAAGATTTTGTAAAATTTTGAAAATCTCAGTTTATTTAATAAAATTCAGTGAGAGAGTTTCTTTGTGGTCGGCTCAAAGAGAGGAAAGTGATAGAGGATCTATTTCCGGTATCGAAGGGGTATCAGAACCAATAAACAACAACCATTTTTAGCGGAACCCATGAATAAGAATCATCATCTAATTTCGTCCATGATCATCAATTCCCAAATTCTTCTCCCACGATCATGGACGACAGATTTGGAAGATGGGGATTGAGTATGGGAGATGGTAATAACTCTGGTGTTGGAGAGAGATTAAAAGGATTATTTTATTTTATTTTTTAACCCAACAATGTATTAATACGGACATCACATGTTATCTAAAAACGGGTTGACTTGGGTCATCTATGAACCTCAGTCATATAAGAATTGGCCATAATTTTAACTTGGAGAATCAACAGACTCAACACAACCCTTTAAATTTAAGCGCATTGAAATTTTCATTACTTTCAATATTTTAATTTCTTGAAATTTTCAATTAATTATTTATTGTTGGATAAGTCTTGTGTAATAACATTTTATACTTTCGTAATTAGTTATCACTTTTCCTATAAAATGTTATTACTCTTTATTTATATATACTATAAAATATTTATGAAATAGTTTACTGCACTATTATTACTTTTTATCAATTGAGTATTACTTTTTATTAATAATGTTATCACTATTTATCCGTCTCAACACTCAAATCTTTTTATCTTTATTGTTTCACATTTGTAATACAATATATTCTTATTTCACTCTGATTTAAGCATTGATAAGAATAAATGTAATAAATAAACACGGAGAAAGAGATTACATAAATATAAAAAAGATGTTTATACATGGATGGGTCCCACAGTCAATTTTAATAAACTACTCATTACACATTAAAATATAATTTCTATTAACTCATTAAATATTAAATTATTATACTCTTTAATTTAAGTGAAAAAAGCAAATGCTACTATCCACAAACGCAAACATTTACGTTTGAAGAGAGACGGAGGAAGTACACATATCTCATAACTTTGGGCTCTTGTACAATCTCCATTCGTCCAATAATACTTTTCATGTTTACTATTTCACGTTGTTTAAAAAAATTAAAATTAAAGTAATTTTGGGGTCGTTAGATAAAATAATGTTCCTTGGGGAGTGTGTGTGAAAGGTTTTATGGATTTTTTTTGAGGGAGGGAGTATAATTTAACTGAGGCTTGAGGGAGTATAATTTAACTGAGCCTAATTTAAGCCGTTTAACTGTTGCTAAAAAATTCACTGAAATGAATAATACCGTCAATCAGAAAATATCCGGTGGTGGCCCCGTCGCGATGAAGAAGACGACAGTGGTGAACGGTGCGGTGCGGCGAGAGGGGATTTCCTCTAGCAGCTGTTTGACCAATTGACTGGAATGTTAGGCGGATGCGGTCGTCATCGTCGTCCGTGTTCGTCGTCTACGCCGGAGAAGGTGGTCGAGGGATGAACTCCACAGTGCTCAGATTCCCGTTGAACTCACACAAGAATTCAAATCCACGTTCTACCCGTTAGGGTCACAAATGGGTGATTAAATGGGATCAAAAGTGTAAGGCTATGGACCCTCTTCCAATTAATTGGAATGGGCCCAATACTTAGGAAAGAAGACCATCATTTGGGTCATAACCCAAAATGGCCCAATAATCTCTACCTTGGCCCAAATCATCCACCCTTGTGTATAACTAAATGGGAATTCATCATCGCACTTTTCCCCGGACACCTGCAAAATGAAAGACACAAATTCAAATGCAAGATCCAGAAATTTGACACAAAGCTAAGGTATCACAAAGAATACACAAATCTAAGCCGGAGCAAAGATCACGGACACACAGTCACAAAATGTTTAAAATATCCCAAGGACAAAATAAACGGAGCACACAAGCTCAAGAGTGGACACAACATCCACGGAAAAGAACTGCATACAACATGCTTCAATCAAGAGAGTCGAAATTTAAAGTCCTCATGCAAGACCTAAATTTTTCAACAGATAAGCATTTAGTACCCATATCAGCAGGATTAAACTCAGATGCAATCTTTTACAGGTTAACAATACATTTTCCCACAATATCACGAATGAAATGATACCTAACATCTATATGCTTGGTTCTATCATGGAAAACAGGATTTTTACACAACTGAATTGCAGACATACTATCAGAAAAAACAGTGGCACATTTGTCAAGAAATCCTATTTCATTCAAAAGGCCTTTCAGCCAAATAGCTTCCTTTAAAGCATCAGTAATAGCCACGTATTCAGATTTAGTTGTAGATAAAACAACCACATGCTGTAACTGAGACTTCCAACTTATGCAAGAGCCACTTGCAATCAACAACAGAGCAATGAGCAGGTTTTGAACCAGAGTCCAAGTATGATTAACATGCAATCATTTCATTTCATCTTTCATAGCATTTAACCATTTCACAGAGTTGTTAGATTTTAAAGCCTCTTGATAGGTCTTAGGTTCATTATCAACACTTTCAAATGCATTACAAGCATGAGTATCAATATGAAAATTATCATACCTAGCAGGTGACCTAATATTCCTTCTAGGTCTATCCCTAGGCAACACATAGTCATCATCTTCAGGAATATCATGCACATTTTCATCATTGATAGCAGGTTCATTGGCAAAAAGTTCTTGATCAATAACAGTGTCAGACAAGTTTTCAACATCAGATAACAAAGGAGACAACTCCACCTCACTCGAAGAAGTGGTAGGATCATGTAAAGGCACAACATCATGTAAAGGAGTAGATAAGCAAGGAAATTCAGATTCATTGAAGATCACATGCCTACTAATCACAATTTTGAAACCCGATTCAAAAAATTTCATAGCCTATAACCTTTAACACCCTCAGGATAACCAAGAAAAACATATTTTCTACTCCTAGGATCCAATTTGTCATGTTTCTGACACACAAACGCAGCACAGCCAAATACACGTAGCACAAAATAATCAATATTTTTACCAAAAAACACATAGTCAGGGCACTTACCCTTTAAAGGCACAGAGGGGGATTTATTTATTAAAAATACTGCGGTAATAAGCGCCTCACCCCAAAACTTTTTAGAAAGTCCAGAAGACACCAACATGCTCCTCACCCTTTCTATTAAAGTCCTATTCATCCTCTCAGCAACCCCATTCTGTTGGGGAGTGTAAGGAGCAGACTTATGTCTCACAATTCCAGATTTGACACATAAATCATCATGACATTATTGCAAAATTCCAATCCATTATCAGTTCTAAGATACTTAATCTTTTTACCCATTTGATTTTCAATCAAAGTTTTCCAATTTTTGAACATTTCAAAAACATCAGATTTGTTTTTAAGCAAAATCACCCACACTTTTCTTGAAAAATCATCAATAATGGACAGAAAATACACATTGCCACATTGAGTTGGCTCACTAGAAGGCCCCCACACATTAGCATGCAGGTACTCAAATATATCACTACACGAAGAAGTCTTAGGGTACGGGAAAACAGAGAATTTCATCTTCGCATGTTTGCCTTGCACACAAGAATCACAAAAAGGAATGCATGTAAGCTTATCATTACCAAAATAACCAGCTTTATACAATATTTCAAGACCTTTTCCACTCATGTGACCTAACCTACCATACCAAATATTTATTTTATCCTCTTTAACCGCGTTAGCAGACATAACAACAGATTTAGCACAACAAACATACAGGTTATTCCTTTTTTCAGCATTAAAGATGGGCACAGAACCCTTTACAATATACATGCAACCCTTTCCCCACCTACCCTCAAGCCCCTCATCTTCAAGTGCAGCACAAGAAATCAAGTTGTTACACAAATCAGGCACATGTCGCACGTTTTTCAAAGTGAACACAGAATCATCTTCAAAATTCAAGCAAATGTCACCAACACCAAGCACATCACATCTTTTTTCATTAGCCATAGACACAGATCCATGAGAAACATTTTTATATGAAGAGAAAAGATGTTTAAAAGGTGTCATATGAAATGTGCAACCGAAATCCACAAGCCATTCACTATCACACAGAGATGAATGCACATAATTCACACAACTATCAGAAATAGCAAACACATCACCATAATTCACAGATTCAGAGGCAACATTAGCATGAACATTAGAATTATTCCTCTTAGGATGAGGACACTTGTTTGCAAAATTTCCTCTTTCATGGCAATTAAAACATTTCTTCTTTTTCTTGTCACCATTCTGATTATTCTGGGGTTTCACATCAGAATTTTTGTCCTTGTTCTTATTCTTGTTCTTGCTACGATTGTTAAGTTTCCCCTTAACATGCATAACCTCCCCAGAATTCTTAAGACCCCCATTTTGTTTTAAATCATGCTCCTTGCTTTTTAAGGCATTCATCATAATATCAAGAGTAACGTCATCACGACCATACTTTATAGCAGACTTGGCATCACTGTAAGAATCAGGTATAGCATTTAAAAGCACAATAGGAGTGTATTCATTAATATGCTTGTCACCAGTTAGCTTAATATCTTGAATCAACTTCGTGAACACATCCAAATTTTCTTCAACATCTTTGTTTACATCAAGTTTAAAATGAAAGAATTTTTCAAGAAGAAACATTTTACTAGGCAAAGATGTTTCAGTATACAGCTTATCCAGCGTTTCCCACAAAACTTTTGCGGACTCATGCACACCAACTTTTCTAAGCACAAGATCAGAAAGATTCAAGATAATCGCAGACAAAGCAAACTCATTCATCTCAGCCTTTTTAGCATGTGTATCATCCTTATCATACGAGTGATCTACAACTTTGAATACCCTTTGTTGAATGAGTATGCACTTCATTTTCTGTTTCCAGATACTGAAGTCTCTCTTACCATCAAACGGTGCTTGTCCAAACGAAGACGAAGCAATGGATATTTAAAGTTGAGTAGAACACACTTTGAACGGAAAAAATACAGAATTACAGAGCAACAATCTGTCACACACCAGGTTGACACTACTCTAATCACACACAAAGCGAGAAACAGAGCAATATAACACACAAAGACAGATTTTCAGCAGCGAAAATTGAAAGACTAAGATGACAGTTTCACAAAAGAAACAAACAAGAATAGTAATAAGAGGGCCCGCCGCCTCAGGGCATCAGACAAGAAAAATAAATAAGAAAGGCTCAAGCTATTTCACCAGAGCGGTGTCTCCGACGAGAACACCGTACCACCTCTACGAGCCACCAGCCCGTTACTTAACGGGGGGCGAATCCCTCGTAGTCTTGTTCACGTAGCAAACTCGAACGGGGCAGCCTTCACACCAAGTTTCAACCTACACACAAAGTGAGAAACATTGGGGGGTTAGTGAAGGAACAATCTGAAAAAATTTTCAGAAAAAAGCGGTTCAAAAAATAATAAATAAATCTGAAAATTTTCGAAAACAATTTAAAAGAAGAGGAGAGACACTTCCCTTCCCCTTTTTGGACAAGCCAATCTGATCGGAACCCTAGCTCCGGCGGTCAGCGTGGTCAGTAGCTTCGGCAGTTTCCAGCGGTCAGCTCCGGACGGCGACCGGCGGCTATCACCGGCGGTTGGAGGACAGGTCGCGGCGGTCTACTGCTGGTGGACGAAGCAGCACTGGTGGACAGCTCCAGGCGGAACCCTAACGCCTGGCATCGCGTTTCGAGCGGTGGCGGCGCGGTCAGATCCTAGCGAGCAGCTCCTGGTGGCGGCGCAAGCTCCTTTCTGTCGCGTTCCCGGCGAGCAGCTCTGGTGGGCAGCGGCTGAGCGCGGACGGCTGGCAGCGTCGTCAGATCACGACGACGGAAGTAGCAGCGGTCGCGAATGGGAACAACGGCGGCGCGGCGGCGCGATCTGGAACGGGCTGAGCAGATCCGCGATGATTGCGTTCAGATCGTGGCTCAGCGGCGGTGCTCCGATCACCAGGTGAGGAGGCGGCGTACAACGGCTCCGATCCGGTCAGATCGCGATTCCGGCGAGGAAATCCGGCGGCGGGCTGGAGCGGCGGCGCCTGGACAAAACCCTAGCGACCGGTGCTCACCGGTCGCAGTTCCGATAGAGCGATGGTGGCTGACCAGTGGCTGGAAGCGGCGGCGGTGGTCGATTCAGGCGATGGACAGCAGCGGTCGCGATTCCGGCGACCGCAGGTTTGGCGGCGGTGATCTCCCACTGGCGGCTGGCGATTAGCAGCTTCGGGAGACGGACGGACGACGAAACCTGCTCTGATACCACTGTTAGGCATATGCGGTCGTCATCGTCGTCTGTGTTCGTCGTCTACGCCGGAGAAGGTGGTCGAGGGATGAACTCCACAGTGCTCAAATTCTCGTTGGACTCACACAAGAATTCAAATCCACGTTCTACCCGTTAGGGTCACAAATGAGTGATTAAATGAGATCAAAAGTGTAAGACTATGGGCCCTCTTCCAATTAATTGAAATGAGCCCAATACTTACCATCATTTGGGCCATAACCCAAAAGGCCCAACATGGAATAGTGGTGAAAGTTTAATTCTAACGGTAGATAGGATTAAAAAATATCACGTTTGCTGAAGCACAGAAACAGTGGCTTCGAAGAAATTGGGGGAATTATCTGGTAATTTAATACCAAAGTTATGGATTTCTCTTAGGCATTTGATAATTCTTCCTTGCATCACTTGTTGAAATATGCTGTCACAGTGGATATTGAGAGTGAAGAATTGACGCAGGTAATGAAATCGAAGAAAATGTGGACTTGGAGCCATAGATATTTGGCGTCAACGATGATTCACTGAAAGAAATAAGGTCCCAGTTTTGCTCTAATGTGGACCATTATTTAATTCCCTCTACCTCGTTTGCAGCAGTAAGAGTATGTTAATAAGCTTTATTACAGACAACATATGTTTACTGCTGCAATTCTGGAGTCCATTTTAAGTCAAGAAATTACCTTTCTCTTGTAATCATAGGCGACCCTTATCTACATTTATAAATCTTGTTCATAGGCGACCCTTATCTACATTTATAAATCTTGTCGCTTGTTACCTACTAGAATAGATTGACAATGATCAGCGACTAGGATTTGTTCCCAATTATTCATAGGGATTCTCAAATAGTTTTATATTATTATTTTGACCTCGTATTATTCTGGGGTAGTCTTATTTGTTACTGCTGAGCTTGAGTGAAGTGTAGCTGCCATGGCAGTGTTTCGTTCTCTTTTGTTGGTTTTGACTGTGTGTTTCGTATGTCTATTGGTTGAGTGTAAGTATATGGTTTACAACACTTCGGGAGGTGATGTTCCAGGAAAGATTAATGTTCATATGGTTCCTCATACACATGATGATGTTGGGTGGTTGAAGACTATCGATCAGTACTATGTTGGATCTAATAATTCTATTCAGGTATTTCTTGGCTTATCAACAGAAGTTAGTTTAGTGAATATTCTTGTAGTTTTTACTGATTATGGTTCTCATTTTTCTGATTCATATGGAGTTGAAAATACTGTGTTGGATATGCGTAGGGAGCATGCGTGCAGAATGTGTTAGATTCATTGATTCCAGCATTGCTAGCTGATAAAAACCGGAAATTTATCTATGTCGAACAGGTAACGTTTATTCATGGTATTTATTGTTCATTTATCTAAATAGTTATATGAAGTTTGTTGCTAATTGCTTTTTTACGTTGTTATAGGCTTTTTTCCAGCGTTGGTGGAGACAGCAGAGTGAAGCAATGAAGAAGATAGTCAAATCACTAGTGCATTCGGGTCAACTTGAGCTCATGTACTGACTCATATAATCATATTACATCTTTCACTATTGAGGATGAAATAACATTGCTGTTTATTTGTTTCCCAACTGATTTTTGTTGTAACTAATTCTGGTTTTGAAAATCGCATTAGCTGATCAGATTGTTGGTGATAGTTTTTCTTCTCATGCGTCCTTATGATTCTGCTGATGCAGAAACGGTGGTATGTGTATGCATGACGAAGCATCAACTCATTACATTGATATGATAGACCAAACAACACTAGGCCATTGGTATATCAAACAACAGTTCAACATCACACCTAGAATTGGTTGGCAAATTGACCCATTCGGGCACTCAGCTGTTCAAGCTTACCTTTTGGGAGCAGAGGTATTGTTCTAAATCCGATGTTTTCAAAATTATTCTCATACATTTTATCTTGCTCTTTGTGTATTTGAGCAACTTATCCGCCAGAGTTGGGATTTAGGTGGGATTTGATGCTGTTTATTTTGCTCGTATTGATTATCAAGATAGAGCCAAAAGAAGTGATGAGAAGAAGCTTGAGGTTGTTTGGCAGGGTTCTAAAAGTCGTGGGTCTTCTTCCCAGGTTTTTCTCAAGTTATTAATTTCGGCATCATATTCTCGAAATCATAACTGTGATGTTTATGACAAGTAATATAATCATTTTCTCTTTCTAATTACTTCAGATATTTACTGGTGCTTTCTATTCTGGGTATTATGAACCTCCAACTAGTTTTTATTTTGAAGTCAATGATGATTCCCCAGTAATCCAGGTACTTTTTCATAGGAAATTTGTCCATTGAACTGCTGCCTATATAAATACTGATATTGTTGACTATTCTTGGCTAAAGGATGACATGGACTTGTTTGATTACAATGTTCATGAGCGTGTCAACGCTTTTGTTGCTGCTGCTTATTCACAGGTAAACCTTTTACTTGCATACTTTGTGCCTTTAAAGTATTCAAATAATTGTATTTATTAGGAAATCATATCTTACTGCGCAGTTGGTTTTGTTTGTAGGCTAACGTAACTCGGACAAATCATATCATGTGGACTATGGGAACAGATTTCAAGTATCAATATGCTCATTCATGGTTCCGGAATATGGACAAGCTCATACACTACGTGAATCAAGTTGGTATTTTCTATTTTTATTCAAAAATTTCCCGCCAGAGGGATAATTCTTCCGCGCAATTTCATACTGGACATGCATTTGTAAATCATTGACACACTTCCTCTGTGGGTAATATATGGTCTTCAAACTTTGTTGTAGGATGGCCGTGTCAATGCCTTCTATTCAACTCCATCCATATACACCGATGCAAAAAATGCTCTGAAGGAGTCCTGGCCTCTTAAATCTGATGACTTCTTCCCGTGAGCTCAATATTAATCTGTAAATTGCATATGAATCTACTTGAATTTTTTAGTAATATTTATATGAACCGCTTATCAGATATGCTGACCGTAAAAATGCTTATTGGACCGGATATTTTACAAGTCGGCCTGCCCTCAAAGGCTACATCAGAGTGCTGAGTGGCTACTATGTGGTATGTCCTGATTGTTTGAGATCTCATTTGATGATTAATGTTTCTTGCTAAATGGAATATTTGAATATGTAATCTCACTAGATTTGTGTACTTGTTTAGGCAGCAAGGCAGTTAGAATACTTTAGGGGAAGGAGTAAGTCTAAGCCAACAACTGACTCTTTAGCTGATGCTTTGGCAATTGCACAACATCACGATGCAGTTACGGGTACTGAGAAGCAGCATGTTGCTAATGACTATGCAAAACGGCTTTGGATCGGTTACAAGGAGGTTAGATCTTCTCCATATATGTGTATATGCATTTTGTTTTAACAAAATCTAAAATGGTGTGTTGCATTTATGAAATCGTGCAGTCTGAAGATGTCGTAGCAGCTTCCCTTAGTTGTATGTCACAGTCATCGTTGTCTTCGGAATGCAAGAATCCTGTCACAAACTTTGTCCAGGCAAAATCTCGGCATTTTCCATTTTATTTGATGCTATCATTTGTTGTCTATGACTATGATTGCATGGAATCACTCGAACAGAAGTCAAGAATTTTTTTAAATCATTAGATCCATTTCTTCATCTTGAGTACCACTGAGCATAGTTATGTAGATGCGTGGTTCTAATATGTTTTTGTCTTTTCCAGTGTCCGCTGCTGAATATAAGTTACTGTCCTGCAACAGAAGTTGATTTTTCTTCGGGGAAAAAAGTAGTAAGTATATATTTTGCTTGACTGTGTTCAGTCAAATGAAACAATAATCTTAGATGTCTTATTTCATTGTGAACATTTATTAGTTTATATGACTCGCTTCTTGCTATCTGTAGGCAGTGGTTGTCTATAACTCTCTTGGGTGGAAAAGAACAGCTGTTGTCCGGGTTCCTGTGAGCTTCAACAGCAAAAAAATGAAGAAATTTTAAATTGCATTTTATTACTGTAATATTTGTAAATTGATGAACTTGATGCAGGTAATCAACGAGAAAGTTACTGTTACAGATTCAACTGGAAAATCAATTTTGACTCAGCTTGTTCCTATAGTTAATGCTTCAGCATCAACACGAAAATTCTATGCTAGCATATATATGGGTGTATCTCCTTCCACAAATCCTAGATATTGGCTTTCCTTTACAGCAGTAGTACCGCCTTTGGGCTTTAACACTTATGTGATCTCAAGTGGTCAATGTGAGCCCCATTTTTCACTGAATCAAGTTTTATAATCCATTGAAATGAGCCATTTCTTTAATTTCGTTATGTTGCATATCCAGCTTCTGGTTCAATAAAACCGATATGGTACAAGATTGATGGAAGTCAAACTGGTGCCATTGAAGTGGGGCCTGACAAATTGAAGCTCATATATTCTGGAAAGGATGGAAAGCTTACACAATATATTAATGGCAAAAACTCGGTATGTCTTTAAGAAATACCCCCTTATTTTTGTTCCTCGCATCATTTATGAAGGAAATCACTGTCGACTGATGAATCTGTGCAAGTGAATTAAGAACACTTCCACAGAGAAATTGTCGAAACTTGAGAAGTATACTTTCTCATCTAAACTGGCAAAGGTATAACTAATAATATGCATAATTTGGTTTGAAGGTCCATGCATTGGAGCAATCTTACAGTTATTATGTTGGGAGTACAGATAAAGATCAGGTACGCTGTGTTGTTTAGATTTTCCTACCATAGTTGATACTTTGGAATTTAAGTAAGAAATAATTTCATCTACTTGTTGAAGGCTTCGGGAGCATATGTTTTCCGCCCCAATGGCACCGTCAAAATACAGTCTGACGAGGAGGTATTTACTTTACTTCTACGTGTGATATCTCTTACTGATATACATTTTCGTGATCGATCAAGCAATTATTTATTTATGTATATTCCAGGCCCCAGTTACACTTTTTAGAGGACCAATCTTTGATGAAATTCATCAGACATTCAATTCATGGATATATCAGGTTAGTAGTAGATTCAATAATACCCCCCAAATTTTGGGAGATCCATTAGCCATTTGTGCTATAAACAGTAACTAGATGGAAATTTTACGGTATATTATGTTACATTATCTGGTGCCTTGAAGAAATGGTGAGCAAATTGTGAGAACCCTTAATTGAAATTATGTACAGTTTGCTACTAGCAATAGCAACTTGGGTTGCGACTGCTAAACTGGAATTATCAAAATTTGAAACATCATGGAGGTTTAGGACCAGAAATGTTATTTTCCAGAAACATTTAGGGAGCTGGAATTAAGAATAAATTTACTGGTTCTTGCTTTATTCTCATGCTGTCACGATATTTTTTATAGATTACCAGAGTGTATAAGGATCAGGAACATGCTGAGGTTGAATTTAGTGTAAGTTATCTTTTTTTTTCATGTTTTTTGTTAGATAAAAGCAGAAATTAAATTCTGAAATTCTTATGCTCGAAGCCTTTTGAACTATTCTGAACTTCAGGTTGGTCCTATACCCATTGATGATGGAACTGGGAAAGAGATTGTAACTCAGATAAAAACAAAGATAGAAAACAACAAAGTATTTTATACAGACTCAAATGGACGAGATTTTCTAGAACGGGTACATAACATCCAATTATTTCAGCAGTGAATCGTGACTCTGGGATACTTAGCACTTATTTGACTTACATCTCTGTCCCATTGGAATATGCATTGACCTTTCATGTTTTGCTGTATTGCATAGATTCGGGACTACAGAGCTGATTGGAACCTTCAAGTGGACCAACCAATTGCAGGAAATTACTACCCTGTATGTTCTCGTTAAAGCTAAAAACCATATAAATTATTCTTTTGTTCTCATTTGAAAAGGATTATGTCCAACTATTATATCTTTTACTGAGGATATTATAATTGTGGTGGTTGTGTTACGTTATGATTCATGTATGGTGAAAAGCAATGTAAATGTAAGAACATTGGTAATTCCTTACAAGTATGAAATACATAAAACTCATATATGGTGAATAATAATGTAAATGTAAGCACATTGGTACTCCGTAAAAGTATGAAAGGCATGAACTCATTTATTGGAGAAACTATTGATTCCTATGAGATCTAGTCACCATTCTATCAAAAGATCCTAGTGAGAATGAATTGGCAATAAAGTCCAAGTACTTTCTTTTGATCTGCTTGTCGTGATAGTTAGCTGACTGAAAGTGATCCAATCAGTAAATTCATAGGCATTCATTTGGTGCAATATTAAGCAGATATAATCGTAAGTAGTATCACCCATTGTTCTTGCATAACAGTCTTGTTTGAGCTGAGATCTGAAAAAATCTGTGGGCCAAGACATCTAGCCTATCAGCATAGTCTGAATTTTTGCTGGCGAAAATGTTGAGTTATACTTTTATGCGTGGATGGCTTTTATAGAAATGATTTTGGGACCACAATTATTTTTCTTATTTAATGTTAGACAATTATTTTTCATTCTAATAATCAGAGACTTGGATTTTTGTGTAATCAGTTTGAATTCTATCGCATAGAGCCTTATAGTTGCACAAAGCATGCTCTAACATCAGGGAATTGGATAATTCTTCTTTATGGTTTCATATTTATCCCAAACTCAATACTGTATTTTTAATAATGGTTTTTCATTCAGATCAATCTCGGAATTTACATCAAAGATAAGGATGCAGAGCTGTCTGTTTTGGTTGACCGATCAGTAGGAGGATCAAGTATTGTTGATGGTGAAGTGGAGATAATGGTCCACAGGTTATATATACTTACATTTTATTATAATCTTCGTCTTTCGTACATTTTAAACTTTCCTTACCTTTATGAACATCCTATACTTGCTGTAATCATTATACTCGGATACAAGGTAGTAACATGAGGCCTCATTTATAGGAGATTGATCCACGATGATGGTAGAGGTGTTGATGAGGCTCTAAACGAAACAGTCTGTGTTCGTAATACATCATGCTCTGGTTTAACTGTAAGTAGGCTGCCATGATTGGTTAAGAAGGTGTTTGACAAAATTGAGTTTATATGCTGTCTATCACATAAAAATTACATTCCTAATTTCTCACAGGTTCAAGGGAAATACTATCTCAGACTTGATCCACTTGGAGAGGGATCCAAATGGCGTCGTTCATTTGGACAAGAGATATACTCGCCGGTTCTCTTGGCTTTCAGTGAGCAGGTAAGTCAGATCAGCATACTGTTGCAATTTTTCAACTCTTTTAGTTTGGCATTACATTCATATACATGCAGGATGATAAGTGGACACATTTCCCAGTGTCGACTTTTTCAGCCATGGATGCTTCTTATATTCTACCCGATAACGTAGCAATAATAACCCTCCAGGTACATTTTTTTAAAAAATTTGAATACATGATGACTGTCAAGATCCTCAAGTTTTTGCAACTTTAAGTTATTTCATATGATTTTATTGACTATAATTAAACGTTGGTGCCACCTCAGGAGCTTGAAGATGGAACTGTCCTCCTCCGCTTGGCACATCTATACGAGGTTTTATTTTCTCAATTCATTAAAGGAAATCGGGATTTTATTCAAAAAGCTCATACAATACAATACAAAACTTAAAACATAACAAATCACTAAGTTTCCTTCATGAAATTTAACTTTTGTTTTCTATATGTTGCTCTCTTTCTGGTATGATATTAGGTTGGTGAGGATAAGGATTTATCTGTCATGGCAACCGTGGAATTAAAGAAAGTTTTTCCAAATAAAAGGGTGAGAAACTAATTTTAATTAGTGTAATTACTCTTCAAATGTCGTCACTAATCTGAATTTCTTCCCATCAGATTAGTAGAGTCAGAGAGATGAGTCTATCTGCTAACCAAGAACGAGAAGAAATGGAAAGGAAACGATTATCTTGGATAGTGGAGGGCTTGGATGCACAAGCACATGCTGATTCGAGAGGGGCCCCAATAGATCCTGCCAAGTTAGTCGTTGAACTTGCCCCGATGGAAATACGAACCTTCTTCATCGCCTTTACACCAAATTCTATCCGTCACAAATGGGGAATATGAGTGTTACTTTCTTGATTGACTTCAATAAAGAGCTCAAATGCTCGTCATCCCGAGTGAGTCAAAATGCTTGTCGATGGCTCGTTGCAGCGTCCGAATCTTGATGCATCAAGGTAAGCCGTAAGCTGCTGATCCTTGTTCGTAATATATGTCTTGAAGGGAGAAACATTTTCAAACCGTTCTAGTCTTGTAATGATCCTATGTAAGCTGAGCTGCATAGCAAGAAATGAAATGCAATAAAGCTTATCTTATGCTAATTAATTATATTAGTAATGATCCTATTCTAGATTGATTGCTTAAAGTTTGATTAAAGGGCTAAGTGTACAAGTAATGGGTTTATGTAACTGGGATGAAATGAAGCTGCCTTGAGTCATTGAGATAATATGATATTTGGGGGTGCGGCTATATAATATGATTGTGACATGTCTAAAAACTTGTATACATTGTGATTGAAAAAATTAATAAAATTAAACTCCCTCCGTCCCACAACAAGAGGTGCGTTTCTTTTTGGCACGTAGATTAAGGGATATAATATTTAATGAGTAGTTGGGGGTAGTTGAGGTAAGAGAAATAATATTTTAATGTATAGTTGGTAGGTGTATTAGTATGGTGTGTGGGTTCCATAGAGATATATTAATTGTTTTGTGTGGATTCCATTTACTAAAAAAGAAAATGTACTTCTTGTATTGGGACGGACGAAAATGACAAAATTTACTCCTTATTGTGGGAGGGAGTAGTTATTATTAGAAAATGAAGAGTGTAAATTTTATTTATTTATTTATTTTTCTCTGAATTGAAAAAACTCTAATAATTAAATTAGAAGGAAAAAAATTATAAAATTGAAAAAAAAAACCGCCAATTTTCATTTCGGTCAGTACAATTTTTTTTTTCAATTCAACCATTAGAATATTTTCTTATGGACAAAAACTTGTATAAGAACGTCTCATAAAATGATTTTTGGAAAATGGATAAAAAGTGATACTATTAAATCGAAAATGATATTCAATTGATAAAAATTAATAATGGTACAATGAACTATTTTAATAACAATTTATAGTATAAATAATTTAATAATATTAATTTTAAAACAAATTATTTTATTATAATTATATTTGCTCTCTACACTAACTACGTCACAACTTATTGCCTGCCGCTAGTGTAGACACTGAATTTAAAAAAATTTACTAGTACTATTTTTTGACCAACTTAATTTTTTTTAGGGTTAAAAGTTATCGTAGACTAATTTAAGAAAATTTATTTTTTTAGTGTTATATAATATTTTTAGGTAATAAATAAATTATAAGATATGTTATGTGTGGTAGGTGAAATTAGTAAATTTACGGTAATTAAAAAACTTTTAGGAATGGATATTAATATGATGTTTCTATTTTTTAGATGAAGTTTAACATTTAGTTTAAAAGCATCAATTTTATTATTTTGACGATCAATTTAAAGGTATTTTTTTAAGTAAAAGGGTTTCATATACTACTTAATATAATTATTCACTAAATAAATAATAATAATCTTAATTCACGGAAAAAAATAAATGAATACTTTTTTCATGATCGAAGGAGTTAGACCAACACATATGTTACATATGACCATACTGCACATTGACAATCCTTATATCTACTCGTATGTAACATAAGTGATCATAAAGAAAGCTTCACATGTTACATGTGACCATACTGCAATCTCTATATCTAATCACATGTTACATGTGATTGTAAAGAAAGCCTAATAATTCATAGACCCAATCACTTGCCCTGATGGAAATACGAACCTTCTTCATCGCCTTTACTCCAAATTCTATCCATCACAAATGGGGAAAATGAATTAATATGTTACTTTCTTGAATGACTTCAATAAAGAGCTCAAATGCTCGTCATCCCGAGTGAGTTAAAATGCTTGTCGATGGCTCGTTGCAGCGTCCGAATCTTGATGCATCAAGGTAAGCCGTAAGCTGCAGATCCTTGTTCGTAATATGTCTTGACGGGATAAACATTTTCAAACCGTTCTTGTCTTGTAATGATCCTACGTAGATGAGCTTTATAGCAAGAACATGAAATGCAATAAAGCTTATCTTATGCTAATTAATTATATTAGTAATGATCCTATTCTAGATTGATTGCTTAAAGTTTGATTAAGGGGCGGGCTAAGTGTACAGGTAATGGGTTTATGTAACTGGGATGAAATGAAGCTGTCTCGAGTCATTGAGATAATATGATATTTAGGGGTGCGACTATATAATATGATTATGACATGTCTAAAAACTTATATACATTGTGATTGAAAAATAAAATAAAATAAAATAGTTATTATTAGAGTGTAAATTTTATTTATTTATTTATTTTTCTCTGAATTGAAAAAACTCTAATAATTAAATTAAAAGGGAAAAAATCATAAAATTGAGAAGAAGAAAAAAACCGCTGGATTTCATTTCAGTCAGTACAACTTATTTTTTCAATTCAACCATTAGAATATTTTCTTATGGACAAAAACTTGTATGAGAACGTTTCATAAAATGATTTTTGGAAAATGAATAAAATGTGATACTATTAAATTGAAAATGATATTCAATTGATAAAAATTAATAATAGTACAATGAACTATTTTAATAATAATTTATAGAATAAATAATTTAATAATATTAATTTTAAAATAAATTATTTTATTATAATTATATTTGCTCTCTACACTAAAAGTTACTAACTACTTTTTCCGTCCCAAGTTATTGTGTGGGCGCTAGTGTAGACACTGAATTTAAAAAAAGAGGGCGGCTATTCACACCCCCAAAAGCTTCACACGTTAGATGTGACCATACTGCACTTTGACAATATATCTAATCACATGTTACATGTAATTGTAAAGAAATTTGTATAATTTATAGACCCAATCACATGTCTTCCTGATCATAAAGAAAGCTTCACATGTTAGATGTGACCATATTAATAATAATAATCTTAATTCACGGATAAAAAATAAATGAATACCTTCTTCATGATCAAAGGAGTATGTAATGAATAAAAACAAAAAATGAGAAATTTAACTTTCCATCGTATTTTTATCTTTCGTGTGTACTTAATAGCCGCGGGTAAATGGAAATATCAATCAATTTTGGAATATATTGTTGAAAAAATCACAGAGTAGCATAAAATGCCTAAGGATCAAGAGAAAGATATTTCTGTATATTATTCTAAAAGCAAAGAAAGAGTACAACTATTTATAGAATACAAACGTAAACTAGCTTGCATCTAACAGTATGATAACCACCTCTATACAGCTGGCGTAAGTGACACCTAAGCATGGTGGAGTAATCTGTTGCGTAGCGGTGTATGGTGCAGCTGTAGATATACGTCCAATACCCCCTCCTCAAGTTGGAGAATGAGAAAATAACTTCATTCCCAACTTGTGAACGAACGTAGCAAACTGTGGACCAGCCAAAATCTTTGTGAAACCATCGGCAATCTGCAAAGAAAAAGGGATAAAACAATGATTGACAAAGCCCTCCTTGAATTTATCCCGTACCAAATGGCAATCAATTTCCAAGTGTTTTGTGCGCTCATGAAAAACAGAATTAGCTGTAATGTGAAGAGCATCTCTATTATCACAATGAAGGGGAATAGGAAGCGAGATGGATTGCTGCAAATCTTGAAGAAGATAGTGGATCCATTGAAGTTCACAAACATATACTCTGCCTCAGTGGATGATCTAGAAATGGTGGATTGCTTTTTACTCTTGAAGGAAACCAAAGAGTTCCCAAAGAAAACGGAGTAACCCGTGATGGATCTCCTACTGTCTTTACATGCTGCCCGATCAGCATCACGATACGCCTCCAACTTAGCACTACACCCGATGGATAAAACAAACCCAGGGAAGAGGTGGCGTGCAAGTATCGTAAAACATGCAAAGCTGAAGTCCAATGTACAGAGGTTAGAGCAGTAACAAACTGACTCAACTGTTGAACACAGTAAGTTATGTCTGGTCTAGTCAAATTAAGATAAAGAAGCCGTCCCACGAGCCTCCGATACTGATCTGGATTCGCAAGGAGAGCACCATCCGTAGAAGTAAGATGAAGGAGTGGTGTGGAAACTAGCTTACTCTCAAGCATTTGTGTATTAGACAAGACATCTAATATATACTTTCTTTGACAAAGAAATATGCCTTCTGTATCTCGTAAAATTTCAACCCCCAAAAAATACTTGGCTAGCCCAAGATCTTTTATAGTAAAGGCTTGATGAAGAAACTGTTTAAGAGCCTTAATCATTTGAAGATCAGAACCAATAACTAAAATGTCATCAACGTATACCAACATAGCTAAGAATAAACTATCCATGTGCATAGTAAAAAGACAATGGTCATTAGAAGATTGGACCACACAAAATCCTGTAAGCTTCTTACTCAACTCAATATTCCACTCTCTCGATGCTTGCTTAAGGCCATAAAGACTTTTAATCAACTTGCAAACTTGCCCAGGTTGGGTATTGGTATACCCCGGAGGAGGCTCTATGTAAACCTCTTCAGTGAAATGCCCATGTAAAAACATATTGTTAACATCCATCTGATGCAAATCCCAGCCATACATGGATGCAAGAGAAAAAAGAAGTCTAACAATGACTAGCTTAGCCACATGAGAGAAAACTTCAAAAAAATCCACATCTTCTTGTTGATTATAGCCCTTTGCCACAAGTCTAGCTTTATACCTGCCTATGGTCCCATCTTCCTTTTTTTTTTTTTTATATACCCATTTACAACCAATAGCATCCTTCCCGGGAGGCAGATCAGTAAGCAACCAAGTGTGATTATTCTCCAGAGCTTCAAGCTCAACATCCATAGCTTTAACCCAAACTTCTTCCCTTGCTGCTTGCTTGTAAAATAAAGGCTCTTTATCAAGATACACATTAGCCATAAAGGCTTGATATGTAGAGGTATCAATGTGACAGACAAAATCTTTCGTCCATAGGGGCGGACATATGTGTCTACAACTCCGCCTAGTGGCTGGAGGGGAGATATTTATAGGTGAAGAACTAGGTACTGGAGAAGAGGGGAGTTGTGGATCACAATGCCTAGACACCAATTCTGTAGGAGAATTTAAGCATCATCGATCCTATCAAAATCAAAACCATGATATGGCTCCTGTGCCTGAGGTGAAGCCTGAAGAATAGAGGAAGAATAGAGAAATATATGATCTTTAAAAATCACATCTCGAGAGATAAAAAACTGACCATTGTCAAGGTCAAAAAGCTTGTAGCCTTTCTGGCCCGGCTCATAACCAATAAAGGCACATCGGAGGGACCTGGATGCAAACTTACTTTTGAGAGGAATAGGCACGACAGCATATGCTAAACACCCAAAAGGTTTCAATCGAGAGAAATCAGGTAGCTTTCCATAAAGCCTCTCAAAAGGAGTATGCCAACCTAAAAGAGCTGTAGGAGTTCTATTTATAATGTATGCTACTGCATTTAAGACACAAAAGGGCTAAAAAGCAATAGGCATCTTTGCTTGAAATAGAAAGGCCCTAGCTACCTCCAATAAATGCCTATGTTTCCTCTCTACTACCCCATTTTGTTGTGGAGTATACACACAAGATTTTTCATGCAATATACCTTGGGAATTAAAAAAGGACTGAACATCTTTGCTCAAAAATTCCACTCCATTGTAACTCATGACCTTTTTAATTTTTTTATTTAATTGTCTTTCTATCATGACAATAAATCTCTGCAATACAGTAGCAACCTCAGACTTAACCTTCAACAAAAAAACCCAAGTGCATCTACTAAAATCATCCACAACCGTTAAGAAATAAGGAGTGTTAGTATAACACTCATCTTTGCACGGACCCCATATATCAACATGTATAAGATCAAAGCAACAATTAGTATGTATTGAACTTATTTCAAATGGCAAACGATGTTGTTTTGCTCTATAACAAGTTTCACAAGAAGCAACAACTCTTGAAGCAAAAGAATTACAAGCATCTTTCAAAAAACTCAAATGAATCAGTGTTAAGAGAAGCATGACCAATATGCCAAGTCTCCAATGAAACACTGCAAGCATTGTTCAAAGTAATCTTGAGGCTTTAAAAAATATAAATTCCCTTTCAATTCTCCTTCCAGAAATGTAGTGCTACTCTGAAGGCCCTGAAAAGAACATGTTGATGCAAGAAAAAAATCATTTCAAACCCGAATCTCTGCAAAGCTGTGTGACTGATAAAAAGTTATATTTAAAATTTGGGATGTATAAGACCTCCTTCAATGTGATATCAGAAGATAAAACCACTTCTCCTACAAAATGAACCCCTTTGATACTACCGTCAGGGAGACAAATTGTAGTTCTATTTTGTATAGGGGCTAAACGACTCATTAAGGCAAGTTGAGTGCACATGTGCTTACTAGCACCAGTATCAATTATCCAATCCTTTGAACTTTCTATCAACCAAAGATAAAGCATACTGAAAAGAGCAAGAGTCATTACCTGCATAGTTTGCAAATTGAGCAAAGTGAACCCCATTTTCTTCCTTATGTTGTCCCTCCATGAAAGTAGACATCAGCTTCATGAAATGTTGGAAATCAGAAGAAAGGCCTCCTGCTACCGAAGGCTCCTTCTGAACGTTGCTTTCGTCAAGACTGAGAGTATGAGCAAAATTTTTAGTCTTCTTTTCCTTAAGTTCCTTATCCTATGGAGGAATTCCATGCACTTTAAAACACGTAGCAATTTCGTGCCCATGCCTGCCACAGTGGTCACACAACAGCTTTGCCTTCTTTTCTTTTGTGTATCGAGTAGGATTTCCTCCCCTGCTTCCATTCCATGGTGCAGGCTGTGATCCACCACTTCTAAAAGTCTGACCTCTTCCAAAATTGGAGGATTTGGCAACCATAGCTACCGAATCGATCTCGGAGATGGCGACATGAACCAAACGCTGTCTCTCCGCTGCAAGTAATATAGAAAAAACCTTGTCAATAGAGGGTAATTGATCCATAAGCATCATCTGGTTTATCACAGGGTCGTAACTATCGTTAAGCCCCATGAGAAACTGCATAAGTTTGTCATTGTGAGATCGTTTAGCTAAAACCTTTCTTGTCTCACAAGTACAGTGGACATCTGGCTCCAAATTACACAATTCATCCCAAAGCTTAGACAATTTATTGAAATACTCTATAATAGTGCTAGATCCTTGGGTTATGGTACTTATATCTCTTTTCACCTTATAGATAAGTGGACCATTGCTTTCTCCATAGCGGTGCTCGATTGAATCCATAGCTCTTTAACAAATTTAACATATACAAACTTATCGCTCAACTCCTTGGACAGAGTATTGAGAATCCACGATATAACTGTCCGATCGACCTTTCTCCATGAATCATAAGTAGCGTCTCCTTTAGCTAGTACCTTGATTTCACCATTAATGAATTGCAATTTTGACTTCGCACCAAGCGCAACCTCCATCGCACGTTTCAATGGAAGGTAATTAGGTCCTGTAAGTTGATGAGGGATCAAAATTAGACCAGGATGATCCGCACTATGGAGATAGAGAACACCGTCAAGAGATAACATGGCAGTTGAAGAACTAGAAGAACCAGAGGCCTCCGTTGAAACCACCGTAGAAGGCACTGTTAACGCTGGCCAAGCGCCCAAGGTCAGAGTAGTTTTCCGAGATTCCATCGGAGAATAGCAGCAAACGTGCTCCCAAAAAAAATCAAATATGTGAACCTTCTCTGATACCATGTTGAAGAAATCACAGAGTAGCAAAAAACGCCTAAGGATCAAGAGAAAGATATTTCTGTATATTATTCTAAAAGCAAAGAAAGAGTACAACTATTTATAGAATACAAACGTATACTAGCTTGCATCTAACAATATGATATATGCCTCTATACAGCTGGCGTATGATAACCGCCTCTATACAACTGGCGTAAGTGACACCTAAGCATGGTGGAGTAATATGATGCGTAGCGGTGCATGGTGCAGCTGTAGATATAAGTCTAATATATATATATATATATATATATATATATATATATATATATATATATATATATATATATATATATATATATATATATATATATTCTTTTTTGACTATTTGCATCCATGACTCATAATTAGTGATGTAACTAAATCAAACTGTTCGCGAACTATTCGAGTCTCGGTTTGATTAAATGTTCGTTCGAACTCGTTCGTTAACCTTAACAAGCCAAACCAAACTTGAATTTTGGGTTCGTATAGTTTATCAAACCAAACTCAAGCCTAAGGGTATTCGGCTCGAAAGCTCGCGAACATATTCGTTTATAGGCCCGCTAATGGCTTGCAAACGAGTTCGTAAATTTTATAGTTATTCTTTAGAATTATATATTATTATTTATTTATTAATATTCAATAATTTAATATTTTATATTAAACCACACAAATATAATAATAACTTAAGTGATTATTTAAATATTTAAATATTTTTTACCCTTTATTATTATATTTTGTTAGTTTGTTTATTTAATATTATGAATAACATTAAATATTTATAAACGAAATATTATTTTAATATTCAGACATAAAATTATTTAAATATTTATAAAAATACATTCATAAATAAGTTACTTTATGTTTTCGTGAATATGTTCACGAGTTTAACAATTTTTCAGGCTCAGTTGAAACGGATATCACTTAGGCGTTACAATTTACAGAATTGAAATCCGATTTAATTAATCCGCCGCGCCGTACAAATCGCCGGTTCACCTCTTCCGTCCCCATTTCCGTCGAACGCCGTCGTTTATTCACATCTCGAATTCAATTCGCGGTTTTTAATGGCGAAGGGAAACGATGTCGCTGTTATGGATATCGACGATGCCGCCTCTGATCAGATCACTAACCCTAAGTTCTCCATCAATGGTGCTTCTCTCGCCTTCTATATCACCAGTTTGTTTATGTATCCATGGGTTTTCTTATTTTTGCTGGGGCAATTTTGCAGTGCTTCAGCTATTGAAATCAGCTCAAATGCAGCATGGATTGCGGTTCGGTGACTACGCTCGTTACAGGTGTTATTCAGTAGCCATTGCTTTTGATATGTGGGTTTGTTATTGATGTATGTGCACGCATATATAACTCTAAACTAACCTGTGCTAATTGTCAACACTTCCAATTACTGATACTATGTGTGAATGGGAAATTGGCTGGTTGGTTGAGAAGTGGTTAAAAAAAGTTTAATTATTTGAGCATTCTTTTACTGAACTAGAGGTTGAATGTTTTCACTGAGATTTTTGTATTTGAGATCTCAGGAGGTACTGCACTGCACGACTGCGTAGACTTTACAAGTCCTTGAAATTCACACATGGTCGTGGAAAATATACTAAAAGAGCCATATCTGCATCCACAGTGACTGAAGTCAGGTATGTGTTTATTTAAGCATAATTCAATATTTTCTTGACAGAATCTTTGCTTTGATATCATTACAATACTAGTAAAAAATGTGTGCTGACAACCCATGATGCTTGTTGTTATGTGATGCCTTTCCATAATGGAAATTCTAAATTTTATTCACTATCAAATGATTCACTTACTGAACTCTTGACTTGATTATATTTTTAATGCAACCATTTTTTAATGCTTTATCATCTGTCATGTAAAAGTAGTTATTTTTTATGCAGATTTTATTTCTTTCAGTGGTCTAGAAGAAAAGTGCTTATAGAATCTCTGATGTTCAGCTGAGTCTGATCTCTGAAGTTTGTTATTGACTTCATTTTAATGGAGTTACTTTTACAGGTGTATTATGATTACAACAGAAAGATCCATCTTTTTGTAAATCTTATCTTAAAATTAACCGATACAACTCCCACTAGTTAAGATGCATTAATTTTACATAACATGTATGCACGAATCATAAAATTTGACTGTTTTAAAGTTTGAAAGTCGAGAGGGGCATGATAAACCTTTGGTGATCGTTCATTATAAATATAAAATCTTGTGCTACTATGGTTCACTTATCAATTATCATTGATGAATAAGATACCAAAAGACAAGAAAATGGTACTCTTTGTCAAGGACTCATTTGTTTTTTCTTCTTAATTTTAAATGACTAATAAAAAGTTAAATTTCAACTTAAAATCTGTTGGTTTTTTTACTGACCACGAAATACTAGAATGTCGTCAGCCTGTAACAAAATTCCCAAATCCAATTTTTTCACCAAAACTTCAATCTGATAAAAAATGAAATTTGGTAGATGAAATCTATTCTCAATGTCCTCATGATAAGGAAATTGGTTGTATGCTGTCATTGAATAACTATGAGATTTGAAATTCAGCAAGTTGAATTCTTTTAGATTCTGCACGCTGTTAGAATTTCATTTTAAGTTTGTTCCTGTTGATTATTTTATTTTTAAAGGAACTACTATCATGCTTCCATCTAGTTCAAGGAAAAGTAAACCCTTGCATAATTTTATTTGGTCATTAATAAGTCTATTATATGTTCTGGCGCAACAAATCTTAATTTTTTTGACATGCTGAGAAATGAAATATGCATCACTTATCTGCTTAAGTATACCTTAGGTGAGGATTAAAAAATGATAGACATTATTGAAGTTCTGTATTCCTCTCTCGTATAATAGTCTTAGGGAGTGTTGTTTGAAAGGTATTGAGGAGAGGTATGCGGATGAAAGTCCTTATGGATGTTTGTTATTATGGTACTTATGGTTTGATACCCATTTTATTGGGAATCCTCCATTCCACTCCATTTGTGGGGAAATGAAACCCATTCTTCCATATCTATTCCCATACTCCATTCTTCATATTTTTACCAAATACACCCATGATGTTTCAAACTGTTGATTTTCTGTTTATTGGCTAATGATTTGGAATCCAATCTAGGTTTCTTCATTTGATTCTTTATGCTGCTGAAAGAGCATGGAGTCATGCCATGGAAAAAAAGACCTTACCTGATGGCCCAAATGCACGTCAGAGGAGCTACCTTATTGGCAGGCTGAGGAAGGCAGTAAAATGGGCCAGCCACTTTCAAGAGTTGTGCGCCATCAAGGGAGATTCAAGAACATCTCTGGAAGCAGAGGTGTGAATCACATCTTTTTCTTGGCTACTTTTTCATTCTTTATTTTAACTAGGGAAAATAATTTTGGGGTGTGTTAATCTGCGGCCTTATTAATTTTTCTTCACGAATGATAAATTGTTCAATGCTTTTGGTTTACTGTACTCTTCTGCCTCACGTTTTGTACTATTTTTAGATCAATGTCTATGAAAAAGTTCCAAATTCAGGGTTTAAAAAATTTCCCTCCATTACAACCTCTTTTTGTAAAGTTAATACACTTGTGGAGATATGATGTTTTTGTTAAGGGATTAAGCAGGTTCAAGAGTAATTTACAATAATACTCTAATTCAAATTGTCATCATATTGGAAAGCATGGCCGAGTAATCTGTGACATTGATTTGATTGCCACGGTGCCACCTAGCCAGTTATATCAAATTCAGATGTCTGGCCGTAACTTTTTTTTTAATGCAATTTTTTATTAATTGGATTTGGGGTGGGCCCATGGTGGAATTCTTGACTTGACTTTGACATTAATTCCAGGGATCATTCTTTAAATGACTTTTGTCCAAGTTGTGTAGGCCAGAAATCCTTTTAGGGTGCTCTCTTCGGTTTGTTTGTTTGTTTCTTTTTTCTTCTCTAAATTATAAAGAAAAACAAAATTTGTATCTCTTTGTCACTTGGAGACTGGAGTTCTATAAAATGTAACATCTTTGCTCTAATTTCCAGGCTTATGCCTCTTACATGAAAGGTAGTTTGCTATTTGAAAAAGATGAAAATTGGGACGTCGCGCTTAAGTGCTTCAAAAGTGCCAGGTACATTTTTATATCCTTGGAGTTTCTTAATACAGAAATAAAATAAGAGTTAATCTTATGCTTCATCAAGTTACACCTGCAAGCACTTTTTTTTTTTTTTGGATTTTCCATTCTCTTGTACCCCTTCACTTATCCGTTTTAGAAAGGCTTTATTGTCATTATATTAGACCTCTTTGATGCACCTAACATCCTTTGATTTTGATAGGGCTGTGTATGAGGAACTTGGGAAGTATGGAGATCTAGAAAACCAAGTTTTATGCCGGGAGCGGGTTGAGGAACTTGAGCCTAGTATAAGATATTGCCTGCACAAAATTGGCGAGTCAAATTTACGAACTTCTGAACTACTCCAAGTGGGAGAAATGGAAGGGCCTGCCCTGGACCTTTTCAGAGCTAAACTGGAGGTGAGTAATTTCCATAAAGTAGGCAGTTTATGATATGTGTTTAGTAGTTCCTGCTTGATGATACACATAATATCTCTCAGAGTAGTGTGTGCCTTCTTCTTTTGCAAGTCAATTAGTTTTCCAGTGTGCTGTGTGCTATGGATGGTTCTGCATTAATACTTATTTTGATTTGTTTTCATCTCCAGGCTGTCATGGCTGAGGCTCGATCCCAACAGGCTGCATCGATGAATGAGTTTCACTGGCTTGGTCATAGATTTCCTATTTCGAATGCTAAGACTCGGGTCTCCATCCTTAAAGGTATTCAACTTAGATGCATGAGTACTGTGGCCCAAAGCACAGTAATTATCCTGTGGTTAAAAATTAAAAAAGTATTTGGCTTTTCTTATTCCCTTTAATTTCCTTTGACTATTTTTCTTAGGCGGGTTTGGGTCTGCCTATAAAAACATCCAAGTCGTATACTGGGAAACCTTGTCATCAGCTTCTTCTTGTTGGTAGTAGCTTACGATCTATTGGTGGACATTCCATCAGTGCTCTTGTATCATACAATTCTTAATCTTAATTAGACCACTCTTCACACATCTGGGACCTGTACCTGTTAAACTTGCTTGAATTGACTGAAAATATAGGTTCCATCTTCCTTTGTGAGTGTCACTTTATCTTTTAGATCCAGATATATAATCATGTGATTATATTGCTAGTGGTTGCAGTTGATTTTCAAGATTTAGCTTGTAGATACTTTGAATGTAGGTAAGGGTGAGATGAAGGAGAATGCGTAACCAACAATGTAGAGAGAATAACTGAAATTATGATGCACAATGTGACTATCTATGTGCCAGATCAAATTGTTAGTCTGAACAAGCACATTGAGTGGTTCAATTAGGCTTTATTGGCAGAACTCCCACAAGACTTTTTTGTCAACTATTTTTGCGCATCAATGTACTTAATTGGCCTCATGTCACAAAAAAAATAAAAAAATAAAAAAATGAAGGCTCTCCTTTTGTAATAACCCTTCCACCACCTTGTTTGGGAAACTATCGGTGTCATTTGTCTTGGTGTGGCCTTTGAAGGGGGTTTGAAATCGTTGTGTTAAGTTCACGACTTTAGTTCATATATGGGCAAGAGTAGCGACTTCCTTGGTCCGACCCCCACTCATTCATCAATCATTCTTGCCCAATTTTCAGTCAAGAAGCTTTTCCCATTCTTGAATTTTCTTGCTCCATGGATATAATGCAAGCAAGTCGATCATATACCTACAGCCATACCACAATATTTAGCCATTTTCAGATACATACGAAAGACACTGCCCCAAATTGAGGATAAGGATTGGCCTTTTGGCTAGTGGGTGGGAGGGTGGGTTTGGCACATGCAAGATAGAGTGTAACTGCTGAGTTCTCTTTACTTCCATCTTAGGACAGGGGTTTTAGGTGTGATGTGGATGTGGTCCTGCAGGCATGAGTTATGTAGAGGAAGGACGAGGTAGGTGGTTTTGCTCATTTCTTTTCTTTGGTTTACGGAGGGATTTCTAAAAGAGTGGAATTTTTTCTCATCTACTAGTTTTATGTAATAAGCAAGCTTCAATTGATTCATCTTGTAATTTTCAGCTTTTTTCTCTTCCTGTAAGCTAGGGCTTTAGTAGAGATTTTAATGCTGATTGGGACCCTTTTTAAAAATTTAAGCATTATATAATTTGCATCATGTATATTTGTGCATACCATGTCCACATCGCTGCTATCATGACTTGTATATACTGCATTTATGTCTTGGATTCTATTTCTGCTTCACTTTTAAGTGCATTAATTTTTTAAACTTGCATTCACCAAATCTCACTCATTATGCATGACCAAATTTAATCAGCCCAGGAACTAGAGAAAGATGTTAGTGGTCCAGCAGCAGATTCAATACCTGCAGAGAAAAAACTTTCCATATTTGACAAAATTTTTGCTGCTTATAATGAAGCGAGGAGCTGCATACGAAATGACTTGGTGAGGGCTACCCCCTGAAATTTTTCTGCTCTATGTATATGCATGTGTATCATTTTCAAGGCATTGAAGCACATATTATTTATTGGAGATGGGAGTTAAAACATAATATGCTGTTCTTGTTGAGTCTGATTCAGTTGTTTTTTGTTATTTAGGCCAACACAGGTAATTCTGAAAGCATGAAGGATGACCTGAGTGGGCTTGATAAAGCTATTGGTTCTGTACTAGGGGAGCGAACCATTGAGCGTAATCAGTTGCTGGTGCGCGTGGCAAAGAGTAAACTCAGTAAAGTTCGTGATGATAAAAATGAAAAAGTCACAAAGCCTGAAGAGCTTGTTCGATTATATGATCTCCTGCTACAGGTTAATCCCAATCGTATTAATGTTAACGATGCTTTAACTGTATTAAATATAATGGCAAAATAGTAACATTTTTTTCACACAGAATGCTGCTGATCTTTCCGATCTGGTTAGTTCAGGAAGAGACAGAAAACCTGAAGAAGTGGCTTTTAGTGAGCAATGTGAACTGAAAAGTTTGGTTTTCCGAGCTGAAAGGTTTGGTCCTTGTATCTTACATTTTTTCTATCTCGCTCTTGTCTCCAGGCATCTTACATTGCTCCAGTTCCAACACCTTGTATTAGGCATTTTACTTCTGCCGATACTTTTTAATTTTCTTGGTCTGATTGTTTAAGTTCTTCTTTGTCTAGCAACATATTGTTTGATATTTGTAGTGGGTCTGTCTTAAAAAAGATCTATCTACCTCCCTCAAAAAGTTGAATGATAAGACAGTTGATAAATGCATGTGTATTGTTGTATACCCTTTGTTTTTTATTGTAGTTAAGATATACTAGGGTCATGATATAGTTATTTTAATATGTTCTGGATATGATCACAAAGACATGCTGTCAATTTTGTGTAGGTGCTTTTACCTGGCAAAATCCTACAGTTTGGCCGGCAAAAGGCCGGAAGCATATGCTTTATACGGCAAAGCTCGCTCTCTTGTTGAGAATGCTATTAAGAAACTTCAAAGCTCAAGTCATACCGATCAGGTGCAATTCCACGCCTCTTATTTTTACACATTATTTACTTGCTTCATGCAAAGTTCAGAATAGCTTATTGATGTTTTCTCTGTAAGATGAGTTCTTGTGATATGAATATGAAATTATTTATTAATTAGGTTGCCACCTATCCTGTTATGTACAAGTATGAGACTGTTAATGTTCATACCATACTATTTATTTCTTTTGCAATTTCCTCGAATTAAGTTAGCTTCATCAATGTAATTCCCTCCAGGAACTCCTTATATTTATAGTGGTACATTGGTGTATTACAGGTTGCTATCAAGGAGTTGACAATGCTTTACAATGATTGTCGATCCAACATCTGCATAGAACATGCAACTGGAATTATGGAGGAGGAGAAGGCTCCAGAAAATCTCTCTAACCAGATTTCGAATATCTCATTAACAGGAAATAATAAGAAGGTACATTATGCCACTTCTTCTGTTCTTGAAAAAAATAATTGATGGTTTTGAAATTTTGGTTTTTTAGCATGAATTCGCCCATGAAATAGTATTTAGAATCTCTTTTTTAGACTTGTGTTCAATTGAACAAACATGCTAAATTTTTTGTTGAAAAAGCAATAATCTTCTGTAGTCGTAAACTGTCGGAGTCAAGGAATTACATAGAGTTTGATATATATTTTCCTAGAAATGGACTTGTACATTTCCGTTCCATAAGTTTCTTGTGAGAACTTCCTATTTCCTCTCACATCCTTGTTTCTGTTAATTACAGAGATATTAAGAAAGACAATCCTGAAATTTTAATATGCTATATTCGTATTTCATTTCTCATTTGCTTCAGCCTGGAAAATTGCTACTGGAGAAACTGAATGACTACGAATCAGCTATTGGTGACCCCACCACGAAGTCAATCCCGCGCATTGAAGCCTTCCCGCCTGCATTCCAAGCTGTTCCGCGTAATCCAATTGTGCGTGATCTAGCGTACGATCTAATCGAGTTCCCATCGCTGGAGAACAAGATGAAGAAAGAAAAGAAGGGATTGATGAGTCGGTTCTGGGGATGAGGATCTCTTATTTCCATGTGCCTGGGTTTCGACTTTTGTAGACTTAATACTAGACTATATGCCCTTTTTAACATTTTGTGGGCAAAAACTACAGGGTGATTCAACTTCACATTCAAGAGACATTTTGTCTTTAACAAATTTTGGTGAAAAACTCAACTCAGAGACATATTTATGAGACTGTTTCACATGAAACCATATAATTTAACGGCTGGGTGTGTTTGATTTCAGCTTGATTTGATTTTAACGTTGTGGCTTTGAATAATAATCTTGGAATATACGTTTGATCTCTTAGGTTGTAATTAGGTGCTTGACTTGGGATTGTTATCAAAATGATCTGAACTGTTTCAAAGACGCAACGCATTTTTTTTTTTTTTTGCATTGGGCTCTTT
The DNA here is from genome assembly GCA_023678885.1 of Pogostemon cablin. Classification (NCBI taxonomy): domain Eukaryota; kingdom Viridiplantae; phylum Streptophyta; class Magnoliopsida; order Lamiales; family Lamiaceae; genus Pogostemon; species Pogostemon cablin. The sequence goes on along the minus strand of CM042964.1, from coordinate 25,362,764 downwards.
CATTAACTGATAGAAATATCAGCCAATTCGCCATATTTGTTCTTTGACAAGAAAATAAGAGTTGGTGCTAAAATATCCACGTGCCTCTGATTCATTATTTGGGATTCTGATCGTGAAGTACTACCAAAGTGTTTCAAGGTGGGGTTATCTTGACGTAGGTCTGCCTCTGGCCTAGCTCGTTTTAAGTTAAATCAAGTTTATTGTTCGACTTAAAACGTCCAATATGAAACTTCATACACCTTCAAGTTCATAGGACGAAAATAAATTTTTTGAGGGTCTCTTTATTTTTTTTTCAGGAAAATGGAATTTCATTCCAATTGGGTATTTATAACCAAACGTATCAATCTAAATTTAAAACAACCAAACTGCCTATCTATATCTCCAAGAATCTCAAAACCAAATAAAGCAGCGAATTACAAAAGATGGTTAAGAGGATAAACTGACCATTCTCTATAATATGATTCATGACTGATCTTCCTCTTCTTCCAAGCATACCAAGACCATAATTGAGTTTTTACTTCATCTACTATATTCCGTGTTTCCCATTTACCCTCATTAAATACTATATCATTTCTATTTTTTCATATTATCCACACAACACACATCCACAACTCGACCGTAAATTGTTTCTCACTACTCTTCAAAGAAAGATTACTGAAGTGCATGAAGTGTACCTTTGATCATTTGATAGTGGCGTTTGATAACCTATCCATTTCAGAGTCTCTTGCCAGATTGTTGAAGACTTGTCACATTCAAAGAAGATATGATGTACCTCCTCCGGAACGGCTTTGCAAAGTGGACAAACAATTTGTACTCCAATGGGCAAACTTTCTCTTTGTTGTAGTTTCACTTTTGTCGGAATTCTCCTTTCCAATGTTCTCCAAGCATGAAATTTAATTTTCAATGTAGCGTCGCTTTCCCACACTCTTTTGAAGATTTTAGAATTAGAACCTCCTTCATTGTCCCTCTTGTGCAGTAGATGGTAGACTTCATTGACAAAGTAGCCTCCTTGCTTGCTCTCTTTCCATTTCCAACTGTCTGGATAGTCTTTCTTCAAGCACAACCTATTAATAATTTCAAGAAGATCATTAGAAGACTCGGACTCCCACTGTCTAAGTGTTCTTCTCCAATCCAATTTCCAAATCCAAGACTCAGACTCCACTTACCCATATGTGATACTAATTGACCCTTATTAACACTGATGTTGAATAATCTAGGAAACCTAGACTCTAATGTTGACTCTTCAATCCAAACGTCCTCCCAAAACCCAGTACCCGACCCATTGCCAATGACTCTAGAGATATTTTCAGTAAACCAATTACCCTTACCATCTTTCAAACTTAAGAAAACACCTCCCCACCAATCTCTCCCATGACCCCCCAGTCTATTAATCCAAGGGTTGAAACCAGACCTCCCAAATCCAAAAGAACAAGACTCAACTACCCTCGCCCATAGTTTACCCTTTTCGTGAAGTGCCCTTCAAGCCCACTTCCCTAACAAAGCCTTATTGAACAGTCCCATATCCCTAACCCCAAGCCCACCCAATTTTTTGTCTTGCGTGATCGTTTTCCAATCAACTCAAGCTATTTTATTAGAATCTCACCACCCCCAATGAGGGTCTTGAATGAGTTAAATAACAGGATGTGGTACGAGTAGTTTATAGTGGATAGTTTATTGTTTGATAGTGCTTACACTGAGTTCAAATTGAAGTCTCACTACCAGCATAATAAGAAGACCTTTACCTTTCTACCCATGAGAGGATTATTTAACTATATTATTAAAGCAGTGTCATAATGGTTAAAAGTATGAAAAAATAAATAAATTTGCCCACTAGTTTCGGTTAATACTAAAAGTATTACTCCATGTACTATTAAATGTATTAGTGGATTCTTTTGGTAGGTATTAAATACTTGTATTACAATGAAAAACTAAAAAAAAAAGGAAAAAGAATTGTATTGGGTGTGGACTAGTGATACGCATAGCATCACAATGTATTAAATTAGATATCTCAAAGTATTTTAATGTATAACAGAAAGTATTCGGATATGTCCTAATCCTACAGCTCGTTTTGACATTGATGGAGCCTTTCCAATAGCTCAATTTAAATAAATTGTAGACACAAAGCCCATAAAGCCCATTATATAAGTGTTGGGCCATTTGAAGGTGACGTTTTTTTTTTTAATTAGGAATAAAGGAAAGCAATTATTAAAAAAAAAAAAAATAGACAAAATAAGAAAATATTCTAACCCCACCTCACCCCTCCCCCACCCCTCAACATACACGGCCAAGAATCAAGATGAGTGGACCCAAATAGAGAAAAATCTCAAGATAGGAATTATATATTTAAAATTTTATTTCATTTTATATTTCTTTTTGAAGAGATGGGTGTTATTTGTTCATGGAATCATTCGTTTCATTTTTTCATGTTTCATTATACATTTCACTCTTTCATTTATCTATTTATTCATTAATATTTTTTATTTATTTTATGCATAAATATGCATAAAATAAAAGTGGATTATTCATAAATTAAACACTTTACCATGCAATGCATGAAGAGGATCCAACATATCCTGATTCTCCCAGTACTTGCATTATTACAGTAAAGATGAGTGGTGTAGTGTGTTGACAATTCTACCCTCATTTTTCATGATATAGACCAAAGGAGAAGGACCCATTTTCCAGTTAAAAGAATAAAGTTTTGTACACTAATGGGAAGAATGAGCACACAAGTTAGTATTCTCATCTTTCAAAGGCAAAAAATATTAGGTGTGGATTTTGATAGAATTATCATTACTTTCTTTGGACCATCAACCCATACATCATCCATTCCAATGCATCACTCTATTTCCCCTATTCTTCTTTTTTCTACACTAGACTCTATTTTTTGGGCATTTTTGCCCTATTTTTGAACCAACCAACATTGGAATTAGAGGTTAAATCAAATACAATTAGATGCACAAAAAAAATTAATTAAGCAAAACCCATGTACCAATTACCAAAATAGCCCAACTTCATAATTAGTGAAACATGGATATTAGTTGTTGTGGCATAGTGTACAAAGCACTACACAAGGTTCATTCTTGGTTATATTTATAAATGTTTGATAACGTGTAGCATTAGTTATTTATTTTGCTCAAATGTACTATGTATTGCCTTAAATTAACACATGTTAGCTTAACTAATGTACCAGTGAATTCATAGTGCCATACATATTCTTGCCAAGTGACATTAATAAGAAAAAAAACTTATTATTTAGCAATTAAATATTATTTGGTGAAAACTTTAATTTCATTGGTAAATTGATTTACTAACGTAACAACGAAATTTGTTGGTAATTATCTATTGATAAAATGGTGGTGATAAATTTTTAACAACAAAAATTCAATTTCGTTGGTAAATAATTTCATTGGTAATCCGTTGATAATAATACTGTTGGTAATTTATACTTCCGTTGGTAAATAGGAACTAATTTTATTCCATTGGTAAAAACATAATAATTCCGTTGATTTTCTGCTGCTAAAAATAAATGTAATTTTTATTAGCATTCATTAGTAATTACTGACTGATTAAATTTTATTGATAAATTCATTGCTAAAAAGAGTTTTTTTAGTGTGAATGCAAACAAAACTAACAAAAGAAGAGGAGATAGATTATGCGTAGTATTGTAAGTACTCTATGGGTACGTAGTAATTTACTAATAATCATGTTAAACTATTGAATTCAAGGGATATAAAAATTCTAGATCATAATCAATTTCATGTTTAGCATAATTTTATAAGGATAACCAATAGTTAGATTTGATTGAAATGAAAGTTAACAAGTAATTCAAATAAGTAAATGCAAACAATAACAGTAATAATAAATATTAAGTAATTGCTGATTGGTTTGGAAACCCAAGCAATTGCTTATTGGAAAATAGTTAGTAATAATTGTTGTGGCGTCTAATAGTAATAGTATTGACGTGTTCTAGTTATAATTTGTATTCTTTATGTTTTGGGAATAAATCTCATATCCTAAATGCAATAATATTCTTTAAAAAAAAAATAAAATTGTAAAGGATAAATCAAATAAATTTAGTGTGAAACCAGCAACAGACATTCATATTATGGAAAATTAAAGAACTAGCATTCATATCTAGTCCAGGGATAAGAGTACTGAAAAAGCTATATTATTTTAGTGTAGGGATGTAACCAAACCAAACCGTTCGCGAACTATTCCAGTCTCGGTTTGATTAAATGTTTGTTCGAACTCGTTCGTTAACCTTAACGAGCCAAACCAAACTTGAATTTTGGGTTCGAATAGTTTATCAAACCAAACTCTAGCCTAAGAGTATTCGACTCAAAAGCTTGCGAACATATTCGTTTATAGGCTCGCTAATGGCTCGCAAACGCATTCGTAAATTTTATAGTTATTCTTTAGAATTATATATTATTATTTATTAATATTCAATAGTTAAATATTTTATATTAAACCACATAAATATGATAATAACTTAAGTGATTATTTATATATTTAAATACTTTTTACCGTTTATTATTATATTTTGTTAGTTTGTTTATTTAATATTATGAGTAACATTAAATGTTTATAAACGAAACATTCTTTTAATATCCAGGCACAAAATTATTTAAATGTTCATGAAAATATATTCATAAACAAGTTACTTTATATATTCGTGAACATGTTCGCGAGTCTCAACAAATAGTTTGAGTTCGAGCTCGAGTTCGATATTTTTTTCTTGACGAGTTCGAGCTCGGGCTCGAGTTCGATAATTTCTTAACAAATGATCCTCAAACCTAATAGTGTTCGACTCGACTCGATTCGATTACATCCCTATTTTAGTGTCAACGTATACAGAGTACAAAAGTACCAAGTGAAAACAAGTCTACTCCCTATATCCGTAGTCATAAGGATCGGATGTTACACTTCAAGAATTTAAGTACACTGATTTTTGATTTTGTTCGCTATGAAGCTCGGAGATAGCATCCTTGACCCAAACTATAAGACATTTCTTTCTATCCAAATATGATAAATTGTTGTGGAAAAGAATATGAAAAGGGGCCTCTAGCCTTTATGTTGGCACGGTTATCCGCCAAGATCTTGCGGAAAGCGTCTGTGACAGAGTTGATTCTTCTTCTCCACCTTATCCATGCATTCACTTCATCCCACACCAGCATCATATAAGGGCATTTAAAAAAGAGGTGAGTTTGCGTTTCATCCGCTCCCACGTAGGACCCACAGGTCTTCTCCATGCCCGTATTCCAAGCTTTATCTTTTGTAGATATCCGTCCCCTTTGAAGTAAACAAAGGTCCATGGTTCGAACCTCACCGCCACCCATTTATGAAAAAATTTCACATGTAAGGCTTGAGGCAAAAATTCCCCGCCTGCATGTGAGAGGGCTGTTAGATCGTGACTTGATTAAGTATTAAACGATACAACTCTCTACAAGCTTAAACTTTTAGATGATGTGGTCATTTAACAATAGCCTAAAACTATATTTCTTGACTCTCCATTTGTGCTATATTTGTTTGAATATGAAGGAAGAATCTGCAGTCTCCCTAGTCCTCAATAGAAGTCAGGGATAAGAGTAATCACTAATGTATCTTTAAGTTCACTCTCTTTGCGTATAATGATCTTCTAAGACTTGATTTCTCTCACTTATCAATTTCTCAATCAGTCTAACAAAATTTTCTATAAGAGGATTCTATAAGAGGATTCTAAATATAAAAGATATGGTCAACATGGCAAAAGAAACACAATTAACTCTGATCATACAATGAAATTCTCATTTTAACTACATGTAATTAGTTATTAATAAATCGAAATCATTCATATAAACCAAACAAATCAATATTAATGATAGAATTTACACAAAAGCTCACGCATAATATCAATTCAATTACATGATTTCAAAATACACATGCTAATGTCTACAAGAAGATTAGCTATCATAAATTCAAAAAATTTACACAATTTACCTTATACAAATTCCATGGATTTACACAATTTACCTTATACAAATTCATGGAAGAATCTAAAAGAAAAATTACTAAGTTTGAATAATCATATTTTATTAATTGTTCATTAAAAAAAATAGTTCAATTGATCAATTCAAGGCCTGAAAAAATGGGTAAATTATCAATACGTGACCTGAATTATTTTTTCTATCAATCCGAGACCTGAAATATGTATAAATATCAATTTAAGACCTGAATTTATGCCCTAAATTGATAAAATAGGAGATAATATTTGATAAATTCAGGTCTTGATTGATCGTTATACATATTTCAACTCCCGAATTGATAAAAAAATTAATTCAGGTCCTGAATTGATAGTTTACCTATTTTCAGGCCTTGAATTGATAAAATTCCAAAAAAAAAAACATATCTAATACATAAAATATCATCATAATCTAAAACACGGGAATTACTTTAATTTATGTTTTTATTACTTGAAAAACTACATTACTATAAAAAATTTACAAACTTATAATATTTTTATTAAAAAATTTCGTATTTACAACAAATATAATTAATTTTTTGAGGTTTTGATAAAAAAAACATAGAATTCATATATACTAAATTTAAATGAATTATAAAACTAATCAAAATATCAAAATAATACGTTTTTAATTGATGGGATCGGAGAATACTAAAATTGCAACACGATAAATGCGCAGTCGTTTAAAGACATTTATTTATATGGTGTCGTATTAGTTATTTAGTCGTACATGTAAATGTTTTTTACTTCTAGTTTTAATATTCTCTAGTAAAAAAATGTATACACTTTTTATGTGAATTAATAATTATTTTTATTTTTATTTATAGTAGCTAATTATATTAGCAATAACTATTGAATCATTTGTAGGCACTTTTAACGTGGAAAGGGAAATTGACATATTTAAACTAGACTTACAAAATAATAAAATGAATATATCTTATGACAAGACTTGGACACGTCTAGTGCATACTCAAGATGGTGAGATTAAAACAAAAATTGCCTTCTTTCCATTTATTCATTTCTCATGAATTTTCTTTTTCTTTTTATAAATAAATTAATTAATCTTCTTTAATTACAAAAATCTAGAAAGAATTTTAACTTTAAGATCAGATTTATAATTATATGAATTAGATTTAAAATAAAATACCACACAATATAAATAAATACGTCGTACTGCATGAGTAAAAGTAAATGTCAATGCATTATATTTTTCAATACTCCCTCCGTCCCACGTATTTTTACCCACTTTCCATTTTGAGGTGTCCCACGTATTTTTACCCATTCCATTTTTGGCAAAAATACATAATATTTTATTACCTACTTTTTACAATCCCAACAACTTTAATTACTTTTTTACACTTTATTCATCATTCTCAATAATTTTATTCACTTTTTCTTTTTAAATTACTAATTTATCTCTACTTTCTCTTACATTATATATTAAAAAAATAAAACGTCTTAATCTCTGTGCCCGTACAAACGGGTAAAAATACCCGGGACGGAGGGAGTAATACATTTATTACTACTGCACATTTATTTCTATTGTCTAATAATTTTTTTATTATTCTACTTAAATTTGGATATTAATTATGCACACATTTAAGATTGATGCAATAGACCTTCACAGTTTTGTGACGAATTTTATTTAGGATGAAACATAATAAGAATCTTTAATTAATAGTACAAGACAGTTATCTACAAGAAATCGACATGATTTGTTAATTATAGAAATATGTGAAGATAATAGTAGATAAACTTTTTTCATATGGCTTTTGTTGACTTTAAAATTTTCTTGATGTGTTTCACGTACAAGGGTAAAATATGCACTAATTTATGTTCCACTAAAAAGACATAAGAGTACTATGTATTATAGAAGTAAAAATCAAATCAAATAAGTTGAGGTTAGATAAAATTTCAAAATTTAATGGTTCATTGTATAGAGATGGCAAAGAATTATGTGATACAATTTCTGATACGGGTAAAAAATATAACATTATTTGTGAAAAGTAATATTAATAATTCAATTAATGAAAAATAATAATGGTATATTAAATTATTTTATGAACAATTTATAGTATAAATAAATAAAAAGTGATAATATTTTATATTGTAAGTGATAACTAATTACAAAAACGTAAAATTATTTCACGGTGAAACGATTCCATACAAAACTTGCTCTATATAGATTATGCTGCTAGTTTAATATATTATTATATTAATTTTGTGATTTAAAGTTTATTATACACTGCTATATCCTTAAGATTTTATGAAAGAGTTCTGTTATCAATTCGTTTAAAATTAATTTTTTTTAAATGTATAAGAATGTAATATTACTATTTTGTCCTCATGATTTATGACTTATGTACCTCCGACCATTTAATTAGGCACTTATAAAGTTTTATTTTTATTTTTTTCTCTTATGGATTAAAGATATTAATATTTTTTTATTGAATAGTTGTATTAGATGTATGTGTAGGATCTTCCTTAAAAAGGAATGTCGGTATCTTTGTAGTAAACATTCCAAATGATAAAATGAATCCTTCCAGGTAGATAGAAAGAATATTACTCCCTCCGTCCCAGTGAAATGCAAACAATACATTATAAAAACTTTAAGTAACTGTTTGCATTAAATTGGGACGGAGTGAGATTTATTTTTGGAATATGCTTGAACCTTAAACCTTAGGATAGTGGTTGGATTTATTTCCACTTCTCATGTGTCAATCACTTAACATGTGACACAAAAAATAATGTACGAAAATTGCGCAGAAGATCGGTGTAAGATTTGGCTATCAGTTATCAATGAATTGCATTATCAAACTGTTGCTCTAACACAAATTAACAAAGCTTGTGATTTGAAGTTAATTGCTTTATAATTTTAAGTACAGGATTTTATAAGTTTTAAATGTCTCTTTATGATTCAACGCATTTTTCAAATGAAATATCAAACTCAATATACGTGTCTTTTCACTAAAAAACACGATTTATTAAATGTTCACACACACACATTCATAAACACATCTTAGTCTAACAAACACAATTTCAACGTGATTTTTTTTATTCACCATAAATTTATTTTCAATATTACTATGTAGCCTCTTGTCATTAATTTTCACGTAAGATGGTACAATTAGTTGTATGCGTAATTAGAGGAACATGTGCTTCTCATTTTCTCAACTATTTTCTTGAAATAATAGGAGTACAACATATTTTGTGGAGGTACAATGCATTAATGCACTGTTTTAATTGTTCGTACTCTTTGAATTTTGCTACACCAAAGAATTGGGATCGTCATCCAAAATGGGACTTGAGTGCTACCAAGTAGCAGGGGAACTTCTTTAATTTCTTATTTCATACACACTCCGTCTCAAAATAATAATTACGCTTTTTACATGGAATTAAACGGATATAATATTTGAGTAGGTCTTGCGTACACACTCCGTCTCAAAATAATAATTACGCTTTTTACATAGAATTAAAAGGATATAATATTTGAGTAGGTCATGCGTGAGACCGACTCACATTAAATCATTTTGTATTCTTTAAAATAATTATCACTTTCGCTATAAAAGCTAGCAAAAATCCTGATTCGAACCTCATCGTTCCACGAACAAGACTTGAGGCAAAAATTAACTGAAAATTTCACATGCAATACTTGAGACAATAATTAACCATCCTACATGTGAGAGACCGGACATGTTAGGGTGATTTGATTAAGTATTAAACTATTCTCATCTACAAGTTTAAATTTTTGAATGATGTGATCATTTAACAAAATAATTCACTGTATATATAAATATCATTTTCCATCAATTATAATATCATTTCTGTATTAAAATATTATCATTTTATATTAGTCTCATGTAAAACTTCTATATAAAATAATCTCTTTGCATATGTTTTTTAAAACTTTATTTCTCTGTCAGCACTATAAGGGTTAGGATAAGGTCCGACTATTGTCGAATCATGAACCATTTAATCGACTGTTCATTTAATCGTGATGTTAAACTAACCATTTACATTTATTTAATAAAAATTTTGAAATAAACATAAACCTCAAACAAATATATTCTTAGAACCATCATCAATATAATCAAGTAATCAAAAACTTATTAGGCAAGTTGAGTCAGCAGATCAACAACTTAATTGGTATGACTATAGTCTATAATCAACCATCAACTCTAAAAAAATTATCACAATTTCCCATATAAACACCGATTATGATGAATCATTTACCTTCAAAAAGTCTTTTTAGAGTACACTTGTACCTTAAACTATTCTGTCTCCACTATTTCCTTAGCACACTACACATTAAAATATACGCTAAAATCATAAACGCACACATCATTGTTAGAAAAATAAAAAAATGTCTACTTACTTAAAAAAAAATCAAATCTGCCCACTTTAATATAATTAAACAAAAAACCTAATTTGACCTAAAAATTCTTAATTAAAAAATTTTGTCAATCTGTCAATTATAGCGTTGCCCGAATAGAATAAAATCAAAATAACTAAATTGAATAAAAATCATAAAAACAGAATAGAAAAAAAAAAGCCCGAATAGAATAAAAATACAAAACTCAAATAAGACAAAAGTCATAAAAACACAAATAGAACAAAAATACAAAGCCCGAATGAGAAAAAAAAAAGTCTGAATACAACAAAAAAACACAAAGTCCTAGTAGAAAAAAATTACAAAGTCCGAATAGAATAATATTTTGTTAAAATAACTAATTTTCCCCAAAATCTGACTAACATTCTCATACATTCTCATAGGAGTATTATAGTACATCTATATGTAAAGTGGGCTGATTTAATTATTTTTACTCAAATTAGGCGTGATGATTCCTCCTAAAATATTACTATATCATTTAATTTACATGCGAAAATTATACACTTATTTCAGGATGAGTATATTTAACATATCTCCAAAGATTCGTTTATTACAACCATATTATATATGGTGTGTACCCATTAATTCTCTAATTTTTGACAAATAATATTAAGGGTTGTGTTGTTCAATTAGAGTGTATTTGTGTATAGAGTCAAATTTGAAATATATATATATATATATATATATATATATATATATATATATATATATATATATATATATATATAATATTGCTTTACGCTTCAGACATAAACAAAAATTAATATGTTAAACAATAATTAATTAAATATTATAAACACAACAATGGGTGAAAGTCATTGGGTGGTCATCTGAAACCCAAATGAGTATCTCATCACCACAAAGTTTATGACACTTAAACATGTCAATTTTTTTTTTAATGGGGTCAAATGAATGTGTAATGAATTAAGTAAGAGTGATTTAATTTGTGCTTAATAATTTAGATTATCTTGTAATTAGGGAATAGTTGTCTCATATTTTGTGGTCTAATTATGTCGAGTGCAAGAATTAATTAACCATACATGACTCAATCATCTTTGAAAATGTTAGTAGCCGCCCAACCACTGCTTCATTTTCTTTTTAATTATTATGTATTAAATAATTTCTACTATAATGAGCAAGAGTTTTAAACACCAGAACTTTAATAGCGATATAAATATAGGTTTAAACCTTATGAAATAGACAAACGCGTGGACTGCCCTACGGAATAATTTTGTGAAACAAATCAAATGTGATAATATTTTTAATAAAGATATTTATCATATAATTATAATAATGTAATTAATTATTTTATGAACAATTTATAATTACTAATATTTTTAATAAAAAAATAATAACTAATTACGAAATCATAAAATAATTTATTGTGACACAATCTCAATAATATCCTATAAAATATTCCATCCATTCTTAAATTCTCAATTTGTAAGTCGAGCTCACAAAGGTGCAACTCTAAACAAAAATAAATTTGAAATTAAAGTGTGCTATAGAGTTATTGATTTGTGTGTATTTCTTTATTTAGGGGGGTGTGAACTTATTTATTGGACGGACAAATATAGAAAGTGTGAATTTATTTATGGACGGAGGGAGTAAAAAATAAAAATTGGCGACCACGACGAAGGTTGATTATTTTTTGAGCTACTCTCTTGTGAGACGGTTAAATATGAGACGGGTTGATCCACAGTTAAAGTATATTTGTTATATAAGTTAATTATGTTTATTGGTAGTTAAAGTATGTTTGAGATGAATCATATTATAGCACTTTAAAAGCATACTTTAATTCATTATTCATCATATACTTTAGAAAAACATATTTTAATTAATAACAAGCATACTTTACATATATAATAATAATACTTTAATGATGGATCGACCGGTCTCACAACTCATCTCATATAATAACCGTTTCAAAAGAGATTTTATCGAAATTTGTGAAAATAAACTGTTGTCGTAAATATGTCTTCATAATAATTTGGTGATGGAACCGTTATAGTTGTAATGAAATTAGTAAAAGAAAAAACTTCACGTTTGTGACAGAAAATAATCACAAATTTAATATCAAAATGAAAATGAACCCAGCAATAAAGAGAAAATATCATATTTTAACATCCAATTATGTTTGTTTTCAACTTTGACCCTTTTTTTTTTTCATTTTCAAATTTAGTCATTTCTTTCTCATTTTTAATTATTTTTTTAAATTTTAGTCCTTAATGTTCAATTTTAACTTAATATCTATTTACTTTATCAATTTTAGTTTTTTTATTTGAAAATTTTGACTAAAAATGGACATAGAAAATCAAAACTAAAAAAAAATATTAAAATTTGGCAAAAAATTGTTAGGAAATTTTTAAATTCCTTTATAATCTAATTGCGGGAAATATATTATTATGCAATTATATTAGATATTCAATTATTTTATGGACTTAATTAAGTGATTCAATTAAGGTTAAAAGTCTATGAGCTATAATAATATTAATATGGGCCAATTGAGTAGATATTCAATACTACATGACTGGGTGATTATGGGTGGCCCAGTTGTATAGTATATAAAGACTCACAGGTTATGGTCACCAATATACTAAGTCATGGTCTTTCCTTCTCTCCATTAATAGGCATTACTACAGTCCCCATAAGGAATAAGGAGACTTAGTTGAGGAAGGTCATAATACCTATCAATCGATGTTCCGCCTAACTCTAGATTAAAAGATACGCTTCCGCATTACAGTTTGATCTCAGTTTATCAGTTTGATCTCAGTTTATCATAATAAGGTTAAGGTTTTAAGGATTTATTTCCTATATCAGAGCCACCCTATTTATGATTCTTTGAGATTTTATCAATTGCGGTTTATCTTATTAAATCATTGATTTAATACTTGGCTATTGATGGTGTTAATTTGATTAATTGCGTTATAGATCGGTGAAATTGCATTGGCAAATTTTGGCAATTAAGTAATCTAAACATTCTTATATGGGTTAATCGTGTGGATTCATGTTTGAGATTTACACATATTATCATCTGATTTTTCATGTTTGTCAAAATAATTACGGAGATACTGTGGAAATATCTATTTGATTCTGATTTGGTTAATGGGATGATGTTATGATAAAATAGTTTTATCATATTATTAAATTCAATCCTTGCCAATAAGTTTTGTTTTCAAAATTTGTGCATATATGACATTATGAAATTTGGTGAAATTCATCCATACATCAATTTTCGTTGCAATCGCTTAGTGGTTTTTTTTTATTTGGGAATTTGGAATCATATGGAGTTATTTAAAGATTTTAATTATTTTAGATCCTCTTTATTTGATAATGGGATCAGTATATAAAATTGACTTTCCTTCAAACTTTTATTTCGTATTACGATTATAGTTTTGTGATAATTGGAGGGCGCATATATTCTACATATGCTATATGAAATTGACAAAGGCCAAAGAAATATTACCTCTTTTTTGATTTGGTGGGGGTGTTGAGGTTCTGATGATAACATATTGGTCTAATTAAATTAATTTTTATATCTAATTAAATTAATTTTTATATGTATCATTGACTATGTCAACCATTACAGTGAAACTGGTATTATGACAATTTGGTTGCATGGGTGAACACGTGGATGCTTTTTTGTATAGCGGCCATGTGCACCTATATCTAAATATTTTGATTGTATATCTTCGTGGATACACTTCAATTATGTATTCCTTTGGAAACGATAATTATTCTTATTTAAATTATTCCATATTATTTGTAGGATATTTGTCCTAAATTAGAATTCATAATCAATTAAATTACGAGATCTGATTATGAAAGACTCATGAATCAATGTTTAATTGTAAATTAAGAAATCCTCATACAGATTATATTGGATTTAATAATTTATGTGCATAAAATAATGCAGAGTATGATTTTACTTCCAATGTTAATAAGTTGATATATTTAATGGATTTTAATTGTGAAATATTTGTGGCATTTGGAATTACGTGGGCAATTTTCATATTTACAATTTATATCAAGGAATGTGCGTGGCACTATTTATGTGATAATACGTGTCAGATCCGGTTTTATCAATTTAGGAAATGATTTCAACTATTTTTATCAATTAAGATCTATTAATTGTTAGTTCAGAATTGATTTAGTACTATGGAATTGTGATTTAAATTGTTCATCACATACGGTTTTATAATACCACCTAATCACGTTTGAATTTGTGGTAATATATTATGGCAGTAATTGTGTTATGGTATTATAATTATGATATTATTAAATTATGCCAATTTAGGTTTGAATATGTTAATTAGTTGAGGTATGTGATTTTTCAAAAGTTTTAGTAATTTAATTACTGCGCACGTACAATTTTGCTTATGGAATTATGGACATGAATTTATGGAGAATTAGTTTAATGTATTCATCATTTGGTAAGGAAACATGTCGTAATCAGTTATATTAAATTAGGATTTAAAATCCTAATTAAATTAAAGATCTTTCAATATTTTTAAATTTGTGTGAATCATCTAATATTCCCATTTGATTCGTGAAATTCAATTAAATTAAATTTGGGGAGACATTTTTTCAATGTCATTCAATTAAACATAAATATTTATTTTAAATATTTATTTAATTGGTCTAGTAATTTTCAATCTAGTTAATCGAAACATCATGTTGCCATAACAGCCTCTGTGTGTGGAGAAAGACTTTATTGAAATTACATAGATGGGTGTGGAATTATTTATGTGTTCTGTGTTCGGCCAATAGGTATGCACATTTTGATAGAATAATAACACACATGTGATAATAAGTATACGATAATTATTTTAATTGTTCATGTGAACATTTTGTCGGTCCATATATAGATTTTTGTTTGGCAGAACTTATTATCAATACTTGATTATTATACCAAGATTACCCTTGCAGTTAATTTTTGTCCATAGACGAGGTTAACGTTGCACAAGGTGTCTTATGGGTCCCCAATTAATAATGTTGTGCAAGTGTATCTTCATGCGGTTATTGATCGGCCCAAAGGTAGATTAATATTTGGCAGAAATACACAGATACCTGTGGTGGTGAATACGTGACAGTTATTTGGTTTGACATGTGAGTAATAAGTCGGCCCAAAGAAATACTATTGTTTGACAGTTCTTATTGTCAGTATTTGACTACTATGTAGAGGGTGTCACTTACAAGTTAGTATCGTTGTCATTGGACTTGATGCTAATGTTGAGCTCGATTCCTCGAGATGATTCTAAATTATTTAAAATTTGAAAGATTATAAAGTTTAGTGCAAGCATGATAATCATTTTGGATTAATTCTCTGAATAATTAAGAAGTCTGCTAATTAAGTTTAACATATATCAACAACAAAATCATACATGATGAGTGAACTTCAATAATAAGGACGAGACCAATAGGTTTCTAACAACTTTGTCTCAATAAAGTATAAGGGCAACAAAGGAAAACCCATTTGGAAAGCTGTTAAAAAACAAAATAGAACTCTATAGGATATGGTTACTAATAGGAGAAATACTTAAGATTGCAGCTTATGGTCACAATAAAGTTTTAATTAAAGTAGTTGTGAGAACTCTTTGAGTTTTACATGGTGATGTCCAACTAAGACTAAATAATTGGGATCTACTAAAGAAAAATTAGACACAAATATTTATTAGCTACTTTATTGTTTATGAAAAAGATAAAAGTTTATGATCCAATTAATCGGATCATATTTGAAACGGGTAATACGGTATTCTCTGAGGATGTTGATTTGGGGGAAAGAATAATATTAGGGACATTGTCTTTGAAGAGGAGTCTATTAGACCCCACTTATGCTTTTTAAGAATACAGAAATTCAGAATATCGATGAGACAATGCCAATAATATTTAAAGAATTACAAAATTCAACAACCTCAAGAATCAATGTCACTAAGGAAACCACTAGAGTTGAGAGAAAGACAATTCGGATGATTATGTAGTTTTTCTCTTAAATAATAAAGACATTATAGATTTAATGGTAGAACATTCCAATAATGTTCATCAAGCCATGCAAGGTCCTAATACTCGAAAGTGGGTCAATGCTATAATTTATGAGTTTAAATCAATACGATATGATCATGATTGCATCTTGATAAATGATCATGCTTTAAAAAACAAATAAAAAGAAGGCATTGTTCTAAGGGACTCTCTATCCGGTCTAAGAAAGTCTCGTTTTGGATAATTATGGCATTAATAACACACTATGATTTTGAATTGCAATTGATGGATGTAAAGACAAAGTTCCTTGATGGCAACATTGATGATACGATCTAAAAGTTTAAGAATTACAAGGAAATCCATCTATGCATTCAAACAAGTTTTTCCGTAAAGAAATCACAATCATCATCATGAATTAATTGACTCATTTGGATTTGAGACAAGTGTAGATGATTATGTGATTCATTGGGAGAAGCTTTAAGATAAACTAAGGGAGACAAGTGAGGTCTCTATAAGGTGCCCTAAAGTTAAACTAAAGATTTAAGAAATGTAGTAATATTCCATATGCATTGGTTGTTGGAAGTTATTGTATGATGATGTCTGTACAAGATCTAATTTGGCTTCTGTTATTGGTATATCATTAGACATATAAGTATTTAGTATGGATCTTTATAAAATATTTACAGAGAACTAAGGATAACATGCTTGCACATAAGAGATCTCTCCATCTCCTTCTCCGTCTATCCCTTCACATATGTGGGAGATTAGTAAGTGATCATAAAGTAGTCTGATTTTGAGTTTGTTGGATATCAATACAATATAAGATCCACTTCAAGCTATATCTTCTGTTGATCTGGAGAGCTATACAAGTAAAAGTATTAAGCAAACACTTTAGCTCATTAACCATGACAACAGAATTAGTAGCACACTAAGGGGCATTCAAACATGAAATAAAGGTTGCGAAGTTTTGTCACATAAAGTTCATTGTGACAGTTAGTTCGCAGTAAAGTATTAGCTACGGGAGTTCTTATAAATCAAGCAAATTGACATAGAATTCTTGGTTGTTTAAGAAAGTTTTCTTATGGATAAATTTTGATAGAGCATATTATGATAGACTCTAAATACGGATCCGCCAATCATGTATTCAACGCCCTGTAATTTTATGAGCTAGCTACTCATGTGGGTTTATATGATTTTAGAATACATTTGTTTAGTAGGAGTCTATATTTATTGCTCATTAAAATTTTTTAAAGCACTTTGATTTGGATAATTCAGTTTTCTGCAGAATAAAGTTGATGACTTTGAATTCATTGTGAATTTACTTAAGTAATTTTCCATTTTGTAATATTTTACATTATAGATTGATCTCACTAAAGATTTAAGTTGGACCAGTTGGAAATAGATATGATGTTGATCACATTGCATGTAATTTCTATGCTACTCACCATATTTGATATATGTCATTGAGTATATTGATATTGGTGATTGTCGGGATTTAATCACGATTTATAATGTGTTGAATGTCGCGGTAGTTCCATATTAGTATATGAGATGGACCAGATTGTTAAGTATAGCCTGAAGAGGAATAATATAAAGTTGCGCAACTAAGGACTCTTGATATAATTGCTTTGAGAAATATATAGCCCAAGTGGGAGATTGTTATGAAATTTTTAATTTCCTGTATAATCTAATTATGGACAATATATTATTATGCAATTATATTAGCTATTCAATTATTTTATGGACTTAATTAAGTTATCAAATTAAGGTTAAAAGTCCAAGGGCTATAATAATATTAATATGGGCCAATTGAGTAGATACTCAATACTACATGACTGGATGATTATGGGTGACCCAGTTATATAGTATATAAAGGCTCCCAGATTATGGTCCCCAATATACTAAGCCACACATTATCTTCCCTTCTCCCCATTAGGAGGGATTACTACGGTCCCCATAAAGAATAAGGAGACTTAGTTGAAGAAGGTCATAATACCTATCAATCGATGTTCCGCCTAACTCTAGATTAAAAGGTATGCTTTCGCATTACAGTTTGATCTCAATTTATCAATTTGATCTCAGTTTATCATAATATGGTTAAGGTTTTAAGGATTTATTTCCTACAAAAATAACCAACATCGAAAATGCATATGAAAAATGACCAAGATTGAAATCAATCATACATACACTAGAAATTGTGATATTAACCCTCAAGGAATCATCACAATTTTAATATAAAAATAAATAAAAATACATATTATTTTATTATATATTAAGAATAAAATACATTGTTGCCCTATCAATTGATTTGTGTCTCTGTTGTGAGCATATTATATATGCCCCAAGTCCCACCATTCCTGAGTAAAATTCACAGCTGACATGTATAAATATAATTAAAAAAAAACTTTTTTACTTATCTTTAAAGGCAAAGTCTCTTGGAACGACTTTACATGAGACAGATCATTAAACGGATCAAATCTGCATATTATCCATAAAAGTTATTTTTTCTGATAAAAAAAATTATAATTAATTTTTAGCAAATTTCTTGATTTAATTTAATATTTTCTGCCGATAATTTATATTTAATTTTAGCCAACTCCGTAATCATAGAAATTCTTGATTTAATTAAATTTTCTATCGCTTGTGGATGTGAACGAAATTAACCATGCAGATTCAATTTCTTTTGACCATTGTAGTCTACACCATCGTTCGATCACCTTTGTCTATACAGTCGTCCACTCAGTTATTCGATCTTTGTCGTAAACATAGTTCCTATGTATATATCGCCTTGATATGAAATCCACTATAAATCATGAATATATTGCTCTGTATTGTGACGAAGAATAAAAGTTTAATGATAAATGTGTGTTTATGTTTATTATATGTAAACGTATGTTCAGGATATGTTAAAGTATGTCGATTTAGTGTTACAATTTATCGTTGAATACTATAAAGTTAACATTTAAATTGTAATATTCAATTATATGGAACGAGTTTACCTATTCATATTAATGTATGCCTGTTTTGTGTTAAAATATTGTTGTGTAAAATATATTTAGTGTATACTAAAGTATCATGATGTAAAGTATGCTTAGTGTATGCTAAAGTATGTCGGTTTTGTGTTAAAGTTTCATTGAGTAAAATATACTTAGTATATGCTAAAGTATGTCGGTCAATGGTGTAAAGTATGAATTTATATTGTATTATACAATACTGTATTGTAGAAAAGTTTCTCTAGTTTATACTATTAAAATATATTGGTTTTTGTTTTAAAGTATTGTATAGTATGTTTTGTGTATGTTAAATTAATTTATGTGGTCAACTCCATTCAAATCTGTAATATATAATTTATAATTCACATCCGTAAGCATCCATTGCAGAAAGAAAATTCATGACTTAGTTGTAAATTGAATTGAATAATATAAACTAATTGTAGATTATTACTTGATTTATTAATAATGTAAATATTTGAATTGTAGGACAAAGGGAGTAAAATAGATAAACAATTGAAGAAAGCAAACACTTATGTGAAATTGATTTTCGTGCAGCCTAATTTTACCAAAACTACTTTTTAATACATTAAAAATTATTTCTCAAATAAATGGACTATTATTATTCAGAATGAAAAATATTATTCCTTAAATTTTGATATATTATACTCCATCTTTCCAAAAATTAGGTTCACATTTTTTCATTCGTCCGTCCCACAATAAGATTTACCCCCTAAAAAATAATATTATCTTAACTCAAAACCTTAAAAAGTACACATTTTAAAATTCTTATAATTTTTTACACACACAACATACTTTATACATTATGTATTATCTAAAAATATCATATTACCCTCAAAGTCAATAAATTAATCAATAAGAATCTAATAAATAGATAGAATATAGAAATGGAATAAGTGATCTCATTTAAAAAGAAGCATTGAGCTTTTCATCGTATATGGAGCAAAGATTAGAAAATCGGACCGGACTGGCCAGTTCAACCAGTTGGACTGAGAATCGGACATGGAATCGATCCGAAAAACATCTTTTTTAGAGTTGAACCGATTTAAACCGGGTTGAACCGGTCAATTAGGGAAAACCGGTTGAACCGGTTGAACCGGTTCCAGTATTTTTTTTAACTTTTTTTACTTTT
This sequence comes from Pogostemon cablin, assembly GCA_023678885.1. Classification (NCBI taxonomy): domain Eukaryota; kingdom Viridiplantae; phylum Streptophyta; class Magnoliopsida; order Lamiales; family Lamiaceae; genus Pogostemon; species Pogostemon cablin. The sequence continues at coordinate 25,342,248 of CM042964.1, read as the reverse complement.
ATGATATTTCACTTTTGTTTTTATTTATTTTAAAACATAATATTTACATTTTGGATTAAATTATAAATTTTAATATTGAGTGAGTATATTATAAACTATGTATGAAATATAAATTATGAACTAAAGATATTTTTATTTAATTATATTGATTTTAAATTGTATTTTAAATTTTAAAAATAATTTAGGTGATTATATTTTTTTATAATTGGTAATTTAATAAAATATATTTGAAAATATATAAAATTCAATTTTTCAATTGAACCGGTCCGATCAGTTGGACCTTAAATCGTTGCCTCTTCCAATTCGTTCTTTGATCCAATTTTTTAATCACATATATGGAATATAAATTTTACAACGCGCAAATGTACCCTAAACTTACCTTGTAATTATAGGAAACGAAAATGTGACACGTGTGAGGGAAGTCTCAGCTTCCCCAAGAAATTACTAATTAGAATCACTTACTCTACCCAAAAACAAGATCCATTCTTTTTGTTTGTTTTACAATAGTGACATACTCTCTTCGTTCCAACAAGTATTTTACGTATTGTGGTACGCGGAGTTTAAGAAAAATTTATTTTTTTATGTATAAAGTAAGAAAGAGAAAAAATATTTTGGTTAATTTAATGAAAAAGTTGTGTAAAGTTATTGGGATATGTGAAAAAATAAGTATTATATTGGTATGTGTGTAAAAATTTGGTATTATTATAGTGTATTAATTTTATTAAAAGTAAAGTATGAAAACTTTGAGGGACGGATAAAAAAGAAAAGTGTGAAATACTTTCTGGGACGGAGGGAGTATAAGATTGTCTTTGTCTATGTGAATCGAATTTTCTTTGCACAATAATTTTAAAAAGAATTACATTTTCATATAAAATTATGGGATACTCTCTTGTAATATATATATATATATATATATATATATATATATATATATATATATATATATATATATATATATATATAAAAGACGAATCAACTTATTAGTAAAGTATAATTATTATATAGGTAAAGTATAATTATTGGTAGTTAAGTATATTTTTAGTGAATCTTGTTATAACACTTTAAAAACATACTTTAATTCATTATTCATCTTACTTTAAATACAAATTAACATACTTTGCCTATGTAACAATCATATTTTAACGGATCGATCCGTCACACAACACATCTCACAAGAGACTTTTTCTAAAATTATTACTTAACACTACAAAAAAACTATTTTTTACCAACAGAATATTTCGTTGGTAAAAGCCTTAATTCCATTGTTAAATTTGCTTACCAACGGATTAGCAACGGAATCCGTTGGTAAAGTGGTGGTTGGTATAATTTTTAGCAACGAAATATCAATTTCGTTGGTAATCTATTATTAATAATTCCGTTGCTAATTTATATAATGATTTCCTTAGTAATCCGTTGGTAATTACCAACAGATTGAATTCCATTGCTAAAATAGAGAATAAATCCATTGGCATTCTGATGCGCGTTTTCTTTGCACGTAAAATTAATCCCCAAGTGTTAAGGATATCAGTTGCAGCTTAAGCAAGCGACCAAGTGATTATCGAACCCAAAGGACGGCGTATTATCAATTTAATTATTTACTAAATTAATTAAGACGTAAGGCAATAACGTTTGAGGATTGAATGATTAATTAATAAACAATTAAGTAAAATAACAAATTAAATAAAATATCACTCGAAGAATACGAAAGTGGATCAAGTAGGAGAATAGATAGCTTTAGGGTAATCCAGTTTTACTACTTAACTTCCCTTTCGTGTGTTGATGTCTGATTCTGCCTTGTGGAATATGGACACATCACTAAACCATGTATATCTACTCTATAGACACAAGTAAACATGCGTGTAACACGTGTGAATAACCTCGGAGCAAGAGATATAATTTCACCTCTTTCTAGATACTATCAGTATTAATTATTTTCCTGGCCAATTGGTACTCTAACCCGATATGATCTCCCTTTATAGGTACTATAAAATTTTTCTCTTTATCCTACTTAATAACCCGAATTCAATTCAATTAATAAGTATTCATATATGATAGTTCTAATGAAGTTTCGGAGTCCCCTCACTTAAAATCATAACATGGAATCCTGTTCAGCGGTGAACGCACTCAATCTACAACCAAGATATATATTCAGACTCTATATACCAATTGAAGATGCACAAAACGACCGTGAATATGAATTAAGAAAGCACAATCATATATAAAATAAATCAACAAGTAGTGTTGTACGGAATTTACACACGAAAGTTCAATTAATTCATAAAAATCTTCAAAATCCTAGTTCTACCAAAAAGACTCTAGCCCATGATGTTACGAAGAACAATCATGGGTGTTGGATAGATTTTACCCGGATGTCTGAAAAATACAAGATAAATTAAGAAACGAATAAAATCCAAGATGTGGGTGTTGTCGCGTCCTTCTCTGTGTTGAATCCTCCTCTTGGTTCTCCTCTTGATTCCACGAATGAATCTTTAAAGTAGTGGATGGATGGAAGAAAGGATGTGGATGATGGTTGGGGGGTGAACCCCCCTTGTGGGGTGTAGGATGATTGTGTTGTGTTGTATCTAATTTGTATTCTATTCGTATATTCTTGGTGTGATCTACATCCCCTTTTATACTTGTAAGTTCTCCTTATGAACCTAGGATGTGCTTTTTATTGGAAAGCACAAAAATTCATGAACAAAGGTAAAAATCCCAATTTTATGCTTGTTCAGGCTTCTGGTTCGACCACGATGGCTTGGTCGAACCGGTGGTTCGACCACTGGTCATGGTCGAACTGTATTTGCACCGTCTCACTGTTTCGCCTATAACTTCCACATTCGAACTCCGATTTGAGTGATTTTTATGCTCACGCGATTCTATCTTCCTTGAATTTCTATCCATATAAAGAAATCACTAAAATCCCAAGAATTGAAGGTGTAATAAGCCATGGAAAGTGATATAGCTGTTCTGTTCGGCACAGCTCGCGCGACGTAACCTTTTTGATCATAACTTTCTCGTTTGGAATCTGATTGAGGTGTTCTTTACTCTAAAACAATTCTATTTTCAGTGGATTTCCAACCATGTATCACACTTCCCATTCAAAGCTCCACACAAATATAGAAAAATTGCACAAGTTGGACGTGTTTTTTTCCGCATTCATGCACAAATTGCACCTTTTCTCCAACTTCACACTTTTGATCCCTTTTTCCACCTAAAACATAATAAAACACCTCAAGTGCACCTTTTTCTCACATATATTGAATATAAGATATTTGTGCTAATATATGACAACAATTCTCATCAAAAAGGTGTTAAATTGGACACTAAAACACGCTTATTTTCACTCTCATCACATTCCGTTGCTAAAACAAAAATAGTGTTGTTAATCCTTTGGTAATTACCAACGGATTGAATTCTGTTGGTAAATTCGGTTGCTAAAAAAATACTTTTTTTTGCAGTGTAAAGTGATGGATTATTTTTCTTTAAATAAAAAATCAAAATTTATCTAATTATAATATTTTTCATTCAAAAGATCATTCATAATTTTAAAGAATAATCTTTTATATATTTAAGAATAATTTTAATAAAATTATATTGCAATATGCAAAGAATGCTTTGTCATACACCATTCGAATAAAACAAGTAATCAGACTATGTTTGTGTTTGGATTTATGTGGAGGTTAAAAATTATTGAATAATAATATATGTGAGTTTTAGATTTGTTGGTAGAATAGATTTTCAATTTATATCAAATTAATGTGCAAGAGATGCATGGTAATATGAGTATAGTAAATGTGGGATATGACATGAGAGTGGAGAGAGATGAAAGAAAGAATATTAATTAAAAAGAACCTCGTCTAAAAGGTTGCGTTAATAGATAAGAGTAAATTGTTTAATATTTAATCGAATAACCCTAACCGTACTAGTTTTACGATAGAACTGGAATCATTCTTCAGTACAGCAAAATGTTACTCTATATATTCTATTTGTTTTGTTATGTGTTTTTAATTTAGTATTTGGGGTAGGTTTAGTGATTTTTGTATTTTTAGTTTAGTATTTGAGGTAGGTTTAGTGAATTGAGGGTATGAATGGCCTTGAACAATTAAATTATATTTTCTCTGTCCACTTGAAATGTACTTATTTATTTTTTGTATGTTAATTAAAAAGTATAATAATTTAATGTGTCGTGGGCTGAAAAATATAATATTTTAATATGTAGTTGGTAGTTGTATAGTATTGAGTGTGGACATCATATATAATGGGTTGAATATAATAATTATTATTTTTGGTTCACATCAATAAAAAAATGGAGGATTACTACTAGATACACTAAAAAACCCTTAATTACTATGAGATACAAACATACAAAAATATTACCACTAACTATATAAATATATAGTGATATTTCAATATTACCCCTACAATGTGCTGCACATAAATATTTGTGTGCAGCAAAAGTTCGTTTGCAGCAAAAGTGTGTGCAGTAAAAAAGTGTATGCAGTAAAAAAAGTATGTGCAGCAAAAAAGTGTGGTGGTCCGGCGGTGGTCCTGCAGTGCTCCAGCAATCGGCCGGCGAAGCTTCGGCGGCGACAGCGGCGGTCCAGTGACTTTTCCGCCGGCGGCGGTGGATGAGTGTTTAGGGTTTGTGGTTTAAAAGTGTATGTGTTTAGGGTTATATTTGATATTTTACTTTAATATTTTAAATCAATGTACCTCATAGTACTTATGGGTACAAAGTGTGTATCTATGAGTAATTTTTCCATAAAAAATGAATATTTTATTATAAGACGGATTAAAATAACAAAATTAATACTCTCTCCGTCATGTGTTAGTAGCTACTCCCTCCGTCTCATTTCAAACTTTACGTTTGCTTTTTGCACGTAGATGATTGTATTATTGTAATTAGGTGAGAGAAATAATATTTTAATGTGTAGTGAGTATGTATATTAGTGTGATGTGCGGGCCCATGGAGAGAGAAATAATTAATTTGTGTGGGTCAGATTTACTAAGAAATGAAATATAAAGATTAAAATAAAACATTCAAATTAAAAATGTATAAAGATTTAAACGAGATGGAGGTATCACGGATCAAAAATCAAAAATCAAATTTTGTAAAAAGTTGGTGTATACGTGTACTAGGTGATGATGGAGTGATTAGAAAATGACGTCATAGAGTTGACAGTTCCAACGATTCACTAAACTGTGAATCACGCGACGTGCGTGACGCGACGTAACTGCAGTCCAATTTTTGTTGGCACTACTCACTACTCGACACGTGTTGGTTGTTAGCTAACGTGGCAACACCCAATTTCATTGCTTCTCAATTAATTCCTCAATAATCATGTCTCTAATTTCCCCTAAATTCACGTGAAAATGTTAACTTCATCCATATTCCCTCCATCTCTAAAATTTGGGTATTTTTTCAATTCTCTCTTAATTTAAAGTGGGTAATTTTATTTATATTATTTTTAATCCTATAAAATATATTAATTATTTTGTATGCATTTCATTTATTATAAAAGGAAATGTAAATCTTATGGTGTGACATCCAGAATAGAAATATACATATAGATGTTATGGTGTAACAGATAGAGTATTAAATAGAGGGTCTTGTTCATATTATAGACATCATAATCTTTTAAAGAGGTATATAAATAATGTAATAAAATTTTAATAATTTACTTAAATGATGAAAAATAATAATGATGTTGTGAATTATTTTATTAACAATTTATAGTATAAATAAAGGATATTTACTATAAGCTACATTAAAAACTCCTTATTACTATGAAATATAAACATTATAACTATTAACTACATATTGATATTCCAATATTACCCCTGTAATATGCTGCACATAACATTTATGTTGTACACAAATATTTACATTGAACACAACCTGTTATGTTATGTGTAGAAAAAAAATTGTGTGCAAAAAATGTTAATGTGCAGTTTAAAATGTTATGTGCAGCATCAAAATTGTTATCTCACAATAAGTTGAGGTTATATTGTTTATGAGTAAATTTTTTTAAAGGATGTATCATATAATAATTATAGGTACTTAAGTGTGTATTAAGTAGTACTCCCTCCGTCCAATATCAATGTATCTATTTGCTTTTTGCACGTGAATTAAGGAGTATTATTATTTTTTATGTGTAGTGAATAGTTTTATTAGTAGAGGGTGTAAGTCACATATTTTATTTGTATTAGTGTAGGGTGTGAAAACAGATAGATTAAGGGTGGATGACCAAAAATAGTAAAATTGATAGATTAAGGATTAACAGAGGGTGTAATTATTTAGTGAAAATATTTTTAAAGAAAAGTGATCAAAACATCTATAATAAAAATAATAATAATTAATTATGAAAACGCAAAATATCTCATCGTGATATCGTCACATGCAAGTGTGTCCAAAATATTTATAGAATTTATAATCTTAAGGATTTAAGGTTAATATATTTTTATAAAGGATATATTAGTAATTTATACTTCCATCGTCCCGTATTAAAATTTAAATTTACTTTTTTTACATAGATTAAAAGATATATTATTTCAATGGATAATAGGTTGTGAGATGTAATATTTAATATGTGATATTAGTGGTGTGTGTGCCTCATGCAAAATAATTAATTATTTTGTGTGGATTCCATTTTAAATATATACATAAACTTTAATTTAAGATAAATCAAAATAAAAATGTAAACCTCAACTGATGTATAATTAATATTATATTTGAATATGAATATACATATTTTGAATGTTTCATTACCCTTTATTAGATGTTGGGAAAAAATGGTTAAATAAATCACAAACTTTAAAGTAAAAAAGTAATCCCTCCAATCTAATTAAAAAGTTCACACCTTTTACATTTATTTGTCTAAAGAAATATGTTCACACTCAGAAAAAAATAATAATAATTAAAGATACTAACACTCAACTCAACGTATGAATAACCATACAATTTACTTTAATTTAAAATTTATTATATTTTTTAATTTTATGTAATTTATTTATTAAAAATACCAAACTACTCTTACAAATATCTGTATATATTGAACTTTGTTACGTACAGAGGGGATAATTAACATTCAACTAATTGCATGAAATAATGATTTGAGTAATTGTTGCAGCACAAATATTTGAGGGAAAAAAAAGTTTGAACAAAAGTTAAGCTAATGGGATAAGATTTATTAAAGGAGAGGAAGAATTTAATTGGTTGTTCATAGATTAGTATGAAATAATATGATTGGGTTTTGTTTGAAGTGGGATTATTGTCTATGCAACAAATCATAGGTTTACAAATCACAACCAATAATTGCAATTAAATCATGAATCTAAGATCAAATCTCTTGCCCAATTATTACTTTAATAAAATTTTCTCTTTTCATAAAAAAATAAAAAATTACGACACAAAATACTGCATGTGTTTTAAATTTCTTGAGTTGGTTGTGCTTATTACATGAAACCGTGCTTCATATCCTACACATCATCAAATACCAATTATTACAAGTTCCTTTAAAATAAATAAATAAATAAAATATATAAAAACAATCTATGTGAATTCCATTTAAAAACTTGTTAATGCCGAATAATTGGATTCTTGTGTCTAAAATGTGTAAGGGTATAATATTTTGTTCTAAATGGTATACATTTTAATTAATAAAAAATACAACATTTTATTTTAAAGGATATATACTTTAATTAAATATTTTTTTCAAGAAGTAAATGGTACACGTTATTATACTAAATGATATACTATTTAATATTAAAGAATATTTGGAGGTCTCGGAGCACACAAATTTTAGTATGTTGCGAATCATGTCATAACATTTGTTATTAGAGTAGGTAAAGTGAAAGAGAAGGCAATTCCACTTATTTTTAAATTTATTATTATTAATTATACACTCCCATCGTCCCAGTTTAATATTTACAGTAATTGTAGATACATAATTTAAGAAAAATTAAGTTTTTATCAACTTTATTATTTTTTGAAGGATAATATAGAATTTCACATAATAAAAAAATTATATAAAGTATGTTATGTGTTTTGGGTGGAAATGATAAATTTGTAATTAAGATAACTTTTAATATGAGACAGATAAAAATAAAAAATGTAACATTTAACTTGGGACGGTGGGAGTATTAAAAATTTTAAAAGATATTATACTCTATGAAATACTATTATAAAAAAGTATGTTTGTTTTAAATTTGGTATGATATATAGCAATTTTATGCAATTGTAAAAATAATCAATTTAAATAGTAAAAAATAATTGTCAACCATCACATCAGTATAATATTCATATCCAATTATTTATTTTTGGACCAAAATATCCACACTTTTTTTTATTGTTCAGTATCGATTATAGTGTTGGAGTCCTGACAAAAGATACTGACATCATGTCCGACATCATCGTCGTAGCACCGAATATCGGATTCGTTGTCAATCCTGTGTCGGAATGCTATGTCGGGGATCCGATACTGAAATCGACATTCGATATTATGACAATGGAATCGAAATATGATGTCGGTATCCTATGTTGGTTATCTGACACCATTACTGACACTGAATAATAAAATAATAAAAAAAAGAATTAGGGGTATTTTGATCCAAACAATTGAATAAAAATGTTATACAAATTAATTAATGGTTGTCAATGATTTTGGGTCGGTATTTGGGACACTCTCCTATTTTAATATTATATTATATATACACAATATTTTAATAATTATTTGACTCATCTTGTATTTTTTTAAAAAGCTTTATAAAGATTATTTTAAGGGCAGTTACTACTTAGATACAATTTGTATTTAAATTCTTAAATATTAATTTTTTTTACCTACACAAGATAAAGCATTTTTTTATTATTCATATTTAATAGTAAATGCTTAAATATTTTAAATGATGAAAATATTCATAATTGAATTGTAACTCGATTTAAAAATTAAAATCGAATCATAATATATATATATATATATATAAAATTGAATCATTAATATATTGAATTGAGTAATGCATTTTAATAAAATCAACAATGGAGAAAGTTATTTTTATCAAATTTGACATTTAAACAAATATTCTTAAAACTTGTTGGGAGTATTTTGAATGTAAAACATGGATTAAACACGTGGGGAACAATCAGATATACAAGGAAGTTAAAAAAAAAAAGAAGCTAAATTAGAGTTTTTTGAAAATGGGTTAGATTGATCTTTTGTGATTAGTGTATGAAACAGTTAATTTGAAGGTTATTTAAAAGGTCAAAACGGACTCACATAAGAGGCAATTAATCACAAATTTTCTTGATGTATTTTCTTCATTTTTTCATTATAAATTGATCTATCAATAAAGCAATTGCATATCCTCAAAATGCATGTAGATTTTTATAATCGAACTAATATAAACGTTGTGTTCATCGTTTTACATCCATTTTATTCTTGTTTTCAAAATAGAATTTCTAATCTCATATCTATACCTTATAAAATAGAGTGATGTGTTCATCGTTTTCATCTCATTTTGTCTTTCATATTTTCAAATCTTATTAAGACATTCTCTATCAATAATAGTACTCTTCTTTGTAATTTATATACTAATATTTAATCAAAACAAACCGTATCAAATAACCAAATTAATATATGAATTAACATTTATATTTATGTTATTCTTTATAATTTATAATTTAATTAATAAACTTTACTCCTCTATGTTAAAGTATTTTATAAATAATTATTTAAACCTTTATATATTTTTTAAATTTTATAATTAAACAAAGATATTTTATAAATTAAAATTAAAATTCTAATAAAATAAAAAAACAAATAAAATATTTATTTTGTATTAGAACTATATTTATTATAAATTTGTTCTTAATTAATATTACTATATCACATTAATAATTCAATAATATACTAGACACTAGTTCTATGAACAGTAGTTTGATAAATTTAGTACACTTTTCTTATTAAATTATTTAAAAATGATTTTTTATGGAGAAATATAAAAATTGTTCCGTAGGGCGTAATCCAATTTTAGTCCCTAAATTTATTAAGTTCGCACTTTTGATCCTTGAATGTTTGATTTTAGTCTTTTTTGTCTATTTTTGATTTTTTTGGTCGCCAAAAATTACTAAATGTCGTCGGTAGAACGTGAGATGCATGCACGTAACGGAAAATTTCGAAATTGGTCCTTTATATTAAGCATGATCTAAATTCAGTCTCCAAGTTTTCTAAATTGCTCTAATCAATCTATATATTTTAAGCTTTTAAAACTTGTCGACGAGAATACTATGCATTTCTATTATGTTCATATTTTTTTCTTCGTACTCAATTTCTATTCAACTCATTTTATGTATGCTTTACTCTTTTTTTTTTCTTTCAACCCAATTAAAAATCAGTTAAATTAATTGTATTTTGAGTTCAATTATATGAAGGGTATTTTGAGTACTCCTATAAACTAATATAGTGAGTAAAAACATGTACTATTTATAAAAAATATTTTACAAATTTTGTCCCTATAAAGAAATGGTAAAAGAAAAAAGGATAAGGAATTGTTATTATGTAGTGTAAGTGTAGGGGAAGCATCCAAAGTGGGCCCTTGCAATGTCTCACAATGAGGAAACCAGAAACGGAAGGGGCCCACCTGGGGAAGAATACCACCCACCACCGACGTTGATGTTCTATCAGCTCCGCACAATTTACGGTGCTGATCTCAACAACCAATTCTCTCTCCTCCTATCCTATTGTATTCGATTCTAATTTTTACTATCGTTCTGTAGAAATGTATTTCACGTAAACTTTTACTTATAAAGCATAAGATTAATTATTATAAGATACACAATTTTATAATATAATTATAATTAGGAGTAATTTTAGAATACACCCCATACGTCGATGCACCTATTTATAGGTGTAAATTAAGAGTTAATAGGTTATTTATTTTAAATTTTATTAATTTATTATATTTAATGATGGAGTTGAAAAAAATTTAATCTAACGTTTAAAATTGTTTAGGTAAATTGATGCACTAGACGCAAATTTACCAATTAAACTCTATATTTAGATATAATTAAAAAATAAATTATTCATAACTACTGTAACAACAAATTTTGTATTTGTAATACAAAACTGGGTACAAAGATAATTTTAGATAGATTTAATTTGAAGAAAAAATGTAAGCGAGTTACTATATCAATCAATCATCTGATTCTTCTCTCAAACCAATGTGGCTTTGATTTGACTTTGACTTGACTTGTGTGTTGACTTTGATTTCTTTGATGAAGTGTACGCTGAATATGTTGACAGCGTGTGTTGACTTGACTTGACTTATGTTGACTGAAGTGTATGTTGACTATATTGACAACGTGTGTGTTGAGCTGGATCTTCGATTGAAGCTTGTCCGAGCTCGAGTGTGTAGTCTTGAACGTTGATCCGGAGGCGTTGAACCTTTGTTCGGATTTAACGTTTATTGGAAAGCTTTCCACGAAGAACGTTTGATCTGAGGGACTTGGAGTCTTGATCCCAAATTGGAGGCTGCTCTTGACTTGAAGCTTGCTTGAAGATGCTTTGATGCTTTGAAGTTTTGGAGGCTTGAAGACTTGAAGCTTTATTGAAGATCTTGAGCTTGAAGCTTTGGAGGCTTGAAGACTTGAAGATCCTCGCTTGGAGCTTTGAAGGCTTGAAGACTTGAATATTTGTTGAAGATCTTGAGCTTGAAGCTTTGGAGACTTGAAGACTTGAAGATCCTCGCTTGGAGCTTTGAAGGCTTGAAGACTTGAATATTTGTTGAGGATCTTGAGCTTGAAGCTTTGGAGGCTTGAAGACTTGAAGATCTTGAGCTTGAAGCTTTAGAGGCTTGAAGCTTTTTTGAAGATCTTTAGTTTGAAGCTTTGAAGACTCGAAGGCCGCTTGAAGGCTTGAAGATTCGAAGGCCTTTTGAAGGCTTGAAGATCTTTGAAGATCATTTGAAGACTTGAGCTTGAAGACTTGAAGATCCGAAGGTCGCTTGAAGCTTTGGAGGCTTGAAGCTTTGAAGACTCGAAGGGCGCTTGAAGGCTTGAAGATCTTCGAAGATCACTTGAAGACTTGAGCTTGAAGACGTGAAGATCCTCGAAAGCCTTGAGCTTGAAGCTTTGAAGATGCTTTGAAGATCGCTTGAAGACTTGAAGATCCTCGAACGTTTTTGAGCTTGAAGCTTCGAAGACTTGAAGATCGCTTGAAGTTCTTAGTTCGTTCTTCGCTTGAATATCTTGAGGGAGCTTTACTCGTGTTCTCGATCTCTTCAAGAGCGTCGTCTTCGAATGCTTGAATGTGTGTGTGTGTCAAATGAATCGTGGAGACTCTTTTTTATAGGTGAGAAGGGAGGTCCAGGCCATTGGGCCTCACTTAATGGGCTTGGGCTCCAACTTGATTGAACCATAATCGGGCCTATTTGATTTGAGTCTGATTTAATTTATTTGTGCTTGTTTGACTTGGGTCAGGCCCCATTTAACTTGGACTTGATAGACTTAGGTCAGGCCTCCTTTTAATTTAAGTCAATTTAATTTGTTGGACTCAAATTATTTATTAATTTATTTTAGGAATTAATTTATTTAAATTCCAAAATAAATTAATATTTAATCAATAAAATACACGTGTCGTCATTTAATTGGATCGTAAATTTTCATTGCTTACAGCTACAAATCTAATTTACAATATCTCAATATTACCCCCTTACTTCAAAATGATAAGTAAATTATCCTTCCATATATATATATATATATATATATATATATATATATATATATATATATATATATATATATATATATATATATGATTTACCTTAAATTCTTCATTTTTGTGAAACCAACCCCTTTTCTTTCTTCAACTAATTTCAAATGGACAGCTTTCAACAACGATGGTAAAATAAAAGATTTAATGGTAGGGAATAAATCCTTAAAACCTTAACCCTATTATGATAAATTGAGATCAAATTGTAATGCGGAAGCGTACCTTAATCTAGAGTTACGCCGAACACGATCGATAGGTATTATGACATTCTTCAACTAAGCCTCCTTATTCCTTATGGGGACCGTAGTAATTTCTCCTGATGGGGAGAAGAGAAGATCATGTGTGGCTTTGTATATTGGGGACCATAACCTGGGAGCCTTTATATACTATACAATTGGGCCACCCAAAATCACCCAGTCATGTAGTATTGGGTATCTACTCAATTGACCCATATTAATATTATTATAGCCCATGGACTTTTAACCTTAATTGGATTACTTAATTAAGTCCATAAAATAATTGAATAGCTAATATAATTGCATAATAATATATTGTTCACAATTAGACTATATTGGAAATTAAAAATTTTCAACAATCTCCCACTTGGGCTATATATTTCTCAAAGCATTTATATCATGAGTCCTTAATTGCACAACTTTATGCTATTCTTCTTCAGGTTATACTTAACAATCCGATCCATCTCATATACTAATATGGAACTACCGCGGCATTCACCACATTACAAATCATGATTAAATCCCGACAATTATCAATATCAATATACTCAATGACATAGATCAAATATGATGAGTAACATGGAAATTACATGTAATATGATTAACATTATGTCTATTTCCAACTGGTCCTACTTTAGATCAATTCAAAATGTAAAATATTACAAAATGAAATTATTACTTTAGTGAATTCAAAATGAATTCAAAGCCATCAAACTTATTCTGCAGAAAACTGAATTACCAAATCAAAGTGCTTTAAAAATTTTAATGAGCAATAAATATAGACTCCCACTAAACCAATGTATTCTAAAACCATATAACACCCACATGAGTAGCTAGCTCATAAAATTACAGGGCGTTGAATACATGATTGACGAATCCGTATTTAGAGTTTATCATAATATGCTCTACCAAAATTTATTCATAAGAACACTTTCTTAAACAACCAAGAATTCTAAGTCAATATGTTTGACTTATAAGTACTCTTGTCATTAATATTTTACTGCGAACTAACTATCACAATCAACTTTATGTGACAAAGCTTCGCAACCTTTATTTTATGATTGGATGCCCCTTAGTGTGCTACTATTTTTATTGTCATGGTTAATGAGCTATAAGTGTTTGCTTAACACTTTTACTTATACAGCTTTCAAAACCAACAGAAGATGTATCCTGAAGTGGATCTTATACTATATTGGCATCCAACAAACTTAGAATCAAAATTCCTTATGATCTCTAACAAATCTGATCCCTGATGTGCAAGCATGTTATCATTAATTCTCTGTAAATACTTTATAAAGATTCATACTAGAGTTACTTAAATGTCTACTTAATACACCAACAATAGAAGCCAAATTAGGTCTTGTACAGACCTCATCATACAACAACTTCCAACAATCAAAGCATATAGAATATTTTTACATTTCTTAAATCTTTAGTTTAACTTTAGGGCACCTTATTGAGACTGCACTTGTCTTCTTTAGTTTAACTTAAACATTCTCCCAATGAATCACATAAACATCTAAACTTGTCTAAAAAACCAAATGAGACAATTACCTCATGATGATACTTGTGATTTCAATATGGAAAAACTTACTTGAATGTATAGATGGATTTGTTTTTAGTTCTTAAACTGTTAAAATTGTATCATCAATGTTACTATCAAAAAATTTATCTTTACATCCATCTAATATATGATTCAAGATCAAAATGTGCTACTAATGTCACAATTATCTTAAAACAATGTCTTCCTTGCCTATTGAGTATAATCTATTATCAAGATGCAAACCTAATCATCTTGTATTGATTTATATTTAACTTATTGCATTAACCCACTTCAAGTATTTGAACCTTAAATGGCTTGATGAACATTGTTTAAATGTTCTACCATTAATTCTATAGTGTCCTCATTATTTAAGAGAAAAACTATATAATCATCCGAATTGTCTTTCTCCCAACTCTAGTAGTTTCCTTAGTGACATTGATTTTTGAGGTTGTTGAATTTTGTAATTCCTTAAATATTATTGACATTGTCCCATCGATATTCTGAATTTTCATATTCTTAAAAGGCATAAGTGGGGGTCTAATAGACTCCTCTTCAAAGACAATGTCCCTAATATTATTCTTCCCCCCAAATCAACATCCTCACATAATACCGTATTACCCATCTCAAATATGATCCGATTAATTGGATCATAAACTTTTATCTTTTTTATAATCAATAAAGTAGCTAATAACTATTTTTGTCTAATTTTTTTTTTTAGTAGATCCCAATAATCTAGCCTTAGTTGGACATCATCATGTAAAACTCAAAGAGTTCTCACAACTACTTTAATTAAAACTCTATTGAGACCATAAACTGCAATCTTAAGTATTTCTCCTATTAGTAAACATATCATATGGAGTTCTATTTTGTCTTTTAACAGCTTTCCAAATGGGTTTTCCATTGTTGCCCTTATACTTTATTGAGACAAAGTTTGTTAGAAACCTATTAGTCTCGTCCTTATTATTGAAGTTCACTCATCATGTATGATTTTGTTGTTGATATATGTTAAACTTAATTAGCAGACTTATTAATTATTCAGAAAATTAATCCAAAATGATTATTATGTTTGCACTAAACTTTATAATCTTTCAAATTTTAAATAATTTAGAATCATCTCGAGGAATCGAGTACAACATTATCATCAAGTCCAATGACAACAATATTAACTTGTAAGTGACACCCTCTACATAGTAGTCAAATACTGACAATAAGAACTATCAAGCAATAGTCTTCCTTTGGGCCGACTTATTACTTACATGTCAAACCAAATAATTGTCACATATTCACCACCACATGTGTCTGTGTATTTCTGCCAAATATTAATCTACCTTTGGGCCGATCAATACCCGCATGAAGATACACTTGTTCAACCCAATTACAAGACATCTTGTGCAACATTAACCTCGTCTATGGATAAAAATTAACTGCAGGGGCAATCTTGGTGTAATAATCAAGTACTGATAATAAGTTCTGTCAAACAAAAGTCTATCTTTGGACCGACTAATGTTCACATGAACAATTTAAATAATTATCACATACTTATTATCACATGTGTATTATTATTCTGTCAAACTGTGCCTACCTATGAGCCGAACACAGAACACATAAATAATTCCACACTCATCTATGTAATTTCAATAAAGTCGCATCCCATACACAGAGGCTGCTATGATAACATGGTGCTTCGATTGACTAGATTGAAAATTACTAGACCAATTAAACAAATATTTTAAATAAATATTATGTTTAATTGAACGACATTAAAAATGTCTCCCCAATTTTAATTTTTTAATTAAATTCCACAAACTAATTGGAAAATTTTCATGATTCACACATATTTAAAATAATGAAAGATTACTTAATTTAATTAGGATTTAGAAGCCTAACAAAAATATACTAAAGGTAACTATAATCCTTAACAAGATTACTGCCATATCTAAATTTATCACCGCATATATGAAATTGCAGTGGTCACAAGTACAAATTCGAATGTAATTACCACAAGTTATAATGAAATTGTAATCAACATATAGTGATAAATCCATGAACATACAATGACTAAAGTGCATAACTTACGGAATTGATATAGCATACATATTCATGACACTGAAGTACCATAATTACTGCCATAGGTGTAATCATAAATTAATCTCATCAATTATAATTTAAAGTGAAGATAAATAGGTAGTCAATAGCCCATTCAACAATTTAAGGCAGTGTAATTAGAGATTAATATCATGATTTAAACCGATTCAAAGGAATCTAATGTCAATAAATTAATAATGGGACACTTTTGAATTCATCCCACTCAATTTAAACACGGGAAGTATCCCACTCCAAAAAAAATTGATATCAAATAATTAAAGAATACTGAAATTTAATTTAATTGATTCTGAATCTTAATTTAGAATAAATTAAATTAAATAAAAATTCTTGATTTAAGGCTATCAAAATTATCATAAATACAAAATTTTATGCTTTAGCGTATATATATGTATGTCATGCATACAAAAAACCGAAATCCACTTTAATTGATATTGTTCCCAAAATTCAAGTATTTCATCGTGATTAGGAGCCATAAATAATTATTTAAATAACACTCCTAATTATTAATCAAAAAAATTACCACGCAAAGTGGTAAGATTCCATATTATTTCACATGATCTCAAAATCCGTACATGGCTTCGTGAATAAATTTGGGTGCAATTCACTACTATTGAATTTTGCCATCTTAGAGATCATGAGGAATGAACCTTATTCACCTGGATTGATAAAATTATTCTATAACATGTAATTAACCAAATTAGAGTTTCATCCAATAAGTATTCCCAAAATTCGATTGACCAAGAATGAATATGTCACTATGCTTGTAAACCTCATAAATGTATCCACATAATTATTCTGCATAAGCATGACACAAATAAATTGCCGAATCTTATATATAGCAAATTTTAATTAATTGCAATTCAAATCAAATTAATGAATATTCAATTAATTGAAATATGCAACTTCTTTCATCAATCCTGAGATGATTAAAATAATGGAATTTCTTTTACGAATGAATCCAAATCACATATACCTAATCGAAGCTAAAATTCATCAACCATTAACAAATTTTAATTTCGGATTCAAATTTGTGATTCAAGAAAAAATATTAAAACACAAATATTGTAATATTCCTTAAAATCTCAAGGAATCATAAATAGGGTGGATCTGATACAACTTGTAGGAAATAAATTCTTAAAACCTTAATCTGAGATCAAATAGTAATGCGAAAGTGTACCTTAATCTAGAGTTACGTGGAACACGATCGATATGTATTATGACCTTCCTCAACTAAGCCTCCTTATTCCTTATGGGGACAGTAGTAATCCCTCCTGATGGGGAGAAGGGAAGACCATGTGTGGCTTAATATATTGGGACCATAACCTGGGAGCCTTTATATATTATACAACTGGACCACCCATAATCACCCAGTCATGTAGTATTGGATATCTACTCAATTGGCCCATATTAATATTATTATAGCTTATTGACTTTTAACCTTAATTGGATCATTTAATTAAGTCCATAAAATAATTGAATAACTAATATAATTGCATAATAATATATTGCTCACAATTAGACTATACTGAAAATAAAAAATTTCCAACAATAATGTTGTATAACAATATATAAAGGCAGAATATGCTATATAAACTTAAGCATATACAAACTAGTCTCTAACTTTCTTAAATTTCATATCATGTGAGTTAAATTCATTTTATGCCCTACAACTAAGAGAAACTTTGAATTTTGCCCTAAAAAATATAAGTGGTTCAATTTTGTCCCATAACTAATGAATTGTTTCAATTTTTGCTCAATTTTTTCCGGAAAACATGAATTCGCCAGAATCTACAACATCATGCTTCAATTTGGGGGTTTCCCATTGGTCAATTCCACATGACAAATTTAATTTTTTTGAGCCAATGAATCCGCCACATCATATCTTACCTAATTTTTTTCTTTTTTCGTTTACACATCAGCTTAATATTTAATTAAATTAGAAATAGGAAAACTATCTCTGTAATGAGCCTGTTGGAAGCCGGACTCCGATCTATCATCTTTTTGATCTGTTCACCCCTTGCTTCCAACATAGTCGGAGCATTCTCGTCTATCTTGATCAGTATATGCTTCTTCGTCCTCCCGTCCGCCGCAACGGAGATGGATTCAGACTCCCCTCTGCTGAACTCTCATCGAATTTACGCTTCCCAGATTTCTTCGTCGCCTTCGAACTCTCACTACCTTTCGGGCTGCCCCGCAGGAGATGGCTTCGTTTCCTTCAGACTCTGTTTTGCTGAACTCTCATCAGCTTTCTGCTTTGGCCTAGCCGCCGGAGATGTCTTAACCTCCTTCAAACTCCGCTCTGCTGAACTCTCACCAGTTTTCTGCTTCGGGGGGCTGGCCGCCGGGGATGTCTTCGCCGCGTTTGGACACCGCTCTGCAGAACTCTCTTCGACTTTCTGCTTCTGGGTTGCCGGAGATGTCTTTCCCGCATTCGGATTCTGCTCTGTTGAACTCTCACAGGCTTTTTGCCTTGGGCTGGTCGGAGATGCCTTCGCACACTCACCTGATTTCTGCTTTGGGGTGGCCGGAGATGTCTTCGTCGTCTCGTGGTTAGGGTTTAGCATATTTGGGAATTTCACGTGTTTTAAAACGTTTAATCCTCTTTTTTTAAAAATTCATTTTACAATTTTAATTTATTTTATATGTTATATTTCTGATTTAGTTAAATATTAAACTGATATGGAAATAAAAAAATATTAGGTAGGATATGACGTGGAGGATTCATTGACTAAAAAAAGTTAAAATTGTCACATAGGATTGACCAGCCGGAAACCCCCAAATTGAAGCATGACATGGCGGATTCTGGCGAAATTTGCATTTTTTGGCGAAAATTGGGCAAAAATTATAATAATTCGTCAGTTATGGGACAAAATTTCACCACTTATCTTTTTTAGGGAAAAAATCAAAATTTCGCTTAGTTAAATGGCATAAAATGAATTTAACTCATATCTTGCACAACAGTGTTCATAAGAAAATTTAAGTATGCTATCACTTAATCCCAGAACCTGTCCAGACATTAATCTTCACACCATTGTACGTTGCAACAAAATGAGCGCTAGAGTACAATTTCAGAACACCTAATCCTAGAACTTGTCTAGGCACTAATATTCACACCATTATACATTATAACAACATGAACGCTAGTGCACATATTCAGAATCGTAATCCTAAAATATGTCTGCGTACTAATTTACACACTATTGAAATTGTACACCACCGTTCAAATAATATATTCTATTTATAATTGTAATTGATTCGATAATGTGAGAAATCCACAATGAAGAAAAATGTGAGTTATCTAGAGTTTTGATTTGGGTATTCAGAATCTCGCATTAGTATAGGTACATTGGTGAGAGATTGAGAGGATAGAATCGGATATTCAAGGGAGAGACTATAGGGATATGCTATAACCTACCTTTTTTTAAAAAAAATTGTATCTTAGTGTTAAAATGAGTAATTTTGGTATTACAACATAAAATTTTGTATTTAAAAATAATTTTGAAAGGTCAATGTATTACTCCCTCCGTCTCCTTGATAATATCTGTTTGCATTTTGTACGTGGATTAAGGAGTATAATATTTCAAAGTGTAATGAGATGAGAGAAATAATATTTTAATGTAGAGTGGGTAGTTGTATTAGTGTTGAGTGTGGGCTTCATGTATAGTGAGTTGAGTATAATAATATTATTGTGTGTGTCACATAAACCAAACAAGAAAATTGACACTTTGTATTGGGACACACCAAAATGGTAAAAGATACACTTATCAAGGGGACTGAGGGAGTATATAGTAATAACAGAGAATATTTTGTACTTGCTACACTTTTATATAATTAGTTGGGTCATTACTATTAGGTACAATTTATGTAATAATATTACTATTAGATACAAAAAGAAAAAATATTACTAATCAATAGAAAATAAATACGTGAATTACCACTATTATCCTTCTTTTAAATGTATTCAAAAATTAATTTAAAGGTATGATGTGTACTGTAATAATTCCCACTGATTTATCCATAAAAATTGGTGGAAGATCATACCAATCTTTCAAAATCTCTAAAAATCGGGCATAAATGGTCAACTTCAGAATATTACAAAACTTATTGATAGTGCCATATAAATATTACTAAAAATTTCTGAATACATTACTAAAAATTTCTGAATACATAGTGCTAATCTCTTAAACTTGTTTGCATGTATTTTGAATACATTATTGAAAATTTCTGAATACGTAGTGTTAATCTTATAAACTTGTTTGATGGATAAGATAAGAATCTCCACCCACAAACATTGAAACTGTAATGAAACAATTTCTGCATACCTATCACATTTCTGAATACACATCACAAAGCATGAAAATACGAATATACGAAAAACATAAAATAAAGTAATTGAACCCACATTGAACACTGAAATTTGTCGATGAAAATTCCAGAAAATTGAACCCCATATATACGAAGAATTTCAAATTTCCAGAAATTCATACGAAGAATTTAAAATGCAAATATATGAAGAATTAAATACAGAGCAATTGAACCCTTATTGAACTCTAAAATCGAAAATGAAAAACTCATCAAAATAAATACGAGTCATTGAGTACGTTAAACATCCCAAAAATTAAGAACATTAATTAATTGAATACGACTAATACAACTGAATCAGAAGACGACTTCGTAAATGGAAGAATTGAATATGAAGAACTAAATAAGCCTTACATTGAGCTCTAAAATTATCGTAGATGAAAAATCCAGCAAAATGAACACGAGCCATTGTATATGCAGAGTTAAACATCCCGCGAATTGAACACTAAAAATTGAATACATTATCAAATAAATCTCAGTATCCGAAATTCAACCCCCATTTTGATTATTCGTAACAGTGTATTCAGGATTCAAAATTGAGTTGTTCGTATTTAGGATTCAAAACATCTGAGTATTTTGAATATTAATTAACCTCAAAGTCTTCATCTCCTCAGTCGTTTCTACTCTCTATATTATCTCGCCCAGCACTCCAGCAATATTACTGCCCATGAATCAGTTTTCGATGGACTCGATTTGCCTGCCAATATGATGACATCGCACGGCTGATGCTGCTGCCCGTTTCCAGCACTACGCTAATTTCTTTTTCTTTGCTTCGATCAAATCTACTACTGCAAACGAATGTGATTTGTGAGGATTGGGACTCCTTGTATAAATTGTGGAGCATGAATGAATGATGAATAATTCTTCGCGAGAGATAAGATCTTCAAAGTGATATATCGATTCCTGAGAGAAAGGGCGGGAAGAGGAATTTCTGTGGGGGAGAGAATTCAGATGTGTGAAATATTTTAAATATAGAAAGAGAGAGAACTATTATGTAATACATGATCTTATCGTTTCAAAGTAAATTTCTATCTATTTTATTTAATTGATGTATTTAGGGGCAATTGAGATTTTTTATAAAATGATTTTGTAGTGGATAGTAATAAAATAAGTTTTTTGTATCTACTAGTAATATAATAATAATATATTTTGTATTAGATACTAATAAATCCTAATTAGTTTAATGTATGTTATAAACAAAAATAATTTATTTTTATATAAAATTAATATTGTTTATTAAATTGAATATGTATAATATTAAATATAAATTTTATATATAATTTAATAATTTTTTTTAAATTTTAAATATATTTTTTTAATCTTTAATCTCATAGGATTTTTTTTATTATTAAATATATTAATTTATTTTTAATCATTAATGTATATATTTTTATTTATAAATGTATAAGTTTTTGAAAGTAAGTGTACCATAATTTACTTTCATTAGTTCATTCAATTCCATCTAATCTCATATTAATCACGCACTCCACTCATCCATCTTTCATCACACATTTTTTCTCTCCAATTACTATGTTTTTTTTCGTACATCAATTAATATTTTTTTTCACGTTTCATCACTTATCTTTTACACATTAATTTGGCATGAAATTAAAATTATTGTGGATTTACGTGAGATTTAAAAATAATGAATAAGATAAGTCTTGTGTGAGATAATCTCATGATAAGATCATGCTTTTATAATTAATTATCATTTTTTATTAAAAATATTAGTATCATTTTTCTTTTAAAATGTTATCACTTTTCATTTGCTATAAATTGTTAATTATGAAATAATTCACAGCATCCATATCACTTTTTATTAATTAAATATCATTTTTTATGAAAATATTATTATTTTTATTTTCTCATTAAAGTCATACAGTTTTACACAAATCAAATCTTTGTTGATGAATAATAATATATCTAATTTACAATTATATATCTTAAATAAGGTAGTATGGACGTCCACAATGATTAAATATTATTCACAATTTAAAATTACAATTATTTCTAATTTACAATTATATCTTAAATAAGGTAGCATGGACGTCCACAATGATTAAATATTATTCACAATATAAAATCTCAATTATATTCTAAATTAGTATTAATCTTAAAAATAAATAATAAATTTTATAAATAAAGTAATACATGACACACGAGGTTACACCGAAAGAACTTGAAAAGGAGGGATCAGTTTTAAACTTATTAAAAATAACATATTAAAAAAAATACATACTAGAAGAGAAAAAAAGCTTAATTAAAATAATACATAAATAAAAAATACTAGAAAAGAAAAAAAAAATTGAAATAACACATAAAAGAATATTGTGATCACACATAACTGTGACATTAGTTATTGTAAGTAGTTAATTAGTCCTTAATTACTGCAGGTGGGGGATCTATGTTTTAACAAATTATTAACTTGCAATTGCTGTCCCTAATTATTTATGAGTAAATCATGATTGTCACCTGTTAATAATTACTAATGTGGATATATGTCTTCCCACCTTAATTATCAACCGAATTTTTTTAAAAATGTAATTTGAGTTATAGTGTAAATATTGTGATCCCCTTTAATTTAAACTATTAGCAATACATATAGAATATAATAAGATTAGAGGGAGAACACATGGTTTAGGGTGAGAAAACATTAGGATTCATATACTAAGATATGTAAACTGTGTTTATAGGAGTGTTTGTGATGTAATTTATGTTATATATGTTATATAACTATAAAACTAGTATTAATGGGTATACTTATATACTACTATAAATTTCACTACAAAAAAACTGTTTTTTACCAACGGAATATTCTATTGGTAAAAGACTTAATTTCATTGTTAAATTGGTTTACCAACGGTTTAGCAATGAAATTCGTTGGTAAAGTGGTGTTTGGTAAATTTTTAGCAACGAAAAATCAATTATGTTGGCAATCCATTGCTAAAAATGTCGTTTACCAACAGATTGAATTCTGTTGGTAAAATAGGGAATAAATCAGTTTGCATTCCATTGCTAATAGAAAAATATCATTTTGGTTGCTAATCCATTGGTAATTACTAACGGATTGAATTTCGTTGGTAAATTTCGTTGCTAAAAAATATTTTTTTTTAAGTTTTTGTATATATAGTAAATATTTAATTCAATTTTTTTTAAAAAAAATAAGTGCATTGTTAATTGAAACAATATCATAACATCTATTCTTTTCTATCCTCTTAATACTCACATCTTTGTAGATTTTTGGAATGTTAACTTTTAAATTAATTTAATTTGGAACAAATTTAAATGATTTTTTTTCAAATTATAATTTATTTGTGATAAGAGTTAACATTAAATTAATGAGAATGTAATAAACACTATATGTGGTGATTAATTTCAGTAACACCCCACCCCACCCACCCACCCACCCACACAAAATGGAGAAGGGGACCAATGAAGAATTCCATAATTCTTTAGAATGCATGATTACATGGTTTACACTTTTCATATGTTGCAGGTCTTTAGGTTTACTTTGAATTGCTAATTATTTAATTCTTATTCTTCTTTTATAGAAAGCATTTCTTTTGCTAAAGAGGTGAACCCCACCCTTATGTCCCCTTCATCTCGATCATGCTCAGTATTACTGATCGGTTTTACATGCAATCTTATTGTTCATATATATATATATAGTGTAGCTACGTTTGATTCCAACTTTTTTTTTTTTTTTTAAGTTTCATTTTTGTCCCATTTTATTGGTGTCCAATATTAGTCCTTTATTCATTTACTTTATCAAATTTTATCTTTTTTTATTTGAAAACTTGGACTAAAATTTGTTTAAAATGACAAAAATTGAACGAAAAAATAAATAAAACTTAATCAAAATTTTATAATTGGACAACAAAAAACTAAAATCACTACAAAAATGTTGCTAGATAATGACGATTTTTTGAGACAATTTTCCTGACAGAAAATCGAGTTTTGTGATGGCTTTTGGCCTCATAAACTTTATGAGGGCCATAACCCGTTATGAACTCTGTGAGGCCAAAACTTGTTTAAAAAATAATTGAGCCATTACAACAATTTTTTTGGAAAAAATTATCACAAAAATCATCGGTCAAAAAATCCGTCACAAAATAATAATAATAATAATAATACTAATAATAATAATAATATTTTTTTAATGAAAAGAGACTGTCGCAAAGTCTGTCATAAAGCACCGATGGTAGAAACCGTCACAAATGATTTGTGACGACCTATTTTGTGACGGTCACAAACCATCACAAAAGCCGTCACAAAATTGATCATGTGGTCACAAAAGTTCTCATTAAAATTGAACATTTTTGTAATGAGTGCAAAAGAAGAAGGACATCAAAGTTGGAATTGTGGTACTTATAAGATGAATTATGGTGTCAACCCTAAAAAATTATTTTATTCTTTTGATTAATAGTTTATTTTACTTTTATATAAAATGGGTAGTTAGGTAGTTCTTTTAATAGTGAATGGTGAGTCGGTTTATTCCTAATATTAGTATTTACCCTTCAAATATAATACTAACTTCATCCATTGTTAAGATTTATTTATTTATTTTTTTATATGTGAATTAAAAAAAATTATTTTATATGAAGTGAGTAGTTGTGTTAGTAATGAATGGTGAATTATATGTATGATTTTTTTATTAAAAGAGAAAAATAAATACTCTTTAAAATGAACTATCAAATGACCAAATTAATATCCTATCCTATAAATGGATGGAAGGAGTATAGTATATTTCATCCGTCCAGTCAAAAGAGGGTCTTTTACTTTTTTGCACGTAGATTAAGGAGTATTATTATTTAATGTGTCATGGATAATTGTAATAGTGGAAGTGTGGGCCCCATATTTTAATTGTATTAGAGGGGGTGTGTGGGTCCTATATGTATAAAAAAAGAAAGATGACCCTTTGGATGAGACGACTAAAATAGAAAAATACACTTCTTAAATGAAACGGAGGGAGTAAATGACAAAATGAATATCCTATAAAATGAACTAGGACGTATTCCATATCATTGAGATTTTATATTTTGTTGGTTTTTCGTTTTACTAGGACGTACTCCATATCATTTATAAAAGACTAATTATAGTGTGCACCCGGTGCACCCTAAAATAGGGTGCACCCATATACAAATATAAACAAAAACATATACAATTATGAGCAAAAATATATACAATTTAATTGTTAGTTTTTTAATAAAAAATTGAGTGTAAAAAATATACAATTATTAAAAAATATGTATACACTATTGAATAGAAAGTTATACACATATGAATGTTAGTTTTTTAATAAAAAATTTAATGTGAAAAAAATATACAATTATTACAAAACATGTATACAAAATAGAATAACATATATATAAAATAGAATAAAAAATCATTCGCATATTGGGTGCACCTACACACGGGGTGCACCCAATATACACTTTTTATAAAAATTGAATCGGCACACAACTACTCCATAATTGTTTAGCAAAATTTGTGTGAAACCAACAAATAAAACTCATCTCATAAAATAGATATATAAGTAATAATAATATATTAATAAAAGGTGCCATCTAATTAATAAAAAATATAGCCATCAAACTATTGCATGAATAATTCATGAAAATTGATTATAATATCTTACATTAAAAGTAATAATATCTTTATAAAAAATTAATAATCATTAAAAAATTAAATGATCATCTCAGCGAGTCAAATTATTGATATAATTGTTGAAAATTCTCAAATCTTTTACTATTTAAGCCTTAATATAATAAAGGCATCCATTTTCAAATTTGTGACCTAACTAAGAATTTAATGATAAACTTTAACTAAATCAAGTTAGAGAAAAAAAAAATAATGCTTGGATTTTGTTTAATTGGGAAAAAGGATAATTTGCAAAAATAAAAACAATAGTAAAGGCAGTGTATTCTCTTCGAATTTAAGCATACTTGAATTTTACTCTTTAACACACAAAATTTTACAATAAATTATATTACTCTTTTAAATAAAAAATATTACTTCTAATAAAATTATAAGATTGTACTGATTTTTACATACTCCTCTTAAGATGAGTA
Source organism: Pogostemon cablin (assembly GCA_023678885.1). Lineage (NCBI taxonomy): Eukaryota > Viridiplantae > Streptophyta > Magnoliopsida > Lamiales > Lamiaceae > Pogostemon > Pogostemon cablin. Next base: position 25,315,166 of record CM042964.1, on the reverse strand, counting down.
AAAGTTCTTCATTACTCTAAATGAAAACTACTAGTAAACACTAACGCCTCATGTAAGGAATTAATTTGTCATATTTCATTACTAAAAAAATCTTTTATAAGGGTGATATTTCTTAGATATAATGGTGGTATAGTAACTCTAATAACAGTTAAGATAAAAACAGAACTCCAAGTTCTCTATATAAAAAAAAAATATAAAAATAAAAATAAAATTGTATTTTTAATGCGTTTATTCTTCCATTCCAAACATCCACATATTATCCAACTAAAATTTTCTTACTCTTTTATCCCATTATTATTATTACATTGGAATTAAGTTTGACTTTAGGCATTGTGGGGGAGCACATAAAAAGATAAAAAAGAAAAATTAGGTCATAAAAATAAATTTACAAGCTATTCCTATTCATTAGCCCACCAAACCTAGTAGTGAAAAAAATACCATTAATTAATTAATGAAATCAATTCATGTTACTCCATCTTAATTGCTTCTAAACCATACATTAATAACCACACCTAAATGTAAGCAATGCAGATTTATTACCTTCACATTTTGAAAACAGTGGTAGTCAAATTTCTTGCCTCATCTTCAAAATAGTTTAAATATTTTCTCTTTTCATTTCTAACATTTTTCTCTTTGCAGATTTGATCTCGTAAGACTTTAATATTATATATTTAGTCTCATTCAGTTAAATTATTGATCCCAATAATTTAAATTCATATTTTATTTTATTTTATTTTATTTATTATTATTATGTCTTTTTTTTTAAAGTAGTAGAAATCTGGTAATATTAAAAATAAGAAATAAATAAATAAAATAAAATATGAATCTAAATTCTTAGAATTAATAGTGTAATTGTATATTCATATTTTATTTTATTTTATTATTATTATTATTATTATTATTATTATTATTATTATTATTATGAACATGTCTGTTTTGAAGTGATAAAAATTTTGTTAATATTAAAAATAAAAAAATAATAACAAATAAGTAAATAAATAAATAAATAAAATATGAATTTAAATTTTAGAATCAATATGATAGATGTATGAAACTAAATATGCAATGTTGAAGTTTTATGAGACCAAACTTGCAAATAAAAAATCGTTTGGAATTAAAAGAGATGGTATTGAGACTATTTTGAAAAGGATGTGCGTTTTATGATAATAAAATCGCTAAATACTCTATAAGATTCAAATTTGAACACATTTTGCATATTGTTTACCCCTTTTGTATCTCAATGGTGAACACATGAATTAAGAATTTTTTTTAGGTGTATGATATATAAGAAAAAAAAAGAGCAATTTAAGTAATTTAAAGAGAAATCGTAAATAAAGTTGTTTGAGTTAATTAATAAAGCGTAAAAAATAATGACATCTTTTTAATAATGTGATGGTGTGAGAATGTTAATATTACATATAGTGTTAATATTATTAAAAATGTGAAATAAAAAAAATGGACAAAAATGAAAATTTTGCAAAAATATTAAGGAGAGAGGAGTAGTTTATTATGGGTCTGGATCTTCTGTGTCACTTTGGTGTGATATCTCTTGTGTCACTCCGTTGGATGAGTGACACGTAAGAGAGATAAGAGAAACTATACACTAAGTGCTCGTTTGCTTGGAGGTATTAGGGAGGGATTGATGTACAGTACCTCGTAATACCATGTTTGTCTCGATGTATTAATAATACTTGGTCAAAGGTATTAAAATCCCCCTATATTAATAATATCATTCCTTTGGTATTGTGTATCCCACCTCAATAGGTGGGATGCACAATACCACCATTTAATACCTAGGTATTAAATATAATTTTACCATTATACCATTATCCAATAATAATAAATTAATAATATTAATAAAAATAGTAATAATAATTAATAATTATAATAAATAATATTAATAATAATAATAACAACAACAACAACAACAAAAAAACAACAAGGGTAAATATGTCATTTTACTTATTATCTCATTTGTTAATACTCAATAACAAACATAAAATAACTAATACCTAGTTATCAACAATTCCATTTTTTCATCATACCAAACAACAATACAATTAATCACAAGTCAAACAAATCTCATTATACACAATATCTTTATATCCCATACCCACAAGCAAACGATCTCTAAGTCAACCCTTGTGGCAATGGATTGGATTTATCCACAGCGCCACGTGTCATTCAATGAGAAGTTGTTATAAGAGATGTCACATCAAAATGTCACAGGATATCCCGTGCCGTTTATTATAAATATCTTTTGAATTGTGAGTCTGTTTAACTATCACTCGCAATACTATGTTTGTTTATAAAGTTTATGATTTATGTAGGTTTTGAATAAAATAAAGAAGATGGTGACTTGAGTGGAACCAGTCCCAAATTGGTGGAACCTGTGTTGTTTTTTATTTTATTTTATTTTTAAATATATTATACTTAAATAACTATTATACCCTAAACCTAAATCATAAATCATAGGGATAAATTATACTCACCTTAAACCACCTTATGGATAAAATATATCCTAAACCACAAGAGTAAAATTACAATTATACTCTAAATCTTAGTGATAAAATATACCCTAAACTCTAAAATTTAATTTAAAAAAAATAAAAAATAAAAAAAATAAAAACACGAAACAACGCAAACATGACTAACTAGACATCGCAAACATGACGGTTCCATAGATTGAAAAAAAAAGTTTAATTGTATTATAAAGAAAAAAAAAGGATGAATAGGAGAAAAAAAAAGGAGGAGGGGAGCGATTAAACATAAAATGAGTTCAATAAAGATTGAGTAAGAAAATAATAATAATAATAATAATAATAATAATAATAATAATAATAATAATAATAATAATAATAATAATAATAAAAGAGCACAATAGATTAACAAAAGATGGACTAAATATATACTCATTGACAGAGATTAAAAACAAAAAAATTATAATTGAATATATTAAAAAAAATTGGAACGATAAACAAAAAATAAACCGAAGAATAGAAAAAAAAATGTGCAAAATAGAGATTTATAGTCTTATCACTGTTAGAAATTAAAAACAAAAAAATGAATTAAATAGAAAAAAGAAAAAGAAAAAAAGGCCTTATAGAACAAATTTGAGCCACAAAAGCAATGAGGATAACTTAGGATGGTAAATAAAGAAGTGGGTAAAAGAATATGTTTTTATTTTGAATGACCAAAAAGATATTTTCAAATTGAAAGTTAACATTGCGTTAAACTTTAATATCTATTTTTGTTATGGGTGATGCTAAACGTTCATAATATCACATCCATATACTATAGAAAATGTAAGTTTACTAAAATATCCTTTAATAAAAAAAACTCTAAACCCTAAAATATAAACCATAACCTTTACAATTATAAACCCTAAACCATTATACCTTAAACCACATGGTTAAATATCACTTAAATGAATTAATACATCGTTTTTATAAAATTCTGGATGTCCATAATATGGACAGAAATCTTTACCCTTTTTTATAGATCTTTGGTATGATATATTTTAAATAGAGAGGGACTAGGATGCAATCGGTTGTACTAGTTGAATTAGTACAACCTTGGTCCACACCCTTCTTAATTAATTCCTGCTCCTTCGTTGTTTTTATTTTATTTTTAAATTTATTTTATTTAAATGATTATTATACCCTAAACCCTAGGGGATAATTATACCCTAAACCACAAGGGTAAAATTACAATTATACCTTAAACCCTAAATTCTAGGGGATAATTATACCCTAAATCACAAGGGTAAAATTACAATTATACCCTAAACCCTAAACCCTATGAGATAATTATACCCTAAACCACAAGGGTAAAATTACAATTATATCCTTTAAAAAAAAGAGGAAAACACACACCGAAGGTGAAGAAAGGAGGTTGTACCAATTGAAAATTGTACACAAGTCTTTGCCTTTTAAATATATGTCAATTAATATATAAGAGGTTAATCTTATTATGTGCAAGACAATATTAATTGTTTGTAAAGAATATTTATATGAAAAGAGTGAAAAAGAGCAATAGCAATAATATTAATAGGGGAAATAAAATGTATAGAAAGTATTGATTGATGATTAATAGATTATGGTATGTAATATGCTAGTGATTTATAAAACATTTAAAATAAGTGAGTCATAAATGCGTTTTAATGTCAGTTGTTTATTATACAGGTGTCCTTAAATCAATCGTCATTTATAATGTGTGAAAAAGTTTCATGGTTTTTTTTTGTTCCTTTCTTCTTCTTTCAAATTTATTATTGTTATTTTGACTTAAAAATGCATTTTTTTGCAACTAAAAAAAAGCTCTAAAATATATTTTACTTATTCAAATTATTTATGAAAAATAAAAAGACCTTATTTTGTGCAAGAAGATTATATTTTTTGACAGTATGTTATTCATACATTTTACTTACCATTATAATAGTCTATCATCCTTTCAATTTTCGATATGAAAATGATATTAAATGTATTAAATTGTTTTTAGATATTTTAAAAGAAAATCTAAATCTTAATTAAAAAGAACCTTTACCAAATTACAAAGGCCAACTATGCAGCCTCTTTACAAATCATATCTCCAAGGATTTGTGTGAAATCAATCTAAGAAAGAAATCGATAAGAAGGAATAATATTTTAATAAAAAAATACTTAATTGAAGAAAAGTGATAATATACCACTAACTATTTCATAAATAGTTTATAATATAAATATAAAGTGACTAACATTTTTAAAGAAGATTAATGACATTTTTAATAAAAAATACTCCCTCCATCTCGTAATATAGTATACGTTTGTTTTTTACATATAGATTAAGGAATGTAATATTTTAATTTATAGTAAATTGAGAGAAATAATATTTTAATTGGTCCATGTCGATATAATAAAATTATTTGTTTTGGGTATAGTAAAGTGCACGTAGATTAATAACAATTATTTTGTGTATGTCCATCTAAAAAAGAAATATATAATTTATTTTAGGACAAATTAAAATAAAAATGTGTACCTTATTGTAAAACGGTGGAAGTAGTAATAAATAATTAAATAGTAGTATCTTAGGGTGGAACGGTGAAAGTAATAAATAATTAAAAAATATAAATTGATTTGACTGTGGAAGTAATAGATAATTAAAAAATATAAATTGATTTGACTGACAATCTCAAAACTTGAAACAAATAATATTAAGATGAGATTGTATACATCAATTATGCAAATCTACTACTCTTTTAAAAAAATTTTGATTTTGATTTGATAATAATATTAAGATGAGATTGTTCACATTAATTATGCAAATCTACTATTCTTTTAATAAAATTCTGATTTGATTCGAAAATCTCAATAACCTATTCTATTATTATTTAATATTTTATAATCTTATTACTAACACTTTTATTTATATGATTTGCATTCAACAAATATTTGTCGAATTTTAAGAAGAAAATGAATTAAAAAAGAACTATAGACATAAGATTTCTTTAAAGCTATATAAATGAATGAAAACTTTTCATTACATATAATACTCTCCCATAGAGACCATTTAGTTTGATCACGTTAGAAAGTAATAATAGTTTTTATGTAATATGTAAGTTTTATATTTAAATTATATTAATATATGTTTGAGTTTATATTAAAATAAAAATGAATCATTTTATAATGAATGACCGAAATAAAATAATAATAAAACCTTTACTAGAAGATGAAGGAAGTACATTACTTTGAAGTTATAATATATCCATAAGAATAACAAACTACTCCATAAAATAAAATTTACATCTACATATAACGCTTTATTATTCAAAACACTCTAATACTATGTGTTCATATTACTAATATATATTGTAAACAGTTCACACCTAATTCTATTTGAATAGGGATTGAACCAATTACATGGATTAAAAATATTAAATTCTTGCGAGTAGTGATACACTAGTATTTAACATTGTACACTAGTATTTAACATTGTAATAAGTTTAAGTGAATATATAGTATTAGAGTAATTTGATTACAAATAGATTATAGAAATAAATAAAATAAATATACTAGTAATCTTAGTTATGATGGAATAATTAAGCTCCACACCACACCACACCCACACCTGTTTAGAGAGGACATGTCCCTCTCTATCTCTTCTCTTTCTCTTTCTCTCTCTTGTTTCTCTCTCTCATCAACTATTGGCAAACAGTACTTTCCATACCTTTTAAGCTCCCCATGCTTCAAGATATGCTTTCACACACAAAATAAAACTCCACCAACAAATCTCTCAAAATTTCTTCCCCAAATCCTCTTACATTTCTCTCCATAATTATGTTTCTCAATCACGCAATTTTCTGAACTCTGCCTCTTTTAACTTCTTTTCCGGCTATATAAACCTTTGCTGTGGGGTTTGTGGGATGTGAGTCCTGCTTTCTGATTACTTTGTCTGGATTCTGAGGATTCTGAGATTTTGATTAAGGGTTACAGCAGCAACATGGAAGCCGATTCTCTTCCGGAAAAGGAGAATTCCGGCGCCGGAAATGGTAATCTAGGGTTTAATTTTTGGAATTCGTTGCTCTTTTAAGTCTTTCTGCTTGACTCTGGATTTTGCTTTAGTTCTTAATTTTTTTTTTGTTTATCCTTTTTGCAGTGGATGCTGAGAGAGCTTTGTACACAGAACTATGGAGGGCTTGTGCGGGTCCTCTAGTGACTGTGCCTCGTGAGAATGAACTCGTTTTCTATTTTCCTCAGGGTCACATAGAACAGGTTATTTTACTGCTAATTTTTCATAAAAACTTCGAAAGAAAATTTTTCTGAGGCGTGATTTACGAGGGGATGTGGTGTGTTAGTTCCTACTATGCGTGATCTGTGCTTTTATGATGGGGTTTTTGAGGTGGTTGTGCTTTTATGATGGGTTTTTGAGGTTGTTGTTGATTTTAACTTGAGAGGAAATTGAATGATCTGAGGGGTTAATTGGTTAATTGAAGAGGGTTTTTCATTAATTTTTGTTATTTATTTCCTAAATAATCCGAAGGGTTTAATGTTTAGCTCTCTGCTCATAGTTTGTTTGTGGGGGGATTTTGTTGATTAGGTCGAGGCATCAACTAATCAAAGTTCAGACCAACAGATGCCGTTGTACAATCTTCCTCCTAAGATCCTTTGTCGAGTGGTTAATGTCCTATTGAAGGTACTTCCATTAGTAATTGAGATGCTGGATTTTTGAGGATTATGTATGAAGTTGTATTCTACTGTTTGTTACCATATTTTTTTTGTGTGATTAGGCTGAAGCTGACACTGACGAGGTGTATGCTCAAATTACTTTGATGCCAGAGCCTAATGTAAGATAAACTCTCGTGGTTAATGTGCTTCTCTCTATTCCTATTTTGGTATTGGATTATTTTGTAATTACGCTTTTTGTTACAGCAAGATGAGAATGCTGTAAAGAAGGAATCACTTCCTTCTCCTCCTCCACATTTTCACGTCCATTCTTTTTGTAAAACTCTTACTGCATCAGATACGAGCACTCATGGTGGTTTCTCAGTGCTTAGACGTCATGCAGATGAATGTTTGCCTCCACTGGTTAGGATGAATCTAGTTAAAGACTGTTTAACTCTTTGGAAGCCATTTTGAGGGTAGTGACACATTTTCTCTATGATAGGATATGTCAAAGCAGCCTCCCACCCAGGAGTTGATGGCCAAAGATTTGCATGGAAATGAGTGGCGATTCAGACACATTTTTCGCGGTAAATTTGCTACTACTAATCTAAATTTGCGGTGCGACCACATTTTTCAGAGAATGAAAGAGTGTATTCACTTGAGCATTACTTTTAGGCTGCCTTTATATGATGTTATTTTGTTTAGTTAGTATTTTATGGAATGAAATATTGTTTTGAAAGGTAAACTGGTGAAAATGGGGTTCTGGAAATTTGATACATTCAAAATACTGAGAATTTATGAAAAATATAAGAAAATATTTATTCATTTATATGTTTGATTTAGATCATTAGATTATCTAGTTTTGTTAATGCAAATCAATTTACTTAAGAATTAAATTATAAATCTAAAAAGTATTTCGAGCATCAAAATGAAATGGAGATTTGAACCCAACCATACCTCATGTTTGCTGCTGTAATCTTTGTTCTAAATTATAATGCTGATATTTGTGTAGAAATTCATGTCTTCTAGGCTTTAAATTTTTATTTACTTCCTTAATGTCAGGTCAACCTCGGAGGCACCTCCTTCAGAGTGGTTGGAGTGTCTTTGTTAGTTCAAAGAGGCTTGTTGCTGGAGATGCCTTCATATTTTTAAGGTTTGGCGCTGCTCTATCCCTAGCTATATTTATACTAATATTCATGATGTCAGATAAGAATGCTATACATTTTCAGGGGTGAGAATGGAGAGCTGCGTGTTGGAGTTAGACGTGCTATGAGACAACAGGGTAATGTCCCATCATCGGTCATATCTAGCCATAGCATGCACCTAGGTGTCCTTGCAACAGCTTGGCACGCCATTCAGACTAAAACAATGTTCTCTGTGTATTACAAGCCCAGGTTTGTGTTATATCTCCCTGTATCTTCTCTTTCTTAGGGTATGAGTGTTGTTTCCATGATCAACTTTTTAAAAAATTCATCTGTACATATTGGTGAGTTATCTTTTGTGTGTTTGCATCAACCTATTCATTATAGTAAAAAATGTTGTTTTACTCCATCAAATAATCACAATAGCACTTTCTTGCTCAACCAGGGCAGTTCAATTGTGGGAATCTCTTATTAGATTGGTTAAGTTGTGTGTGTTGATCACTGGGTTCTTATTATTGACCTTTTGTGTTGTATGTTTTACAGAACAAGCCCAGCTGAATTCATTGTTCCTTATGATCAATACATGGAGTCTGTTAAAGACAACTATACCATAGGAATGAGATTTAAAATGAGATTTGAAGGTGAAGAAGCTCCAGAACAGAGGTAGGCAGCTTTCTGAAGAATGATCTATAATGCCAGAGATGGAATCTATCAACAATTATGAATTTTTTTGTTTAATGTTAATCTTGTAGGTTTACTGGAACTATTGTTGGTATTGAAGATGCCGATCCAAAGAGATGGCAAGAGTCTAAGTGGAGATGTCTTAAGGTATTCCCTCTTAAATCCTACTAAAATCGGACTCCTCCCAACCCTATTGTTCCGATCTATCATTTTGGGAAATTTATGTCATAATTTTACCTTAAGGTGCGTTGGGATGAAACTTCGACAATTCCGCGGCCTGAGAGGGTTTCTCCCTGGAAAATAGAACATAGTCTTTCTCCTCCTGCTATGAATCCACTTCCAGTATCCAGGCCTAAAAGGCCTCGATCAAGCGTCTTACCCTCATCATCTGAGTCCTCTGTTCTTACCAGGGAAGGTGTGTTTATCTCATTTTACTTTGATTGAAGAACTTCCCTGTCAACTATATTTTGTTATATCCAACTGGTGAGTGAATCTGGTTAATCAAATCATATCTGGTTCTTATAGGTCCTTTGAAGATGCCTGTAGACCCATCACCTGTTAATGGTTTTCCAAGGGTCTTGCAAGGTCAAGAGGCGTCGAACTTTAGAGGCACTTTTGCTGAGAGCAATGAGTTGGAATCTTCTGAGAAAAGGGCGAAGGTCGATGTTTCTGCTTCAAAAAGATATGAATCAGATCATTGGCTACCCTCAGGACGCCCAGAGTCATCATTCACAGATCTACTATCAGCATTTGGTTCAAAAATAAATACAGCCCGTAATTCAAGCATGTCTCTTGGCGATCAAGAAGTTTTAAAGCGACAAACTCAAGAGCATGAAGCTAAGTTTGGCTTAATGGGAAACATTTGGTCTCTAAAACCTTCCGGTCTCTCACTTAATCTGATGGACTCTAGCTTGAAGAATCATGTGCAAGGTTCTGACCCCTCTTATCAGACACGGGGAGATGTTAGATATAGTGGTTTTCGAGGATTTTCAATAACTTCTGATCCTAGAGATGACAATCAGCAAGCAAATTGGATGATGCCCCCACCACATTCAACAACATACCTTCAACCTACTCAGTCTAGAGAGCTGATGCCAAAGTCTGTGTTAGCTCAACAATTTGATGCTGTGAAGCCAAAGGAAGGGAATTGCAAGCTCTTTGGTATCCCACTAATAAGTAACTCTGTGCAATCAGAATCAACAATCTCACCAAGAAATGTGATGACGGAGCCAACTCGTTGTATGCAAAATGTCGTACATTCTCATGATTACCCTGCAATTGATTTTGATCAAAGGTCTGATGTATCAAAGGGATCAAAAGAGGTGGATCATATAGTTGCTACATCTGAGCACGAAAATCAATTTCAGATCTTCCCTTCTTTGGTGTCTGACAGAGAAAACAGATGTCATTCTGTTTCTACAAGGAGCTGCACCAAGGTTCTCTTGTCTTGGGACATTTGGTTCTCTCTCTTCAGTCAACTATTTTGATGTTTTCTGATAAAATCTCTGGATCTCAGGTTCACAAGCAAGGATCTGCCCTTGGTAGATCTGTGGATCTTGCCAAGTTCAACAACTATGATGAATTAATATCTGAACTGGATATCATCTTTGAATTTGGTGGTGACCTCAAGAATAGAAATAAGAATTGGTTGGTGGTGTATACTGATGATGAGGATGACATGATGCTTGTCGGAGATGATCCTTGGGAGTAAGATATCCTTCCCACGTTCTCTAAAATACTGTCTGTAGAATTTTAAATCTATTTCGCCAATTGGATTCGTTATAGTGCACTCTTATGTTGTTCCATGCTCATTTCTTGTATTTACTTATTGAAAATAGGGAATTTTGTGGCATGGTTCGCAAGATCTTAATCCTTACAAAAGAGGAAGTGCAACGTATGAAACCGGGGACCTTAAACTCTAAAGGAGAAGAAATTTCATCATTTGCAGAAGGTGTGGATGCTAAAGGGGATGGTATCATGCCATCATTAAGCCTGGATAATTGCTAGTTCTCTTCCATCCTGGTAATTATCAATGCCCACTATAAGAACTTACTGCTCAAAAAGATATAGATCCAACCTTCGTCTGTATGTTTCCTTTGATTTTCTTATGGTTAATGTCGCTGTCCTTACATTTATTTATCCATTTTATCATCATTTTCAAAGTCTTATTAGAGTGTGAATTGTCATGTATAGTTTGTTTAAGCGACTAATGTTCGCTTGCTATGCAACCACACAGGTGTTTGTAGAGCCAAAGAAGATTATGATCCATCCGTTGAGTTAGGGTGTGATGGTTATTGACGTGGTGCAGCACCTATTTATCGATACTTAGTATTTACAATTTTGAACCCTTTTCTCGAATCAAATGTGGCGTCGTACATCTTAAACTGAATGCACACCACATTATATAAGCTTGCTACCCTACACCGATCGCCAACTTCTGTGAATAGTCTTGCTATCCGTCTCTCGACATCCCATGTAATTGCAGGATAGAAGCCGAGGTATAGTATGTCTTGGTCCGCGCAAGGTTCGATGTTTATGTAGTAGTAATAGTAGAAGTGGCATTAGTATGTTTTGGGTACATAGGTATCTGTGGGGTTATTGGCATTTGTTGTGGTTGAATATCTCTATTAGTATATAATCTACAATCACTTTTGTACAGCTAAAATAATCGATCTGGAGTACTATTTTCTGGTTTTGTCCAACTCATTTTTCCTTGTAGCATTAAAATGGCAATGAATCAATTCATTTTAGTGGGTTGGTTTGCATTCACTCTCTTTTTTTTTTCCAAAGTCGTGTGAACTGTTTTACTTTTTCTTTGATTAATTATATAGTATTTCATTAAAAATGACTATTCACTATTATATTTTGTTTTCCATTTATGTAACAATTTTTTATAAAAATGTTGTTGAGTTTTTATATTTTACAAAATTCACTCTATTTGCGTTTTTTTTGGAAGTAATGTTATTCTTTGAAGAGAAAGAAGTGATTGGGGGGTACTTGGATAATTGCAGTTTTTTTGGCAGAAGAGATTCTTTTTTCTTTTTTTTATTTAAATTTAATGATGGTTCGAATTTGACCCCAAAAATTCACGAGTATAATATATTATTATTAAATAAATAATTAAAATTAAAAAATATATTAAAATAAGTAATTATTCTGAAGAATAATAATAAGATGATAATTATTTTTTAAACTATCTAGTTCGAGCTCAATTAGGCCCTCCCAATGGAAATATGGCAGATGGAAAATACTAAGGTGGCGTTCGTTTTTGGGTTTTAAACCAAGGTTTATATATATATATATATATATATATATATATATATATATATATATATATATATATATTTACTATATTCTCTCTCCTTAATTAATACTACAATTTTTCTCTTTTTCTCTCATCTAACTTTTAAAATAAATTAAAGGGTCCCTTTAAATACAGACCCATCATTATATAATTAAATTATATATTTATAAAAAGTATAAATTACCCATTATTTATTTAATACACACCCATACATATTTTAAAATTAATTCAATATCTTCCTTTCTATACGCCATGCCAATTTGCAGAAATAAACATCACATTCCTCTGTTTTATCGGACAAAGTTAGTTGTTAGTATAGTTAGTAGTTAGTTCACCAAGTCTCCATACACCCTTATTCTCCAAGCCTCCTTTTCGTTCTCAATGGGAATCGAACCTGGGTCACTCACTTGTGTGAGGAGCCCGATTAATTGGAGTAATTGATACATTAATTTTTTTTTACTTGGTGTAGTCGCCGTCATCCATGAGGAGTTTCCGGTGCTGAGTATACTTGGTCTGTTCCACTTTCATGGTGGCTGTCACCTCCTTCGATATACATATATCATGTTGGAAAACTCACGTTCAATAACGTACACTAACCCTATTCATGTATAGGGAGAAATCTTACCTTTCTCCGTAGGGTTAAGTTGCAGCGGAAGAATATCTACGAACCTATTGGTACTCACGATACACTGTGATCTCTGGATCAAATCTTCAATACGGGGTTGTAGATTATTGTTTCACGATATAGTATTAATCTATAGAATGAGAAGACTGGATTTGCATGTGATTTCTGGGAGAAAACGAGAGAGGAAACACACTCTCTCTTGCATTTTTTGTTCTATCGCACGCATGAACGTTTCAGGTTCTGTAACGCATGCGCATCGTTTGTTTTAACGTATTATCTTTTTTGACAACTGCATGGCGCAGTGTCTATAATCTCAGAACATGGGAGTTGAGAACTTCCGTTAATTAACTCCCTCTCTCTTTTCCTTATCCACACATCATATGTGGAATTAATAAATAATATTATATATTATTTACATCTCCCACTCACATATGAAGTCAAAAGTCACCCGACTCAATTTCTTCATAAATCATATTCTCGTACAGATTAATACATCGTGTGACCCACGAGATATGAGTTTTAATCGCCATACACTTGTTAGATATATAGCAACTCAACCAGTTTATCAAAGAAACTCAACAAGCTCGTTATACCCCAGAACTCTTGAACATTTAACATAATTTGACATATCTCTTTTCAATCCCTGAATTTGTTAGAGCATATTCAACCTTTTTGCAAAAACTATGTATTCATAATCAAGACCCTACTTGATTGACTAGTCAATGAATCACAATAGTATATGTTTAATTAAGACGTTCTTCCTATCTCACTAAGTATCTACAGTCTCCTACTGTAGCTGCTTTCCTAGACATTTACCGCATCGCTGTTATTTACCATAGCTCTTTTGGTAACATGCAAAAGTAGCAACACCAAAGTGAAGACTTAGAATATAGTAGAAGGTCATAGGGGTAACCAATAAATAAGGGCTCATACATTTGAGAAAATAGGGATAATTTTCTCAATTATGTTGGGTCAACTTAGCACATGTCGTTTTCCTAAAACACATGTCACAATGTCTTTAACTTCCTTCCAAGAAAGCATATGTCATATTTCATCTAATTTAGACATCGTGTAAATCAGAGTTCAAATGTGTCCCATACACTTAACCCGGATATCCTCCCTCCAACATATAGGATTTTCGCCAATTTAGCTTTACAACAAGTTGGATTAGATTCGTGGCTAAATCTATCCCGATTACATTAACTATCGTAATCTTATCTCTGCGCTCCCACTGAACCAGAGGCGATTGCTCGTATGAGAGAGCCAATCATAACTTGCCGACATACTATTATATACGAACCATCACATATAATTTATAAAACATATATATAGTTAAACCATTAGCTATAACTATTCCATTAACATACATAAACATATTCAATTCATCGTTTTAAATCCTTTGCAAACCCAATCCCTTACATGTACTATATATACATATCTAGGAATTGGTTTGGTAAAAGGATAAACTAATATTAAACGAGTAGAAATGTAACTAAGAATCACTTTCTTCTTGTCTACAATACCTCTAACAAAGTTGAACATTGTGTCAATGTGTTTGGTTATTCCATGATATTTGAGATCTTTTGTGTACGCAATAATCGCCTGATTATCACAATTAATTAAAACAGCTCCCATTGGAGTGTTTGAGACCTCCAAATATTTCATGAATCTTCTCAACCAAATAGCCTCTTGTACAGAAAACGCGCATGCCACAAACTCGGCTTCCATTAGTAGACAGTGCTATTCAAGTCTGTTTCTTGCTACACCATGAGATTGCTCCATTGTTGAGCAAGAAGACATAATCGGGAGTTGATTTACGTTCATCTAAATCACCACTCCAGTCAGCGTCTATATACTCATTCAGTGTACTGTTATTCCCTTGATAACAGATAGAATAGTCTGCAGTACTCTGGACATTTCATTCTTTTCATCTTGAGTCTTGGGACATATTTGCTGACTCAATGATTTGTCTTTCACAATAGAAGTATCTATAGGTTTGCAGGTGTCCATCTTGAATCGTTATAAAAGTTTCTTGATTTAAGTCTCTTGAGACAAACCCAATAACTTCTTTGAACGATCCCTATGGATCTTCACACCAAGTATGTACTCTGCCTCACCCATATCTTTCATTTCGAAGTTTGAATTCAACCATCCTTTTATGGTTTCAAGATACTCTTTGCTATTTCCAACTAGTTGTATGTCATCCACATACAAGGATAGAATCACAAAACAACCATTGGACTATTTAACGTAAACACAATGGCCTTCATTTATCATAACGAAGTTATATGAGATAATCGTTATATAAAACCTCAAATACCACTGTCTAGAGGATTGTTTGAGTCCATAGATCGACTTTTTCAATCTACAAACTTTATCCTCTTGACCTCAAAGAATAAATCCTACAGGTTGTTGCATGTAGATTTCTTCTTCTAATTCTCCGTTGAGAAATGCAGTCTTAACATCCATTTGCTATAATTCTAAATCCATACTAGCCACTATAGCCAACAGTAGATGAATTAAGGCATACGTCACTACAGGTGAAAAGGTTTCTATGTAGTCTATACCCTCTTGTTGAGTATAACATTTTTCCACCCGACGAGCTTTATACCCACTATTGAGCCTTTCTCTCGATTTTGAGAATCCATTTATTCTCAATTGTCTTTCGTCCCTTTGAAAGATCTACAAGTTCTCAGACTTGATTTGACTTCATAGACTCCTTCTCCACTTTCATCACTTTCATCCATTTCTCCTTTGTTGGACAAGTCAGAGCTTCTCTAACATTTCTGGGTTCTTTCTCATCAATAGGAGAAACATCTCCATTTTCTGGTGAAACATAGAAGGCATGTCCTTCAATATCATAATGCCTTTTGGGAACTTGTTTTCTAGAACTTTTTCAAGATAGCTGTTGATTGTCTTCTGTAGACAAAATGCTCTCATTGGGAATTGCCTGATCCTCAATTGGCAAATATCTATCAAGATCCACACCATCAGCTAAACGAATACTCCCACTTGGATCTTGTAGGTATTAGTTTTCTACTATCGAAAATAGGTTCAGTATCCCTGATGCCTTCCCCTCTACTAGGAAATTTAGTTTCCAGAAAATAAGCATTACGTGATTCTGTCTCAGTTAAGCTCCCATCATGATCTTCTATGAATACGTAACCCTTAGAATGTATGCCTCTAAGATCCAACTTCCCATACTGACTCGATGAATCATGTATATAAACATCTGATCCTCAAGCTCTAAGGTTACTCAAGTCAGGTTTCTACCCGTCCAAAATTCATATAGAGTCGAAGCAACTGACTTTGAAGGTACGCGATTAAGCACATAAGCTGTCGTAAGTAACACATCTCGTTAGATTAGCTTGTGCCATCATGGATCTAACCATTTCCAACAAAGTCCTATTCCTTCTTCCAGTAACACCATTTTGTTGGGGTGTATAAGGAATAGTTAATTGTCGAATTATACCCCTTTCATTACAAAATTCCTTGAATTGTTCTGATAGATATTCACGTCTTCAACTTCACTCAAGTATCGTCTAAAACAATCCATTGCTTCAGGCTTATGAGATATAAACTAGACTGAATAATTTTCAATGAACGTAATGAAATAGTAAGCTCCATTTCATGCTCTCACAATTACAGGACCACATATATAAGAATGGATTACTTCTAATGAAGATTAAGACATAATAGCTTTACCGAAAGGTTTTCTAGTCATTTTGCCAACAAAATAATGTTCGTATTTGGATAATTCGACTTTAGAAGAAAGATTCGACAATCCTTCTTTCACAAGTCTATTCATCCTATCTTGCCCAATATGACCTAATCTAGCATGCCAAATATCATTATTCACATTTGCATTACTAGAAGAACGAGCATTTAGCGAATATGAATAATCATCATAAATACCAAACGTCATTCTATTACAATTTAAAACCTTAAAGTCATCAGTTATATGTTCAGATGCATAACAAGTATCATTAACGCTAATTATCACAGTGCCTTTAGTGAACAATACATCATAACCCAAATTACGTAGAACTGAAACATAAATTAAATTTCGCGTGATTCTTCGGAGCATATAGAACATCATGTAGGATAAAATCTGGACCATCATCAAAGTCCAACTTGCAAGTCCCAAGTCCTTTGACTTCGACTCGTGCATTATTTCCTACATATTTCCACCTAGTCCCTTTCGTAACATGGCGAAAATCTACAAAAGCTCATCTATCTCTCGTCACATGGTCCATTGCTCCTGAGTCTATAATCCACAATGGATAAGAATCAAACAGCAAGACAGCACTCGAGACATTAATTTCACACAAAACAGAATAAGATGAATCCATCTTTTCCCCACTGGGTTCAGGGCATTCAAGAGCATAATGACCAAACTTACTACAATTGTAACATGACATCTTGCTTTTATCTTTCTTATTCTATTTGTCACGCTTATTTTTTCTTTTTCCGTTCATCAGTTTTTTTTGTAGTTGGATTATTGATAGGCTTACCACCATTACCATCTGATCGTTCTTCCCTCATTCGCTTCTTCCAATTCCTTTTCTTTTTGAAGCCCGAAGCTCCCTTAGAAGTAGAACTGGCATAGAAGGTCCCAAAAGAAGGCTTTGAGGCTCCGAGCCTCTCATCTTCTAACTCAACATGACGAGCAGCATCGTTTAAAGTTTTAATACTTTCATTATGTGTCAAGTTGACTTTGAGATGTTTTCAACGATCAGGTAATGAGCGGAACAGGGCTTGGATTTACTGTTTATCAGAGAGTATATGACTGGCAATTTTAAGTTCGATTATTATATTAGACATCTCTATGAGATTTTGTCTAATGTTATGATCAGGTTTCCTTTTGAAGGTGTCAAACTTCATAGTCAACTGCCTAAGCCTTGTAATCGATATACCACCATACTTCTCACGCAGATACACCCAAATATCATGTGCGGTGGGTCGTTGTTCACATTCATGGATCATTGCATCAATTACTGAGCTTACAAGAATATTTCGTGCAATGGAATTTTCCTTTTCCATGCCTGGTACGCTTCTGATCACGTCTCCCTTGATTTTCAAAACCCGCGCCTGGATCAGTCATCACTTAGTTTATAGCATCCAATGCATCTTGTTCATACAATACGTACCAAATTTTATAACGCCTTATGTCATAATTGTCATCATTGAGTATCTCACCTTTGTTCAACTTAGCGACAATCAATTTCGATGTAATTTTCTTTGTTAGAGATTAAAGTGATTCAGTATGTTAATAATATTTTATTAAGTTTTACGTTAAGCCAAACAGAGACATCTCAATAAATATCACAAGACTTGATCTCAAAAAAAGCTCGGAGACTACTAATCATCAATCTCATCAAGTGTCATAATACTAGATTCTTATTTCAAAACGTAAAACACATTTAAGGTTCAAGTAATTAACAATAATTATGAACTGCCACTAATAAATTGAACTTAAACAACCATCCACAATAGCAAAAACTCCAAGTCTGACAAGTCATGAACATAAAATTCTAATGAACTCCCTGAGTTACCAATTAGAAATGCAATGGAAATAAAACTAGCGATAAATATCGATTGTATCTCTTAATTTATCACTAGATTCAAAATAACGTTCCCAATCAAATTCTTTAGTCCCACATTAAAAACAGCTCGCCCTAGAGGATCTATATGAGGATTCTTTATCTGACGTTTGTTTCGACCACTTAGTTTAAAAAAATCAGAACATCGAACCCTTCCCATCCTCAAGCTGGCTGATCTCAGTGCCTGTGTCCTATCTTCTGCCACAGAAGCATCGACCAAATCAAGCATAATGAAAATAACCATTAGGCTTCACTTGATAAGTCTCCCATTGAGCCCAAAAATCCTTTTGTAGGTGGGGAGACAAAGTGTTTGCCCAGGTCTGAGGACTAGTAATCTGAAAATACTTATTACTTGAAATCGTTTTGCTTTAAATCAAACGCATCATCTGGTTGTAGAGTTCAATCAAAACAATTGCGTAATCCTTTATGTTGTGTGTAGACTTCATTTTATAATTCAAGAATTCATGGAGGACTTCATCTTTAGTTCTAATGTCTTCTTCTGAAATTGTTTCCCGTCTTGACATGCCTCTGAGAAAACAAGCAACCAAAAACAAACATACCAGTGTTAGTCAAACTATATCACATGAATTTCTTCTTCATTTAATGCATATGGAAACAACTTTCCAAGATGCAGTAGGCATATTCATAAGTGAATCAGTCCAACTCACTTTGGCTCCCACTTTCATAAGACTACAGGAGATTAAACATTTATTACATCACTTAACACCAAGAATTTAGAATTAAATGACATATTAAGGTGCATTTTTACCAAAATTGCAACCAAATATCCACCCATAGGTTCGTATTCAACAAATATGTCACAAAATGAAGTAAAAATACAAATACACACTAAAGATGGCGTCAAACGCTCTCAAAAATGTCACCATTGGACTCAACGCATCGAAACATGTCAAAACATGTCGGACAGTCGTCGAAAACCATCACCATTCGCCGCCACGCGCTGGCAATGTGCCGCCATGCACTCCAACGCGTCCGCACGCGCTCAGACGTGCCAGCAATCAGTGTGTTGTTTCCCGGCGCATGTACCTCATGCGCCACCATCGAAATCGGTGTCTGTCAGCGAGTGGACCCCAAGCGCCACCGTCGGTTTTCGACGCGTGAGACTCACATACCACCGCCGATGTCACCGTTATCAGAGCGTGTTGTGCACGCACCTCCATCTTACGCCTGTCCGCCGGTGGGTTTCGGCCACGGCTGGCCCGAAAGTCCTACCCTACTCCACCGGGTCTGACCTGAATCCGCCTGTCTGACCCAGTCCGCCTTCAAACTTTTTGAAATAGCAAATTAGTCCCTCAACTGTTTCTAATTTTCAAAAAACTACCCCTGAAGTTTTTGAACTTTTGCAGTTTAGCCCCAAGTACGAAAATTACTTCAAAAATTCATAACTTGAGTTTTACAAGGCCAAAAATTATAAAAAATATACTGATGGACTCCTCTCGACGAGACCTATCTAGTGGTATAACCAAAACATGTTTTTTTTGCATGAAAAAATTTGACGAAAATTAACACCTCAAGCATACATGGTGAATAACAACGTCATATACTCATAACCACTAGATAAAACATAATCTGCCTCATACTCACATAAATAACTTATCAATATCACACAATACACCAATCATATAACATCAAATAAAATTCATGTGAGAATGTTTAAATTATAAAAGCAGAATACTAAACCATGAAATTCCAGAGAATAAAAAAAATGGAGTACCAACCATTGGCTCTGATACCAATGTTGGAAAACTCACGTTCAATAACGTACACTACACGTATTCATGTATAGGGAGAAATTTTACCTTTCTCGGTAGGGTTAAATTGCAGCGGAAGTATATCTACGAACCTGTTGGTACTCACGTTGATACACTATGATCTCTGGATCAAATCTTCAACACGGGGTTGTAGATTATTGTTTCATGATATAGTATTAATCTGTAAAATGAGAAGACTGGATTTGCATGTGATTTCTGGGAGAAAATGAGAAAGGAAACGCACTCCTGCGTTTTTCGTTCTGTCGCGTGCATGAACGTTTCAGCATTCTATAATGCATGCGCATCGCTTGTTTTAGCGTATTATCTTTTTTGACAACTGCATGGCGCAGTGTCTATAATCCCAGAACATGGAAGTTGAGAACTTCAATTAATTAACTCCCTCTCTCTTTTCCTTATCCACACATCATATGTGGAATTAATAAATAATATTATATATTATTTACATATCAGATATCGGACCTTGTCCTACTATCAACTGCAATGATATAAATCTTAGCAGCATCAACTCTTTACCAAAAATAATTACTACAAATCCAAGAAAAATTAAAGCTTTTTTATCTCAGCAAGAGCTCTTCTTCTTTGAGAAAATAAAACGTTTCAAACCTACAAATATTTCAATATAGTAGAAGAAGAGTAACAAGGAGGTCTAGCTTTTTAAATATTGATCGATTTCCGATTCTATTAAATAACGATGATGATAACATGTGGAATTGTCTGATGTATTGCAAGTGTTTGTTCAGAAATGTACATTCATCTTTAACTAATGATGGTGGAGGAGACTTTAATTTTAATTCTACTCATTGAAAGGAAATGCTTGGAGACAATATATATATCATATGGAAAAACTCTCATTTTCATTTTTGAGTGTTGAGGTTTGGTTTCTTTTCCATATCACCTGGAGTAATTGTTTTTTAAATGGTACTTATATGAATTGAATCATTGCTCACTAGCTTGTGTGAACTTAATTTACACCTCTTATTAGATTATCATGTTTACCAGGCAATGATCTGCATGTGTAGAGTTGTAGACTATGTAGTGTGTATATGCTTTCTTATGACAGCTTTACTGCTCATTTTTACTAAACCTGTCATGCTATATTAGTTTCTAAAGATCTTCGCAACATTAGACTTAAGTACATTATTTGAAATCAGGGAAATTTATTTTTAATCCAATCAATTTATTCTTTCTTACCAGGTACTCGGGCATGTCTCAGGGGATATATTTGCTTTCGCCATCACCTAGAGTCAAGTTCATACAACTTTGCGGTAATAAAATTCAATCCCTCTGTGGAATAGTGCGTTGTCTTGGGGAAGTATCTAATCTGAAGACTGTTATGATATACATTCGAATTTGACGCGAATTTTTCCGAATCCTTTCTACTTCAACTAAAGACAGTTGACATTTTCTCGATATTTCAGATTATTGAGTTTTTGTTGAAACATGCTATCTCTCTAGAAAGATGGTGGTCCTGGTGGATCAACAAGGTAACAAACGTCTTCACCGATTAACAGGGGTGGGTGTGTATTCAATAAGGGTGTGTATTTAATAAAAAAGGGTGTGTATTTAATAACACTCTAAATTAATACATTGATTTGACAAATCTACCCTACATCACCTAAGGTTTTATGCAATTGGGGAGGGATAAGGTTTTTTATTCAAATAGACTGTATTCTACTTAGGGTTTTTTTTTCTACGAGAAAGAGAATTCTTTGAGGAGAGAGAACGTGAGGAAAGAGGAGAGATGAGTTCCCAAGAAGAGAGGGTGTTCAAAAAAAAAAAACTTTTGGGTTTTATATTGGGAATGAATTTTGTTTTCATGGTAGAGATTTTTTACTTAATGGCATTGATATCACAAAAAAAAAAGTGCTTTTTAGGTTCTACCAATATGGAAGACCTTAGAGCATCCAAGTTCTACCTCTCACCCACGTTCATATTTTAGTTTAAACTGATTACTTAAAAATATTATTTTCTTATTTTATATATTTATCATATTTTATTAAATATTTCTTCCTGTATTTTCTTCTTTAGTCAATGAACTGAGTTTATGACAATGAACTACGAATACTTGTAGATTTAAACTTAATTACTTACATTTGTAAGAGTTAGATATATTTTGTTTTAAACTATAAAATTTGCAACTAATGTAAATGCCTCAATGTCTATATTTGGCCACACCATTTTTCACTTGATTTTCTCTTTATCATATTTCCATTCATGTAACCATTTTTCATCCCATTAGCATAGAATAAGTATTTTTTCTGAAAATTGAAAAATATATGTAATGTAATACTTAAAAAATTTTAAAAATTGTATACTCCCTCCGTCCCCTTTAAATGGTCTTTTTTTTTTAATTTTGGGCGTCCCACCCAAAGAGTCCTCCATTTTTTTTACACACATGAGATCCATACACGCCCACTAATACAATTAAAATATGGGGCCCACACACCACTAATACAACTACTCACTACTCATTAAATAATAATACTCCTTAATCCACGTGTAAAAAGCAAAAACACCCGTTCCATGGGACGAAGGGAATATACTTTATTTACATGCAGCCTCATTCGTTTATATGCTTTGACAAATCATGCGACCGTGCATGCGATTAACCAAGCGGTCATTCACGCGACTCTATATATATGCAACCTATGCACGCATTTATGAGTGCGACAATTTGTGCACCCTTACATGCAACTATTACTTAATTAGGATGCAAGCCATTGTGTGTGCGACACGACAAGCAACTAATTGTGTTACAATTCATGTGATTGCACATTCGACCCACAAGCGACTATTCACACAACTTGCAAGTGACTACTTACTGAAGGTCTGTGTTACCTTACACGCAACCTGTCACGCAACTCTGCGTAAATCGCGAATTCTATATCTCTCAGTTTCAATTTTTACCAAAAAATTCACAACATGTTTTGTAATCAACATCCTAAACATCTAATAATGTATAAATTCTTATTAATCTAATCAAACAACAAAATAACATCAATCCAACAAATCTTTTAATTTTCGTGAAATCCTAAACATTAATTTACAAAAAATAAATTGTAAATTTATTAACCTAGATTCATGTTGTGGATTGTGTTATATCGTTGTAGATTTCTTTTATCAAGACAAAGGTGAGAAGAGAATCATATAATCATGTTCTTTTCTCCAATCAATAAAAATCAATAAAATAGAAGAAGGGAGAATGACATTCTAATTTTAAATAAAGAGTATTTGTGTCTTAAAATTTTTAAGTCATTCTTTCAAAGACACACAAAATAATCGGAATCGATGGTTTGGAAAATCGACGGTTCAAATTGGATATATTTCAATTCGATTCCAATTCTTCATGTGGAATCGATACCAGAACCAGAACCAGAACGTGTTGTTCTTCAATTTTTTATTTTTTTATTTTTACGTTTGAAGTTGAAAAACACAAAAGATAAAAAATAAATACTCCATCCGTCCTACAAAGTTTGTATGCCTTTTCCGGCATGAAGATTAAGAAAAGTGATAATGATAAAATATGTTAGGTGTGTTAGATAAATGTGGGGGAAAAGTGATTTTTTTTACTTTTTGCTTTTTTAAGAATGTGCAAACTTTTGTGGAACAACCCATAATGAAAAAATGTGTCATCTCAAACCATCCTACTTCCTAACCTACTAATCAAAACCCACGATTAAATGGTTTTTAGCAAATTTCCCATATTATACATGTAGGAGCTCCGGTGGACCTTAAAACAAGAGGTGGACCTCAATTTTCCGGCTAGTTTTCCGGCGACCCGCTTTTCAATGTTCATCTCAACTCTCGACTGCTACGTTCCCACACTCTGCAAGCTACCTAGTTCGAGCAGAACCAGAGTCCTCACCCAACCACAAACTCTCGCAATCCTCTCAGACCCACACGTTCTCCGCTTGGCTGAGACTCTCGAAGATTCCATCGCCTCCTCCTCGGCCTCTCCTCCGCCGCCTCTCCAGAAGCTCAGGGACATCTCCTCCCAAGCCCTTCTCTCCACGCCATGGCCGTCGCGGAAGGACGAGCCTTTCAGATTCACAGACACTTCATTTATAAAAAATTCTGACATTCAGACGGCGTCCCCGTCGCTAACGCAATCCTTCGACTCTTCGATCAATTCTCCGGACTCCAATTTCTCTAGTCTTACTGTAGTTGATGGATATTTGATTGATTCGTTGTCGCAGTTGTCTGGATTGCCCGATGGGGTTTTTGTTGGGGCTTTATCGAGCCTGAATTCGGAGGCTGTGATGGAAAGGGTGTCTAAATATGTGTCCAATATCCAGGGAGATTTGTTTTGGTCGCTCAATGGTGTGGGCGCTCCTGATGTGCTTCTTGTCTATGTGCCTGAGGGTTGCAAGGTTGAGAATCCATTGCATTTGAGGTTTTTTTCACAGAAATGGAGTGATAAGGATTCAAAAACTCTGCCAATTTCTAATCCAAGGGTATTGGTTTTGGTGGAGAAAGGGGGGGAGATTAGTGTAGTTGAGGAGTATGTAGGCGGGGATGGGGATGACAGGTGTTATTGGACAAATTCAGTTATGGAAGTCTTCATTGGGAATGGAGGAAAGCTCCAACACTCTCTTATCCAAACACAGTCCATGAGTGCTGCACATGTGAAGTGGACTTCAGTTCTCCAGGTAGATTCTAGTTCTTCATCTGCTTCTAGCGGCCATATCTTGGTTTATCCCTAAATGTGTGTCTTTTCTCGTTGTTGGGATTAATTGTGTGTTTCCACCGTTGATCATCATTTGAGTTATGCATTGAGTTGAGGTTGAAATATGTAAGCCTCTTGCACAGAAACCCCCCCAATTTTGGACACTAATTGTGATTGGACCTAGGTGGTTGATTGTGGTTTGTAAGGAGATCTACTTGTTGAATGATAGTACCAAGAAAGGGAATACAAATTAGGAAATAGTGCCTTTAGTGAGAACATTCTGATTTTGTTTGTACGTAATGGTAATTCAACTTCAGTTCTCCTGGTAGATTCTATCATTCTAGTTCATCATCTGCTTCTAGTGGCCTTATCTTGCTTTATCCCTATATTTGTTAGTCTTTTCTTTTTAAAATTTCTGATCCATTTGATGTGCTATACACTTGCAATAAAATGAAATTATAATGTGTTTGCTGACATCACCCTCCATATTGATGAAGAAGGATTCACATGAAGTTGGTGCACTTGCTCCTTGTACCTTGTTGTCGTCTGTGTTTCAGTGGCAGTTTTTACTGTTCTCAGATGAAAGAAATTGGACTGTTTATTGCATCTGTGGAATATTGGACTTTATAATGTTCATGTTTGTTTTCTTTAAGCTTCTATAGTAGCAGTTCAGCTTTACTCTTAGTAAACAGTAGACACTGAAAATCTCCTGCTGTTAAGAATTCAGCAGTTGCAATTTGTCAAGTCCTACTCTGTGGTTAAGAAGATAGTGTTCCACGTGGCTCCTTTTTGGGGATAAACGTTCATTATGTCATTATACTATTTTGACAATTTCTGCTTATAGTAAGTAGCTGCTCAACAAATATTCTATGGTGTGCTGATTCAATATGGGTTGAGAAAGTGATATATTATACCTGAACTCTTTGAATATTGTTACAGATGTTCTTGGCACGTGCTATTATAGATTTGGACCTCTTTAGCTTTTTTATTGACCCCTGAATCCCTGATGTAATGTTTGCCATATAATTAGTCTTATGACGCCTCATATATCCAATCAATGGGCCCTTTGGATGTAGTTTTTGATGTTTGATTTATTTGATCTGGTTAATTATATCCTGTTCTTTTGGAAGCTTTGATTTCATGGTGTGATTATATTTCAATGATACACTTGTTTTTTTTTACCACATCACCTGACAATGTTTATGGAATCCTGAGAAAAGATAACTGAAGTAACTGAACAGTCAAAGTACTCCAACAATGCCGGTTAAAAAATGTAGACTCAAATAATGAAATCCTCTTTGTCTTTGTGATGGGCATTATGTACAGTTGCAGGTCACTATAGGCATAATGAAAATTATGATCTATTTAATACCATGACAAAAAAAAAGCGATTCCACATATTCATGGATCATAATTCTGTTGCATATTCATTATTCCAGATGTTATTTATTTATGTTACTGTTAGTAAACACTATAGAGTGAATTCTATGAATGGAATTGAGCTAATAATAGAAGTTCCTTGTAGAATGATAGAATCATTGTACTTGTTTAATTAAAATATAAAGATAAACAACACGTATGGTATGTGTAAATTAACAGAAAGACGTGTTGATGATTTTCTTAGCAACCCTCATCGGATTAGCTTATTATTTTCTTTAAAATGGCACAAATATATCTTGTATTACTTGTATGCTCCTAGGCAATAAAGCTTGTTTTTGGGGTGCTCGTTCATTGCTTCTTTGTAGCTCTCTTCAATTCTGCTGGTAGGTTTGGATTCTGAAAATGAGTGCTTCTATTCATGATAGCTGTCATCCTGATTGTGAGCTTTTATTTCAAGTTATTAAGTCAGATTTCTAATTGGCCATCTGTGCCTATCACTTGTATGATAGTCATCTTTCAATTTAGATTCGTTAAACTACCACATTAGCTGCCCTCCTCTAGTTAGAAAACAAAGGACAAAGTTATATGTGTTTTTGCTTATATATCTATATAGATATTGTGTGTCATTTAATCATACATATCTGAAAGTTATCAAGTGTAGTTTACTGTTTACAGCTTCAAATGATGTCACTATCAAGTGAAGTTTACAGCTTCACATGATATCTTTTTTTCGGCTGATAGCTATCTTTCTGAGTTAGTGGCTGATATACTTATTTGTCATATTAATAATTACTCCTATCATAGTGCTAATGGATCATGAATATATATATTGCCTGAAAAATGTCAGAACTCACATTTTTATTCTAGCAGGATCGAGTAGTTTTCTAGAGTTCATATACTGCTTGCTATGTGATATGAGTAATTGTTTTCACTTGAGTTGTTGATCTATGTTAATGTTTCGTGAAAGAATAAAGCTTTGTTTTCATCTTCATTCTGTGGCTATTAATCATCATTACAAGGTTATTTGAAATGGCTTTATACAGTAATTTCAAACGTTCCTTGCACAGCTAGTTTTGTTAATTTTCCCTTTTGCATTATGATATGGCAAGCCTTTCTGGTGGTTTCGGTTCTCAAATATGGGTTGGTTTGCAGGACTCGACAAGTATCTACGAATTAAGTGAAGTGAGCACTGGTGGAAAGTTGAGCAGGCACAATGTCCATGTCCAGCAACTAGGGCCAGACACCATGACAGATTTATCCTCGTTTCACTTATCAACCGATGATCAGTTACAAGACTTGCATAGTAAACTCGTCTTGGACCATCCACGAGGATATTCCCGACAACTTCACAAATGTATTGTAGCGCACTCTCTGGGACAAGCTGTTTTTGATGGAAATGTTCAAGTAAACAGGTATACATATAGAGTATGTTAGATTTTGAAGTAGTTTAATTTTATTCTTGGCTTCCTCATAAGTCGAGACTATTCTAACTACATTACGGTAACTAATTATTCATACAGATACGCTCAGCAGACTGATGCAGGGCAGCTGACAAGGAGCCTCCTTTTGGAACCTCGAGCGACTGTGAATGTAAAACCTAACCTCCAAATCATAGCGGATGATGTCAAGTGCTCCCATGGAGCTACGATTAGTGATTTGGAAGAAGATCAGCTCTTCTACTTCCAAGCACGTGGGATTGACGTAGCAGCTGCAAGACGAGCTCTGATATTTTCATTTGCAGCAGAGGTGATAGAACGATTCCCCCACTCTTCTGTACGAGAGAGAGTCGAGAGTCTTATAAGAAAGTTGCTCGATCCACCAGTTGTTTTGCTCACTCACTCGTGGGTGTACGAGTGAGTGAATGAATGGTGTTGGATATACATAGACAGCGGATTGTCTCGAATGTAGGATGTCGTTGGACATTATTTTCAAGAATGAATAAATTGTTTTCAGGGAAGAGAAGTGTGGAAAAATGTCCTTCCAACTTCCAAGTGATTATTCTAGCATGCGTTGCCAATGTGCGACCTTCTCTGTTGATCTCAATTTTGGAATTTGAACAATAATTCAAGATCAATAAACTGTAAAATTGTCAGTGAATGCTGTCAAAATGATAATAATAATAATAATAATAATAAAGTAAAAAATAAAAAATTCGGTGAGTGAAGATAGTTAACGTATTGGAGTTTGAGAATGAAATAATTGGTGTATAATATTACTGGACCCGCATTTGTGCCACATCACCTTTTTATTAATTCCTTTAAAATTAAGATCATTTTCTTTTTTCCTTTTTTATTTCTTTTTTTCATTTATTATTATTAATTATAATTTTAATAATTATATTTAATATTTTACTATATTAGTTCATTATTCTATTCTCAATTTATGAAATCTTATACTTTAGGTTTGGGTTTATTTTGACTACAGGGTTTAATATTTGTTCTTAGAATTTATAATTAAATTGAAAATATAATTATAATTTTATTTTGTGGTTTATAGCTTATTTTGCCCATAAAATTTAATATTTATTTTTAGGGTTTATAAGTATTAATATAAATGGTATAATTCTTTGTGGCCTATGATATATTTTGTTTGGAGGGTTTAATATTTATTTTTAGGATTTAGGGTTAGGGTTTAATGTTAATTTCAATGATAATTATAATTTCTAGTAATTAATTAATAAAAAAAAGAAGGGATGAGTTTCATAATTTTTTTTAAAATTAATTAAAGTTAGAGGTGATGTGACAAATGCAATAGATTTAATTAATGTTTTCATAAAAAGAAATATACAAAATATATCACAAACCACAAAGAATTATACTCTTTATATTAACACTTATAAACCCTAAGAATAAATATTAAACTTTATGATCAAAATAAATCATAAACTACAAAATAAAATTATAATTATATTTTCAAATTAATTATAAATTCTAAGAATAAATATTAAACATGTGGTCAAAACAAACTCTAAATTATAAAATTTTATAAACTGAGAATAGAATAATGAACTAATATAGTAAAATATTAAATATAATTATTAAAATTATAATGAATAATAATAAATGAAAAAAAGTAAAAGAAAATGATGTTAATTTAAGTAGTAATTAATAAAAAGATGATGTGGCACAAATGCTTAAAAAGAAAACAGAAATAATAGAAAGTTTAAAGATAATTAGAAATTTAATTAGTTGGTGGATGAGGTGGCTATATAATTAGCGTTAGATTAAATGAATGGTGTAGATTAGAGGAAATGGAGGAAATTGACTATCCTCTCAAATGGAGAGGATCCAGGTCCAATATTACTATTGCCTCCGTCCCATTGACGCCTTTTTTTTGGGCAAGGAGATTAAGTAGTATAATAATTTAATGTAAAGTGAAGTGAAATAAATAATATTTAATGTGTAGTGGATAGTTGTATTAGTGGTGCGTGTGATGTGTGTGTAGACCCATGTAAATAAATAAATTATTTTTGGGTGGGTCCCATGTTCTTAAAAAGGAAATACTTATGTCAATTTCTGTGGGACAACCCAAAAAGAAAAGTGTGTTAATATTTTTGGGACGGAGCGAGTATAATTTTTCAAGGGATTTATTTATGAAATAGCTCAATTGAACAATGATAATTATTTATCGATCATATATTACTTTTTACCCATGTTAGAGGTATTACTTTTTGCCCATCCCAGAGGTAATATTATTTTCGATGTAATTCTTGTTAAATTCAATTTTAGTTCTTTAACTTTTATTTTTTTTTTAGTTTTAATCATTTTATATCAATTTCATTCTTTTTAATTTTTTGTTTTTTCAATTTTAGTTATTTTTGCAAAAATTTACAAAATTTGGAAGTTCAGCAAGTATGATTTTTTTTTTTTAAATTTCAGAAGGACTAAAACTAAAAAGTTAAAATTAATATAAAGGGATTGAAATTGAAAAATTAAAAACTTTAAAAACCAAAATTAGATTTAATCAAAATTAAATTTTCTCACCCATCACATGAAACCCTCCTCACGAAATGATTTACACATTTTTTTGCTTTTTTGAAGTAGTTTGCTGCAAATACTTTGTTAGAAGGAAATATGAAATGAATTGGTGGTAGAAAAGTAGGATTTTTCCTAATATACAAAACAAAAGAATATTGGCCCACAATTGCTTGATAATATCACTTTCCACCCCAAATTCTTGGATCTTAACTAGTGGCCTTACTTACACCTAGAGCTGTTATGACAAGCGCAACTTGAAGGTTCGGTTCGGTTCGACTCGGCTCGAAAAAACTCAAACTCGACTTGGTTTGTTTTTATTCGAGCTCGAGTTCGAGCTCGTTAATATACTCATTTTGTTAACGAGCCGAGCTCGGCTCGGCTCAATAAGGCTAAAAAATAATAATTACTTCCTCCGTCCTATTGAAACGTACAAGCGCGTACGTCTCAATGGGACGAAGGGAGTAATAATATTAATATTATTAATAATAATTATTTAATTATAATAATATGTAATAAAATAAATATTTTAAATATAATAAAAAATATATTACTTAATATTAGGCTCGACTCGATAAGACTCGAAAACTCACCCTTTTTACTTAACGAGCTGAACTCGAGGTCGCTTGAGTATTTTTTGAGTCTAGCCGAGGTCGTATATAAGCTCGTTACCTTAACGAGCTGAGCTTGAGTATGGGGAACTCGAGCTCGCTCGGCTCGTTTAACACTTCTACTTATACCACAACATTCGACATCTCTCATTCCTTTTTCTTTTTCCTTCTCCTTTTTTAACTAATTAAATTCAAACTTTAATAATATCAAAGGAAAAATAAGAGGTTTTATGCAAATCATTTTAATAAATGGCTTATATAAATATGAGTAAGTTTTGCGTGAGACCGTTTCGTGAGATCATTTTACATTTTTTAAATAGTTATTACTTTTGCTATAAAATATTATTATTTTCAGTATAAATTATCACTTTTCATTCATACTATAAATTATTCATGAAATAACATTATCATTTTTCATTAATTATGTATCACTTTTCATTATAAAAGTTATCACTTTTTATCCATCTCATGTGAGCTTAACGTAAAATGTTTCACACGACTCTTTTTATCTATAAAAATATGTATAGCCTACTTTCAGTATGAGTACAGAATACTACGCAAATTTGTTTAAACAAAAATGAGTCACAATTAAGTCCAATTTTACAAAATTTATATATGTATGACTCTAAGGGAGTAAATATCAATTTTGGTCCTATATCTTTTACTAAATCCAATTTTAATCCTATAACTTTTAGTATTTTCAATTTTAGTCATTTTAGTTTCAATTTTGGTCCTGTATCTTTTAAATTTTCAATTTTAGTCCTATTATTTTCAAAATTAGTCCTATATCTTTTTTAATTATCAAAATTAGTCCTATTATAAATTATATCATATTTCAAAAGACACATGACTAATTTTGATAATTCAAGAAAATATAGGACTAAATTTGAAATTTATTAAAATTGAAAATTTAAAAGTTACATGACCAAAATTAAACTACTAAAATTGAAAATATTAAAAATTACAGGACTAAAATTGAATTTGTTAAAAGATATATGACCAAAATTGATATTTTCTCAACTTCAAGGTAAAACAAAATCATGTTCAAAGACAAAGTTTGGTCGGAAAAACAATTTATCATGCCATGCCAAAAATTGTATTTAATTCATCAGTGTAAAAGTGATACCATTATTTATACATAATGGCATTATTTATTTGTAATTGTACAAACATTTTAGGCAAAATATTGTGTAAACATTACAAATGAGTTTCATATTCAACCTTATGTATTTACTATTTTATTCATAATTTTTATTTCTATCTTTGAATTTAGTATTAATTTTTAGGTTAGGATTATAATTTTATCTACGTGAATCATATGATATTACATCATTGTGGTTTGTCAGTTCATGATCTATTATAATTTAATTTTTATCCTTACGTTATTATGTTAGGATTTGATTTTCAAAATTAACATTCAGGTTTTTAAAAACACTCTCATACTATACTAGAAGAGTTGGTTTCTTGTATCCCAGGTGCATAAGGTATAAAAGATAATAACATTTTATTCTAAATTAGGTATACACTTTAATTAATAAGAGTATGATTTTATATGGGTTAATTACAAAAAAAATTATGAACTTTAGTTTTATTGTAAATTAATCCTAAAGGTACGTGGAAAAGGAAAAAATAAATAAAAAATAGCAACCTCACAAGGTAGTAAAAATTTTGAAATCTTGACACTCCCTTTAATAGACCACATTTTTTACATAGGGTGCTAAGGAGGTTACTGTAAACGTAAATTGTATTCCCATAATTATAGTTGAATCTAATTTTAGGGTTTTTTTTATACTTTTTAAAGTTAAAATTAATCTCTGATAAATCGGGTTTATATCATAAATTATTATAAACCCTATGGTCCCCTTAATTTAAACACCCTAGCAATACATAGGGTATATAGAATTGGAATGGGGAATCTCAGGATTTACTCCGTGAATTCAATTTACACTTTACACAAATGTTTGTGTTAAATTAATTTTAATTATGTATTTTTGTTTTTTCACTTTTAAATGTTTAGCAAAAACTCTTGTAAAAAACTATAGATTCTGATACTTTTGGCAAAATATATACTGTCTCCATCCGAATTCAAGGGTGACATTTGCTTTTGGGCACAGAGATTAAGGAATAATGTTATTTAATGTGTAGTGGGTAGTTGTATTAGTGGAGGTGTGAGTCCTATTTTTTAATTGTATTAGTGAGTGTGTGTGGATAAAAAAGAAATGAGACTCGTGAGGGCGGATGCCCAAAATGAAAAAATAATACTCTTAAAAGCGGACGGAGGGAGTTCTCGAGATCTGAGTGATTAGCTAACGAGGTAACAAATGAGCTCCACTCAATTTATAAGTTACTCAATTGAGCTTAAGCTCAACTTGACTCCTCAAGTAAAACGACTTGAGCTTGTAAAGTATTTTAAATTTGTTGAACTTAATAATAATTAATATATTTGTAATTATTTGTTATTATATTTATATTTGTAATTATTTGTTATTATATTTATAAATAATATAATTATTATTTTTATTATAAATTATTATTATCGATCTTAACGAGTATAAAACATGTTTCTTTAAAGCGTACTTTGTTTCCATTAGTGGAGAGAATTGTGTGTTTTTTTTTTTTTTCCATTGAAATCCTTAAAAACAACTTATTTTTATTTATTTATTACCAATTGATACTGTCTAACGTAAGGGATTACGTAAGACTAATAAATTATAAAAGTGATAACTTTCATTTCGAAAAGTGATACTGAATTAATAAAAAAGTGATAATGTAATTTTATGAACAATTCTTAGTGTAAATAAAAAGTGATAACATTTTATAGTAAAAATAATAACTATTTTAAAAAGTATAAAATTGTCTCACATGAAACGATTTCACGGTACCCTTATTTATTTGACTTAAATATCAGAAATCTCCTTATTTATTTGACTTAAATATAAGAAATCTTTTACTACACAATATTAAAATCTTGTAAAATAAAAAATAAAATAAAGAAATCAAAGTGTAGACGTTGAATGGATATGGAGTATCGACCACGCTAGTGCCTTTGCCACGCAACTTATTGTCCTTCCAGATATCTCTCTGTGTATGAGCTAGAATCGGAGTAGTGTATAAGAAATTAACATGTACTCTTGTATTAAAAAAAAAAAATTCTTCAAATTTTCAATTTTCGCCCTCTTATTACTTTTGAACATTTTCAATAATAGTATACTATTCTCTCCATGTCGCAAATAATGTTATCTTAATTATTTACACAAAAAATTAAAACATATTATATTTTAATGTATATTGAATAGATGTATTAGTATTATGTTTGAGTCCCATAAAATTATTTTGTGTGGAGTTCCATCTATAAAAAAAAATGTAATAATATTTATGAGATATTCTATTTAATAAAATGTAACAATATCCATGAGCCGGAAAGAGTATACAATAGTACTCTCTCCTGCCAAACAAGTGTGTCCTTACTAAAGTGTGCGACTCATGTTCGATTCTCATTAGGAACGAATAGCAGGAGTTATAAGCAGGCTTGGAGAAAGGGGAAGTAAGGGTGCTTGGTGAACTAACTACTAGCTATACTAACAACTAGAAAAAGTACTCTCTCCCTCCTTGTGACTTTGCCATTTTGAAAATCGGCTTCAAAAGGTACGTTTTCCTTTTTAAACATATATGACACCCACACACATCACTAATATAATTAAAATATAGGATTTAAATGCTTGATTAATACAACCACCCACTATATTTAAATAATAATATTTATAATCCAGGAGAGTAAATATTAACCAAAGGTGGACAAAGGAGTAAGATATTTTTAAAACATTGATAAAAATATTCATACTTTTTACATTTTATTTATCAAATCTAACAATTTCATTCATTTATTCTCTTTGGATTACTCAAAATTTCCTATTTTTCCACTTATTCTCTTTGCATTACTCAAATTTTCCTATTTTTCTTACATTTATAAAAAGTAACTTTTTTAATGGAAGTGTTAACCGACTTGAATTCTCTATTCCACTTTCATGTTTTATTGGTATTACATAACATAAAAAATTATATCCTACTTTCATCAATTAATAATAATTCTACTTTAATTAATTTTTATTTTTATAAAAACTAACATGAATTATAGATAATCTTCTATTTATATATAATATATTTTTAGATATTTATAATTTTGTAATGAATTTATTATCTTCATTTTTAATATAATTTTTTAGTTTCAAATTATATAAATAATTGAAGATAATAAATTCTACAATTAATATATTATAATAGAATAATTAAGATATATATACGAATAAATGAAACATAAAAAGTAATAATAAATTAAAATTTAAAGATTAAAAAATATTTACAAACTCGTTCCTAATATTATTTGCTATCTTATTTACTTTGAAGAAACTTAAATCGATTCCTCTTATTCCACTTAAAAATACTTGAATTAATTATTTAATTGAAAAATACTTGAATCGATCTTGCTCTTGAAAAATACTTGAATCACTATTAAGAAGACTTAAATCGATTCCTCTAATTCCACTTTAAAAATACTTGAATCGATTCTTTACTTAAAGAATACTTGAATTGATATTATGGTTCCTCTTGGCAAAATATTATTCTCTACTTGAATTGATATTTCTACTTGAATCGCTCCATAGGGGTGTGCATCGGTCGGATAACCGAAAACCGAAAACTGAACTTTCAAAATCGAAAATCGAACCGAATTTTTTTACAAAACCAAAACCGCACTGAACTTTTAAAAATCGGTATTAACCGAACCAAATTATTTCGGTCGGTTATTTCGATTAACCGAACCGAAATTTATTAATTTTTTTAAAAAATAAACAATCTTTTTTATATCATTTTATTATATTTTCACTACTTAAAAAATATTTTTAATATAACATACACTACAATAATATATAATTTTATATTATATAACTCTATAAATATTTCACTTTTTTTCGTAGTATAAATTAATACAATTTAAAGAAAATATATTGAATAGATGAAATTATTTTAAGTTTTAATTAAATTTTGATATTGAAAATTAAATCTAGTTAATTAAGTAATTTTGTTTAGGAAAAAAAAAATATTGAATATATATAAAATAAAATAATAAAGTGACTATATATATATATATATATAATAATAATAATAATAAATTAAAAGTTCGGTTCGGTTTTCGGTTAACCGAAATTTTAAATTTCAAAACCGAAAACCGAACCAAAATTTAAAAAATTGAATTTGCAAAATCGAAAACCGAACCAAATTTTAAAAAATCAAACCAAATTGATATTTAGGTTTGGTTTGGTCGGTTTGTTCGGTTTTAATCAAACTTTGCACACCCCTATCGCTCTATATACTTGAATTGATTTTTTGTTCCTCTTAAAGGATTAATTGTTGTTAAATCGGTTTTCTTGTTTCTCTTAAAAAATACTAATCGATCTTCTTGAGAAATACTATTCTTCTCTACTTGAATCGCTCCATCGAAATTAAAATTTTATACTGAATGACAAAAAAAAACTTATTTATAAATGAGATAAGAGAGAATATTATGAAATACTGTATTTCTGTTTTTCCTCTATATATAATTTGATTTGATACTAATTTATTTATTTATAATGAAAGATTTAATAATCGATTGCAATTAATTAATATATTAAAATTAAAATAAATAAATCATAATAAGTATAAAAAGCATATGTGATTTTTGAGTTAAGAGGGTAACAACGTGCACATTACATGTGACTTATTCTAATCTACATTATTTAAGAAAAATAACTATTTTGATAATTTTAAGAATATGTTCATATTATTTAATAATTATAATATACTCTTTTGTGTTCTACTATCAACTATAATATACTCACATATATTTTGTTTAGTTATAAAATTTTTTTCATTTTCAATCGGAGTAGCGTATAAGAAATTTACATGTACTCTTTGTATTTAATTTTTTTTTTCAAATTTTCAAAATTTGCCATCTTATTACTTTTGAGCATTTTCAATAATAGTATACTATTCTCTTCATTCCACAAATAATGTTCAATAATAATACTTCCTCCGTCCCGCGTATTTTTATCAACTTTCTATTTTGGGCTATCCCACGTATTTTTATCATTTCCATTTTCTGTAAGAATACATAATATTTTGTTACCTACTTTTTACAATCCCAACAACTTTAATTACTTTTTTACACTTTATTCATAATTCCCAACAACTTTGTTTATTTTTTCTTCATAAATTACTAATTTATCTCTATTTTTTTCTACATTATATATTAAAAAAATATCACGTCTTAATCTCCGTGCCCGTACAAATGGGTAAAAATACCTGAGACGGAGGGAGTATACTATTCTCTTCATCCCGCAAATAATGTTACGTTTACTGTTTGCACAAAAAAATTAAAGATTATTGAATTTTAATGTGTAGTGGATAGATTTATTAGTGTTGTGTGTGTGACCCATTAAATTGTTTTGTGTGGAGTTACATCTTTCAAAATAAAATGTAATAATGATATTTATGAGATGTCTTATTAAGTAAAATGTATCAATATTCATGGGACAGAGAGAGTATACAGTGCCTTGTGATTTTGCCATTTTGAAAATCCACTTCAAAATATACATTTCCATTTTTAAACATATATGAGACCCACACACATTATTAATATAATTAAAATGTAGGATTCAAGCTTAATTAATACAATCACCCACTATACATTAAATAATAATAATTCATAATCCACGTTCAGAAATTAAATACTAACCAAGGGCGGACAAAGGAGTAATATTTTTAAAACATCACAATATAGTACATCATGATAAAAATATTCATACTTTCTACATTTTATTTATTAAATTTAACAATTTTATCCATTTATTCTCTTTGGATTAGGGATGTCAAAAATGGCCCGACCCGCCCAGACATTTGATATTTGGGTGGACCCGACCTGACCCGTAGCGAAAATGGGACAGGTCTGGTAGTAGTGATGCCTCGTTTGGCCCATTTGAACCCGTTTAATATTTACACTATATAACATATTATGTGTATAACATGTATATTTTATTTATGTTTTTATATTATTATATTCATTATTTATAAGATTTATTTGTTTAATTGATTAAATAAGTAGAAAATACATGATATTACTATATATATAATTACTAATTAAATGAAATAATACATATTACACATTATTTGTAATAAGTATAAATATTTAAAATAAAATAAATAATCAAAATGAGTCAAAAATGGGCGGACTTGACCCAACCCGTATGGGGCACGGGACTATCCAAACTTGCGACAAAAGAGTGCGTATGGGTACTCAACTACCCGCCCCATTGACGTCTCTACTTTGGATTACTCAAATTTTTCTATTTTCCCCCTTATTCTCTTTGCATTACTCAAATTTTTCCTATTTTTCTTACATTTTTAAAAAGTAACTATTCTTAATGCAATACCACTTTATTGGGATAAACATACAAATAATCAAATAATAAACTATTCGTTTACACAGCGGAATGAACAATTATCCTTCTCTTGTGTAAATCTAGCAGGAAACAATTCTAATAATATGATGCACGATAAAACAAATAATCAACAACGCACAACACAAGCAATTTAACGTGGAAAACCTCCTTAATTTGAGTATTAGAATTCTATCATAATAATAGCATAATAATTTCTCATTGTAACGGTAGCGGTAATCGTGCTACGATTACTTCTCCTATCAAGATCACATCTATATATTTGTAGTTGTAATATTATTTTTGTATGACTATATAGAAAAATAAATTTCAATTTATCAAATTTCTTATTATGATCTTATGAAAGATCATATCAATTGCTAGTTTCAACAGTGTAAGCCTTATGTAAAAAAGCTTTAAGAGCCACAATCATCTTAGTGTCTGAACCAGTCACTAAAATATCATCCACATACACCAACATTACCAAAAAAAGATCTTTCCTACTCATAGTAAATAGGCAAGGATCATGGGAAGATTGTACAAGACCAAATTCTCCCATTTTCTTGCATAATTCTGCATTCCACTCCCTTGAGGCTTGTTTTAAACCATAGAGACTCCTTTCCAGTTTACAAACCTGCCCTGGTTTTGCCTTGTGGTAACCTTGTGGAGGTTTCATGTAAACTTCCTTTGTAAGATGACCATGTAGGAATGCATTATTCACATCCATCTGATGCAAATCCCGTTTATTTATAGCAGTAATAGAGAAAAACAACCTAACTATCACCAACTTAGCAACGGGGAAAAACACCTCAAAGAAATCAACTCCTTGTTGACTGTATCCTTTTGCCACTAATCTTGCCTTGTATCTCTCTACTGACCTATCCTATTTTCTTTTGATTTTATACACCCATTTATTTCTGATTGCAGACTTTTCGGGAGGTAACTCAGTCAAAATCCAAGTTTTAGTAGCTTCCAAAGCATCAAGTTCATCCTGCATTGCCTTGATCCAAACCTTTTCCTGAGCTGCTTGCTTGTAGAAAATGGTCTCTTTATCAAGATATACATTGGCCAAGAAATTAGAATTAGGATTAGTAGCCGACTGACATATATAATCCTGCAACCTTAAGGGAGGTTGCCTTTGCCTGCAACTTCTTCTTGTGACATTAGGTGGAGGAGGTGTAGAAGCATGAGTTGGTTGATAAGAGCTAGGATTATCTGAAATGTCAAGAGAACTAGGATCAAAGTTCTCTTTGTGATGAGATACAACAGGAACACGAGCATTTGAAACAGAATCATCTGTGGCTCTAATAAAGTCATATGTTGATGGCAAAATAGATGGCTTTTCTTGTGCAATATGACGAGCATAAGGGAATACATGCTCCAAGAAAATTACATCTCGAGACACCAAAAATTGTTCATGATCTAAATCAAACAACTTATAACCCTTCTTCCCTTGCTCATACCCAAGAAAAATGCATTTCAAGGATCTAGATGTAAACTTGCTCTTATGTGGTCCTATAACCGTGGTAAAAGCCAAACAACCAAAAGGTTTCAACCTTGAAAAATTTGTTAAATCTCCATATAATACCTCATAGGGAGTCTTCCAATTTAGTACAGCTGTAGGCAACCTGTTTATGATGAAAGCAGCTGTGAGAACTGAAAAAGGCCAAAACATTATTGGTAGATTTGCCTGAAACAGAAAGGATCTGGCCACCTCCAATAAATATCTGAGCTTTCTTTCCACAACCCCGTTTTGTTGTGGGGTATGAACACATGACCTCTCATGAAGTATACCTTGAGAAGAAAGGAAAGTTTGAACTTTATTTCCCAAAAACTCAACTCTATTATCACTTCTGAGTTTTTTAACCTTAGTAACATATTGTCTATCAACCATTAATATAAAATTCTACAATATAGTTCCCACATCTGATTTATACTTCATTAAGAATACCCAAGTACATCTACTGAAATCATCAACCACGGTAAGAAAATATGGAGTGTTAGTGTAACAAGAATCCTTGCATGGCCCCCAAATATCCACATGAATGAGATCAAAGCAAGCTTTTGTGTGAATGGAACTATTTCCAAAGGATAAACGATGTTGTTTAGCTCTAGAAAATATTTCACAACACTTAACAACATCTGAATCAGGATTATTATACACCCCTTTCAAAAAATCCAAATGACTGAGCGTACTAATAGAATCATGACCAAGTTTCCTATGCCAATTTTCTAAAGTAACATGACAAGCAATATCTTGAAATTGATCGGCAAATTTTAAGAAGTATAAATTGCCTCTAAGTTGCCCCTCTGCCACTGTGATGTCAGTTTTCAAGTCTTGAAAGTAACACATAGAAGAAAAAAATGTGCACTTTAGATCTGAATTTACACATAATTGTGTAACTGAAAGCAAGTTATACTTGAAGCTTGGAATAAATAACACATTTTTAAGAGTTATTTGTGAAGACAAATACACATCCCCAACATATGATACCTCCTTCACACTTCCATCAGGTAAACATACATTAGTTTTAGCTTTCACATGAACAAGATTTCTCATCAAACTAGCTATTGTACACATATGTTTGCTAGCCCCTGTATCAATAATCCAATCTCTAGTAGAATTCTTAACTGTCAAAAACAAGGTATAGTATGTAGATGAGATACCTGCAAAGCTATCAAACTCATCCTTTGAAAATTCTGTAGCTTTTGCATTTGAAACTGTCAACGAACCCGTGGATCACCCTGTAAAAAAATAAAATTAATATCTATAAACCCGCTCTGATGCCATGTTGAAACTATCAATTAATATGATCTTCCATAAGATCATAATAAGAAATTTGATAAATTGAAATTTAATTTTCTATATAGTCATACAAAAATAATATTACAACTACAAATATATAGATGTGATCTTGATAGGAGAAGTAACCGTAGCACGATTACCGCTACCAAGGTTGAAACCCTTTGGTTGTTTGGCTTTTGCCACGGTTACAGGACCACATAAGAGCAAGTTTACATCTAGATCCTTGAAAAGCATTTTTCTTGGGTATGAGCAAGGGAAGAAGGGTTATAAGTTGTTTAATTAAGATCTATAAACCTGCTCTGATGCCATGTTGAAACTATCAATTGATATGATCTTCCATAAGATCATAATAAGAAATTTGATAAATTGAAATTTATTTTTCTATATAGTCATACAAAAAAAATATTATAACTACAAATATATAGATGTGATCTTGATAGGAGAAGTAACCGTAGCACGATTACCGCTACCATCACA
Organism: Pogostemon cablin; assembly: GCA_023678885.1. NCBI lineage: Eukaryota > Viridiplantae > Streptophyta > Magnoliopsida > Lamiales > Lamiaceae > Pogostemon > Pogostemon cablin. The sequence continues at coordinate 25,273,496 of CM042964.1, read as the reverse complement.
ATGAGAAATTATTATGCTATTATTATGATAGAATTCTAATAGTGAGAAGGTAAAAAACCACGGGACCGAAGCCCACAAAAAACTTCACTATGAGATAAAAATTCAAGAGTTATAATCTGCCACCACAAACACTCTATCACAAACGTATCAAGACACTCCATACTTGTTAACAAACAACGAGATTAGAAAGACCTCACCCAACAACACCAACTATCGTTCATTTTTTGCAACTTTAGGAACCTTAGAATCCGATCTCTACCGTCCAGAATCTAACACTATGATCGTAAACGTTCTGTCCAAATTAAAGCTCAATCCAACGGTTAGTTTGTGAGAAACGACTCTTTCCCCTTCACTGCGCAGAACTGAATTGCCAAAAAACTTGACTCTTGTTTCTGGCCTATTTCCATCATCACAAAACTCCAAACACGATCTTTACCGTTCAGAATATACTTGCTCAAGTTCCAAACGTGTTGAACAAAATTTAGCTCGATCTGACAGTTGAAACTCTCGTTATTGCCTCTGCAATATTACTGCACTGGATTTTCTCTAAAAAATGTGAATATTGTTTTTTCCCTCTTTTTTCTTCTATATTCACTCAATGACTTCCGGGACAAGATAACATTAAGTATGGGGCCTAATTGAGCTTTTTCACCTTGTTAGCTATTAGGCTCTTCTATATATTTGAAAATCCAACCCAACAAATATATGCTTGTAAAACTTCAAGGCAAGTAGGGAGTACTAATTAAATAATACTACTTCATTTGTTCATAAATTAACCTTACACTTCTTACTACAACATAAATGATCTTATGTTACATCTCACATTAACATTTTTATTATATATAACACATAATTGTAACACTATTCAAATTTTAATAATATGTAACAGTTGTTTAATATGTGTCATTTATATATAACATTTTTATAAAAGTAACACTTTTTAAATAACACTTTTGTATATATAATATTTTTTAGATTACACTTTTTAATATGTAACATTTTAATAGTAACATTTTTCATATGTTACACTTTTTATGTAACATTATGGTATTTTTAACACTATCATAATATATTTTAAATCATAACATTTTACATAAATAACATGTAATCTTTTAAATAGTTTAAATAATTAAATAAACTAACACACTATTAAGCACTATTATACAATTTTTATATTATACGAGTTAAAAAAATATGTGCTTGTATAAATAAAATTTTTATTATGTAAAATATTTATTATATTAATAAAATATTAATATTGTATAAAAAATATTTATATTTATTTTTAAATAATTTTAATTCATATAAATTTCTTATATAATAAAATATATTTTTATTATATATTATTTGATTACTTTTTAATTATTTAAATCAATATATTTTGAATAAAATTATATCGTATAATATAAAATATTGTTTAATTTTAAAAATCAATTAGTAGTTTAATAACACTCAAATTTAAATGTATTAGATTCAAATTTAAATGTATTAGATTGTTTTAAAAGTTATATTTTAAAAAATTAAATAAAAAGTGTTGAAGTATATAATAAAAGAAAAACTCAAATTAAAAGCAAGATTGTAGTTTAGTTAAGGTGGTATAAGTAATTCTTTCAAACAAAAAAGGTTTAAGGTTCAAACCTCTATGGTGTATTTTTTTTCCTTATTAAAAGCGTTGTATAAAAAGAATATCAAATGTAACATTTATTAAGTGTTAAATAAATTTTTTTTATCTATTTTAATATTTTTTTGAAAAGTGTTATTACTGCTCGAAATATTCCTTATTAAAAGTTTTGTATAAAAAGAATATCAAATGTAACATTTATAAAGTGTTAAATAAAGTATTTTTTAAGTGTTGTATAAAAAGAATATCAAATGTAACATTTATAAAGTGTTAAATAATTTTTTTTATCTATTGTAACATTTTTTTGAAAAGTGTTATTAATGCTCGAAATATTCCTTATTAAAAGTTTTGTATAAAAAGAATATCAAATGTAACATTTATAAAGTGTTAAGTAAAGTATTTTTTTTTTATCTATTGTAACATTTTTTTGAAAAGTGTTATTAATGCTCGAAATAGTGTTGCCTTAGACAATAGACAACACGAGCAAACATTTCACCATAAAAAATGTTATACATTGTCTACAATAACACATTTTTATTATTAAGTAACACTTTTGACATGTTATATAAAGCAAGTTATGTTGTAGTTATTTTTGTTAGTCAATAATTCATCTCTACATTTCATAAAAGAAAATAACATCGAATTAACCTTACAGTTGTTATTTTCAATTGTTTATTATTATCTAAAAAAATTATTCTTAAAAGCATATAAAAAGACAACCTTTTCAAATACTCTCTCCGTTCGGCCATAAGAATACATTTATCTATTTTATGCGTTCCACAACAAGAGTTATATATTTATTTTTATTGTAGATGTGACCCACACAAAATAATTAATATATCTTTATGTGGCTCACATACAATACTAATGCATCCACCCACTATATATTAAAATACTTCCTCCATCCAATGTCAATCTATCCATTTTATCATTTTGGGCCGTCTATTCTTAATCTATCCATTTCGATCCCTTTTTTAGACACATGAGACCCATCCACACACTAATACAATTAAAATATGGGACTCACACACCCCACTAATACAACTACCCACTACACATAAAATAATAATATTTCTTAATCTAAGTGCAAAAAGCAAACGAATAAATTAATGTTGGACGGAAGGAGTATTATACTATATTTTAATTTTACTATATACTGTATTCCTTAATTTCTAAAAATGTAACCTTTTTCAAATGAGAAAGCAGTTTTTGTAAGAGCCTATGTCTTATAAATGTAGATGGTGAGAAAACGGTGGTACGATAGTAGTATGAAGTATTATTAAGCAATATAAGAAAAGTAAATGCGGAGTACATAGGATAAAGATGTTGTGCTAAAGAAAAAAAAGCCTGAAAATAAGTCAAACAGGCGGCTTAAAAATAAAGTAAACCAAGTTAGATCCTTTGAAATGAACCTCTACGAGTATTCCATCTTTCCCCGGGGACTCCTCAGCTCTTAGTAGAATTTTTATAAGGCTACCGTGAATAAGAATTCATACAGCTGTCTACAGTCTCACAATCATCTGTGTATGCATGCTTTGCAGCGAGGTCGTTAGTAATCGGTTTATAGTCCGTTTGACCATTGCCCTTTTTCCTACCCCATCTTAAAATCTTTGCGCTATTTTCCAGGGATGGAAATTGATCAAAGGTATTTTCTTCCTCACAGTTTTCCTGATCTTCAAAGAGGTGTGCAGCAAGCGCTCTCACAGTCGCATCGAAACTCATCGAGGAGATAGCTAAATCAGCCGAGACCAAATGGTTATCACTATTCCGTGGGGACACAACCATTTCTTTGGAATGATCCATAGATTCTCCTTCCAGCATACTAAACTTATTCGAAAGAGGGATAACTGGAAGAGAGTGAGCATGTGAAGCATCCGAAGTTACCTTATCAGCAACCATGGCTGGCTTATCAGCTTGAATGTGTATATTGGAAACACCTTGGGACTGTCCACAAGGCTCATCCAAGAGTGCATCAGACTTAGCATCAGCCAGAACTTGTAAGGCAACATTTATGTCATGCGGAGAGGCTGCAAGATCAGCAAAGTCCTGCTCATTTGAATCCCCATCAATCCCATCCACATTCAACATGCGAAACGAATTCGAAGTCGGCACGGAAAGAGCATCAAAAGTATGCATTAAATTAGAAGCAAGTTGTAGGAGCTGATCGTGGCATCTACTTGAGGAGCCTGTGACTGAAGCACGCCCCAGGACGAGATGCAGCATCGGGGTCAGAAGGTGTAAAATCTCCTCTTGGAGCAGCCCTGGTAGGAGATAGATCGGTCTTATGGACAATATGCCCATCAGGTTGAGAGGCCTCTCCGGGAAGAGAAACACTAACCTTATGACCAGGGGCAGAGTCATGGTCCACCGTAGAATCCATTTGGACTGCTATGGCAACAGGTGACAAGGCAACTGTGGCTGATATCTTTTGATCATTATCAGTAAAAGGGGGCTTCTCAAGCCTCTTTTTTTTCTTGCAATCTGTTTCCAAATGTCCCAACACATAGCAAGAAGAACAAAACAAGGGGATGTTTTCGTAACCAATAGAAACATCAAAGGAATGATGGAGAGTTAAAATCAAGCATATCTACATCAACCAACACGCGGGCAAATCGACCAAGAGAGCCATTCAACGCTTTTTCATCAATACGGATAGGTAGTCCAACATCAGAAGTAATGGAAAGCAGGACTCTTTCCGTCCAAAGTTCAAATGGGAGTTCGAAAATACGAATCTAAATAGAGGCAGATGTATGATGGGATTTGTATGGGTTGAAGGCAGGGATCCATCGTTGGACCCTGTGCATACCTGATTCCAACTCAAAGTGACGATGCTTGAGGATACGGCAGCTAAGGGCTTCGTCGGGGATGAGAAACATTGAAAAATCCCTTTCCCAATGAAACCAGCGAAAGATCTGATGTCTTCCAAAGGCATTTTAGCGTCGAAATCAGTTCGGAATGGGATGTGGGTTTTTGGCCCTGATTCAAGATCCGCAAACCTTGATTCTATCAGCATAGTACAACTCGTCAATAGTCATGGAGATAGAATCTCCATTGCGCTGCACCAGAAATGCATCTGCCGGGTCGGATGTATCTCGAAGAAGATCAGAAATTGGGGATTTTCCAGAGACATCAATCGATCCCTGATTTTTTGGTTGTGGGACAGCAATCGAATGGCTCTGACGAACGATTTCAGTGTAAGGGATGCGAGGTAGCGCCGATTTGAGGATTGGGCTGTCGTCGGTGGAAGTTCGATTTGGGGAGGCAGCACCACAGGCTGCTTGTAAGGACGCCGAATTGGAATTTGACGGCGCAAATTTGGGGAAATCCAAAGATGGAATTAGATCTGTAGTAGCAGATCGAGAAGAAATATGCCTGGCAGAAGGGAGAGAATTCTTCCCAGAGAGAAATAACATCTTCTTGAGAACATGTTTTTTATAGTAGTAGTATGAAGTAGAGATTCTCTACAATAAATACGGGCTTCCGGTGGCAATATGACTGGTTCGGCTTATGAGGTCAAATTTCTAAAAAGAAATATTTGAGTATCAATGTCATGCAAAGTATAAGATTTGTCGTCCAAACATTTAGATTTCATATTCATATTATCACATTATCTACATTTCAATACATGGCACATTAGAGAAGAAAGAGAAGTTTTGCTCAAACTCAAATGATTATCTCAGCCAATTTCCTCCTCCAGTTTTTCCTTGCCCTCGCTCAAATCACACAGCTCCGCCGCTGACCTCATAGGTGGCTAGCATCGATCACCATACGTGGCGTAGTCCTACCAAAATCCAAGAAAAAATTAAACGATAAATGAATAGAAAGACAAGTCGATAGAGAAAAAAATAGAGGTTTTACTCAAATAAATATCTTAGTCGATTTTCGTGCTGAAGTGCAAGAGACATAAAAAAGACAGTGGCAACTAAGTAAAAGAAAACGATTGGCGATAGGTGGTTTATTAGTCGGAGCGAGAGAGAAAAGACTATGACGGCGAAGTGAAAGAACGATCGGCGGTGGTCCATTATTCGAAGAGTGAGAAGAAGCAATGAAATTAGGGTAGCTTGACAGTTTTATTTTTGGGCATTGTATTAAATTTCCAAGAGAGCCCTCAAATGTTTTGAAATAGTAAAGAGAGCACCGAGAAATGCATTGATATCAAAATTGGAGAAAAAGCCAAGAAAATTTGTAAAAATTCCACCTCATCCTTAAAACACTCTCAAGCTGTCACCTCAGCAGTTAAAAACCCTCATTTAGTAGTATAAAGATTACTCATAATATGAAACTTGCATACTATGTAAGATCATTTAATTATTACTTTAATTCTTAAAATAAATAATTGGTGTCATATAATTATACAATATTTATTATCGAGGTAGGATGGGTTGGGTGGGATAGGCTGGATAGTAATATTTATATTATTTAAATATTAAAATCTAAAATTTTATTAAAATTTTTTTTTTGGTGGTGGGGAAGGGTAAGCTGAGTGATAATATTTTTATTATTTAAATATTAAAATATAAAATTTTATTGAAAAAATTAGAGGGGATGAGGGAGTGGGGGGTGGGTGGCAGGGGTAGAGATGAATGATAATATTTTTATTATTAAAATATTAAAATTTTATAATTTTTTTGGGTGGTAAACTGGTAGCGAAGGGTGGGTGGATAGGGGTAGGTTGGGTGGTAGGGGTTTAAAATTTAAATATATATATTTTAATTAATTTATTAATTTAATATACTATTTTTATATATTATGTTAAAATATCAATTACAACGAGGAATTTCAAATGACACGATTTCAGTAAGAATTTGAAAATTCATCCAAAACAACTAAAAAAATTTAAAATCAAATCAATGATTTAAAATCTTGGACTTATAAACCAAACATGAAGGAGGGATCCCTCCCTCAAATCCTTTCATCAAAATACACCCTTATAGTTAGACAATTTATGCCATCAATGTAAAAAATTTACAATAATTTATAACTTTTATTTTTGGGATTAATACTAATAGGTATGCGTATGTATACTCTAATTATTAATAAATACTTTGATCTAATATAATTACTGATGAATACATAGCCTCTTTTATATTTTCCTACTTTATTCTTATTCACAACGATGAATATTCAACGTCTGTACTAAATAATTTTTTTGATTGAACACTAATGTGCACTAAATAAGATAAAAATTGCAAACACTTATTTTTCTAATAGCAACAATCACTGTCTCTCTGTTAAACTTCTAGCGATTACTTTTTTTTTACACTAATGTGCATTAATATGATCCAAAGTCAATGGGTGAGAGATTTAAGGATGATTATAACAACTTTTATTTTATTTAATTAATAGTGTATTTTTGTTTCTCTCTTACCAATGTACACTAATGTACATTAATATGAATATTAATTGCGTATTGCATATTGCGTATTCTTTATTATTACCTCTTAACAATGCACACTAATGTACATTAATATGAATATTTAATTGCGTATTTTTGACAAAAAAATAAAAATGTATTTTTTTGGACACTAATGTACATTAATATGGATATGTTTTGCATATTGGGTATTCTTTATTATTATCTCTTAACAATGCACACTAATGTACATTAATATGAATATTTAATTGCTTATTTTTGCAAAAAAAAAAATTTTTTTGGACACTAATGTACATTAATATAGATATTTAATCGCGTATTTTGATTTCTCTTTTAATAATGCACACTAATGTGCAGATGAGCATTACCGGTAAAATAAAATATAATTTTGTAGTTACCAATAATTTTCTGAAGTGAATGTATCGTTTAGTAATTCTTAATTACGTTTTGTATCTACTAATTACTGATTCTTTATTTTTTTTATAATGTGACATATATTACAATAATTTATAACATTTATTTTTTTATAATGTGACATATATTACAATAATTTATAACATTTATTTTTTTATAATGTGACATTCAATTTAATCATGAGTAAAAGTTAATACATGCACATATAATATTTTAACTTTTTTAAAGAATCTTGACTTACTTTTTTTCCCTAGTATTAAGGTATAATATAATACAATTAAATATGTACCAACAGGCAAATATACACAATTCACAACTATCAAATATCAATACCAACCCTTAAACTATATTCCTTTTATTTAACTGAACACCAAAAAGAGACCCTTTTACCCTTTACTCCAAAATAAAAATAAAATAAAATAAAAACCCACCTACCCCACTTGGTATTCCACCCCCCTCCCCCGTGACCACCCTCCACTCCCTTTCACCACACCCCCTCCCATCTGACCATTTTTTTTAATCTTTTCTCACATTACAGCTAAGCGAAATTTCACCACACTCCCATCCACCATCCTGCTTGTTCTCGTCGACGAAAGGGTCTCGCCGTGACCACCCTCTTTCACCACTCCCCCAAGCTTTCACTTGATTCTTCTCTCATAAAGGTAAGGGAAATTTCACCACACCCGATCCAAGGCCCCGCTCGTTCTCATTTTCAGCTGGGTGTCGCCCACATCTCATTCAACGGTGGTAGTCAACGCCTCTCAACTCGACAATAGTCAATGGCTTTTCATCAGGTCGTTATCTGCGACAATCAAGGTGTAGAGCCCTCAGTTCATTCATGGCGGCAAGGTGTTCAGCTCGTTCTTGGCTCAAGTTGTATTGAGGAATCCACAACCGTACCTAGTATCATTGGCGTCGACTTCTCTAATTTTTGGTAAGATCCCCAGTTCTTTATTTTTATTTGCCTAATGGCATAAGAGAATAATAGCAGTCAGTAATACTTTCTAATTTTCAACCTTCAAACAATCTAACATTCGTAGTAGAGAAATCGAATTGTATATAGATATTCTCTAAAAAAATTATTTATTGGACATCATTAAAAGCATGGCAATAAAGATGTGAGGAATTCTACCAGGTTGATTTGACTGAATCTGCTTCTTTGTTGAACTAATACCACTTGTCTCGCTCTATTATGCTAATAATTGAGATTTTTTTGATATTTAGTATGATGTACACCTGAATTTTTTAGTTTTTGTAATTGCTCCCCGCCCCTAGTGCAGAATGTATTATCCTTGACTCTTTGGATAACATGGAGATTCTGTTTCAGTTGTGTATAGATGATAATTGATGTTTAAGAGGTGCCAAGTCAATTTTAGTTTCACTTTCGTCGTTCATTTGGATTAAATTAGTTGTTTAACTGGACGGCTGATAGTAAACTCTTGATACATGGTTTGAACTCATTCACATTCGATAATAATCATTGATTATTTTTTTTGTTGTTGGTATCCCCTTTCACTGTGTTGTAGTGGATATTTTATCTAAATACTATTTATTGAATTAAGTAGGAGATAAGATGATTGAACTTAATAAAAGATTTTGTTTATTTTTCCCTTGGCAGTTGCAGTTAAATATGGTGAATCAGATTGTTGCTGTGCATACTAATGGAGTATGGAATGGTGCCGAATATATCGGTGGGAATGTAGGGGTTGTGCGTATGCCTGCATGCGATCATACCGTAGAACATTTAACACAACTCCTCCACAAATTCATGAAATCAGATTGCAATAGTGTTATGTATGATATTTTTCAAGTATGTACGGTGAATGATAAGACAATGCAATTCTCAATTCTGAATGATGATGATGTAAGTTTCATATTTAATAGTGAGGGAGCCCCCGAGATATATGTGGATCAAAGAAAATTAATGCTATTCTTTAACTGTATAGAAGCACGTGGTTCAAGATCTTTTAAGAATGAGATGATGATTTTGTTGATTGGTTTAACAAAAAGGGGTCCGACAATGTTGCAGGAAGTATTGGTGAATTCAATTGTTTGTGGGATGAACCATCATATTCAAAAGAATTACAGTTTGATGACGCTGATTCAGGATCCTGTTTCGATGATGATGCAAGTCTAGAAGGATGTCATATTTCTGAGGATGAATTTGATCAAGAAATCGGGTGTACAGATTATCACCCAACTGCTGATATTGGTAATGATAACATAGACACAGAGTTTAATGATGCAGACAGCGACTCCCGCCCATCTGTTTGGAGAATACCCTGTAAGGCTCCTTTTTCGTAACCAATAAATACAACTCCTGAATTCTATGTTCTCGCTTCCGATGAATTATCGACGAAGAAAAAATACACAAGCATGGAGGAAATGGTGGAAGATGTAAGTATGTATAACTTACTATGGGGTGTTGGGTTTCAGGTTTTACGTTCTGACCCTAGTAGGTGGGAGCTAAAATGCAAGGGCATAAAGTTGTGTAACTTCTTCTTTGTAGCAAAGGGGAAGCACTTCGGACGACCGATGTTAGTTGTAGATGGGACTCATCTTAAGGGGCACTACAAGGGGGTTGTTTTTGTCGCGGTGACTCAAGACCCAAACAATCAGATTTTTTCCTTGGCAACTAGTGTTGGCGATAAAGAAAATGTTTAGCTATGGTCCCTTTTCTTGTCACGGATACGAAGAGTGATTGGAAGCCCATCAGAACTACTAATTGTGTCTGACTAGAATCCATCGATCCTTCGAGCAATGGATCAAGTATTTCCTAGAGTTGCTCACAGGTTATGCCGCTGTCACTTGAGCAAGAAATTTATTCCCTTTGGTGCCAAAGTTGTAAATATTTTTGAAAGAACGGGGAATGCTTATAAGGAAGCTGATCAATATGACAGGTTTACTCATAAATTTTACCATGATTTATCTTTGTACTAAATAATGTGACTTTCTCAGTTGTTTTGGATTTTTTCATTCCTAGTTCTGGATTCTTGTTTTGATAAATCCTTTCTCACTACTTGTTACATTCAAATTGTACATATATATAGGCTTGTCGGTGCACTTAATTGGTTCGAACAAGAAAATTGCATATCCAGCATTCCTGCAACTGCAAGGAAAGATCATTGATCTCGATTTCATTGCTCCGTACGTAGGTATGTGTTTATGACTTCGAATACCGCAGAGTCATGGAACAATGTCATCCGCTGGCGATGGAGGTTTCCTGTAATATATTTGTTGGAGTCAATCCGGGAATTAATTCAGGATTAGTTTACATCTCGAAGTGGTGAGGTAGAAAAACATGGCGATGATGTTTGCACACGGGTCACAAAATTACTTGGAGGTACAACTCATAATGCTGACAAACTTTTTATTCAGCTGGTGTTTGGGGATCGATTTAGGGTTGTTGTTGGAAATTTGTCATACCTGTCAGATTTGGATCAGAGAACTTGCGACTGCGATTACTTTCAGTCAGAAATAATTCCATGCATTCATGCTGTGACTGCAATAAGGTGAAAAAAATATCAAATTTAAACTTTTACTTGGTACATATATGGTGTGATAATGCCTTTAATTGCTTTATTCTTACTTAACTGAACCGGAAAAAATAATTATGATATTAATCGATATGTCGGGGATTATTTCAAGAATGAAAATGTGAGATCAATATGGGGTAGACCTATACATCCAGTACTCGACCCCAAGGATTGGGATGTTCCAAAATATGTCAAGGATGTGGTATGCAAGCCACCCGATGCTCCAAAACAAGCCATTCGGCCTAAACGCAAAAGAGCGCAGAGTGCGCTTGAGGTGGCAATTGGTCGTCGAGCCAATCGATGCTCACTTTGTGGTGGTTCTAACCATAACAGGGCAACTTGTACAGGGCATAATATTAGTTTATCACATCCTGTTAATGGCCCTCCAGTTAATCGAAGTACAAGAAAATGCTCTGTTTGCAAGAAACCAGGACACACAAAGCCGTTATGCCCAGATCGACCAATAGTCAATGACAACATTCATGTGTTCCACGACCGAAACTTGCTTTTCTTATCCTGTTGTTTAAACTATTTGGAGTGCTATTGTGTTTATTTAACTACATTTATTGAACTAAATTTATGTTTGGATATTTGTTGCTCTACATTTTCCTTTATAATTATAACTTGCTAGTTTGGGTTGTTTGCTGTTGTGTAGTTATGTGAAATTACAGGCTCGTCTGATTTATGGTTGGTTTAGTAAGAAGGAAGGGAGGCCTACACACACCCACACTCCCTCACACTTTCACCTATAATGTCACCCACAAAGAAATTTCCTCGACACACCATTGACCTACACTGTATCCCATACTGTCGCCTAATATCTCACCCACATTGAAATATCCTTGAAACACCAGTCACCCACACTTCCACCCACACCCTCTCCCATACGTTCACCTACACTGTCACCTACATTTAAACTTCCTCGACACACGACCCACACCCTCTCCCATATGTTCACCTATAATGTCACTCACATTTAAACTTGCTCGACACACCACCCACCCACACCTTCTCTCACATGCTTACCTACACTGTCACCCACATTTACAATTCCGCGACACACCACACACCCACACCCTTTCCCACATGTTCACCTACAATGTCACCCACATTTAAACTTACTGGACACACCACTCACCCACAGCTTCTCCCACATGCTCACCTACACTGTCACCCACATTTAAACTTACTTGACACACCACACACCCATACCCCATACGCTTCAGGCCCATTATTCACCAATTGACACTTTTGAAATAAAAATATCAAGTGTGATTGTATTTAAGGCCCATAATAAAAATACTGCAGGGCCCATTTTGAATCAATGAATTTACTGAGTCCATCTCTCATAGCTTGAACGACCTCAGTGTCCTATCAAATTTAGACTTCATTAAAATCCCCAAACTGAAACCTTAAGCGCAGATAAACTACAAATATATCTGATTCATCGGGTGTGCTTTCAGGAACACCGTCGCCGAATGCAGACTATGAGGTAATTGATGTCGACAGAGCATTCTCCTATCGATTCTATAATAGGCAAGCAAAATATCGATATTCTATAATCAAGAAGATGTCCTTTATTTCGGAGAGGAACATATATTTAGCGAATTTGGGTGAGAATAAAGATGTATGGAATCTAATTGAGCGTGCCCATTTAACAAATACTCTCAGTAATTCACACTCGTACTGTAGAAATGTGGTATGTGAATTCTACATCAATCTTTCAAATTGTATGACTGATTTTGAGTCGGGAAGATATGAGAAAGTTTACTGTAGGAATCATATTTTCAATTTCTCTTCGTCTCATATCAATTCCGTCCTAGGACTAACATTGATTGGTACAAATGATTACCCCGTCCATTTGGACATAATGGCAGAGTATTTAACCGGTGTTAAAGGATCGAAGTGGCCCTCTGATGGATTGCTAAAATCCAGCTTAAGCAGAAAGACCAGATATTGGCTGAAATTACTTGCTACAACTGGATACTAAGCGAGGAGTCTTCAAGATTGAGTCCAGAACAAGGGAGGTTCGTTCATGCCATAATGCTTGGTAAACGTGTTGATTTCGGTAAAAATCAATTCTCATGTCTATTGGGCCCACCAATTCCATTCACTTTTCTAGGACTGCTCCCAACACTCATGAATGACGTGGCAATATGTGTATACAAAATTCACTCCATTTGCATGGCCCATTGGATAATTAAAATTTTAATCTATGCCACCTCATGCAATTGCATACTTCTCATGGCAATAATTCAATTATGTTACTTTTATTCCCTTCTCATAATTATCAATTTCACTCTATAATAAGCTTTAAACCTGTAAAATCTTAATAATACTCGTGAAGTCATAGAAAATACTTCCTCCATCCCAGGAATACATTCGCGTATTCTCTGGCACGAAGTTTAAGAAAAGTAACTTTTTGTTAATGTGATATAAGAAAGAGAGGGGGTATTTTGGATAATTGAGTAGAATAAAGTGTATGATATAGTTGACTTTGACTAGATTGTGTGTAAAAAAAGATGACATTTTGTAATATTGTAGTATTGTAAGTTATTGATATTGTTGTATTCACCCTAGGCATATGGCTTACGTAGGTTGGATAGGTTGGGTAGACTTTGTATTCGCATTGTACGTAAGTACTTTGTAACCGTTTTCAGTGAAATAACATTTACCAATTTCACTAAGTTATTGATATTGTGTATTGTTTCCATTTTTAGAGGGTGAACCTATTCTTGGGACGGACCATAATGGAAAGTGCGAAAGTATTCTTGGGACGGAGGGAGTATTAAAATAAGCATTAAACTTCACAAACAAAGCTAAAATTCCACAATAATCGTATGGAAACGGTCCATAAAAAGTGCGAATTTTCAAGCTGAATAATTAGTCGTCGTAGTTTTTTTATATTAGGTTCTGATGTCCATGAATCGTTTCTCCAATAAGTTGCTGTTCCATTCGGGAAACTTCATGATTTAAATAAATACAACTATCATTTTTATTTATAAGATTAATAATACACTATAAGGGATTTAATGATATTTATTTTTCCTCGTAGGTAACCAAGCTGTAGTCATATAGGTAAACAATATATTCATTGTTCTGGGCCTGAATTGGCCATGGTTTTAACTTGTTGGCAACTTTGACGCATATCTGGGCCTCAAATATAAACCCCAACCTTAAACACTCGAAATTCAACCATCATGTAACAATTGAATTGGGTGCCCAATTGTCCTTTTATACCAATAGTGCCGTTTTTTTTATCAATTTTATTTATTAAAATTTAGTATTCGACTATTTTTAGCAATAAATGAGATCACTCTATGGTTGCGTAATTACTTATCAATTTGTATTTATATGAGATTAATAATACACCATTATGGGATTTAATGATATTTATTTTTCCTCGTAGGTAACCAAGCTAGTAGTCATATAGGTAAACAATATAATCATTGTTCTGGACCTGAATTGACCATGGTTTTAACTTATTGGTAACTTTGACGCATATCTGGGCCTCAAATATAATTCTTAACCTTAAACACTCGAAATCCATTTGGGCCTCAAAAGTGTGTTAGGCCTGAATTATCTATGGTTCAACTTGGGCCTCAAAAGTATTTGTTTAATCAATTGGAGCTCATTGGAGAACCATGATCTGCGTTTAACTTTATGAAATGCAGCAAACAACAGTATTGATACAACCAAGGAAGTAAAGGGCATTTACTTCTATTGTCAACTCCCACACATACACTTCCTTTTGTAATAGCATTAAACCGTAATTGATTTAGCTAAAATTAAGGGATTTCATTTATTCTCCTAATTTATTCTTTCCTTGTATAATATAGTTATGTTTATATTTTTCTTGTATATATTCATATACTATACGTACAACTTTGATATGTGTTAATTATTGATGTTTCAAATAATTTATAGTTCTTTTTCATTAATTATTGAGCATAAACCCGGCTAAAACCAATGCCAAACCGCTTACATATGAAATTGGAAAGAGTTTTTGACCCTAAACTTAGATCACTAGTACACAACACAGAACTGGAAAAGAAATTGAAGTATTTCGATTTCAGTTGTGGGAAATCGCATCTCACATATCCCTAAAATTATGAAGATATTCTTGGTGTTCGAAATTTCCGAAGGTGCAGTAGAGAGAACTCCATAACTTCTCGGGAGCCACTCTCAGTTTCTGTGCACCTTTATCAGCCTACACGTGTTGTAATTCACTCTCAGTTTTTGTGCAACTTTATCTGCCTACACATGTTGTAATTTAAGTTTGGAATTGGAGGATATTATCATATTATAGTATTACTAATTCACAGTGTTAGTAAGAGCCTACCTTGATTATACTTGCCCATGTGTTGTCTTCAGCTATAACACGTCCAGTTCCGTATTCCTCTCTCGCACCTGGAAAATTATAAGCATGTTTATATGTTTGCCAACGAGCCTCAAACTGTTTGAGCTTTCCTTGTACATTTTTTATGGAGAACTCCCGCCCTCGCCTCTTGTTTAGTTCATTGGTAAACTCTTTCAATAATGTTTCAGAGATGTTTTTTTCTTTCCATACACCCTCTTCTTTCTTCTCGTAAATGATCTTACCAAGAATGTATTCGTCTTCATCATCCCAAACATACTTGGCCCACATATCGTCAACACGATGAAACGAGATCATACTTGGTTCAGAAATCAAGAGATAGTAAGATTGGGGGTGTAGAGGGCTCATGGTTCAAAACTTGGTATATAAGGGTCTGAAGTGAAACCCTATATGTGTGAAGAGAAATTAAATAAGGAAGGGCAGCGTGTTTAACTAATTGCTTCTGAGTTGTGGTTGTTGTGGTGATGTTGGAAGAGGAGAATGTTATCTCACAGGATTAATCAGTAACATGACTACACTGTAAGTAAAGGACATTGATGACACATTTCTTAAAACCAACAGCAGCACATTAATGCCCTAATCTATGCGTGTACCATTAGAAAATGCATCAACCACCAATTTTCATTCAACCAATAAAATTAATGGCCATTTATCTCATTGGAAAGTCTCACCCAAACTCCTCCATAAATACATTTTGAAACAAAATCCTTGATTTGATATCTAGGATTACAGAGGTTCTAAAAAGTTCATCTGTAATAGTACTATAACCATTTTTAAATCAATCTTCGTACTATATATATACTTGCCAGGGTATGTAAATTTTAATTTGCAGGTTGAGATAGTATCTCATACCTAATTTATAACAGTGCTTGTTTTTTCTTCAATATTAACCCAAATTAATAGCTCTTATTCAACCCATCTCAACTACCACTCTAGCCATGAGCTTGTTTACCCTAAAGACTTTAACACCTCTCCAAAATTAGTATATGTCTCTGCCATTAAGTGGTAAGATTAGCCCATTCCTGCCTAAATTATTTACTAATCAGAATATGACACGTGTCCGCCTTCATTTATGAATCCACAACCCTTTACTTTTCATATATATGAAGGGTGTAACATCCACACTCTTATAATCGATCGATAAATATAAAAAAAAATAGGAGCCTTTCACCATTTGGAAGAAATGTGGGCCAAGTACCTGTGGGATGATGATGACGAAGGGGCTCTTGGTGAGATCATCTACGAAATGAGGCATGTTCTTAGTCGTATTTGTAGTAAAATATTTAAGAATAAGAGACTCTATCGTTGTTGTACACGTGTGACCAAGTAACAAAATTTATAAGTATGTCGTCCCAAGGGAGAGTAAACTCATGGTTATATCCGAATTTATCATTGATTTTTGCTTTGTAAGAGTGACAAGATTGAAGATTTGGTAATTAGACTACTTATTATTTTAATCAATTTAACTAAGAAATCAATTAATAACTAAATGTATCAAGTATCAAACAAATGATAAGATGAAAGGAATGTGGATAGAATGCAAACCAGTACATCTTTACACTTGAGAGAGAGAATAAATACTTACCCGTGAGCTAGATGACTTAGTACTCGTAGAAGTATTGTGATTAATTGATGTTTTTATGTGAATGAAAGGTATGATGGTTGCATGTTTTGAGTTGATATAATTGCATGTGTTATGATATGTTGCACTTGATCTTGTGATTACTCTCTGGATTTGTTTGATTTTCGTTGCCTCGGGAGAAGCAACATGTAAGTTTGGGGGTTTGATGAGAGCGTAAATTCACGTATTTTGGGCTCTGATTTGTTTGGGAATGGAGTATGATTGAGTCTTTTATTGAGACGAATCAGTACGTTTATGGAAAAGTCACGAATCAGAGGGTACAAGGGTTGTTTGAGGGTATTTGCATAGGAAAACATGTGTAAAAGGCTCGAAATTGGAAGACACGATTTTAGAGGCAAGGATCGAGTGCTGTTCAAACAAGAGAGCCTGTTCGACCAGACCACCCAGGTCGAATAGAGGAGGCCAAGTCGAGCAGATTGTGCATATCCATCTAGAGAGTTAGCTCGACTTGGAGGCATTGCTCGACCATCATCAGCTTGTTCGAGCAGATGAGCAAAGGTCGAACAAAGTGAACAAAACTTACAGATTTTGTTCGACTTGAGGGTGTTGCTCGACCAACATCAATTTGGTCGAACAGAGGAAGTTAAGTCGAGCAGAATGTCAAAATTGTCCAGAGAGCTTGCTCGACCAGTCCATGCCTGATCGAATGAAATTTTGCTGCTGCTATTTATGGTAATTTCGGATGTCTTTTACCAAATTTCACGTATGCTTCAAGCAAAGGCCCATTCTAAATCCACAAGGAGGTCCTATGAGTATAAAAGAAGAGCTTTCGCAGGAGAACGAGGGAGACGACACATCATTCATCCATCTACTATCGAAACCCTACCATCATCCGAAGGAGTCGTGAGGAAAGGTTCGTCTGGCGAGTCAAGTAAGATCATACCAACTAGCCATGATTGTTCCTAGATCAATTATGGGCTAGAACCACCCCGGTAATTCTAGGGTTATGAAAGTTTTATGAGTTAATTGAATTTCCATGTGTAAACTCTGTACAACACTACTTGTGATTTATTTTATATAAGATTGTGCTTTTTCAATTCATACTCACGGTCATTTTGTGCATCATTAACTGTTATGTAGAGTTTGAATACATCTTTTGGTTATTGATTGAGTGCGTTCACCGCTGAGTAGGATCATATGTTATAATTCTAAGTGAAGGGATTCCGAATTCTTATTAGAACTATCTTATATAGATACTTGTTAATTGAATCGTATTCGGGTTAGATTTTTCTACCCCAAACTGATTGATCTGATCCTCCACTGTTCCAGCAGGTTCTACATCATCTTTTTCCACGTCTTGGTCAGGCTTTTTGGGTGGTACAACCTCCTCCAACTGTTTCCCACTCCGCAGTGTAATGGCACTCACATTCTTATGATTAACCTCCGTTTGTGAGGGCAACTTCCCACTGTTTTGAGCCTGCATCTGGCCTACAGTTGTAGCCAATTGGGTTTCTTGATTTTCCAGGTTCCGAATTGACGATTGGGTTATTGTTTTCAAGTCCTGGATAGATGAATGTGTCATATCTTGGAATTTGAGATTGTTGGTAGCCATTTCTTTCATCATTTCCTCAAATGAAACTCTGGAGCTTGAACCACCTTGTTGACGATTTCCACTATCTTGAGGGCGATCTTGTTGCCTATTCACTACTCTCTGCTCTTGAAACTGTTGTTGCCCCTTATTTCCTCCTTGTCCACTACCATACCTAAGATTATGATGATCTCTCCAACCCTGATTTTAGGTTTGAGAGAAAGGATCATAAGGTTGCCCCATGGCGTTTACTTGATCATCATTGGGTGTAGCCCTGCAATCAAGAGTAGAATGATCATTAGTTAAGCAATATTGACAAGATGGAGGGTTTACCCCTTTTCCTTTAGCAAGATTTTTCACAGCAACTGTCAACTTGTTCAAAGTTTCCTCCAACTTAGAATCATGGACCTCCTTTACTTCTTTAAGTGATGGATCATGTGTGCCAAATTGTTGAGTGTTGGCAGCCATGCTAGCAATCAAGTCTCTAGCAGCCGTAGGTGTTTTCATCATAAAAGCTCCTCCGCTAGCTGCATCAAGCATGTTTTGATCCATGATCGACAACCCTTCATAGAAGTACTGCAATAGTAACTGATCGCTTATTTGATGTTGGGGGCATGCTGATGTGAGGTATTTAAACCTCTCCCAATACTCATGTAAACTCTCCCATTGCATCTGACGAGCTCTAGATATCTCCTTGCATAAGATAGCAACTCTAGTGGCCGGAAAGTAAGTTTGGAGAAAAAGTTTCTCCATCTCAGCCCACGTATTTATCGATTCAGAAGGAAGATAATACAACCAATCCTTAGCCATGTCCTTCACTGCAAAGGGGAATGCCCTAAGTTTGACTTTTTCCTCCGTCACTCCGGTTGGTTTTATGTTCATGCATACAACCAAAAACTCCTTCAAGAACTTGTGAGGATTTCACCTGAAAGACCATAGAAAGCAGGAAGTAAATCAATCCCGATTTCAATTCAAATACAGTATTATCAGTAATCGCAGGAAAGTTAATGCATAGTGACTGATGGACTACGTCCGGATTTGCCAATTCATTCAAAGTTTTTTCAGTATTTGCAGCCATGTTTTCCTCTTTCGACTCAGATCCTACAGTACATTCCTCCTCTAAATCAGAAAAATCAGAATTATCCTCTCCAAGATGAAGTGGATCAGCTGCAAGTTCGGATTCAGTAAGGTTTTCTCCGGTTTTGCCAATGGACGAACTTGTTTCCTTCTTCTTCCGGGACTCCTTTCTCAACTTCTGGGCAGTTCTCTCGATTTCTACAATGTATACAAGTTGTTTTTACTAGAAAATCGACTAATCATTCACAGAAAAAATTTCGAAAACAAGGGCCTTCTGACACTGAAGGGTTCAGTGTTAGTGTAAGTGAAAAATTTGAAAATTTCAGAAAAATTCGAAAAAATTCCAGAACCTGTAAAAATGCAGAAAAATATCATAAAAACAAAATTTTAACAAAATTCAATTTTACTCCCCGGGCAAATGGCGTCAAATTTGATAAGCTGTCGCTAGCCTACCAAAATATAATTTATTTCCGACTTACTACAATACTTAGTATAATGGCAAGTACGGCTCGAACCCAAGAGAGTATAATGAATTTTAATTAAATTAAAGTGTTGAAAACAATAAAATAAATAAAGGGGGTTTTGTTTGTGAGAAATCGATAAAAACTCAAGTAATAAATCAACTCAATTTTTAAATAACAAAGTAGATGAAAATTAATTATAAAATTAACCAATTGATAAAAGCCGTTTAGGATGACGATCCCCTCCCGTTTACTAAATCAACTAATTACAGGAATTAAACATCTAGCCTAATATGCAAACTCAAATCCCTAGATTGACGGTACGATCAATCAACCCGAATGTTCTTATGTTCATCAACTAGGGTACGACCACTAAATTGAACTATCTACGAGTGACCATATGGATTCAAACTCGTAAACGCATTAAAACTCTAAACATAGAGTTACTAGGCTGCGAAATCCGGCTAGGAATCATACAACCTAATATCTATTACACATAGAGGGAATTATCTCTATTTGTTACTTAATCCAATTCCTACAACAATTAGAGATCATAGTTCATGGAATAACATTCAGCAGTTGAATAATTAAATAGTTGATCAGGCTAAATTAATTATCAAACAGCAATTAAGAACATTAAAGCATGTAATAGAATAAACTTGCACAAAAGATTCAACGAAAAACCCTTAATAATTAATCTAAATTTCAACGGGAGGTTCACGAAATCCTAAACTAGAGAAGGGGATTAGCCCCGCATGTTGATATCAAAAACAAAATTAAAATATAATAATAAAAACAGGATGATGTCTGATGGTGATCTTGAATTTCACGTTAATCTGTCTTTTAGAAGAAGGAAAACCGCTGCTCTTCACCTAATCTGCTCCCCCCAAATCCACGTTAATCTGCTGCCTTAGAATTCATGTGTTTTTCATGTATCTCTCTCCAAATATAAAAATATACTCCCTCCGTCCCAATACAGTTTTCACATTTCCTCATTTGGTTATCCCAACACAGTTTTCTCACACTAAAAATGGTAAAAAAACACAAGAAAAATAACCTTCCATAATCAATTATTTTCAAAAATTCCATTCAATCTTTACTCAATTAAAACACAAATTATATACCTAAACATATTTAACTTTAATAAAAAAATTCCTAATACTAACCCAACCCGTACCCAACTAAACCCAACCCAATCCAAATTAAAACACTACAACCATCGAGAATTAATCTGTTCTTCCCCTTCCTCTCTCAACTCTCATTGGAACCCTAGATTAGGGATTGTTGATGAAAATTTCCTTATTCCCTCTTACCTTAGTTAGAGAATACCCCTCAATCTTGTTACTCATCGATAATTAGCGTAGATCTGGGCATTTCTTTCTTGTCTGGTGCAGAAATAGGTAAACCATCGGGGGAGATTTCAGCAGTTCTATCGGCGTTATTCAACGATCATTGGCGTCCTTGAGTAGTGGTAGTAGTGCAGTCAACTCTGCTGATCAGAGCTTCTTGGTTCCCATGGCATCTTCGTTTTCATCAAGAGTCCTCTATTCTCATGGTAAACGAGGTTCAATAGTTCCTCTTCCTTTTCATTTTATTGTTACCTATGTCGTAATTAACTTGATCTGTTGTCTAACCCTAGGTTCTATTGATGGGTATCTCTTAGTTACCCATAAAGTTGAAGTTGTATTGTTGAGGATTTTTTTTTCATTTGTTGTGCCTTTTCTGATTTTTGTGATCTTATTTACACTCCCACTTTTTTCTCAAAGAAAATTCATTCTAATTTTCTAATTTGACTCATTGTTGTGTTTCTACAACTGCTTCTGAGTTTAATTTTACTAATATGTGAGTGTCGAATTTTTTTGCTGCTTTAAAGTTGTGATTTGGTGTCGGAAATGTGTTTAGGGTAGCAGCAAATCATTCCGACATATGAGAATTGAACTATGGCTGCAAATGAAAGTTGAGGCTGATGTGAGGTAAGAATTGACTCAATCTCTCTCAAGCGATGATGCAATAAATAAATATTTTTTTATTTATTTATCAACTTCCTTTCTACTAACATAATCACCGTATTACTTGATTTTTTGAGGATGTATAGTTAGAGTATGTTGATGTTCCAGGAAGAGTGGGAAGTGGTTCTTGATGAGAAGATTGAGAGTGCTAATTTACTGGTTAGTATTGTTATCATAAATACAATGTTGTAACTGTTAGCCATGTTTATGAACAAGTAATTGATGGTGCATTTTTGTTTGAGAAGGAACAAGTTGATGGTGCTGGAATTGAACATCCTTGGAAAATATCACATTTGGCAGCAAGAAGTGAGCTTCTATCTACCTAGCCAACACTTCATAGGAAGCTGCTGAACTGGTACTACAGCTTGCAGGAGTTCATCAGGTGACTCCAACCCTACCTCAACATATTATTGCTCTAAATCTTCTAGGATATCAAAGTCATGTTTTTCTTATAAATTTTTTCAGTGCACCTTCATTATTTGCAGAATAGGTTATAATGACCTTGTTGTGTCTCACATAAATTGATGGATAGGTGGAGGAGATTAATGATGTTGATGCTACTTCAAGAAATCTTTTGTTGCTGCTGCTATAGCAAATGAGAGGAATTTTATTCTTACAGAATAGCAAAAGAGAGACTTTAGAAAGGTCAGCAGTGTACTATTTGATTGCCTGAATTTTTATTTTGATTTAGGAGAAATAATCACAATAATTATTTTTCTCTCTACAAATATGCCATTTGGGAAATATACAACTGAAACTGATGTATTCCTCATTGAAATGATTTTCCAGTGAAAAAATTAGCATACTCTTACGTGTCCTTATCCCCGGGCTTGCCGCCACTCCCCCGATTTTCTGCTAATTATTGAATATTGGGTAAATTTTGGTGTTATTATTGTGCTATTTTTCTATTAGTTATTGAGAATTTGCTATGCATGTGGTGCTTTAAGCATATCTTTGTGTTGGTTTGGTATGCACATTTCTTGGCTATTCACTTTTGCTGAGGTTGAAAGAGTCGATTTGTTCAAAACATCAAATTAAGTTTAATTCAACTTTGATTGCCACATTTTTTAAAATCTTTTTGTAGTAATTTCAGTCAACAATTTAAGTTCATAAAATATTTATAATTTCAGTCAGCAATTTTTAAAATTTTTTGTTATAATTTCAGTCAGCAATTTTACAAAAATGATGTTTACCACTTAAACAAAACATGACATCAAAAGTATTCCATTTATAATCCATTGCTAATATCTTAAACATACAAAAATACAAACCTAACTTCAGTTTTGTAGTCTAACCCGGTCATCACTTCTAAGGGTATAAACACAAACCTGATTTCACAAAAATGATGTTTACCACTAAAACAAAACATAAACATCTAAAGAACATATTTATAGTCTATTGTTTATGTTGTAAACATCACAAAAATTAAGCCTAACTTCAGTTTCTGTAACCCAACCCTATCATCACTTCTTCAATGTCATACATAGGCTCATAAATACGCCCTGTTGGTGCTTGGATCGTTTGGTTAACGTGACCCATTAGGGATCCATACGTTTCTAATATCAGCGGAAGCAATAAATCATAGAAACGATTACCGTTCACCAGGGTATGTAGAAGATGAAGGATTCTCGCTGACAGACTGTGCAGTCCCACGAGAATGGCCATAACTTCCTCGTCTGATGTCGAAATTGAATGAACTTTATGTTCAGACGATCCTCTCTTCAACGGATTTCCGTCAGTATATTGATCATAGAATTCTGAGTACTGTACGATTTTATACAAATTTCGCAAGGTGGAGGACAGCAGCAGCAAACTACCTTCTGATCTTCTGCTGTATGTCCCAAGTCCGATCTCGACGTCGTGTGGGCGACGATCTACGAGACCTCCTCAATCTGCTCTCAACCCTCATCACACGTGAATAATGAATAATATTAGGGTTTCAGATAAGTTGAGGTGACTTATATACATGGGCTATAGCAGGGACCAGGAGGAGAAATTGGATTGGGCCTCCATTGGGCTTAAGTATCCAAGCTTAGCCCAAAGCTTATACTTAAGTCCAATAATAATTATATATTCCACTAAAATATTATTACTGCACTGCCTTTCCAATCCCAAAATTACGTTTTGAGCTTCTTATTATGAGCCCGTTAGTCTCCACATATTTAAGATATACAATGTCTATTAATTAATTTAAGTTACTGACAACTCAATTAATTAATATCTCATCCAAGAGTAGTACCACTCAACCTCATTATCATGCCGGAATAAATTCCACCTACAGGGTTTACATGATAATCCTTATGAGCTCCTCAAGGGGACATCATCAACCTATGACGGACACGGATTCCTTCTACAATCAACAGCACACCATAGAGACAGCATTACTTCCCAACTCACCGAGTTTGTTGATTTAATTATATGTAAATCTCATTCATTGATGAATCAAATAAATACATACTGCCCTACGTGTCGAGGTTATTGTATAGGGATTAAGAGCACGAACTTCCATAATAACTGAGATCAAGTTCTCCTATAAGTCAGTATAAGTCGAACGATCTCAAGCGGTCATGCTCAATACACACAAGTGTACTAATGTGATTCTATAGCCAAGACAAGCTAATACCAAACCACACTACAACCATCCCGATAGAGAGTCCACGTCTATCTCGGTTTTGAGCATCTGTTTATACTTTTTAAGGAAACCAATAATATGATCTTCCGCGTATTGCCGCACAACATATTATCTACAGTATAAAGTAAGTGGACTATTGCATCGTGCATATAAATAAATTATAAGACGCAATCATTTGATCGTATGATTCTCATTTCAAATTAATTGTTATAACATTGTTCATACAAAAAGCTAGACTTTTTGTATATAATCCAACAATCTCCCACTTATACTAAAAGACTATGCTGTCATGTCTTCCGCCATATATCTGATTCTCACTCCTACTACACGACCATCAAAAGCTTTCTCTTTAAGGTCCTTGTAAATGGATTTACTAGGTTATCATCCGATGCAATCTAGGCGACAACAACATTCCCCTCATCATACAATTTCTCGTAACAGGTGGTACTCGCGCTCCATGTGTTTAATTGCCTTATGGACTCGTGATTCCTTCAAGTTTGCAACTGCACCAATATCATTAATTTAAATTGTGATAATCTTGGGCAAACTTAGAAATACTTCAAAGTCCATCATGAAGTTTCTAGAGTCATATAGATAATTTGGCTGCCTTATAGGCTCCAATTTATCATCTTTCCATGATGGAGTCCGGAGTTCGAAATATATTTCTATATAACACTCCTCCATATTATGCCTCTACTTCTTAAAATTAAACACATAACCTTGAGGTGGATTTACTGCCATCCCTATCTGATTTGAAAAAACCGAAGCTATGTAACTCATAAGAAGCAGCGAATCTGTCCGGTAAGCCTACATATAATTTCTAGTCCTTTTCAGGTACATAAATATATGTCTTACCACAGTTCAACATTTTTATTTCGAGTTACCATGATACTCACTGTCTATGCAATTGACAATACAATTATCCATTCTAATACATAGCATTTCTTAGATTAAGCTTCCTTATTCGCCGAAGCATAAGGAACCGCTTTCATCACCTTTATCTCTTTTTGTGTCTCAAGACACATTCACTTAGATAAATTCACATACTAAATGAGTAAGGATCGTATCATATTGCTAAACTTGAGCTAAGCCTAATATCATTTTTTGTGATCCGTATTACCGTGATCAAAAGGATATTTTTACTCTTCTTAAGTCCTTCATTTCATACTGCTTTATTAATCATACCCATACGCCTGACAATACTCTTTCATTGTCTCCAATGAGCAATATATCATCTACGTATAGTACAAAAATACCACCATATTTCCGTCACTCTTTTCAATACACAAGACATATCCGAGCATTGATAAAATCCATATCACTGAATTTCTTCATCAAAACGGATGTTCTATAATTTTGAAGCTTGCTTTAGTCCATTGATGGACACTTTTAAGCTTAATATCAAAATGCTCTTAGCTCTTTGCAATGAATCACTCTGGCTGCTTAACATAGATGTTTTCCTCAAGACTTCCATTCAGGAAAGTTGTCTTGATATCTATTTGCTATCCCTCATATTCCATATGAGTAGCAACAGGTAAAAGAGTCCGGATCGACTTAGGCATAGCTACTGGCGAACAGGTTATCTCATAATCGAACCCTTTCTTTCTGAGTATACCTTTTTCGCAACAAGCTTTGCTTCCAAGGTTTTCACCTTACCATATGATCCTCTTTTATTTTGTATGACCACTTCCAATGGCTTTTACACCATTTAGTGGTCTTACAAGCTCCCAGATTTAATTTAGAATTCATCAATTCTATTTCAACATCATCGCACTAGATAAGATATCGCATTTCGATCTTGTAGTGTTTCGTCGTATCTGTGGGTTCAACACATGTTTACTAGGGACTAAGTCTCACGACTCTCCCAAAATATATATCTTATAAGTTTTCGAACAACCCTCCCACTACGACAAGACACTACACGCAATTGTGTATCAGACGTGACACGCGTTGCAGTTTAACTTGTGGTATATCCTCTTATACACTTGGTACTAATACTTTGTGTTTTCCCTCTCACTTCCTTTAGAACAATTTATACATGTGTTTATGATTTAATACATAGTCCTTTTCTAAAAAAAACTAGTGTTTGTGTTAACAATCACCCTTAATCTTTTGGATTAAATAAATCATCACCCTTCATTTTTCTAGAATATCCCACAAACAGACAAACGTTACACGACATGCTGTTTCTAGGGTATACCCATAAAATAAATTTAGTAATTCCAAATAATTCATCATCTATCTAATCATTTGCATAAGAGTCATTCTCTTATTAGGATTAAAAGACGCATTATTAATTACTATTTGTTGCATCCGTGGTATAAACGTGATTTAAGAGTTTACAAATTGTCACTAACGTACCTTAACAGATTATAGCTCCATCCTTCATTACTATGACCATGTTATTTAAATGAAATAGAGTATCCATCCATAAATGCATAGAAATTGAAATAAAATTCTTTATATGAAAACGTACGTAAAGACAATTTCTCATAATCAAACGTCTATTCATATCGTAAGATAAATAAACAACTCCCACTGCAACAGCCACTACTCTCGTAGTATTACCCATGTCCATAATAATCTCATCATCACTAAGTTACACGCTTTTAGTGATTCCGGTATCTACGCACAATGTGTCAGTAGATGCCATCAGTATTCATGCTTCAACAACTAGTGAATGAGATACTAATTTTGTTCAGATCTCGATGAAAATGGATTTCCTTTTCCACATGTTTGTCAGAAATTCCCCACCATATACAACATCTTTGTAATTCAGGTGGAACTTGCTCAAAACATTTAGGCAAACAATGAATAATAAATTAACCTAGGTTTCCCCTTCAATTTCTCTTCCAAGCATTTCCAATTGATTCATCAAGTTAACCATGACCTCTTACCTTTTAACCTCACTCAAATATCCGAAAAGTCGCATGAGACCATCATATTTCTATGAACCTCTCACCTCTCCACTAGAGACTTTAATAGCCATCATGGGATATCCTTAGTGAGAAACCACTTATATTTTCGTAAGCAGTAAAATTCAAACCAAGATTCTTTTCTAATCATCTAATTTTGAACCAGTAAATATGTTTCTTTTAGTAAACAATAAGTGAAATAAAACTATTTGAAATTCAGAGAATCATAAAATATACACCGATCAAATCTTCAAATTTATCCATTTATATTGATTCCCTCAAAATAATATAAAATATAAATTCACCGACATCTCAAGCACCGTGAGTTTGCAAGCCACGATAGTGTGGACGTTTACAAACCCGAACATTTACAAGAGAAGGTTTTACCCATTAATTTCATTTGTCAACCTAACTTTATGACAAAATAATTAATAGTCGGTTCCTCTTTAGCCATGCAAATAAAAGCAGTGACTCCGATGGGGAGGATACTTTTTATTTGCATCTAAGTGTACACCATTATTTGACCCCAAGTCCATTGTGCGAGCTTATGTGCCTTACAGATAGAGAAGTACACACGCGCTCGGATAACTTCCTACAGTCATCAATTATAAGTTTGTACCAGTGAACCGCATATAAGCTCATCCGAGAGGGAGGAAGGTCTATGCCAACGCGCAAGTTCATATGCATCACATTACAAACATAATTATTTAATGAAGTCTGTTCCAGCAATCCATGAATAAACTCATCCGATGGGGAGGAAGACTCTAATGCCGACGCGTAAGTTTATTCACTTTACTAACAAACCAATAATGGAGGCAGCGGGAATTTATTACCAATCCCCTCTCCCACTTAGTTATTTAAGACCGAAGGATTTTACATGCATATAATATTCAAAAATAAAATACGCAACTTAGCATGCTCCTATTACGGCAAATAAGACAGTAAATCAAGAGTATCATGCATAGCATATATAACAATAATTAAATAATTAAATCAAATTATAACAGTTATATATCAGCGAATTCGATTGTTCGCCACCAATCATGAATGCGGACAACTGCGATGGGGATCGACCTCCCCGCAGCCTGCTCCACCACTCCGGCACCCTGCCCGATCACATTGTGAAGACTCACGCAGAACCTAATGCAGACTAGTCGAACTTGATGCAGACCAGTTGAACCTGATGCAAATTCGCTCGAACCTGGTGCAGAGTCGATCGAACCTGATGCAGACCAATCGAACCAGATGTGAATCCGCTCGAACCTGGTGCATCATCGATCGAACCTGATGCAGACCAATCGAACCTGATATGAATCCGTTCGAACATAGTGCAACATCGATCGAACCTGATGCAGACCAATCGAACCTGATGTGAATCCGCTCGAACCTGGTGCATCATCGATCGAACCTGATGCAGACCAATCGAACCTGATGTGAATCCGCTCGAACCTAGTGCAGCATCGATCGAACCTGATGCAGACCAATCGAACCTGATATGAATCCGCTCAAACCTGGTGCAGCATAAATCGAACTTGATGCAAACCAATCGAACCTGATGTGAATCCGCTCAAACCTGATGTAGCATCGATCGAACTTGATACAGACCAATCGAACCTGATGCAGCATCGATCGAACCTGATGCAGACCAATCAAACCTGATGTAAATCAATCGAACCTGATGTGAATCCACTCGAACCTGATGCAGACCAATCGAACCTGATGTGAATCCACTCAAACCTGGTGCAGCATCGATCGAACCTGATGCAGACCAATCGAACCTGATGTGAATCCGCTTGAACCTGATGCAGCATCGATCGAACCTGATGCAGGCCAATCGAACCTGATGCAAATCAATCGAACCTGATGTGAATCCGCTCGAACCTGATGCAGCATCGATCGAACCAGATACAGACCAATCGAACATGATACAAATCAATCGAACCTGATGTGAATCTGCTCAAACCTGTTGCAGCATCGATCGAACCTGATGCAGACCAATCGAACCTGATGTAAATCAATCGAACCTGATGTGAATCCGCTCGAACCTAGTGCAGCATCGATCGAACCTGATGCAGACCAATCGAACCTGATGTGAATCCGCTCAAACCTGGTGCAGCATCGATCGAACCTGATGCAGACCAATCGAACCTGATGTGAATCCGCTCGAACCTGATGCAGCATCGACGAACCTGATAAAGCATCGATCGAACCTGATGCAAATCAATCGAACCTGATGTGAATTCGCTCGAACCTGATGCAGCATCGATCGAACCTGATGCAGACCAATCGAACCTGATGCAAATTAATCAAACCTGATGTGAAACCGCTCGAACCTGATGCAGCATCGATCGAACCTGATGCAGACCAATCGAACCTGATGTGAATTCGCTCAAACCTGGTGCAGCATAGATCGAACCTGATGCAGACCAATCGAACCTGATGTGAATCTGCTCGAACCTGATGCAGCATCGATCGAACTTGATGCAGACCAATCGAACCTGATGTGAATCTGCTCGAACCAGATGCAACATCGATCGAACCTTCATCCGCGCAGCCTCACACAATGTTCCACTCGCCACATGGCACGCCACCATGCACGCCATCCCACCGTCCAGCAAGCCAATGTGTACAACTCCTATCCAACGTGCAAGATTTACACATCACGCCCCGAGCTCCCAACAAGCACCAATGCCCATCAGGCCGCCCGATACTCAGCACGCTGATCCGCACGCCAACGAGCAGCACACGCCCAGCAGTTGATCGCTCCTTGCCCGGTTCAAAACGCGCCCCAGCCGTGCCATTCACTTGATGCTGTGCACAACACCATGTGCCTTGATGAGCGCTCCTCGCTCGGGCTGTCGCTCGTCCAAGGGCCTACTTGCTCGGAACCAAGTTCAGCGTTCCCAACGCGCAACACCAAACTACACCAACTATCGTTCAGGGTTCGCAACTTTAGACAACTTAGAATCCAATCTTCACCGTTCAGAATCTGTTCCTATCCGTTCTGAACATTCTGTCCAAATTACAGGTCGATCCAACGGTTAATTTGTGAGAACAGCTCTTTTCCCTCGACTGCGCAGAAAAGAATTGCCCAAAAACCTGCTTCTGTTTTCGGCGTATTCCCGACAACACAAAGCTCCAAATACAATCTGCACCGTTCAGAATGTACATCCACAAAATCCATACGAGCTGACAAAAATTCAGCTTGATCCGATGGTTGAAAATCCGATTATTGCCTCTGCAATATCACTGCGCTGGTTTTTCTCTCAAAAATGTGAATCTGTTTTTGCCCACTTTTTCTTCCTTCCATGTGAAATTGACGAACAGTTTTCGTCGAATCCTCTCACACTCAACCATCGAAAAAATAGGTATGATACAGGGTATATATCACATAGGGATATTCATGGTTTAGCAGTAAAACCAAAACCCTAAACATGTGATCCTAATTTCAAAAAACTAACCACATAAACCCTAGCCTAACGTTTCACACTTCACCACGAAACCTCGCTCTGATACCAATTGTTGGCGCTTGGATCATTTGGTTAATATGACCCGTTAGGGATCCATATGTTTTTAATATCAGCGGAAGCAATAAATCATAGAAACGATTACCGTTCACCAGGGTATGTAGAAGATGAAGGATTCTCGCTGACAGACTGTACAGTCCCACGAGAATGGCCATAACTTCCTCGTCTAATGTCTAAATTGAATGATCTCTATGCTCAGACGATCCTCTCTTCAACGGCTTTCCGTTAGTATATTGATCATCGAATTATGAGTATTATATGATTTTATACAAATTTCACAAGGTGGCGGATAGCAGCAGCAAACTACCTTCTGATCTTCTGCTGTATGTCCCAAGTCCGATCTCGACGTCGTGTGGGCGACGATCTACGAGACCTCCTCAATCTGCTCTCAACCCTCATCATACGTGAATAATGAATAAGATTAGGGTTCCAGATAAGTTGAGGTGACTTATATACATGGGCTATAGTAGGGACCAGGAGGAGAAATTGGGTTGGGCCTCCATTGGGCTTAAGTATCCAAGCTTAGCCCAAAGCTTATACTTAAGTCCAATAATAATAATATATTCCACTAAAATATTATTACTGCACTGCCTTTCCAATCCCAAAATTACGTTTTGGGCTCCTTCTTATTATGAGCCCGTTAGTCTCCCCATGTTTAAGATATACAATGTCCATTAATTAATTTACGTTACTGACAACTCAATTATAATATCTCATCCAAGAGTAGTACCACTCAACCTCATTATCATGCCGGAATAAATTCCACCTGCAGGGTTTACATGATAATCCTTATGAGCTCCTCAAGGGGACATCATTAACCTATGACGGACACGGATTCCTTCTACAATCAACAGCACACCATAGAGACAACATTACTTCCCAACTCACCGAGTTTGTTGATTTAATTATATGTAAATCTCACTCATTGATGAATCAAAGAAATACATACTGCCCTACGTGTCGAGGTTATTGTATAGGGATTAAGAGCACGAACTTCCATAATAACTGAGATCAAGTTCTCCTATAAGTCAGTATAAGTCGAACGATCTCAAGCGGTCCTGCTCAATACACACAAGTGCACTAATATGATTCTATAGCCAAGACAAGCTAATACCAAACCATACTACAACTATCCCGATAGAGAGTCCCCGTCTATCTCGGTTGTGAGCATCTGTTTATACTTTATAAGGAAACCGATAATATGATCTTCCGTGTATTGTAGCACAACATATTATCTACAGTATAAAGTAAGTGGACTATTGCATCGTGCATATAAATAAATTATAAGACGCATTCATTTGATCGTATGATTCTCATTTCAAATTAATTGTTATAACATTGTTCATACAAAAAGCTAGACTTTTAGTGTATAATCCAACACGCCTATCTTCCATTAACTTGTTGATGCATTCCCTTACAATTCCTTCCTCAACCTCCAAGTTGATTGGCAAAATATTCTCTCTAATCAGTCGCTCTTTACCCATATGTGGCAGCTTGTAGTTAATGCCTCCATTTACCTTCAAGATTTCTATGAGACAACTTTGTAGACTTAAGAACATATTGTTTAGTGTAACAGCAGACATGTTTTCATAGGCTCTCTGCACATTCATGACTAATTCTTCCATATTATAACTTGTAGTATCAACCTGTAGGGATTGGATAGCCCTAAAGAAACCCAAATCATTGATATTAGTGTCTGGTGAGCAAGGAGGTTGACATGCTAGACTGATGTTAAATCCATCAGATTTTGCAGCAACCTGAAACTCATTATCACTATCCATAATATGGGGTGAAGCATTGTCTTGCTGTATGACTATATTCTTGCTCAACGTAATAGGCCACTTTGCCTTAATAGCTAGTATAACCTGTGAAATATAGAAAATGAGCATATTAATGTCATGTGTATTAGAAATTTGGGGGCTTAAATAATCTGAAATGGAATGATGACCTTGAAACAAAAAAATAAGATTGCTAATTTACCTTTTTCACAAGATACTCTCTGATCACACTCTTATTGAGAGAATCAATTTGTTTAGTAACCATTGTTCCTTTCACTCTATTTTTAGAGTTTTATTTTTGCTGGTTCAACATCTGTGAATGGAAAAATTCCTATTTTTCCATCAAAAATAACTTCTCCATCACTTGCAATAATTGGCCTTGCCACAGTACACATAAACATCACCTTTGGTATGAACTTTTTAGAGTTAGATGTTCGATGTGACTTTTTCTCACCTGGAAGTAGGTAGTACCTTTCACTAGCTCGAGTCATAAAGAACCATTTTTCATCTATGTGCACCACATTGTGCATATCCTTAAACATGATTCTCTTGGATAATCTATCAACAGTTAAAGCATGCAAGCAGTAAAACATTCTCTGATATTTGCTCTTAGCTGTTAAATCAGGTTTAATTGCATTAGTGTGTGGCTTAATCTGTTTTTTGCTACCCATCTTCCCACACTAGACTTACTTACCTTAAGCTCTCTTGCAAGTCCTCTTATGGTGGTTCTCTTTTGAAATGGAATACTCTTCATTGAATCAGCATCAATATGTACTCTAGGAACGAATCTTTTTTTGCATTTGAATTGAACAGGGATACCTTCACTCATTTGCTTCTTTGTTACAGCCCAAACATAAAGTATGCATCTCCTTGTGACCCCATATAACTCAGCTGCTTCTTTGCACTTCCCATGGTGTAATTTTCCATCATTACTATGCATCAATAGCTACTGTGCAATCTTGTTTTTTGAATCTACTGTGAGTTCTGGTTTTTTTCTTGGCATTGTTGCTATTGTATTAATGAGTGATGATTGAAATTTATTCGGGCATATGCACTCACTAACAGTGTGTATATATTGTGTTTATGTTGGAGGAAAATTAGAAGAAGCTTGAAAAGGATGCAAGTGTAATTTGGAGGGAAATTTTCAACATTTACCCTCCAAAATATTGAGTTGACAGCTGCTGAAGGAACAACCACTCTTAAGACTTTTTAATTTGATGTATTTTGCAATTGTAATTTTTTTAATTGCATTTGTACCATGCATTTATATTTGAAAAAAACTGTATTTTATTCAATAGATATGAATATAGGATTGCTTTCATGTTGTCAGGTTTTTTTTAATATTATTATTGGTTCTGTCGTTTTGCTTTTTTTTTAAATTAAAAGAGTGCAAATGGCAGGTGGGTAGGTGGTAATGTATTGGTAAAGGGATTAAGTTTAATGATAAAATTAATCCCCTACCCATTAATAATTGAATGTACAGATTTGCCCTCAAAAAATTAGTTTGAAAAGTCAAAGAATGTGAACAGTAAAATATTTTTGCAACAGTAAGTGTGAAAACTCGGGACGGAGGGAGTATCTTTTTTCTCTTTTGCTTGATCTCTTTCCTAATTTATTTCTTCCAAAAATATCTCAAGATCTTTTCTTATCTCTTTTGATCGATCATGCCACAGATTTGGAGAGATCTGATCCTAAAAATATGCTGGCTGATTTATTTCCTTATTTGCTCCTTTAATAACCTGTTTGCACATCAATATTAACACATAAATATCATATAATTAAATCAATAGACTTGAATTTCCACTAAATAAACATGCTAATATATGACTTATCATTTAGTTTCGTAACAAAACCAAATCCAATTTGCCACATAATCTTATTTAATTAGAATATAATTAAAGTGATAATCATCCGTCTCTTGGGTATGATAAATACTTGGTGACCTATCGAAACTACAATTGATATCCTTATACTTGAAGATTAATTTTGTGTGTTGAAAAAACGCCCATCAAGTTCTTGGTGCCGTTGGCCGAGGACGGAATTAATTATTATTTTATTAATTCTAGTTTAATTGAGATTATATTATTCTTGTCTTTAATTTTTAACTCTTGTTTTTCTTAGGTGTATGCCCACTAGATCAATGACAGGTGAATTATTACTTTTAATCCAGAGATCGGAGCATCGTCGAGGAAGAAAAAGAAGAAGAATAAGAACAAGAAAGTAGACCCAACTGAAGCTCTTGATTTAGGAGTTGAAGTTTACGTGCTGAATTCGCAAACGATTGAAGCTGCAACCAAAGATAAT
The DNA here is from genome assembly GCA_023678885.1 of Pogostemon cablin. Lineage (NCBI taxonomy): Eukaryota > Viridiplantae > Streptophyta > Magnoliopsida > Lamiales > Lamiaceae > Pogostemon > Pogostemon cablin. The sequence goes on along the minus strand of CM042964.1, from coordinate 25,238,300 downwards.
TTGGAAGTAGAGACAGTCAACATAGCAGCGAATCCTGATACACTTGCCATCTGTGAAGTCTTTAAGAATAACGGAGGGGGCAATGCTGGGTTGTTAGGAGCAAGAGAGATCAGAGCAGATTTCGATTTACACCCTGCTCTTATCACCATGATTGAAAGGAGTCCCTTCTCTTGGGGAACATTTGAAGATCCTCCGCAATATCTAAATAAGTTCATAGGGTATATAAGTACACAAAAAGATGCAGAAGCTCCTGAGGATGCAAGGAAGATCATATTGTTTAAGTTCTCGCTGAATGAAAAAGTGAGAGATTGGTACGATAATCTTGATGCTGCTGAATTTGATACATGGGAGAAGTTGAAAGTGAAATTCTTGGAGCGATACATGCCATCTTCAAAGGTGTTCAAGATAAAGCAAAAAATCAATCAATTTGCTATCCATGGTAATGAGAAATTTCATGAAGCTTGGGACAGGTTCAAGGACATGCTTCGTAAGTGTCTACAACATTGGCTATCTAAGGCTCAATATATCAGTATATTCTACAATAGGTTGGATTGTGATTCTCGAGTGTTAGTTGATGCTTCTTCTAATGGAGCATTGCTTACAAAGTCACCCATTGAGGCCGAGAAGCTTTTCGAGGATATTTTGATGAATTCAAGAGATTGGCCGACTAATAGAGTGAGAGGCACTTATGTCCTTGGTAAAGTAGCACAAGTTGAACATACGATGGTGAATTCGGGAAGAGATGATGAGATCGTCTCTAGCTTGGCTAACATTAGTAAGTTACTAGGGTCTCAGCAAAAGCAGATCACTGATTTATCTCAGAGAGTACCAATGATGCAGCAGGATGGTGGCTATGAAGGAGCTAGCCAAGAGGAGATCGAGAAGGAAAACTACACCATGAGTCAAAGTATTAAAGGAACTAGGTACCCGAATCAAGGAAAGCAGAATTATCAGGGGAATTACAACAACCGTGGTCCCCCTGGTAATTATCAACAACCAAGGAGGCCGGAGTTTTCATAAAGCAATATGAATAATGCGGTGCAGCCTCCTATCGGTGTTGATCCGGAGCAATGGTGGAAGAAGGAAAGCCTGACTTTAAGGATACAGTGAACAAGTACATGACGAGGAATGATGCGAGAGTACACCGTCTTGAGGCCAAGTTAGAAAAAATAATTGATGATAATCATAAGGATTTGTCTACACAAGTTAAAGACCTCACGTTGTTGATGGGGGAGATGGCTGGGAATGTAAATAAATTGACTCTACTATTGAGAAATGGAAATTTTCATCTCAAATTATTGAGAATCCAAAGTCTTGCCATGCCATCACATTGAAGTCGAGAACGCAATATGAAGGTCCGATAATGCCGACAAGTGAAATCGAAGGGAACAGAGCAGTTGCTCGACTAGATAGGAGTTGTTCGATCAGACCATCTGGTCGAGCAGAGGTCGAACAACTTTCGAAGAAATAGAATTACAATACTCTATTTTCTGATCATCCAATCATCCGTTCGACCAGCACTACACCGTTCGATCAAACCACCCAGGTAGAACGGAGGTCGAACAACAGCAGTGTGATGAGAGTTCGTGATCAGAGAATCTGTTCAACCAAAACCAATCTGTTCGACCAAACCATCTTGGTCGAGCAGAGGTCGAGCAAAATGTTCAGGAACAGAGTATGCGATCAGACAGGTTGCTCGACTAAAACATATATGTTCGACCAAACCATCTCTGATGAATAGAGGTCGAGCAGCACAGCTCAGAGTCCGATTCGATACTAAATGCGACACCTGTTGATCGGAATACTCTAGCTACATCTCTAGAGCAGAATACCGAGCTTACAATAGTAGAAAAGAAATGGAAAAGAGCCAAGAGATTAAGAGCCGAGAAGGATAAAGCGGAGAAGGTTGAACGTGATGAATGGGGGATACCCAAAACAAAGATACCTCCGCCATCCTCTCAAGCTAGTTAAGAAGGGATAAGAGGAAAAGTTCAAGAAGTTTTCTGAGATCATAAACAAAATAAGCTTGAACATTCCTTTCTCTGAAGCAATAATGGATATGTCGTATTATGGCCGCTTTTTGAAGGATATTCTTTTGAAGAAGAGAAGCTTGAACGGAATTGAAATGGTGAATTTGTCTGAGAACTGCAGCTCGGTCATTCAAAGGAAGCTACCAGCTAAGCTAAAGGATCCGGGAAGCTTCACAATTTTATGTAAAATTGGAAAGGGGCCGGCACGTCGAGCCTTGAGTGATCTTGGGGCAAGCATCAACTTGATGACGTTGTCTACTTTTAAAAGGCTTAGTTTGGGAGAGTTAAATCCCACATCGGTGGCTCTGCAGCTAGCGGATAGGTCTATGACCTTTCCGAAAGTTTTGATTGAAGATGTTCTCGTCAAAGTAATAAGTAAGATAAAGAGTATAACTTTATAGTACCTAAAAAGGAAGATCAAATCGGGTTAGAGTACTAAGTGCACGGGAAATAATTGATTATGATAGTACCTAGAAAAGGGGTAAAGTATACATCTTGCTCCGAGGATATTCACACGTGTCATACGCTTGCTTACTTGTGTTTATAGAGTATGCTTGAATAGTTTAGTGATGCGTCTATGAACCGTAAGGTAGAGTCGGACATCAATACATGGAAAGGAAATTAACGAGTAGAACTGGATGACCTGAAGAACTATTCTATTACTTATTTGATCACAACCGAGTTTTATCTACTGCTTGCTTATTTATTTTGTTATTTTTACTTATATGTTATTTAGTTTCGTAACCAAACCAAATCCAATTTGCCACATAATCTTAGTTAATTAGAATATATTAAAGTGATAATCCTCCGTCTCTTGGGTACGATAAACACTTGGTCACCTATCGAAACTACAATTGATATCCTTATACTTGAGGATTAATTTTGTGTGTTGAGAAAATGCCCATCAGGACGCAAATGAATGTGTGGCTCCAGAATCAAATAGCACATATGTAGAAGTGTTATAAAACTTACCCGTGACAACTGAGGGATACGCATTCGCCTCTTCCCACCTCAAAGTGTACACCCTAGCTGGAGCTCTTCCTTGCTGTCCTTGCTTCCCTTGCTTGGGACATGTAGTAGTCACATGCCCTTTCTCCCCGCATGTATAACAAATTCTCGAAGGAATACGACACTCCCCACCATGTAGTTTAAGACAATTAGGACATATAGGCAGTGGTGGCGCCGGTGGGACTTTACTCCGATCGAATTTGGGATGCTTGTTTGGTTCTCCTTTTCTCTGTCCTTACTCCACTTGGATATTTGATTTCGGCCTCTGAAATGGCATCGGCCTCCTATCATCGGCCTTTTTGAAATTGACATCTGATAGCCTGCGCTTGTCTGATCCTCATTTCCGCTTACTCAGCAATCTGGGCCTTTCTGAAACTTGTGAGTATGTTGCTCCATGCAGTCCCGCCATACTCATATCTCTAAAAAGTTCAGACCTTAAGCCTGTTGGCATTTGATTATTTAGTTAACGTGAACCGTTAGGGTTCCATGCGTTTCTAAAATAGCGGTAGCAAGAAATATAGAAACGTATTACCTTTCACAGGGTATGTTGAAGAAGATGAAGAATTCTCGCTGGCAGCCTGCGCAGCCTCACCATTTTGGGCATAACTCTCTCATCCGATCTCAGATTTGAGTGATCTATGCGCCAAAAACGATCCTCTATTCAGTGGATTTCTAACTTCATATCACAAGTCCAGTTTTGAGTTCTGTAAGATTTTAGAAAAATTGTACAAGTTGACAGACAGCAGCAGCAAACAACCTCTCGGTCTTCTGCTGTATTCCCAAGTCCAATCTCGACGTTGTGTGGGCGACGATCTTCGAGATCTTCTATTCCCTCACCCTTCTCACAGTGTTAGGCATGAATTACTTTTTAGTTAGGGTTTTCGGACAGCCAAGATGAGTTATATATGGGCTACAGCAGGGACCAGGATGAGAAATTAGAGTTGGGCCTCCATTGGGCTTAAGTATCCAAGCTTAGCCCAAAGCTTATACTTAAGTCCAATAAAAATAATATATACCACTAAAATATTATTAATGTACTACTGTTTTAATCCTATAATTATGTTATGGGCTCCTTCTTATTATAAGCACGTTAGTCTCCACATGTTTAAGATATACAATGTCCATTAATTAATGGAGTTGTCAACTCCATTAATTAATAACAACTAAAATATACAATGCCCATTAATTAATTAAGTTACTGACAACTCCATTAATTAATATCTCATTCGAGAGTAGTACCACTCAACCTTATTATCATGCCGGAATAAATCAACATGTATGATTTACATGATAATCCTTATGAGCTCCTTAAGGGGACATCATCAACCTATATCAGACACGGATTCCTTCTACAATCAACAACACACCATAGAGACAGCACTATTTCCCAACTTACCGAGTTTATTGATTTAATTACATGTAAATCTCACCCATTGATAAATCAAAGAAATACATACTGTCTTACGTATCGAGGTTTGATGCACGTTTTCTTTGCACGAAAAATTAATCTCCAAGTATTAAGGTTATCAATTGCAGCTTAGCAAGCGACTAAGTGAATATCGAAACCAAGGGACGGCGTATTATCAATTTAATTATTTACTAAATTAATTAACACAAGTTGGCAATTAAGTTTGAAGTTTGAATTATTAATCTACTAACAAAAATATTAAATAACAATTAAAATAAAAGATCACTCAAAGAATACGAAAGTGGATCAAGTAGGATAATAGGTAGCTCTAGGATAATCCAGTTTCACTCGTTAATTTCCCTTTTGTGTGTTGATGTCCGAATCTGCCTTGTGGAATATGGACGTATCACTAAACCATGCATATCTACTCTATAGACACAAGTAAACATGCGTGTAACACGTGTGAATAACCTCGGAGCAAGAGATATAATTTCACCCCCCTTTCTAGGTACTATCAGCATCAATAATTTCCCTGACCAATTGGTACTCTAACCCGATATGATCTCCCTTTATAGATACTATAAAATTATCATCTTTATCCTACTTAATAACCCAAATTCAATTCAATTAATAAGTATTCATATATGATAGTTCTAATGAAGCTTCGGAGTTCCCCTCACTTAGAATCATAACATGGAATTCTGCTCAGCGGTGAACGCAATCAATCAATAACCAAGATATGTATTCAGACTCTACGTAAAAGTTAATGATGCACAAAACTACTGTGAGTATGAATTAAAAATGCAAAATCATATATAAAATAAATCTACAAATAGTGTTGTACGGAGTTTACACACGAAAGTTCAATTAATTGGTAAAAACCTTCACAACCCTAGTTCTACCAAAAAGGTTCTAGCCCATGATGTTACGAAGAACAATCATGGGTGTTGGATAGATCTTACCCGGATGTCTGGAAAATTACAAGATAAATTAGAAAACAAACAAACCCTAGATGTGGGCGTCATCGTGTCCTTCTCCGTCTTGAATTCTCCTCTTGGTTATCCTCTTGATTCCACGAACTAATCTTCAACGTGATGGATGGATGGAGGAAAGGAAGTGGATGATGGTTGGGGGTGATCCCCCCTTATGGGGTGTCGTATGTTTGTGGCCTCTCCTCTACTCAATTGTATCTTCTATTGTTAATGGTGTGATCTACACCCCCTTTTATACTTGTAAGCTCTCCTTATAGGGCTTGGAATGGGTTTTTTAAGTGATCACACGCATTGAGGGTGTAAAAATACGGATATGGTAAGTTTCCGTACGTCAATTCGACCACGAAGCTAGGTCGAATTCACCTCCCCTTGTCGAATTGAAGGTCGAATCACCCTACTGGAAGCTTCAGATACCGGATTCGAGCTTCAGGTGCTGGATTCGACTAGCACAGATGGTTGAATTGAGGTGTCGTGGTCGAGTTGCTTCTTTTACCGTTCAATTCGACTAGGATTCGAGCACATGGTCAGGTTGTGGTCAAATTTTCTTACGCAGTCTCACCGTTTCGCGTATAACTTCCACATTCGAGCTCTAATTTGAGTAATTCTTACTCTCACACGATCCTCTCTTCCTTGGATTTCTATCCTTATAAAGAACACAAGAAAACTCTAAGATTTGAATGTGCAACAAGCCACGAAAAGTAGCACAGCAATTCTGTTCGTCACAGCTCGCGCGACGTCACCATTTCGATCATAACTTCCTCATTTGGAATTCGATTGAGGTGGTCTTTACGCAAAATCAACCCTCATTTCAGTGGCTTTCTAACTATGTATGACACCAACAGTTTTGATCTCCACAACAATAAAGAAAAATTACGAAAGTTGGATGTGCGTTTTCAGCATTCTTGCACAAGTTGCACCTTTTCTCCAACTTTGCACTTTTGATCCTTTTTCCACCTAAAATACAATAAAACACCTCAAGTGCACATTTTTCTCACATATATTGAATATAAGTTACTTGTGCAAATATATAACAATAATTCTCATTAAAAAGGTGTTGAATTGGACACTCAAATATGCTAATTTCCACTCTCAACAATCCCCAAACTTACCCATTGCTCGTCCCGAGGCAACAAAATAAAAATAAAGAGAGAGAGAAAAAAAAATTAGCGAGGAAACAAGCACTATGACCAATACCCCATTCAAAATACAATTGTCCTCAACTTAGGTCATGCAACTCTCCTTACATGTAATACTCAATTCACAGCATACAAGTTAAGACAATCACCACTAATTCAAATGCTCCATTCACATGTTCTCACGGGAAGTATATATCTCTCGCACTCAAGTGTAAAATATGTACACTTATGGGTTAAGGTGTTTACGCTCAGATTCAATTCAAGTGCATGCGTAACCATAAGCTTGCTAAAGGTCTCAAACTCTCCACCACTAAAAGTATGATTTGACAATGGGATCAAAAAGGACTTTTCTTTTGGATGTAATATTGGCTCATTGGTAAGGGTAGGAAACATATGGATAAAGTGACTCAATTAGTAGAGAATTAAAATCGGAGATCTTTTGTACTGCAGTTTTTTTCACTTCAAGGCCATCCAGCTTCATGCTCTTCTAATTTTCTTTTTTCTCCTTTTTCTTCAAGCTCAACATTTTTCCTTCTTTTCTTTCTTTTCCTTTCTTGTGGTATCAGTTTCGGGCACTACCATCATCTAACACACATGTATTCTTAAGTAACACAAGAGGCAAGTTTTAGAATACACAAACAGAATGATACTCACCAGAAAAGAAAAATCATGTGATTATGTACATGATCAACAAGGCTCAAATTCTCACATGGTTTTTTAACAAGTAACAGAGCACTTTTCATGATAAGCAATATCCCACAAGTATACATAGAACTTCATACCACAATATAACTCAAGTACACTTCCTTCATCAATTTCAAAAGCATATGAAATTTAAGCATAATTCAAAAATATAAGCTCACGTAGACCACAATCATAAACTCAATCCTTCCACTCTCATGAATGAAAAGCACACATAAAAATTAGAATAAATAAATGAGGGGCACCTGATTTTTTCCTATGTATGCACGAGCTCCTCGAGTTGTTCAACTCGGTCAGGTCAAAGCCTCAGTTATCTATTTCTATCATCAAAGCTCAAACACACCCATAATCAAAGGATTCATCAATAAAATAGGAGAACTATAAGAAAGAATTAATTGACTATCTAATCAACTCCACACACTGGAAACACCACAGAACACTAGGCAAATTGCAAAAAATCGACACATCAAAACCGATTAAAGTTTTAACATATCGCAAAAAATCAACTCCCCTAGCAAACATTACAAAGAAAAGATTATACTCTTGGTGCTTCAATGAGGTAAGTACATCACACCCCCAAACTTAGTAAAAACGTAAGTTGAAACTAAGTTTGCAAAGAAATGTAATTGCCGATTAGTAAGCACCTTAAATATAAAAATTTCTTACTCACACGATAGAAATAAAGCAATAAAATGGAAGGAAAAGCCCCCAACAAGCGCTCATGTTTAACATCGTCGAGTCACGACAGTACTTATCATTTTAAACTACTGGATTAGAGGGCGGTCTTCTCGCATCCTCACCTTCAAGTACTTTCTTTCCCTCTTCTTGTCTACACTCAGCACCTCACCTTTCTTGGTCACAAGTATATGATCCTTGGAATTTTCTTCCTCCCATGGCTGTCTAGACTCCTCCTTGCCAATCTTCCACTCAAATTCAGAATCATCTGTCCTATTAAAATCAAGATTAAACATGTTAGAAATCACATCTATGCTCTTGCACGATTGAGTCTCTACGGGCATCTTCATTGCTTGAAGGTTCAACTCAAACGGTTGGTCGAAGGGCTTTCTTGGGCATGATTGCGCAGTTTCACGGTTTTGAGCATAACTTTCGCATCCGACCTCCGATTGAGGTGATTCATGCACGAAAATAATTCTCTCTTCTGTGGCTTTCTGATGGACTATATTTGGAGCTGATTCGACCAGGATTCGACCTGTAGGTCTGGTCAAATTGAAGTCCTCCTGGTCGAATTGACCTTCTGTATGAATTTTATCCTCCGATTCGACTTCGATTCGACCTGAGGGCCAGGTTGAATTGAAAAGGTCTTGGTCGAATCGAGCTTCTGATAAAATAGGGTACTCCGGAGGGTAGGATTCGACCTCAATTCGACCAAAGGGTCTGGTCAAATTGAAGTGTTTCTGGTCGAATCGAGGCTCTGTTGCTTCCAAATCACGTCCAGGTGCCTCATTCGATCTCCCCTGTTGAATTCGCCCTGATGTGTTGGTCGAATTGGGGTTGAATTGAGCTTCTGACGTCTCTAATTTCAATTCCGGCCTCATCGGTCCCTCGTACTGTGTTCCAGATCTCAATGTAATGACATTATTCTCTAATGTTTGTGTCAAGTGATTCACATTTGTGGCCATCTGCCCTATCATCAAGGTAAGGTCCTTCAACTACTTAGATAAATCTGTATGGTTTGCATCAGTTTTCGCCTCTAGCTTGGCCCTTAGACGATCAACCCTTGCATCATTCTCAACCATGTATCGATTAAAGGTATCTTCAACACTCTTCACTTCTTGTTGCTGCTTCATACTAGGCACCCTTTGTGTCAACTCTGTAATCTGCCTCTGCTGGGACTCTAGTACCTTGTTGATGTTAGCTAGACTAGAGATGATCTCATCATCCCTATCCGGCTTCACCACTGGATGTTCAACCTGTGCCACCTTACCAAGTACAGATGATCCTTTATCTCTCTCTACAGGCCAATCACGTGAATTCATAAAGATGTCTTCAAATAATTTTTCTGCTTCGAGTGCTGTCTTAGATAATAGCGCTCCTCTTAATGATGCATCAATAAAAACACGTGACTCACAACCCATTCCATAGTAGAAGATACTTATGTACTCAGCCTTAAACATTCCATGTTGTGGGCACCTCCTAAGCATGTCTTTGAGCCTATCCCACGCTTCATGAAATTTCTCACCCTGATTCATAACAAATTGGGTGATCTCTTGCCTCATTCTTAAGATCCTTGAGGGTGGCATGTATCTCTCCAAAAACTTCTACTGCAATTGGTCCCAGTAGTGCAATCTGTAGCATCAAGAGTCTCATACCAAGCTTCTGCCCCATCTATCAATGAGAACTTGAATAGGGCGATCCTCCTAGCATTGTCATTAGCTCCAGTACTCTTTTGAGTGTTTACATAACCAAGAAATCTTCGGAGATGCTGATATGGATCTTCAAAGCAACCTCCAGAAAATGGATTCTTCTCTACCATGTTAATAAGAGCGGGATGTATCTCAAAATCATCATCTTCCTCTCTTGCTCATATCAACCCCATGTTACCAATTCTATAATTCATGAAAATTTCACGTATGGCAACATTATCCGAATTCTGCCTTGCTCCGGTCATGTTTAGCTCAATGTGATATTCCTTCCTTTATTTCCTTTCCGTTTCCTAGTGCACAAGTACCTCAGAAAATTTGAAGGTTAGATAGAAATAAATAATCACAAATAGAAGTCTTAATCAAACTAGAAATAATAAACTAATAATAAAAGCCATCCCCGGCAACGGCGCCAAGAACTTGATGCGCGTTTTCTTTGCATGCAAAATTAATTCCCAAGTATTAAGGATATCAATTGCAGCTTAGCAAGTGACAAAGTGAATATCGAACCCAAGGGACGACGTATTATCAATTTAATTATTTACTAAATGAATTAAGACAAGTTGGCAATTAAGTTTGAGGTTAGAATTATTAATCTACTAACAAAAATATTAAATAACAATTAAAATAAAAGATCACTCGAAGAATACGAAAGTGGATCAAGTAGGAGAATAGGTAGCTCTAGGATAATCCAGTTTCACTCGTTAATTTCCCTTTCATGTGTTGATGTCCGACCCTGCCTTGTGGAATATGGACGTATCACTAAACCATGCATATCTACTCTATAGACACAAGTAAACATGCGTGTAACACGTGTGAATAACCTCGGAGCAAGAGATATAATTTCACCCTCCTTTCTAGGTACTATCAGTATCAATTATTCCCTGGTCAATTGGTACTCTAAGCCGATATGATCTCCCTTTATAGGTACTATAAAATTATCCTTTTTATCCTACTTAATAACCCGAATTCAATTAAATTAATAAGTATAGATATATGATAGTTCTAATGAAGCTTCGGAGTCCCCTCACTTAGAATCATAACATGGAATTCTGCTCAGCGGTGAACGCACTCAATCAATAACCAAGATATGTATTCAGACTCTACATAATAATTAATGATGCACAAAACGTCCGTGAGTATGAATTAAAAAGGCACAATCATATATAAAATAAATCTACAAGGAGTGTTGTATGGAGTTTACATACGAAAGTTCAATTAATTGGTAAATATCTTCACAACCCTAGTTCTACCAAAAAGGCTCTAGCCCACGATGTTACAAAGAACAATCAGGGGTGTTGGATAGATCTTATCCGGATGCCTGGAAAATTACAAGATAAATTAGAAAATGAACAAACCCTAGATGTGGGCATCGTCGCATCCTTCTCCGTCTTGAATTCTTCTCTTGGTTGTCCTTTTGATTCCACGAACGAATCTTCAACGTGATGGATGGATGGAGGAAAGGAAGTGGATGATGGTTGGGGGGTGATCCCCCCTTGTGGGGTGTGGTATGGTTGTGGCCTCTCCTCTACTCAATTGTATCTTCTATTGTTAATGGTGTGATCTACACCCCCTTTTATACTTGTAAGCTCTCCTTACAGGCCTTGGAATGGGCTTTTTGAGTGATCACACGCATTGAGGGTTTAAAAATATGGATATGGTAAGTTTCTGCACGTCAATTCGACCACGAAGCTAGGTCGAATTCACCTCCCCTGGTCGAATTGAAGGTCGAATCACCCTACTGGAAGCTTCAGACACCGGATTCGAGATTCAAGTGTTGGATTCGACCAGCACAGCTGGTCAAATTGAGGTGTCGTGGTCGAATTACTTCTTTTTCCGTCCAATTCGACCAGGATTCGACCACATGATCAGGTCGAATTCAAATGTTGTGGTTGAATTTTCTTGCAGTCTCACCGTTTCGCATATAACTTTCACATCTGAGCTCTAATTTGAGTTATTCTTACACTCACACGATCCTCTCTTCCTTGGATTTCTATCCATATAAAGAACACAAGAAAACTCCAAGATTTGAATGTGCAACAAGCCACGGAAAGTAGCACAGCAATTCTGTTCGGCACAGCTCGCGCGACATCACCATTTCGATCATAACTTCTTCATTTGGAATCCAATTAAGGTGTTCTTTATGCCAAATCAACCCTCATTTCAGTGGTTTTCCAACCATATATGAGACCAACAGTTTTGATCTCCACAACAACACAGAAAAATTACAAAAATTGGAGTGCGTTTTCAGCATTCTTGTACAAGTTGCACATTTTCTCCAACTTTGCACTTTTGATCCTTTTTCCAAATAAAACACAATGAAACACCTCAAGTGCACCTTTTCTCACACATATTGAATATAAGATACTTGTGCAAATATATAACAATAATTCTCATCAAAAAGGTGTTAAATTGGACACTCAAACACGCTAATTTCCACTCTCAACAAGGTTATTGTATAGGGATTAAGAGCACAAACATCCATAATAACAGAGATCAAGTTCTCCTATATAGTCAGTATAAATCGAACGATCTCAAGTGGTCCTGCCCAATATACACAAAGTGTACTAATGAGATTCTATAGTCAAGACAATCTAATACCAAATCACACTACAACCATCTCGATAGAGAGTTCCTGTCTATCTCAATTGTGAGCATCTGTTTATACTTTATAAGGAAACCGATAATATGATCTTCCGCGTGTTATCGCACAACATATTATCTACAGTATAAAGTAAGTGGACTATTGCATCGTACATATAAATAAATTATAAGATGCAATCATTTGATCATATTATTCTCATTTCGAATAAATTATTATAACATTGTTCATACAAATGACTAGACTTTTAGTATACAATCCAACAATCTCTCACTTATACTAAAAGACTATGTTGTCATGTCTTCTGTCATACATCTGATTCCCTCTCCCACTACACGACCATCAAAAGCTCTCGCCTTAAGGTCCTTGTAAATGGATTTACTAGGTCATCATCCAATTCAATCTTGGTGATAACAACCTTTCCCTCATCATACGATTTCTTGTAACAGGTGGTACTCGCACTCCATGTGTTTAATTGCTTATGGTCTCGTGATTCCTTCAAAATTTCAACTGCACCATTAATATCACAATAAATTATGATAACCTTGGACAAACTTAGAAACACTTTGAAGTTCATCATGAAGTTTCTAGAGTCATATAAATACTTTATCTGTCTCAGAGGCTCCAATTTATCATCTTTCCATGGTGGAGTCCGAAATATATTTTTATATAATACTCCTCCATCTTATGATTCTACTTCCTAAAATTAAACACATAACCTTTGAGGTGGATTTACTACCGTCCCTATCTGATTTGAAAAATCTAAATCTATGTAACCCATAAGAAGCAGTGAATCTGTTTGGTAAGTTCACATATACTTTTTGGTCCTTTTCAGGTACATAAGTATATGTCTTGCCACAGTTCATCATTCTTATTTCGGTTACCTTGATACTCACTAACCATGCCTTTGGCAAAATAGATATCTGATCTCGTGCATAGCATTCCTTAGAATAAGCTTCCTTATTCGCCGAAGCATAAGGAACCGCTTTCATCTCCTTTATCTTCCTTTGTGTCAAGACACATTTCCTTAGATAAAGTCACATGCTAAAATGAGTAAGGATTGTATCATTTTATGAAGCTTGAGATAAGCACAACATCTTATCTTGTGATCACCATGATCGCAAGAATATATTTTGCTTCTCTTAAGTCCTTCATTTCATACTACTTTATCAATCATACCCATACTCCCGATAATACTTTTTCATTGTCTCCAATGAGTAATATATCATCTGCGTACAGTACAAGAAATACAACCACATTTTCGTCACTCTTTTCAATACACAAGACACATCCGCTCATTGAATAAATCCATATCACTGGATTTCCTCATCAAAACGGATGTTTCATTATCTTGAAACTTGCTTTAGTCCATCGATGGACAATTTTAAGCATACACACAAAATTCTCTTAGCCCTTTGCAATGAATCACTTTGGTTGCTTCACATAGACGTTTTTTTCAAGACTTCCAATCAGGAAAGCTATCTTGACATCTATTTGTTGTACCTCATATTCAATATGAACAACAACAAATAAAATAGTTCGGATCAACTTAGGCATAGCTACCGGCGAATAAGTTTCCTCATAATTGAATCATTTCTTTCTGAGTATACCTTTTCGCAACAAGCTTTGCTTCTAAGGTTTTCACCTTACCGTATGATCCTCTTTTATTTTGTATAACCACTTCCAATGGCTTTTACACCATTTAGTGGTTCTACAGGCTTCCAGATCTAATTTAGAATCCATCGATTCTATTTTAGAAATCATTGCAGCTTGCTAAGATATCACATTTTTATCTTGTAGTGCTTCGTCGTATCCGTGGGTCAATTCCATATTTACTAGAGGCCCAGTCTCACGACTCTCCCAAAACATAAATCATTTGGGTTTTAAAACAACCCTCCCACTACAATAGGGCACTGCATGCAATTGTGTATCAGATGTGACATGCGATGCAGTTTACTTGTGGTATATCCTCTTGTACAATTGGTACTAATACTTTGTGTTTTCCCTCTCACTTCCTTTAGAATAACTTATACATGGGTTTATTACATAGTCCTTTTCCAAAAATCTAGTGTTTGTGTTAACAATCACCCTTCGATCTTTTGGACTAAATAAATCAACACCCTTCATTTTTTTAGGATATCTCATAAACAGACAAACGTTATACGACATGCTATCTCTAGGGCATACCCATAAAATGAATTTAGTAATTCCAAATAATTCATCATCTATCTAATCAATTCCATAAGAGCCTTTCTCTTATTAGGATTAGAATACGCGTTATTAATTACTATTTGTTGCATCCGTGGGATAAAAAAGATTTAAGAGTGTACAAATTATCACTAACGTACCATAACAGATTATAGATCCATCCTTCATTATAATGACTGCATCATATAAATGAAATGGAGTATCCATCCGTAAATGCATAGAAACCAAAATGAAATTCTTTCTATGAAAAACGTACGTAAAGACAATTTCTCATAATCAAACGTTTATTCATATCGTGAGATAATTAAACAACTCCCACTGCAACAGTCACTACTCTTGTAGCTTACCTATTTACTTAATAATCTCATCATCACTTAGTTGTAGGCTTTTAGTGATTTCAGTATCTACATACAACGTGTCAGTAGATGTCATCACTAATCATACTTCAACGACTAGTGAATAAAATACTAACCTTGTTCACATCTTGATGAAAATTAATTTTCTTCGCCACTTGTTTTGTCAAAAGTTTTCCATCAAATACAATCTCTTGTATTTCAGGCAGAACTTGCTCAAAACTTCTAGGTGAATAATGAAGAATAAAATTGATTTAGGTTTCCCCTTCAAATTCTACTCCAAGCATTTCCAATTCATTCATCAAGTTATCCATGACCTCTTGCCTTTCCAACTTACTTAAGTATCTGAAGAGTCGCATGAGACTATCATATTTCTATGAACCTCTCACCTCTCCACTAGAGACTTAAATAGGCATTAGAGAGCATCCTTAGTGAGAACACATATGTTTTTCCTAAGCAGTAACATTCGAAACCAAGATTATTTTCAAACCATCTAATTTTGGACCAGTAAATATAATTTCTTTTAGTAAACAATAAGCGAGATAAATCACTCAAAATTACTAAGAATCACAAAAATAAATACACCAATCAAATCTTCGAATTTATCCATTTATATTGATTCCCTCAAAACAATATAAAAATAAAATTCACCTACAACTCAAGCACCGTGAGTCTCAATGCCACGTTAGTGTGGACGTATACAAACCCGAATATTTACAAGAGAAGATTTTACCCATTAATTTCATTTGTCAACCTAACTTCATGACAAAATAATTAATAGTCGGTTCCTCTTTAACCATGCAAATAATAGCAGTGACTCCGTTGGAGAGGATACTTATTATTTACACATAAGTGTACACCATTATTTGATCCCAAGTCCGCTGTCCAAGCTTATGTACCTTACTGTTGGAGAAGTACACACACGCTCAGATAACTACCTACAACCATCAATTATAAGTTTATATGCATCACATTATAGCCATATAGCCAACGCGCAAGTTGATATCTGTACGCGCAAGTTGATATGCATCACATTACAAACAATAATTATTTAAAGAAATCTGTACCAGTAATCCGTGAATACACTCATCCGTTAAGGGGAAGACACTATAGCCGACGCGCAAGTTTATTCACATCACTTACAAACCAATAATGGAGGCCACGAAAATCAATTACCAATCCCCTCTCCCACATAGTTATTTAACACCTAGAGTTTTTACATGCATATAATATTCCAAATAAAATATGCAACCTAACATGCTCCTATTACGGTACATAAGGCAGTAAATCATAGAGAATCATGCATAGCATATATAACAATAATCAGATAATTAAATCAGTTATATATATTAGCGAATTCGATTGTTCGCCTCCAAGCACGAATATCGACAAGGACTTTCAGATTATCAAATTTTTGAGAATTTTCAGATTATCAAATTTTTGAAACCATCGATATCATCCAAATTATCAAAATCATCGATATCGATCAGATTATCAAATTTTCGAAACTATCGATATCGGCCGTCGATATCGTCCAGATTATCAAAATCATCGATATCGACCAGCAACCTTATATAACAATAAAAGACCATTAAATTAATTATGGCAGTTATATATCACAAAAAAATACAGTCGAATGCGTGCACTGAATCGTGCGTGAAGTCGCGCTTTATCTCTCGCACTCCAGCATCCGTGCGAGCCTGGCCTATCGCACGCCAGCAACCGTGTGCGCTACGCCTACAGCGCACCATCATCCGTGCATCAAGAATTCTCGCATGCTAGCAATTGTCCTTATCATCTAACAACCGTGCGCCATCCTGCTCGGCAACGAGTATTGTCACACGGAGTCCCGATCGCAATCTTGTGCCCAATGAGCGCCAAGCCGTGCACAACACCTGTCGCACGCTACGCCTGCAGCGTGCCGGCATCCGTGTGTCAAGTCACTCGCCATCATCAGTGCGTGATACGTCTGCAGCGCGCCAATATCCGTGTGTCTACGCTCGCCTGTTTCCGTGCGCGCCACACCCGCCTTTGAACCATTGCCGCACGCCAAGCCTTCAAGCCAGAATCACCACTTAGCGACACACCAGGAGAATGCCCACCTTCATACGGCACCATGACCGACGAGACGCATGGCTTCGTGTTCAGTCCGTCCGCAACAAGTGCCATCGGACGGATCACCGTGTGCCAAAATCTCTCGCCCTCCAGCAATCGTGTGCTTGGCGAGCGTAAATCCTGGCATCCATGCGCACCTCTGAGCATAACACTTGTCATGCCGCATGGGTTCTGCTCACACCACATGGCAATAGGTGCGGGTTCGTGCACGATGCTGAGTGCTCCAATGAGCCTTTCATTATCGTCTTTCTCCAGTCGTCAATAATATGAATAGTCATGTCGATTCTCCCACACAGCATCAACGATACAGGTTTCGACGATTGACGAACATATTTCATATAAGGATATCATGGATTACGCAATAATACCAAAACCCTAACCATACATGTGATTCTATTTCGAACAAGAAACACATAAGCCACATAAACCCTAGCCTAATGTGTCACGCTTCACCACGAAATTGAAACTCTGATACCAATTATTGGTGTTCGATCATTTGGTTAACATGAACCGTTAGGGTTCCATGCATTTTTAAAACAGCGGAAGCAAGAACATAGAAACGTATTACCTTTCACCAGGGTATGTTGAAGAAGATGAAGAATTCTCGCTAGCAGCCTGTGCAGCCTCACCGTTTTGGACATAACTCTCTCATTCAATCTCATATTTGAGTGATCTATATGCCAAAATGATCCTCTCTTCAGTGGCTTTCCAACGGCATATCAAAAGTCTAGTTCTGAGTTCTATATGATTTTAGAAAATCATACAAGTTGACGGACAGCAACAGCAAACAACCTTCTGGTCTTCTGTTGTATTCCCAAGTCCAATCTCGACGTCGTGTGGGCGACGATCTTCGAGATCTTCTAAATCTGTTGTTCCCTCACCCTTCTCACAGTGTTAGGCATGAATTACTTTTTGGTTAGGGTTTCCGGACAGCTAAGATGACTTATATATGGGCTAAAACAGGGACTAGGAAGAGAAATTAGAGTTGGGCCTCTATTGGGCTTAAGTATCCAAGCTTAGCCCAAAGCTTATACTTAAATCCAATAATAATAATATATACCGCTAAAATATTATTACTGCACTACTGTTCTAATCCCATAATTATGTTGTGGGCTCCTTTTTATTATGAGCCCGTTAGTCTCCTCATGTTTAAGATATACAATGTCCATTAATTAATTAAGTTACTGACAACTCCATTAATTAATATTTTCTCCGAGAGTAGTACCACTCAACCTCATTATCATGTCGGAATAAATCCATCTGCAGGATTTATATGATAATCCTTATGAGCTCCTCAAGGGGACATCATCAACATATATCGGACACGAATTCCTTCTACAATCAACAACACACCAAAGAGACAGCACTATTTTCCAACTCACTGATTTTATTGATTTAATTACATGTAAATCTCACCCATTGATTAATCAAATAAATACATACTTGATTAGTGTGAAAATCTGCATATTTTAGGGTCCGATTTAGCACCGTTTTGTGGAATTTATATTCGTATTTTAGCACTAAATGTTTAATTTTCATATATTTAAGATATTGGTGCATTTGAGGTGTTATTTTGTGTTTATAGGTGGAAAACAGATTAAAAGTACAAAGTTGGAATGATGAGTGAAATCGTGAAAGAATGCTGAAAAATGCATGTCCAATTTGTATAATTTTTCTGTATTTTTTTAGAAGTCCAAATTGATTATGTAATATTTGGTTGGAAAGATACAGAAGAGAAGGTCATTTTACCTCAAGAAACACCTCAATTGGAGGTCAGATGAGGGAGTTATGTTCAAAACGGTGAAGACGCGCAAGCTGTTCAGACAAGCACGACCAGTGCCACTCTGCACGACTCTTGCCATACACAAATGAATGGATTTTCAGGTGTTCTTTATATGGTTGGAAAGTAAGGAAGAGAGGATCATGTGAGCATAAAAATCACCTCAATCCGAGATCGGATGAAGAAGTTATGAGTAAAACTGTGAGGTCGCGTAGACTGCCGATGGGTGGCACGACCCGTGCGGAATTGCGGCACTAGTGGGCGGCACGACTCGTGCCATGCCTGGCACGACTAGTGCCACTGCCCAGCGAGCCCGTTTCGTCATGTTTTGGCCCGTTCATGTTTTTTTACGTGAAAAAGCCCACTTTTGAGTCTGAATTCGAGATTTATCATTCCTCAACTATAAAAGGAGCTATTGGGGTGTTCCAAACCCTAACCCTCTATAACTCTCCACAGCCATACGTACTTTTCCATTCCATCCATCACCATCCCATCCACTCATCCTGGGGAGTTCATCAGTGTTACTTACATGAGAAGGAGAACAAGAAGATTCAGAATCACAGAGGAGAGAACGGAGAATCACACCATATTTAGGATTTTTCTTACTCTTTCTTTCTTAATTTTGGATAATATGCTTTCATACCTAACCATGTGTGTTGCTTGTAACACCATGGGCTAGTACTTCTTGGATAGTGCTAGGTTTGAAGGTTAAATTGATTTGAATTGATGATCTAGACTTAAGATTGGATACCTGCAGTATACTTATTCCTTTATTAATGCTTTGATTTGAGACTTATATTTTGTCTTATATGATCTGTCCTTATGCATGTGTATGTCAATGCCTTTTGCATGCTTATGCTTATTGCTTGTGTTATATAAGAATTATATTTGTCAACCTGTTATGGGTAAAGGGATCTAAACATATAACATTTATTCATTAGAATAATTAATATAGAACACTTAATATATCTATTAATTACCATTTTAGAGGATTTGGTTTCTTAGATTATTAGGTGGGAATTGGGGATTAATTCTTAAGTATCTATAAAGGGAAGTCTAGTGTTCTAGCCTTTAATAGAATTTTGCATGAAGTACCTAGAAAGGGAGTAGAAATTATTCTTCTGCATCTGAGGGGTTAAACCAGATTTATGTGTTAAGTTTACTTTAGAAAAGGGGTTTAACATAATTAAGTGATTGCATTCATAAGAACTGCAGGGATTCTAACTGATTGTCTAGTGATTTGATTTAACCGATTTAAGTGGATTTCCTAGTGCTGTCTATCTTCTCTCTTGAATACTTTTCATATTTAATTATTTGCTATTTTATTATTTTTAGTAATTATTTTCTGCATAGTTAATTTAGGTAATTCTCTTTAAAAACCAGATTTGTCTTAAATTAGAATAGTCATAATTAGATTAAATAGTAGATCTATAATTATCCCTTGGGTATGATATTATTTTTACTTGGTCACATGTGGAACTACAATTGATTTCCTACACTTGGGGACACATACAAAATTGTGAACAAGCAATATTGCCTTACATGTCGAGGTTATTGTATAGGGATTAAGAGCACGGACATCCATAATAACAGAGATCAAGTTCTCCTATATAGTCAGTATAAATCGAATGATCTCAAGCGGTCCTGCCCAATACACACGAAGTGCACTAATGTGATTCTATATTCAAGACAAACTAATACCAAATCACACTACAACCATCCCGATAGAGAGTCCCCGTCTATCTCGATTGTGAGCATATGTTTATACTTTATAAGCAAATCGATAATATGATCTTTCGCGTGTTATCGCACAACATATTATCTACAGTATAAAGTAAGTGGACTATTGCATCGTACATATAAATAAATTATAAGACGTAATCATTTGTTCATATGATTCTCATTTCAAATAAATTGTTATAATATTGTTCATACAAAAGGCTAGACTTTTAGTATACAATCCAACAAAGCCTTCCACGAACCTCTCCACTTTCAGTGCCTCCGTACTCACCATATGTTTGGGAAACCTCGATAACTGCTCAAACTTACGAAGATAATCTGTGACTGACATACCACCCTGCTTCAGTTGTATGAACTCGTTCATCTTCATTTCTCTCACTGGTGCCGTAAAGTACTTGTTTATGAAAAGCTCCTTAAACCTTTCACATGTCATAGTTGTGACTTCCTCGATACTTTTAATTGTATCCCACCAATGGTCTGCACTTCCTCTTAACATGATAGAAGCACACAATACTTTGTCCCCTCTGGAATTCTACAGTATTGAAACATATTTTCCACCATGCGTAACCAATCCTATGCATCTGTGAGGTCTGCTACATCCTCAAATATCAGAGGGCTCAACTTTCGGAACCTCTCACAAACTATTTACACACGTTCTACTTTATGTCTATCTTGATTAACATTAACCTCTGGCTGTCCACCCATATATCTCTGCTGAATAAGTTGTTGTATCTATTGGGACTGGCGTTCTACTAGTTCCATTAGTCGAGTAATCACTGCATCATGATTGGTTCCTTCTTTATGTGCTGCTTGCTCAGCAGTCCTATCCCCTTCAGAACTTTCCCCTGTAGCCCTTACCATTTTATATACTAACTACGAGTCCTACAACACATGGCCAATATAATTTATAAAACACATACAGCACAGAATAAAAATAATACTTACATAAAAGGCTGCGCTCCCAAGGAATGAGCTCATGTACATAGATAGTCTGCAGGACCCAAACCGTGTTCTGATACCACTCTGACACGACCCACTTTACATAACTTATAATTCAAATACTTATTAAAATAAACATTATCATTATATAAACCTGCATATTTTTTTCACATAATATATTTAAAACCATAGTCATACATACGTCATCAATTTCTGACACAACATCAATTCAGACAAACTCGTGACAATACTTATTATAATACATAATAAAACATCAGCGGAAATTAAATAAACCCATGGCCTAGCCCAACAGGTCGTCATCTATGTACATCTGCTCAAAACCCTGTAGGAGCTTCACAGCTTGCATAACACACCACATAACTCAATCATCAGCAAGCTCATCTACAATGCATAAACTAGTGAGACAAAAATCTCAGTAAGTAGAAATCATGCATGGCAGTGCATGAAAATGTATTTAGTTTTCTTTAGCCTATTTCCTAGTCTTTCTATTTGGTCTCTTTTATTTTTGAAACTGTTCACGTTACGGGATCCCCACGACGCACTTATGATATGCACCCAATGAGCTCAATAGACATACACAGTGTCGGATCGATTTTTTCGATCCCTGAATAAAGTATCGGGAATGATTTTTTCAAACCCTGGCAGAGTGTTGGGGACGATTTTTTCGAACTCCGAATAAAATATTGAGAATAATTTTTCCAAACCCTGACAAAGTGCATATATAGTGGCCACACACACCATTAGTATCTTATTAATTTTGAAAAAATCATTTTTCATGATTATGCATGGTATGCAACCAGGGCAATTAAATATGCATCATAAACCATTTACGACATCATTATCAACATTTAATCACAATAAAGCAACAACTTAACTTCAATTCACACCGATCCACTTCTGAAACAATAACTTCACATCAATCATATAGATTCATTTATAGAATAACAACTTCACCTTGGATCACATGGATCCCTTTTTAGAATAACAACTTCATCTCGGATCACACAAATCCTTATAAACAATATCTTCTCAGATTATACAGATCTATATAGGACAATGATATTACTTCAAATCACATAGAACCACAACTTGTATCGTAAATTTATCACAAATAATTTACAAATAATATTATTGAATATGAAACCTACTTTTCCCAAATTACAAAAATCCACAGCTTGTATCACAAATTAATCCCAAATAATTAATAACGTAATTAAACTAATCACAGTTAACTCATAACATAATTATCACATATTAATCATAATAATCCACACACAAAATGCTTATGCATTGCAGTTGGATCTCTACTTACCTTGACCCCGACAGTAGTAATATAATAGACCCGTGAAAAACTATAACTAATCTCTTCTTTCTCGTTCCTATTCCGGCACGCTCCTCTTTATCTCATTTTCCTTTCTCTATCTTTTTTTTATCTCACGTCTGCGGCTTGCCTCCAAAGTAAGTTACCAAATGGTAACTAAGGTGTATATATAGTAGGGTGACTTGAAAGTGTTTGTTAAGGAAATGAAAGGGGAGAAGCCACAGATTACAATAACAATCACTCACGTTTCTAATTATTAATCCACTTACCTTATGTGGATGTCAATTAATCACGTATTACTCTTCACGCCAATTTACCCATTTGGATTAGCAATCAACGTGTTTTTTACCCCTTTTTATCAACTATTACTATTTTACTATTATAATTATAATTATTATTATTATCCATTCTTAAAACACGTGCAATACTTAATAACTAAGATATGATACATTTATAAATTAATACACATATTTGTATATTTTCTTATCACTATTATTATTACGAGAACACATGTGATACTTAATAATTAAGAAATAGTATACAAATAACATAATTTAATTATATATATCTAAATTAATGCACGTAAATATTTATGCACACATATATTCACATAATTTCAACACTATTATCACCAATATGTCAAATAAAAATGCAAAGACAAATAAAATATAGAAATAATTACCACATAATTATCACATAATTATAAAAATGTACGTAACACAAATTAAATTATATTGGCACATGAGTAGTGAGAAACTCGGGTATCACATCCTATTTGTTAGTTATCAGCAACATTAGTTTGTACTGACTAAACCATGTTGAAGTGGTTTCTCATTATTTTGAAGTGTTTAAACTCTCTCTCTCCGTCTGTGTTGCTGAATGTAATGCTTATTGTTGCGGATTTTCTTTATTTTGTTTGGTAAGACGTTAAGTTTTTGAACTGTTTGTATGCCCTTTGTTAGTGGGTTTTCCTTTTCGATTGCAAGATTGGAAGTGATTATGGATTTCTGAATCTTGACTGAAGCCAATATGCTCAATCTAGGATAGTTCATGTGTTTTATTCGAACTCATTATGGAATTCCTATGATGAAAGAAGAGTAGGATTTGAATTTACTTCATAGAATGAAGCACTTATGTTGAATTATGGTAGATTTGTTTTCCATATATATGCACTTGTTTTGTAGAGATTCCTTCAAAGGAACTAATGTTACTGCATTCAGGATTAGAAAAAAATTCAAATGAGTTGCTGGCGTAATTTAATCACAAAATGGATTAGATAAATGGCTGAAAGCGAAGAATAATGAGAAAGCCTCGTGTTTTAAATTTGCGTATGAATTCTATGAGGAGAAGCCTCGTGTTTTAAAGGGAAGAGCTGAGAAGAAAAAGGAGAAAGCACTAAAGGCTGTAGAAGAGAAAAAAAGGGCTGCTCAAGAGAAATTTAAAGAATTGGAGAAAGTTGATCTGGGGAAAAGGCATAATTGATGGTGTTTGTTGGAGTTGTTTTTATTTTTGGATATATAGTGTTGATGACTAGTATAATGCTATCATATCAAGTTAGAGTGATAACTCTTTCTGCATTACATGATTAGTTTTTGCTATGGTTTATGATCAGTACAGTGAGACAATGTCATTGTATGTGAAGGAAACATTATTTCTTTTTGTCCTTCATTTACACTTAGTGAACTTGCATTTGAATTTAATCAATATGATTATTACTTCAAAAGGTATATTATTATCATGTAAGGGTACATTGTTGTCATGCAAAGGGTATATTATTTTCATGTAAACTATATGTATCCGAAAGGGCATATTGTTGATGAGTAGATGATACATTGTTTATGAGTAGATGGTATGTTGTTGTCATGCAAAGAGTATGGAGTTTAGAGTGTTCCAAGTTTATTATAAGAGGTATTATAACATGGCAAAAAGGGTATATTTCGTATAGGTAAAGGGTACATTATTGATGAGTAAAGGGTACATTATTTGTCATGTAAAAGGTATACTGGTCGTATAAATTGTATGAGGTTGCAATTGGTATACTGTGGTCATGTTATTTCTATCGAATTTTGCAAAGGGTACATTGATAATTAGTAAAAGGTACATTGTTTATGAGTAAAGAGTACATTGTTTGTCATGCAAAAGGTATAATCATCACGTAAATTTGTTAAGTTGCATAGGGTACATTGTTGATTAGTAATGAGTACATTGTTAATAAGTAAAGGGTATGTTGTTTGTCATGTAAAGGGTACAGATTTTAGAACATCTGTTATTGATGGTGTTTCAAGTTAATGCTGTTTAGGTATATTGGCATGGTGCAAAGAGTATATAATTTTGTACTAAGGGTACGACGCGCAATGCTAAAGGGTATAACAAGTTATCTAATACCTGAATTTCACAATGTGTTTTTAATAAAAATATTTCATAATTACATAATAGTTTACTTATTCAAATCCAAGAAATTTATTATTTCATCAAAATCTATCACAATATTTAACATATACATCACTATAGTAAACGAGCATTTGAAGTTTTAGATCCAAATTCCTTTGCTAATTCTAAAGTTTTCCGCTTACTTTTTTTGTTTTTTTCAAAGTTGCCCTTTATCCTCTTCTTCCTCCCTTTTGTAACTGCATTAACTGGATCCAACACAATATTTGATAAATCCTTGTTTTGGACAACTTGTTCTGATTGTGCTGAAGAATTCGCTACCGAGCATCAATAGCCAACAAATCTCTTGCATATGCATCATCTATATACTTCTTTGCTTCTTCATTGCCCTGACACTTCAACACTAAATTATAATGTCTTCTTGTTGCTTCATGACTCCAAGATACTTAATCTCTATTCTTTTTTGTGCCTCCATTAAATTGGTCCCATATTTCAGACTTGGCTAGCTGCGTCCATCTTTTTTGTATATAAAAATCTAGTATACATTCTACGGAATTAATGTGTAGAACTCTTAAGCTATGGTAGCACAACAACCCACACTCCTCAAATTTCTTACAAGAGCACATGATTAGTTTCATTTTCATATCAAAGAACACTTGATAGATTTTACCATCAGCATCAACAGAAAAAATGTTGTAAACCATTGTTGCGTCTTCACTTTCAATATGTACTGACCGAGCAATTATTCACTTCTCAAACTCTTCCTCAAAATGCTTAAAGATTATAATTGTGTACACTTTAGAAGCATGTTTCAACAATCTAGCCATTCGAAAACGTGATTCAGGTCTTGTTCTTGTGCATTGAAATTCATCAAGTTGTTCATTTCTCCTCCATCGTTTTAGTGCTTCTTCAAAAATACCTTTAAATTAACATCACACAAATATAAATAAAACTATAATTATATTTGAACAATCATAAAGAAGTAATTCCAACATCCTTTTCATACCACTCATGCACCCAACCAAAAATCATCCACCTTAAGCACCTTTTCATTTCTATGTTGAGTAGAACTAAAAGGTATACTGATTAATGCTAATGGGTACAAAATCTAACATCAAAGGGTATAAAGGCCACTTATAAAAGGTATACTACTTTAAGTTTAAATAAGTACGAGCATACATATTAAGTAGGACATTCAAATGAATTTTCATTAATTAAATTTTCAACAAGATCATATAAGTATTTTATTCTAAAGCCATACCATAGAAATCAGTTAGGCTTATGCTTTTATTGGCGTTGAATCTGATAGCGTGGTTCGTGCTTTCACTTCTTTGTGATGATATTATTCCAGCCGAAAAGAAATCCTTACTCAATGCAATGCACCACTTCTCCTTTTCATCGTACAATTTTGTAAACCATATATCACCTACAAGTCCATAAGTTGAGACCATATCATTCCAACAAATTTCAAATTCCTTTTCATTCGAACACCCCAATAAGCATTTTTTTAATAACTCCTTGAAGGGATTGTTAGATTTCAACTCTACAAAATTATTTATGGCATTTTTTTGTATGTTCCATAGGCACAATCTGTGCCTAGAATTTGGGACATAAATAGAATATTATAATTAAAGGCATGAAGTTTACACGAGGATATTTTCTTATTAGTTTAAGTGTCTTACCTTTTTTATGGCACTTTCAATTGCAGCGTCTTGATCCGTAAAAATTATAATCGGGCTTTTTCCTCCCATATACCTCTTGAACTTTTCAAACAGCGCCACTCAAAGGAGATACTTGTCTCATCATTGATAAATGCACAACAAAACATGATATTTTTTTAATGATTATTTATTCCAACAAATGGGGCACAAATCAAGTTATATCTGTTGGTTGTATAAGTAGTGTCTAACACCAATAAATTTCATAGTCTTCTTTCATCATGGAATCTCTCCAAAACAAGCAACACAATCTACTATCGTTATCCACTTGCACCTTGTAATAGAAATTGTCTTCTTCTTCATCCCGAATCACAATTAATTCAATAAAACTTTGTGCATCACCACCTTCAATTCTGCCAATCTTCCACCTATTCACATAGTTTTTATGATACTTTATTGTATGATCTAAATTCTCTTCTCCACCAGCCCATGTATCTATATGAAGCTGTTGTCTTTATTTCCACAGAGATCATATCCTCTATCATTTTTTCTTTTCCAATCAATATTCCCCTCTCCGAATGATGGAGATGGTTCCATTCTTTCCTTGTTAATAGATGGTTATGTGACATATCCTGATCCACAATTTTAAAATCCCCATTAGTATTCAACTTCGCCCTCATGAATGCCTTACATTTTGTTCTTGTAACTCCAACAGATTTTCTTTCTAATGATGTAGCATGTGAATCACTGTTTGTTTGTTTTTTTCTAGCACATGAACATATATAAGTCTTTCCAGTCTCAAGAACCATCACTAGAGTGTCTACTTGTAGATTTACGTACACTAAATCACAATACCCTAGCAAGCTTACAATATAGTTTATAAATTTCATCAAGTATTTTTCTAGTCAATCCAACTGAAGAACCAACTATGTCTTCACAATCCTCATTATTTCCTATAAAGCAGAAATGATATAAGAAAAATAAGTACTCTTTCATTATTGAGAAACATAAATTTATATGTTTGATAAACTAAAGCAAAAATAATATACATTTTTTACAGTAATTTTCATAGTCAATTTTAATGAACGCACCTTCATTTTCTCTTTCTACAACATCTTCTCCATCAAGATTTTCTCCATGGCTTGTAGAAATATTTTCATTGGACACGCATGATAAATCAATTACATTATGTTCACCACTTATTAATGTAATACTTTCTTCATATATTCTCATTCCCTCAAATGTTTATTCATGAGTTGGATCAATGTTATTTTCAAATATGCATGATAAATCAAAAACATCATCTTAAGATGAAGAGAGTAGAATAAGATCTGCACACGGACAATTACCTTATTAATATAAGTGCATAATAGTAGGTAGAACAAAAAATAAATATTTTGAACGCAGGTACAGAAATTACAACTAAAGGGTATATCAGCTACTGTTGAAGAGTACATTTTTGTCATGCAAATGGTATATTGTTTTTATGTGAACTGTATGGATTTGCAAAGGGTATATAATTGATAATTAAAGGGTACATTATTGATGAGTAAAGGGTACATCGTTTGTCATGCAAAGTGTATATTGGTCGTGAAAACTGTATGAAGTTGCAAAGTGGTACATTTTTGTCATAAAAAAGGTATATTACATATGAGTAAAGAGTACATTTTTTATGAGTATTGGGTACATTATTAAAATCTTGCATTGGTGACGGAATTAAAAGATGATTACAAAGACATGCCATAAAATAACTATGAATTAGCTGACAACCATGACTTGCTGTATTAATGGATAAAAGGAAACGAGCAAGAACCTGCACATTGCTCTCCTCCATCAGAATCCCTTTGACCTTGTCACATAATATCCTTACCTATACAAATAAACAAAAATTTCGTAGGTAAAAGTCAAACCAACTAGAGAACATATACAGTAAATTGGTTATGAAGTATAAAGATGTAGAAATAAGGGGATAGAATTTGAGAATTGAAGAAAATTGTGTTGACAGATGGGATGTTCAAGCAGGTATAGTCATTACAACTAAACGGTATATCAGCTACAGTTGAAGGGTACATATTTGTCATGCAAATGGTATATTGTTTTCATGTGAACTGTATGGGTTTGCAAAGGGTATATTATTAATGAGTAAAGGGTACATTCTTGATTAGAAGAGAGTACATTGTAGTCATACAAAGGGTACGGAGTTTAAAGTGTTTCAAGTTTATTATAAAGGTATTATGGCATGAAGCAAAGGGTATATTGTGGATGAGTAAAGGGTACATTATTGATGAGTAAAGGGTACATCATTTGTCATGGAAAGGGTATACTGGTTGTGTACATTAAAGGTACATACATGTTCTTGTGTACATTAATTAGACGGCTAAGAAATGAGGTAATGACAGCATAAACATGTGCAGGTAAGAGGAACTTACTACAAGACTGCAGATGGAACTTGTGTGAGAGACTACATAAATGTTAATTACTGATCTGATAGATGCACATGTGAATGCCTTAACTCATGCAACACCTGGAAGGGTCGGCATCTACAACGTTGGAACAGGAAAAGGTCCACATACAAGATTGATGATGTGAATGAATGTCCATATGATAGGTTGGTAGTGTTGCATGGTTGATGGTTGTTTTTTATTACAGGTAGTTCTGTAAAGGAATTCATGGAGGCGTGCAAGAAGGCAATGGGTGTGGACATAAAGGTGGATTATCTGAATCGACATCCAGGGTATTTATGTAGAGGTGTATAGTGATCCATCTAAGATATTCAACGTACTCAACTGGACAGCTAAGTTCACTAATCTGCAAGAAAGTCTGAGCACTGCATGGAGATGGCAGAAGGCTCACAAAAACGGTTATGATGTTGAATAAAAAGGGTACATTGCATATGAGTAAAGAGTACATTCCACCCAAATACAAACTATATAACCACTTAATGAATAATGATCCTTCTTTCAGTAAGAACCTATGATTTTCAGATTCTAAATCAATGAATAACTACAAGCAAACAAATTTCATTTTACAGCATCAAATCCCCAAATTTAATAAGCAACTAAAATTCTCGATTTCGATTTCAATATCATCAAACAACACCATCATCCACAAGCTATCTGATCGATAAAGTTCAGCTGGAATTGAAGTTCTCAAACGATGTATGTCTCTTGCTATTAATATGAACTCAAGCATAGATTCAGGGTAAAATTGAATCCAACCCTCAATTCCTTCGAATTCTGTTCTTTCTGCAATCCATTCGTGTTCTTCTTCTTCTCCAATAATCCAATCGCGTTCTTCTTCTTCTTCTGCAATCAATCGTGATAGTGAATGCATTCAATATTTGAATTTAATAGTGATATAACCATGGTATATTTCAACAGATACTAGGAATTAAGGAAGGTAGAATCGAAGGTAGAATCGCGATAGTGAATCGCAGATTACTCAGCGCTGAAATAACACGCACTCCTAGGGGTGAAGAATGTGTTTTGAAAATCTCTTTTTAATTTATATATGACCTGTTTTTTTAAGGATCGATCCAGGCGCACATAATTAGATCCGTGTGTCCGGACATACAAGAGTCTCACTTTCAATTTAAAACATTCAAAAAAAGCTAATTATACTGTGCACCCGGGTGCACTCTAAGATAGAGTGCATCCACTTTAAAAAACGTATACAAATATAAACAAAAACATATACAATTATGAACAAAAATATATACAATTTAATTGTTATTTTTTTAATGAAAATTGAGTGTAAAAAAATATACAATTATTAAAAAATATGTATATACTATTGAATAAAAAGTTATACACATATAAATGCTAGTTTTTTTAATAAAAAACTTAGTGTGAAAAAAGTATATACTCCCTCCGTCTCATAGAAATTGACACACTTTCCTTTTTGGTTTGTCTCACTAAAGTTGACACATTTCCTTTTTAATACATGGGACCCACATAAAAACAATTAATCTACTCTCATGAGCCCTACATATCACCTCTAATACAACTACACACTACACATTAAATATTATTTCTCTTACTTCACTTTACTTCATTTTACATTAAATTATTATATTCCTTAATCTCCGTGCCCAAAAAAAATTATATCAACTTTAATGGGACGGAGGGATTAATTATTAAGAAACACGTATACAAAATATAATAACTTGTATACAAAATAGAATAAAAAATTATACATACGTATGATGCACCCTTTCACCACCAATTATCAACTCTTAAAAAAATATTTTCGAATTCAAACTACTAATACGAACATTACATTTGTCAGGATTATGTAATGAATATCACTGTTTATGGTTTACGAGGAATTATTAGTGAAGTAATTATCACATTTTAAATAATATTAAAATGTCATGATAAATTAATATCACTGTTTATGGTTTACGAGGAATTATTAGTGAAGTAATTATCACACTTTAAATAATATTAAAATGTAATGATAAATTACGGATGCAAAATTCCTGCAATGAATGTTAATTTGGAGTGTATTTATATCGTGTGAACAGTCTACATGATAATATATATCTTTATCAATCTAAATCTATACAAGTTTGAAAATTCAAGATATGAGAGATTACGTATATTTAATTTTATCTTTTTCTAAAATATACAATCAATCAATCATGTTTAAAATCAAATAGCACCAAATATCATTAAAGATATTAGAGAATTAATTAATACTACTAAATTCCTTAATTTACTAAGTAAATTGATGATTGATTGTTGTCTTAATTCACCAAGTAAATTGATGATTGATTGTCTGCCTCATTTACATTATTTTTGTAAATATAATAAATTAATTGGATCAAGAAAGTAAATATTAGAAAAAATAAATTAAAATCATTAATACTATTAATTAACAAGTATTTGTCGAAAATAAAATTTTGGAATTATGTATGTAGCAGCGTCACGCTTATCTTTGAAAAAATTTATGTGTATGGCATCGAGACATTCGTTCTTGAAAAATTGTGTACTTGGCGCTCTCACGTTAATCTTGCAATTAATAATTTATTTTAAGTAATTTAATATTTTTTTATTTAATCTCTACCATTAACAATGTTAATAATGCAATTCATATTTTATTCTAAATAATTTAATATTTAAAAGTAATTAATATTTTTTGCTATTAATATTTAATTTAAGTAATTTTTCATGAAGATTTAATTTAATCTAATAAGAATATTTTATGTATTTTTTTATGAAAATTATTATTTTAAATTAATAAAAATATTTTTTATATAATTTTTTAATTGTGAGATTTTATGTATGTGGCATTACCACGTTGTATACATGACACTCTCATATTAATCTTATAATTAACATTTTATTTTAATTAATTTAACATTTTATTTAATATTTTATTTAATCTCTCCAATTCATAACTTGCAATTAATATTTAAATAATTAATAATAATAATATATTTTTACATTAAAAATTTTTGATTGGGTTATTCAATAAAAAAAATTTAAAAAAAAAGTTTAGCTACTTTAAAAAAGAAATTTAATTAATTACTCCCTTTGTCTCATAAAACACTTCACGTTTACTGTTACAGGTTGTTTAAGAAAAGTTACATTTTTTGACCAATTTTATTGATTTTAGAGGATATTGTAGTATTTTTAGGTAATATAAAGTAATGGTATGTGTGAGAAAAATAAGTGATAAATTTGAAATTGAAGTAACTTTTGAGGTGATTGAATGAAGTGATGTTTATTTTATTTTATTTTTTTTTGGGGAAGGGGGGAGGGGTGTGTGTGAAAGATTTTGTGATACAACGTGGAAAGTATGAAGGGTTTTATGGGACAGAGAGTATATTTAGCATTCAGCTTGTGATACAGGATTTATTTTTAGTATGAAATACCATGATGGTGATGATTCAGAGTCAAACCAGAATTTATCAGAGTTTCAGATCCTCCTTGATCACGTAAAGTTAGCTGATCTGATCATTGAAAAACGATGCCATCCACTACAACCAATTACACAGCACAAATTTATCAGATAGAGAGAGGGAGAGTGTGTGATGAAGCTAGATTATTACTGCTAATAATAAATTTAGGATTATTCTGTAGTGTACCGGATGCACCGGTACACCTGAAGGTTTATAGGGTAAATTGAGGATGTAGTGGGTAGTTATTCAATTAATTTTTAATTATTTTATTTTATTAAGTGGTGAAGATTAAATGAAAAATGAATCTAACGGTTGAGATTAGCTAGGTGTATCCGTGCCCCAGGTGCACCGCAATTAAACTCATAAATTTAATATTAATGTAATATAATTATGATAGAAAAAATATTTCTATTAGAACAAAGGTCTCCTGTGTCCACGGGAACACGCCGTGCCCCCATGGAAATACAAGAGTTTTAGTATATTTTTATATTTAAATATTTTGGTTGGGTTATTTTTAATAAAAAAATAATAATTAAATTATTTATAAAATAAAAGTGAAAAGAGAGATGCTCGATTATTAATTAATTTATTACTATTAATAAGTTTAATAATATTTTATTATGATACGTCACTTTTTTTTTAGTTTTATATATTTTAATATCCTTTAACTATTAAATTTTAAAGAAATAATAGTACATAAACCAAGTGTTTGCATGATAAACCGGAACATTTTGTAACTTTAATAAACCAACTTCTCCATCTTTTTGTTTTCTTTTCAATTATGTGCCCAAGAATTTTGACTACTTACATTCAATCTTCAATAATTAACTATGTTGTGTGGATCATTAATTAAGATATATTTTGTTGTAACAACAAATATTGTATTTTGACCGCGCTGACCGCGTTGACTGTGTGTGTTGAGTTGATCTTCAGTTGAAGCTTGCCCGGACTCGAATTTGGGGCTTTATAATGTTTATCCAGAGGCGTAGAGCCTTTGTTTGGATTAAACGTGCTTTATTTGAAAAACACTCGATCTGGGGGGCTTAGCACCTTAATCCCGGGTCGTATGTTGTTCTTGGTACGAAGAACACTGAAGAACTTAGTATATGAAGAACGCTTGATTTGGGGGGCTTCGCACCTTAATCCCGAATCGTTTGTCGTTCTTAACTTGAAGATGCTTAAAGATCTCAAGGGAGCACTGCTCGTGTTCTTGATCTCTTCAGAACGTTTATGTCTTCAAGTATTTGAATGTGTGTGTTAACTACGCTGACTATGTTGACTGCGTATGTCGAGTTGAGCTGGATCTTTCAACGAAGCTTGTCCGAGCTCGAGTGTGTAGTCTTAAACGTTGATCCGGAGGTGTTGAACCTTTGTTCGGATTGAACGTTGACTTGAATTTGTTGTGAAATATGCCGCTCAATTTGGTAGAATGTTGACTTCACGAATAATGAATTTGATTTGAAGAACGCCGGATCGAAGAGGCTTAGCACCTTGATCTTTGATTGGCTGTTGTTCTTGACTTGAATATAACTTGAACTTGACTTGAAGGTCTTGAGTGTTCTTGACTTGAAGATCTTGAACTTGGATCTTGATCTTCACTTGACTTGTATCTTCACTTAGATCTTGATCTTCACTTAACTTGGATCTTGATCTTCGCTTGACTTGATTTTCACTTAACTTGGATCTTGACCTTCGCTTAACTTGGATCTTGATCTTCGCTTGACTTGATCTCTGATCTTCGCTTTATCTTATCTTCACTAGACTTGGATCTTGACCTTCGGTTGATCTTGATCTTCACTTGACTTGGATCTTGACCTTCGCTTGATCTTATCTTCACTTGACTTGGATCTTGACCTTCGCTTGATCTTGATCTCTGATCTTTGCTTGACTTGAAAAACGCCAGATCGGAGGGGTTTGGCACCTAGATCTTGGATCGAAGGTCGTTCTTAGCTTGAAGATGCTTGAAGATCTCAAGGGAGCACTGCTCGTATTCTGATCTCTTCAGAAGCGTCTACGTGTTCAGATGTTATAGTGTGTGTCTGGAATGAATGGAGGAGGACTCCTTATATAGGTGAGGAATGAGCATGCCCCATAAATAACTTGCAATCTGATTGGTCCATGACAGATTTGACCCGATTCTGCGGGCTTGGGCCGTTCCAAATATAACACAGCTTGAATGGTCATTGCTTAATTTGACCTGATTCTGGAACCTTCCAGACTTTATTTGACTTGGGAGTCAAATGTTACTTAATTTAAACTCTACTTAATTTGTTGGGTTTTAAATTAATTATCAATTATTTATTAATCTATTTTAGGAATTTATTTATTTAAATCCCTTAATAAATAAATAATTAATTGATAATTATTGCATTAATTTGCCACATATTTTCCTTTAATAGGCAATAAAATTCAAGTGCTTACATTTGTAACACTAATAAACAACCCTCTCCATCGTTTTGAATTCTTTCAATTTTGTGCTCGAGAATTTTGACTATTTACATTCAATTTCAATAAGTAACTATGTTGTATGAATAATTAACTAGGAATATTTTGTAACACTAATAAACAACCTTCTCCATCGTTTTGAATTCTTTCAATTTTGTGCTCGAGAATTTTGACTATTTACATTCAATTTCAATAAGTAAATTTTGACTATTTACATTCAATTTCAATAAGTAACTATGTTGTATGAATAATTAACTAGGAATATTTTGTACAATATTAATAAACTACCCTCTCCATCGTTTTGATTTCTTTTAATTTTGTGGTCGAAAATTTTGACTACTTACATTCAATTCAATTTTCAGAAGTAACTATATATGTTGTATGGATCATTAATTTTAATTGACTACCTCTCCATGCATTCTTCGTATTCCTTTCAATTTTGTGCTCAAGAATTTTGATTGCTTACATCCAAATTTCAATAAAATTAGAATGATTCTTGTTTTACCCGAGCCATTTAACCCTTTTATCCTTAAATCAAATTATTTTAATTTTTTAGATCATCAAAATAATTTTTAATAATATTTTAGTTAGTAAAAATATTTTTATAATTCAAGTTTCGAAAAATATATGTTAACTATCCATTCCAGATTTTGGTAATTTTTTTTCTATCAATAGTAAAATATTATAAAAGCATCAGCTTAGAGATTGAATATCATAAAAGCATTTAAAAGTTATCATTACAATTATATTAAATTTGTCTTTTAAGATTTTTTTTAATATAATTTATTATTGTTAAAATCATGACATTTTATCAGGGGCGGACGCAGGAAATTTGTTTAGGGGGCCCAAATTCCTTCCTCTTATAAAACGGTTCATATTTACAGTTTCATATTATTTAAGAAAAATTATTTATTTACTAACTTTACTAACATTTTTTAGATATTTTAGTATTTTTACATAAATGTAAAATGTATTGTATGTATTAGATGAGATTGATAATTTTGAAATTTTAATCTTTTAAATATATCAGATAAAAATATTATTTTTTAATATGTTAAATAAACCTATAAATAAATAATAATATAATGATATGATATGATATAAAAAAGAAATAAATAATCAATTTAAAATGAAAGAAGGAGTAGCTTTGTGAGAGTCGAACTCCAGACCTCTCATTACCTCATCAATTAAGCAAAGCACTAGGCAACTTGTAGACATATTACTTTTATTTTATATATACTAATTATTTTGAAAAGTTCAGGGGGCCCAACTGCGTCAGGATGCACCTGGTCTACCGGTGCATCTTAACAATCTTAACTGTTAGATTAATTTTTTTAAAAAATAAAAACTACCCCACTACCTAATTTTAACCTATAAATTTGAAGGTGCACCAGTGTAACAAGTGCACTCCAAAATACCCATAAATCATTTTAGATGTATTATGAGGCTGTAGTTTTATATATTTGAAGTCCTAATTGATAGAAAAATAAGTACATGCCTTGATAGTTGATTTATTTTTTAGGTTGTAAATTGAAATCATACAATAATTACTACTCCCTACGTCCTATAGAAGTTGACACACTTTCTTTTTTAGTTTGTCCCACTAAAGTTGACACATTTCCTTTTTAATACATGGGACCCACACAAAAATAATTAATTTATTCTCACGGGCCCCACATATCACCTCTAATACAACTACTCACTGCACATTAAATATTATTTCTCTCACTTACATTTACTCCACTTTACATTAAATTATTATACTCTTTAATCTCTGTGCCAAAAAAAATTATACCAACTTCTATGGGACGGAGGGAGTAATAATTTGGGTCACACCCCAAATGTCTAATTCCACGCTCTGGTTAAAATTACAATTTCACTTTTTATAGTGATGTCAACCGTAATACTCCAGATTCATGAATAAGATAACTATTTATTTTTTTCGTAAATTAAAGACTATTATTATTTTATTATACTATAAAATTAGTAATTATTATAATGCCTTTTATTAAAAATAAAAAATTAATATTTTAAAAGTGAACAATTAAAATGACAAAATAATTACTTTATCAACAAATAAAGGAATTATTATTTTCTAAATTAATGTCAAATATCCTAAAGTTTTACATAGACTTGTGTAAACCGGGTACGCTTATATATAAAACATGTTACTTTTTAGTACATGAAAAATTATTCTCTAGACACATAAATTGTTACTCTTTTAAATTAAAAAATTACTCTTCATATTATTATATACCCTGATTTATCTATTACTCTTTATTACATAAAAATTTACTCTTTAGAGACATGAATAATTACTCCTTTGTATAAAAATAATACTTTTTAAAGAATAATATTTTATATACCTAAAAAGTAATTTAGAAAAATAAAATTTACACGTAAATCGGATTTACATAAGACTCACTCAGTTTTATTGTAAATTTTAAATTAATTTTGACAAAAGAAAAGGTACTCCCTCTATCCCACCGAAATATCACAATTTTACTATATTGGGCATCACATCCAAATGTCATCATTTTCCACTTTTAGT
Source organism: Pogostemon cablin (assembly GCA_023678885.1). NCBI lineage: Eukaryota > Viridiplantae > Streptophyta > Magnoliopsida > Lamiales > Lamiaceae > Pogostemon > Pogostemon cablin. Next base: position 25,200,617 of record CM042964.1, on the reverse strand, counting down.
AAAAAGGTACCACATGTGGTCCACCACTCACTACTAATACAATTATCCACTACACATAAAATAATAATACTCCTTAATCTACGCACAAAAAGAAATTGATAACGTTTGGGCGGGACGGAGGGAGCATATTTTAAAAATAGGAATTAAAACACAAATGTAAAAATAAGAAATTTGGGTGAGGTGACCGTTTAGTCAACTTTGTACTTTGTAATTTCCTCAAGTAATTGTGTTGTATAATTGTGAAAGAGAATCACGTGTTACTTGCCACTCTTTCAATAATCTTTTTTGTTTTTTAAAGAACTGACAACGTGCGAACTAGGTTATGTTGTTTTATTTTAAATACTCTATCGTAAATATTACTCCCTTCATCCAACGGAAATTACTCATTTTTTTACTTCTATTTTTACTATAAATGGTTTATAATTAATTTAATTGATGATTATTATATTGTCATGATCATATCATTTTTAATTTAAAATATTATGATCAACTTTTATTTTTCTCATAAATTGTTAATACACAAAATAGTGAATAATTAAAAAAAATTAATCAGTATCACCTTTTATTATAAATTTAATTTATATTTTTTCACTTATCATTTGCATCCTTCACAAAATATTTTAATTTGATTGTTATTACTTTTTTTATCATATCACTTTTTATTTAAAATAAAACTCTTTTCTATTTCGAAGATGGTTCATCTTTATTGACATTTTATGTTGTAAAAAATCAAAAATTAATTTACTATTATCATTTGAATTATAAAATTAAAATATTAAATAAATTATAAAGAATAATAAATTTTATTTTAAATAAAAAATTTTAATTTTATAATAATAAATAAAATAAATAAGTGGATTACTTAAAAAAAAGAAAGGAAAGTAATGTTCCCTCCGTCTCAGGTTAAAAGGGTCATTTTTTCATTTTGATCGTCCCACCCAAAGAGTCTCATTTTCTTTTTGTATATTTGGGACCCACAAATCCCCTCTAATACAATTAAAATATAGGAGTTACACTCCTACTAATATAACTACTCATTACATATTAAATAATAATATTTCTTAATTTACATGAAAAAACAAATGTCCTCTTACGATTGGGACGGATAGAGTATTAATTGAATGATGGGCCCTAATTAGTAATTAGGCGACATTGGCGTACAATGGCATGTTAATGCGCGTGTAGTGGTGTACTATGATATTTAAATGGATTTGACATACCATCTTACGTAAGGTATTTGTGTTCCTTACATTTTTCAAATGGATTTGATATAGGGCGATAATAAAAATGACATTTGTTGAAATTCCTAAATATTTTTCCCACTATTCTAATTATAAAAAACTACTTGCTCCATCCCAATAAAGATAGTACACTTTTCATTTTGGATTGTCCCATAAAAGTTTACACATTCCTAAAAAAACAAAAATTAAACACAATCACTCTTTCACATACACTTTATTTACAAAAAAATCACTCCTACCTAACACACATAACATATTTTATCATTTATTTATTATTAAAAAATATTATAATAACCCTAAAAATCACCACTTTATTAATCTCCGCGCCAGGAAAACGGTGCAATCTTTCCTGGGACGGAGGGAGTATATATTATCAATTCGTTCATTGCACAGAAAAGATTATATTACAATTATTTACTTTTTATTTTTAATTATCTTTTTTTATTTTAGTCAATATATATATATATATATATATATATATATATATATATATATATATATATATATATAGTATTTTATATAAATTCTTAATTATTTATATGTAATATATAAATATATTTTTTTTAACATAACGTAATTTTATATTAATTATTAAAAAAATAATTAATATTTTTTTATTTACTAAAATAAAGTTGAAACATTATCTAATTAATTACTTCAAATAATATTTAAATTGATAACAATTGATATAATGTAAAAGAATATATATCATATAAGTGAATATCTCAATTTATATAATAGGTAAGTATATTATTTATCCGTGAATAATTTTTTTCCACTATTCTTAAATTATAAAGAATGTACATTTTTTTATTTTTTTATTTTTTATTCCATCAATATCCTTCGCTCTATTTTTTTTCTGTTTAATTTTTTATTTTTCTATAATGGGATTAAATAGAATTAAAAAATAAAAATTGGCTCAAATACATTGCAATAGGGTCGAAAAGAATTGAAAATGGGAAAAAATAATATTTTAAAATGAAAACGAATATTTATTCAAATTAAGAATGAATACATTTTGGGGTTGAATAGAATTCTAAAATAAAAATATACTCTTTTCGTTCGTTTCTAAGGTATCCATTTTACTATTTTTGACGTCCACTTCAAAGGTATTCATTTCCTATATTTAGTAAAAAAAGTACACAATATGGTTCACCACTACCCTCTAATACAACTACTCACTTTACATATAATAATAATACTTCTTAATCCATGTGCAAAAAGTAAATGGATACCTTATAAGCAAACGAAGGAAGTATTAAATTTGAAATTTTACCTGATTCAATGAAATATAAATTAGAGGTATTATAGTCTTTACTCATGAGTAGACAATTTTGATTATTTGATAGATGGTGGACAAAAAATATTTTTGAAATTTTAAAATGGGCATTTTTTAGGTATATTCACTCTGATATATCTTCGGATGGGCTAATACAAATATTTACTTTAAAGATAAAAATTTGAGTGTGAGATTGTCTACGGAAATTTTTTTTGTTGTAAAATGAATAAAAATTGATAACATTCTTAAATTAATAAAAACTAATATTAATGTAATAAATTATTTTATGAACAATTTGTAGTATAAATAGAAAGTGATAAAAAAATTAATAAAAATGATATTATCTTTAATAAAATTAATAACTATTAAAAAAAATCTCATGTGCTCTCGTGCAAGTCTTACTAGATTATAACCAGGTTTTCAAAGTCCTTGCACTCTTCATATTTAATTTAGTCATTCTCTTTTTAATGTTTATTTATTATATTTATTTTTTTCGTTTATTTTTATATGTTTTTTCTCCTAATTTCTTTTACTTTTAATAAAAAAATTTGTGTTAATAAATAAATAAATAAATAATTGTTGGAACTAATAAAAAATTCAACCCAGTTTATTTTAATGAGTTGTTTTGACTCAGGTACTCTCTCATTTGAAAAGTTTTTATATATTCTAAAGTATCTCATGTATGTTAATATTGTGGTAGGTACGAAGGAATACCAATTTTTTTAAGAATAAGTGCATTGAGAAATTATGAGGAATTGGGTATTCACATTAAGTGTGTTTTTACTTAAAAAAATGTATCATGGGACAAATAAAAAATTAAAGTATGTCAATTTAATTATATATTTTAAATTATTTCTTTTATTGTGATTTATTTGGAGTTTCATGTATTCGAACAATTTAACCATTAAATTTATTTACTCCCTTCCCATATCAGTATTAATTAATTTGTTTTCTGCACTTAAATGAAGGTGAATAAAGAATTTAGGGAGTGCTTGGTTGGGTGTATTGGATAGGTTAATGAGAATGGAGATGTATTGATTTCTAAAATTGATTCTTGTTTGATTTAGTGGAAATCAAAATTTCTCAATCACTCTCATTAATTTAATAAATACTACCTGTTCTTAAATCACTTTCCATTCCATTATGATTGAGCTCCTTAATAATACTCATTAACATTCCGATTGGACTAAAATGAATATCTTAAAATTGAATGGACTAAAATGACAAAATTAAAATTTTTTAAGGGGACGAGTGACTTCCTCCATCCCAAAAATACTGCACACTTTATATTTTGGTTCGTTCTAAGATAAAAATGGAAACAATACACAATATCAATAACATCACAATAGTATAATATTACAAAAATGTCACATTATTTTTACACACACAATCTAATAAAATCAATTATATCATACATTTTATTCTATTCAATTATAAAAAATATTTCTTCTCTTTCTTATATTACTACAACAAAAAATTACTTTTCTTGAACTCTATATCACTAAATATGTAAATGTATTATTGGGACGAGGAGTATAATTTATTTTTAATTAAATAAAATAATTACACACGATTGATATAATGACTAAATTTATTTATTTATTTTTTTTAGGAAAAGGGTCCACTGGACCCTTATAATTAACTTATAATTAACTCAATGGCTCAATAAAACGCCTGCCTTATTTTGGGTACATCTAAACCCTTTTCATTTTTTAAAAGATCAAATTCAACTCTCTTACTTGTCATTTCAAATATACCCCATCTATATAGTAGACATAAAAAGTTAAAAACACTTCACACTCATTTTAAATTTTTAATAGCCCCTCCTCCATTTTTCATGAACTTTCTTTACCTTCTGTATTTATTTATTTTAAATTATTATAATATATATTTTTAATAAACAAAAGATATATTTTAGTACTAAATAATAAATCAAATGTAAAGTATTGTTATGTGTATTAAATGAAAATGATAATTTTAAAATTAAAGTAACTATTGAAATTATTGGATAAAGATATTATTTTCTTTTTAAGATGTGAAGTGCATTGTGATTGTGAAATAAAAAAAATAGAAAAATATGAAAAAATTTTATGGGATGGAGAGTATTTATGTTATACTCTTGTTTTTATTTTCTACTCCCTCTACCCTACAAAATGATTCATATTTACGATTAAACTTTGTTTAAAAAAATTACTTTAAAGACTAATTTTTTTTGTTTAGAATGTTGCAGGAAAAACAAATACTTCTTCCGTCCCTTTAAAGGTTTTTTTTTTTTGGCGTTCCACATTTAAGAGTCTCATTTCATTTTTTACACACATGAATCCATACACATTCATTAATACAATTAAATTATGCGGCCCACACTCCTACTACTTAATACAACTACCAATTACACGTTAAATAATAATACCCTTAATCCACGTGCAAAACACAAAAGACAGCTTAATCCACGTGCAAAAAACAAAAGACACTCTTTAGACGGGACGAAGGGAGTAAAAAATTTTATGAGGAGTGAGTCTCCAGTGAATTGGATTCACTGAGCAAACTCTAAGGCCCCCTTTAATTTAAAATTTTTTTATCTTAAACCCTAACTAAAGACTAAACTGTAGAGGTATGATAGGAAACGATCCGTAGCTCACAGGGCGTTTGACTTTTATGAGGATAAGAGACTCCGCCAATAGCCGTTGTGAAAATATATGGTGTACATTAATTTGATGTATTCTTAGGATTATAAATACAAGGTGAGCAACCATCTCTTTTCTGCACTGAATTTGCATTCTTATTTCTGTGTAATATCAGTGTTGGTCCAAAATTTTGAGGTAATCTTTGTACCTTTTTTGCATATTTTATGAGATGAGTTGTTGGCCTCACCATATCATAACTAAGCTCACTCCACTTCCTTACTCTTGCTCTCTTTCTTTAAACATAGGAGTGGTAGTATACTTTATGGATTATTTTGGATGCACCTGGTACACTTTAGAGTTTATAGGATAAAAATTAGGGTAAAGTGGATAGTTACTAAATTTATTTTTAATTATTTTATTTTATTTTATAATGAGGATTAAATGAATATCTAATTTAATGGTTCAAATTGTTTGGAAAGGTCCCAAACTAATTAAGTCATTTATTTTTTGTCTCAAATCTTTCAATTTTTCTTCGATTTCGTCTCGAAATAATTTTTTTTTATCAATTTCGTCTCATAACTTTGTAAAAGCACCAATTCAATCTCATCCCATGAAATTAAAAAAATTGAACATTTTTAAGTAAAAAGGATCACTTTGGAGAGAATTTAAAAGTTATGGGATTATTTAAGAGAAATTAAGTTTTATGGGGTTCTTTTGAAAAAAGTAAATTTTTGTGGGACTCCTTTTTAGCCCCAAAGAATTTTTTTTTTGCACCCTTGATGCCATAAATTTCTAAAATTGAAAATTTAACTCCAAAGAATTTCTTCTTTGCAATTCTGATCCCATAAGTTTATTAAAAAAAATTAAAAAAACCATTATGTTAATTAAGACTATTGGTCCAATGGAGAGCCGGACACACTCAATTTAATAGCATGATATTGTCCGATTTGGGCCACCCACGAGGCCGCATGGTTTTGCTCTTTGGGCTCACACCCGAAAGACCCTTATACTAGGGAAAGTCTAATCCACACTTATAAACTCATAGTCATCCCCACTTCTAACCGATATGGACTTTGGTTGACACCCAACCAACTGCAAAAAAAATTGGGTTGCAATTTTATAAACTTATGATATTAATTGTGCATGAAAAAAAAGAATTGAGACTAAAGACGGAATATCAGGTCCCCAAGTATGCGTGTCTTATTGGACAAAAACGCTAATTCCTCTGCGGTTTGAGTTTGACTCATAATTTATCATTACATGAATTGTTTTCAGCTAAAGTGATGATGGAGGCAAGGAGGTCAGCAAATTATGGTGCAAGTATCTGGGATGACAATTTTGTTCAATCTCTCACAACTCCCTACTCTGTAAAATCACTAACAATTGTTTTTCTTTTAACTTTATACACATGTTCATCACTCTACTCAACAAGAAACTAATACTGATATTTTGTAGTGCAGGCCCAAAAGTACTTGAAGAAATGGGAGGAGCTGAGAGATGAGGTGCAAGTAATGGTTGATGAGATGATGGATGAGATGGATCAACTCGAGCTCATAGACAACTTGATAAGGCTTCACATATCCGATCACTTGATGGATCGGGTGGAGAGGATTCTGGAGAGTATTCATCGAACGAGAGAATCATGTCCCGAGAAGGACTTGTATTTTACTGCTCTCAAATTTAGACTGCTCCGACAACACGGATATCACGTCCCTCAAGGTACATGATTAAACGATACTCCTCTCTACCAGCTTACACTTTTAAAAGAGAAGGTCATTTAAATATTTAATGATACTCCTCTCTACCATCTTAAGTTTTTAGACGACTTTTTTGATAGACTTTTATGATTGCAGAGATTTTCTGTGGCTTCATGGACAATGAAGGGAATTTCGAAGGCATGTTGGGTGGCGATGTGGAGGGGCTACTCTCTCTGTACGAAGCCTCTGCTCTCTCTGTTTTAGGGGAAACCATAATGGATTCAGCCAGAGATTTCTCGACTGAACGTCTCAAGGAAAGGCTCGACCGAATCACAGACGAGAACTTGGCGAATCGAGTGAAGCATGCTTTGGACACTCCAGTACACTGGAGAGTGCAAAGGCTTGAAGCCAAGTGGTTTATCCATGTTTACGAGAGCAGGTCGGATGCAAATCCGACGTTGCTCCAATTTGCTAAGTTGGACTTCAACATGGTTCAGTCCAAATACCAGGATGAGTTGAAAAGCTTGTCCAGGTAAGTACCACCTCTCTTCATGTAAAAATAAGTGAAGAAAATCGAATCGAAGACGGTGTGTATGTGGTGCAGGTGGTACGAAGCAACAGGGCTTGTGGAGAAGTTAAGGTTTGCAAGGCACAGATTGGCGGAGTGTTATCTGTGGGCACGGGGATTCGTCCCCGAGCCTCATCGAGCATACACGAGGGAGATTCTGACCAAGGCCGGTGTGTTTATTACCATAGCAGACGACATATACGACATATATGGTACTCTGGAGGAACTCAAGGCTTTCACAGAGACATTTGAGAGGTTGGTTTGTTCGCTCAACGGATCTCCGTAATATTTTATTGTTACATCTAACCAGGTGGGCTAGTTCACCTGAGAGACTCAGGTTCAATTCCCATTAGGAACGAATTAGAAGAGCTGATATAAGGAGCATTGGAGAAGGTGATGAAAGGGTGTTTGGTGTATACTAATTACTAACTTGACTAATAACTAACATTTATCGATAAAAAAAAATAGTATTACATCTCCTGTTACGTATCATGCATTGAATGATTGACACGTAGGGTATAATAATACATATGCCCTAAACGGGAAATATCAACTAAGGGGAGGTTGAGATTTTTCCCCCAGCTTACCTGTCTTCTAATATGTAAAAAAAAAAATGCAACACCAAAATGTAACAGGGAATTCGGGATCTCAATAACTTGTAGCAAGACTCATCCATTAATGAGTTGAGTTGATTCAATCTGTAGGTGGGACATTAATGCATTGAATGAGCTTCCAGAGTACATGCAAATATTTTTCCTGTGTGTTTTTAACTCCACCAACGAAATTGGTTGTCATTTTCTGAGAGATCAAGGTTTCAATGTGATCCCACACCTAAGAAAATTGGTAACCACGAACACCTCGTATCATTTAATACTTAATCAAATCACTCTAACACGACCTCTTTTTACTTTCATGATTCTTGATTGTGAACGTGAAGTGGGCAGAGCTGGGTGGAACTTACTACAAGGAAGCAGAATGGTTCCACACAGGATACTTCCCCACCACAGATGAGTACCTCTCCAATGCCTGGGTTTCCATTTCCGCCCCTCTTCTTCTTTTCTCTGTCTACTTCTCTATCACAAATCCTATAAACAAGGATGAAGTAGAGATTCTACACAAGTATCCGGGGGTCATTCGTTGGCCCTCCACGGTTCTTCGTCTTGCAGACGATCTGGCAACATCATCCGTAAGTAAAGCCCAAGTCTCTACTCTACCAGCTTAAATTTTTAGATGAGGTGGTCATTTAACAGTGAGCACTGCAGGATGAAATGAAGAGAGGGGACGTTCCGAAATGCATCCAGTGCTACATGCGAGAGACGGGGTGTTCTGAAGATGACGGGCGGGAGTACGTGAAGCGTCTGATTGAGGAGACGCTGAAGAAAATGAACAAAGAGATATTAATGGACAAGTGTTTCCAGGATTTGGGGGAGACAGGCATGAATCTGGCTAGAATAGCTCTAAGCTATTACATGAAGGGAGATGGCTTTGGGGCTCTTTATGGAGAGACCAACATCAATCTGGTTTCAATCATTCTTGAACCCATTCCTATGGCAATGCCTATGACTTGAATCTCCAATGAATATGCCAGCCTGGGGTTGTACTGTACACATTAAACAACCATTATGAAATTATAGTATAAATAAAAGGAGGGCATGTCAATTTTAAAGGAAATTAAGTGAATTATCTTTAGGAATATTATAGCTTGATAAATTCTATCATTAGACAGCATGTGAGATGTATTAAAATATTTATATAGGTAAAATACACCTAAACATTTTTTTTTTAAAGTAATGATGCATTAAAATATGATTTTGTATTGTTAAAAGATGATTCACTACAAATATACTTTTCTTTTTTTTATGGAACACAAACATACTTTAAGTACTAATAAGTATATTTTACCTAAAGTATACTTTAACAATGTGTTGATCTGTCTCACGACTCATCTCTCATGTATCCATGTCACAAGAGGGTTTCTCTTGCAACTTTTTCCATTCCATTACACGCAATTATTTTCTCATTTATATAGCCTATTATATTCATTAGGGGTATTTTTTCATAGAAACAGTTCTATATAGAACATTTGTAGTCTTCATTAATTTTTACTACTAATAAACTAATTAGGATAAACATTTAAACTCTAGTGTTAAATTTAATATACTCCCTCCGTCCCGGCGTATGAAGGTCATTTGTTTTTTTGCACTGAGAATAAGGAGTATTATTATTTAATGTGTAGTGAGTAGTTATATTAGTGGGAGTGTGTGTCCCATATTTTAATTGTATTAGAGGGGGTGTGTGGATCCCATGTGTGTAAAAAATAAAAGGGGATTCTTTGAGTGGAACAACCAAAATGGAAAAATAGCCCTCTTAAGCTGGAACGGAGGGAGTATGAGTTTAAGTTAATTTAATAAATCAACAAATAACTTTATTCCATATACTTGACCTGGATTTTGATACGGTATATTTAATTTTTATGTCAGTATTAATTATTATTGTGTAATAAGAAATAAAAGAAGATAAAGAAAGGAAAAATAAATATTAATTGAAGTGACATAAGATATAATAATAGAATGAGATTAGAATTAATAAGGTATTTGGAAATTTTAAGGAAATATAAAATATTAAAACTCAAATCAGTTCGTTATTAAAATTAAATAATAATAATAATTATTATTATTATTATTATTATTAGAAGGAAGAGAAAAAAAAATCCTCACTTCCAAAGAAAAAAAAAATGTTTCCACACGATTTAAAGGGCAGGAATGGTAGATCCAAATATCCGGAGAGCCAAAAATCCAATGCATCATTCGTACATTTACATTGTAAATACAGTATGATTTATAATACTGAATCATAAACGACAATGTTTAAGTCCCAAAAACATATTTACAACGAACAGAAAACTGGGAGTTTTAACCCCCAACAACTAAATCATTGTATGTCAGGTGTTCTCATGGTTGTTTATGGACTCGAATTCGAAGGCGGATCATCTTTCCAACCTTTCGACAGCAAGTCGTAGTTTATCGACGCAAGCTGTGAAAGATTCTGCAGTGACCAAGAGACGACCAAACAAAGTGAGACACTAAATCTTGAAACCCTAAGTCGAGTTAACTGGTGAGCTAAGCACAATTGGCTTGGTTAAAATAGAGACAAAGCTCGGGGTTAATAAACACGACTCAAAACACTTGCAAACATACAAGCCATAAGGTCGAGCCTGAAAGTGTACTAACTTCACTTGGCTTGATTAAAAAATATTTCGACGACTTTTCGTATCTAGATAGAAAATGAAACCATAAAAACAGAGGATAATCCATTGAATTACCTTGAATGAGAAATTGCTGAAGGAGTAATTGATATCACAGCTCGAGTCGAATTCGGCCAATCCTCCACATTCATCTCCCTGTTGTCACCACCAAAGTGAAGAAGAATTAGAAATACAACGGTCTGTGTAAGTGACCATTGGATTTATTAACACAAAAGGCACGCACCACTTCTTCGTGCCTGTTGCTTAGGCAACTACTGCTACCGCTCATGCTGCCGTTTTCACTGGAATCTTCGAAATCACTGCCAGCATAAACCTGCTCATCCGAAGGATTCCATGAATATCGACTAGTAAAGTAACTTGTATCCATTGCACCCTCTGATGCAGGAACAAACGCAGCCTGGGAAAGTAGAAGAAAACAATTACGCATCACTAGTTTTGTCTTTTTGTCAAAAAAAATGGATGCCGATTTGCATGTAGTCTAACCTTCTGTCTGGCAAGTGTGTCCCAGTGAATATCTCTGAAAAATGCATGCTGCTTCACCTGCAATGTTATATTTTTCCCTTGGACAGTTAGATTAGAAATGAGAAAAGATCAAAAAATCACAAGCTACTAAAATTAGAGGAAATTTTACTAAATCCCAAAACTATACACTTTATAATACAATATTGGAGATGTTAAAAGGGCAAATACGAATAAGAGGCAAAGTATCACAAGGAATTATCTTCGGGTAATTTCTGAGGAACATTCGCTGGTAATGAATGTAAGGCTGTAAAGCGTGAACAAAAAAAAACAAAAAAAAAAAACTGACTGATATTTTTTGCAGGTTTAATGCAATTAATCCTTAATTACCTCAGAAGCTCCTTTAGCTCCAAGTCTCTGGTCGGGATCTTCAGTCAGCAACCTGCCAGTAGATATCAAAGAGAATACAATGATCTTAGGATCTCCTAACGTACCGGTAAAGAATTGATGCAATCATATCGACATTCAGCACCAACAATAAAGAAAGTAAAACATGCATTATTTCCAGGCAATGGAACTCGCAAACAACATAAAGCATTAATTAAAAATTGAAGACGATAATCCACAGTACGTGATTAAGCATTGAGCATAAAGAGAAGTGAGGCGCAAATCAAGAATAAATGATTGAGAAATACATTAGACAAAGTGTTACTCTCTGTTGCATTATGGCCAACATAGTTTGCACAAAATTTTCATTACATCATAAAAGGAATACTAACAAAAATTTAGAAGCCTAGCATTCTTAGTTGCCAAATTATGTGGAAGTGTATGATATCGAATGAATTCAAATTTAAGATACAGTAAAAATAAAGGTTTGCAAGTTAAACATGAGGAAACTGTAAGAGCGCAAATTCATTAGGTAAGATTACAAGTAAACTATCCTTCCATTAGAGACAGTAGAAATAGATGCGAGTTTTCTTACTGATCGATCAAATCGTGTGCTTCAAAGCTCATTTCATCAGGAACCCGAGGCCAAGGAATCTTGCGATTGAGAATGTTGTCAAATATTTTCTACAAAGAAAGTTGCAAAAAATAGACACATCTTAAATTTTCATGATACTATTCAACACCTAAACGTTCTGCCACATCACACAGAAAAAATTGTCCAAGCAGAGACTTCTACAACCTCAAAGACAACACAGCTCATTAAAATTCTATGACCATCAACAACATTATTTGTCATTTCATGCAAATAACCTCATTTACCAATACCTTCTAGACTGGATTAACTGGGTTGTTTACAATTACAGATAGCAAAGTTTTGATCAGATGACCAAAGAATTTGAGGCCTCGACAACTATTGTTAGTAGCATCAATCATACAGAACTGAAACACTGCGAAGACCTAAAGTGATAATAAATGTGACAGAAAATCAAATGAAATGAAACAACTGCACCTTAGTAATGGACAACAAACCAAGCCTTTCATAAAACTTAGTAGCCTTTCAAAAACCAAGTGCCTGAAAGCAAGGCTAAGACTTGTTTACTGACAAAGACTAGGTTATATAGCTTAGCCCTTGTAACTAAATCGGGTGAGTATTATTCCAATAATCTAAATTCTTAAGTCATTGGAAATTTTCCTCATTAGCAGCTAAGTTCATCACTTCTAAAGGTGAAAGCGATCCTCATGCTACATGGAAGTCTTTGCATAGCAAGTCATCTGTGGTTCATGTGAGACTATTTTTTCTTTACATATCACCATCCTACCAAAATGAAATGAGATATACAAAGGATCAATCACATGGAAACACAAAGCACTGACAGAAGATACTTCAAATTTGTTAGATGCAAAAACTTTTTTATTTTTTCTTTTAATATATGCAGAACAAAAAGTCCTCCCTAAAAATAAGAAAAAACGCCATTCAAAGGCAAAATGGCAAACATTATACATGAATATTTTCTAATTTTCTGCTCTCCATTTACAATGATGAATTCAAAATACATGAACCATCCATGTTTCTATTGAATCCACGAAATAAGCAAGCTTTTCCATTTTGCAGTTACAATGTGGCACTTGCAATCTAAATGAGAACGTGCATACAACAAAGAAGATTCACAGCTTTAAGATGATTTAAAATTCTAGCTCATAAACTTGTAAGCTAGAGACAAGCATGAATGATAATACATTTATTGGAAGCACAAAACATAGATATATGATGGATTCACATTTATAACTCAAACTAAGGACACAACAAAGAGTAAGTATAAAGCTTAAGAAGTTGAACAACCTGTGGATGTTCAGCATTGAATGGAGGGATGCCAACAATCAACTCGAACAGAATAACACCCACAGACCACCAATCAGCAGTAAAACCTGAGATAAGTGCAGGTAACTAATACAATAATGCAGAATGAAACACCAAACGGTACAAAACTCCCTAGTGCCTTGTTGCACAAAATATATTGACTAAGGCCAGATTAGAGAATCATATAGCTTAACACTTTAGGTTCTTATGGAGCATAGCTATTTCACTGATACATGCATAAGCCAAATTAACACTTACAAACAATATTTTCAAGAAGATTATTTCTACAATAAAGAAAAGCTTAACCATCGCCACACTTTCAACGTTCTCTTCTTTACAGTATCTAATGGATGTATTACTTGTTTAACATAATCATATTGGTGTGCCATCTTTCTTTCAGTAGTGAGGACAGCAAAACAAATAAAAAATAGATGCACGTACCATGCCCAGTTCCAAGAAGAATTTCAGGTGCCAAATAGTCTGGTGTGCCCACAGCGGAGCGTTTCTTACGTCTTTCTGCCTGATGCTCTGATGAAGACAATGGTGGTTCATCTTCTTCCATCAGAGATGTTCCACTAACAGCAGGGCCCGACAAATCATCAGTGCTGTTGATAAGACCCACTTTTGATAGCCCGAAATCAGTTAACTGTTCAAATGATAACAGCAATTTTTACTCCTCCGAATGCATACATAAACAGGTTCATTCTCATAAAAGGAGGGGAAAAAAAAGAATATACACCAGCAGGCAACAATTCCAAGTGCCTCAATTGTTTGCGAATGATAAACAATCATTAGAAGATATCAAGAAAACTTCAACATGCACGATATCAACAAACCTAAAAGCATAAACAAAATATATTTGCAAATTTTATTTTACTATAGAATAATGCATGTCAAATATTGGCGTTCAAAGCTCATTCTCAGAAGTAACAAGCCAAGGAACCAACATACAATGGAAACCCGTAAATTTTCCAATATAAGCAATTTTCTCTGTTGAGTTGTATGCCCATTACATTAAAACGAACCTGGTAAAGAATCAATGTCATTGAACCCACAAAAGACAGAAATCCACTGTCATGATATAAATAGAGTACATGGATGTATTTTATATAGATAGGCATAACATATCAGATCATGATAAGAAAAATGAAAGCAACGACCTTAATGTGGCCATCATGTGCAATCAACAAATTGTCCGGCTTCAGATCACGATGAACCACGCGTTGAGAATGTAAATACTCCAAAGCAAGCACCTGCTCATCCATTGCATGTGATGTATGTGTTTAAGTCAGGGGGCATCATAAAATTTAAAGAATATGAAAAGATAGAGATGGAAAAAGGGTGGGTCAGCGCGAACTTACTACTTCGGCAATATATACACGAGTTACATCTTCATCCAAACAGCCTAGATTTCTTAATAAGGAATAAAGATCTCCACCATTCAAGTACTCCATTACAAGATACAAATTTTCCCGACAAGTGAATGAATAGAAAAAGCGTACCTAAGACATCAGTAAGTAAGATCAAAAAGGATATCATCATAATGACAAGAGTAAATGCATGGCCACTGACAAAAGGCTCACCACAAAAGGATTGCGAACAGATATTAGTATATCACGTTCAGCCAAAATACTCTCAACTGCATTTTTGCGTATCATATCTGCTTTCTTAAGGACCTGAAGAATACATGAATTTGTAGTGTCAAGCCAATCCCAAGAGATCAATACGTTGTAAGTTTGGAATTTTTATAATTTGTTATGCATAAAATAAGCTCAACTTCAGAATTTTTATCAGGTGTACTTCAGTCAACAAAAACTGTTGCTCTTATACAGTTTTTCTGGGGACAGTTATCAACTACTATCAACAAATTTCAGCAAGAATTCATCTCATTATACCACATATGTGTCATACACATTATATTTAATAAGTCCTCCCAATACCTTTATGGCAAACAGATCCCCTGTAGTTCTCTTTTTTGCCAAGAACACCCGACCAAATGCCCCGCGACTAATCGGTTTTATAATCTCAAAGTCATCTATTGAGGTACGGTCTTTGGAGGGATGCACCGGGCTGCTCCGAAGACTACGTAAAACATCATCTTCCAAAGGAGCATCTTCATCAATCACTGTGCTTGTTATATCAATTTTGTCATCATCAACCATTTCACACAGCTGTAAATATTTCTCCCTGGGTTATTGGATAAAATATCAGCATGAGTAAATCAAGAAGCTGATTTAGTATAATTTTCCAAAAAAAAAAGATCACTAACTCACCTGATCAATTTCTCTATACGAGCTCCAAATGTCTCTACTGTCAGGGAATCAAACTTTCTACGATCTATGACAACTTTCAAGTCTTCAAGACAAGAAAGCAGATACTGCAAAGAGCGGTCCTCATCCAAGGGGGTATTTGCTACACATCTAGCAATATCAGCAAGTTCACTCATCTGCATTTAATTATATTTCAATGTCAAAAGGAAAACGACTTAAGGTCAATATGATACCGTCAGCAACTGCTAATTCCAAGAGTGTTGTTGACTATTCATTAGTGATGAACTGATGATACTTGAAATAAAATTGTAGGACTAAGTGAAGGAATAGTTTCAATAAGTGATATTTCATATTGTATTAAAACTGATTGCTTATCCAGAAGCAAACTCTATATTGCTGATGGATTGATTTCATACAATATGAGGATTGTCCATCAGCAACCTTAGCCCAATAATTTTTTTAATCAAAAAAAAAGTATATACATATATGTGTGTGTGTGTGTGTGTGTGTGAGTGTGTAAAAATTTAATTAAGAAGAAAAAAAAGAAGGAATAAAGCCTAGTTTGGACAATCTTAGGTCGCCCAAGTGATGAGGTTGTTTTCTTTTTAAGAAAGAAGAAATTAACCCAATAGTCTGGTAGGCTGGCTACAATAAGTCTGTAAACCAATCAAGACAAAGAACTAATGGAGAAAGAAAGGAACCAACGTCATTAAACACATGAATATTGGGAAAATCTTCCTAAAATGTGTGCTTGACGAAAATGAGGTAAGAATAGAAGGAAACTTGACTTATTGCCAGAACACCTTTGTTTGGTTCTTGTCTGTCAACTAGAAAGGAAGGATAAGAAGAAATGTTTGTAGGGAAGTACTAGAGTTTTAATAAACTTCAAATTAATGATAATGAAAAAGAAATACATTGGATTTTAGAATTATTCATGTAAACACCATTTCAAAATCATGTATCCACTACCAGACACAAAACTCAGTGTCATACTTATATTGAGTTCATATAAACAAAAACAAAAAGATTTATAGCTTTCGGGATTTGCAGAATGGATATAACAAAATAGATGGAAATTGAGGGCCAAGTGGATTGATCCAACATTTATGATTTAGGAAAGTAAGTTCACTCCACTGATTCTCTGAAGATGAAAAATAAAGACTAGAGAAGGTGATAAGAGACAGTGTGGATTAAAGATTATTACAAAAGCGCTTTATAATTTATAGACGACTCATATGGAGTCCTTTCTACAGTAAAAGTTCTAAGGAGATTTCCCCCAAGAAAAAGTAGTAATGGAAGTGTAACTCAAAACTTTCCTACTCTAATTACTAAGAAAAATTTTCACTTTCTGTCATTTTTTCCTTCTGCGGCTCTACTTTCTTTTATTGAAGGTGTAACATTCAAGAAATTGAAAAGCAGTAAATCAAATAATGTCACGAAATTGTACTCCCGTTATCTTTTCCATTTATACAAGATCTCATTTATTAAATAATGCCACAAAACAGAAAACTAGAAGAGTAGTAATTGGTATTGTTCTTCTAACAGACGCATATATAACCAAATGTATCTGACTTGTAATGAAACACTCAATAGTAAAATGGTCTAGGCCACTCTCATACTATACTGTGTTGATGAGAAGCATTACTACGTTTTAGGCAACCTCTTAGATCATAATTTTCGTTTTCTATTTACACTGCCTTAGAAAGTCGTATAAAAATAATGTTTTGGACCCCAGCCCAATCTCAGCATTTTATCTTTGTTGATGGAACATCAATTTACCAGCAGGCAGCAGGTAAATGATTGTATCAATAAGTATAAGTCAGAGAGAATAAAAAATACTATGATATCAAACTGCTATGAAAGGTTTCTAAGGAAAATTAACTATATATTTACGTAGAGTGTTTGGTTCATTAAAATTATTAGGTGGGTTAATAAGGCTAGCAAATGTCAAAGACAAGGAATGAGCATGAGAATTGCTTTAATTCTTAATTAGTTTTATAGGATATTATAACCCACCTCCCTCTGAAGTTGTGATCCAACGGGCCCCTTGCTTTAACTTACAGGCTTAGAAGGAAATTAAGCCCGCTTAAGTACAATTAGTGTGTAAACCCCTTATTTTTAGTATATTTTTAAGGCTCGTTGAGTATTATTAACTCAATGTGAACCAAACATTCCCTTCAGAGTATGCAGAAGGAAATAAGCCCATTTCTGTATGATATTCAACCACTGGCCTAGTTATTGCAAGTAGGTCTGATAGACAACAGTAATACAGTACAAAACTGAGAAGAATGTTATACATATTTATGACAGACAGGTATAACATGTCAACGATTGATGAAATTATGATAGCAGAGAATTGCTTATACCTGAGGAAGATCACCGTGTTCAGAGAAGGCGCCTTTCCCGGACAATAGCAAGTCAATCGGGCTTTCTCGTGGTGTCATCAATGGTGACCTAGGAGTCATACTGCCTGCTGATGACGTTGTCATTCCTTGATCAGACTTGGGACCAAATCTAGTTCTACATGACATAGATTGTATAGCCTTCATATCATCCACAGCATTATTGTCTGCTTCAGCAAAACAGTCCAGCATGTCTTCAGAGCCTCTGCGGGACCAGTCACTATATTTTGGAGAAAGAAGCTCTGACTCTTCAGTAACACTTGAGTTTAAAGCTTTTGCCCCATCAGGACTCCCAACTCCTTGTCGAATGTCCTTTGCTGAAAATGATTCCATCAGTTTTTCAAGAGCATCAGCAATTCTAGTTAGGCGCTCATTGACTCTTAGTCCCTTTTGATCACATCGATCAGCAATAGCACATATCCTTGAGTGGTCCTCCACGTGCAAAGTGGGAACCTCCTCCTCACAGATACGACATATTATTGAACTCTCATCAGATATACTAGGCTGATCACCCCAATACCCCCAGGAAAATTTATGTTGATGCTTAGGCACAGGGGATGGCACATGCAAGTCTTTAGAAGGAGGAAGCTCAGGCACTTTAGCCATTACGATGTCCGCATCAATGATTCCTCTTTGATTTTCTAATTTTTTTGAAGCCTCCATAATACTGTCATTGTGTTCCACCTTAACAGAAACAGCTTCTTTGGGGCTTTTTCCAGATGGAGAAGGAAATTTCTTCCAAGATGCCATCCTGTTTCTACCAGCGGGAGAGTCCATGTTCTGTGTCTCTTCAGGAATTGGAAGTTGAAAGTTTTCAGGTATATGGCTCTTCTTCCACTCTGATTGCTCTTGACTATATGACTTCCTAGCGGAGGCAACCTTCAAATCTTTTAAATCAATTGGCTTTTTCCCATCCTTCTCTGGCACTCTAGGAACTTGTTTATCTGCTGGCTGAAGTGATTGACGGATATGAAAAACATGTCCATCCTCAGCCAACCCACTTTCCTTATGAAACTGCAACAATCGAGTGCATCTGGTGAGTATAAATAGCATTCGGGTATGAAGTTGCTTTAATACGCCCATGGGAAGCTCTTGACGCCTGTCATCCAACTCTTGTACTATGCCTTCGCATTGAAGCCAAAATTCTCCAGGAGAAGTCATTGCACAGCTTCGAGCCAGTATCAGCAAGTCTTCTATAGTCTCCTGCCATTCTGGATGAGTTTCTGAATTCTTTTCAAGAACTCCTACCAGATCTGCAGCAAAAATATGTAGATCGGAATCCACTTCTTCCTTTGCCTTGTCAAATTTGTTCCGTATCATAGCTAAAACCTCCTATTTCAGTTTGTAATCAAGAGTATTCAGAAGAAATAAGAACAACATTTCTATTATTGAGTAATAATTGCATATATAGTCTAATTACCTCCAAGTTATTTAACCTTCTAGGCTTCCACGGGTAAGGGCGTACCCCTTTGGAATTCAATTCATGGGAGAAACTTTTAATATCACCAGGAAACCTCTTCCTTGGAGCACTAGTAACACGAAGTATAGCTTGAAAGCGTGGAGATTCGGACTCTTTTGGGTTATCACAATCATAAGATGTCTGAACAAACAATAAGATTCAGATAGTTTGCAGATACAGAGGAAAATCTACAATTAATTGGAAAGTTTAAGGTAGTGAACGGGATGCTTGTAGCATCAAAGAAAATACACCTTTTTACCTTCATCTCTGGAGTACATGCATCTGAATTCCTAAGAGCTCCAGGGTCATCCCATGCTGAATTGTATTGACCTGAGTTAGCCAAGTAATAATCATGAATGCAAACCCCAGATGTAAGGTTAAGGCACAGTTGAACATACACTTCTCCAAGAATGCCAGGGATCAGGATCTTTTAGTCAAATGAATTAATTTTGATAAATAATGTTCAATAAGCTTGATTAAGTGCACGAGCGGGGGATTAAACAAGATAAACTCCATGAGGCAATAATATCTGATGCAGATTGAAACAAAAAATACTAAAGAGAGAATGCATTGCAGTGAGGTGTTTATCGCATGAGTGAATTAGCAAATAGACAAATATAAGAAAGAGACAATTAAAGCAAAATGCTAGAAGGTGATATTTTGTATTGATTTTAACAGGGTCGAAAATGTTTCGCCACGGACAAAGTGGGCCAAGAAGAATACTAATATTGGGTCATTTTGCTACATTTTTTTTTCTACTTTTGGTTTTTTACTCCATGGTATTGAATGGTAGAAATTTTCTCAAGCATCCTTTGCTAGTTATCTCCCTCTAGGAGCACATCTTTGTTAGAACATAAAGTCAGGAAAATGCTCAATGGACACAGCATAAAGCTTGATGAGAAAAAATTAACATAATAATATTGCAAAAATCTCACCTAGACAAAAGGAGAAAAAAAATTCCGACAAACCACTATCATTTCTTTCAGTAACATGTTTATTTACGAAGGGCTGTAAGATAGTGCAATAATGACTATGAGCAAGTACAACTGCTGTACATCTCATAAAAATCCTTCATTTCCAAGATAATTGGTTCTCATCTTAAGCATTGAGTTGACATAATCATATTGCACTTTTCTCCAAATTAATTACAAAATTCTTTTCAATCAATTTCTGCTACTTTCTTTTTCTTGAATGCAAATACTTTTATACAAGGACAATATGGTAAAAGGGTTTCTAGCCAATTAACTTATATTCAGTTAAATTCATGTTTCAAATCAGTTCCATCAAAGATCAGCTTTACATCTAGATATTGCATCAGAGGAAAATTATCTACTAAAAACTTATTCAAGATAATGCATAAATTCTGCATAACTCAGCGCTACTTTCCACTCATAAAGTTGCTTACCTGCTTGAATTCTGAACCAAAATTCATTTCCACTACCCAATTAGATTCCTTTTCAGTAGGTCCTCCAGCTCTTATGGTTATGGATACGAAAATGACTAGCGCATGACCTATTAAACATCCTTTTTTTTTGTATAATGGATCTTTATTCACGCTTTATGGCACACCAGCAAACAAAAGTCAACTCCAAAAACAATTGTAAATGGAACTACTATCAAGATTCTGTGGGCAGTGGGGCCTTGAGGGGAAGGGCAAAGCCAAAATGAGAGCTCATCAACAGCATCATGCAAGATCTTAACCGTTGAGAGCTTTTCAATAGAAATCTGATACAGTTCTATTCTTTAAGAAAATCTATGCATGCTATATATTTATCATTCAAGGTCAAGTGTTTATTATGAAATTTTCTGTCAAGGAATATAATGGTCACCTTTCAGCACAAGATAATAAATGTGGGTAATTAACTTCCATGGTTCCACCAATTTTAAACTTTAAAAGCAGTGTTATGTTTTCTCTATATTAAGAAAGGGATGATTTGTGTCATAGAGTTATTAAACGAGTGTCAAAAGAATATTGTGAATTAAGCTCAGCCAGCAAAAAAAGAAGATCAATACCCTCTCCTCAAATATATTAACGTAACAGTAGTTTGCCGCAGCCTCTACTGATAAACATATCATACCAAATCAAAATACGTATGTAATGTGCTCATAAAAACAGTTTATTTCATAGAAAAGCTACCAGACAGGCAACTCTATGCATATGAACAAAATCCCTCATTGGCCATTGGCCATTGTCCAATCTAATTCATTTCTTAGCATATGACTAAGTCAAAAATAAAAAAAATTCTCTCAGACTGAACAAGCTAGAAACTACACACAAAAACTTATCCTAAAGCTATGCATCCACCAGTTCCACTCATTAGTATATATATGCGAGTGTCAGTTAAAATAAACACCAATATAATTCACAGCACATGTACATTAACAGAGGTAATAAAATGGAAGCCAGAGCATAGAGATGCATACCAGAAGCTCCGGATGACGATTCCGCATTCTGGAGGCGTGATCGCTCCTGAGCCTGGAATACATGTGGACTCTGATCCCTTGATGCTCCACTCTCCGTAGATATGGTATCAGAATTACTCCCATTATCCGCATTTTCAACAAATGATTTCTCCTTCTTTTTCCTAACACTCAAAGCCCCATCGTTTCCACCAAACGGCCTAGATAAGTTACTAGCACCTAATCCAGCACCCTTTTCCCTACTCCCAAAACTAAAGAAACTCTCCTGTGGCAACGGCCCTGATCGCGTCTTTATCTTGTTCAATCCCAACGACGACGCCACTATCGGCGACACCAACACTGAGGTGGGCCCGGAAGAAGGCGGCGGCGCCGGCCCCACCTCCTCAGATTTCTTCAACGAGGAAGAATTCGAAATTTCGGGAGCGGAATTGGGTGTTTCTTTGCCTTTGGAAGAGTCCTTCTTCTTCAAGAGGCTCTTAGCTGCACTTCTAGGTGTGCTGGTGGCGGAGGCCGCCGGAGAGCTGTCCTTTGAAATGGAGGGCGATAAAGATTTGGGCTTTTTCTTATCGGATCGGATCGGTGAATTGGAGTTGGACCCAAAAGATCGAGGGCTATTGGAGGATCCATCTGGGCTTGAAGTATCCGATTTCTTAGAAGAAAAGAATCGGCCCTTGAACACCATTTTGGGTGCCTTTGATTTCTGTTAGGGCGATAACCCAAAAATGGTAATATAGGAGGGAGAATATAGTGAATTAGGTGTGAAAGAAGTAGGAAGCATGGAGGCGAGAATGGAGATGAAGAGTGGTTTATTAGTGTCCAGTGTTGGCTGCGAACGGTTAGGAGCCGGAGTGATGGAAGGGTAGAGAGAGAAAGAGAAGGGGAGAGAGAGATGTGAACCTGAAGAAGCCAGGAAATGACTCTTCTAACCGTACAGATGACAATGTTATGTTTACTCAGTTTTTAAATTAAAAATATACGCTCCCTTCTCCCAATAATATACACTGTTACTCCATTAGACTCACGTTTTCAGATTATAAGTGCAGATTTTAAATATTATCCTTATATATATTTACTACTCGTCCATCTCATTTCAAATGGCACACTTTCTATTTTAGATTGTCTCACAAAAATTTGCATATTTCCATAAAAAGCAAAAAGTAAATAACAATCACTTTCCCCGTACACTTTACTATTTACAAAAAAATCATCTCTACCTAACATACTTTATTATTTATTTATTACGAAAAAATATCATTACACACCTAAAAGTTATCACTTCCTTAATCTCCTTGCCGGAATTTGAGAGTGCAATCTTTTATGGGACGGAGTGAGTATATTCTTTTTCCTCGTATTACTTTTTTTTATATCTCTCTTCTCTCATTTAACTTTTTAAATTAAATTAATACATTTATTTGACATAAAGTTAAAATCTACTCAACTCAAAACAAACATAGAATGACTACTTGTGATTTTTAAACCACGCATAACCCCAAACCATTCATCACCTTAGTGAGTCTTTTTTTTAATGTTTTTAATTAATTTTATGAATTATGAGTGTATTGTTATCTTTTTTAAAATAAAAATAATACTCCAAAATATTTTTAATTAATATTATGGGTGTAACGTAGTAATTCTTTTTAAAAATAAATAAGGGTTAATTACAACAAAAGTCTCAATCTTTTCGCGAAGGCAAAAACTTGTGTGTCCCCCGAGGCACACCGTGCGCTCATATTAATTATACTCTTTAGTAAAGAGTATAGGCGCACGGTGTGCCCCGGGGACACAAGAGACCAATTCTTTCGCGAATTGCGGATTAGTCCAAACTTTTTAATATTTACAAATAAGTTCTCGACCTTTAACCCATTTTGCAAATCGAACCACCGGGCAGCTGGGGACTTGCTCAGTGGCTAATGTGTCATCTTTCTTCCACACCGCCTTCCACGTGTACAAAACGACGTCGCCAGCTTTCCACTTGTCAAAAAGTTAATTGCATGAAAAGTCTGATCAACCTTTTCGCTAATTTTGAATTAGTCCAAACTTTTGAATATTTGCAAATAAGTACCCGACTTTAAGCCGTAGTTCAACTTGAACCACTGAGCAGCTGGAGGGCTGCCCAGACACTGACGTGTTACTGTATATACCAAGTTACTCTACACTTAAATCGCAGCTAAGAACGCGGAGCACACGATGAAGATAGCAGGCTCTTTCAATTGCACAGCTAGGTTGAAAATCCCATCAGCAAAGAACTTTGACGCGACAATGGCGATCGAAAATAATGTCGTGAGTGTCCGATCAAGTGGAACCAGAGAGAACATCGAAATACGATTTTTGGGGTTTTATTGATTTCATTTCGGAGATTTTTAGGTCTGGGGAGATTGAAGCAGGAATTATTGATTTTGATGGTTTTCGAAGTGCGTTAAAAGTGAGACGGCGAGGTACTCCGAGGACATTACAAGAGGGCAGCGAAGACAGCAACGATGGGCTGCCGAAGCCAAGAGAAACCATGGATTGGTTGTGGAGGAGGGACGTTGTTTGGGTCACCATGAGAGAAGAAAGCCCTTTTCTAATTGTCTTGATTTTTCCGAAATCAAGAGTATGTATGGATGGAAATGGAGTTTCAGGTGTTCAGACAACGATGGAGAGGGATGGCCGGCAGCAGAATGGAGAGCGTGTACGTGAAGAATGGGAAATTGGGAATTTTACCAAAACGACATCGTATTATTCACATTTATGTGAATAAAGAAAGAGTTTTGCTTTTATGTGATATCAAACAGAGAAACAACTTGCTTCATCAAAAGGCTAAGATCAAGTGGTTGAGACATGAGGATACAAATTCAGCAACTTTTCATAAGTTCATAAACTGCAAAAGAGTGAGGAATGAAATAAACGGTCTTTATGTGGAAGGTAGGTGGACACAGAAGGTTACAGAAGTCAAGGAAAGTCATTCATAAGATGTTTAAGACTCATTTTAGTAAAGACAAAGTCACAAGGTTGAGAATTGGTATAGATTTTGTCACTAAAAAAATTTCAGCTCATATTAGAGATGAAATGTTGAGACCTTTTTTGAGGAAGAAATATGGACAATGATCAAGTCGTGTGATACAAATAAAAGTCAAGGGCCTGATGGTATGAGCATCGGAATATTCAAATAATGCTGGGGAACGTTCAAGGAAGACTTTATAAAATTTTTTGAGGAATTCCACATAAATGGAAAGCTTACTCTGGGGATTAATAATTCTTTTATCACACTGATCAAGAAAAAGGAAGCTTCTTCATATATATCGAACTGCAGACCAATTTCTCTAATTGGAGGCATTTACAAAGTTCTTGCAAAAGTTTTTAATGGGGAGAATTAGCAAAGTGCATAAATCTATAATATCCGAGGAACAGTCAGCTTTTGTTAGTGGGCGTCAGATTTTGGATAGTATCGTCACGCTGAATAGCATTATTGAAGAAGCAAAGAATAGGAAAAATGATATCTTTTGCTATAAGATAGATTTCTCTAAAACGTATGATTCTGTGGATTGAATATATTTGGAGAAAATGCTAAAAGGTTTCAACTTCCATAAAAAAGGGTGAAGTGGATGAAAGCGTGTTACACGTCCGCAAGAGCCTTGGTGTTGGTAAATGATAGCCCGTCGGGAGATTTCAAACTTGAGAAAGATTTAAGACAAGGAGATCCCCTATCTCCTTTTCTCTTCATAATTATTACGGAGTGCATTGGTTTCCTCATGGAGAAAGCTACTCGTTTGGGGTTTTACAAGACGATTTTGATTGAAAGAGATGAAATTTCGGTGTCTTATCTGCAACATGCAGACGATACCATATTCGTTGGAAAGGCTCAATTACAAAATGTGGTTTTCCTCAGAAGAATGTTGCTGATCTTAGAACTTTTGACAGGACTGAAAGTTAACATTAATAAATGCTCGTTTGTTAGTATAAATGTGGAAGAGAGACTAAAGTGTGACATGGCTGAGATTTTAGGATGTCCCATTATCAACCTTCCTATAAAATACCTTGGAGTATAGGTGGGATACTCACATAAGAAAAATGAGGATTGGAGATATGTTATTGATAAGATTAAGAATAGACTGAGGAAAGGGAGGAGCTGAAATTATCTATTGGCAGCAGATTGGTACTACTGAATGCAGTTCTCACTTCATTACTGACCTATGTCTTGTCAATCTTACGAGTCCCAAAATGTGTGATTAAAAATATCTCTTCGTTACAATGCAAATTTCTTTGGGGGTGATGATAGTTCTAAAATAGCTTGGGTTGATTGGAAAACAATCACGCAAAATAAAAAATTGGGTGGGCTTGAGATCAGGGATATAGGACTGTTCAATAAGGCTTTGTTAGGGAAGTGGGCTTGGAGGGCACTTCACGAAAAAGAGTAGACTATGGGCGAGGGTAGTTGAGTCTTGTTCCTTCGAATTTGGGGGGTCTGGATTCAACCCTTAGGTTAATAAAGTGGGGGGTCATGGGAGAGGTTGGTGGGGAGGTGTTTTCTTAAGTTTGAAAGACGGTAAGGGTAATTGGTTTACTGAAAATATCTCTAGAGTCATTGGCAATGGGTCGGGTACTAGGTTCTGGGAAGATGTTTGGATTGAAGAGTCATCATTAGAGTTTAGATTTCCTAGATTATTCAACATTAGTGTTAGTAAGGGTCAATTAGTGTCACATATGGGTAAGTGGGAGTCTGAGTCTTGGATTTGGAAATTGGATTGGAGAAGAATACTTAGACAGTGGGAGTCCGAGTCTTCTAAAGATCTTCTTGAAATTATAAATAGGTTGTGCTTGAAGAAAGACTCTCTAGACAGTTGGAAATGTAAAGAGAGCAAGCAAGGAGGCTACTGTGTCAATGAAGTCTACCATCTACTGCACAAGAGGGACAATGAAGGAAGAGGTTCAAACTCTAAAATCTTCAAAAGAGTGTGGGAAAGTGATGCTACATTGAAAATTAAAATTCATGCTTGGAGAACTCTGAAAAGGAGAGAATACCAACAAAAGTGGAACTACAACGAAGAGGAAGTTTGCCCATGGGAGTACAAATTGTTTGTCCACTTTGTAAAGCCGTTCCGGAGGAGGTACATCATATCTTCTTTGAATGTGACAAGTCTTCAATAATTTGGCAAGAGACACTGAAATGGATAGGTTATCAAACGCCACTATCAAATGATCCAAAGGTACACTTCATGCACTTCAGTAATCTTTCTTTGAAGAGTAGGGAGAAACAATTATAGTCGAATTGTGGATGTGTGTTGTGTGGATAATATGGAAAATAGAAATGATATAGTATTTAATGATGGTAAATGGGAAGCACGGAATATAGTAGATGAAGTTAAAGCTCAATTATGGTCTTGGTGTGCTTGGAAGAAGAGGAAGATCAGTCATGAATCATATTATAGAGAATTGTCAGTTTATCCTCTTAGCCATCTTATGTAATTCTCTGCTTTGATTGGTTTTGAGTTTCCTTGGAGATTTAGATAGTCAGTATAATTGTTTTAAATTTAGATTGATATTATTGGTTAATACTTTTGGATGAACTTTGTAATTATGGGGTATTTCTCATATACCCAATTGGAATGAAATTTCATTTTCCTGAAAAAAAAAATTATTCACATTTATTTTTTTTAAATTTTATTTTAACAGTTGGACAATGTCGTGGATAAAAATCGGACACGTCAGCTACCTGGCAGGCTTCCAACTGTCCGGTGGTTCAAATTGCAATACAAGTTTAAAGTCGGTACTTATTTGTAAATATTCAAAAGTTTGGACTAATTCGCAATCGGCAAAAAGGTCGGGACTTTTCATGTAATTAAAAGTTTTTTAACATATTTATAATGGGTTAATAATACTGTGCACCTGGGTGCATCCACTTTCAAATCGTATACAATTATTATGAACAAAAACATATACAATTATAAACAAAAATGTATACAATTTGTTTGTTAGTTTTTTTAATGAAAAATTGAGTGCAAAAAAATATACAACTATTAAAAAATTTGTACTACACTATTGAATAAAAAACTATATACATATTGATGCTAGTTTTTTAATGAAAAATTGAGTGTGAAAAAAATATACAATTATTAAAAAAAATATATACAAAATAGAATAATATGAATACAAAATAAAATAAAAAATTATACACATATGCCTCAATACGAGTGCACCGAATGCCCATAACCTTAATTGGAGAGAATAATATCATTATTCCCATGCATTTTCAAAACCAAAGTTCCTAATTCAAAACTTCAACCATCGCCTAAAAGTTGCCTAAGTAAATTTTGACTTAGCAACTCTGATTACGTAACCACTCTCGTCGCTGCTACCAAATTACAATTAAGCCATCCCCTGATTTCGTAACCACTCTGCCGCCACCGCACCGCCGTTATGAAATCGGTGACGGAGAAGATACGGTTCATCCACTGGAACTCCTACCTAAAGTTGAACAGAGCATTTGAGACCTCTTCAACACCCACTTCGACTACCGCCGCCGCCCTAACCCACCAACAACTCAACCAAATCAACGCCTTAATCCCACAGCTATGCGCCTCAAATCACCTCGGGGAAGCCATTAATCTCATCTCCGCCGCCGTTTCCACCCCCAACCCACCCCTTTCTTCGCTTTCTCTCTCCCCTGTCATTACTGCTCTCGCTCAACAACCCGACCTTACCCACTCCATGCATTTGCTCAACACCCTTAAGTTCAATCCCAACACAGGAAACCCCCTATTCCTGCTGCCCATCGCTGAGATGTTCGTCTCCTCTTTTTTTCGGCAGGGCTGCCCGAAGAGGGCCGTCAAGATTTTTCAGTGGGTTCTGAGGCCCGATTTTCCGGGTGGAGTTGTGGTGGATCTGGGGTTTTATGCTGTGCTGATTGATGGGCTTTGCAAGCATGGGATGATTTTGGATTCACTTCGTGTTGTGAGAGTGATGGCGAGTGAGAATCTGATGATTGGAAGTGAGGTTAGAAAGAGGATTTACATGGGTTTATTGAGGGAGGCTAGGGTTAGGGAAGCTTTGGAGCTGAATTCGGCTTTGGAGCTGAATGCGGCTTTGGAGGGTGGTACTCCAGGCAATGGCGGTGGGACTTTTGGTTCGAAGGAGGTGGTTGATTTGTTGGACAAGATGATTGCAACTTGGGCCGACTAGATTATTAGGTACTTTTTCTTTTGTAATTTCATTTTTTCCTGCAATTCTTTTAATATTAATTACGTGCAATTTGTATTTTATTTTTGGGAATTAAAGATTACTTCTTTATAGAATAAAATTAGTGGTAGAGAACCCTGTAGAGAATGTAGGTTTCCGATTTCACTCACTTCATAGAGAAGTACTCTCGCTGCCCCACGTTAACGTTTACTTTTGCTAGTGGGTAGTTTTAATAGATGGTGGTAATGTGTGGTGTGTAGTTTTATTAGTGTACTACGAGGGCCTTATATGAAATAATTAATTGTTTTGTGTGTGTTCTACTTGACAAAAAGATAAATGTAAACCGTAACTTGGAACAAACCAAAATGGAAAACGTAAATATAACGCGGGACATAGGGAGTATTAGATATGCTTCATGATTCAGAAACTTGTACTATATTCTATATGAGGTTCCTCTATGATATCATCATTGTGATTATGTTGTTCTTCGTGTCACTCTTTTTATCATGGTAAGTGTTTCTCCTTTTCTGTTCAATGAAAAAAGGGACAGTGGTTACAATATCAATCTAAACATAGTATCTCCTTGTGGTTGAGTAGTTGATCCACGAGAATATTAATTAATAGATGGCATCAATGCAAATATCTCAAGTGTTATACACCTCATTTCTTGGTGGTCTAATGCTACAACTTGGGCGTGGTTTTGTAGAAATTGTGAATCTATTTTAAGGTGAACTTGTGCTGCTATATTTTTACTTGTTTATTGTAGGATAAGGATGTTAAGTTAAGCTTGCAAAGAATTAAGTACGAAATCCTTTGTAGGTAGGGTAAGTTGCTGAGTCAAGAGAGGTGGAGTGGAGAGTCAGGAATCGAGGTCAGATTTTCATCAATGTCCTTTGCAGGGATGATGAAAGAAAAATATATTAATACTGGAATTAAGAATTTTAGAAAGATGAAGGTCCGTCCATCTTTATGTTGGTAGGACTTCTTCAAGATGGATATGACAGTGGCAGATTTTTTGAAACAAAGAAGACTACTGAAATTGATAAAGTAAAAAGTTATCAGAACAAAATTGGATTTATACGGGACGAAAAGAATGATATTTTCTCATGTGTAATGTATTTGGGAATTCATGTGTTTTACTGTTTTGAAATTAAATATACAGTATTATATTTGAATCCAGAGGTGTTGATTGATAACTAAATTTAATTGAATTCGAGGAGTTGGAAATTTAGATCTCAAAATGCTATTCCCAATTTAGTAGCAAATAAGTTCATGACATTCTTTCAAAATCTATACCTTGTACTGATTTATAACAAAAAAAATATTAATAATAATAATTTAAAAAAAAGTGCATGTTCAAGAACAGAAACTCCCAAAGTTAGAAAATGTCTTTTTTCTAATTAACACACTAATGTAGAATATATCATTACTAATTTAAAAGCATGCATGATAAAGTTAAGAAAGTGGCCCCAGTGGGAGAAAGAAGAATCCAACAGAAAGCAACAATATTTTGGATAGGATATGCAGTTGATAGAGTGAATTTTCACCACTCATATGCATCTCTTTTTAAGAAGTATCTCATATGCTGTGTTTCTTCTTTGCAGCTCACTTGAACTTCACCTGAGAGATACACAACATTTTCCATTTTCTCTACTATGGCATCTTCTTCAGCTACTTTTCTATACTT
The DNA here is from genome assembly GCA_023678885.1 of Pogostemon cablin. Classification (NCBI taxonomy): domain Eukaryota; kingdom Viridiplantae; phylum Streptophyta; class Magnoliopsida; order Lamiales; family Lamiaceae; genus Pogostemon; species Pogostemon cablin. The sequence continues at coordinate 25,169,785 of CM042964.1, read as the reverse complement.
TGGTACGTTGACTCAATTGCCCGTCCGGATTAATAACCAGGTGAAGTTTATGCTTCTCATAAAGATTTTTCATACATTCATTTTTTATAATCTTTCTTGTCATTATAAGATTTTCTTGGTAAATTTCCATTTTTGAATGTATTGATTTTGTTATCTTGAACTGTTCTTTTTATTCAAATGCATGTAGAGCTAAAAATAGTAAAAAAATATACTCCCTCCTTCTTTCTTCAGTTTGCAATGTAAGCACAAAAAACTTTGTGAGACTGTACAAAATGAAAAGTGTGCAAACTATTGAGATACGGAGGGGAGGGAGTAGCATTCTCTAGGATAACTACAGGACATTTAAGAGGGGATGTGATGTTCAATGTCAAGTTCAAGTTTACAATGTAGCCCCTTTAGCTCTTGTTTTGATTGGACTATAAGGTTTGTCATAATGTTGGAGATTCCATTATACATTGCAGTTAAAATTATGTCATCAAGAGATCTAACTAATTTCTAAAACAAACTCTTCCACCTAAAATTATTGATGGCTGGTGCATGATGTCATATTCTCTATATTTTTGTTTGTACAGATGGTGGTGATGAGTTCAAGATTTGCATCGTTGGGATGGGAAAGGACGGGTAGTTTCCCTACTATCAGAACGTCCCGCCTCCAGATACGTGCTGTAAGATACATACACATCTCTCATTCGGTGATCACGGTTTATGAATGCATATGTGTGTATGTTAAGGAGAATTGCATGGATGCATGCAGGCAAAGCCAGAAACAGTGGACAAAGTGTGTGAGATAGTGAGGAAACAGCTGGCTTTACCCGACGACAGAGTACTTACCCCTCAAACTACATTCTCAGAACTCGGAGCTGATTCCCTCGACACTGTAAGCAAAAAAAAAAAACCCTTCCCTGCAAATTATCTGTTCCAACTAAGTGCATCCTGGTTGTTTTAACCTATTCGTGCGTAGGTCGAGATAGTAATGGGGCTGGAAGAAGAGTTCAGCATCAGTGTACAAGAGGAGAATCAAGACAACATAACGTGCATCCAGGAAGCGGCCGATCTGATCGATGGACTTGTTAGCATGAGTTCTTGAAACTCAGTTGAGTCAAGATTATCAACTGTTTTCAATTAATTTTGGTGTTATTTTTTATAAACTTGTGTTTCTGTTGTGATATGAGAGTTGTTTTGTTTATGATTGGATGTAGCCCTCAACATTGTTATGCTCATGACAAGGTTATAATTCATTATTTGTTCCGTGAGGTGCTCTCTTGTGGGACGAGACAGAGACGAACAAAGTTAGTTGTTATTTACACTAAATATTTGTAACTTAGATACGCAGTTCTTGTCTCTCTAATCCTTTCCTCTTCTAATCAGCGAAGCCTTAGATAATGTTATAAGAGCTGTTCTCCTGTGTCCGGGGCAGGAGTTTTTGCCATGTTATAAAACGACACATCTTCAATTTATGAAAGAATTCTCAGTTAAAACTTAAAAAGAAATTTATGTTTCATGAACCAATATACTACTCCCTAGACCTGCAATAATAGTTATATTTGCTTCTTGCAAGGGAATTAAGTAGTATTAGTTTTGTGTGTGGGTACCAGTATTAATTATTTTGTGCGGATCTTATTGACAAAATGTAACTATTGAGGTGGGATGCCCAAATTAAAAATATGTAATTATTATTTTTGTGTATGTTTCATTTATCAAAAAGAAAAATATACTTATTGAGTGGGATATCCAAATTAACAATATATAATTATTATTGTGAGACGAGGGAGTTGTGATATTCCCCCTTTCATACTTAAATTTACACTTTTGGCGGATACAAATGACAAATACTCCCTCCGTCCCACAAATGTTTGCACCCCACTTTATGCACGTATATTAAGAAAAATGATAATTTTTTAGGGATATTATGATATTTTTGGTAATAAATAAATGATAAAGTATGTTAGGTGTGTTAGGTATGAGTGATTTTTTTTGTAAATAAAGTGTATGAGGAAGTATGATTATATTTGACTTTTTGCTTTTTTAGGAATGTGCAAACTTTTGTGGGACAATCCGAAATGAAAATTGTGTCATCTGAAATGAACAGAGGGAAGTATAAAGTAACATGTATTCCTTCTATCTTACCATAACACTTATATTTTCATTCTGTGTGTCCTATTATATAGGTTATAATATTCTTTATAGTAAATGAGACCCCCACAAAACAATTAATATATTATTATGGGGTCCACACATAATACTAATACAACTATCTGCTATAGTACTTGTTATGGGTATTATATCCCTCATGATGTACTAGGCCCAAGAGGCCCAATAGACCCAACAGACCCATGATACTTGGAATGGTAGGCCCAACCCCTCGGCGGCCCAATCGGAGCACTTGTATCTGGGATTTAGGGTTCTTAGTCTTCCCTAGTCGGCAGAGAGGAGAAAAAGATGGGAAATCATGAATAATATGTACGCCGAAATGCTAGCCATCGAAGGAGTCCAAATGCTAGTCGCAGGGAGACTTTGATGAGTCCCTAAAAGGTTAAGGTTTATGAAACTGGATTTCTCTTCTTCTCTTGGATATGGGCGAATCACCATCCGACCTCGCCAATCGGACTTTTAGGGGACTTTCATCCGTCCCTGAGCTTCTGGGCGTTGAAAACCTACTTCCGATTTATCTATAGAATGCTTAGGTAAACAACAGCTAGGAAAAGGGTTCGGAGAAAGGAGGGAATGAAAGCAGTCCAACAAAGAATATAGCAGTCTAAAAGCCCAGCCCAGAACGAATAAGGACGAACCCGTCAAACCAGCACGAGACCAAGAAACACCCTCAACTTCGTAGAGACACCTCGGCAGTCACCCTCCCCCTGGCCAAGACCTCGGATGGACTCCTCGGCACCGAAAGCCAACCTGTCCGAAGACCAAAGGAGGACGGCGAGAGCAAGATAATGAAGGATAGACATCATAATGAAAGAATACAGACACCGCAGGCTAGAAGTCAACGTTAACGGGAAGAGTAGATATCTTGGACAACAATCTTAATTAGAAGACAACAGCTGACTGACACACCCTGCTCCAACGACCAATGGGAGGCCAGCAAAGGACGGAGACACCCTGCAAACCCCCTGCAGTACAACAAATGGCGCCCAGACTCCCCATGTAGATGGTCGGCGTATCAAGCAGGTTCATTAAAGACGGCTTGTCTTCATCCATGTGGCACAAGACGATTGGCTCAAATTTAGGGTTTCAAGGACATTCAAATTCACTTTAGACATTACACTTGTGAGAATTTGGGATAAACGAATGTTGTTCTAAGGGAGAGTAATAAAATCAGTTGTGTTCTCTGGTGGGAATTGATTCTTGGATAAGCTTTAACCTCATTATTTGTCTTTATTGGTGGTTGATTGTGTTTGATGGTATTCGTTCTTGGTCTCGTTAATTAAACACCTTAATCCTCCATATATTAAATTAACAAGCCAAGAACAGCCGTCAACATCTGGCGCCATCTGTGGGAAACGCTACTATTAGCCATCCCTGTTCCATTTCTTTGTAAAGTCTTAGTCGAGTTCTGGGAAAAAGATCTTTGGGTTTTGTTCTGCGTCCGTAAATCAAATGGGAGGTAACGGATTTACCACTCGTGGCAATGAAGAAAGAGGTGAATGCTCCAGAGCTCAACAGAATGTAACAAGGAGTGGAAACAATGTTCAAATTAGTGCTCCAGTCAGGGAAATACACACTCTGGCGAGGTCTATTCCTGTCCCAAACTTGGGTGATCTTCAAAAGGCTAAAGAAATGAACGAAAAGATCCAAAGGGTGATCAATGAGTATGCTGCGGAGGCTCCCCTGGTTCCACCGGCAAGGTTGAGCTTTAGCGGCCCTCACAGAGGAAGCCATGGTGATCTACGGGAAGATCTCGAAAGGAGGAAAGAAACCAGGAAAGAGCACAGCGGAGAAGACGTGAGAGAAACCATAAACTTCCTAAGAAGGAGGAACATAGCAGAAGGGGAGAGTGTGGACGAAACTCCAGCAGAAGAAAGACGTAGCGAATATCTTCGCCGATCAGAGACCGGGGCCCAAAAACAACCACGACCGAGGGAGCCCCAAGAAGCAGAGAATCTTCCACCTCCGGAGGTATCTGTGAGAAATGATGCTCAATGGCGATCACGGCAGGAACAGAATCAAGGGGCAGAAAACCCTCCACCGAGGGAAAGGCCAAGAGCAGAAGGATCTCACCAACATCCTTCCCCAAACCAAAGGAGAGGCTGACCCACCACTAAGGGAGTGCCAGCGAAAGAAGAGGTCCCACGAAGAACCCCATCCATCTCTCAAATGAGGCATAACCAACCCAGAAAGCCAAGGAATCAGAGGTCTCATTCATCTTCGGTGCCCTATTCACAGGAGAGTCGGGATCCCTCGTGGGAAGATCTGCGAACCACTGAGCTATCCTTACCACAGGATAGGAGACACAAGGGACCCGTCTCGCGAAGTGAGATGAGATGGAGGGAGACCTAGGCAGTGACGCAGTCAGAGAATAAAGAAATATTCCCCAAAGCCCCGATCGGAGATCTGCAGGCCTTGATAAACGAGGAGGTGAACAAGCATTTTGCGGATCTGAAAAGGAAGATGTCCGGAACCGAAGGGATCCTCAGTCATCGGTGGCTCCTTCACCTTTCGTGGCGAAATTTAGTAATGCACCTTGGCAACAGGGGATCAAGTTTCCCTCCAGCTTGATCTTTGATTGCGATTACGACCCATATTCCCACATCGAAAAATATTTAATGTGGATGAGGACACAAGGTGCGAACGAGGTCACACTATGCCGGATGTTCCCGCTAATCCTGGGAAATAAGGCCCACGCCTGGTTTAGGGCAGTCCCGGTGGCCTCCGTCGGGAGCTGGGGGGAATTGATGGATGTGTTCCTAATGCAATACTAGTATCTCGGGGCACCAGAAGAACCAAAGCATAAGCTGGTTAACATCCATCAAGGTCAACAGAAGGCTTACGAGGCTTTCTGAAAAGATTCAACGAGCAAAGGTCGATGGGGGAAGTCATGGAAGGCGAAGCTTGCCTCATCACGGTGATGGGGGCTCTTCACCCGGAAGGCAGCTTATGGAAAGCGGTCCAACTCAAGCCAACTGTGTCTTATGTGGCCTTCATGGTCATGGCAAACGAGCATATACAGGCGGAAGATATTTCCAAGATGGCAAAGAAAGTAAGTAACCAGAACCCCTCGGCAGAGCTGAACAAAAAAAGGATCAGCACCGGAGGAACGAAGGAGTACAAAGCACCCTCCACCTTCAAACCATTTACGAAGGATACCGAGGTACAATAGATGTATGAGGAGCTAAAATCGGGGACTAACTTGAATATTGCCGAGGTCTTCTACTATGTCAAAGATCAGCAAGTCCTTCGAACGCTGAGGCCGGTCCTCCAAACTTCATAACTCACCAACCCTCGGAAATATTGCATGTACCATCTGACACATGGGAACAACACGGACCAATGCCGAGATCTTATCACGGAGTTGTGGAAATTTTTCAAGGAAGGAAGGTTAAGAGGGATGCTGCAGACCCCGAGGTCGAGGTGTACAGGAGAGACGCTAATCTTTCCCCTCTCCTGGGTCGACCGAGGTCCCCAGGCAGAGGTTGGAATGATGGATCGATACCCTTACCCCCTCCACCTCCGGGACGATCGCTAGTATTTGATAGGATCGGAGGGCCACCCCGAGAGGAGACAGGCCGGGAGAGATACACATGATGGAGCTGGTAGAGGAGATCCCCTATGTCGGAACTTCCCAAGCACTCACCACAGCATCCAAAAGGAAAAGGAAGGCAGAACTGAGAAACTTAGACCAACAGATTCCTCAGGTGTGGTCTCTAACCCCGACGGCGAAAGGGGTAACGGAAGCGGATATTACCTTCACGGAAGCGGACTTCTACGGGGTAAGTACTCTCCATTCCGACCCTTTAGTCATCTCGCCCATACTGTCAGGAGTTAAAGTCCATAGATGCTTAGTGGATACCGGGGCGTATGCCAACATAATCTTCAAAGAAGTTTTTGAAAATCTGGGAGGGGAACGTCATCACAAGGTGAGGCCTTGTGGTGATGAGATCATAGGTTTCTGCAATGCGCTGACTAGGCCAACCATGGAGGTAAATATGTCAGTGCAGTTAGAGGGCTCAGATGGAAAAATGCGGATGCAGAAACAGCTGACATTCAAGGTTGTGGACCAAGCCTCCACATACAACTGCATACTGGGGCACCCATCGATCCACGCTTTCGGGGCTATCCCATCCACCCTTCACCAATGCCTCAAATTTGTCACAGCTGATGGTAGAGTAGCAACGGTGATAGGAAATCAGAGGAGGGCGAGAGAGTGCTCATTTGTGGAAAAAGTAGAGGGCTTGAGTTATCATGATATGAATTATGAGATGTTAAGCTTCGAGGATATCCTAGAAAAGGGAGAGATTGTGAGGGAGAAGAGCTCAGCACAATCCTGGCGACCAAGGAAGGAAATGAAGCACAGGAACAAGAGGAGGAAGTGCTTGTGACAACAACAGGAGAACATTCGGATCCAGTTGTTAAAAGATGGGAAGAGAAAGAAGTTGCGACAGAGAGGTCGAGGCGAAAGTAAATAACGCCAGACGAAGATCCAAGGATGAAGTTGAGAGAGGGAGCCTCGGCGGAAGGGAAAACAGAGGTGGTACAACTGGATCCAAAATGATGCCGACATCAAGGTCAAGATTGGGACAGAGTGGGAAAGCGAATTCAAGGAAGAGCTAACCAAATTACTGAAGGAGAATTTGGATGTGTTCGCCTGGAACCCAAATGAAACATCCGGGGTAAATCCAAAGTACGCTTGCCACAAGTTAAACATCGACCCCAACGTTCCACCATTTCTTTAAAAGAAAAAGAAGTTTAGCCCGGAGAAAAATGCAGCTATGGAGCTAGAAGTACACAAACTACTGGTGAGTGGAAGAATTAGCGAATGTAAATACCCTATAAGAGTGCAGAACCCAGTTATGGTAAAGAAGAAGGAAGGATCGTGGAGGTTGTGCATCACTTCACTGATATAAACAAGGCGTGCCCGAAGGACAGCTATCCTCTCTCGTCGATTGACCAAATGGTCGACGCTACGGCAGAACATGAGATAATGAGCTTCATGGATGCTTTCTCGGGGTACCATCAGATCCTCATGCACCCGGAGGACAAGGCAAACACGGAATTCTTCTGCAGGAGCGGAGTGTATGAATGGAACAACATGTCGTTCGGTTTAAGAAACGCTGGGGCCACTTACCAAAGTTTGGTGAACAAGATGTTTGAGGAAGATATTGGGAAAATAGTCGAGGTCTGCGTGGATGACACCATAGTAACGAGTCTGGAAAGGATGGATCACTTCGATCATCTAAGGAAGGTTTTGGAACCTTCCGGCATTACGAAATAAAGCTAAACCCGAAAAAGTGTACATTTGGGGTGAGTAAGTGGAGCTTTCTTGGATATTTGGTCAACTCCAGGGGAATCGAGATGAACCCCGAAAAGGTGGATGCTATCCTAAAGATGGATGCGCCTAGGCATATGAAAGAGGTCTAGAACCTGACAAGTAGGTTGGCCACTTTGAACAGGTTCATATCGAAGGCATCAAATAGATGTAAACCCTTTTCGACGTCATGAAAAAGACTAAGTTCCAATGGACAGAAGAGTGCGGGAAGGCATTCGACGAGATCAAAAGGGATCTATCTGATCCCAAGATCCTCTCCAAACCCTCACCAGGCGAAACACTACAGCTGTACCAAGCAGTGTTGGGGACCGCGATCAGTTCAGTACTGGTCAAAATGGAAGAGAAGAACCAGAAACCGGTGTACTTTGTAAGTCAATCCTAAGCGGAACTTAGATATCCAGTAATGGAGAAGGTGGCATATACACTGGTCATGAGTTCGAGGAAGCTGAGACCATACTTTATAGAGCATACTATTAAAGTGCTAACGACATTCCCTTTGAGGCAAGTACTTCAAAGACCGGACGCAGCGGAGAGGCTGTTGAAGTGGTCTGTTGAATTAGGGCAGTTCGATATAGCGTACTTGCTAAGGAATGCAGTCAAAGGGCAAGTCATGGCGGATTTCATATTGGAACTAACCTTCCCGGCACCAGTCGAGGATGAAAAGAGAAAGCCTTAGATCATGCATGTGGACGATTCGACAATGGCAATGATATCGTCCGGAGAAACCTTTTCAACCGCGATCCGGTTCGGTTTCTTAGCTACTAATAATGAAGCAGAATACGAGGCCCTACTGAATGGTTTAAGAAAGGCGCTGGCCATGCGAGCAGGCGAACTGATGATATACGGTGACTCACAGTTGGTGGTGAACCAGGTGAAAGGAGAGTGCGAGACTAAGGATGAACACATGAGCCTTTATAGAGGACTGGTTGTAGGCTTACTACAGAAATTTGAACATGTATTTCTGGAATGCATCGAAATGAGGGACAACATGGAAGCCGACGCGTTGGCTAAGTTGGCCACGGCGTCAAACGTTGAAGACCTGAATAATATCAATATTGTGAGGCAGGAGAACCCATCAGTCGCCGTCGTGTGGGTCCTGAATGAGAGGCCGGCAGAGGAGTCATGGATGACCCCAATCAGGGCATACTTAGAAGAGGGAAAATTACCCTCAGATAAGGACAAGGCTCGACAGATCAAGCTCCAATTGGCGAGATATGCCTTAATAGAGGGAAAGATGTACAAGAGAGGCTATTCGTCGCCGCTTCTGAAATGCATAGCTCTTGAGGAAGCAAGCTATGTGCTAGCAGAGATACACGAAGGCGTGTATGGGAACCATACAGGTGGGATCACTCTAGCTCACAAAGTGATCAGGCAGGGCTACTTCTGGCCGACACTTAAAAAAGATGCCACTCAATATGCAAGAGCCTGCGCGATTTGCCAGAGGTTGGCTCCGATAGTCAGAGCACCATCAGAACAGCTGACCTAGATGTTCAGTCCATGACCCTTCGCGAAATGGGGAATTGATTTGATCGAACCGATGCCTACTGGAAAAGGAGGAAATAAATTTGCCATTGTAGCAGTAGATTACTTCACAAAATGGGCAGAGGCTGAACCTCTCTCGACGATAATCGAGGCTCGAGTCGAGAAGTTTATCAGGGAAAATATAATATGCCGGTTTGGAATACCGATCGCTATCGTGACTGACAACGGCATGCAGTTTGATAATGACAAACTGAGAAAATTTTGTGAAGACTACGACATCAAGAAATGGTCCTCCATGTCATACCACCCGCAATCCAATGGGTAAGTCGTGGCAGTGAACAAGATCATCAAACATACACTAAAAGCTAGGTTGGAAAAACTAGTTGGGAAATGGCCTGAAGAACTGCCGGAAGTGTTGTGGTCCTACAGGACGACGACGAGAACCTCCACTAATGAGACCCCTTTCTCAATGGCCTTCAGCATCGAGTCAGTGATACCAGTGAAAATTGAAGAACCCAGCCCTAGGGTCACTCTCCACCAAGAAGGGATAAATTATGAATTGATGCAAGAAAGTCTGGACCTGTTGGAGGAAAGGAGATTGAATGCGGAGTTGCATAATACAGTCTACAAGCAGAGAGCTGAGAGATTTTACAACTCAAAGATAAAACTGAGAAGGTTTAAAGGTGGAGATCTGGTGCTATGGAAAGTAGTGGGTCCAACGGCACAAGGTAGTGGCCAGAATTGGGAAGGCCCGTATGTAATCAGAAGAATTCTAGAAGGAGGAGCATATGAGTTAGAAGAAGTGGATGGCAAGAAGATACCACACCCATGGAATGCACAATACTTGAAGAAATATTATCAATAAGGGGGATGGAAGGAGAGATGAATGAGGTCGGTAACATAACTTTTTACAGCTTTTAATCAAGGCAGTAGGCCACACTATATAAAAATGCAATTTGTATGGAAATCTCTTTAATGACATATGGTTAAGGATATCAATGTGTTTATCACAAAAGATGAAAAGGTGTTTAGCTTTGGGGACATTACGGCCTTAGGAATATCAGTACACTCGTTAAAAAAAAGGGGGGAGGAACATCATGGCTGCGGGAAATCCAATAATAAAGGCATATATTCACATGTCGGGATACCATGGTTTTGAGAAATCCAAAAATATAAACATCACCCTATAAACTGACAAAGAATGTTGCAAGCATAAATAAAGGGATATCAAAGGGAAGTAACCAACAAAGGGGATCGGAAAGGCAAGGCGGAGCAAAAAAAGACAGGGTCAAACTAGTAATAAGAGGCGAAAATGTCGGATTCAGGGGACTGGGAACAAGGATGCTGAGGCATCAGAGTAGGGAATCAAAACCAAGGCATCGGATGTCAAAATTAAAAAGTCGGTTGAGGGGACCTCAGTATGAGAAAAATGGTATCACCTCGGGTGTAAATGGGAAACACGAAGCCAGAATGAAAGAGGTAACAACGGGCCTCGGAATGGTATCGAAAGGCAGCATAAACATGTGAGCGGTGAATAGGCACAAGAGTCGGAACATCAAGGTTAGGATAAAGGGAACTCTCCTAACGAAGGGACAAGGGGAACGGAATATCGGAACAAGAATAAAGGAAGGCAACTTCAAAACATTGCCCAAAGAGGGTGCATCCGAAGAATTAAAGTCTTGAGATCGGGATGGAACCTCAAAATAGCATACAACGGGCACAGATAGGAAGCGCATCAAACAAGAAATACAAGCATCTACACAATGGATAGTAAACAAACATAACTACATAGAAAATGGAGAATGTGCAGCTAAGACACACTAACAATTATGCATCAACGACAAACAACCATCAACCATCGAACAGTAATACCAAAAGAACTGACAGAATTCAAAATACATAACCGATCGTAAACCAGAAGAACAGTCAGAGTTTTAAAATGTACATCCAACCATGAAAGGGAAAGTTCAAATTATATCAGCAAGTAGGGAAGGAGGATAGCATCAATCTTTTGGCTGTGAATAAATAGAAAACGTTCGCCATCTTATCCTCCATCTCTTTCTGCTGAGCCTCGGTACTAAGGGCCCTCTTTTCAGCTGAACCGAGATGAGGAATGCGCTGCTCCATAGCTCGGAGGTGAGCCTCGACTTCAATCAACCTGACACACGTTTCAGCAACCTCGACCAAGGCATCATCTCGGGTAATTTCAGTCTCGGTTAAGCATGCCTCCAAGTAGTCTAGAGTGGCTCGCCCCACATCGGCTTCGAACTCGGAAACAGTCAGTCCATCCCTTTGATGCTCGACCAGAGAAGTCAGCTGGGCATTCTCAATCTCCAAAGCATGTATTCTTTCCTCAAAGCTAGCAAAGGATCCCTCGGAATGATCAATGAGCCAGCAAGCGAACGAGTGGTACTGATCCATGGCATGCAGAGAGGAAGCAAGGGAGGCAATAGCAACTCCAGCCATAGCGGCCAAACCAGAGGAATCTTGGGCAAGAGAATTGGGAACAACAGAGGGAGAAGCTTGATGGGAGGCCCGAGAACTCACATAAGCGATGAAGCCCCGAATTCTAAGTTCCCATAGCTCAGAAGGTCAGGCTCATCGGCTTCATCGGCCTTGCTTTTCCCCACACACGAGCCCTTTCGGCGGCTAGCCTGGCAGTCTCAGCATCGGTTCCGTCCTGGGGATCCGTGGGGATTGAACCGATACCAACTCCGGGAGTTGTTTTCTCCTTTGGCCCTAACATCATGTCATAATCATCGGGCTCCTCCTCCTGTTCATAACCACCATCTGAACCCTCTTCGGAACCTTCCACAACATCTCTTTTGACCTCTTTTTTGGATCCTCTTCAGGATCTTCCTCGAGATCCCCTTCCGGATCTTCTTCAGGCTGCTTTTCAGCTTCGAGCGCGGTGAGAGGAGGATCTACAAAAGAATACCACGAGTTAGAATGCAATGGACATGAAAAGATGAGAAAAACTCGAATGGAGGCAACTATTTCCCTTAGCACATCGGCAAGATGATCAAACTCACCAACTACAGAGGAAGAACGAGGCACAAAGCTGATCCCGATCGGCCGAGAAGGTCCACCATGCTCATAGATGCTTCTTTCTCTTTTCTCATGCAGAGAGGAGGAAATAGACCCGAAACCAAGAACAGGAGAAACACCAGAAAGGGCGACGCCAGAATGGCGCAAATACTGATGGGGAGGAGACATAGGGGTCAAGATCTTATTCTCTGTAAACTGGGTAACCAACAGATCATTACCAAGTCTCATATCCTCGGACCCAATGGATAAGTCATCAATCGCTCCATCGTCGTCGAGGGATGGAGAACGGGCAGAGTAATCAGGATCAGTCTCCTCATCTAAAAACTGATAAACATACTTGTGTGGGGTTAACGACAGACCAGCCACAGAACCAGTCGACCCCATCGGGGAAAGAGCATTCTGGAGTTCACCTATAGGACAAAAAAGAAAGGTCAGTCATAGGATACGGAATAAGACGAGATCAGGAGATGAGCAGCACCAATGGTGGCGCTGCGACCCAAAGTAGACAACCCAGCCAAAACTAAGATAGACTCGGAAAGTAGTAGGGAGACATGATAGGTGTTCCCACCACGGGATAAGATCGTGTATACTCGACGAAAACCAGCGCTCAGACGTTCGAGGGAATGAGGAAGACCTGCAGAGAAACAACATCAGAATTGTAGGAAACTGTTGAACCAAAGCTTCAGAAATAGGAGAGAAACATACACTTATCCAACGGTAGGAATCGAAAAGGAAAAGTCACTGGAGCACCATTGACACGGATACGATAGTCTCCACTTAACCAAAACCAAGCTTGCTCCTAACTCCGGCCGATGACATCAGAGGCCCCTATAAAGTGATGATTGTTACGGGGCAGCAGGTAATAAAAGCCACTAGATCAGCCAGACACAGCGTAATAGAAGAGAAACTCGAGCTTAATTGGGTCCCGGATAGTATGACCCAACACGTGGAATAGTGACATGGTAGAGATTAGACGCAGCCAGGAGGAAGGTAACAACTGGCCTATGGCCATGTCCCATCTCTGTAACAGCAGGGCAATGACAGGGGGAAGAGGAAGACGCAATCCAGCGAGAAAAATGGAGTAACTGAACACAGTGCGACCTGAAGGGGGGTCGAAAATAGGAATCCCATCCAAAGGAAGTTCAAAGACAACATTAGGGTTACTATACCGCTGATGAAGCTCTTCCAATCGCTTCGAAGTCAATCGAGAGGCTTTCACCCAGTTGAGACGCTGAATCATCCCTTGGAGATCAGCACCCAGGTCACTGACATCTCGGCGATGGGGAAGATAATCTCCCATATTAAGAGAAAGTATAGCACCCAAGTCAGCGTCAATAAGGAGTGTCGCACCACCAACACCCACGGCAGGCACAGACGGAATCAGTTTCCAACTTGGAGAGTCAACGAAGGTTGGGTTGCCACCGAAAGAAGAGAATGTAGACAGATCACTCAGATTAGGACGGGGCATCCGACGAAGACGATTGGAACTACGAACACCAGGTCACGCACGCTGCACCGGCGAATCATCAGAAATATTCACCTCTTGAACGTTAAGGGGAGGGGGAGTGCCTTCACCAAACATTTCTGAAATTCGAACAAAGAATGGAAAGTTAGGGTTTTGGTGAAGCGGAAGACGAGAGAAAGTGGATTCTCAAAATGCACAAAGATAGCAAGAATTCCAGAAATCGCAAAGAAATTAAGGGAATTAAGTTAAGGAATATCAAGAATATAGAGAGAAGATACGAAAGATTTGAAATTCAAAAAACCAAAAAAGAAACTGCCTGACAAGGTAAGGGGTAACATGCGCCATCATTAGAAATTATGGAACAAAAACGGATGGGATCCAACGGCTGGGAGAAAGAGACCTTACAACTCCCAAGAAAAAAGGAGGGCCCAGATTGAACCACGCAAGGCATGACTAAAGACGTGACATCCCACGATAGAAAAACAACATTTGCGGTTGAAATTAAAGATAAACTACCAAAACACCCTACTAAGTTCATTAATGGAACAGAAAAAGCATTTCATTCATAAATAAATAGGTTACAACGACATCGGGAAGAATTCGAAATCCCATTAATCAATAAATAAAAGGAATGCAAAAGGGGTACAGAATAAGCCCTCAGAAAGAAAAATACACTCTATTCGACACTGGGGGCTCGATGATGCTTCATTGGTCTTATTGAAAGGTTTTGGAATCAACCACCTGTAAAAGGGGTACAGAATAAGCCCTCAGAAAGAAAAATACACCCTATTCGACACTAGGGGCTCGGTGATGCTTCATTGGTCTTTTTGAAAGGTTTCAAAATCAACCACCTCTATAGACTGTGGATCCCCACTTCTCGATGTCACGTCTTCGAAACCACCCAAGATAGCCTCGACAGTCGTCGACCTAGGGAAAATGCTGACATCAGCGATACGATCCGAGGCAAAACCAGTGTCGTGGATCGATGGAATTGAAAGAGCGGTAGAGCCCTCGGTGGGCAGAACTTCAGAAACAGCAGTGGCGGCATCTGAACCCGGACCCTGTGCATTGCCAACGATAGGAAACTCAGCCTCCGCAAGCATCTCTTGAATAGGCCCCACTCCAGACTCAACAGGGGGAACGGTGGATGGACCCTTAGCCCCAGAATCACCCCTGGCGAAATCCAAAACACCTTCAGCAAACTCCTCATCGGATCCACCCTCATCGGACTCATCAGAAGACTCTTTTGGGACATCAGTGATAAAGTCAGAATACTCACCAAGCACCCCAAAATCAATATCACCCTTCAAGGTTTCCCCAGGAGGCATCTTCTCCTCGCTGATGGCTTGATGGAGAATATCACGCATGTCGTCGAGGCAAGCAGGATAGGGTTTCAAAGCAGAAGCCTGAACAAAAGCGGAGGCACAAGAATAGAAGCAGTGAATCTTGTTCTTCGGGAGAAGAACATCCTTGTAGTACAAGTTATCAGCCTCGGAGAGAAGGAAAGCATCCTTAACACGCCCCACCTCAGCTATGGCCGCATCACGCTCCCTCAAAACCTCGACAACAACATCTTCAGACGTCTTAACCCTCTGAGCATGAGAGGCTTCAGATGCCTCCTTCTCTCGCCGACCCTGTCATGTTCCTGGTCCGAAGACGTCCGAATAGCTTGGAAATTATTCTGAACTCGAGACAGCTTGACTTGGAGCTGGTTCCCTTTCGCTATAATCTCTTCCTGGTGCTTAACCTTCAAAGTGGCAATCTCAGCCGAGAGTACCTTATTCTGGAGCTCCAGAGCACTTTTCTCTTCCGCAGATCTATCTAACAAACTGTCATACCGAGTGTGGAGGATATCAAAGGTCCCTTGGAGCTCGGCCCTCTTATCTTGCTCAACCCTCAACTAACCCTGGATTAAAGCCTCGGTCGCACCGGCCTCGGAGGCCTTTTTCTCAGCATCCCTAACCTTCTGAGTGAGCGAATTAACCTCATCTTGCAAACGAGAATCACTTCTTTCTAGCTCAGAATACGGTGTAAGGCATTAACGGCGTGGAGCGCTAGTCGTCCCGCATAACTGGAAATACTGTGAAGAGAATCCTTGGCAGACATATTCTCCATGTGTCCAAGGAGTTCTCGGGTACACCTCTTGAAAGGGAAGGTGGCAGCACGAGCCAAGCAAGCTGGGGCATCAAAATCGAGCAGAAGCTCTTGAGTTCGGAGAAATTTCTTCCCAACCTCATCCAAATGGCCATACTTTGATAAAAGTTCCTGATCGACTACCGGGTCTATAGGGAGGAATGGAGTAGCATCATCCGACAAAGGCAAAGCAGGAGGAGCACTCTCGGAGGAAGAGCCGCCATGTGACCAAAATCGCAGAGGAACCTTCCCTTGGTAATACCGCCACATCTCCGAAGGGGAGCATCGAGGCACTGGATCATAAGAGGTACCACCAGGAGTCTGCTGAACCTCAGAGGGCATGGCACCACTCGGAGGGCCCAAGATAACAAAAGGAGAGCGAGTAAAGACATCTGGAGAGGGGGAGGAGATGGTATCACAAACTTCAACAGCACCCTAAGAAGCCGCAGAGGAACCAACAGCAACAACACCCGCATCATCATCTCTAGTCTTCTTTGAAGGACGTGTAAGAAGAGCAGTGCTGTCGGGAACATCCTCTTCGAAAGTCTTATCCATCAATCTTTACTTTTGCTTCGGAGCAACTGACTTAGGTGCGGCGTTCTCAGACCTCCCTTTTTTGGACTTCGGGGCTCGAGGGGCTTTCTTGGAAATCTTCTCCTGAATATCTCCAGTGGGCGCCCGGACCAGATCAGTTTCCAACCTTTTGGAAATAAGATCTGAAACCTCCTCCATCCTAATGGAAGTAAGGGGCTGCATGACAAGCGGGACTTCGGAGGCCTTCGGAGAATAAGTCTGGGAAGCCTTCTTCTTCCCTTTGGAGAGCGCGGCCCGTTGGTGAGTAGAAGGGAGAGTACCCATGTGGGCAGCGTCAGACATAAAACATGGGCGTTTCCCTTCCCCTAGGCATAACAAAGGGAGGAAGGAAGATTAATATGAGAAGGAAAGCTATACGGTAAACCCTCTAACCTGGGAAATAATCACAGATGGACCACCTGGCATGGCTATAGACATGGTGGTAAAGTCGGCTTCAAAAAGGTTAGACCCTCGGAGAACCCACTGGTAACTGTGCCTTTTCTCGGAGAGCTTACGAACAAGACGGAAAGCTTTCTGAATTTCGGCCGACAGCGTCCCCAGGGCACACGTATCCCCTACTCCACAGAGTAAAAGAAAGAAATGCTAGAACATCCTGTATAACATAAAGGAGCACCGATAGAAACATACACGCACTGAGGACAGGCTTGAAAAAAGAACTTCTGTGGAGCATGGTGGGATTCTGAGGGTCCTCAAGATCATATACAAAATCTCCCCTCCAAGACCCACGAACCCAAAACCAATGATTTTTCCACCCTTTAACGGAACTGGGCAGAGAAGCAATAAGGTTAGTGTGACGCGGCACCAGATAATAATACCCCTTAGTCTGGTTATTCGGAGTGAGCCGGTACAGGAAGTTGATCTCAGCGGCAGACAAGAAGGAATATTTACTCTTCCGAAAGAGGACCAAAATACCCATCAAGGCCGCCCATCCGTTGGGAGCCAATTGAGCTGGGGCTATACCACAAAATTCAAAAATCTCCCGAATACAGGGGTGGAGAGGAAACCTAAGACCCAGTTCGAGTTGCAGTTCATAAGCCGCCACAGTGTTCGGCGGAGCTTAACACATACGCGCATCGGGAGAAGAAAGATAGAAGTCGACCCCCTCCCCACACTGAAATTTGCTAAGAGCAATAACATAGCTCTTCCGTAACCAAGAGTCATCGAGGAGTGAAGGAACCACAACAGTAGAAAAATGAGTATTTTCACCCCACAACGGAAGTTTTCCGAGATGACCCAACAATCCAGGGCCGAGTCAACCATCTCGGGATTATGTTCCAATATAAAAGCAGAAATAAAATCCATGACCTGTTGATTAAAAACAATCCGAGATGGAGACAGGAGATCCGAGGGATCCCCCGAAGATGACGACGATGAGTGCAAGGATGATCCAGAACTACCGAGCGAAGAATCGGTTGAACGGGAAGGGGTTCTGGGAAGAAAAGAAGAACCCTTGCAAGCCATATTGAGATAATCGTAAAGGGAAACACGGAGAGAGGAAGGGAAGGAGAAACCCTAAGGTCACGACAGTGATAAGTCCAGAAGCGCGAAAGGAGGTAATCAGGAAAAGAAAGGAAAAAAAAAAGAGAAGAGAATAATACCTGGAAGAAGAGCACGAGCACACCAGATAAAAGGAACGCTAACCTCCGGCAAAATCAAAGGCAGAAGAAAGAGGAAGCGAGAAAAGGGAAAATGTCAGAAAAAGATTCAAAATTCAAAATTCAAATCAAACAGTTGCACCCCCAAATACCAGATATACTCTCCCACCGGAATCAAAATATCTTAAAGCGGCGCAGATAACGCGATAAAGCAGTAATGTATCAGGAAGGAGGCAACAACTGCAAATAACAAAGAGCCGAGATGGAAGGAACCCTAATGTTACAGGCACCGAAGCATAAGGGATATAACCTACGAAGTACGATTCAACCCTGAACAATTTTGAATCATGAAATTATTCAGGCTCGAGGGGCTAATATTATGGGTATTATATCCCTCATGATGTACTAGGCCCAATAAACCCAACAGACCCATGATATTTGGAATGGTAGGCCCAACCCCTCGGCGGCCCAATCGGAGGACAGAAAGAAGGAGGAAATGAAAGCAGCCCAACAAAGAATATAGCAGTCCGGAAGCCCAGCCCAGAATGAATAAGGAAGAACTCGCCGAACCAGCACGAAACCAGAAAACACCCTCAACTTCGGAGAGACACCTCGGCAGTCACCCTCCCACTGGCTAAGACCTCGGATGGACTCCTCGACACCGATAGCCAACCTGTCCGAAGACCAAAGGAGGACGGCGAGAGCAAGATAATGAAGGACAGACATCATAATGAAAGAATACAGACACCGCATGCTAGAAGGCAACGTTAACGGGAAGAGGAGATATCTTGGACAGCAATCTTAACTAGAAGACAACAGCTGACTGACACACCCTACTCCAAAGACCAATGGGATGCCAGCAAAGGATGGAGACACCCTGCAAACCCCCTGCAGTGCAACAAACGGCGCCCAGACTCCCCCTGCAGATGGTCGGCGTACCAGGCAGCTTCATTAAAGACGGTCTGTCTTCATCCAGGCGGCACAAGATGGCTCGGATTTAGAGTTTCAGGACAATATAAATAGCCTCTCTCGCAGGAGAGAGGCAGGACATTCAGATTCACTTTAGACATTACACTTGTGAGAATTTGGGAGAAACGAGTGTTGTTCTAAGGGAGAGTAATAAAATCGGTTGTGTTCTTTGGTGGGAATTGATTCTTGGATAAGCTTTAACCTCTTTATTTGTCTTTATTGGTGGTTGATTGTGTTTGATGGTATTCGTTCTTGGTCTCGTTAATTAAACACCTTAATCCTCTGTATACTAAATTAACGAGCCAAGAACAGCCGTCAACAGTACTTAAATTATTATATCTCTCACCCCATTATATATTAAATATTATACTCCCTCCGTCCCGTTTCAATATTTACGTTTGTTTTTTGCACGTTGATTAAGAAGTATACTCCCTCCATCCCCCAAAGTATTTCACATTTTCCTTTTTCATACGTCTCTTAAAGTATTTCACACTTTACTTTTACTAAATTTGGGAAAAAATATATTATAACAATACTCACTTTTTACACACATCCCAATATAATACTTACTTTTTCACATCTCCCAACAACTTTACACACCTCCCAACAACTTTACACACTTTTTTTATTAAATCAACTAATATATATACTCTTTCTTACTTTATACATAAAAATACAAAATTTTCTTAAACTCCGCGCACACCAATACGTGAAATACTTATTGGGACGGAGGGAGTAATATTTTAATAGATAGTAGGTGAAAAAATATAATATTTAATGTAAAGTGGGTAGGTGTATTACTGTTGGATGATATATTAATTGTTTTAGGTGGATCCCATATTCCAAAAAGGAAAACGTAAACATTGAAATAGGACGCGCAAAATAGAAACGTAAACATTAAAATGGGACGAAATGAGTATTTTTTTAATATATTATATTTTTAATTCTCGTACAAAAAGTAAATATAATTTTTTTTTTTTTACAAACCTAAATCCTTAGGGGGACTCAGGAAATATAGTACTATAAATTTTGATTTTAAAACTAAAGTGAGTGGATTTTTTTAGTGTGAAAGATATAATAGAATATATAATTCTCATATCAATTAAAATAAGAGTTGAACTAGTGCACTAGCACCTAGTTAATATGATCTTTTTTAATTAAGAAACTACTTAATAATCACTTTTGAATTAAAATAAAATAATTTAAAATTTTAAAAATTAAAATAATCAACCAATAAAAAATAACCTAAAAACTCTACATACCCAGTGCACCACAAAATAACCCTTAAATTAACTTCGATCAAGAAAAAGTCACATCCTTAAAACGCCATTATAAATATCGTTTTAAAAAAAAATCCTTAAACACACCATGCGCTGTACTAGATAAACCATAATTAAAATTGATCATAGTTTAGAGGAAAGAAGTACCATAATAGTAAAATGAAGTATCAGGTTTAATACATTCACTATATTTCACCCATAGCCTGCAATTCTAAAATATATTGGCAAAGGCAGAATGACGAGCACTTAATTAGGTAACAAACTTATTATTACAAGAATCCATAACCTTAAATTAGATATTGAAAACACTTTGTCACTGCTGATAACGCAATGGTGACTGAATTATATGTCTAAAACAGCTAACAAATAAACTATAAATGACTTCCAAGATCAATGTCTAAAGTGAAATAAGAATTACCATAATTAACATCCAAAGTGTCCAAAATCCTCCCTAATGGACATAGTACAATGCTCATATTGTCTCAAACAGTATGGTGGATGTAATCGCGTCGGACGGGCACTGGAGTCTACTGCATTATACGCTTCATCCACGGAAAATTCATAACCAGTCGTTAAATCTAAACTGTCACTGGTTCAGGAGATGGCTCGGTAGGAGCACCACTGCTTCCGTTGAGGACTATCACGTTTCCATCGGAATCAACATCAACAATGACGGAATCACCCTCCTTGATTTCACGAGCAAGCATCTTCTCAGCCATGCTGTCCTCCAAGAGTCTCATAATAGCCCTTCGGAGAGGTCTAGCTCCGTAGCTTGGATTGTATCCTTCATCGACCACCCTATCCCTAAACCTCTCGGTTACCTGAAGCTCGATTTCCTTCGATTTCAGTCTCTCGAATACCTCCTTCAGCATGATATCAGCAATCTCCTTCACCTCCAGCTTGGTGAGTTGTCTGAACACGATCATCTCGTCCAATCTGTTCAAGAACTCGGGCCTGAAGTATTGTTTCAGCTCTTCTGTTACCAAACTCTTGATTCGGTTGTAACTGCTATCCTTCTCATCATAGTCAAGATCAAAACCAATACGACGACCTCCCTTCTCAATCACACTGCTTCCAACATTTGATGTCATGATCAGAAGTGTGTTCTTGAAGTCCACTGTTCTTCCTTTGCTGTCGGTCAATCTTCCATCTTCAAGAATTTGAAGCATCATGTTGAAGACATCGGGATGAGCCTTTTCAATCTCATCAAAAAGCACAACAGTATAAGGGCGTCGTCGAACAGCCTCTGTTAGCTGTCCACCTTCAGTGTAACCAACATAACCAGGAGGTGAACCAATGAGCTTAGAAACAGTGTGCCTCTCCATGAATTCACTCATATCGAGTCTAATCATGGCTTCTTCAGATCCAAAGTAGTAGGCGGCCAATGCTTTAGCAAGTTCTGATTTCCCCACACCAGTTGGACCAGAAAAGATGAAGCTAGCAATAGGCCGGTTTGGATTCTTGAGCCCAACACGGGCACGACGGATAGCACGACTGATGGCTTTGACAGCTTCATCCTGCCCAATGACCCGCTTGTGAAGCGTCTCCTCCATCTTGAGAAGCCGATCAGATTCATCAGTTGATACCTTCTCCACTGGAATTCCAGTCCAAGAAGAAACAATATGTTGAATATCAACTTCGGTAACAACTGGACCTCCATCCCCTGCCTCACTTTCCGCCTTACTCATCTCCTTGTTTTTGTCAATGAGGGCAGAAATCTGTGCCTTAAGATCCATTTCTCTATCACGTAGTTCTCCAGCCTAAAATTTATTAAAAAATGAATCAATCAGGAACCAAATATGTATTATGTGCACCAGCAAGTATAATTGGCATGACTATTCTAATTTTAAACAGAAGGAAGAGAAGTCATATAGGTGCAACTTACCTTCTCAAAGTCTTGACTCCTAACAGCTTCATTCTTCTCCTTTGTTATCTGCCTTTGTTCTTTCTCAAGCTCCCTAGCTTCCTCGGGCAACTGTAAAAGACAAATCATCATTACATATTGCGCTGAGACAAATGATTCTGGTAGTCCAAACTTCAAAGAAAGCACTACCTGAGCATGACGTAGTCGCACACGGGAGCCAGCTTCATCAACCAAGTCAATTGCTTTATCAGGCAAAAAGCGATCACTGAAATATGCAAATGCAGAGTTGAGGACAGGGTGCTAGGTGCTAAGTACAACTGTTTCTAAAAAGAATTGAGAAGAAGAATACACCTAAATACGCATAGACCATAATAACATAAGCAATATTGACATGGGGGTTTGGCTAAACTAGTTATGAAGATCTTAAAAGCTCTTTCAATTTTTTAGAGCTCATATGATGCAAGGTTAATACAATTTTTCACAAAAAGTTTGCAATATTAGCAGAATTTTAAGATGTAATAGCAATTCCACTCTCAGCTGCCAAATTTAAATATTTAAAGGATGTCTCAAAATAAGATTTTACAAAATAAAATGGTGGATTTCCCTGCAGCTTATAGTTGGAGCAACAAGTTCTTCAATAACAATTAACAAATAAGACTATAGGAGCATATAAGCTCGAAGATGTTATAAAGCTCATAAGTTCAGTAAAAAACCTTCTAAAATCAAGCTCATAATCCATGCATCCACTTCATATCCAAGTTCGAGAAGAATGCATAATACTCACAGTGATAAGATATATACTACATCAGTCCATACCTAATATACTGATAGGATAACTGTGCTGCAGCCACTAGGGCCTCATCAGTGTAGCGAAGCTTGTGGTGTATCTCATAGCGTTCTCTAAGGCCTTTGAGAATTTGAATGGTTTCATCAACAGTTGGTTCAGGAACCTTGACAGGTTGAAACCTTCTTTCTAAAGCAGGATCCTTCTCAATGTGTTTTCGGTACTCATCCAGGGTAGTGGCCCCAATACACTACACGTACATTGTAACTGAAGAAGTTAATACAAGAAAATTGAATCTAAATGACTATGTTAGGACTAGATTATAAAATTACTAATAAATTTCAAGAGCTCCATTTTCAAATTGAGTAAAGAAAACTTTAGATGTAATAGAAGGTGTAGAGATGAATAATAAAGCACATTAAAACAAGGGAGTTAAGAAAATCGATGTTACAAAAAAGAATTAGCTGCCAGATTACTGAAGAAAACCTCGAGCAACTGCTATTATGATGAATCCCAAGCATAATCTACATCCATTTTTTGAGATTTCATGGCATGTGAGTACAGAGCTAACCTGTAATTCACCACGAGCTAAAGCAGGCTTTAATATGTTTGCAGCATCAATTGCTCCTTCGGCAGCTCCTGCTCCAATCAATGTGTGCACCTCATCAATGAAGAGTATAATCTCATCACTTTGCTTAATTTCCTCCATGAGCTTCTTCAATCTTTCTTCAAATTCACCACGATATTTTGTCCCAGCAACAAGAAGTCCCATATCCAGAGTTATAACCTGAAATAGTCCAAACGGGAAAAACTTTTTCAGCACAAAATGGTTTTAGTATGTACTTGGATAATTACATTTTATTCAGAACTTTAATGAATTAATAAGCTACAGGTTAAGACACTTTAATAGTAGTTCTAATGAAGAAGGTTGTCAACTAGCTAACCTTTTTTCCCTCAATCGTCTCTGGAACATCACCATTTGCAATTCTCTGAGCAAGGCCTTCAGCAATTGCAGTTTTTCCGACTCCAGGTTCTCCAATGAGGCAAGGGTTATTTTTTGTGCGCCTTCCTAAAATTTGAGTAACACGTTCAATTTGATCCTGCCTTCCAACAACAGGGTCTAACTTACCCTGAAATAATTAAAGGATAGCATATGTTAGACCCCAATAGAAATATAACATCTGAAAATATAATATAACTGTAAATATATTACCTCCTCTGCTAGCTTGGTCAAATTGGTACCGTACTCCTCCAGTGTAGGCATCTTGTTGCCTGAGCTACCACCTCCAACACCAGCTCCAACAGTATCAGTATTCTCACCGACCATTCTAATAACCTACTTTACCAAAAGACTTCCCTCATTGAGCAAGTCATCAAAACTAAGAGCACCGTGAAAAAGAAGTAAAAATACTTGCCTGAGTTCGAATGTTTCCGGGATCGGCTCCCAAATTCTCAAGCACACGAGCTGCCACACCTTCACCCTCTCGGAGCAATCCCAGTAGCAAATGCTCCGATCCAATGTAATTGTGACCTGATTCAAGCGGAAGCTCCAATAACCACATTGATAAACCAAATATAAAGGCTAAAACTTAATCATCTTAACACCGAAAAGATGAACATATTACAAATTCGCTTCGCTGATAATACCCACTAAGAGAGGAGAAGGGTGAAAGACAATAAACTAAACAGGAAAAAGCTATAGACTGGGAAGAACTGTCAGTGATGAATAATGAAAGAATATACACCAACAATCAACTAGAGAGAGTTTTATAACATAATCTGGGAAAAGAAACAGAGTATTGACTATTGAAAATGTCAAAACAAGTTACCAAGCTGCCGGGCTTCCTCCAGAGAGAGTTCTAAAACACGTTTTGCACGAGGAGTAAAAGGAATCTCCACGGCCACAAAGCCACTACCACGCCCAATTATTTTCTCCACCTCCACACGGGCATCCTTGAGATTTATTCCCATGGACTTGAGCACCTTGGCAGCAATTCCAGTACCCTCCCCAATCAGTCCAAGCAATATCTGCTCAGTTCCAACAAAATTATGGCCCAGCCGTCTTGCCTCCTCTTGTGCAAGCATAATGACTTTAATCGCTTTTTCGGTGAAACGCTCAAACATGGCTCGCGGAGCCATTCGTTGCTTTCTCCCCCGCCTTCTAGAAGTGGAAGCAGCCACCTTTGATTGAAGTGTCAGACCACTTTTCTGGACCATCATATCTAAGGCATTAGCCGAACGAAGTCCTGTAAAACCCATCATCCTCACGGGAGTGGACTGTGAACAGCAGAGCATGGTAGGTGCTTTCTTGCTTCTGTTCGAGCCCTCAAACTGAGCACTATTTGCCAACCCAACTGAAGATGGAAAATTGGTTGATTGAACTAATGCACGCGCCATGTCTTCCTGCAAGGATTTACATATATACAAAGATGTAAGAAGACAATTAAACAGTAATCAGTTTTACACTGCAATATTTCAAAAGCCATTAATCTAATAAACAAAATCCACTTAAACCCTAACGAATTTCATGCCCAGAAAAGAGACAATAATCAACAAGAATAAATTTTTGTCAAGTAAGGAATATACTGAGTCACCAATAACAGGAATCAAATCCAGATATTATCCAGCTCTGGGAAGTCGTTGACTTAACCCAACACCAAAACTAACAGGAAGTGAATACATAATTCGAAAAGAGGTTGAGAAACATAGCAAGAACACTTATAATACCACTCAGAAACAAATTGGGATTCTCCAATAATATTTTCAACAAATACACTGACTTGGATAAACAAACCCTCTCCAGTCAACAAATAGAAACCAGATTGGTTGCATACACAACCTCAAATTTACACGCAGAACACAGATATTGCAAGCAACATCGATTAATTAGGTCGAGAGCAAGAATATCTCACCTGAAAGAAGGATAAAGGGTATCCGGATAGATTAATTAGAGAAACAGGGGATTGATATGATAAAGAGACCCCTGAAAATGTAGAAAGAGAAAGGAGAGAGGGTAAATTAGGTCGGCCGGATTTGCAAGAGTGCAAGGCTGAAATAGGAGTGATGATATATAGATAAATGTGGATGATAATCATCGCTTCTCTCTCTTCGCTATATTTGAAAATATATTTTTTCGTCATCTTTCATTTATTTTGAAATTAATTTATTAATTTTTTTAATTTTAAAATTAATCCATTAATTTTATAATAATTTTGAAATTAATCCATTACAATATTTTGATCCTTTAACCTGCTATGGCAGGTCATTTGAATATTTTCACCCCAATTAATGTATATCATATTTTTATTTAACCAATTTTATCTCACTTTTCATTTTTCACTTTCGTATACCAAACAAACAATATTAATCTCATTACTAAAGTGGAGTAAATTTGACTAAATATTGATACTTCCTACGTCCGCTCGAAAGAGAGTTTTTTTCTATTTTGGTCGTCTGTTCCAAAGAATGTCACTTCCTTTTTTACACACATGAGATCCACACACACCTATTAATACAATTAAAATATGGGATCCACACACCTACTAATACAACTACCCACTACACATTAAATAACAATACTTCTTAATCAACGTGCACAAAAGCAAAATGCCCTCATTCGGGGTGACGGAGAGAGTATAATATAAATTCAGGCTATTTTTTTAAAAATAGTATATAATATATATATATATATATATATATATATATTACATTTTTTTTATTTTTTAGAATAACCTGCTAATGACTTGTTGAAACAGACGATTTTGTTGAACTTGGTAAACATGATGGACGATTTTCAAAATTTTCAAATATAATGGACGATTTTCAAAAAGTGAAAAATTTATGGACTAAATTCAAAATTGGGCAAAGTTAGCGGACAAAAAAATCAATTTTCCCAAACATTTTATTACTTATTTTATCTTTAATTTTCATTTTCATTAATTTTTATTTTTCTCTAAATATATAATCTTCTTAAATATATTATTATCTTATCTTTAATCTTAATATTATCCTATCTTATTTTAATATATTAAAAGAGACAGGGGAGTGAGAAACTTTTTTAGACTTTTTGTCCCTCTTCATTTTGATTATTTTTATTTTTTATCCTTATTTATTATAATATACTCCCTCCGTCCCACAGTTATGGTCACACTTTTCATTTTCGTCCGTCTCACACTTATGTTCACTACCCAAAAAAGAAATTTCACATCAATCAACAACCTCAAAAGTCATCTTAATTTCAAAAATATCACGTTACCTAACATACATAACATATTTTATAATTTATTTATTACCTAAAAATACCACAATACCCCTAAAAAGTCAATAACGTTAGTTAAAAAATAATTTTTCTTAAACTCCGTATCTACAATCCCAGTGAACATTACATAAGTTTTGGACGGAGGGAGTATTACTTATTATTAATAATGCCTTTTCATTTTCTTCAATTAAATTAATTCAATATACCTTTTAATCTTTTTTCAATAATTTATTTCATGAATTCACATTACTTGAACTAAATTCAATTATAATATAATATACATCACCCACACACATCAATAATTAATTGAATCATTTAATAAGAGACAAATTAAACATTATAAAATGTGGAGGATTTGTGGTGGAAATGGAAACATTGGTTGTCCTTGAATCAATATATGCGAGAGTAATTTTTTTAAATCAATATATTTTATAGTAATTATGAATATAAAGTGTGTACCTATAAATAATTTTTCCTTAGGTTAAGAATATAGCAAGAAGGAACACATACGTATGAGTAAAATAAAAAAGATAAAAAAAAATAGTTATTACATTATTTTTAATAGAAATTTAGTGTTGACAATTTTATAACTAAACAAAATATATGAGTATATTATAGTTGATAGTAGAACACAAAAGAGTATATTATAATTGTTAAATAATATGAACATATTTTTAAAATTATCAAAATAGTTATTTTTCTTAAATAGTTATTTTTTTATTTTAATTTTAATATATTAATTAATTGCAATCTATTATTAAATATTTTATTATAAATAAATAAATTAGTATCAAATCAAATTATATATAGAGGAAAAACAGAAATACAGTATTTCATAATATTCTCTCTTATTCCATTTATAAATAAGTTTTTTTTGTCATTCAGTATAAAAATTTAATTTCGATGGAGCGATTCAAGTAGAGAAGAATAGTATTTCTCAAAAAAATCGATTAGTATTTTTTAAGAGGTATAAGAAAACCGATTCAACAACAATTAATCCTTTAAGAAGAACAAGAAATCAATTCAAGTATATGAAGCGATTCAAGTAGAAATATCAATTCAAGTAGAGAATAATATTTTCCAAGAGGAACCAGAAGATCAATTCAAGTATTCTTCAAGTAAAAAATCGATTCAAGTATTTTTAAAGTGGAATTAGAAGAATCGATTTGAGTCTTCTTAATAGTGATTCAAGTATTTTTCAAGAGCAAGATCGATTCAAGTATTTTTCAAGTAAATAATCAATTCAAATATTTTTTAGTGGAATAAGAGGAATCGATTTAAGTTTCTTCAAAGTAAATAAGATAGCAAATAATATTAGGAACGAGTTTGTAAATATGTTTTAATCTTTAAATTTTAATTTATTATTACTTTTTATGTTTTATTTATTCGTATATATATCTTAATTATTCAATTATAATATATTAATTGTAGAATTTATTATCTTCAATTATTTATATAATTTGAAACTAAAAATTAAATTAAAAAATGAAGATAATAAATTCATTACATAATTATAAATATCTAAAAATATATTATATATAAATAGAAGATTATCTATAATTCATGTTTGTTTTTATAAAAATAAAAATTAATTAAAGTAGAATTATTATTAATTAATTAAAGTATGATACAATTTTTTATATTATGTAATACCAATAAAACATGAAAGTGGAATATAGAATTCAAGTAAGTTAACACTTGCATTAAAAAAAGTTACTTTTTATAAATGTAAGAAAAATAGGAAAATTTGAGTAATGCAAAGAGAATAAGTGGAAAAATAGGAAAATTTGAGTAATCCAAAGAGAATAAATGGATGAAATTGTTAGATTTGATAAATAAAATGTAAAAAGTATGAAAATTTTTATCAATGTTTTAAAAATATATTACTCATTTGTCCACCTTTGGTTAATATTTACTCTCCTGGATTATAAATATTATTATTTAATATATAGTGGATGATTGTATTAATCAAACATTTAAATCCTACATTTTAATTATATTAGTTATGTGTGTGGGTGTCATATATGTTTAAAAAGAAAAACGTACCTTTTGAAGCCGATTTTCAAAATGGCAAAGTCACAAGGCGGGAGAGAGTACTTTTTTTTTATCGGTAAATGTTAGTTGTTAGTATAGCTAGTAGTTAGTTCACCAAACACCCTCACTTCCCCTTTCTCTAAATCTCCTTATAACTCCTCCTATTCGTTCCGAATGAGAATTGAACATGAGTCGCTCACTTTAGTGAGGAGTCGAGTGGCTAGCCCACCTGGTTGGCAGGAGAGAGTACTATTGTATACTCTTTCCGGCTCATGGATATTGTTACATTTTATTAAATAGAACATCTCATACATATTATTACATTTTTTTTTTATAGATGGAACTCCACAAAATAATTTCATGGGACTCAAACATAACACTAATACATCTATTCAATACATATTAAAATATAATATTTTTTAATTTTTTGTGTAAATAATTAAGATAACATTATTTGCGGAATGGAGAGAATAGTATACTATTATTGAAAATGTTCAAAAGTAATAAGATGGCGAAAATTGAAAATTTGAAGAATTTTTTTTTTTAATACAAGAGTACATGTTAATTTCTTATACACTACTCCGATTCTAGCTCATACACAGAGAGATATCTGGAAGGACAATAAGTTGCGTGGCAAAGGCACTAGCGTGGTCGACACTCCATATCCATTCAACGTCTACACTTTGATTTCTTTATTTTATTTTTTTATTTTACAAGATTTTAATATTGTGTAGTAAAAGATTTCTTATATTTAAGTCAAACAAAAAAATAAATAAGTTGTTTTAAGGATTTCAAGGGAAAAAAAAAACACACTCACAATTCTCTCCACTAATGGAAACAAAATATATGCTTTAAAGAAACATGTTTTATACTCGTTAAGATCGGCAATAATAATTTATAATTGATTATTAATATTAATATTATTAATTATTATTATTTAATAATAAAATATATTAATTACTATTAGATTCAATAAATTTAAAATATTTGACAAGTTCAATTCGTTTTACTTGACGAATCAATAAGCTTAAGCTCGATTGAGTAACTTATAAATTGAGTGGAGTTCATTTATAACCTCGTTAGCTAATCAATCTGATCTTAAGTATATATTTCGCCAAAAATCTCACGTCCTATAATTTTTTACTAAAGTTTTTGTTAAACAATTAAAATTGAAAAAATAAAAATACATAATTAAAATTAACTTTAAAAAGTTAAAAAAAATTCAATTCAACAATAATTATGGGAATACAATTTACGTTTACAATAACCTCCTTAAAACTTGGTTTAATTAGTTGCACGTGAACGCGCAGCATGTTAGGTTAATTGTTTTACCTCTTCTTTGTAAAAAATATAGTCTATTAAATGGATGGTCAATATTTCAAAATTTATACTCTCTACGTTTCATTTAAAGAGACTTTTTTTTTCATTATAGTCGTACAACTCAAAAGGTTCTCTTTCCTTTTTATACATGTATGGGACACACACATTCCTTCTAATACAATTAAAATATGGGGTTCACACTCCCACTAATACAACTATCCACTACACATTAAATAACATTCCTTAATCTACGTGGAAAAAAGCAAAAACATCTCTTACACCGAGATGGAGGGAGTACTATCTTGTGAGATTCCTAATTTTTTTTCCTTTTTCATGTAAATAATAAAGGGAATGTATTTTTTTAATAGTTTATATATATATATACTCCCTCCGTCCCGCCGATAAGTGTCCGTTTGCTTTTTGCATGTGAATTAAGGAGTGTAATATTTTAAAGTATAATGAAGTGAGAGAAATAACTTTTTTAATGTGGAGTGGGTAGTTGTATTTGTGTTGAGTGTGAGTCCTATGTATAGTGGGTTGGGTATAATAGTATTATTGTGTGTTATTACATCAGCAAAAAAGGAAATTGACACTTTGTACTGTGATGGACCAAAATGGCAAAATAGACACTTATCGAGGGGACGGAGGGAGTATATATTTATTTATTTTAATAAATAAAGTGTAAAGTATGTTATGTTGAGTAATTTTTTAAACAAAAGTTATGTGAACATGAAATGTGTTTCAAGATATTGATAAAATTAATATTATTTAAATTAAAATGAATAATCATTTAAATCAATTATTTCATTTAAATGTTATACCTATGGTGTAGGTGATTGTATCCTTGATTTTTTTAGAAAAAAAATTAATTTTTTTAATCAAATATTTATATTATTTATATTTCAGTTGATCTTTTCAATAAAAAAATGGTTAATTGCTCATATTGCAAATTAATTCTCACATTTAAAAAATTGCAATAAAAAAACTACCTTTTAAGTATTATTACAAAACGTACTTAATTTCTCAAAAAAAAAAACTCCCACTTTTAGTTACAAATTGGGTGCATTTTGCAGTCATGATGTTCTTTTTTGATAATTTTCAAATGTGAGGATTAATTTGTAATAGGAATAAAGTTACCCATAAAAAAATCATACCCTTGTATTAATTAAAGTGTAGTATACTCAATTAAGAACATAATGTTACATCTTTTACACCTTATATACATGGGGATATAAGAAGATATAAGAAACGAACTCTTGTAGGTATAGTATGAGAGTGGTTTTAAAAACCTGGAATTTGATTATGAAAATCAAAACCTGGCAATTGGCATAACAATAGGATAAAAATTAAATCATAATAGACCATGAACTAACGAATGATGTAATATTATATGAATCACGTAGATGAAATACAATCATAACCTAAAAATTAATACTAAATTCAAAGATAGAAATAAAAATTTTATGAATAAAATAATAAATACATAAGGTTGAATATGAAACTCATTTTGTAAAGTTTACACAATATTTTGCCTAAAATGTTTGTACAATTACAAATAAATAATGTCATTATGTATTAATAATAGTACTACTCTTACAATGATGAATTAAATACAAATTTTGGCATGGCATGATAAATTGTTTTTCCGAACAAACTTTGTCTTTGAACATGATTTTGTTTTACCTTAAAGTCATATACATATATAAATTTCGTAAATTTGGACTAAATTGTGACTCATTTTTGTTTAAACAAATTTTCTTAGTATTCTGTATTCATACTGAAAGTAGGCTATACATATATTTATATAAACCATTTATTAAACTGATTTGCATAAAAAAACTCTATTTTTCCTTTTATATTATTTAAGTTTGAATTTAATTAGGAAATATGGAGAAGGAAAAAGAAAAAGGAACGAGAGATGTTGAGTGTTGTTGTGGTATAAGTAGGGACACGAGTTAAGATCCAAGAATTTGGGGTGGAAAGTGATATTATCAAGCAATTGTGGGCCAATATTCTTTTGTTTTGTATATTAGGAAAAATCCTACTTTTCTACCACCAATTCATTTCATCTTTCCTTCTAACAAAGTATTTGTAGCAAACTACTTCAAAAACGCAGAAAAAAAAAGTGTAAATCATTTTGTGAGGAGGGTTTTATGATGAGATGGGTGAGAAATTTTCAATTTTAATCCTTTAATTTTTGTTAATTCTAATTTTGGTTCTAAAAATTTTTGCCTTTTCAATTTTAATTCCTTTATATCAATTTTAACTTTTTTTTTAGTTTTAGTCCGAAGAAAAAAAAAAAAAAGCAAACTTGCAGGCTTTCAAGTTTTTTTTTAAGTTTTCCATAAATTTTATAAAAAGGCTAAAATAGAAAAAATAAAAACTTAAAGGAATGAAATTGATATAAAATGATTTAATTTAAAAAGTTAAAAGGGCTACAATTAAATTCAATAAAAAAACTACATGATCAAAAATAGTGTTAATTCTGAAATGAGTTAAAAGGTAATACATGATCGATAAATAGTTATAATTGTCTGATTGAGCTATTCATAAATAAATCCTATTATCGATGGAAAATGATAGTAATGTTATACGAGTTGGTTTCTTGTTTCTCCCGATTGAGACATTCACCCAATTTTTTATTACAGTTATTATTTTTTTATTTTTTTTTGACAGTATTCACTCAGACAATTTTACAGTTTACTGATCTTGAATTATTGTTCGAATTTCAAAATTGAGATCAACAGGGAAGAAGTTGGTCGCACATTGGCAACACATGCTAGAATAATCAGTTGAAGGACATTTTTCCACACTTCTCTTCCCTGAAAACAATGTATTCATTCTTGAAAATAATATCCAACGACATCCTACATTCAAGACAATCCATCATCGTACGTATATCCAACGACCATTCATTCACTCACTCACTCGTGCTCCCACGAGTGAGTGAGCAAAACGAGCGGTGGATATACATCCAGTGGAATGCTCTCGAAGTAGGATGTGCTCAATCAACTTGAAATGCATTGCATTTTTAAGCAACGTATTGATCCTTACCTAGGAAGGATGAGAAGGGTCGAGCAACTTTCTTATAATACTCAACTTAGAGTGGGAAAATCTGTAACACCCCAAAAAAACCTATAGAATTAATTAAGTAAAACAATTGGCCCAAATTTATAAAAGCCCAAAACATTTGCTTTCTTGAATTTGTTTTTCAAAAGCCCATAGAGAACCCAATCAACCATTTATTTTGGCCGTTACGGATTAAATCCTCCTAAAGTAACCCCCAAAGGGAAAGTTAATCCTATGTCATAAACAAGAGGAAGGAGAACCGATTATCTATTAAATCATAGGACAGCTTTATTTATATATAGGATTTAATAGATAACCAGTGACGGACCCAGAATTTACGGTCGGGGCCCAATTTAATAAAGATAAATATTTGTGTGAGATTGTTTTTAATTTTTTTAAATTACAGATTTTTTTAAAAAAGAAATTCCATAAAAAGGTGAACTAAATAAAAAAGAAAGAAAAAATTATGTATTTTAAAATTAAATAAACATAAGATAGAGAAGAAATATACAAAGAAATATACTAAATAAAAAAGTAAATAGAGAATAAAACTAAAATTAATTATAAATATATGAAATATAAATAAACTAAAAAATAAATATAAATGAAATTTTAAATATAAATATAAGAACATCAAATAGACTATAGAAAAAGAATAATTATAAAAAGAAGAAACAATAAACTAGAAAAGAAAAGGGAGAAATATATATATATATATATATATATATATATATATATATATATATATATATATATATATATATATATATATATATATATATATATATATAATTAGGATAGTGAAGTTTCCCGCTCAAAATAGGGGTATTTCTGTAAAATACATTAAAAATATTAAATCATCAGAAAAAGATGGTAAGGTTATGATAATAGAAATAGCAAAAAGAAATCTTTTTACTCTGTATAATAAATGGCGTTGACTGTGTCAGAGAAAGATTCTCAAAGAAGAGTTTGTACTCCACTACTCCTAACAATTACAATATAGGGATAACTAGCGGTGCTTTAGAAGGGGAGAAATACTACAAGATACAGAGGCGGTGGCAGGGCCTGGCACAGAAACTTTGCGACGACGTACGTGAACGATTCCAAGGTGCTGACCCTCGCTGACTACAAGAACCACACAACAAGCACAAATTTTGCCCAATTCGTGTACGGCTGTCGGTGGTCCAGTTTGTGGCGGGAGCGTGGCGATGTCGGTGGGCGCGGCGCTTCTGATGCAGTGGTGGCGGCGGGGGCTTGGCGTCGCCGGTGCAGCGATGGTGCGACGAGGTGTTCAAAGGGTCAGATCCCGGTGAGCTCTTCTTCAGTTGGGTCGGGTTATCTTACTAATTTAGTTTTTTTATGAAGAATATGTCAATGGATTTCTGGAGTGGATGTGTTCTGCTGGCGGATGTTTGTTTTGGTTTGATTAAACGATTGATATCAACACATGCTTTAATGACACTGCTTATTTACATCATTTAATGTATTAGAACAAATGCAGAAAGAAAAAAAATTATTTATCTTTTTAAAAATGTTTTCAATTTGTTAAAATCTTCACTGGGGTCGTTTTGTTTTGTCTGTTGCGGGTGTTCTCAAACTCATCGATACTGTGGGAAGGGGAAGGGTGTGATTGTCGTGAAGATTTTTTTCTTTTTTAATTTTAATTTTCTAAGTAAATGGATGATATAGGGATCGACAATATCTTGGCCAGGGTGTGATGTGGTTTGTATTCTACAACCATTTTAGTTTTGATGGGGATTAGGGAATAAAGGCATCCCTCACCTAACTATTTTAGTTTTAGTTTTGATTGGGGATTGGGTAGTAAAAGCCTCCCTCACCTAACCATTTTAGCTTTAGTTTTGATTGGAGATTGGGTAATAAAAGCCTCCCTCACTAAGAATAAAGCCTCCCCATAGACAAAATGGAAAGAATGCAACAAGTTCAAAAAAAAACTCCTAAAATTATATTTTAAGACGATACGAGAAGATTAAGATTTACTTTTTATATATATATATATATATATATGACCGTAGAAAAAGATTCAAAAAAGATTGGATTAGTAAAAGAAATTGGATTAGAAAAAGAAAAAGATTGGATTAGAATGAGAATTTTACAAACAAAATGAGAAAAGATTTAGAGATATGGTAAGAAATAATTTAATTTGTAATATGTATACTGAAATAAATGAGAAAAGATTGGAGAAATTATGACAAGAAATAATTTAATTTGTAATATATAATAATAAAATAAATGAGAAAAGATTGGAGATATGACAAGAAGTAATTTAATTTGTGATATATAACACCGAAATAAATGAGAAGAGAATGATATGATTTTTACTTATTTTCTATTATTTTTATATATTTAAAGATATTGTATTATTGAGCTTTATATAGAATTTTGAATTATATAGTATATAGATTTATATTATACATTGTATTATTATTAATTTATTAATATATGAAAAATAAAATTACGATGGAGGAGTTCATGAGTATCCACAAGTTCATTTCACAATATATTATTACAATGTTACAAGTGCATTTCACAATATATTATTACAATGTTATATATTTAGGAATATTAACAAAATTTAGAACTTTTATCTCATAAATATTTTGTTTTGTGGTAACGTGGAAAGACAAAAATTTGTGTGCGCCCGGGCACACGGAAGCACATTCCGTGTGCCTTTAGAATTTTGTGTTAAATTGTATACCCTTTAGTATATAGATGTGTACCCAGACAAAAACTTGTGTGCACCCGGGAGCACGGAAAAACACTCTGTGTGCCTTTAGAATTTTGTGTTAAGTTGTACTATACCTTTAGTATAAAAAAATGTGTACCCTTTATTTATTGAAGAAAAAAATATTAATGAAAAGTGTACCATTTAGAACAAATTGATGTACCCTTATTAATTAAAGTGTATACCCTTTAAAACAAAATAATATATCATTATCTATAATATTAAATTCTAAAGACGTACGCAAGCCTCACTCATGTGGAAATTGTATAAATGATAATTTGATTTATTTTAAATATATATATATATATATATATATATATATAATTATCATTTGTTAAATGTATATAAAAGAAATGACAGAATAGATATTATTGAAAGAGGAAAAAAAATCACTTATTTAATTTAAATAAATTTCAAAATAATAGTATAATATTTAAGAAGAAAAAAATAAAAATTGAATTTTTTTAAAAAATAAATAAAATAAATAAAATTTGTTGATTTCAAAGTGAAATGAAAAATAAAATATATGCAGTAATTTACAAATTGTAAGGAAGATGGAAGAGATATAAATGATTTTAAAAATATGTTAAATTAATTAATATGATAATCATTCTTATTATTTATCAAATAATTTTTAAATAAGTAATATTTATTACTATAAGTTAATATAATATATTCTAATACATTAACTTAATATAAATTTAAAGGCACAAACTTGTGTGCACCCAAACGCACATTCCGTGTGCCTTTGGAATTTTGTGTTAAATTGTATACCCTTTAATATAAATATGTGTACCTTTTATTTTCTAAAAAAAATTAAAAAATATTAATGAAAAATGTATATCCTTTACAACAAAATGGTGTACCCTTATTAATTAAATTGTATACCCTTTAAAAGAATACAATGTAACTTTACCCATAAGATTGAATTCTAAATGTAACTTTAGAAGAATACAATGTAACAAGAGTCTCACTCAAATATAAATTCTACCATATCAAAAATCCAAAATAAATGGAGTATATATCATTATTTATTATTATATTTTTAAATCCAAAAATCTCAATTTTATTCCCCAATTGAATATCAATAAAGAAATTTATATTTTTTTCAATAACTGTGCATCGCACGGGGCATTACTAGTAAAATAGAAGAAACAAAAAAGGGGAGAAATAAAATAGAAAAAAGAGAGTGAGAATTAGAATCGAAAACCTGACCTTCTACTTCAACAATGACTACCAAACCACTAGACTACTGAAGTATATTGGTAATTCGCTATATATATATAGTAAATACTTTTAAAATCTCAGGGCCCAGTGCCCCCTTGGCCCCTACACAGGTTTGTCCCAATTGTCATCCATCCTTCCAAGAAGAAGGGAGAGATTTTCCTCCCAACACAAACTTATTTTCTCTCATCTCAACCCCTACTTTATATCCGCGCCCCTTTCTTTTAAAGGCCATCAGGGAGTCTCGGATCAAGAAGATTGGTAATCGAATTCTTATTTGCAAGGTGTTTAGAGGTGGGGATTTACTACTGATGCATTTTAATCTCTTACACTGTATGCTAGAAATGAGTGTACTTATTAATTCTACTATGAACTTGATGTATGAAAATTGGGTATTGGACTATGAAGTACTGTACCAAATTATGAATGTGGGTCAATCTCTTCAATCGAGGGCAGCGACGTCTTATCTAGTCCATTCCC
Organism: Pogostemon cablin; assembly: GCA_023678885.1. Taxonomy (NCBI): domain Eukaryota; kingdom Viridiplantae; phylum Streptophyta; class Magnoliopsida; order Lamiales; family Lamiaceae; genus Pogostemon; species Pogostemon cablin. Next base: position 25,131,954 of record CM042964.1, on the reverse strand, counting down.
AACCAAACTTCAGTACTCTCCTTCAAAATAAAATTTTAAAAACCTCTAAGTAGTTCACAAGAAAAGTAAATTTTCCAAACATAAGAACCTAATATTAAAATAAACTTTAGTTTTATTTTTAAAAAATCACACACAACATCTAAAACAATATTTCATCATATGACAATTTTTTAGGAAATTCTTATTAAGCATAAAATTAATAATTCTAAATCAATAAAACATTTTCTTCTCTAAAATCGTTGAAAATTTTAAGCAAACTCAACCAAATCAACAAACAGTACGGATATTAATTTAGGATAAAATAATTTTAACAACAAACATTCAACTAAAAATAAAATAAGGGATTAAGAGTAACCTGAGTCGAAGCACGCTGTAGCGCTATCTTTAGAGAATAAACGCCCTCACTGCACTGGTATAATATTCTTGATTTACACGTTTTTCTCCCAAGATTCGACGACCTGAGTCCTCTCGTGTGCAGCAATGAGAACCCCGAACCACGTGTTTACTCAAATGCTCAAAGATAATATATTTGTGTATATAAAACTATATACTAGTATGTAAATATATGTTTTACATAGTATGAAAGTATATGTATTAGGTAGTATGTAGGTATGTATATGTATATGTGAGAGGACATGTGTATCTCCAAAAAATCACACGTGTATCTCTAAAAAATCACATGATACTAGAATTATTTATAGGCTAAAAAACACCATTAATATGGGAGAATAAATACTATTCATGGGCGGGGTTAAATTTTTGTTTAATGTTGGAGGCCACAAAAACTTGAAACGTATATATACTATTTTCAAACTCCATAATGATCAATATCAATTCCATCTAATAACTGCACCCATTTGAAAAACATGATAATTATACTATCACAATAATATTTTAAATCACAAATATCCAACAATCCCCCACATGATTTAAAATATATATATGAAAATAAATTGAGCATATAATACCATGTAATAGGTGTAGGTACCTTCCGGGTTTGAACCTCCACTCAGTATAAACGAATTAACCACATTAAATACATAGTGACATGAATGTCTTGAACTATGTCCTTTGAAAAATATGGCAATCCATCCCACACACGGTATGAGTAAACATTGTGGTTCTATCAGTGGTGTGTTTTCCGCTCATGCACGGAATCTTGTATCATGAACATTTTTAGGGAGTAGCCCACACCCCACAGTAGCGACCCCACTACTATGTTCACTTAGGTGAATCCTCCAAGGGTAACTTGTGACCAATCGCCCCACAAAGATATATGCTTTTGGATTTAAGAGTTATAAACTCAACCTCAAACATCACATGAAGAGCACTTATCGCCATATGAATGGGACCCGAAAATATTTCCGCAAATATATTATATTCATCACGTGTGCTCTTCCAAGTCACCTCTTTATTGTTTCATTTTTACCCTTTGAACTTCGTTCATGGGATCACCATACCTCCGAAGACGGGTTTTCACTGTGGTAACTTAATTAACAGGCTCCAATCTCATTCCCCTCGATGATTATATAGTCTAAAACTTGCTGACGCGTCAGTCTCTTTGTAAGCGGATCTGTTATATTATTTTCAAACCTGAAAAAATCTAAAGAAACAACACCGTGAAAAATTAAGTGTCTAATTGATTTATATCTAACAGTCAGATGCCTTCTTTTGTTCACTATAATTTTTGCGTATAGCTTTAGCAATCGCCACTTGACATCACAAAGTAAAGATATGGGAGTAATTGGCTTAGGTAGCGGAGGGATATTGTTTAGCAAACTTTTATTTTTATTTTTATCCACTCAGCCTCCTTACAAGCGGCATCTAACACTATTAACTCCGCATTCATAATTGATTAAGATATCACCATTTGTTTAGCCGACTTCCATGGTATTCCTCCACCTGCTAAAGTCACTACATAGCCACCCACTAGTAGACTTTGTTTCATCTGGATCAATGATTCAGTTTGCATTACTAGAATCTTCTAAGATGTTATTAAAAACAGTGAAATAAAGAACATAATTCATAGTCCCTTTCAAATATGTAAATAGCCTTTCAAGTGCTTTCCAAAGGGAAATTTGGATTTTGAGTATACGACACTAATCTATCAACAACATATGTGCGCTAACATCAAAATAATTAAATTCTTTCATCAATTTTCAATAAAATGAAATTGTGACAAATAAATGGAGTCACCATCTTTAATGAGTTTAGTCCCCAAAAATTACATCTACACAACCAACAACTTTTATGTCCAAATCGGAAGACAATAATGTTTTAATATCATTAATAATATCAAATATTATTATCCGAAAAATAAAGCTTAATAACGCCAATTTGAATTTTACATGTTTAAATTATATTCATGTTTTTATCTCATGAGATATTGCTTTGACTCTATAGTTTCAATGCATATTTAGGTGGATGCTACAGATTCAGTTTTATTTAAAACCTTGGTGAGTTTACACTTTGGGTTTATAACTTTCCGCAATAAATCTAAATTTGGTTTAAGTGCATTAGAAGTTTCCATATTGCTGTCTAAACATATTTTATAGGACTAGATATTGAAAACGTGTGTTGCACGTCACTTGCATTTTTCATTTGTATATATTTATTTTGTTTGGTTTTGAAATTGTCATCGCTTTTTAATACTCACAACATAATTTATATACTTATTACCTAAACAAATAAAACTTTGGACAGTATGTAAATTTTTTCTCTACTAATAGAGAGATTCTCAGTAGTATTCATAACGAAGCTACCTACCTAAAGTATACCATGCGAAAATGAGTAAACAGTTACTCAATTTCTTATTAAATAAATTAAGGCAAATTGCTAATTAAATATGTTTTTAACATATTGTCTTAGTAAAAAAGTGTCAGAAACTGTTGATAATATAGCCACATTGGCTATGTTGTGTGAGGAAAGATTATAGCTCCATAGACGCCGTTATTACCATGAACACCATCAATTCCATAAAACAATGGAATTGCAAGCATTGAATCCAGTGGAGCCTTTGGGAATTGCCCTCTAAGGCTGCCCAAATGCGTAGAATTTGCATTTTCTATCGGGCAGCTACCTACACCAATCCATCAACACAATGCAATGAATATTTGCTAAAAGAGTTCACTCCTGAATTATATTCTGACCATAAATTCAGATTAATGAAATACACTCATTTTGAAATACAATATCGCTTAATTATTGACACAAAAAAAGTAACAAAAACAATAATTCCACCAATCACCTATTGCATAAGCTATCCCTATATAGCCATATAAAACACTTGATATTACACTTGAAGCAAGGGCAACATATAAAAAAGTAGCACTTATCACATAATCGTACAATTTCAACATAATCACGAAAGCAAAATTATAAAACCCAATGGGCAATTGTTTCCCCAATTTAAAGAAAGAACTCCTGATCAGCACACAAAAGAAAGTCACAGAATAATTTCACACTGACCTATGCAGAGATCTCTAATGGTGGTAGGAGCCGCTATGCAGCACTCATTTGGCCGATTAATTCTGTGTTGTTTTTTCCACATATGTTATGAGACAATAAAAATGCTCCTGAAATATGAGCATATTTCAAAAATTTCATATCTGAAAACAATCAAATACCGGTTGAATGTGGTATAAAAAGTAATCACAGGGCCCCTCTTCCTCTAATTCCTAAAAACCATTCCATTTAATAAAAATACAACACACTTATAGGAGACATAAATGAAAGCTCTGAGATATGGTATTCAAAACCTTGGTCCCTCATAATCAAATTATGGTGATGGTCCGATATAAATGATCATTAATCACATACCAATATTCATACTTAAGAAATTAGACACTCAAATATACTCAAGGCATAAGTAAAAGAATTATTTCATGAGCCACGAGCATAAATTGATATTTAATGGCCTTGTAGAGTTTAGAACATGGAGGCCAATTAACAGATCAAGAGGCTAGACAAAGAAAACCTTCCACAAAATACATGGTTGTCACATAATATGTCCTTTTTCTTTAATAACCTTGGCTTGATTTCTTGATATCTTGGAACTCACAAAGTAAATAATGATCATACCAATAAACTCTACATAGAAGGCTAGTGCCTAGTGAGCAGTAGTACATTTGCAAAGTAAGAGTTTAAATATTATCTAATTGTTCAATTCAATCAGCCTTGATTTCAGAAGCAACTACAATTCAAATGCACTTACATCCTTTTTCCAAGAGAGTGAGGACTATCTTCTGCAACTTAAGTTAAAACAAAAAGAGAAGAATAGAAACATTAAGTTAAAACATTAAGGTCTTAACAAATAAGGATCCATGTAAATTTTATGCAACTTACATTGAGAAGAATGTCTTTTTTTTTCCAGGTGAGTTGTGCAATGGAGAACGTATCCTGTTAAGCCTTTCTCTCAAATCTCTACCCCGATGCTCCGCTTTCTTGTGATGTGAAGGAAAAGTTAAAAATAATAAAATGCATAGTCATAATCTCACAACAGAAGCAACCGGAGAGCTCATAAGTCAATAAGTGGTGTAAAATTAAGCTTACCATTAGATACAAATAAGAAAGACAATAGTCATAAATTCTTGCAGATTCCATATGAGTCATAAAACTAATAACTCTTCGTATAAATAGATAAAGATATACCATGAGTTTTCAAAGAAAGAAAAACCTGCAAGAATCATCGAAGCAACTCATAATATAGAAATCCTCTGCCCTTGTAATAAGAATATAAAGTAATAATTCAGGTCTTCATTTAACTAAATGAAGTATTATCTATATGGTCCTTCCATGTGCAACACATTGGTATCAGCTCTCTAGTTCCCCAGCCAAGAAAGCCAATAAATCCCCCATTTACCATACCATGCCTGGAGAAATATATGAAAAATACAACATTCTTGAAAAATATATGCATTGCAGTATAAAGTGTGATAATGCATTTTGATGGACCATTGAGTGTCCACACAGAAGTTACATTACATTAAGGAATACCATATTCTCAACAAACTGCAGAAATACCAGAGTAAATATTACTTACCCCTATTACGGATGATGATAAACCCAGAAGCCTGGAAAGTAACACCAAAAGCAACATTAAAGATAAACAAATAAGACTAATCTAGTCTGATAAAAAGTACCAAATCAATTATCACTCTGTGATTAGTTTTAAATACAATTCAAAGTAGAGAAATAACTAAGATAATAAAACTGAAAAAAAGAAAAAAAAAACATGTAAATAGATTAGTATCCCAAAGAATCCCCTTTAAATAAAGAATCAATTACTTCAAACAAAGTTACGGTAAGAGAAAACAATGATATTAGGGTTCAACCCTACAAAAGAAAAACGATGTACCATTCAAAAGAGGAGCAGAGTTTGGCGTCGCCATATGCAGAGAGAAATAATTTTCGCAGGATTGTAGTGATGGTGGTGGGATGGCGAAGGCGTGGTGGAACTTTGAATGAAAACGATGTAGCGCAACAGATGTGGATAGAAGATATTCATCTGAGTTTAACTCGTGGGAAGAAGGTCAAGAGTCGAGAGATAATAAATGAAATAACAGAGAGGATTGGTGAAAATTAATTAAATTAACAAATGGAATAATATTATTAATAATGTAATAAATGAGGACAAAGAGGTGAATAATGAAATAGGGTTACAAAGCCCACGTACTTTTAATATATTAGGATTAATTATGGTTTAATTCCATATGATTTGCTTAGACGTTAGAGATATGTTTTAGGTGATGGTTTCTTGAGTTTTGCATGTTATTTAATTTATGTGAAAGTGAATAAATCTTCTGTTGCAGATGCTTTAGTTAAATGTTTATAAATGTGTTCCAAACTCATGTTTCCTAGCTTACTTATCAAGAACCAAGTTCTACTTTCTTTGCCATTTTAAAGTTTGGTTTAATTCTTGTATACAATATAGTTTAAGTTCAATCTTGTTTTTATGTTATTTTGAAATTTAAGTGTTAATTTACATTTCAAGTTCTACTTTCTTTGCCATTTTAAAGTTTGGTTTGATTCTTGTATACAATATAGTTTAAGTTCAATTTTGTTTTTATGTTATTTCGAAATTTAAGTGTTAGTTTACATTTCTGATACTCACTTCATCCCATACTGCCATTCACACTTTCCTTATTTGTCTATCCCATACCATTTTTCACACCCCAAAAAAGGAAACATCACATTATCTAATAACCTCAAAAGTTACTTTAATTTCAAATTTATCACTCATTTTTCACACACATACCATTACTTTATATTTTTTTATTACCTAAAATACTATAATACCCTCTAAAGTCAACAAATTTAGTAAAAAAGTGCAACTTTTCTTAAACGTGGAATAGCAAACGAAAAGCATGGTGAGTGACGGAGAGAGTTATTGTTATCATGACACCTAAAATTTTCTTTTTAAATGAGTTATATTCATTAAAGAACTTGTTTCATGCCCTTTTTAGAAAACTTTTATTAAAGAATTATAAATAAAACCTATTTATAAAATTTGGGGTGTGACAAAATCGTTCTATCACCTCTGCTGCAAATGAAAATATCAGAGCTCGTCTTGCAGCTGCTACGTCAATCCCACGTGCTTGGAAGTAGAAGAGCTGATCCTCTTCCAAATCACTAATTGTAGCTCCATGGGAGCACTTGACTTGGAGGTTAGGTTTTACATTCACAGTCGCTCGAGGTTCCAAAAGGAGGCTCCTCGTCAGCTGTCCTGCATCCGTCTACGCTTCATCCACGGAAAACTCATGACCAGTCGTTAAATCTAAACCGTCACTGGTTCAGGAGATGGAGCACCACTGCTTCCGTTGAGGACTATCACATCGCCATCGGAATCAACATCAACAATGACGGAATCACCCTCCTTTATTTCACGTGCAAGCATCTTCTCAGCCATGCTGTCCTCCAAGAGTCATAATAGCCCTTCGGAGAGGTCTAGCTCCATAGCTTGGATTGTATCCTTCATCGACCACCCTATCCCTAAACCTTTCGGTTACCTGAAGCTCGATTCCTTGGATTTCAGTCTCTCGAATACCTCCTTCAGCATAATATCAGCAATCTCCTTCACCTCCAGCTTGGTGAGTTGTCTGAACACGATCATCTCGTCCAATCTGTTCAAGAACTCGGGCCTGAAGTATTGTTTCAGCTCTTCTGTTACCAAGCTCTTGATCCGGTTGTAACTGCTATCCTTCTCATCATAGTCAAGATCAAAACCAATATGACGACCTCCCTTCTCAATCACATTGCTTCCAACATTTGATGTCATGATCAGAAGCGTGTTCTTGAAGTCAACTGTTCTTCCTTTGCTGTCGGTCAAACTTCCATCTTCAAGAATTTGAAGCATCATGTTGAAGACATCGGGATGAGCCTTTTCAATCTCATCAAAAAGCACTACAGTATAAGGGCGTTGTCGAACAGCCTCTGTTAGCTGCCCACCTTCAGTGTAACCAACATAACCAGGAGGTGAACCAATGAGCTTAGAAACAGTGTGCCTCTCCATGAATTCACTCATATCGAGTCTAATCATGGCTTCTTCAGATCCAAAGTAGTAGGCAGCCAATGCTTTAGCAAGTTCTGATTTCCCCACACCAGTTGGACCAGAAAAGATGAAGCTAGCAATAGGCCGGTTTGGATTCTTGAGCCCAACACGGGCACGACGGATAGCACGACTGATGGCTTTGACGGCTTCATCCTGCCCAATGACCCGCTTGTGAACTGTTTCCTCCATCTTGAGGAGCCGATCAGATTCATCGGTTGATAACTTCTCCACTGGGATTCCAGTCCAACAAGAAACAATATGTTGAATATCAACTTCGGTAACAACTGGACCTCCATCCCCTACCTCACTTTCTGCCTTGCTCATCTCCTTGTTTTTGTCAATGAGAGCAGAGATCTGTGCCTTCAGATCCATTTCTCTATCACGTAGTTTTCCAGCCTAACATTAATTGAAAATGAATCAAAAGAGAACCAAATATGTATTATGTGCACCAGCAAGTATAAATTGGCATGACTATTCTAATTTTCAACTGAAGGAAGAGATGTTATACAGGTGCAACTTACCTTCTCAAAGTCTTGACTCCTAGCAGCTTCATTCTTCTCCTTTGTTATCTGCCTTTGTTCTTTCTCAAGCTCCCTAGCTTCCTCGGGTAACTGTAAAAGACAAATCATCATTATATATTGCGATGAGACAAACGATTCTGCTAGTTCAAACTTCAAAGAAAGCACTACCTGAGCATGACGTAGTCGCACACGGGAGCCAGCTTCATCAACCAAGTCAATTGCTTTATCAGGCAAAAAGCGATCACTGAAATATGCAAATGCAGAGTTGAGGACAGGGTGCTAGGTGCTAAGTACAACTGTTTCTAAAAAGAATAAGAGGAAGAATACACCTAAATAGACGACCATAATAACATAACCAATATCAACATGGGGGTCTAGCCAACTAGTTATGAAGATCTTAAAAGCTCTTTCAAGTTTATTGAGCACATATGATGCAAGGTTATACAAATTTTCACAAAAAGTTCTGCAATATTAGCAGAATTTTAAGATGTAAAAGCAATTTAACTTTCAACGGCCGTATTTAAATATTTTAAGGATCATCTCAAAATAAGATCTTACAAAAAAAAAGGGCGGATTTCCCTGCTTTCTTAAAACCAGCTTATAGTTGGAGTAACAAGTTCTTCAATAACAAATAAGATTATAGGAGCATATAAGCTCTAAGATGTTATAAAGCTCATAAGTTCAGGCAAAAACCTTCTAAAATCAAGCTCATATTCCATGCATCCACTTCGTAGCCAAGTAAGAGAAGAATGCATAAAGATCGCAGTGATAAGTTATATAGTACATCACTCCATACCTAATATACTGATAGGATAACTGTGATGCAGCCACTAAGGCCTCATCAGTATAGCGAAACTTGTGGTGTATCTCATAGCGTTCTCTAAGCCCTTTGAGAATTTGAATGGTTTCATCAACAGTTGGTTCAGGGACCTTGACAGGTTGAAACCTTCTTTCTAAAGCTGGATCCTTCTCAATGTGTTTCCGGTACTCATCCAGGGTAGTGGCCCCAATACACTAGAAGTACATTGTAACTAAAGAAGTTAATACACAGAAAATTGTGTCTAAATGAAAAGTATCCATAAATAATAAATTATGTTTGTTTAAAACAAAATGAAAAAGAGTTGATATAATAATATTTCCAATTAACTCAACTATGTTAGGACTAGATTATAAAATTACTAATAAATTTCAAGAGCTCCATTTCCATCTTGATTCAAGAAAACTTTAGATGTAATAGAAGGATGTAGAGATGAAAAATAATGCACATAAAAGCAAGGGAGATAAGAAAAGTGATGTTACAACAAAGATTTACTTGCCAGATCACTGAAGAAAACCTTGAGCAACTGCTATTATGATGAATCCCAAGCATAATCTACATCTATTTTTTAAGATTTCATGACTTGTGAGTTCAGAGCTAACCTGTAATTCACCACGAGCTAAAGCAGGCTTCAATATGTTTGCAGCATCAATTGCTCCTTCGGCAGCTCCTGCTCCAATCAATGTGTGCACCTCATCAATGAAGAGTATAATCTCATCACTTTGCTTAATTTCCTCCATGAGCTTCTTCAATCTTTCTTCAAATTCACCACGATATTTTGTCCCAGCAACAAGAAGGCCCATATCCAGAGTTATAACCTGAAACAGTGCAAAAGAAGGAATAACTTTTTCAGCACAAAACGGTTTTAGTATGTACTTGGATACTTGCATTTTATTCAGAACTTTAATGAATTAATAAGCTACAGGTTAAGACACTTTAATAGTAGTTCTAATGACGAAGGTTGTCAACTAGCTAACCTTTTTTCCTTCAATCATCTCTGGAACATTACCATTTGCAATTCTCTGAGCAAGGCTTTCAGCAATTGCAGTTTTCCCAACTCCAGGTTCTCCAATGAGGCAAGGGTTATTTTTTGTGCGCCTTCCTAATATTTGAGTGACACGTTCAATTTGATCCTGCCTTCCAACAACAGGGTCTAACTTACCCTGAAATGATTAAAGGATAGCATACATTAGACCCCTAATAGAAATATAACATCTGAAAATATAATATAACTGTAAATATATTACCTCCTCTGCTAGCTTGGTCAAATTGGTAACGTACTCCTCCAGTGTAGGCATCTTGTTGCCTGAGCTCCCACCTCCAGGACCAGCTCTAACAACAGAACCCTCACCAGCCATTCTAATAACCTACTTTACAAAAAGACTTCCCTCATTTAACTAATCATTCAAACCTACAAGCACTGCGAAAAAGAAGTAGAAGTACTTGCCTGAGTTCGAACGTTGCCGGGATCAGCTCCCAAATTCTCAAGCACACGAGCTGCCACACCTTCACCCTCTCGGAGCAATCCCAGCAGCAAATGCTCCGATTCAATGTAATTGTGACCTGATTCAAGCGGAAGTTCCAATAATGAACCACATTGATAAACCAAATATTAAAGCTAGAACTTAATCATCTTAACACTGAAAAGCTGAACATGTTACAAATTCCTGATAATACCCACTAAGAGTGGAGAAGGGTGAAAGACAATAAATTAAACATGGCTCGTGGAGCCATACGTTGCTTTCTCCCCCGCCTTCTAGAAGTGGAAGCAGCCACCTTTGATTGAAGTGTCAGACCACTTTTCTGGACCATCATATCTAAGGCATTAGCTGAACGTAGTCCTGTAAAACCTCTCATCCTCACGGGAGTGGACTGTTAAAAGCAGAGCATGGTAGGTGCTTTCTTGCTTCTGTTCGAGCCCTCAAACTGAGCACTATTTGCCAACTTGACTGAAGATGGCAAATTGGCTGATTGAACTAAAGCATGCGCCATGTCTTCCTGCAAGGATCTACATATATACAAAGATATAAAAAACAATTAAACAGCAATCAGTTTTACTCTGCAATATTTCAAAAGGCATTAATCTAATAAACAAAATCCACTTAAACCCTAACGAATTTCATGCCCAGAAAAAGACACGGATCAACAAGAATAAATTTTGGTCAAGTAAGGAATATACTGTGAGTCTCCAATAACAGGAATCAAATCCAGGGAAGCAAAAGAGCTCAATTCGATGACTTAAGCCAACACCAAAACCAACAGGCAGTGGAAACATAATTCGAACAGAGGTTTAGAAACATAGCAAGAACACTTATCATACCATACTCAGAAACAAATCAAATTGGGATTCTCCAATAATAATTTTCAACAAATACACTGACTTCGATAAACAAACCCTCTCCAGTCAACAAATAGAAACCAGATTAGTTGCCTACACAACCTCAAATTTACGCGCAGAATACGAGAACACAGAAATTGCAACAACTTCGATAAATTAGTCTCAAGAAAATGTAGGATTAGGTCTGTATAAGTAGTACCTGTTTAAATCAGGATTTTTTTTTTCGAACGGATTAGCCTGCAGTTCTATACAGCTAGCTCGTGGGTTAATAGAGTTGACCCAGTTTATATAAGTAGTGCCGGTTAAAACCAGGTCTTTTTTGGTCCGACCGATTAGCACAGAAAGCATTTTATTATATGATTTTTGGTTAATTTTTTTTCTAATAGTGTTATGTATTTGTATGAATATTTTTGAGTTTTTTTCATCCGATTTTGGTCAGGTTTGAATTTTGTTGCAGTATTATTATTTTATTTATATTTTAATAATCTCATATGTGTTTTGCACGAAAATAATTATAGATATTATGGGGGCACTCAATATATTTAGATTAATGCACCGCAGTTGGACTCTTTATTATAAATATCCTACAAAATTTTTAATGATGATCTAAGTATACTTAATATATAAATACAACTTAAATTATATATAATATTTGACTAATTAATTATTAAGAAATTAATTAATATTTTTTTAATTTATTAAAATAAAATTAAAACGTTATCTAATTAATTGCATCAAATAATATTTAAATTGGTTGGAATTAATATAAGAAAAACATATATAATATTCGGTTTATATAATAGGTAAATACATTATTTACCTATAGATAATTTCATTAATTGATTTGATTCGGAATTTAATATAATAAATATTAACGTATACATAATTATATTAAAATTATTCTATTTTAATTGATATTTATCTTATAAAAAAGTAGATATAATTTCTCTATAAAACTCAATTATTATTTTGTTTTAAAATAAAGAAATATTTTACTATAATATATATTTCTAATTAAATAACATATGAATAAAATAAAATATAAAATATTATTTAATATAATAAATTACAAATATTAAAAAAATATTTATAGAGACGGTACTAATGAAAATAAAATTTAATGAACAATTAAAATAAATTACAAAGCTGAAAAAATAGATTTCATAAATTAATCCTAAAAATTAAATTAAAAGAATATATAGAGATATTATCCTAATGAAAATAAAATTAAATAAAAACTTAGAATAAATTACAAAACTTCAAAACTAGATTTCATACATTAATCTTAAAGATTAAATAAAATATAATAAAAATATATATTTAACCAGTGCTTTAGATTTTCTAACTCTAAAATTTCTGAAGCTAATTCTTGATAATTATTTTTTTTAATGATCGAAACTGCAAATAAGATCGAATAAAAATAAAAATAATAAAATAAAAAAAACTTTAAAAGTAGAATTTATGGAATATAAAGAAAATACAAAAAAAAAGAAGAAGATAAAAAACATAAATTATAAGATATATATGAAAAAAAATAATGATACCTCAAATGATAATGTTTGAACCTTAAAATAAAATTAAAAAGAGGGTGGGCTGTTTTGTTTAGAAGCTCGTCCCGGTTTTTTTGTGAACAAAAGATAGAATATTAAAATATAAAAGGGTTCATAGAATTATTATAAAGCAAACATAAAAATTGAAAAAAAAAGATAGAAAAAAATGAATGATATTGGACCTACAAATAAGATCAAATTTGAGAATGATTAAATCTAAAAATAATATCAAAATTTTAGTATACTAAAGGAGAATTTAATTTTGATTATGTGTCGTCACCATACTTAATTCAATTATTTTAATTTTTAATTAAAATTAAAAATTCTAATTATTTTAATTATTAATTAATATTTAATGTAGATAAATACATATATTATTTTAAGATTTGAATATGATATTATCAAATAAAAATTAATTATTATTAATTAAAAATTAATATAAATAAATACATATATTTAATTTAAGATTTATTAAATTTATTATCTCTCCACCTATAAATAAGACTCTATATTCATTCGTTCTAACACATAATTTATACATCATGATAAAAAAAAGATTTCTTAGAAATTTAAAGAATGGTATTATTTTTTATTATTATTCTTGATTAATTTTTGTTTTTTTTTAATTATTTTTTGTTTTTTTTCTGTTTTTTTAATATTGAAAGGTATCTATTTTTTTGTTTTTATTATTGATTATTTTTTATTTTTTCTTTTATATCTTTTAATTTATTTTTATTTTGGTTTTATTTTTTTTAATTATTAGTATGTAATTTTATAATTTTTGTTTTTTTAAGTAATTAACTTTTTTTTTCTTAGTTAATTTTACAATTTTTTTGTTTTTTTTGCATTAACTTTTTATAATTTCACTTTTATATATTTTTATGTTCCCTTAAAATTTTTATTTTATTTAATTTGTTTTGTTTTAGTTTTTTTTAATTGTTAGTATGTAATTTTTTAATCTTTTGATTTTCTTACATAATTAACTATTTTTTCATGGTTAATTTTACAAATTTTTTAAAATTAATTTTGTTATGGTATTACTACATGTTCATGTTTTACGTACAAACTTATTTAATTAATTTTTTATGATTTCTTTTTATTTTCTTATTTCTTCAATTTTATTTATAATTATTTTGATTTTTAATAATGTATATTAATTTATTATAATTTTTTAATATTTTTTTAAAGTTTTTAAAATTAATTTCGTTTTCTATGTTTTTTTGTTTTTATTTTTAATATATTTTCACCTACATTAAAATTTAATGATACATAAATAAGGTTTTTTTTAAATCGAATATGAAAGTGATTTTTTTTATTTTTATAATTTTTACTGTTTCTTTTATATTTTTAAAATCTCTTTTATTAAAATTTTTTATTAATTATTTTTTATTTTAAGTCTGTTATTTTATTAATGAATTTACTCTTCATTATAAACTTATATTAGATTATAATTGAATAAATAGTTATATTAAACTTAAATTATATTTTTTTAAATTATAACTTTACAATCTGTGAAATATACGGGATCCATACTAGTAAAAGTATAAAGAAGATAAAAATAAATTAAATTATAAAAATAAGGTTTATAGAATTTAAAAAAAATCGAAGAGAAAAAAATAAGATAACGAAAAATTAAAAAGTATAGTGATATATTTAAGGAAAATGATTGAACCTGCATATAAGATACGTACACTGATAACTTTTTTTAATGACTGAAACTGCAAATGAAATCAAATAAAAATAAGAACAATAAAATAAAAAAACTTTAAAAATAGAGTTTATGGGAATATAAAGAAAACACAAAAAAGACGAAAAAAACATAAATCATAAGATAAACGAAAAAAAATGATGCCTAAAATTATAATGCTTGAACCTGAAAATAATATTAAAAAGAATTATAAAAAATAGAATATTAAAATATAAAATAAGATCTATAGAATTATTCTAAGCAAAAACAAAAAATTGAAGAAAAAAATATAGAAAAAAATAGAATGATACCTCAAATGAGTATGATTGGACCTACAAATAATATCAAATATAAGAATGATTGAACCTAAAAATAATATCAAATAAAAATAAAATCAATAAGATTAAAAAAAACATGGTTTATAGAATATGAAGAATACACAAAAAAACGAAGTAAAAAACATAAATCATAAGATAAACGAAAAATAAAAAAAAAGAATGATGTTTCAAATGGAATGATTGAACCTGAAAATAAGACCAAATAATAAAAGTATAAAAGGTAAAATAGATTAAAGTATATAAATAAGGTTTATTTAATTATTATAAAGTAAATACAAAAATCGTAGAGAAACGAAAATAAGATAATAAAAAAAAAGAATGATACTTCAAATTAGAATAATTGAATCTGCACATAAGATCAAATGTGAGAATGATTGACCATAAAAATAAGATCAAATAAAAATATAAAAGATAAAATAAATTAAAGGATCAAATATGAGAATGATTGAGCATAAAAATAAGATCAAATAAAAATATAAAAGATAAAATAAATTAAAGCATATAAATAGAGTTTATAGAATTATAAATAAATAAATAAATAGAAAAATGATACCTCAGATGAGAATGATTGGACCTACAAATAAGATCAAATATGAGAATAATTGAACCTAAAAATAATATCAAATAAAAGTATAAAAGAAAAAAAAATAAATGAAATTATAAAAATAGGGTTTATAGAATTATTAAAAAAACACAAAAATCGAAGAGAAAAAAAATAAGATAACAAAAAATTAAAAAGTATAATGATACATTTAAGGAGAATGATTGAGTCTGCATATAAGATCAAATAAAAGTATGAAAGACAAAACAAATTAGAGTAGAATATAAATAATATGAAAGTAGAATCTGTAAAATAGAAGAAAAAGAAAAAAAAGAGATAACAAAAAATTTAAAAAGTATAATGATACCTTTAAGGAGAATGGTTGAACCTGCATATAAAATCAAATAAAAGTATAAAAGATAAAACAAATTAGATTAGATTATAAATAATATGAAAGTAAAATTTGTAAAAGAGAAGAAAAAGAAGAAGCATTAAAGAGTAAAATAAAAGAGGGATAGAGTACGAATTTGATTAGGTAATGAAAAGATTTATATATAATGATTTTAATGAATGAACGACCGTGATTGAAAGTAAATATTTATAGAGACGATTCTAATGAAAATAAAATTGATATACTCCCTCCGTCCGCCCGAAAGGTCCACATTTTGCCATTTTGGGTGCCCGCACCAAATGTCCACATTTCCCTTTTTAAACACATGGAACCCACACACATCACTAATACAATAAATTTATGGGACCCATACATCCCACTAATACAACTACCAACTACATCTTAAATAATAATACTCCTTAATCCACGTGCAAAAAACAAATGACCTTTGTGGCGAACGGAGGGAGTATTAATTAAAGTGCTAATAGTGAAAAATACACATTTTAATTTGTACACTTTTAATACCAATATTTTCATTAAAATATTATCAATTTTACCATTTACCAAAAATTTGTACAAAAAAGTCCCTAGTGATCTTTTATGAAATTTACTAGGGGGTGGTAGAACCCCCTGCCCCTCCCCCTCCCCCTCACCCTACCCCATTGTCCCCCCCACCCTACCACACTCTAAAACACACATTACCTGCTCCCTCCTCCACCCCACCCTACTGTAAAATACACGAGCTTAATTCTTCCTCTTCACTCCAACGTATGCTCGATTCCTTCCTTCGGTCTGCCCTCTTCCCGAATTCGTTAGTGCCGGAGTTATCAGATGGCGGGTAGTTATTGAGACGTAGAAGGCTGTCGCTGCTGGCGTCCCTGATCAGCCCGCTCAATAGCATCGGCTCAGGAGCCAAGCCTTGAACTATTAGGTCCAATATTTGACAACCCAACTCCCTCACTGCTTCAACATATCCAACCGCTACCCACCTGTATCATTATCACTACCATCTCAAGTGGTAGAACCCCCTTCCCTTTCCCTCCACCCTGACCCACTGTTTCCCACACCCTGGCCCACTGTAAAACACACATTACCTGCTCCCTCCTCCACCCTACCCCACTGTAAAATACACGAGCATAATTCTCCGTCTTTGCTCCAACCCGTACGCCCGATTCCTTCCTCTGGTCTGCAGTTTAATCCAACTCTATTCATCCGTAATTTTCCGACATCCTCCAGCAGCCGTTGAACCCACAATTGGTCAGTAATCATTCCTAACCTTAATACTGAGTTTAAATTCTTCAAATGGATATGCATTTATTTATCTTATTCATTAAATTTGCAACGTGTGGGATGGATCGAGTTAAAGCCCTAAACTTTGTATTGCAAGTTCTTAAATTTTCCCGTTATAATGTATACTGAATTTGTAGTAAGTGCAATTGAACTTCAACTCTATTCATTATATGTGGAGGTAATTGATGCATATTTGTAATGAAAAAATTCGTTTAATATGTTCTAGAGTGGGTCATTTGAGAGAAGAAGAGTATCGAATTTGGGTCATAATTTATGAAAGAAAGATTAGTAGAAGTATGAAACTGATGCACTTAGAGTTTTCATACAGAATCGTTTCAACCTTTAACATTCAAATTTTGTTAAAAGTTTGTAAAAACATTGGGCATAATTGGATCAGACTGTGGCAATATCTTATTTTGAAGGAAGTTTGAGTCTAGTTCTTCATGGGATTCTCAAACATGTTCCCACTTTAATATACAAGGACAAAGTTGTTTACCTATTTCATAAATGAAAAGAAAATTTATATCATCAAATGATGTTACATGTCCAATTTGTGCCTTTTTTTAGTGGTTTTGACTGTGAACGGAGTCAGACACATGTATTTTAACAAATGCAACATGCATTCACCTGAAGAACTTAGATATCTCCAAGCACACTAGAAATCTCTCTACTTCAAGTAGGGTTGTATTCCTTTTAGAGCCTGCAGTTAGTTAATAGGTTATATGCATGGCATTATAGAGTTCAGAGTGGACATTCATTTACACCTTGATTCTCTAAACCAATTATGCCACATTTTCCCTAGAACTATATCATCAAATGCTTGCTAAGGCACTAGCGCACCAGTTTCTGTTAATAGTTTGTAAAAATATTCAATGTTGTGTAAAACATTTGAGTTATGTAGTGCCATGTTTCCATAAAATTTTTTCCTTGTTTTGCTTTAAACTTGCACCAATTAACACAGATCTTTTAGAATCCAGCACAATTTTTGAAACTAGTTTAACCATTTGTAGAATTACATTTGGATTTGTCGATAAGTTTAATGTATCTTCTTTATCTGTTTGCATTCATACTTTATATTCTCTGACATTTTTTCAGTTTATGTGATCTGTTTATGCATTGCGATGGTCCCGTTTTCAATCATTCTTGTGCATGCTAACGCTGAGTGGAATAGCTTGAGTATGTCGGCGGTATTGAGTTCGGTGTGCGGTTGCTTACCGCTGACTATAATTTGGAATCGCTTAGAGAAGCAGTGCACAGGGTTTTGAAGACGAATCCCGATACTACTAACTTTGACATATACCAAGTAGAAAAAATTAATGACAAGAATATTTGTCTTCTAATCTTGACCGATGTCGATGTTAGTTGTCTCTTAGGCACACAGGGCACCCCGCAAGTATATGTGGATGGAACTAGTAGTGGTATTCGCTTGACAAGCAGTCAATCATAAGGGGGCAATGGTTTAAGGAGTCGCGCCACGATAATGTTAGACCTATTGAATAATATGGAGTGTGGGGTTGCCCTAGATTGTATGGTTGATCATGTTAGTCCAAAAAACATAGTAGACTTGTCGGAGGACTCACATGAGGACGACGTTGAAGGTTGGTCATCTTGATATTGAAGATAGTGTTTCCAATTCTAGCGATGGTGAAGGGGAATCCGAAAATGATCCTTCCGTTCCCGGGATGAACTTTTCCTCAACAATGCCTAATGACTCCCAATCTTTTAGATGCCCTGATGATGACTCCACATACATCCTCCCTGTTTTCAGAACACCTAGCAGTGACCCCATATCCCAACCTAATGTACTAATTCAGGATCCGGAGGAAGGAGCAATGAATGATCTGTCCCTGAAAAAGATTTACATGAGCAAGGATGAGATTGTAGTCGACGTCTCCATTTATCATCTTACTAGGGGGTTGATTTTCGAGTGAAGCGTTTAGAGCCTATTAGGTGGCAGGCTGTTTGCAAAGACAAAGTTCCCTGCACATTCTTATTTGGTGCTCAGAGTGATCATAGGGTTTGGAGGTGTACAAATCTATGTCCACACTCGTGTGTCAATAATCCCGAACTGGAAACCCCTTTCATGCTACACGAAGGTAATTGCGAAATTGTACTTTGACAAGGAAAGACATCAGTCAACTTCTGTCTCACCCATTGGTATTGTTTACGACATGAAGCAGCGATATGGTATTCAAATAAAGTATGGTCATGCATTTAGGGCTCATAAACTTGCTAACACATATATTTATGGGACTCCTACTGATTGCTTCAAATTGCTTCCTGCCTATCTCCACATGCTGGAGAAATATAACTCTGGCACTATAACACACCTCTTGACTCATCCTGATGGGAAGTTTAAATTTTCCTTCTTTGCTTTCGGCTCATGTGCGGTTGGTTTCAAGAATTTTGTTCATCCGGTTATAGTTGTCAACGTCACTCACTTAAAGGGAGACTACAAGAGCGTTGTATTTGTGGCCGTCACCCAATATCCCAATAGGTAGATCTATCCACTAGCTATCGGTGTTGGCGATCAAAAGAACACGGAACTTTGGAGTTTATTTTTGTCCAAAGTACGTAGTGCACTTGGCTGCCCCCCTAACATGTTGATTGTATCTTATCAGCACCAAGAGATTATCAATGCTGTGGAGCTTGTTTTCCCAGGTGTTGTACACGGTCTATGTCAGCGTCATTTAGGCAAGAAGTTTGTCCCATTCGGGAAAGGCATCGTTAACATATTTGAGAGGGCTGTTAATACCTGCCTAGAGGCGAATTTTGATAGGTAACACACCCTATACCATTTATCAATTTGTTGTGTAAACATTATCAATATATATGTTTCGTGAAAGTGTCTTTATTATGTAAG
This sequence comes from Pogostemon cablin, assembly GCA_023678885.1. NCBI lineage: Eukaryota > Viridiplantae > Streptophyta > Magnoliopsida > Lamiales > Lamiaceae > Pogostemon > Pogostemon cablin. The sequence continues at coordinate 25,112,069 of CM042964.1, read as the reverse complement.
TTGGACAATATTGTTTTTCCGGTAGTATATTCAATTTTTGAACTATAAAATATTAGACTTGCTGTTAAAGTAATATTCCCCAGCATTAAAATCATGTTTGTATATTTTGATTAATTTTTTAAGTAGGTTGGTTGCAGCATTGAGTGGAGTGATAGTGGCGACCACATTGGGACCGTTCTCCTCAGGGCCAAGAAAGAGCGTTGGAGTAGATTTCACTGTGCCATTCGTTGCTACGTGTTTATGACATCCAACGCTGCAGAGTCTTGGAATAATTTTCTTAAATGGCCACATTATTTTTCAGTCATATATATATTCATAAGGTGCACCAACTGACCCAGGAATGGCACGCTGCTAGGAGCCTCGAGGCCGAAAAGCACCATGGTATTTTGTGCGCGAGAGTCACTAATCAGCTTGCAAATTTGGTGCATAGGCATACCACCTCGAAGTTGAACATATAATTGGCGGATGCTTCAAGGTTGTGGTTGGTGTTGATACATTTCTGCTTGATCTTGAAAAATGATCGTGTGATTATGGTTATTTCCAACACGAGCTCATTCCATGCATCCATGCATTTGCTACGATCAGGTACTCTCATCTCAACTTTTAGACTGAATTATGTACGTAATATCGATTTATTGTACATCACCCTCACCCGTAATTTTTTTTACGTCTTGAAGGAACAAGTGCCTTAATGTGAATTTTTATGTGGGGGAATGTTTTCAGAATGAGATGATTAGATCATTGTGGGGTGGTTCAGTGTATCCTTTGCCTGATAGGAAGGATTGGGATGTTCCTATACTTATACGAGATAGGGTCTGCAAACCTTCTAATTGCCCGAAGCCATCAGGCAGGCCTAAATGTAGTCGAATGAAGAGTGCTCTAGAACCTAGTCGGAGTGTGCGTAGAGCCTATAAGTATTCCAATTGTAGTGGGAAGAATCACAATAGGGCTACCTGTACTAATAGTCCTGCTATACAACACAATGAGTAAATTGGTGGAGTTGGTTTTTCACCACCTTCTGTGCAGGCCCCAACAATATATTATGGTTCGAGGAAGTGCTCAATTTGCCACATGCCAGGCCACACCAAAAATGCATGCCCTAATCATGGATTGCGAGATGTTATTGATGAGGAGAATTAGTGTAGTTCGCTGTGTTATTCGGAGTTGTGTTTATGGAATACTTGATTTAAACTTGTATGTGTGTATTTTACTTCAAGAATTGCTCTAAATATCAGGAATGCGACGCTGTGTTTATCTAAATATCATGAAGCATCCTATTGTTTGCTAGGTTATGTTCACAGGCATGCTCAGAAAAGTACGAGGAAGTTTTTAGGTATATGACGCTATGAATAGGTGATCATTTAGGTGATCATATAGGTGAACATGTAGGTGAACATGCTGGGGAAGGTAATCATGCTTACAAACAAACTGATATTGAATATTGCACACCAAAATTGATAGATGTTTGCTTCAATTGTGTTCCTCATGAGGTTTAACTGATATTGAATATTGACCAAACTGATATTGAATATTACACACCAAAACTGATATTGAATATTGCACATTTAGGTTTGCTTTAATTACACACCAAAAACTTATATTGAATATTGCACACCAAAAACTGATATTGAATATTGCACACCAAAATTGATCATGTAGGTAATCGTGCTTACAAACAAAATGATATTGAATATTTGCACACCAAAATTCGATATATTTCTTTCAAAGACATTGGTTTCCCATCTCTCAAACTCATATTGACATTAGGAAAGTGAACAATGTAACAAACATGGGTGCCTTTCAATGTTTCATAATTAAGACACAATTATAATACACATTGGAACATAGAGTTAGAGAAATACAGAATAATGTATTGAATTCTTGACGTAATAATGTAGTGTGTGTGTGCCTAGGTTTTAGAGTTGCGCATAAGATAATGTGTTTAACAAACTGGTGTACACGTGTATAAAGGAAATTGATCATATAGGTTATCATGTAATTGATCATATCGGTGATTATGTAGGCGAATATACTGGTGAACATGTAGGTTATCGTACTGGTGAGTATGTAGGTGATTATATTGGTGACTTTGGATGTGATTTTGTTGTATGTACTATATCAGATCCTGCTAGTGAAATACAAGTAAGCTTTGGTTTGGCATGTGTATGATTTAATGTGTTTATTTTAATTTAATTTTGGTTCCTTTTGCGTTTCTTAATTGTATTCGCTTTTTTTGTTTTTATATTGAACTCTTATTTTATATTTTCTTAAAATTTTTAATATGAATTAGACATCGTCAAATATGCATCAGTGACATTTACAGATCGTTATTCCTTGTTGATATCTTTTCCAACTAACTAGGTGATATCTGCCAAAATGGAGCATATCCCATATTTTAGTCGTTGTTATGATTAGAGTAGTTAATTAATCTCATCAGAAAAAGGAAATTCATACAATCATCAGACTGATAACAATATCATAAACATTAACAACTACTCCTCACAATTGGTTTGCCTACAATTTCTAAGTAGTTTTAATGAATCCGCCAACGTTGAGATTGAACTCTTGGATTCTTCCACGACCACAACCATAGCTTCAAATTGATTGGATAATGTGCTGACCAAGTTGCTCAGTCGATTATGTATATCAGACTTACTAGTATAGCAGTGTGTATGTGCCAAAGGTTTTGCAACACTCAAATCCAGCGGTAGAAAGACGGTCTCCAATGACTCTATTATAACAATCGGTGACACAACTTGATGAAGTAATAATCTCCAAATTATAGCAGGAAAGGGCAGTCTTCGTTGGACATCGATGGTCCCTACGAATTGCATTACGTGCTCATATACCATCAATCCAAAGTTAGTTGCCTACCAATAGCAACGATATGGATAACTCTACCCTGAAGCGGTGCTAGTAGACAAGTTATATCCAAAGGTACCCAGTTGCTATTTGCGATGGCGGAAAGGGCCCTGAAAGGTACATATATATAGTGGATAGGAAGTCCAGCTGCCGGCCAACTCATTCCATGCACGCCTGTTAGAAATTCAGCAACAATATCCAAATCGGGCTCGTACCCGTTATCTCCCTTGAATGAGTGCAAACCAAGAGAAATATTAATTTTGTTAGGAGTGAAATGGATGATTTCTAAAAATATTCTTTCAAACCGACCTGATTCTAGGTCGGTAATTGTATATGACAGATTTGCATAGAACTCAAGCACGGCTTCTTTGTTATAAGTACCTACATCAATTAGGGTACTCTTTAAGCCAGAACGTTGGATGATGTTGGACAAGTTGAAATCCCCAATTTGGTCTTCAGCGACATTGCATTCTGTAAAAAATACCATCTTCTTCAGAGTATTATACCGATGCCTCGCTTGCTTGTTATAGAAACGTGCAGACAGCGCCCGACTGATAGAAATAACTTCGTAATCCTCATCTAGGGATGGTGACCTCGCTTGCTTCAAATTAACCTGCATTCTTTCTAGAAGTGTGTAGATCTGCTTGATCCCTCCGAGTTTTACCTGAGGTAGAAGAATCCCTTGGCTTGAGTCATCACTCCTGTGATTTTTATCAGGGTATTAACAAGCGTAGATGGTGAGAGATGACGATGCATATTCTTAAGGATTTTTTTGTTGGGTAGCAATTTCCGATTTTAAACCAAGAACACTATTGGCCCCTTTAAAATAATTATTTGCCATGTTTTCACAATTAGGCCTATATCTGTGTCCAATTGGGCACCAAGAAAAATGATTAATTCAGGCCCAAACCCAGTGGATTATTAATTTATATCATCTTCGTCCCATATGTATATATAAATATTTTTTAAAGTTCCATTTGGACTGTTATTATTACTTCAATTATACTTTATTTTTGTTAACTTTTTGGATCGGTGATATTTTTAACGTATCAATAAATTAATAATAACATCAATTGAATAAAAATGATAACAGTTTTTAAAAGTAAATGGATATTATTATGATTGGGTTGGGTATCATAATTAATATTTTAGATGGGATAGGTATGGGTATGGGTAGTTGTATTTAATCGGGTACGAATACCCAAAATAAGTGTGTACTCTACCCGTTGTCGTACCTACTTCCATTCTACACTTTTATTCACACCTAAATAGAATTGGTGAGGTTTAATGAATTAAATCTTGTTATATATTAAAACAACATAATTTATGCATCTAATTACTACTCCCTCCGTCCCGTTTCAATATTTACGTTTTTATTTTGCGCGTCTCATTTCAATGTTTACATTTTCCTTTTTGGAATATGTGACCCACCTAAACAATTAATATATCATCCAACACTAATACACCTACCCACTTTACATTAAATATTATATCTTTCCACCCACTATCTATTAAAATATTATACTCCTTCATCAACGTGCAAAAAGCAAATATAAACATTGAAATAGGATAGAGAGAGTATAAGTTATGACCAATAGAAACTCTATATAAAAGTTTTTTATGCATCTAAGCGATGCACACATGCACTAAACTAGTGATAGATTATTGAGTCTTTGATTTGGAAAAAAATATGAAGAACTAATTAGAAAAGATATAGCTGACAACAACTCAAGTATGTACTATTCCTTTTCGGCATGATAGGTTAAGCCAAATTCCGCATCAGGATCGGAACTATGTTATTTATCACATAGGTTGTCATGCAGGTGATCACATAGATATTATTTAGTTAATAGGTGATCATGTAGGTGATCATGCTGAGTATTAAAATAAAATCACTTTCTGCCCTCCATACTCGTTTCCTGAAAATTGAAGAATGTTACTATTTTCACATTCATGATATTAATTAATAATTAATAATATATACCAATACTAATACTAATTTATTTTATTTTATTTATAATAAATAAATAAATAAGTTTAAAAAGAAAATTAAAAACACGTTTTATTTTCTCAATTAAAATCGTGTTAGCACTTGACAGTTCCCACAAAAATGAAAATCTCAAAATTTTAATTCAAATTACTAAATTGTTTATCCTCGTCTGTGCCCTAACTTTTCTAAGTCGATCGACAATCGACTATCCCTTTTCATCTCATCGCGCCAGAGAAAGTCGCCGATCGACGTTGCACCTGAACCCGCTGTACCCTCCTCCAGCTCGTGCTCCCGAACACGCCTCTAGTTCGCGCCGCCGCACCTAAAAGCTTCTTCATTCTATCTACTCCATCTACTTTTTAATTTTCAGTGCTCTTCTGCAGCTTCAAGCGAATGACGTAATTTATTGGGTAGGTATTGTCTTGTCGAAAAACTTTCATCAGTGTTCGAGTTCATCGAGTATTTGTGAGGAAAACGAAGATTTATTATTTGCTTGTGATGTGTTTTTGTAGAGATGGCAGGGAAAAATGAAGTCATGAAAGCTCTCAAGAGAGAAGTAAGTGATTCTTTACTTTTTTCCCCTCAATTCTGGTCATGTTTTTTCTTTGCAGTAATTGATTCTTTCTTTATTTTTTGTGTGATTTTTGCTCCGTGATAAAAAAAACTCGATGAGTAATATTTTTTAGTTGTCATGATAAATTACATCTGGGGATTATGCCATGATAAATTCATTTGTGTTATATTAATCATCAGTTATCACTTTGTAATCAACTAGTTGTTGGTTTAATTAGCATTGTTACTACTGTTTCTTATAATTTGTGTCGTATGAGTATATACCACTTCTATGATATATATCATTGTGGATAAGTTGTTTATTAATTCTGACCTTTATTGTTCACTTTTTTCATCTAATGTATTTATATTGTGTTTAACTTCTTTCTATGTGATACACATGCTACTTGATGAAATATTGTATACTAACTCATTTTAAGGTTCGATTACAACAAAAAATCAAACAAGAATTTGAGCAATTTAGGCTGTGGAAAGCATGCATCTCAGGAAAAAAAGAGCTTCAGGTTATCTGTAATACCATCTATCAATTTATTTACTTGATGAGTTCAATCTTTTATTAATTTTTTACTCTTTTCAGTTTATTCCATTTTTTTATCATTAATGTCTATAATAAGTCCAGTTGTCCTTGACTTGTCTAAAAATTAGGATGTGTAGGCAAAGTAACGGGATCGAAATTAAAAATGAGTACAATCTTCTATACATACATATATATATATATATATATATATATATATATATATATATATATATATATATATATATATATATATATATATATATATATATATATATATATATATATATATATTCAAATTTCCTGAAAATCTAACAAGCAGGTTTAAGAATGTTTGTTTTCTTTATTATCCTGATAATATTCTGTCCATTGTTATATGTCATAATTAATCATGCCTCTGGAATCAGACTCTATGATACATGTGTATGTAGGACACATTCTTTGATGAATTTGTTCTGGCTCATATTTTAAAGAAGCTCTAAACCAACATCCGTGTAGAAAGTCCAATGATGTTTACTGTAATATTCATTAACTCCCATTCCACCAACCCAATATACCAATATACAAGTCAACACCAAAATGCGTTATATTCTCATTAATCCATTCACAAAAAAATCCCAATTATTTATGCATCTCATATTGAGGTTGTTATTGTCGAAATAATATATAAATTTCTGGGATCAATAATATTCAAAATCACCAATCGCCTTTCTCTATTATAAAGAATGCAAAAAAATATCCGACCTTCATGGTCACCATCTCCAGACGTGGATTGCAAAGCCTTTTCTCTGAATTGGTTTCTGTCCGTGTGTTTCTATAACAGACAAGCGAGGTATCGGTATGATACTCTGAAGCTCATGGAATTTTGTCCAAAACACGTTGTGGCTGAGGGCCAAATTGAGCAGTTCAACTTGTTCAAGCTCATCGACCTTTGTGGCTTGAAGAAAACCCTAATTAATGTTGGTACTTTTAATAGAGAGGCCGTGCTGGAGTTTTATGCAAATTTATCGGATGAAATGACTGACCTAAAATCAGGTTGTTTTGAAAAATTATTTTTTAGAAATGTAATCATCCATTTAACTCCTCCCAAAATTAATGCTGCTCTTGGTTTGCCTTCATTCGAAGAAGATAATGGGTACGAGCACGTTTTTAGATATTGTTGTTGAATTTCTGATAGGGTTGAGTGAAATTAGATGGCCAGAGAAATGACAGTCAGTACACTATTTGCGTGTACCTTTTAAAGCTCTTTCCGCCATTGCACTATGCAACTGGGTACCTTGGAAAAAAAATGCCGACTTGCACCTCTTCAGGCTAGGGTCATCCACGCTGTTGCTATTGGTAAGCGATTAGATTTTTGCATGATGGTGTATGAACAAATAATACAATTTGTGTGGAGCATCGAATTCCAACGTAGTTTGCCATTTCCTACTATCATTTGGGGATTTATAATTTGTCAAAGTGTGTGCCCGATTGGTGACTTAGAGCCTTTGGTACCCGAATATCCATTGCTGGATTTGAAGTTTGCAATACCTATACCTCATATTTCTTGCTTTCTTGGTGATTGTGAACTACACGATGGTTCAAACAATAGTTAGTTATTTGTTTTCCCCAAAATTACAAGTTATCGCAACAGTTCACTGTATTTCGTTGTGTAATTTATGAAACATGGTAGACCAAAATCAGGAGTATTTGTAATGACTATGTTGATTGATATGAATTTATTTTTTTCAACTCAATTTATGTTCTGGAATTTAATGTATAGTACCATTTTTTATGTACTTGAATGATGATGAATTGTTTGGATTACCTCGGAGAAGTAGATTAAATTTTTTTCAGAGAAGTGAGGAGAAGGGTTTGAATTTGGATGATCTTTCTATGCAGTGTTAAGCCGCTGTGAAGACGGTGGAAAGGGTTTGGAACCGACAACCGGCCCATTAGGTTACCCAACTATTTTTTGTTCCATTAACAATAGCATTAACCTAAAAACCATATGTATGCATGTAATCTGGAGCCATGACTGTACCATCAATAGTAAAAAAATATGTCAAAGTAAATGTCCATTATATTCATTGAAGACCCCAAACCTACTCCCCCAACAATGCATTATGCAACGCTATCCACAATTTGATATGCGCCCCATATGAAGTGACTAAAATTTGATTTGTCATATTACCTTAACCATTTAGAAATAAATGCTACTCCCTCCGTCTCATAGAAGTTGACACATTTTCCTTTTTGGTTTGTTCCACTAAAGTTGACACATTTCCTTTTTAATGCATGGGACCCACATAAAAACAATTAATCTATTCTCATAGGTCCAACATATCACCTCTAATATGACTACCCACTACACATTAAATATTATTTCTCTCACTTCAATTTACTCCACTTTACATTAAATTATTATACTCCTTAATCTCCGTGCCCAAAAAAATTATACCAACTTCTATGGAACGGAGGGAGTATTATGTATTTACTCCTTGTTTATCTCTTTACACAACGTAAGGTGTTAATGAGATCTCCAACCCATATTTGCCACTTAATTTCGAAATGTTTGACAACATCAAATACATTTACTCATAAATATAATAACATCACATATGTTAAAATCAGTCGAATATAAACCAACAATATTATATTCTGAAGCCCCCCATAACAACTCCTCCTCTTATTGCCACCAGTCGTCCTCTTGCGCCGATTTTGCGATCCCCAAACAACACATGCATCCTTTCATACTCCGGATCATCGCCATGCACGTATGTCCTTGCAAACGTGTTGTCCTATTTTCATAGGTTTGAAAAAAACAAAACAATCGAGTTAGCTTTCACTGCAATGAAATAAATAAGATATATGTCAATGGTAATATGTGACGAGACGATGTGAATGTATACGTGAATTATGGATCTCCAAAGGAGTCTATCCGCCTGCAGATTCATGTCGTTCTTTGATTGAATGCCTCTCTCTCGCATCCTCTCGAGAACATATGTAAATGTTTCATAGTGTTTGCGTAGGAAATCCCTTCTATCGTATGAATCTTTCTATGTGAGTCGCTTGTGCATGGATAGATTCACGACATCCTTGGCCATAGATGGAGGCAGCATAGGACCAGGAGGGCACTGTGCCCCCCTGAAAATTTAGTTTTTTACCTATAGTATGCATAAATATTTGCCTAATTAAGCGCTGGCCTAGTGGTTCAGCTTCCATCTGTAACCTAATTGATCACAAGCTCGAATCCCATCTCCTTCTTTTTTCTAATATTTTGTGTTATTTATATTTTCCTTTTATATTAAATTTTATTTTCATTTAAATTTTAAATATATTAAATATTTATTTATATTTAACTTTTTTTTTCTTTCCATTTAAATTTATATTATTATTTTTCTTTCTATATTTAATATTCATTTTACTAAAATAATAGGTGACGTAAATCTAGAATTAAAGTGCATTTTGGACCCCCCTGAGTCATTTTTCTAGCTCCGTCACTGTCCTTGGCTACCCCAACGCATATCCGGTAGGTCTCATTTCTAAATCATATTCTTCAATATATTTTTTATGTATTAGTGCATTAAGAAAGCAAGCATCCATCTTGGCATCCCATTTTCCACCGTACAATGTCGCACCGGGAAAAGGAATGTTGTTCATCTTCACGGATAATTAAAGAAGACGATGAAATATTGTCTATTTGGGATATGTATTTGAAGGGCATATTTATACACACAATATTACTTGAAGACAGTTATTTCTATGGATTTTAAAACGACTCCTAATGGCATGCCAAATTGACGGCTAAACCAGAATTGGATAGAGGGAGAAAAAACCGCTAATATTAATCATCGTAACCAAATAAATTATTTTTAATTCAATAAAAGGGTGGTAACAACGATTCATATTAGTGCACAATAATTCTTACGGCTTGTAAGACAATCCTGTAAAAATACAGCAAATTATTTAAATTATCCACGTGTACAATATTTAAATTCAGATAAGATATTTTAGTAAATTCAATATCTTAACTTAATAAGATTATTTAAATTCAGATAAGATATTTTAGTAAATTCAATATTTTAGCGATATCCCAACTTTAAAAGAGTAATATTAATTCATCAAATTAAGGAAAAATATATCGTGTACTAAGATTAATAATTATTTAGGATACATGTGTGAACTTGAATACTGAAAATCTTTGTTCAAAAGTTAATATTACACCCATGTAATACCATATAAATTAAATTTAATTCATAGAAGTGTTATGTTGCCAACTAACTTGAAACTGAAACTCATGCGTTCAATACTAACGAGTTATTAGATGTAAGGTTATTATTATTATTTTAGTAAAGAGTTTGTGTTTAGGGTTTGAAATCCAACATGTTTTACCACGTCATACTAATAGATTTTAAATTCATATACTTAAACCAACCATTTCACAGACTCCATCATTTTTAAATGAACAACAGCATGTTAATTTCCACCAATCAAAATATTCCTAAAACTGACCATCTGATTAACTACAACCAACATACTTCCGAGGTCTTGAACAATTCTATCACACGGAGAATCTTGAACAACTTCCTTCGGCACAGTCCGTATTGCGGCCAAACTCATCCTCCCACATTTTGTCTGCGTTAGCCTTAATCTCGCGGAGACTCTTTCCGAACTTAAACAAGCCAAATGTGCTGTCGAGAAGACTCTATAACTTATTCGGTCCATATTTTAGGCTCGCTGCATCCTTGTCTGCCTGTAGAAGTATTTTTTTAAATGTTATACATGTTCAGAGTCACATAATATAGGCAATACGAATGAGTGGTGGGGGTTAGGGGACTACCTTGATTATACATGCCCAAGTATTTTTATCTACGGTAATAATTCCAGTTCCGTAGTCCACTATTGCACCTAGAAATCTGCTCGCATTATCGAACGTTTGCCAACGAGCCTCAAACTGTTTAAGCTTTCCTCGTACATTGTTTACGGAGAAGACCCGCCCACGCTTCTTGGTTACTATAATGATGATGTCTCGAAGTAGTGTTTCAGAGATGGTTACTTCATTCCAAGTACCAACTGCCCTTGATCGTTGTCATTTTTACCTAGATTTTAGTGTCTTTGTTTGTGAATTTTCGGATGTTTTCATCCGTATTTGTGTGACTTTTGGTGGAGTTTATGTAATTATAAGAAATGTGGTATGAATTGATAGAAATGTGTAAATGAGCTTAAATATGTGCAAAACAGGTCAAGAAATGGAGAAAAACGGAATCGGAAGCAAAACGGAGAAGGAAGAACATGGCACGTCGGACACGCGCGCCCCATGTGCGGAATACGGGCCTGTCCGAGGTGGCTGTGTTTGAGCAACAGAATGCAGAACTCGCCTGGGAGATGGCCGTGTTCCAGCGCACGAGCCGTGTCCCAGCGCACGTCTCGTGTGCGGAACACGGGCCTGTTTGAGAAAGTCGTGCACAGTCATCAGAAAATGCTACACGCCTAAGGGAGAGGCCGTGCGTGGGTTCTCGAGCCATGTCTGGGAACACGCAGTATACGCCGAACTGCGTGTGCACTACACGAGCCGTGTGCTGCTACACGGCCCATGTAGGTGCAAAAGGCAATGTAAATTTAAGAATGTTCCAGAAGCTTCTAGTAGGTCCCTAAGTGATATAAAAGGCTGATTTGTGCGAAATTGAGAGAGGAGATCAAAATTAGAGCAGTTACACACACTCCACACCATATTTTCACACACTAGATCCATTTGATTCATCTCCACACATTTACTCCATCCAATCCACTTGATCTTCCATAATCCTTCTATCAATTCATCCATCCATCTCTTTAAGAAGAGGAAAGCATCAATGATTGAAGATTTTAGCAATTTGGAAATAAGGAAGGTCGTCTTCACAAAAGGGAAACCAATCTACTTTTTAATTGTTGATTTTCTTCTTATTTTGGTTCAAATGGAGCAAGCTTGTGAATGTATTGATCTAAACACAATGTGTAGTGGCTAGTCCTTTAGTAGGACTAATCATATGATTGGTCGAGAAGAATGCTAGATATGTAGAATTTGAGATGTTGAATTGAGTTAATTTTGGACTTCCTTTTATGATTAATGAATCCTGTTTCATTTCAATACTTGTGTCATTAAATTCTCTATTCATGGTATTAGGATGACCATTCCAATAGTATGATGAGTGGTTTAATTAAATCATATATTAAGATGAGCATGCATGTTAGTGTGAGGGGAGATAAGTCATACCCTTCTTATGTTTAGAACATTCATAGGGGGACACTTAAGAAATTGAGTGAAAAGAACCAAACCTATAATCATAGTACCTTTAATGGAATTGATAGTAAGAACAATCTTAGGAGATTTAGACTTGTCAAAAAGTCGAGAACCTAATCACCTTGGCCATAGGGATTAGGGGTAAAAATGTGGTTGCTTTTAGTCCACAATTAATGAAGTTCAATATCAAGAGTTATGCATATCTATCTAGATTCTTAACCATGAATATGATTAGCCTTGCTATCTTCTTAAGTAGAAAAACTTGTCTTTCCTGTGGACTTTCTTGTGCTTGAGATGGAAGACGACAAGAATAATGTTCCCTTGATCTTAGGGAGACCATTCCTTGCGACTGTTGGAGCTATGATAGATGTTTAAAAGGGTGAGCTACGGTTGAAGATGGATAAAGAAGAGGTCCTATTTAACCTTGACAAAACAATGAAGATGCCAATGGAGATGCAGTGTCACAGTATTGATGTGGTGGATGAGATCGTTAATGAAGACATGTCTCTGATTCTCTCTAAGGATCCTCTTGAGACATGTTTGATGGAGTCTCTTACTTTTCCCACTATGGAGCTAGATGAACTCTCCAATGAGGTATGCATTGAATTTCTTGAAAACTTGCTTGTTTTGGGTGATGGCAGGTATGAATCGTAAAAGACAAAGGTTGAAGAGGTCAAGTGGACTAGGAAGTACTTACCTTTGGACAGAGAGAGTGCACCTCAAGAAGAGAAGAAAGATGAGATGAAACCGCTACCGGAATACTTGAAGTATGCTTAACTTGGTGACAATAAAAAATATCTCGTAATTGTATCTTCTTTTCTTAATGATGATCAACTTGAGGAATTGTTAGATGTGCTTAGGAAGTATAAGTCTGCGATCGGTTGGTCTCTAGATAATTTAAAAGGTATTAGTCCTTCATATTGCATGCATAGAATAAGATTGTTAGATGAGGCCAAGAGTTGCATTCAGAATCAGCGGAGAGTGAATCCCATAATTCAAGAAGTGATTAGGAAGGAAATCCTAACGTGGCTAGATGTTGGGATAATTTATCCTATTAGTGATAGTCCCCACGTGAGTCCATTGCATATTGTTGCTAAAAAGAGGGGCATGACTATTGTGAAAGCCGAAGATGGTGAGACTTTAGCCACGAGGATTCCTACGGGATGGCGTGTGTGTACGAATTATAGGAAACTGAATGAAAATACATGCAAAGACCATTTTTCCCTTCCTTTCATGGATCAAATGCTTGATCGTCTTGCAGGGTATGAGTATTATTGCTTCTTGGATGGGTACTCGGGTTATAATCAAATCATGATTGCACCTGAGGATAAAGAAAAGACTACTTTTACTTGCTCATATGGAACGTTTGCCTTTAAAAAGATGCCTTTTGGATTATGTAATGCGCCTGGTACATTTTAGTGTTGTATGATGGCCATATTTGATGGGTTGATAGAAAAGATCATGGAGGTGTTTATGGATAATTTTTCTGTATTTGGTTCCTCTTTTGATGTTTGTTTATCTAACCTTGCTATTGTTTTGAAGAGATGTCAAGAAATTAATCTTGTCTTGAATTGGGAGAAGTGCCACTTCATGGTAAGGGATGGGATTGTTCTTAGCCATCATATTTAAGCCAAGGGATTACAGGTGGATAAAGCAAAGGTGGTGGCAATTGAGAAGCTTTCTCCACCTACGAATGAGAAGGGAGTGCGGTCTTTCCTTGGACACGCCGATTTTTATAGAAGATTCATAAAAGACTTCTCGAAATACTCAAAGCCCTTATCTCATTTACTTGAAAAAGATGTGCCTTTTGTTTTTGATGAAGAGTGTCTAACAGCTTTTCAGGTTTTGAAAGAGCCGCTTATTACTGCACCTATCTTGATCACACAGGATTGGACTCGGCAGTTTGTACTTATGTGTGATGCGAGTGATGTAGCACTTGGAGGGTGCTTGGGCAGTTGAAGGATAAGAAGTTCTGCGCCATTTACCATGCGAGTATGACTTTCGATGCAACACAAAAGAACTGCACGGTGACTGAAAGGGAGTTCCTTGCTGTTGTGTACGCATTTAATAAGTTTCGACAGTATTTGGTTGGCATGAAGACTATAGTGTACACGGATCACTCTGCGATTCGATACTTGATGGAGAAGAAGGAAACTAAGCCAAGGATCATTAGATGGATTCTTCTTCTGCAGGAGTTCGATATGGAGATCCGAGATAAGAAAGGTACGAAAAATATTTTGGTGGATTACCTATCAAGGTTGGAGACAAGGGAGCACTGTGATGATTCTTTCGAATACATAGAAGAGATGTTCCCTGATGAGAAGATCATGGCGGTGTTTGTTGAAGGGGCTGAAAGAGCATGTGTAGTGGCTGCCCAAGGGATGGATCCATGGTATGCGGATTATGTAAATTACATTACCGTAGGTGAAATTCCGAGAGATCTCAATCGATATCAACTCGCGAAATTCAAGAGGGATGTTGAGATATTTATATGGTATGATCCGTTTATCTACAAGATATGTATAGATTCCATAGTCCGTAGGTGTGTGCCTGAGATGGAGATGGAGAAAGTTCTTGATTTTTGCCATGCACAGCCTAACAGGGGGCACTTTGGAGCTCAAAAGACGGCAGCGAAGGTACTTCAGTCAGCTCTTTATTAGCCTACCTTGTTTAAAGATTCTGAGACCTATGTGGCGTCATGCGATAGATGTCAAAAAATGGGGAACATAAGTCGAAGGTATGAGATGTCACTTCATCCAAGCATTGTTGTTGAGATCTTCGATATATGGGGGATCTATTTTATGGGGCCTTTTCCGCCATCTAATGGATTTCTTTACATCCTCTTAGCAGTGGATTATGTTTCTAAGTGGGCGAAAGCCATTCTCACTCGCGTGAATGATTCAAGGACTATTTTATCTTTCTTGAAGAAATATATCTTTGCCTGTTATTGAGTTTCTAGAGCACTAGTGAGTGATGGAGGTACTCACTTCGTCAATAAACTTCTTGAAAATGTGCTTATAGATTATGGAGTTAAGCATAGGGTTACTACACCCTATCACCCTCAAGCGAATGGGCAAGCTGAAGTTTTCAACCGACAAGTGAAGCAAATATTGGAGAAGATAGTCGGAACAATAGGAAGGATTGGGCTATGAAGCTCGATGATGTTTTATTGGGGTTCCGGACTGCTTATAAGATGGTGTTGGATATGTCGCCAAATTGTCTATGGGAAGCCGTGTCACTTGCCGTAGAGATTCAGCACAAAGCTTTTTGGGCATTGTGGAGTTTGAACTTGTCCTTAAAGGATCAAAAGGAGTTGAGGATAACTCGTATTAATCAATTAGATGAGTTCTGAAATCAAGCTTATAAGAACTCGGAGATCTACAAGGAGAGAATGAAGAAATGTCATGACTCGAAGATCTCACACAAGGAGTTCAAGCAAGGTGATGAGGTATTACTTTTTAACTCTCGCTTGAAGCTCTTCATAGGGAAATTGAAGTCGAAGTGGGCGGGGCCGTTCATTATCCATAGAGTCTGCGGAGGGGGGAGTTTTGAGCTTATAGACAAAGATGGAGACATCATAACGGCGAATGGGCATCGTTTGAAGAATTACAAGTCACCGGATGATGCATGTGTCATCTTTGAAGATACCTTGCACTAGATTGGTACCGTCGTGACTCTTCGATGTTAAACATGAGCGTCTATTGGGGCTTTTCCTCCCTTTTTATTGCTTTAATTTCATTGGTGTGCGTAAGAAATTTTTAAATTTGACGTGTTTATCATTCAGAAATTACATCTCTTCACAAACTTAGTTTCGACTATAGTTTCTACTAAGTTTGGGGGGATGTGATATACTTACCTCATCATAGCATGGAGAATATGATCTTTTCTTTGTAACGTTTGCTAGGGGATTTGATTTTTTTGTGGTATATTAAAACTTTAACCGATTTTGATGCATTGATTTTTTTACAATTTGCCTAGTGTTTAGTGGTGTTTTGTTGTGTTTCTAGTGTAATTGCGGAGTTACACTAGATGTAATATGGTTTTTAAGAGTTTCTCTAGCTTAATTTTTGGATATCTTGATACTTGATGTTGTCCTAGAATTGAATGTTGCAGGGAGATACGAGAAGGGTATGAAGTTTAGTAAAGTTTGAGGTTGTTCAACTTTCAGGAGAGTTGTTCGACCTAGGCTATTTGATCGAGCAATGGTTGAACGAAATTCATAATTCTTCCAGAGAGGTAGTTCAACTTGAGCCTTGCAGCTCGACCAAGATGTTGTAGTCGAGCAATGGTCGAGCAAAGTGAGCAAAACTTACAGAGACTTTGTTCGACTAAATATGGGTTGCTCGACTCAGACTTGGAAGTCGAGCAGAGGTCGAGCAAGTCAGGGCAAAATAGAGACTCGATTACATGCGTTGCTCGACTTACACATCTGTTCGATCACAAATTGTAGGTCGAACGGATTAGTGATGAGGATTCATGATATGTATGAGCTCTTATTTTGATGCATGTTGATTTGTTGATGACGAGCATGTTCTATTTGTATGTGTAGTTCATAGAAAATTGTTGTTGATTGCATGCTTTGAAGAGTGCTTAGGATTCTATTAACCATGTGAGGATTTGAGCCTTGTTGATCGTGCTATATGCGTGATCGTTCATTCCTGAGAGTCGTTTGTATACTCGTATTCTAGAACTTGACTTGGAGTCTTGTGTGAAATCTATAACTGATAGATGCTAGGAAATGATCTTAGGCAATTATTGTTAATTGAGTTACATAGCCAAATTTATCTTACCCTATTATATGATTATCATTTGGAAGCCCTTTTGAGCCTTTAAGCTTTTTCTTTGGCAAGCCTTGATAATGAGCCGTTTACCTTTTGAGCCTTGAACACCTATTACTAGTAAAGAGTGGAGGTAGATGAATTCTCTATGAAGTTTTGAAGAGGAATAGAATGAGAGATTTGGTGAAATCAAAATCGAGATACAAAGGGTTAAATCTTGCGAGGAATAGTGCCTGAAACCGGTATCCGGAATACTAGAGAGAGTAGTGCCCGAAACTGGTACCCTTATACTTGAAGAACACCAGAATTGGTATTTTACTGTGGAAAAGAGGTTGATCCAAGTAAAGATGGAGGAATGGCGTATAAACGTGATCGTTAAGATGAAAAAGTGAAGAATGGAGCAACTGAAAAGCAATATACCGAGGTAATTCTTTACTAGTGAAGTTAGTCACTTATCTATATGCTTCCAGCTTTACCAAAGAGCCAACATTACAACCTTTAAACAAGTCCTTTGTGATCCTAGTATTGAGTCTAGAGGAGAGGATGTGGATGATGGTTGAGGGGTGATCCCCCCTTGTGGGGTATAGGATGATTGTGTTGTTTTGTCTCTCCTCTATAATCTCATGAATAATGATATGATCTCCATCCCCTTTTATACTTGTAAGCTCTCTTTATGGACCTAGGATGGGCTTTTTCTTGGAAAGCATGAAAATTCACGAACAGGGGGTAAAAATCCTGATTTTGCGATGTTCAGGCTTCTGGTTCGACCACGACACAGTGGTCGAACCGCAGTGCGCAGTCTCACCATTTCGCATATAACTTTCACATACGAGCTCCGATTTGAGTGATTCTTACGCTCACGCGATCCTCTCTTCCTTAGATTTCTGTCCATATAAAGAACTCTCAGAAACTCTAAAATTTGCATATGTAACAACTCATGCAAAGTGGCACAGTCGTTCTGTTTGCACAGCTTGCGCGGTGTCACCATTTTCATCATAACTTTCTCGTTTGGATTCTGATTGAGTTGTTCTTTATGCGAAAACGATCCACTCTTCTATGGATTTATAACAATGTATCACATTTCTAATTCAGAACTTTACAAGAACATAGAAAAATTACACAAGTTGGACGTGCATTTTTCAGCATTCTTGCACAAATTACACCTTTTCTCCAACTTTGCACTTTTGATCCTTTTTCCTCCTAAAACACAATAAAACACCTCAAGTGCACCTTGTTCTCACATATATTGAATATAAGACACTTGTGCTAATATATAACAATAATTCTCATCAAACAAGTGTTAAATTGGACACTACAACATGCTTATTTTCACTCTCAATAATACATTGAGCCGAAAGGCAATACAGAGTGTAGCTGCTATGACCCTAAATCAGAAATCAGAGTTGCTTGATTTACAAAGGATGGGTGTCGAGATCATTCAAGAAGGATCGTTGGAAGCAAAGATGGCAGCTCTGACACTTCGACCAACTCTGATGGATAAAATTCGATAGGGACAAGAGGTGGATAAGTTGTTTAACAAGATAAGGAGTGATATCAGCTCTGGAAAGTCTTCTAACTTCCAATTAAGAGATGATGGAGTGATTCATTATAGAGGTCGATTATGTCTACCTGAAGTGGACGACATTCAGAAAGAAATAATGGTGGAAGCTCATTCAACACCGTAATCTGTACATCTATGAGCTACTAAGATGTATAGAGATTTGAAGTCATATTATTGGTGGCCCGGGATGAAAAGAGGTGTCGCTCAATATGTGGAGCAATGTTTAACTTGTCAGCAAGTCAAAACTGAGCATCAGAGACCAGCAGGAACTTTACAGCCTTTATTTATTTCAGAGTGGAAGTGTGAGAATATCACTATGGATTTTATTATTGGGCTATCGAAGACAGTGAAAGGTCACGATGCCATTTGGGTTATCGTGGATCAATTGACTAAGTCATCTTATTTTCTTCCTATATGCTCTACGTATTCCATGGATCGTTATGCCCAGCTATATATGGAAGAGATCGTCAGACTCCATGGAATACCACTTACCATTGTGTTAGACAGAGATACGGGATTCTTGTCAGCTTTTTGGAAGAGTTTGCATAAGGCGTTTGGGATAAAGTTATCTTTCAGCACAGCATTCCATCCACAAACTGATGGTCAATCAGAACGTACAATACAGATTTTGGAGGATATGCTTAGAGCATGTGTGTTGGATTTTTAAGGTCAGTGGAGTAAATTTTTGCCTTTGATAGAGTTCTCGTACAACATCTATCAGTCTACTATTGGGATGACTCCATATAAAGCATTATACAGGAGAAAATGTAGATCTCCAGTACATTGGGATGAAGTTGGAGAGAGGAAGCTTTTGGGTCCATACTTGATTTGTGAAATGACAGAAGCTGTAACACGGATTAGAGAGAAGATACAATATGCCCAAGATCGGCAAAAAAGTTATGCAGATAAACGGAGAAGAGAGTTGGAATTTGAAGTGGTAATCAGGTATTTTTTAAAGTATCTCCAATGAAGGGGATAATGCGGTTTGGAAAGAAAGGGAAACTTAGTCCAAGATATGTTGGACCGTTCACTATCATTGAGAGAGTTGGCAGTGTTGCATATAGGTTGGACTTACCAACATCTATGTTTAGAGTACATGACGTGTTTCATGTGTCTGTGTTGAGGAAGTATGTTGCGAATTCATCTCATGTTCTAAGACGTGAACCAATTGAGTTAAAAGAAGATTTGAGTTATGAGGAAATACCAGTTGAGATTTTGCGGTGAGAAGTGAAGAAGCTCAGGAATAAAGAGATACAGTTAGTAAAGGTTTTATGGAGGAACCAATTAGTTGAGGAGGCCACTTGGGAAAGAGAATATGAGATGATGGCTAAGTATCTAGAACTCTTCAGGTAAGTAAATTTCGAGGATGAAATTTTTGTAAGGTGGGGAGGATGTGATACCCGAGTTTCTCACTACTCATGTGCCAATATAATTTAATTTGTGTTACGTGCATTTTTCTAATTATGTGATAATTATGTGATAATTATTTCTATATTTTATTTGTCTTTGCATTTTTATTTGGCACATTGGTGATAATAGTGGTGACATTATGTGAATATATGTGTGCATAAATATTTACGTGCATTAATTTGGATATATATAATTAAATTGTTTATTTGTATACTATTTTTTAATTATTAAGTATCACACGTGTTCTCGTAATAATAATAGTGGTAAGAAAATGTACACGTATGTGTATTAATTTATAAATGTATCATATCTTAGTTATTAAGTATTGCACGTGTTTTAAGAATGGATAATAATAATAAAAAAAATAATTATTACTATTATTAATATAATTATAATTATAATAATAAAATAATAATAGTTGATAAAAGGGGTAAACAACACGTTGATTGCTAATCCAAATGGGTAAATTGGGATGAAGAGTAATGCGTGGTTAATTGACATCCACATAAGGTAAGTGGATTAATAACTAGAAACGTGGGTGATTGTTATTGTAATACGTGGCTTCTCCCCTTTCATTTCCTTAACAAACACTTTCAACTCACCCTACTATATATACACCTTAGTTACCATTTGGTAACTTACTTTGGAGGCAGGCCGCAGGCGTGAGATAAGAAACAAAAAAAAGAAAGAGAGAGAAAGGAAGAGGAGAGAAAGAGGAGTATGCCGGAACGGGAACGAGAATGAAGAGATTATTTACAATTTTTCACGGGTCTATAGTATTATTACTTTCAGGGTCCAGGTAAGTAGAGATCCAACTACAATTGTAATGACCAAATATTTTTAATAATAAAAATATATACTTTTTGTTTATAAATATTTTCAAAAAGCATGTTTATATAGTAATAACTTCATTATTAAGTACTCTCTCCGTCCCGGAGAAGTTGGTATAATTTTTTTGGGCACGGAGATTAAATAGTATAATAATTTAATGTAAAATGAAGTGAGAGAAATAATATTTAATGTGTAGTGGGTAGTTGTATTAGATGTGATATGTGGGGCCCATGAGAATAGATTAATTGTTTTTGTGTGGGTCCCATGTATTAAAAAAGAAATGTGTCAACTTTAATGGGACAAACCAAAAAGAAAAGTGTGTCAACTTCTATGAGATTGAGGGAGTATATAATAAAATATTTGTTTAACTTTTTATCATCTATACTTTATTAAATATTGATATTTACAAAAAAAATTAAAAGTATTTTCATAGTACATGCTTTGTTATAAAAATATCTTTTTCAATTGTATTATATAATACCAAGTTAGGCATATTTTAAATGTCGTAACATTTAAAATTATAAAGTTTCTCTTATCTATAAATCTTTATAAATTTCAAAATTTATATATATATATATATATATATATTTTTTTTTTTTTTGATATTATTGATTTATAATGTATTAAAATCTAAATTTGATAAAGAGATATATAATCTCTTTAAGAATATTATCTATTTATTATATTATCTATTGAGTTGATATTAGGTGCACAGTATAGTTAGTCTTATCTATTTAATGTATTGTTGTAATATAAGTATAAGTATTATTATTAATATTGTTAGATTTCAAAATTTAATCATACATAACTAATGATGTACGCATCTTTTATATAATTCATATAAACTAATTATATTATTTATTTATTTATTTATTTAATGATTTAGATTTTAATATATCTTTCCCATTATTTCAACTTTCTCAACTAATATCTCTTAAAAGTAGGAAATCGTGCCTATCAAAACCCTCTTCCATTATTTCTCAAATGCATAGCCTTTATCTCTTAAAAGTAGGAATTAATTTTCTACGTGGATTGGGATACGTCTCATCTATTTAATAAAACAAGTCTCACCCTTTTGTTATCATATACACTCATAAAATCTCTACCCTACCGAAATTCAACCTTCTCCCCTTAAAGAGTAGTAGAGTAAACCAAGTCACCATAAACCTTCTCCCTTTAATAGTAGAGTAAACCAAGTCACTTTAGTAGTAGAGTAAACCAAGTCACCTATTTGTAGAACCATCAACTTGGGAGGAGTTAATAATTCAGAGGTTCGACTGCATCAATACTTTAGATCACGGCCTAAGTCAAACTTATTTCCGAGGTCCCTTAATAGTAGAGTAAACCAAGTCACTTTAGTAGTAGAGTAAACCAAGTCACCTAGAACCATCAACTTGGTGAGGAGTTAATAATTCAGAGGCTCGACTGCATCAATACTTTAGATCACGGCCTAAGTCAAACTTATTTTCGAGGTGGGAAAATTCTTACTTTGTCTTGATTAACTGTTATTATGTGATATTTTTGAGTTCATACATGTACATATAGGTCTCCTGACCTTTATAAATGAGGCATTTACTACTTGAATAATTGAGCAATCTTATTTAGTACATTTACATGAGACATTTACTACTTAAATAATTGAGAAATCTTATTCAGTACATTTATATTTACATGATTTATGTTACTTATTTGATATTTACATATGATATTTAATTCTGACAAGTATGTTTCTCCACTGAACTTGTGGTTTTGCTCATCCCAATCATCTTAACATTTTTTTCAGAGTAGCGCAGCTGGTGTGGTGGGGCAGGATGATGCATAGTACATTTAATTTGAGACTTTAATATATTGTTTAAATTACAATATATAGTATATACTAATTTTTACGCATTTATTTCTATAAGATTATTGTCATTGATTTTTATGTTAATTAATTATTTTCTTAAAGCTTCCTTTCAAAATATTTTTATTAAAATTAGTTTTAAATTAGTAGAAATTTCAGGATGTGACAAATTGGTATCAGAGCGGTTATACGATTCTGTATACCCATTCCTTCTTTTGATAAATTATAAAATAAATAAAATGCTAGCATCTATCCACCACACTACGACAACTTCGTTGAGGTATGATTTACAGAAATTATATTTACGCAAGTTATCAGTTTTTATAAATTATATGAGCTTAAAATATTTTTAAGTGCCAGTGATTTGACGACAACTTCGTTGAGGTATGATTTACAGAAATTATATTTACGCAAGTTATCAGTTTTTATAAATTATATGAGCTTAAAATATTTTTAAGTGCCAGTGATTTGGTATTGATGCAGTAATGGTAAATTAGGATTATTGATGCAGGAAGGATTAGTTAAGATCATAGCGTTAAATTCCATAATTCTTAAAAGATCTTATCTTTATTGATTTTTATACGATTTTCTCCAAAATATATATATATATATATAGTACCTTCTTATGTTAAATATTTTCTTAAAAGATCTTAAAGGGCGTGTCTTCTTCAATTTTTCGACCAAAAAAATATTTTCATTCCATTCTTATTTTAAGTTTATATATCTTCTCAAATTTATTTCATGCTTATATCTTCTCAAATTTTATTTCATGTTATATTCTTATTTTTAACTAATCCAAATGTTTTGGACCTACCTATTTCAAATTATAATCATTTTAATTGATAAAATTTCATATTCTACCGTTTTTAATGTTTCCCTTTATTTGAAAATAAAGTAATTGTAGTACCTACGTGTTTTATTTAAAATCATTGAATTGCATATATATGTTTATGATTCAACATTCTTCCCTAAATTTTGAGGACGAAATTTTTGTAACAGGTTAGGAATGTAATGACCAAATATTTTTAATAATAAAAATATATACTTTTCGTTTATAAATGTTTTCAAAAAGCATGTTTATATAGTAATAACTTCATTATTAAGTATATAATAAAATATTTGTTTAACTTTTTATCATCTATACTTTATTAAATATTGATATTTACAAAAAAATTAAAAGTATTTTCATGGTACATGCTTTGTTATAAAAATATCTTCTTTCAATTGTATTATATAATACCAAGTTAGGCATATTTTTAAATATCGTAACATTTAATATTATAAAGTTTCCCTTATCTATAAATCTTTATAAATTTCAAAAAAAAATTATATATATATTGATATTATTGATTTATAATGTATTAAAATCTAAATTTGATAAAAAGATATATAATCTCTTTAAAAATATTATCTATTTATTATATTATCTATTGAGTTGATATTAGGTGCACAATATAATTAGCATTCTCTATTTAATGTACTGTTGTAATATAAGTATAAGTATTATTATTAATATTGTTAGATTTCAAAATTAATTGTGAGATTTCAAAATTTAATTATGTGCGCATCTTTTATATAATTCATATAAATTAATTATATTTATTATTTATTTATTTATTTGATGATTTAGATTTTGATATATCCCTTCCCATTATTTCAACTTTCTCAACCGATATCTCTTAAAAGTAGGAAATCGTGCCTATCAAAACCCTCTTCTATTATTTCTCAAATGCATAGCCTTTATCTCTTAAAAGTAGGAATTAATTTTCCACGCGGATTGGGATATGTCTCATCTATTTAATAAAACGTATCTCTACCTTTTCTTATCACATACACTCATAAAATCTCTACCCTACCGAAATTCAACCATCTCTCCTTAAAGAGTAGTAGAGTAAACCAAGTCACCATAAACCTAGTAGAGTAAACCAAGTCACCTATTTGTAGAACCATCAACTTGGTGAGGAGTTAATAATTCAGTCGATCATATACACTCATAAAATCTCTTCCCTACCGAAATTCAACCATCTCCCCTTAAAGAGTAGTAGAGTAAACCAAGTCACCATAAACCTTCTCCCCTTAGTAGTAGAGTAAACCAAGTCACCTATTTGTAGAACCATCAACTTGGTGAGGAGTAAATAATTCAGAGGTTCGACTGTATCAATACTTTAGATCACGGCCTAAGTCATACTTATTTTCGAAGTGGGAAAATTCTTACTTAGTCTTGATTAAATGCTATTATGTGATATCTTTGAGTTCATGCATGTACATATAGGTCTCCTGACCTTTATAAACAAGACATTTACTACTTGAATAATTGAGCAATCTTATTCATACATTTGCATGAGGCATTTACTACTTGAATAATTGAGAAATCTTATTCAGTACATTTACATTTACATGATTTATGTTACTTATTTGGTATTTACATGTGGTATTTAATTCTGGCAAGTATGTTTCTCCACTGAGCTTGTGGTTTTTCTCATCCCAATCATCTTAACATTTTTTTCAACGGGTGTGGTGGGGCAGGATGATACATAGTACATTTAATTTGAGACTTTAATATATTGTTTAAATTACAATATATATATATATTGTCATTGATTTCTATAAGATTATTGTCATTGATTTTTATCTTAATTAATTATTTACTTAAAGCTTCCGTTCAAAATATTTTTATTAAAATTAGTTTTAAATTAGTAAAAATTTCAGGATGTGACAACAATGCATAAACATGTTGTGTGCAGATTATTTATGATTAATATGTGATAATTATGTTATGAGTTAACTGTGATTAGTTTAATTACGTTATGAATTATTTGGGATTAATTTGTGATACAAACTGTGAATTTTTGTAATTTGGGGAAAGTAGGTTTCATATTCAACAATATTATTTGTAAATTATTTGTGATAAATTTACGATACAAGTTGTGGTTCTATATGATTTAAAGTAATATAATTATCCTATATAGATCTGTATAATCTGAGAAGATATTGTTTAAAATAATTTGTGTGATCCGAGATGAAGTTGTTTTCTAAAAAGGGGTTCGTGTGATCCAAGGTGAAGTTGTTATTCTATAAATGGATCTATGTGATTGAAGTGAAGTTGTTTCAGAAGTGGATTGTGTGAATTGAAGTTAAGTTGTTGCTTTATTGTGATTAAATGTTGATAATAATGTCGTAAATAGTTAATGATGCATATTTAATTGCCTTAGTTGCATACCATGCATAATCATTAAAAGTGATTTCCCCAAAATTAATAAGATACTAATGGTGTGTGTGACCACTATATATGCACTCTGTCAGGTTTCGAAAAAATCGTTCCCGATACTTTATTCGAGGTTCGAAAAAATCATCCCCAACACTTTGCCAGGGTTCGAAAAAATCATTCTCGGCACTTTAGTCAGGGATCGAAAAAATCGATCTGACACTGTGTGTCTATTGAGTTCATTTGGGTGCATATCATAAGTGCGTCGTGGGGATCCTGCAACGTGAATAGTTTTCAAAAATAAAAGAGACCAACTAGAAAGATTAGGAAATAGGCGATAGAAAACTAAATGCACTTTCATGCATAATTTCTACTTACTGAGATTTTTGTCTTACTAGTTAATGCATTGTAGGTGAGCCTGCTGATGATTGAGTTATGTGGTGTGTTATGCAAGCTGTGAAGCTCCTACAGAGTTTTGAGCAGATGTACATAGATGATGATCTGTTGGGCTAGGCTGTGAGTTTATTTTGTTTCCGCTGATGTTTTGTTATGTAATATAATAAGTATTATCACGAGTTTGTCTGGATTGATGTTGTGTTAGAAATTAATGACGTATGTTAGACTACGATTTTAAATATATTATGTGAAAAAAAATATGCAGGTTTATATAATGATGATGTTTATGTTAATTAGTATTTGAATTATAAGTTATGTAAGGTGGGTCATGTCATAGGAGTAGAACAATTAACCATTTTCACATTAATGGACATTAACGTTAAGACAAGTCAAAATAATGAGAAATCACCCTATTAGATGAAAATTGTTAGCTAATACTACATTTAAACTCAGAATTACCTATATTTTGGAACTGTAGATGACACCGCAGTATGAGTATTTCTATGAAAATGAAACACGAAATAAACCTGATCTGTGCGCCGGAGAATCGAAGTCTATAAGGAATGGAGAGGGAGAGAGAGAGCGCGAGAATGGGAGAAGGAAATGGAGAGAGAGAGAGCGCAAAAATGTGAGAACGGAGTCTGATTGTGAACAGGTAAACCCTAGACTGAATTTGAGTTTTTTTTTTAAGTACGTTGGGTCAGTTTGAGAATACGGGTAGGTTCAAGGTTGGGCACACGGATCTAAATACGTGCTCCCGGGCATACAAGAGCTTTTGCCTTAAATTGATTGTATTTTATACACTTCAAGAAACTCTTTTTTATCAATTCAATGTTTCATCGATAAAAACTTTAATTTCGTTATTAAATTAGTTTATCAACAGATGCATAACGAAATTCGTTGGCAAAGTGATAGTTGATAAATTTTTAATAACGAAAATTCAATTTCGTTGATAAATAATTTCGTTGGTAAATAGCAAATAAAATTAATTTTGTTGATAAAAACATAATAAATTTGTTTACATCCCGTTACTAAAAGAAAATTTTAACTTTCATTTACAATTTGTTTGATAATTATCAACTTCGACTGATTAAATTATGTTGGAGGATTAAAAAAATAAAATTTTTTAAGTGATAATTAAAAAAATAAAATTTTTAAGTGATAATCAATTTTTTTTTTCCTCTCTAAATCTTGTGTTTAGTGGCGGACACACGTTGGGCCCAAGAGCACTGGGCCCTGAACCTTCAATAATTTTTACTATATATATAGAAGTTTAAATCAAAAAATGCAATGGCCCAGTATAACAGGTACTTTGATTAAATAAAGGGTCCCAATACTACGCATTTCTTTATTTTTATGCTTCTTTTATTTCTTTTCACTATTTTTATTGGATTTATGTTGTTATTTTCTCTACTTTTACCCTTTATTTTTATTTTATCATTTTTGCTTCTATTTATATTTAAATTACATAATATATACATTCAAAATATATATATTTATTAATAAAACTATATACATCAATGAATAAAAACGTGTAAATTTCTTCGTATTAAAATTTGGGCCCCTCTACACAAATCCTGCGTCCGCCACTGCTTGTGTTCCACATCAAATATTATTTCTAAATCTAATTAGTGGTGGAGGATTATTAGAATCTAATTTGTTATGTATACACTATTTTTTTTATAAATTATTTATATTTTTTTAAAACACTATTCATTTATATGTTATTTATACTTTTAGTATTTATTCAATACCAAAGCCTTGTATATATAATGCACGGGTTTTTGTCTGTGCAAATAAAGATGGTGCGCTAATTATTACACAATTTAAATTATGAATTATTTGATGTTCATTTAATGCATGCAATAAACGCATGTATGTCGAATAGAAGTTGCATTTAAAAATAATAATAATTTATCAAAATAAATTACTTATTTTAAAAAACATTAATGCATGCTAATTATTAATGAACTAATTTGTTTCGTAACCCATGATTAAGGTGTAATATCACTCATAATCTTTTACTTAATTTGTGATCAATATGTATACATTTTAATTTAATTTGAGTTATTATATCTTTTAAAATTAAATGTTATATTTTTTAAGAAAAAAAATTACATTCTTGATTTATGAAAAAAAAATCAAATATTAATACTCTATATATTTTAACTAGCATTTTCGATGAAAAATAATATCATTATTAACTAAATTGCGTACCCTTTAAATTAAATATTTGTAGTAGGGTCCAGGATATTGGGCCCCCATCCCCTTGGAACAACAATTGGGCCACAGGCCCTAAAGCCCAAGAAAGGCCCAAAGGCCCCCAATTATAGGAAGTGTGGGGCGCGTCCATTTCACTATCTCGATTAGGACGACTCGGCCACTTGCTCCTCCCCACTACGAGGCTACGCGGATATCCCCTAAGATATCAGTATAGGAGATATCCTAGATCGGATCCTAAAAATAGTCACGTGAGACTAAATGCATTTAATGCCCACACTGTACACGTATATTATGAAGTGACCTGATGATTTATCCAGATACGGATGACGTCAGGTTATACAATATTAATATGGGAACAACCCATGGCAATAAACATCAATCATTCACCCCCTAAAAAAGGCACATGACTGCCTAGGGGGCAATTCTCTCTCTTCTGTATGTTATGTTAGCTTAGCACAGGTAATCCCCTAATTACTCCCGAACAGCCACATTAATCTACCATCAGCAAGGGGTCAAATCTGACAAGCTACATTTGGCGCCAGAGGAAGGGCCCCCGGCGTCCTGCCTACCGGCTGCCACCCTCAATACACCCCAGCCCCTTGCCGCCAACGCTCCGGCAGGACTTCACCGAAACTCGAAAAATTCTATCGGGACTAACTGTACCTATAATGATGGACGACCGAAATGAAGCCACCCCAGTAGAGCTGACGCGGCTACCAGTCGGCATCTGCAGGAAGATCCGAACCCCACTCGAACTATAGAAAAAGAGGTCCCGCCACAGGATGTAGATCCAGAGAAAGACGACCTGCAGACCAATTTCCACCAGAAGTATTTCGACATTCTCAAATAAATGAAGGGAAAGCGAGCGACAGGACCAAGGATCGCCAGTCGAAGGCTGAGTTTTAGTCTTGAAGAGAATTCAGCGGAACAAATGAATGAGCGGCAACGTGATTGAACCCCACCCAGGAGATCGGTACGCGAACGAGTGGGACCAAAGAACGTACAAAAGGAGCTAAGAAAGGCCTAGAAGGTGGTAGACGAAAGACACGAACGAAGGAAAGTGGCATCCCATGCTAACTCGGTCACTAGTAGATCCCCCACACACATTGCCGGGCGCATAAGCGCCAAAGACCGACTAGGACCGGATTCGACTATGTCTCGAAATGAGCAAATGGGAGAAAGCACGGGCGATGATCCTGTAACCCGGCTCAAATGATAGCATGACTCAAAAATAGATGCTCTGAGGAGACCACTTGATGAGATGGAGAGAAGGAACGAAGCTGGACTCCATAGCATTCCCGACCCAGAGTCGGGGAGAACTCCGTTCACCCATCGGTTCATAACGGCTGTCACCATGAAAAAGATTTGAATCCCGCAGATCCCTTAATACGCATATGATTCTAGAACGATCTCGCATCTCAATAAATATGTTGGTTAGATGCTGGCACAAGGGAGTTCAGAGGAGGACCGATGTAAGATATTCCCCTTAACGTTGGGAGATAAGGCACACTCATGGTTCGAATCCCTTCCCGTTAACTCCATCGACTCATGGGCACAATTTGCTATGGCCTTCTTATCCCATTTTGCATATTTGGGACAGGGGAAGGAGTCGAAACAGAAGTTGGCTTGCCCACGACAGGGATCGAAGGAGTCCCTGAAGGATTTCATGAAGAGATTCAATGAACAACGCACCAACATGGAGAAAGTCTCGGATGAAACATCGACCATCTAGGCAACCGCTGCCTTGCTCCCAGGGTCACCCATGTGGACTAGCTGTCAGCAAAAGCTACCGGGCAGTTATGCAGCCTTCATGGCCTCGGATCAAGCATTTATCCATAGCAAAAAAATTCTCGAAGAATATAAGAAATCTAAAAGTGACCTCAAAGAAGGCGACAAGAAAAAGAAAAAAATGAGAGAAAGACTATAGGGCTTTGTCTTCTTTCAAACCGTTCCTGGATGATGACCAAGTTCAAGAAATGACCGAGGTATACGAGCTCACTCCCGAAGAGATATTAATAAGATACAAGACTCCAACCTGTTCAGTCCCCCGTCCAAAATACGAGCGGATCCGGCCAAGCTGAATAAGAAGAAATTTTACAAGTACTACAAATCTATCGACCATGACACCAACAAGAGTCATGACCTGTTGGTCAAACTATTAAAATTGTTTAAAGATGGGAAGCTGGACAGGCTGGTGTCTGGCCCGAAGCGGAGGAGAGAACAACCTGTCGATATGGGCGAATGGTTAAAAGGACCAGTCAATCCGCAAGGACAGAAGGGACCAGGTGACCATCTGCCCTCGCCACCTCAGGAAGTATACATGATGGACAAAAGTTATGTGTGAACGTCACAGGCCCTAACCACTCAGTCACAAAGGAAACAGAAAGTCGAGCTGCGAGAGCTTGACAGGTACCAACATGTGTTCACGGTGAGTCCCCAACCGCCTCTACACGAGGCCGACGTATTCTTCTCTGAAGAAGATCTTGCCGAGATACAAACCTCCCATAATGACCCACTAGTGATTTCGGCCGCAATTTCAGGTGTAAAGGTGCACCGATGCTTGGTCGATAGGGGTGCATACATGAATATTATATTTAAAAAGGCATTTGAATCCATCGGAGGACCCTCTCACCACAAGCCATCCCCGTGTGATGATGAGATTCAAGGTTTCGGCAATGCCATTACTACCCCCTGATGCAGGCGGATCTATCAATCCAGATGTTGGATGAAAACAAGCAGTGAAGGCCCAACACACTCTTGAATTCAAAGTAGTGGACCTCCCGTCACTGTACAATTGTATCCTTGGAAGGACATTCATCTACGGGTTTAACTCCATCCTATCCACGCTTCACCAATGTCTGAAGTTTGTAACCACGGACAGTCAAGTCAGCACCGTTAGATGCAGCCAAAGAAAAGCAAGGGAGTGCTCATTTATTAAGGAGACGAACTCAACTACCACGACCCAAGCTTCCAGTTAATGATGATGGAGCAGCCAAATCATGAGGAGGAGGCGAATAGTGAAGAAGCCCCGCTGGCAGAAGACCTGATAATAGTAGACCCAAAGCCGACGAATGCTCAGAAGTTCCGACCCTTCGATAACAAGGAAATCAACTTACTCCCGATAACCGATGAAGATCCGAGATAAAAAAAGAAAAAGAAAAGAGGGGAACCGATTGAGGAAGTTGAAGCAATAAGGATGGAACCAAGCAACTCGGACATGGAACTATATATCGAATCGCAGTTGAAAGAACCGCACAGAACAGCCCTGATTGAATTCTTAAGATCCAACTTAGGCGTGTTCATCTGGGTACCAACCGACATCCAAGGAATAGACCCAAAACACGCGTGTCACCGGCTCAATGCAAACCCCTCTTATCGCCTAGTGGAACAAAGAAAAAGAAGTACAGCCCTGAAAAATACGATATCATTGAGTCAGAAGCTAAGAAGTTGTTAGTAAATAATCTGGTGAGGGAAGCCCTATTCCCCTCATGGGTGGCTAACCCAGTCTTAGTCCAGAAGGCAAACAAATCATGGAGATTATGCATTGACTTTACAGACCTTAACAAAGCATGCCCGAAGGATAGTTTCCCATTGCCGCAAGTCGATCAAATGGTGGACGCAACGGCTGGCCACGAGCTGATGAGCTTTATGGATGCATACTCGGGCTATCATCAGATCCTCATGTACCCAGACGATATAGAGAAAACAACTTTCTACACCAAAAGAAACTTATTGTGCTGGGTAATGATGCCATTCGGGTTGAAAAACGCAGGCGCCACGTATTAAAGGCTAGTAAATAAGATGTTCCAAGAAGAGCTAGGAAGAACTATGGAGGTATATGTGGATGATATACTGATAAAGAGCATAGCCATAGATGACCATGTACGCCACCTAAGCAAAGCGTTTGACATCCTACGGCAGTACGGGATGAAACTTAACCCTAAGAAGTGCACTTTCGGGGTTTTCGCGGGAAAGTTCCTTGGTTACATGGTGAGTAAAAGAGGAATAGAAGCAAACCTAGATACAGTGAAAGCCATACAAGATATGGAGCCTCTCAAGCACTCCAAGGGTGTACAAAGACTAGCCGAAAGGATCGCATCCCTCCACCGTTTTCTACCCAGAGCATCAGACAAATGCAAACCCCTCATGGACGTGATTCGAAAAGAGAAATTTAACTGGACACATGCGGCCTAGAAGGCCTTTGAAGAATTGAAGAACATACTGGCTAACACACAGACCCTGTCTAAATTGCAGCCGGGCGAACCTCTCAGTCTGTACCTAGCAACCTCAGAATCGGCATTGAGCGCAGTGTTGGTCCGAACCGAGAAGAAGCAACAGAAGCCGGTGTATTATGTAAGTCAAATGCTCTGCAGTGCTGAACTCAGGTACCCCGCAGTTGAGAAGCTTGCTTATGCCCTGGTAATGAGCGCACGAAAACTAAGGCCCTATATTTTGGGACACCAGATTGAGGTAATAACATCTTTCCCACTGAGGCAAGTGCTCTCAAAACCAGATGTGGCAGGAAGACTGATGAAGTGGGCCGTGGAATTAAGCTAATTTGATATTAAGTACATTTTTTGAATGGCAATTAAGGCGCAAGCCCTAGCCGAATTCATAGCGGAACTCACCATTCCCGTCTTACCAGAAGAAGTGATTAATAAACCCTGGCAAATGTCGGTAGATGAATCGTCCACAACTCATGCCTCCGGAGCTGGCGTAGTGGTCACAAGCCCCACCGGAGAGATGTTCTGTTCGGCAATCAGGTTCGGATTCCCCACAACCAACAATGAAGCTGAGTATGAAGCCCTACTCTCCGGTATGAGAATGACACTGACAATCGGAGTCAGAAAAATAATGATTTTGAGCGACTCAGAATTAATAGTCAACCAGATAAAAGGAGATTACGAGGCCAAAGATCAGCAGCTAGCCGGCTACCGGAAGTTAGTGGCAGATATGATTTGAGAATTCGATCATATATACATCGCGCGATTTCCCAGGCAGCAAAACACACAAGCAGACGCATTGGCCCGACTGACGACTTCAGAAAATGCTGAACAACTGGGAAGCATCAGCGTAATAAAGCAAGAGGCCTCGAGTGATGAAGCAATCTATAAAATTGATAAAGAACAGACATTGATGACTCCCATCAAGGCCTCCTAAGAGAAGAAAAAGTGCAGAAAGACAAGACGGAAGCCAGAGCACTACGACTCCGAGCCACAAGGTACACCATGATAAATAACGTGTTGTATAAAAAAAGGTAGTTGATGCCGTTACTAAGATGCTTAGATAAAGAAGAAGCCGCCAAAGTGTTGGCAGAGTTTCATGGAGGAGTCTGTGGGAATCATTCGGGAGGACAAGCCTTAGCCTTGAAGATAATTCGACAAGGGTATTTCTGGCCCATCCTTAGAAAAGACGCTATCGAATATGCTAAAGCATGCAAAAGTTGCCAAGTCTACTCCCTCATAATCAGAACTCCCTCCACCAAATTAGTTATGACAGCCGCACCCTGGCCTTTCGCAAAGTGGGAAATCGATCTAATAGGCCCATTCCCACCTGGCAGAGGAGGTGTCAAGTATGCAGTAGTTGCAGTCGACTACTTCTCAAAATGGGCAGAGGTAGAAGCGTTGGCTACCATTAGCGAAGCCAACACGATAATCTTCATATGGAAAAATATCATTTGCCGCTTCGGTATACCTAACGCCATTATAACCGATAATGGGAAACAATTCGAGGCATGCAGCTCTAGAGATTCTATGATGGATTGGGAATAAAGAAGTTATTTTCGACGCCCTATTACCCTCAGTCGAATGGACAAGCTGAAGTAGTAAACAAACTGATTAAGCATACTCTCAAGACCAAGCTAGAAAGCCTCAAGAAAAGTTGGGCCCCGCAGTTACCTGGAGTTCTTTGGTCATACCGCACCACAGCCAAGACGTCGACTGGTGAGACCCCCTTCTCATTGACGTACGACACAGAGGCGATCATACCAGCAGAGGTAGCCTGCCCAACATTTCGCGTATCTCACAAAGAAGAAGGCACCAATTCTGAGGCCATTGAACTTAACCTTGACCTATTGGAGGAACTTCGGCTACAGGCGGCAGAGAGGCATGCGATTTACAAGTCAAGGATAGAATCTCAATACAACAAGAAAGTACATCATAGAGATTTCACGGTTGGGGATCTAGTCATGAGGAAAATCTATCAACAAGGTAGAGGAGTGTTCTGCGCAAATTGGGAAGGCCTATACTTGGTAAAAAGAAATTTGGGTAATAGAGCATACGAGCTCAACGAACTCAATGGCAAAAGTATTAGGCACCCATGGAACGCTCAGAACTTGAAGTGTTTCTATGCTTGAACATACTTAGCCTACTTGTACAAATTGTAGGAAGTGTGGTAAGGCTACATGCGCATAATGCCATGTAAAAGCCTATAATAAGCAAAAGTGCAAGAAAAGTTAAGATGCACATTGTACCACAAAACCTGCTAACTAGAACATCACAAGCCCAAGAAACATGTTCATAATACGCCCCAAGGAGGCTACAGAAAAGTCTAGCAAGGACCTAATAACAAAACTAAATATGCTAAAACTAAAGGGGCCTCCCATCAAGTGCCACTGGGACGGGCACCGCTAGGACCGGCACCATCGCCACAACCACCAGAAAAGTTGCGAACACTCCTCATCCACGCCACCTCTGCCTCAAGTTGAGCAACGCGCTCCCTCTCTCGTTCCAATTCATGTTCGGCCAGATAGCGGGCAACCTCCAACTGATGAACTTGACTTTCAGCCAAACATGCTCTCTCTCTATAAGCCGTAGCCCGAGTATTAGCAGCAGTGATGAGCTGCTCAGCCACCATAGCCTGTCAGGTTTCTGCCACCGAAGAGAGCCCTTCAGCACGAGTAGAGGCCCCGCACTAAGGCCAACTCCAGGAAGGATGGCCTGCCCAGACTCCGTCAGAAGAAGAAAGTGGCATAGGAAAGTCAAGGCGTGCCCAACACTCACCAAAGCGGCATTTCCAATTTTATGAGGCCCAACGCTTTGCAGCTAGTGAGATAATGTAGGATAACATGAATGGGCACGAATGAAGCCGGCCTCGAAAACACTAAGTTCCATCTCAATCGTCGATCGAGCCTTGGCCATACTTTGGAGACACAACAACTCTCCCAAGGCGACCAAGGGCACTCCACCACCAAGTCCACCTCCCATGGCATGAACCCCCTCTTCGGCTTGGGAAGCTGGTAGACAAACACCGCCATCAAGCCCCTCCCTACACGGACCCGGATCGCTATTAGAACGAAGAAGTTGAGGCTAACTAACCCTTGGTTAGTCCAAGATAGGATTGATCTGAATCCCGGTGCCAGTACCAGCGCGGATTATCTGCATTGGGGCTAAACCCCAATTAATTAACACCCAGCCAATAATGTGAGCCAACGGAAGTCTGACACCAACCGCAAACATACCTAGATTAAAGGCAGCGTGGTCAGGCTCACCACTCCAAGGGCGTTCGCAATGACCGGGAGTCTCGAACCCGATCCCTGGATAACTATACAGGTTGAAAGCAGTATCTACATCTTCGTCCGGCATACTAGTGGTGTGACCCCTCAGAGTGGAGTTAGTCACCGCACGACCACGACCGAAAGGACAACTCAGACTACTAAGGTCAGCATAATCTTCCAAATTCACGAAGGAAGTGGACGTCCGACCTTCAGTTTTAGGAACAACGGGCCGCCGTGAGGACCCCTCGCCAAGGGGAGTAGATTCCCTTGGAAGCTCATAGGGAGGAGGCGGAAGAATAGAACGATGACCACTTCGGGTTACAAGAGTTAAGGAGGAATCCCTAGCATTACTAGCCTTCTCGTCTTCTTCAGAACTGAGAAATTCTTGTGAAGATCTCTAGTCAACAGCCATGAATGGGGAGAGTAGAACATTAAAAAAAGGCAAATAAGCACAAGCACCCTAGGAGGAAGAACAATAGCCATTATTGGAAATTTCACATAAACAACAGAAAGGGAAAAGTTGCAGAAGGGTGAGAAATCCAAGTATGGCCTCAAGCATCTACATGGCCAGCCCCTTTTATAGAGGGAGAAAGTGGGGGCCAAATAATTGTTCCCCCCAGAACTCGAAGAGGCCAGTTGAAAGAAAAATTGTGGAGCGTTGGATCAAGACACGTGGATGCAATCAGTAAAGAAACGTGGGTGAAGTAACTATTGATTTGACGATTCAAAAAAGGTGACAGCGAGAATATTGGGAGATCAAGTGCATTAAATGCATAATTAATGCATGTCAGAACCACTATTAAATGCAATCATTGCCATTGAAGAACAAAAATACAAACTAATTGAAAAACTGGAAATCAAAAGAGTACAAAGGTTTTTCATCCTAAAAAGTAAGACCCACTAGAAGGGCCAGTCGGAGTAGGAGCAGGATGAGAGGGAGACACTGTGGAAGTCGACGCCGTGGATGGCTGGAAGGCCACTCGACTTGGGAAACCCAGAACGCGAAAAAAGTCAGACACGTATCTTAATGGAGCAAGGTTCATCCCTTCCGACTCCCAGTCAATGCCAGCTGGCAACCCCAAGGCAGCAATCCGAGCATGTAGCATCTGACAGAAATTTTCCAGAAGAGCCTTCACATCGATCCCATTAGCTAATCGCGCTGAGTGCTCCAAAGCCTTGGCGAAATCGACTATCTCAGCAATTTTTCTCTTGGAGTTGATTAAGGCAGAAAAGTCTGCCTCATATTTGTTAGTGAGGGCAGCCGCCTCATCTTCTTTTACCTTTAGCTCTCCCTGATAGTCAACTAGTCGCCCCTTTGCCTCATCCAACTCCTAAACGAGTCGGCTATTCATCTCTTCCGACTCTCTCAAGGCCTCAGCGGCAGCCTTTAACAACATTTTACTCGGAAGCAGCTTCCCTTCAGCCAGTCTCAACTCCTCTTTGATAGCTTCCAGGGCATCCTCCAAAGCCTTACGCTAGTGGGCTACCTCCTCCCGAACTGACACAACCTCTTCTAAGTGTCTCCGCTCTGCCTCCTCCATCCTTTCCCTCATCTGGACCATCTCCACTTCCCTTCGATGGCCGAGATTAATGGACTGAGCCGCCTCCTGACCTTGACGAGCTAAGACAAGAGACACCTGACTTGAGTAACTCAGTGCCCGCGCATGGTACCCAATCGCTGCATGGATAAGATTGTCAGAATTCAAAGCTCCAATGATATCACTTTCCTCTTGAGTGAAGCTAACGGGAATAGACTCCATTGCTCTCAACATATATGCGAGAAGAGCAGGTTGATTGGGACCATATAGGTTTTGACCCGTATAGGCTATGGAGCACTATTGGCAGTGAGCGAACCTCCGGAGTAGAGGCACCAACTTTAAAGCCGAGGTAGGGGTCTTGATTGAAGGCGACCCCAAAGCGGCCCCACTAGAAAAGATGCCAAAGCTGTTAGCCCGAACCCTCTTGCTTGGGGGCTCGGAAGGCCCACTGACAAGAACCGATTGATCCTCCATAACGACTCCACTAGAACCCCCATGACCCCGTTGCACTGGACGGACGACTGGAGAGGAGTAACCAGATTCGAAAAGTAAAAAATCCTATTTATTACGCAGCGCCCATGGGCTTACGACTCGCACTGACCTCCTCTCCCACGTGAATGCTGGCCTCGAAATCCGGTGTGATCATACCGTCCTATGGGGCTTAGGGGCTCGGCTCTATCGGGGAGGACTCGTCCACCTCTATTATTTCTGTTAAGGCACTTGGCCTCACAGCCGCCTGACCCAGGAAAGTGAACGACCCCATAAGAATCACCGCCACCCCAACAGCAATGTCCTGATCAGTGAGAGAGGTCCCCGGGGCTTCGAACTCGCACCGATATGAGCAGCCACAGTCACCACCAACGAGGAAGCCGGCACTCTCGGATCCACCATGAGTCCATACTTTTTCAAGAGCTTGTCGGTAATGATGTCGGTGCTTCTCTCCTGGGCATTCATTTTATCGATGATGCCTACTAGCTCCAAGAACTCTTTAGAAAGGGGAGGTCCTGGACGAGTATCCCTATCTGCAAATGAAGATTAAGAGCACAATCACTACACCCCTTAGACAAATGGAGTCAAGCGAAAGTATAGACGTACGTACCTCCATGAGAAGGAATTAGCTGAAAGGCAGAGGGAACTTTGATCTGAGCCGGCTTCCACGTGCCGCCCACCTAGCACCACCACTCTTTCCAGTTCTTTATGGAAGTGGACTTCCCCGAAAGAGTTATTCCACGTATAGGGTTGACTCGATAAAATCTTCTATGCAAATTTTCCTCGGAAGGACGACACAGATAATCGATTTTCTTAGGGGATAAATGGCGATACCCCTTCTTACAGAACTAGAGAATAAATCCAATTATTGTGGCCCAAGCATTTGGGGATAGCTGATGCAGTTCCAAATTCCAATAGTCGAAGAGTTCCGCCAAACAAGGATGAATGGGCAGACGGAACCCTAGCTTTAGCATGTGAACATTCACCACCACCCGCCCTTGAGTCAGCTTGCTTGCCCTCTCGTTCTCGACCAGTTTAATAAATTCCATCCCTGGCGCTGCATTTTTTAAGACAATTCTTCAAATTGCGAAGAAGGAATCGAATTGTCCTGAAAATGTGCCCACATCCCGTTATGTTCACATCATGTGAAGCAATATGTGCCCGGATATTCTCTGGATCCAGCACATCCTCCGCCGTCGCGAATGAGGAAGGTAGGGAGCGGGATACTGCCGGAAGTCTACGCAGCGACGAAGACACCTCAGTCTCATCTCGCTGATCCCGGAAGGCCCTCTCTTGGGATTTCGACACCTCTTCCCCACCACTTGCTGCTCGCCTCGGGACCGACTTGACCCATGGAATGGTCGTCTGGATTCATGAAGGGTGTTTAATAATTAGAAAAGGAGAGTGGATGGAGGGTAACGAATCAAAGATAAAATAGCGAGAGAAACGTAAATACTACAGTATAAGGAGACGCCCCTTTTATAATGTGTCTCCCCCAATCGACGCCACCGCTGACGGGACAGCAGTTAATGCAGAACACATCTAATGATGAAAAGGTACATCGTAAAGGCAACCTGAAATCTTGAAGTGTCGCCTCAAAATCTTTGGGCACCAAAACGTCATTTTCAAAATTTAAAATTCAAAAATTAGGGTACACGCGCTTATTGAGAAGGTTTCGCCTTCACTCACCATGCGCTCGTAAAGATAAAACCTGGGGTCTAATATAATAGGGCCCAGGATATTGGGCCCCCATCCCCTTGGAACAACAATTGGGCCACAGGCCTTAAAGCCCAAGAAAGGCCTAGAGGCCCCCCAATTACAGGAAGTGTGGTGCGCGTCCATTTCACTGTCTCGGTTAGGGCGACTTGGCCACTTGCTCATCCCCACTACGAGGCTACGCGGGTATCCCCTAAGATATCTGCATAGGAGATATCCTAGATCGGATCCTAAAGATAGTCACGTGAGGCTAAATGCTTTTAATGTCCGCACTGTACACGTATATTATGAAGTGACCTGATAATTTATCCAAATACGGATGACGTCAGGTTATACAATATAAATATGGGAACAACCCACGGCAATAAACATCAATCATTCACCCCCTAAAAAAGGCACATAACTGCCTAGGGGGCAATTCTCTCTCTTCTGTATGTTATGTTAGCTTAGCACAGGTAATCCCCTAATTACCCCCGAACAGCCACATTAATCCACCATCAGCAAGGGGTCAAATCTTACAAGCTACAATATTATAATCACAAACACCTTGTGCATTCGGGTGCACAAAAGATCAACTCTTATTTAAATGTGTGTTTTTTTAATTTAAATAAATATTTTGATAAATTTTAAATATTATATTATTAGAAATTATTACATTTGTAAATTTAAAATTATAATAAATAAATTATATTTTCTCCGACCTCAACTCAACTTCTCACTTTCTATTTTCGTTCTTCCTCAACTCATTTTCACATACCACAAAAGGAAACAACATCAAACCCAATAACATTATAATACAACTTAATTTCAAATTTGTTCCCTCAATTTTTTCCAATTTGTCATTAACATCTTACATAAATAACATATTTTACAATTTATTTATTATCCCCAAATATCAAATTATCTTTAAAAGTAAGTCAAAATCAACTTTCCTTAATATCCGTGAAAGAAAAAATGTGAAGATGAATTAGGGGCGGAGAGAGTATATCTTTATTAAATTACTATTTGCGAGTTTAGAATGTTTATCTTTGGGTGGGACGGAGGGCAAAAGTTTTTGTACTAAAGAATACGATATTAAATATTAAAGGCTACAACCTTTTGAGGCCGTTGAATCTGGGCGCTTGGTGCGCCTGACACGAATATTTTATCCATATTAATATTATTAGGGCACCTCCAATGGGAGATAAAATTGGCTGATGTGGATAAATTATATCCATACGTAACTACAATTCTCATTGGAATTAATGGGCACTATTATACCTAGTAAAAGTAAAAAAAATGAAGCTTCTACCTAAAAGCAGTGATGAGTGTGTGTCTGTCAATATAAAAGGAGTGGAGGAACGTACATCCCACAGCGAGTGAGAATGAATTGGTAAATGTAATTATTTATATTATTATTTTTGAATGTCAGATCTTAAATGAGTATCTGAACTTGATCGTGATTTTCTTTATCCGAAATAAAGAGCAAGTGTACTCTTGTCATGTAGGCACGGGCAACCAAGTTAAATTATCAAACCGGGAAAATTTAGGATTCGTGGCCTTTACGTATAGTATCGTGATTAGTTAGGGACGATCGAATAGAGGGATAAGAAACAAAAGAAAATACAATGCAAGGAAAATTAAATCTAATTACAATATTTTTGGATTTTCAATGGTATGGTAATTTTCATAATGCACTCATATATCAATATCCAACATCTTTAATTGTTTTCCATTTTTAAACAAATCATGGTAAGGACGATTACGATTTCCACCTACCCCCAATGGCCATGGTGAATAGAATGTAGATTGCTTTCACAACCCCTAAAAAGCTCCTAGGATCAATCCTACTTGCAATTCCCTTCAAGGTACTAGTTCGTATGGATGTGGTTCCCTTCACTAGTTTAATCCTCGGGCCTGAGTGATCACCCTAGTTTTCATTTACGTTGTTCTAAAATAAGGACTCCTTGGCTAGGCTCCCCTTATATTAAACCCTCATGTAATAAATGAAAGAAATTCACATATGATAATCATGCAAAAAAACTAAGGATAAAGCAACGACAATATATGCCGATACACAATACACAACCTAATCACAAATACTAAAGACATAAATCCCATATTACTACAAGGCATGGAAATTTCATAAATGAAACCTAATCAAAGCCGGAAATTCAATCTAGACATTTTTATAATTTAATCAATAATCATGTTATTGATGAGAGTGAAAATAAGTGTGTTTTAGTGTCCAATTTAACACCTTTTTATAGGAATTGTTGTTATATATTAGCGCAAGTATCTTATATTCGATATGTGAGAAAAAGATGTGTTTGAGGTTTTTTATTGTGTTTTAGGTAGAAAAATGATCAAAAGTGCAAAGTTGGAGAAAATGTGTAACTTGTGCAAGAATGCTGAAAAACACGCGTCCAACTTGTATAATTTTCTATATTTGTGTAAAAGTTCAATCAAAAATAGTCAACTTGTGTTAAGATACACCGTTGGAAAGCCACAGAAGAGAGGATCGTTTTGGTTCAAGAAACATCTAAATCAGAGTTCAGATGAGGAAGTTATGATCAAAACGGTGAAGTTGCGCAAGCTGTGCTAACCAACATGACTCATGCCACATTTGCACAACTCTTGCCCTTCAAATTTTGAAGTTATTGTAAGTTCTTTATATGGATAGAAAGCCAAGGAAGAGAGGATCGCGTGAGCGCAAGAATCACTCAAATCGGAGTTTGAATGTGAAAGTTATGCATGAAATGGTGAGACTGCACAATGTAGCTCGACCAGAAGAGTCTAACTCGACCAAGAACAATTTGGTCGAGCTACAGTGGGAAAGTCGAGCTAGACGTGAAGATAAAGTTTTAGTTTACAGACACGCAGCTCGACCACAGCTCGACCAAGGAGGTCCAGCTCAACCAAAACTATTCTGGTCGAGCTGGGACACGTCAGCTTCGAATCATCGGGATTTCACCTCCAGTACATGTATTTTTGTATTTTCCATGAAAAATCCCAGTAGAGGTTCATAAGGAGAGTTTACAAATATAAAAAGAGATGCAGATCACACCAAAATGGACTGTAAGACAATCCATACTACACCACCCCACAAGGGGGGATCACCCCCCACATCATCCACATCCTTTCCTTCATCCATCCATCACTGTGAAGATTCGTCTGTGGAATCAAGATGAGAACCAAGAGGAGAATTCAAGATGGAGAAGGACGTGACGACGCCCACATCTAGGGTTTTTATCATTTTCTAATTTATCTTATATTTTTCAGACATATGAATAAGATCTATCCAACTTCCATGATTGTTCTTCGCAATATCATGAGCTAGAGCTTTTTTGGTAGAACTAGGGTTTTAAAGGTTTTTATGAATTAATTGAAATTTCGTGTGTATACTCCGTATAACACTACTTGTGGAATTATTTTATATGAGAGGACTCCGAAACTTCATTAGAACTGTAATATATGAATGTTTATTAATTTAATTGAATTCGGGTTAATAAGCAGGTTAAAGAGGTTAATTTTATAGTACCTATAAAGGGAGATCATATCAGGTTAGAATATCAATCCTAGGGGAAAATAATTGATACTGATAGTACCTAAAAAGGAGGGTGAAATTATATATCTTGCTCCAAAGTTATTCATACGTGTTACACGCATATTTACTTGTGTCTATATAGTAGATTTGCATGGTTTAGTGATGCGTCTATATTCCACAAGGCATAGTCGGACATTGATACACGAAAGAGAAATTAAGGAGTAAAATCGAATTACCTAGGGCTATCTATTCTTCATTCTTGAGTCACATTCGTATTCTTCTAGTGCTCAATTTATTTTATTTGTTATTTTAATTAATTGTTTCATAGTTTAATAATTATATATTTCACTTTTATTGCCTTTTGTCTTAATTAATTTAGTTAATAATTAAATTGATAATACGATGTCTTTTAGATTCTATATTTAACTTGGTCTTTTACTTAAGCTGCAATTGATATCATTAATACTTGGGGATTAATTTTACATGCAAAGAAAACACTCATCAGCCATCAATTAACCACCAAAACATAGGAAATAGAAAGATAATAAGTGGGATAAGATTTCACCTCAATAAAGTTTTACATCCATGAGGATCTATTCGGGAATCTCCGGTTCTATGCTTATTTTCAACTCCCCGAAGCATTTCATCGATTACTACGCCCTTCCTCATCTCTGGGTGCCTAGGTATACTATATAGTACTGAATTCCTATGCATAGCAATTTTCTATTATGTAGGCCCGCTTAGCTCAGAGGTTAGAGCATCGCATTTGTAATTTAAAGAAATTGATCGGGGAGGAATCTCAACTAGTGGAGATCTCTCTTTCAAGAACTCCCCAAATTCTAATCTAAAATATGAAATGAATTAACTTGAATCGAGAATTTTGTTGATGTCCTTCATATGAGAGGGTATTTATAATAGTGGAGTGTGAGGAGTGTTGGGATGATTATTCAATGTGGGATACTTTAGTTCAAGTGCCAAAATAGGGAATTTAGGCTTTAAAATACGCTGGCAAAAATTGTTGTTTTAGCTCGTTCTTGCTCGTTTCAACTCCGAATTGAGTTCCGTTTTCTCCCACATCTTCCTATTTACTTGTAGAATCTATTTCTACCTCATAATCTCCAATTTTCTGCAAAAAGTACAAAAATAGCTTTTCCCAAGTAATTAAGCAATTAATTGTATCTTCCATAAAAA
Organism: Pogostemon cablin; assembly: GCA_023678885.1. NCBI lineage: Eukaryota > Viridiplantae > Streptophyta > Magnoliopsida > Lamiales > Lamiaceae > Pogostemon > Pogostemon cablin. Next base: position 25,067,666 of record CM042964.1, on the reverse strand, counting down.
TACATGCTTAACTATTGAATTAAAGCTACATAAATTCAAGTAAATTCATGCAATTAAATCCATAATTTTATGTGAATTTCATGCCAATCATAAATAAATTTCACATAAAATAATATTAAAATAACATTTTAATTTAATATGGAAATGATATATAAAAAATTTATACCCAATCTCCAATTACATCATTGAAGATGCTCTTAATTTGTCATTATTGACATGTCATTGATAGACTCACAATTTTAATAGAGTAGCATTATTGGCGGCTGAACTTTGAAGTAGGAAAAAAAAGTGCTATTATATTTATAATATGATTAATAATATTATAAAATTTTCATTAAAAAAACTATATTAAATTTAGGACCAAAAAATTAAAATAATTAAAGTTAAGGGACCAAAAGTCAAAATAAAAAACTTAAATAACAGAAATTTAGACATGAGAGCAACGGGCAATGGAGGCGGATCGGCAGACTGAACAGAGCAGCGTGAACTGAGAACACCAGAGGCGGAAGACGATTCAATGGAAGAAGGTAGTGAAAGGAGGAACTGAGAACGAGAGAGCAAGAGAGAGTGGTGGAAAGCGATGGAAGGAGTAACTTAATTATAATTTTTTGTGTTAAAATAGCGTCATCTTTAAATAATTAAAAATAATTTAAGCAATTACCAATTATACGAAGCACACTATAATCGGAGAATCACACTCTACATGGATTACTTAATTATAATTATTGAAAAGTAGGCCTAAAGCGGTATTTAGATACAACCAACTTAACTTACAATTATGTGCATCATTTTGGGCCACTACTTTAAGCCCTAACTAAAAATTTTAATTCTATTTTAACTAACCATTATTACCAATGGGCTTAGCCCAACTAAAATCACCTATGTATAGTTGTCAAACAAAATGGCAACCAATAAAATGCTGGTCTCAAACTATTATTAGAACTTTATTTTGCTTGCCATTTTTCAATAATTCTTGGAAGTGAGAAGATAATGCCTAGTCAAATAATTGCCTTTTGAAAGAAAAGACACACACTAGGTGGATGTGTTTGTGTGTGTGTAATGGTGACCACTCATAGATGACACCACGATTGAGTTTCTACTTTTGTATCACATGAAAAATCTTATCTTTTGGCCCATCCTTGAGACAAGATTTTCATCTCCATTGTTTTGCCAATGCATCATTGTAATGGATCTCATCTAACTTTTGTTTCTTTGCTTCCATTTTATCACTGCACCACCATACAATCTTCACACCCTTTTCAGTCTCAAGAAGACATGCATACTTTCTAAAAATTACCGAAACTTACTTTATAGTATGATGATGGTGTAAGGAAAATAATGGGTGTTTAATGTGATAAAGCAGTGAAAGATGTCACTCTTTCGTCCCATAAGTAAGTTCACATTCACTATTTATATTCGTCTCATAAATAAGTTAATACCTCAAATAAAGAATTAGTACCAAATTCAATAACCCTTACACATTAATTTCAAAATTGTCGACAATTTTAACTCCATAATTTACTTATTGTCAAAAAATATCAAACTACTCCTAAAAGTAAGAAAAAATATTTTTTCTTAAATTTTGTATTTAAAGTAACTATGAACCTCATTATAAGAGAGATGGAGTATGCAATTTTTATTCTTGTGGAGTAATTTAAATTGAAATGCATTAGTCTGTATAAACAAGAAAAAACCCTAAATACCTCATCCACCAATCCCCAAGGTAGGGGCGATGGGCCCCTAACGGTAGGTACACCATAAGAAAAAAACCCTAAAAATCAACAACATTGGTAAATACTAATATTCTTAAAATTTACAGTCTGCAGCAGAGGACCACTCTAAAGTCACACTATCTGCTTCGCTTGTGCAACTATGGACCACCCCACCCCACATTCCTCTCTCTATAAATATACATATATTTACACATATGACATATACATAAATATTTATTTGTTTGCATCACACATATTACTTTTAATTTGTTTTTTGAATCCTCAACACTCAACAGCACTCTTTATCTGTGAAGGATTACAGATAGCTGTCACCTTCACTTATAAAGCTCAATTTCAAATCATATATCCATAGCCACCCCATTTGGTGCCAACTGTCATTGTGGCTTTATTTATTATAGTTGGGTTCTAATATTTTTTTTTTATTGGTTTGACAATAAAAGATAAATTCATCCTCATAACATCCATCCACTCACCTAATTGGACAACAATTTATCATATTAAATTAGGGTTAGATTTGCAACAATACCCACAAACAATGAATATCTTGATATAGTCAAGGGGTCAAAGACAAGATCCAAATGCCCCTACATAGGCTAAGCAAATCAAACTAGAATAATTTTGGTCCCTACTTCTAATAAACATATAGATACAGAGTCCAAATTTAGGGAAGATTTTTTCTCCAATTCTTCCTAACCATCCAAACCCTATTGCCAAGATTCATATAGTTTTAATCGGGTTTGGAACGGGTACAAGAAACAACTACTCGCTCGATTCATGTACATTCGATCGCTCGATCATATACCACACGCAGTATAATCAAAATCAAATCTACACAATGTAACATCCACAAAACCCCAAGTTAGATGTACTCATAACAAAATCTATAATTCGATAATGTGCCAATAGATACACAATTCATTAACAATGTAAAAGATATAGAGTAATCAGAGACAAAATATTAAGGGCTGGTTTTATTGGTAATAATAAAACCATCTACCCAACTAATACAACTACAACCATAAATTCTCAATCACCACAAAAATAAAAATAAATACAACTACAACCATAAATTCTCAATCACCACAAAAATAAAAATAAAAAAAAAGAAAAAAAAAGGGTTCATTCAATAAAGCAAAAGAAGAAAAAAATAAAAGAAAAGTTAAAGCTAAAGTAATAATTACAGCAACCGTATACCACCCAACAAGAACAAATGGAACTGAAATCAGCCCTAAAGAGAAAAGGGAATTGTACTGTGGGTGGGGTGGGGTGGGGTGGGGGGGCTGAGCTGTTGATTCTGACAAACAAGAATGAGGAGCTCAAATGAACAAACAAAAGTACAAATCAATTGAACAAGATTGAATTTCAGATGCATTAAAATTGGTGGTATTTCTTTGGTTTCAATGGTAGCAAACACTTGAATTCCTACTTAAGGCCATTCAATCAGTCTCACTGACCCGGTCAGGCTGATCTTGATAGTCCCTCACGCTCGACCGGTGAATCTCCTCGATGCGCGCTGCAACCTCGGATATTGTAGGTCGCTTGTCCGGGTACTGAGCTGTGCAGTCGATGCCGAGTTGCAAGAGCTGCACCATCTCCTCCTCCAGATTCTGGTACCTTAGGAGTTCCATATCAAAAACTTCAGAAGTCCACTCCTCCCGCACAACCGATTGAACCCATCTAGGAAGGTCGACCCCTTCGTCGTTCAAGAGGGCGTGAGTTGGCGCTTTCCCAGTGAGGAGCTCCAAGAGCAAAACCCCAAAGCTGTAAACATCAGCTTTCTGGGAAACTTTACGAGGGTCGGTCACCTCAGGTGCACGATAGCCAGCAACCCGAGTGGGAGAGGATGGAGGCCCGACTAGGTGGTTCAGTCCAAAATCTGACACCCGAGCATCATGCGACTTGGTGAGCAGGATATTTGATGATTTGATGTTTCCATGGGTAACATCAGGACCTTGGAAATGAAGGTATTCGATGCCTCGAGCAGCTCCTAAGGCAATGCTCGACCTAATCTCCCAATTCAACGGCGTCCGACCAGCCCCTTTGTTTCCTGAACCCGAAAACAGAATGCCATAAGCAACATAAACAGGACCAGATGTATAGTCACCAATCAGACAATTTGAAACCTAATCTTGTAGGATAAACAATTAACCACAGCAATTTCAATTTTCATGTGAATCAAAAGGTCAAACATTGCTCCCAAATGATGTATACCAACATACACAAACCTAATGAAATACAGGGGACCATAAAGGATTGCAAGAATCTCACCAACTCCACCTAAGCAAGTTGACAATCTTAACACTAAAGAAACTAAACAAGAGATGATCAGTGAATCAGTGAATATAATATGGCTAAACTGGTCACTGTCTAACAAGCATTACCAACACTACCAAGATACAATTTTCTAGACCACCATACTCAAATCCATGAACCATCTGATAATTATTGCAAGAAAAATCTGTTTCTTGAAATGAACTAAATCCACGAAATCATAACAATAGATTAAAATCCTGCTATCTCAACACCACAATGCAAATAAAGTAATAGAGTGCCTAATATCCATGTAAAGATTTGCAATCAAGAATTAAATAAAAGTGGCTTCAAAGATTAAAACTCACCATGTAAAAGTGCAGAGAGGCTTCCCATTGGCATGTAATCATACACAAGAAGCTTCTCCTCCCTACTATAATAGTAAGCCCTAAGAGGAACCAAATTCTCATGATCCATAGCACCAACACCCTCAATTTTCTCCTTAAACTCCTTGTCTGAAAGTGTCACATCCTTCAACCTCTTGACAGCCACCACCGTCCCCACTTCCAGCACAGCCTTATACGCCGTCCCAAACGTCCCCTTCCCCAGAACCTCCGCCGATGCTCTCAACAACTCCTCCAAATCAAAAACCCTCGAAGCATTCCCAAAAAACACCAGTTTCTTGGAAGCCGCCGCATTGGCCGCACTCTCGTTCTTCGCATTTCCGTTCGCACTCATCGCGGGGGCGGCGGCGGCCACAGAGAATCCATTGCTCATTCCGCCGTTCTCCGATTCAGCAATGGGCTTATCTCCGGTTTCAGTTTCTTGGTTCTTGATTGTGGCTAAATCGACAGACCTAGCCTTTTTACCGCTCCTCTTCCTACACAAGAAAAACACCAACAGTAGCAGTAAAACAAACCCAAAAACAGATCCAAGAACAATTCCGGCAATTTGGCCACCGGATAACCCGCTACTCCCACTCTTGGCCGGATTTCCGCCATTGTTGTCGATTCCAGCGGCGGAGGGAGAGGGAGACGGAGTGTCAACAGCAATGTCGGCACAAACATTATCAAGAGGCTTCCCACAGAGCGAAGTACCCAAGAACGAATCCTTCGACTTCCCCACAAGCCCCTTGGGCACAGAGCCATTTAAATTGTTGAAAGAGACATTGAATTGCTCAAGATTTGGGAGCTCAATGTCCGGCAAGCTCCCACCGAACTGGTTATTCTCCAAGAAAAGCGTGTGCAACCGGGTCAAATTGTTGAACCCGAATGGAATCTCGCCGGAGAAATTGTTGGAGGCGAGATTCAACCGCACGAGCGAGTGAAGCGAGAGAAGAAAATCCGGCACAGGGCCGGAGAACTGATTCCCCTGGAGATAAAGATTCCGCAGTTGGGAGAGTTGCGAGAGGTCCGCCGGAAGCGGGCCGGAGAGGTGGTTGAGACGGAGGCTGAGAGTGCGGAGTGCGGTCAAGCTAGAGAGAGAATTGGCGGGGAGAGTACCGAAGAGAGAGGAGGCAGGGAGGCGGAGAACGGTGACGCGGTTGTTCTCACACAGAACACCGGCCCAGTTGCATGGGGTGGTGAGGGTGGTGTTCCAGAAGAGGGTGCGGCCGCCGACGGCGGAGCGGAGGGCCAACAGCGCGGCCATGTCGGTGGACAGATCTGAGGAGAAGGAAGGAGAGAGGAGGGCGAAGAGGAGGAAGAGGAGAAGCGGCATTGGCGTGAATGAAGCCGTGGCCATTGCAGGTATGGATTGGGTGGGCGTAGAGCACGTGTGGTGGCGGAAAGGGTTTAATAGGGGGTGGATGGTGGGTGGCGGAGAAGAATCATTTGGGCGGAGAGTGAGTATTGGTGTGAGTGACAGTGTGAATGTGTATGTGTGTGTGTGTGTGTGTGTGTGTGTGAATATATAGACACAGACATGTGTGTGAGAGAGAAAGGTACCTGTCTGCGGCGGTACTCTGTGTGTGTGTGTGTGTGTGTGTGAGAGAGAGAGAGAAGCGAGATCCAGGCTGGGATTGGGTTCGGTGTGCCGTGTGTGTAGTTGCGAAGTGGTGCTACCGTGGAACAAATCATATTTGGAATGGATTCTCCAGCTATAATATTTTTATTTTTTACTTTTATTGAGTATTATCTTATCTCATTACTACTATTTTTACAATTTAGGAAGTAAATTTTGTACTTTTATTATTTATCTTATCTTATTATTACTATTTACTATTTAGGAAGTAAATTTTGTACTTTTATAAATGCTTTGTTTTATATTCATCTCGGAATATATTACTCCATGCGATATGAAAATTAAAAAAATATATATAGTAATGTTAGATAAAAAGAGGGGCATTTTGAATGTTTTAATGAAATGAAATGTAACATTGTGGTGGGTTGAACTTGATTCTATGCTGATGGTTTGAAAATAGTAATTTTGAGATAAATAAAATAACAAAGAAGTAGTAATTTTTTTAATTAATTAGTATTACTTTTAACTTATTATCAATTTGTTAATAAAATATTTTAATAAAATAATTATAATTTTTCATGAATCAATACATTTTATTAAAATGTAATGTTTTTTATTTGTGTCACGTCCGTGAGATGGTCACTAGTACAGTATTTGCTATGAGTATACACTGCAAAATGAACATCTAATCTACAAGTTCAATTCGGTGTGAATTTTTATAAAAATGGGTGACACTGAGATTCAAACCTTGGACTTTTATTAGGCATGAGCTCTTATACTATGTTAAATGAATATCTCATTTAAAAACTTTAACATGGTTTAGCTTAAATATGACCATCTCATCTAAATATTTAAGTTAATATAATGTTAAAGCTTGCAGACGAGGTGATCATTTCACATAGTATCAGAGTCATGGTCTAGGCAAAAATTCTTTGTCGGTCATTTAACATTGACTCCCATTAATTAATTTTATTTTAAACAAAAATTATTATAATTAAAAGATATTTATACCGTTAAAACTAACACTCCCTCCGTCTCATCGAAAGGTCATTGTTTACTTTTTTTGTGTGGTTTAAGAAGTATTATTATTTTATATGTAGTGGATATTTGTATTACTATTGCGTGATGAGCCATATATGAGTCTCTTTTTTAAAAAGTGAAAATTTGAGATCTTCGAATGAGACACCTAATATAGTAAAGTGAAGATTTTTCAGTGTAACGGAGGAAATATTAAATTAAGGATAAATATTAAGTTATATGGGTAATATAGAACATAATTCATTTGGATAAAATATATTCTGAACCACAAAAATGAAATTAAAATTTTTATTTTAAGAATAAACTAATTAAATACTAAATTTAAGGGTAAAATAGAATATACACTACTATTTAAAATTATGGTTATACCTTAAATGTTAATTAAACTAATATAAACCCTAAGGTAGAATTATAGAACTGAAATTATTTGGGTAAAATACATCATCAATATCAAGTGCAAAATTACATATATTGTATATACTCTAAGAATGAATTAAATTAATATATAAATATAAAGGTAAAATAAAACATAAACCATTTGGATAAAATTATGATTATAATCTAATAGTAAATTAAATTAATTTAAATTTTAAAGGTAAAATATAGGAAGCGGCTATTTGCACCCCCAAAATTACTGAACGTACCCCCAAAAATATTTAAATTGACATAATTACCCTTATAAAACTTATATCTGTTTGGTTGTTACAACCGAACAGTTGTTAGATTGCAATAATAGAACAGAATAAAGAATTCATCTATTATATGTTCGGTTGCAGCAACCGAACAAAACAAATAATTTATTTATCTTATGTGTTCGGTTACATCAACCGAACAAAATAAGATTTATAATTTTTTTAATTCATATCTATATTACCGAATAGATAAGATAACAGATAAGTTTCATGGACATTATCGATCTTTAAACAAAGATGGTATCGATCTTGTTCTGTTCGATTGTTGCAACCGAACAGATAAGATAAATGAATTATTTATTCTGTTCGGTTGTTGCAACCGAACGGATAAGATAAATGAATTCTTTATTCTATTCTGTTGCGAACTGAATAACTGTTCGGTTGTTGCAACCGAACAAATATAAATTCTATAAAGATAATAATATCAATTTAAATATTTTTGGGGTCAGTATTTTCAGGGGTGCAAATAGCGGGCCCATAAAATATATCATAAATCACTAATGTATTATTGTCTTTAATTAAAATTAAAAAAAAAGTGGAAAAGAAAAGAGGAGAGAGAGGGGAGGAAAGAAAGACAAGGGCACAGTTCCAGCACTTCTAGCATTTGTCTTAGAAATTTATTTACTAATTTATTTATTATATTTTATTAAGGATATAATATACTAGTATACTACATTTAATCATGCAAATATTTTGTAAAATAAATTATGTAGATGTTAAAAAAAATTAAATCATACAAAATTTTGAAAGAACATGCTCAATAGATATTAGTAGTTAAAAAAAGAAAAAAAAAAAGTTGATCTCCTATGTCTTTAGAGACACAAGAATTTAATACATTAAATTCTTTAATTTCGATGGAACATGAATTATACAGATAAAAGTAAAAGAAAATGCTCAATATTTTTTTAAACTTAGCAATAAAATATTAGTAAGTAGTAGGTACAATTTATGAATCATTAATATATGCATTATTTCATACAAATTTAATCTCACATTATTTTTCTGGAAATATTGATAGTAAAATTAGTAAGTGGTAGGTAATATTCATGTGTCTTTAATGTTAAATTATTTCAAACAGGAATATACCTAACCTTAAAAAATAAAAATAAAAATAAAAATAAAAAATTGATAGTAAAAAATCCATGTACCTTTATTCAAAATGTGTGTTCATCTCTTCAATTTTCCTAAATTCAACGTGCGAGTGCTTCTAATTTCTTCTTTTAATTAAACCCTTTAGGTGTGCTAATTAATTGTCCCTCATCTTTAACAAGAGGATTTTATGTAATGAAAACTTTTTTTTTAAAACAATAATATTTATTGAGTAGTTCTCTTGTATATTTGAATACGCTAATTATAAGTTTGTACATTTGTATGGAGTCATTTAATTTAAAGGGACTGATGCTAAGGTCTTGAAGTAAAAATTTAATAAAAGAAGTGTAAATAATACTACTAATATACAAGAATAAAATAATAATTACATAGACTCAATTTATTCCTAAATGAATTCAACAACAAAAAAATAAGAATTATAAGTAATACATATATATACATTAAAAAGGTAAAATAATAACAAGACATTCATATGTAAGATGCATTTGGATGCACACGCATTTCTCGTATGGCAAATACTTGTGCAGTCGTAATAATTCTTATTCAACCTTTTTCTTCTCTTCTATATAATGTATTGTTACTCTTTAATAAACTCTTTTTTTTTAAGGTGTAGTGTTTAGGGTTTTAGGATATAAGGTTTAGGGTTCTCGGTCTCATAATACCAATGAGCATATTTTTTCTATAAAATAAATTATACTTTAATACGTTTCATAATTTGTCTCATAAGAAACTTTGTTTTGAAGTAGGTGGAGGTAGTATATATTTTACTCATTAAATTAACGAATATTCTCATCTTTATCTTTCTCTATACAAAAAATATTTTTTCTTAAATTCGATGCACGAAATATGTGTTCGAATTGGTAGGATGAAGTGAGTGTACATAGGCAAAATGAAGTGAATGTACATAGACAACGTCTTTTGTACACTCAAATACATTAATTTAGATCTAACTCGACTCAAAAGATAATATTTTTGTTATTTAAATTAAGTACAAATCCTTTAACATAAGAAAGATTACCCTTTTTTTTAATAAGAAATTATTAAATTAATATTCTTAATATTTCACCTTGCCCTATTAGCAATAAAATAACAATGAGTTGATCTACTGTACACAAGTGTACACTAAATGTACCTAATCCATATTATAAATGGGTCATGTATATAAAGTAAAATGACCCGCTTAACTCTTCTTTCTCCTCAATCCAGGAGAATACCAAGACAACTTTTTTCTCTCTTTCTCTCAATCTTCCCCACTTCGTTTCTCTCATCATCCAACCAAGCAGAACACCACCACAACTTATATCCTTATTTCTCTCAATAAGATTCTATATAATTGATTATTAAAACTTATCGACAAAGTTTAATAAGTATACATTTATTTATAAAATGTTATACACTTGTTCATTAAAGTTTATACACTTAAGTTTTAAAATCAATAATTCCTCCAACACAATTCTCATTAAGAATAGAGTGAAACTATTCATCAATTGCAGCCAAATCAGTCTTCAAACACCCGAATTGTTTATTTATTAAACATTATACACTTGTTCAATAAAACGTATACACTTTACGTTTAAAAAGTATACATTAATAAAATCGACAACTCAAACAGAAAAAAGTGGAAGGATACATTATACACTTATTCAATAAAATGTATACACTATATGTTTAAAAAGTATATATTAATGAAATCGACAACTCAAACAGAAAAAAAGTGAAAGGCTACGTTATACACTTGTTTAATAAAACGTATACAATTTATGTTTAAAAAAGTATACATTAATGAAATCGATAACTCAAACGGAAAAAAAGTGAAATGCTCCAAGAGACGAGTACATGGAGAAATGCTGGAGGAGATGAGAGCATCGGAAGAAGAAAAGGTGTTGAGTATGACCTACTCTGCATATCTGGAGAGATCAGAGCGGCGGCTTCGCCATTTAAAGCGGAGCAGTGTTGCCGAAAAGTAGAGGCGTTCATCGTGACAGCAAATCTGAAGGTGGAGTCGTTCATCATGACAGCATATCTGAAGTTGGAGGCATTCTTCGAGATAATAGATCTGATTTGAAGCGGATCTGATTTTTTATGAGGGAACGGGAGGAAGACGTACGAGGGGGAGGAGATGAGCGACAAGAGTTTCGACGGACGGTGAAGGCGTCGATCTGATTTTTGATGAGAAAATGGGCGATTGGGGCGGTGAGAGAGAAGAGAGAATGAGCGGTGAGTTGGGTTGATCAGAGCAGCGGCTTCACCGTACTGAGAAAAATTGGTGGATTGTGGAGAACGGCTGATCGATGGGGGAGAGGAGGAGAATGGAGAGGGAGAGAAGAGAGAAAGTAAAGAAAGAGAGGACATCAGTCACTGTGTAGAAAGAGGAGTGTAGAAAGAGGAGAGAGGAGGAGAATGAAATTTAGATTTTAATTTTTATATATATGTTGGGTCATTTGGGTAGGGCTGACCCGATTGATAAGGTACTCAAGTGTACAGTAGCTTTTGCCAATAACAATACATTAATTTTTGTGAAGAGGGATCAAAATTGGAGAAAAATATACTAACATTAAAAATTGTAATATTGAAAGAATCAAATGCAAATTTTGACATATTTATAGGACCATATTTCTTTCTCTCTTTTTTATTTTTTAAATTAGTTAAAATATTTATCTTCTATCATACTCACACCGTCCTATAAAAACTTAACGTATTTTTATTTTGTAACCCAAATAAAATATTTAAATATCTCAATCAAACACTACACTAATACAACTAGCCAATATATATTAAAATATGTGTCAATACATAAAACTAATCAAAACTCAATCGTAAAAAATTAATGTAAACACTTTTTAAATTTTATTTCTTTTTTAACCAAAATGGTTTCCAAAAGGACCAAAATACCCTTAAAGTGGAAAAATTGAATATAAGAAGCAAATCACTACCGCCCCACCACCACTGTTGAACTGCTACCACCGTCGTCGCCGCAGTCTCGTCGGTCGCCCCGCAGGTTGGAACTTACATTAAAACCTACACGGAATTTGTACCGACATCGGAACCGACACGAGATCTGTACCTACATTCATACCTACATTGAAACCTACACCCGTACCTACATCAGAACTGACACGAGATCCGTATCTACATCGGAATCTACATCAGAACCGACACGGGATCTGTACCTACATCGGAACTGACATCCGTACCTACATTGGAACCGATATTCATATCTATATCGGAACCGACACACACTTACACACTTACCCATAGGGACACACTGGGTATTATAAGTTTAATAGTGAGGATATTAAAGTTCAAAAAGTGACGTTTGGTTAAAATTGATATAAAAGTTTTTTTTGTTGTTGGTAAAGATATTGAAGTGCAAAATTTGAGTGTTTTTTCAATCCTCCCTTAAATATATTTTTTACCTCAATACACATTAAAATACTATGATTTTTAATTTTTCGTGAAAAAACAAATGTAAATTTTCTAAAAGGATGGGGGAGTAAATTATACTCCTTCATTCTCATAAGTAAATTCACATTTTCTATTTTTATCTGTCTCATAAACAAGTTCTCACCCCCCAAATAAGGAAATACACACAAATTAATTATCTCACAACAAGCTTTAATTTTAAAATTGTCACCCTTTCACAACTCACATAATTTACTTTATAATTTATTTATTACCTAAAAATATCAAACTATCCTTAAAAATAAACTAAAAAGATTTTTTTTCTTAAACTTCGTATCTATAGTAATCATGAACTTCTCATTAGGGTGGAGGTAGTATAACTATAGAGTATAATTTTCATCATAATATTATTATTACTAGTTCGATGCCCGTGTGGGACACGGGGCTTAATATATATTTTTTTATATTATTATATATATAATAAAAATGGAGTATATTACTTTCTCTTGTTAAATAATTATTTGTCATTTGAATTATTTGATGGTGCGTTATATTTTTATATTGTTATTTCTGCAAATAATTATTTCAATTTTATAAATACCTCAATGTATGCAACATTAATAGTTATCTTACTTGTTTTGCCTTTTTCATCTAAATAAAATATTTTTAATCATTCCTACTTTTAACCCTCAAAAGTGCAACATACAATTATTCATGTGTAAAAATAGGTCTAGTGAGGAACACCTCCACACTGGACAACGATTGTTCTTGGCTCTTATTTATAGTCATGGCAAAATATAGCAAAACCATAAACTACCTTCTTTGGAGCATGATTGGGAGCATGTTGGTGTCAAATGGACTTAAAAATATTCTTGGTATTATGATCAATTTTCCAACATTCCTTCCTGACAATATTCTTGCCTTTATAACATGATTCTCAAGTCTAACTACAGTCAATTTTGATCCATTACACAAACCAGATATTGGATCGATGTTCCTCAATAGTATTATCAATACCCCTATCTTTAGCCTCAAAATATGATTTGACATTCTTGAACACTTAATTGAATTTAAAAAAATAGAGAGTATATATCAATGGAATATGATGTTTTATCCACTGAGGATATGCAACCTGAAATAAGATATATTGTTTCTTCACCAAAGAAAATTTTCAACATGTAACTTTCAATACTGGGTCAAACAAAGCATATACTTAAAAAAAAATAGATGTGACCCAATAAAATATAATAATATTATAGAATTACTTGAATAAAAGTGAGAAAATATGATGATTTGAAGTATGAAGAATGAACAATTTTTTTAAAAATATATAATAGCATGTCCATTAATGCTTACCTATGATTATGATGATCAATAAAAATTACTATTAAGCATAAGAATAATAAAAGTAGGAAATAATTATGCTTATCAACAAAATAGGAAAAATAAAAGCATAAAAATGTATGGTTTGGTCAATAATTTCATTTAATGAATTAATAAACATGATCATTAATGTACAACCAATAAAATAACAATACATACAAATTTTTATTTTGAGATTCACATAATTGCAACATGTATGTTTTTTAGAAAATTTATATTACACAACTACTTCTCAATTATACTCCCTCCATCCGCCTCAAAGATGGATATTTGCTTTTTACACGTGGATTAAGGAATATTATTATTTAATCTGTAGTTGGTAGTTGTATTAGTGAGGTGTATGAGTCTCATAAATTTATTGTATTAGTGATGTGTGTGAGTTTCATGTGTTTAAAAAGGAAAATGTGGACCTTGATGTGGACGCCCAAAATGGTAAAATGTCCATCTTTCGGGCCGATCGAGGGAGTATATATTAAGATTATGTGCTCAAATGCATAAAATGCACAAGACTAATAAGTGAGTAACTTTATAAAGTGAGAAGAGAAACCCTACCCACACTTAAGCGGTCAACTTGGACAGGTAGAAAGTAAATTGGAAAAGCTTAAATAAATAAATAAAAACTATAATTAAAAAGTAAAAGAACAGATCAGTTTTATACTTTTAGTTTATTTATTTAATATACTATAAATTATTTTTTCACTTTTCTTTTTTTGTCACAGAACATCTTGGAAGTATCAAAAAGAGAGATGGATGTAGTGGAATAATGAGAAATGTAGAATTTGTCAGTTAGTATTTTGTATTGGAAAATGTACATATTATATTGCCTTAAAAGTGGAATTACTAAACTGAATTAAGATGCCAAAAACTGTTCTTTTACGTTTTGCAGTAATTCAATAATCAATACTACTATTTATTCTTTTTTTAATTTTCGTTCTTCATGAGATTTTAACGGTTCTAACTAATAAAGTAATTGTCGGTTAAATAATAATCATTGTTCTAAAATATTTATTTAATTCTTCACTTTTATATTAATGGTATACCCTATCATTAAAGGTCTCACCATTAGGTGAGGGAGTTAAATAGTAAGATTGAGCTCAAATTGCTTATAAAGATGGCTCACTATTTAATTGCATTTGTAAGGAACCAAGTGCTAACTATTTGACTGTGCTGACAAATTCATGCCAAATGAGGCATGATTCGATCCCCCAACAAACCACCTTACAGTTGTCAGCTCAATTGAAAAGTTTTTCAACTTGTCCTCTACCACTTGAATTATGTCTAGAAGCTTTACGTTAGATTATTAGTTTTAGTTTGGTATGGTCCAACCAAACTATGATAGAATTTGTTCATGGTTGTGAATCAAAATAAAAAGATAAGCACTTGTATGGAAGTCTCACTTTAACTCATTCTCTTATAAAAAATACATTTTTTTAATCAACAAATTGAATTGTATTGGTTATTATCAATAAAATAAAATTACATTTGTCTTTTAGCAACGAATGCCAACGAATTATAATATTTTATTATATAAATGAAAAGAGGGACTCTCGTGTGAGACGGACTATGAGATAGATTGACCCATTATAAAAATATGTTTATTATTTATATAAAATATGTTTATTGATAATTAAAGTATGTTTGTAGTGAATTATTATATTATAACACACTATAATCATACTTTAAGGCATCATTCATTATATTTTAGAAAAATATATTTTAACTACCAATAAGAAAACTTTAACTATATAATATTCATATTTTAACACTTCTCACAAGAAACTTTGTAAAATGAAAAAAAATATAACATATTTAATAAAAAAACGAAATAACTATGAAAAATAAAATGATTTTACTGTGTGATGATCTCATACAAGTGTTTTCAAATAAAAATTGGATTTTTTTTCAATTCTTCATTTAATTTATACTCCATAAAATTTTAAAAATAATAAAATAAATAAATATTGTGCAAAATATCACATGGTATATTGTTGAGCACGAAAATCTCATGTTTTTATATGTTATTTCTTTATAATTATTACATGATTTTAGTCTTATTTTTGGAATTATTGCTACTTTCATAATTTTTAGAACTTCATAGTATTGTTAAGATTTTGCAAACTTCAATTGTATTTAGAATAAAAATTGATAAAATATAAGAAAATGAGTTAAAGAATATGATAAACGTATCAAAATCAAGCTGAAAGGGGAGTGTTTGACCAAGATCAAGAACGAGAAAGGGAGTTGTTCAGAGTTTTGATAAAATACTTGATCATAATTGAGCACACATACGGGATGAAACAATAGTTGAAGAGGTGCTGCTCGACCATAGTCAGGCAGGTGTAAATGATGAAATTTTCTAATTTTTTTATATGATTGGGTTGCCAAGGAAAAATAAGATCATTTTGG
This sequence comes from Pogostemon cablin, assembly GCA_023678885.1. Taxonomy (NCBI): domain Eukaryota; kingdom Viridiplantae; phylum Streptophyta; class Magnoliopsida; order Lamiales; family Lamiaceae; genus Pogostemon; species Pogostemon cablin. Next base: position 25,051,690 of record CM042964.1, on the reverse strand, counting down.
TGAAAGAATCACTTAAATCAAAGTACGAATGAAAAAATTATACTCAAGACCGTACAAACGTGCACAATGCATGTGGGAATTTCAAAAAATAACCATAATTTACCCCACTTTTTCATTTTCTAAGAGCAAAAATTAATTTTCCTATCACATATTTCTCCATATCTTTTTAGTAACCAAAATAGGTAGGGTGATTTTTTTTTAAATAAAGTGTATGAGGAAGAGTTATTGTGTTTGATTTTTTGTTTTTTTTTGCAATGTGCAAAATTTTGTGGGACAACCCAAAATAAAAAGTGTGTCATCTGAAATTAGACGGAGATTATATATATATATATATATATATATATATATATATATATATATATATATATATATATTCAAATTTATGATTCCTACTCGAATATCTTTAAAAGGACGTGTATAAACATTTCATAGAACTCCAACTAAAGCATCATATGATTGCATCACGATTATATTTACTTATTATGCAGGACTAAATAGTAATTCTACCTCAGCAGCCAAAGCCTGTTCATATATATCAATTATTATTACTACTAATAACAAGACTGAAAGGCCTAAAAATTATGGACCAAATCGTACCCAAACCGAATTAAATAATTCTAGAAATCTATATATTTATGGGGTTTTATATTTTTGGAAAATGCAATCTACACATATACATATCTGTGTAACAAAATTAATTAGGTTTAATATCCTAGCTGGTCATTGGATACTAAATAAATTTCGGTTGTAAGAAAGGGATATTCAATAATTCTAGCCATTGCAATTAAGAACCATTTGTAACAATTATTAACAAATGGGCCCCATTTTATCCCATGAGTAACAACAGCATAATTATTATATTTCCACTAAACATTGATATTAGACAAAAGTAGCATAATTACCATTGTGTGATAATCATAGTTATGTGACATATCATAATTTTATTCAAGAATCAGTGCGGGAGCTTTGATTTAACCACGAGTATCCCTTAAAATATTCAAATATCTATCTTTCCTATTTTTCCTTTTTTTTAAAAAAAAAAACCAAGTACTTTTTTTTTTAATCGATAAAAATAAATAATATTATTAATGATAATGATAAGAGAATAACCCAAAATTATATGAAAATGGGAAACATTATTAAAATAATAGAAAAATGAAGAATTTTTAAGGCAACATTAATGTCCTCACAATACCTATAGAATGAATTTCGGGCATCGTCTTCATTCTTCGAAGCAAATAAATAAGCATTGTGAATGTCTCTCAAGAATTCAACTCAAAAAACGCGATTTAAGTTTTTTCAATAATTTGCCAATTTCAAAACATTTATTACGAAAAATAACAACGTTTTTTGTTTTCCAAATCAACTTCACCATGTATTCCCAAAGTCATACTAAAAACACATTTTCTTTCCTCCTTCTATTAAGCTTACTGAAATGAAGTCAGTTTCTAGAGAGATCCAAAGATGATAAAGTTATTTGCCTATCAAGCCACATCCAGAAACTATAGAAATACTCGCATTAATAAAATACATGACAAATAGATTTCAAAGTTTTTTTTTATTTTTTTAGAAACAATAAGTATTTGTATCATACACCATGATCATCATTTTCTAAAGTTTTACATAAGTAGAAAGACGTTCCCTTCCCACAAGACTCTCTATGCATAAACTTGAACTTTAGACGAGACAATTTTATTCTACACAAAATTGAATTACTCTTTTTCCTCTATCTCTGGGCCAATTTATTGCATCCATAACTTCTCGTATGCTCTTCACGTTGTATAAAAGTGTTAGATACTCCCACTGTTCCGGATACTTTTACCGTTCCACGTTATTTAAAATAAAACTACTTTTTAACTATCTTTATTAAGTTTTAAGGTTATATGGTACTTTAGGTAATAAATAATGTATAAAGTGTGTTGTGTTTATTAAAGGGTGATGACAATTTTAAAATTAAAGCGTACTTTAAAATTTTGAATTGAGATATTGTTTTCCTTTTTAGGGGTAAGCCTTATGTTAGGATGAGGTGAATTTAATTTTGAGACAGAGGGTGTATTTGATACTCATAAAACAAATTAGGTCACACTAAGGTTGTGAAAAACTAGTTTCTTAACAAGTAATCAATCAGACAGTTTTTGTTGCCCATCAACATCAGTTTCAATCGTATAAGTATTTCGTTACATATCTAATCGGGTATGTTATGACCCATTTGCAGACCCGCTCAAATCCTAAAGATTCAGCCCATACATATAATGTAAGTGAAATTAAAAGGTGAACATTAAATCAAGGTAACAACTGTACAAATGGGGTTGAATCTTTATTTTTAAGACTAATGTTAAAACTTTTAAGGTAAATTTGGAATTTTTTTTTTTCTTTCCATGTAATATCTTGCATGTGATTCATAATACTTTTTATACCATTCATGATTCAGTATTATTTTACCCCTAAAGTTTAATTTTAATTTTAGTTTTTTTAGTGTTAATTTTAATGATATTTTTATTTGTTTTTGAACAACTTTAAACTAAATTTAGAGGTTACCTTTAAATATAGTTTAAATAATAACTACTCCCACAGAGTATTCACACTTTGTTTTTTAGTTGTTTCACAAAAAATTTTACATTTTTTTTTGTTAAAAATGATAAAAACCTCAGACTGATTTACCTCAAGTAGCTTCCTTCGTCGGTTCAATCAGTCAGTAGGTGAGATTTGCTTCCGCGGCTTACCGTCCGTCACGGGACCATTTCGAATCCACACTGGAGTGCCTCTACCTGCCCGTCACACCCTAGGAATTGGTTTCGCCTGAAGCATCGGACCAATGATCACCCATGACTTCTGTGTCACACGAGAGAAAATCTCGTAAGAGAAGCAAGGAAGCTACTCAAGTAGCTCCTTTCCGAGGCCTAGTAGCTACTCAGTAGAAATGGTGCACCTTGAGTAGGAACTTTGTACTTCTGTCGGATCCTCCCTATGTCCTGATCGAGCTTGTGTAGGTAGATGTTGCCTGGTAGGGCCGATAGTAATACACTACACAGTGTGGGACGAGGACGGGGTCGATCTTTCCTACTAGTTTACAGGTAGGGGCTCCTTCGTTACCTTACCTTAAGTAGAGCTGGGCACTACCAACCAAAGGCGAGCTAGCACGTGTCCTCAGCCAAATGAGTATTTCACAGAGAGCCGACAATTATTCCATTTCTTGCAGCAGCAGGGCATTCGAGAACAAGCCCATCTCAGGCGAAAAAGGGGCAGTCGGATTATGAGGGGATTGAATCGGCTGGTCTATAATCAGCTACTAGAGAATAGGATGTTAAGGGTACAGATTTGCTATAGCCGCATCGGAAGCAACGACCCCAAGAGTTTGGAAGAGATCTTGAGAAAAGGTTTTAGCACTGGTGTATCCTATATGTACTCCAGTTTATTTGAAGTATCCCAATGGTGTAACGCCGTGTGGAATAGTAGGAACTAAAGAATTACATGAACTACAACTACTGGATTAGTAGAGTCCATATCCAATTCCTTTATTGGGAATTGGTGGAGGTTCTCGAGATTCTCAATCGCTCTTTTTAGTGGGGAGGAATAGTGCGGGAAGGGAGCGAGACCAAGCCGAGCCACTAGAAGAGTAGGCCCTTCCCACGTATCAAGTTGAATAGGCTTCTCTAGTACGAAATGAGTCGCTTCAAATAGGTTCATTGCTCCGGCCAGAATACGATTAATCCGGCATGGGCTACATGAGCTCCTAGTAGTTTACCAGACCATCCCTCTATATAATATACTTTCCTTAAACTGCCAGATCCGCTTTTGGTGCTTCGTCCGATTACAGAACAGAAACAGGTGGGGTGCTGTTCCGCACTTGCCGTGGATTTGTACAGGGATGTTTTGTCACGGACCTTGGGCGTGGTTTTCCATTTGAAGCAGATAAAAAATACACTATAATAATACTCATTTTTAATACACATCCTGATATAATATCCATTTTCTATGTCTCAATAACTTTACATACATTTTCATTAAAATTAACTAAAATATTTATTCTCTTTCTGAAATTTTTTATGCATTAAAAGTTAAACTGAAATTCATGACGAAAGGAGTAATATATAATTATCTTTTTACCCATTTTTTACCCATATACTAATAATTACGGACACTGTACAGTACACACCATACATACTTTAAAAACAAAAAAACTACTCCATCAAATTTACTAGTTTAATGTTATACAAACCAACACACATACCAGCTAACTGGCAATTTTATGTCAAACTTGAAATTTATCAATTTATTTTTCATTACATCAATCTATTGCCAAGTCTGAGTTAAGAAAATAATTCACAAACAGCTTGGCCAGATTCATTTACAGCTCATGAATTTCTCATAATTTTAGGACAGTAGTTACCAGAAAAGGTAACTTGCAAGTGCAAATAAAGCTACTTTCTTGTTTCATCCATGCAAGAAAACCCTCTCAAGCAGAAAGTTAAAAGCCAGCTAATATTGACAGCAACAAGGATAGACAATGTAGTAAAGCAAACACCAACCATGATAACTTGCAAATATTACACTCAAATTGATATCCACAGCCAACTAATCAAGTAATAAAAGAAACTCATGGTTCTATTTCAATAAATTAAGAACCACGACCAAGATATCAGTTATCCATTTGATAGAAAATAAGAGTCCTTGATGATAAAGAGAACATTTAAGGATATAGAAGTCGAGGACAAGCGAAAGGAAGCATTTTAACCAAATTCAACGACTACCTGATAAATATATAGCTGCTAAACTAGGAATTCAAAAAAAGAAGATTGAGTTTAACTGGAATCGGAGAATTAGCTATCATTGCAAACGCACATTGTGTGTAAAGAGAACATAAAAATGAATGTGAAATACCGATGTTAATTGTGTAGCTTTTTTACCTAGTTTGGAGAATAGAATCATAATGTATTTGTTTCCTTCGTTGCCTAATCTTAGACCACCTGGATTTGCTCACTAAGAATGTGATAGCTGCCGAAAAAATAATGACAGAGATAGCAGTCACTGAAGGCAAACCAGACAGGGTCTTTCTGTACATCAATGGTGCTGATGTATCTATGCAGATTGAAGCAAATCTTTCTCCTGGTTGATTTCTCCTAGAATTTGAAAAACATTTAAAGAGGGCTATTAGTGTGATAGATATAGAACTAATAGCTGTGATTTCAGGAATTGGGCCAAATAAAATAGAAACAAAATGATTAGCTCTGAAATATTCGATGGATTCCACAAGATTGGAGTGACTAAAACAAATAGTTAATAAGCTATCAAGTCTAGGGTGCAAATATGATATCAAAGTTGCCAAGTGGCGAATTATGTCAGTTGCAGGTAAAATTTTCATATGTTTACCATAAGCTTAGCTTACATTTGAACCTGTTTAATTCTTATAATTCTAAAAGTAATTTTGAGATGCAACATTTTTCTGAGCAATTTGTGGCTGTAAGAGTTACATTGACAGGACACGTGAATTGGGACAAAAAATAAAACACGTAGCAACAGAATTACAGAAAAATTCCAACTATTAATATGATTCAGCAGTTATATAATCTGTGACTAGTTTGAAGGGCTCTCTAATTTCATGTATAATGCTATAGAAAAAATGAAATCTATCAATTTAAACCATTCAAATACTGTTATATAAATTGAATAGTTTGAAGGCCTCTCCAATATTATCACGTAATATGTGCTACAGAATATAGGAAATCTGTCAATTAAAACAATTCAAATACTGTTTTAAGGTATCCCAATTTATTAGCGTCATCTATCAAAAAATTATAGAGAATATCTATGATACGAGCTATGAAAAGGAGCCATACAGAAATTTTTTTAGTTTAACATGACAACTCAATAGTAGCTCTATAGGCATGGAAAAAGAATTACTCGCTCTGAGACAAAAGGCAAAACCTGCAAGAACCTATAGCTGATCATTTTTACGTATCACACAATTTCACTTCCATTACGATTAGAGCTCAAAAACTAAACTGCAGCGTACCAAGTCAAATATGACATGCCTAAAACTATCTTATGCTTGCAGAGACTCTGTTACTACTACTATGCTCTAGTGCAATGGTAAATATATAAAAAGAAAGTAATGCACGAAAGAATTTAGTATTTGATCAGGCCCAAAACTTGAGATCTGCAAGAACCTAATGCATTTAGTCAGAGCTCACAAAACTCAATCTGCATTTACATACTAAACGTATTGTGGATCTCAAGTTTTTTATTGGGGGGTGGGGGTGCTCCTTTTCGCTAGATCATATTTATCATATACAGACTCAAGGTGGACCTGGAAGTTTATGCCAATTGCCAGGGTAATAAAGGTAACACGTGTAGACTGAATCTGGCTTACCAGAACATGTTCCTGAACAATTTCCACCAAGGCATATTACTTTTACCATTGCTCGAAGTTTGGTCTATGTTGTCTTTATCACGTGTTCCTAAACAATAAAATAGAAAAAAGACAAGATGGATCACAAACAATCAAAGATATATTATCAAAACCAACTAGTGAATGTAAAAGAAAACCTCCATCACTGCCTTTGAATGTATGGTCTTCAGTTTTCCTAAGAGATGCCAACTTTTCAACAAGTGCTCGTTCTTCATCACTAACAAGTTTATGGTTACATCAGTAAGTTAATCATCTTCATTATTCTAGCCAACTATTAAAGTAATAAAATTTGATAATTTTATGCAAGCAGCAATTGCTGAGCACTTCCCAAATATAGCTAGAATGTAATATTTGACTGCATATATATTTATTGTGAAGTTTTAAAAATTAATACTAAGTGATTCTTGTAAAATTTAAATTACCAACAGAACATAGAAAGGTATAAAATACATTCTCATCATCAACAAACTTAGATTAAACACAATAAAATTGAGTCAAGACAGTTGCTTTTAAAAAAAAATAGCCAATATAATGTGTGCATGCAAGTCAACACAATAAAAGTGGATTCTTAAGGAAAAGCCACCATAAACATTCTTATAAACAATAGCAATGAGATTTGACAAGGGAACAAACTGTTATAATCCTTGAAAAAAGTAACTTGATATGAGAGAAGCAAATAACTTGCAAACATGAATTTGAAAATTTCTTTAAATTTCAGTGAGTTACAAGTCTTTATACAATAGCTGGAGTGGAATACATTAAAATGATGATTATTCTAATACCTTCTAATATATGCCTATGCGATCTATTTATAAAATTTTATAAATTAAAAGTTAAACTGAGCAGAATAAGAGCTACCGCGAGAGATGCCATTGAACTTCTCTACTAACTGGTCTCGCATCCCTACCATCCTACTTTGATAATAGGGTTGAACTTTTTTGTAGATAGGGAGAGAGATGGTAGACATGATAGAACCAGTAAAAGAACATTGGGAGCCTGAAGCTAAACAATGACGACATGATAGATTTACACAACTACTAAACATCAATATCTATGAAAACAGTATCATAAACCACTAGAAACCATGAGATTCTAGTATGTTGAGGGCTTTGAATATTATAATTTTTTATACAGGTGCATGATTGTCCTGAATTTTGCTTGCATTGGTCGTTGGATTCTTTACCTTAAATGAGAATTTCCTGCACTATTCAACAAAATTTTCCCTATTTAGCTTGATCTTTATGAGAGTGGTGCTGTTGTGGAGTTTTGAAGGTTTTCAGGCCATTATATTCTTGTGGAGTAAAAAATGAAGAGTTCGGAAGAAATGGGAGTGATTTGGAGCTAAAATGAGAAAGAACAGGAAAAAAAAAAAGTAACTACATATGGAAAGCAGCATAAAGTTAATTAATTTAAAGAGATCAATTCAATTTTAATTCGATACAAACCTCATGCGTTTTGGGATTTGAATAACCACAGTGAAATAATGATCTCCTCGTGCAGAAGGCTTCTTTATGTTTGGCACGCCCATGTATGGCAGTTTTAACTTATGTCCAGGCTGAGTTCCTGGGGGAACTCGAAGATCCTTCATACCTTCAACAGTATTCACCTGTGATTTGCATGAATATGTCGTATCATAAATTTTGTGGAAGAAAAAAGAATTCTTAGTTATGTATAATGCAGTTAATCATGAATTTGGAGCAAATGTCACAATGATTACAGTATATTGTGAAAAAAAAATGACTAATTTCAAACATGATCAATGTGCAAAGCAAGATAAAATCTTTAAATGGCCCGCTGAATTATGTAGAAGGGTTTTTTTTACCATCTTAGTAACCCCTAGGATGGCTTCTGTATAATCAACAATGACGTTTGAGAATAGATTCATTCCATCCCTCTGAATTCCTTTTTTCTCTTTAATATGAAGGACAAGATACAGGTTGCCTGCTATACCCCTGTGCAATAAAGCCCAGTAGAGAATAAAATATTAAATAGATTTTATCTTTTCAGCATCGTATGCAAAATCCAATAAAAGAAAGATTACAAGCTCCATGGAGCAACACAGTATCACCCATGACTAAACTGCCAAAGAAGATGGCAGTGACCCCCCCCCCCCCCCCCCCCAAAAAAAAAAAAAAAAAAAAAAAACCCCGATATTTACTATTTACTATTAAGCCTGGAGAAGAATGAACAGTGCTCTCAGAGAGTCAATGTATTGATTAAATCTCGAAAAGATTTTTTTTTTTTTTAGAAGTAATATTCCTCACCCACAATCAAATTAGACTTATCCATATTACACTTGTGGACAAGGTCATAACCCAATATATTATCCACATTGACCAAAACACAGCAACAACAAATTTTGATCTAAAGAGGAAGAACAAGAGACATATATCCCAATTTTAAGAGTCAAGAGAAGCCTAAACTCATCTAAAAACTCAAATCAAACATTAAAAACACCTCTTTCTGTCAACATTTCCCTCTCCTTGAATTTTCATGGTGGCTCCATCATCAACGCCAGGTGGAACAACCACCTCAATACTCCGCTTTGCTTGAACTTTACCACGACCATTACATCTTCGACACCGATCAGTAATTATCTTCCCATCACCATGGCATTTTGAGCAGGAAGTCACCTAGATTTCACAGACAATCATCTATACGTGATGTTAAAACAAGAAATGGAACTAAATCTCTCATATTCTAGGCGTACATAATATTCATAAATAAAGCTAGTTCTAAATTCAAAAGGTGATAATAGGAAGCTGATCCAATAAATGTGTGTGTGTGTGTATTGTTACTATTATTTGGATGTTTTGGTAAGGAGGACAAACATATGGTATTAAAACTTTCACCAGTGAGAAAAACATTAGACCACCAGGTAATGCCTTTCTTAACATGTTTGGAATCTCACATTTGTTTTGTTACAGTTCATATGCCGTTAGCTTCTGTCATAACTCACATTTAGTTGACATGAAGTAATATATCACACATTATTTCTTAGGAGTACCTGCGACATAATTCCAAAAGGTGTTTTCTCTGTTTTCATAATCTGTCCTCTACCACCACATTCAGCACATGTCTTAAGACAACTGCTAGACTTTGCTCCGGTTCCTTCACAATCATCACAAGTCTCCAAATATGGTACTTCAACATCATGTTTCCCACCAAAAATTGATTCTTCTAAACTCAAATATAAATCATACCTGCATTGCAAACATGACAAAATATTAAGACATTCTGATTAAAAAGATGACACCACAAAAAAACTTCACAACTAGAACAAAGCTAATGTTCAGACAACTTGATCATGAATACGAAGATTGTACAAAAATTACGACACAGACAGACAGTATACTTGTAAAGCGAACCCTTTTAAAACATCATGTGTTATTATTCCCATGAAATTAGAACACAAATAAAATTTAAAAGCATATCCTAAGCACCAATAACATAAAAATATCTACACAACAGAAAACACACGACATATGCATAAATTAATATTTTAAGCAACAATGAAAAAATATATGATCACATATAACAGAAGAAACATAAATATTAGCATTAATAAAAGATATTTCAATTATATTGTCGCCGTGAATTCTTGTCTTCTGTTAGTATCTTTGATGCCCGTTTAAGTGGATTCTTGCCCCTCTTTTTTTTGTTAATAAAGGAAGGGGCTGATAGGTTAAACACATGCATGTGGGTTTTGCAAAACATTTAAAAAAAATCCCCTAAATAAAAAATTAATTAAACAAATAAAACTTGGATTTTACTTCTGAAAAAAGTACAAAAAGCAAGCAGTAAAAGGCACTTTAGCAATGAAGGACCTTCACGGCTTCCCTTCAGCACTTTAGGTGAAAATGAGCTTTTTGACTAGCTTTCATATAATAGATGCATTTGCTACCTCTTGAACTATCTAACGAAAGTATAAGAAATGATCCAAGAAACTATTCCCGTCGCACTTATAGCATTATAGAATACACAGATCTCAGTCCTATGCGCTAGATGGTCTATTTTGAAAATCAACCATGGGTAAAGGTTGATTAACATTTTGAATATCTATTAAACAGATAGGGTAGTCAGTTCCACTGGAGTTTGGATTATTACCGAATGTCAAGATTCTGGCTGCTGCTCTCTCTAAAAAAATTGAATCCTCTTTGTTTGCCGCTTACTCCAAAAAAGTTATTGGGTTCACCAAAATATTCGGCAAAAATATCAAAAGGATCCACCTAGAACATACAAGTCATCCAAAATCAAATGACCTGATAGCAGAGTAGCATGAATAAAGAAAATAAAGTAGGAAAATACAGAGGAAGACGAAGCTATAGTGCAAATACAAGTATTAAAGTATTCATGAGAATGCTGGTGATACATGATCTTACCCCTTGATGAACAGCACTAGCTGCATCAAATTCTCCCCGTAGACCTTCCTCACCAAAGCGATCATATAAAGACCTTTTTTCAGAGTCTGATAAAACCTACACACACTTATTTACAAAAGAAATAAGAAAACAAACACGTCTGAATGAACAAATAAAATTTCACTTGGCCAAAAAATCAAGTTCGAACAGCCCTTCAATTAAAAGGAGGAAAACCAGTAGTCAATGGCCAGATACTGGACTGAGTTAAACTATCTGTGCCAGACCTAATATTAAGGATTTCGTGAATTTTGATACAATAAAGTATCAGAAACAGTCGTGATGACATATCATACCTCATATGCAGCACATATTTCTTTGAACTTTTCTTCAGCACCGGGTGCCTTATTCATATCCGGATGATACTGCTCCCGAAAAACAGCATTGAATTTAAACATGCAAGGGTCAGCAAAAACAAAAGAACTGGAACTCATGTTATCAACATGAACAGAAGTTAATCCATATTTCAAAATGTAAATGATCCAAACAAAATTTCGAGTATAACCCCAAACATTACAAGCATTGAAATAGTTACACACATACCTTCCGAGCAAGTGATCGATAAGCGGCTTTAATTTCTTGCAAAGTGGCATTTCTACTGACATTGAGAATAGAATAGTAATCGGAAGTGGTGACTCCTTTAGCAGCGGCGGCGGCGGCAATAAAACGGCGACGTCTGGTGTCAGTCGAATTGGGAATTCTGAGGTTGATGGGTGGAGAAACTGTGAGGGAGAAGCTAAGATTGTTGAAGTTGAGAAGAGACGAATAATTGGAAGTTTTGAAGATAAGATTAGGGTTTATTGAATTAGAATTGGTGAATGGTAAGTTGGGGTTTTGGGATAGTAGCATTGCTACGGGGTTTTGGCAATTTCGCAAACAACAGGAGCACCTGCAACCCTCAATGCTCTTATAAAGCAAGAGTGCTATTTTTACAAAAATCTCAACACTCATTTTCTCATTGTTCTCAACTTCAATTCCCTTGTCTTTCAAAAAAAAAAAAACCTCAGTTTCAAATTGTAATGTATGTTATGTGTGTGCTTTAAATAATAATAATATAATTTTTTTATTAAAAAAGTTTATTGATTTGAAATATTAATAGTATAAATGTTTGATTAAAATAATTAAATTTTGTTCTCAGAAAATCAAATGTATAAATTCTTATATTAAATGATACGGAGTAATACTCCATCCGTCTCGTTTCAATGCTTACGTTTGCTTTTTGCACGTAGATTAAGGAATATAGTATTTTAATAGATAGTGGGTGGAAAGATATAATATTTAATGTAAAGTGGCCATGTGTATTAGTGTTGGATGTGAGGATCATGATGATATATTAATTATTTTAGGTGGGTCCCATATTTCAAAAAGGAAACATAATATTGAAATGGGACGCCCAAAATAGAAATATGTATATATTGAAATGGGATGGAAGGAGTATTTAATACTAAAATGTACAACTTTCAGAAATTGTGGAATTTGAGGGCACAGTGTCTTAGAGATACGCAAGTTTTAGCCTTTTAAAATATGACAATTTTACTGACATACATAAAGTATAACTCTGCGCATCCAAATTATTTGGACAATTTTTATTGTTAAAGTGAAAGTCCATAACCAAGTGTCGGACCAAACAAAGAAAGCATCATCAAACAAGATACGAAATCTATCAACCTAAGGCCATCTTCACTAGTTAATAGAGATGTTAATACGGTTCGGGACCATAGGTTCGGCCCGTTTAACCCGAAAAATGTAGGTTTACATTTGTATAAATAGTGATCTGTTTAAATCAGGTCCTTTTTGGCCCGGACCGATTAGCCCGGGGCCATATAGGGCTATCTCGTAGGTTAATAGGGCTGGCCCGGTTAGCCCGATTAAATTTTTTATAATAAAAAATTAATTAATAATATACTTAAATTATTAAAATTAATAATATTTTTTTATGTTAACAAATAATTTCTATTGATAATTATATCTAATAGTAATTTAATACCCTCTAACTTACTAAATTTTTGTTGGTTTGTCATTTTAAAATAAAATAATTTAAGAAATAAATTATGTGAGACATTTTAAAAAGTAATATTGAAAATAAACTATCTTAATTCACAAAAAAATATTAACGTATTTGGAATCCTAAAATTCTTTTTAATTTTTTACATATAAACTTATAAATTTATAATTTATTATTAATGTTAGAACAACATTTGATGTATTTTAATGTTTAATTATGTTTCAAATTAAATTAATATTCTTTTATTTTTTTATTCACCGACCCGTTAGTGGCTCGTTTAGCCCGAGGCCCGCTAGGGTTAGGGTTAGGTTCGCATAAATGACGGCCCGTTTAATATGGACTGCTTAACTCGTGGCCAGTTTAGCCCGTAGCCCTATAGGTTTGGCCCTGTAGGTTAAGGTCCAGCCCGTTTAACATACCTAGCAGTTAACCCCATTTTGCAGCACATTCACCCCTAAAATGCAGTTAACTCAGTAAATCACCTTCAGCAATTGACTCCATTTTGCAGCACATTTATTTTATTAATAATATTTTTATTTATTTTTACATTTAATTTATTTTTCATTATTATTTTTATTTTTGAATACAAAAAATAATATAATAAAAATATTAATATGCCTAAAATTAAAATAACATAATCATTAAAATTACAATATAATTTATTTAAACATGAATTAAGACAACAATTAAAATTAAAATTAGTATTTGTGTGACTATTTATTATGTTTATGTACTTTATTTTTTCTTGTGCTAGTAATGTTGTTTTATCAATTTATTTCAATTAAGGGTATGTTTTATAACATATTAATGTAATGTAAGTTTGTGTTTAGAATTTTAATATGTAATGTAATTTTAATTTTTAATATATTTTATTATTTAGGTAAATATTTTTTTAAAATTATTTTAAAATGTAGAATTTTATTATAGCTCATCTGGCCACTGAGCTCTTCATTTAAGTGAGAGACACATGTTCGATTCTCATTGGGAACGAATTAGGAGAGGAGATATAAGGAGACTTGGAGAAGGAAAAGTAAGGGTGCTTGATATAACTACTAACTATACTAACAACTAATATTTACCGATAAAAAAAAATTGTATGCAGCAATTACTGTAGCACTAGGATTTTCCAAATGCTACAGTAGATTTCTTCATTTTCCAGCCAAATGTGCGGCCTTGCTGGAGGGAGGAATTGGCTTGATTTTGCAGTTGTAAGGCTATATACAGCCTTGCTGGAGTTGGTCTAAGCGTGTTATAGTTTGATTTTTGTGGTGTGAAGATAAGTTAAGTGTCATATTATTTTATGAAAATGTAAACTTGAGTCTGAGCGGAGCATAATAAAAAGTGTGATGTTGAAGTTGGATTGAGAAGTATCTGATTTTGAATTTAATTGTGTCGTGAGGATATGAGTTTAGTGTCATTTCATTTTGTGAACATATGAACTCGATAAAGCACTAAAAAAAGTGAAATTGAAGTTTGTACAAAGGTAATATTGTTAAGGTGAACTATTTTATTAAGGGTTAATTGCGTAAAAACCCTGAACTTTTAACCTATTGCGAATTAATCCCAACTTTTATGAAATTACAAAAAAACCATGACCTTTCATTTAGGTGCAATTCGCACTGCTTCACCTGCCCGACTGCTGACATGGCTTTTCAAAAATATATTGGGCAGACACGTTGGCAAAGGAAACGACGTCATTTTATTTTCTTGCTCTTTGCCAAATTAAAACCAAGCCCTAACAAACGACTACTCACATTCAGCCCCAAATCCCACCCACGATTCGAAATTCTATTGCAGAGCCACGAAGAAAACGATAAAGTGAAGGGTCCAATCGAAGACTGAGGTATCCACGTCGATTTTGAAACGACGTCGTTTTCTTTTCTGCCTCTTCACCAAATTAAAATCCATGCCCTAAACAAAACGAACCCTAAGCCAGAACCATATCCCTAATTCTCCATTCCACGATTCACATTTCTAGAGAAATTTCTCGATTTAGGTGAAGAGAATTCCCAACTTGCCAAATTTCTACGCATTGAAGATGTCTCTATCAACAAACTCTTCGTGCAACTCATACAACAATAAATCTATGAAGTTGTACGGTCATGGACTTGAAGCTCACTAATTTACGTCAATAATAGATGAGAATCCAGTAAGGAGGTTTTGGAGATGTCGATTGTATAAGGTGGGTTGAATTTTAGTATCCTTAGTTTCGTATTTTGAATTTGCTCTTGGAATTGGGCAAAAATAATTCTTAATCCTAATGTTGCTTTAATAAAGAAATTTTTAGAAATTTAAATACCCTACTTGCTATATCACTCTTCATTTGTTCCACTTGCTTTACCTCTGGGTATCAAGGCCTTTACTAGTTATTAATGGTTTTAGGTGTTTTAAGCTATAAGTCATGTTATTCTGATCGTATAAAAGCCTGCTCTATATTTTGAGTCCAATGGTGGTAATGTATTATTATCTCTTTGTAATAAAATTTTCATCATACCTTATTTGCTCTTAAATATTCATTTTTTAGAAAATATGTATGGATTGTGTATTGAAGTGTTTGAGGATTTGAAGTGGTGTAGTTCATGGAATTGTTGGTAGATAAGTTCAATTGATTTTTAAATGTTATTGAGTTTCATTTATCTTCCGTTTAGCCATGATATTTTCTGTTTTTGCAGGAAGATGATTGTAAGTATTTTGAATGGATTGATCCCAAACTGTCAATGTTTCAAAAGCTATTTTATTAACTTGAAAATTGAAAAGGAAAGTTTGAAGGAGCAATTGAGGTGCAAAGTTGTTTTAGAGAACCTATTATCTGAAGGCTTGGAGTCAAAGAAAACCGAGATTCATGAATTGAAGAAGGACATCAAAGAAATTCAAAGGACAAACGAAGAGTTGATGAATAAGCTTCGGGAAAAAAACACGGAGAACAAGTTCATGTGTTTGTGTTTCATAATCATATCTTTGACTGTTCTACTTTGTAGTCAGTTTTTTTTAGGTAATCAGTACCTTATGTTATCATTTGTATTAATATGTATGTCATATGACTCTTGTAATGAAAACCAGATTTCTTATAAATTTTTTATTAGTTTGGTTTCTAGTGATTTTTTGCGTTGTTTGGTCTCGAGTAGTTTGAGAATGAAACTGTATTATGAGCACAGTAGGGGCTTTCATCATTGTGCGTAAATCTTCAGATTGTATATGAGGGCAATAGTTCATTTTTTTAATTCTTCTTTAATCTTCATGTTGTATATTATCTTAAAGTTTATTTTATCTTAATAGTTCATTTGTATATTAATCAGTACCTAAAGTTTCATTTATATGAGCACAATAGGTTGCTCTTCAGGTTGTTCATTTCTTAAAGTTTCGTTTGTATAGGAAACGGTCCATCTTATCTGTAATTAATTAACAAAAAAGACTGAAGTTGCAACTTCTAGCAAATTTGCAAAATCATCAGAGAAGCCAAGAAAAACACCACAACTGTAACAATTATATGCCCTGTCTCATTAAAAATAAAAAAACGCAATTCAAAGTTGAACATATTCAAACACATTTTCATAACATATATCTTCACTTACTAAATATTCTTAAGACTGTTAGATTAGCATCTAACACATATTTTCTACATAAATGTATTCATTTTACAAGTGATATTTACCAAAATGAAGTTTCATATGATCACAGGTGGTCAAATAGCAGCTTAACAATATGCAAAAACAGTTTGCTGCATATGTACAAAAATAATTATCCCATGAATCAAATGACAAAAATAAAAATTGGAGGCTTGCAACGTCCTACGGAAGTGTTGCACTCTTTTGGGTCCCTCCATTTGATCCTGATCTTCCCGATCGTCCCCTTCCTCTACCCACTCCTCTTCCTGTTCCTCTTCCTCTTCTAGAAGAGGTTGAAGTTGAACCAACATATGTCGGGGCTATAAAATGAGCCTTCCTTTCATCAGGCCTTTTTATGTAAGAATTGAAATAATGTTAATAAACCAATAGAAGGATAAATATTATGAAATGATTCAACCTTGTAAAATATAATAAATAATCATACCTTCATGTATACATTTCCCGTCTCTGCTCCCAAGTAAATACCAAATCCTTTTCCAGCCTAAACCAATGACAAACCACAATAATTAAATTTAGCCAAGATATGTAAATAATGCATGTTCCATAAAGACAAGTGCTTTGTTATCTTAATTATTTACCATAGATCTCTCTCTTCCATGAGTGGCTGCACTAGTTTGAGTGGCAGTAACATAGGAGCTTGTTTGGGCAGCTTGTGCACTTGGGTTGACTGTTCATGCTCCAGCATTTCTACCTTGGTTTTGCTTGCGTGGTCTTTCTACCTTGGCCTATTAGTTACACAACAAAAATTTCAGATTAAGAAGTTATAAAGGAAAAACATAATAAAAGTTACAACATACCTTTGGTGGTTTCTCAATAGCTTCATTAGTGCAAGTCCTAATATTGAAGGTTTCATAGCATATTTATCCGACAAATCAGCCCTCAACTCTTCTATACTCCAATTTGGTTTCCTTCTAAAAGTCTCAATGTATTCAGACGCAATCCACTCAGCTGTGACTTGTCTTGTGTGCATATCCCTGCCACATCTATGCTCACCCCCAAAGTCTTAACAGCAAACACGTTCTCTTTAGTAACTAAACTGCTAAAAAACTTCCATGGGCAACCATCAACACATCTGGCATATATTTGTCTACTGTTAATCTTCATAAATTGGATATTGTACCCATTCACAATAGCAAATTTCCGAATTGCATCTTTACATTGCCTCTGACTTTCAAACATCATCCTAACTATAAACCTGAAGTTTTTATGATCACAGTTAGGTTCATATATGATCTTAGGCTTCCTTGTCACATGAGTACTGCCTTCTACTAGCATCATATCTTCGTCACTTGATGAATCAGAATTAACTTCACCCTCATCACTTACATCATATAATTGAACCCCTCCTCCACTCCCACGGTTGCTACATTCAGCACTATCTTCATATGTAAGTAATAGCCGATCATTGAATCTATTTTTTCTGGCTACAACGTATTCATCATCATCAGTATCTAAATCATCTTCAACTAACCCATCATCATAATCACTTTCAATATCTAATGGAAAGTATTCTTCGTCCTCAATACTATCATCACTCTCATTTTCTTCATGACATTCTTCAAATCCAGATGCACTTTTATCAGAACCACCCTTAGCACTAACAATAACTTCCTCATTATTATCAGCGATCCCCCCATAATCCTTTAAAATTTCTTCACCACCAAGTAATGACTTTTTACCCCCATCTACTTACACATACACATGAAGCTGTCTGTTCAAGGAATACTTGAGAATATCCATTACTCCAGCATCATTGCTTACATCCTTAAAACCAGTAGCTTCTCTAGACCTAGGAATTTTATACAGCAATCTATCCCAAATTATGTATCCCAACTTTTCAATTTCATTTTGTAGATCAAAATATCCAAACTTATCGACATCCAACCCAAATTTAGAAGTTATATCACCTCCGATATAAACCATTTCATCATTAATAGACTACAGTTTGCCACCATGGTGGATATATAGAGAAAAAAATGAATCCATGCTGCATTTTATTAAAAGAGAAATATATAAATATCGGATTTCAATGATGACGTAACATTGAATGCAGCGAAAAACACCAATATTTGGACTATGTCTCGTATTATTTCAGAAATTAAATTAAAAAATGATATTATCAAGATTAATGATTTTAATCACATACAGTATATATGTAATAATTATTAGTAGGAAGTCAAATTAATGGCGAAGTGGGATTATGATAAGATTTCATGGGTCTGTTCATGAAGCCAAAACCAATTTGCTTCTTTCATGTGAAATAATCATGTTATTCCATTGCAATAATAAACTGCCAGCATCACTGTGATTTTTGATTGCAAATACAACACTCAATGATCAATCTTACCTCAGTCTTCGATTGCACTCTTTACTTCATCGTTTTCTTCACGGCTCTGCAATAGAAATTTGAATCGTGGGTGGAATTTGGGGCTGAATGTGAGCAGTCGTTTGTTAGGGCTTGGTTTTAATTTGAGAAAGAGGAAGAAAATGAAACGATGTCATTTCCTTTGCCAACGTGTCTGCCCAACATATCTTTGAAAAATCATGTCAGCAGTCTGGCAGGCTTCACCTGCCCGACAGGTGCGAATTGTACCTAAATGAAAGGTCATGATTTTTTTTGCAATTTTATAAAAGTCGAGATTAATTTGCAATAGATTAAAAGTTCAAAGTTTTTTTACATAATTAACCCTTTTATTAACCATTCATTGATAGATTAAAAAACTGAACAGTCTTACCTCACATAAATATTTGATTTTATATACTATATATTAAATCAAGTTATAATTTAATAAAGACAAATTTATTTATGATAAAATAAGTGTTATGAGATAAGTTGGAAGATCGTATTATGAATTTATGACTCATTATACTAAATAATTCTTACAATACTTTTGATAGTAAATAAGTAATAATTTAGTGCTACATTAATATCATAGTCTAAAATAAAATAAAAATCATACTATAATGTTAAAATATAACTTTAAACATACAAAACATAACCAAAATTGTGGTTCAACAAAAGTAACAAAGAACATAACAAGTGTATCGCCATATGTCCAATAATCAGATGTGCTTACAAGTTACAGGTGACAAATTAATGTAGGTTGTTAATTATTTGTTGATGGGACACTTGTCATTCATCTTGACAATAAAACACTAAAACAGAATACATGAAATGATACATATAATTTGGTACTACAAGATAGTCCATTGAATTTACATCTTAGAAGAATGTTAAAGTATTAGGAGTAAGCAATGAGCTCTAATATTTCTTAAAATAAGTCGCAATTAATTCAGCACTCTAACCTCCTTAATGATACAAAAGTTAGTACAATCATGAGTTATCACACTACACCAAACATTGCATGTGGAAACACTTTCACTATCTTCCTCTGTTTGCTCTTTGAAGCTCATCCATCAGTAAATGTGCCACAGACATGTATCCCTTCTCTCTAGCTATATACAAACACAATCACACACACAGATACAGTTGAGAGACAGTGTAAAGGAAATTGAAAACAAGTATGACATGAGAGCTGGAAACAAGACCTCTGTATATTGCTATCCCAGTTGGGAATATTTTTCTCTTCGTCAGACACAGTGAGCTGTTATGCAATTCCAGAAACGAAACGATTAAAGAATGAGCGACGACTACAGACGCAAGAATCATCTGCCCGTGTACTTGAATTTGAGGTTAAGTACCTGTTGCATATCCAGTAAGGTTTGATTCCTTTGTCTTCTATACAATGAGGGCACATCCAGTTTTTATTCGATTGCACTTCCTCCATTGCTAGCATATATAAGTACTAAAAGTTATCAACTAGTTTGATCAATGTTTCTTATCATGTCTCTCTCTACGTAACGAACTACCTACCTTCACCATACCGGACTTTCAGACAAACTCGACAAAGAATGCCATAGCTAGAGTGACATACTGAGCAGTCTGTTTTGCCTGTAAAAAGGTTGTTGGGTAATACTGTGATCTTCGTTGGAAGTCATTGAGTAACAAAGATAATTGTAGACTTTCAACTGACCTTTACATGGTTGATTCATGTCCATTTCACCACAACGTTTGCAATCTTCTTCACCACATAGTTTCTTTTGTCTGTTAATGTTGTCAATTACTAGTTATATGTAACCAAAATGAAAGATCAGATAAGGCTATGCTTTTTAGCTACACCAACTAACACACTAGTTCCAAGAATCTATGGCAGGCTTGAGAAATAAATTTCATGATACTCTTTGTGATCTAAATTCAATCAAAATGTAGAGTAGTAATATTTTAAAACCTAATTCAAGATTCTTTTCCTTCTTTTCTCTGTCTCTCTCTCTTGCACACACCAAAGTAGCACAGGAAATCCATTCCGGACCACTCTTTAATCAGGGGAATTTAACCTTTCCACCTTATAAATTGAATCATCATGAGAAATAGAACATTTTCCAATGTGCTTTTTAGAAGGACTCATATACAAAATTAAACTCTTAACAAATACATGAAATAGATTTTTAGATCTCCATCCTCTTGCACCCTCATATGCAGTACACAAGAAGTCCAAATTCACAGCCAACTAAAAGGATCCTATTTGATTGCTTCCATGGAAACCGAGAGAATCAAGCACCACAACATTTTTCTCCTTTTTACATAATACATACATGTAAATACCATCATCAAAATACTACTAACCTCATGATGTAGGGAAAACTCATATAGATACATGAACAAGTAATCAGAATATGTAGGGAAAAAGAATTTAAAAACAAAAACCTGCAAAAATGGCAACAAATCCCATAAGCAGGATCATAAACGCTCCCTCTTCCTTTGCTTAGACAGCGTCGTGTCAAAGCTTCTTCGGACATCCTTCGCCGTATCAAGCCCCTTTCAGATCTCCGTACGACGTGCCCACTAGCATCATCGCCTTCACTGATGTAACCACCCTCAGAATAGCTCAGTTTCCCTGTATTCTTATAACCATCAAAATAAGAAGAAAATTTTAAATCAAGACACTATTGTCACAAATTATAGCTGATAATGAAGTATCACCTTCTGATTGCGGTGGTTTTCCACTCAATCGACCCGAACGGCGTAAAGGTGTGGCGCTGTAATCAGCTCTGGAGTATTTCCTGACATGCGTTTTCTCGGATTTTGGCGATGATGTAAGGGATCGCAGCTCCGACAAGGCTTTCTGAAGCCCGAGAGAAGCCAATCGGGCCTGTCAGCAATAGCCATGGACGCAGAACGGGTTACAGATACACACACACTACTTTCTCATCCAAAATCGTAGAAAATAATCTGGTTTTCGATAATGCGAGCTTGTCTGAGTTCTTCATAATCAGATTTTGCTTTGATTCTTCCCATAATTCTTAGCTGATTATCGAGGGAGCGAGATTGCTAAAGCTCTGGTTTTTTAACTTTAAACGTTGAGGAGCTGTTCTTTTTGTTATTGCTACCCGTCTGTGACGTAAAACTCAGGTGCAGATGCGTGGTTAGAGGCTGTTCATTTGTTCTAACGCTGTCGTTTTAGTTTATGTGATTGGTCTGTTACCGAAAAAGAGCTAGTATGTGTGTGTCTGAAGTGTGTGGGTTGTGTTGCTTAACGGATCTTTGGAATTTGAAATTCAGCGAAATTACTATATCGCCCTTCTTCATGGACTCTGGATTGTAAATCTCCTAGTAAACTAAACAATAGTCTTTACTTAGGGTTAATTCAAAAAAATATATATATCCAAGCATTATCACCTTTAATGTCCAATGAAATAGCACCCAAGGTCATTTTCTCTTGCCTAATTGCTGACTAAGCGCCACATCCCCCAAACATACTATGAAAACTACGTTGTTTAGTCAAGTGAGAAGAGTTAAATAGGGCAACTCCAATGCTGTACCTGATCTTTAGGTACAAAACATTTCCACGTAATCAATTACTCCCTCCGTCCCACAGCAAGGGTATCTTTTTTCCATTTTTGTCATCTCACCCAAAGGGTCTTCTTTCATTTTTTACACACATGGGACCCACTTATCTCCTCTAATACAATTAAAACATGGGGCTCATACTCTCACTAATACAACTACCCACTACACATTAAATAATAATACTCCTTAATTCACGTGCCAAAAAACAAAAAGTACTCTTGTCATGGGGACGAAGGGAGTAAGTGACAAGTAGAAATTACTAATTTATTTTCTTTTTTATTTTATATAAAAATAATATTATTTATTTCCTTAAAAATATTAAAAGTTGATAATCTGACACATATCATCTTCATCTTCTCTCTCCTTCATTTTACTTTGTTTCTTCTCTCTCCTTAGGTACAATTAAATGTACTTGGATTAAAATAATAAATTACACCTGTTGTTTTTCAATAGTAATTGTATCTCATTAGAGGTACAAAACTTTTGTCACGTAGGAATTGTACACACCGTTGGAGAAGCCATTAGAAAACACAACCCATTTAGGTGGTCTGTCGAAATCAAACATCCACTGCCCCATCCTTCTACAATCTTAACCTCAAATCTGACATCATTATCTTCAAGACTAGATGGGGTAATTCAATGCATCCGTTTCAAGAGAATTAGCAACAATTACCCACCAAACAAGCACATCAAAATTAAACAACCTATCAAAATCAAACACAGAGCAATAGATAGCTCTATTTAGAAACGCTCCGACCCACCGAACGTAATTCCACCTGGCCAATTTGACAAAGTCTTCCAAAAATTGGCCAACTTGATGTATATCTTTAGCTGAGTCTCATACACACCTCTCCCATGCTTCACTCTAGAAAACTCCATAAAATCTCGAGATGAGTCTTAACAAATTGATAATTGAAACACACCTGAATTTCAAATTGGGATTTCACCGGCAGCCTTAGCAAGATTTTTGTGATGATATCTTCTAGAAGAATTGCAGTTATCTTCTCGAATTCATTTTCCACGATCACCCCTGTTTATGCAGTGAATGCGATATTTGGAGAACAAACGACAAATAATATGAAACTAATCCTACACATTTAACTAAGCGTTGTCGTTTCAATGAGTTGGAGGATGATGTGACGCTTAGTCAGCAATTGGGCTAGGTGACTATGTGTGTGATTTGCAACTAACATTAAAAAAATATATATATATTTTTAAATCCCAAAAGTTGAGATTAAATTACAATTGAAGTATAGTAAAGTTGGATTTTTTTTTGCAATTAATCCTTTGACGTGTCATTTGTAGAGCAATTTTAGGACAATTCTAATGCAGTTGTGCAATTCGATGCCTACTTTTAGTTTATAAAAAGTCTAATGATCTCTTAATAAGTGTCACACTGGTATTTAGATAAATACAATCGTGTCATTCTTTCCAAAGCCCAAATAGAAGTTAAACTGAATTACTTGCAGTTGCAGCCTTTGTGCCTATTAGTTATTATTGACTTTCGTGTGTTGGGCTTCTTTATTTTTGCATTAGGGTTTCTAAACTAAACTACTGTATCTTGTGTTAATTAATTCGGTAATCACACAAGTGAAGGGGACTTGGAGATTGTCTCTCTTGCACCTTTCGTATCGACTCATCGGGATATTTTCCTTAAATAGTTATCATTTATTATTAAAAAATATATTATTACTTTTTATTTATTTATAATATAAAGGCTAAAACTTGTGTGTTCTCGGGGACACCGTGCGCCCAAATACCCTTTAGTATTAAATGATATATCCTTTAGTATAAGGATGTATACCCTTTATTTTCTGAAAAAAAAATTAATAAAAGTGCATACTCTTTAGAATAAAATGTTGTACCCTTATTAATTAAAATGTACTATACGTTTTAGAACAAAATATTGTACTCTTACATACCTTGTATAATTGGGGACAGAAGAGACCAACTCTAATATAAATTGTCAATTAAATAATTTAGAGTACCACTATCATTTTTTATTAATTTGAATATTATTTTTCTTTGTTAAAATGTTATCATTTTTTATTCGTCTCACAAAAGTCTTCTCATGAGATGATCTCACACAAATATTTTTTTAAAAACTTAGGGTTCATATAATAATTGTTACAACAATTCCGATGCATAGAAAAGTAATTAACATATCGAAGCATAATTAGGTGAGTTAGCTCACATGTCCACTGAATTTCTCACTAAGTGAATAACCTAGGTTCATTTTTTTTAGAACGAATTGGAGTAGGAAGTTCTTGACGAATAATCTTGAAGTATAGATGAATTAACTTCTAACTACACTAACAAATCCTTGAAGACTTGTGCACTAAACCAACTCTAAGTATAATATATTTTGTTATCTACGAAGACTAATATAACTTAGATTAGAAAAATTACGTATAATAGTTGTGGATTTAATTAGATCGATCATGTTTGCGGAAACGCTAATCAACATGTTTATAGGGAACAATTCCATTATTATTAAAAAAGTATATATATATAATTAGAAGAAAAAATATTAATTACTCTTATGCACCTTAATTTTATTCTAGATGCAACTTCTTGCTTATCTCGTGATTTTTCAGAATATACATAACATGATACACACATTGATTTTTGTCTATTTCTAAATGTAGAATAGTATTTGTCACTAGAAGCTTATTTTGGGAATAAGTCTACACACTTCTTAAGCAATCTAGATTGATGAAAATGTCACCAATGGAACTTTCGTAATTTCACAATTAAGCAGAACATCTTTGAACTTGTTTCACGTTAGTAGATAGACTTTCAACTTGTATATTTTTATTATTGCCCTACTTTCAAAATTGTGTGCTATTTATTGCAAAAAGTTTCCAGAACCCCTCTCTCTCCACACGACCTGTCCGGATTTCATTTTAGTCTATCGATCTCTTACATAACATAATTAGATCGGTGACATATAGGAGAAATGAGGAAGCTATATGTATACTCCCTCCATCCTATCTTTGTTGTTACGTTTAGTATTTGCACAGAGATTAAGGAGTATTATATTTTAATTTATTGTGAGGTGAGATAAATAATAATATACTGTAAAGTTGGTAGTTGTATTAGTAGAGTATTGTGGACCACATTGAAATATTTAATAGTTTTGTGTGGGTCCCATCATCCAAAATGAAAATGTAAAATTAATTGTGGGACGCCCTTTTTATTAAGTGTAACAATAATCATGGGACGGTGGGAGTACATCTTAAAAAGAAAGCATAAACCTTAATAGTAAACAATTTTCATGTAAAAGTGACAAGAATCCCGAGCGTGATGGTAATATCCTAATACAGTTGTCGAATTTTCTTACACGAAAGTGACATAGAAAAAACCCGGGTTGAGATGAAAGTGTGGGGGGAGGAGGGGGTGGTTGGTTTGGGACAAGGTCATGGGCATTCACACTGCATCTTCGCAAATTGATGTTCAAAACAAGTTGCTCATTTATATGAAACTACTAAGCACCCGTTGTGGTTTGGCTCAGTGGGTTGACTAAGCACTCATTTTTCAATATTGGTGACTTTGTTAAAATTTTAGATATATATTTTTTAATTACTTATGAAAATTAATATGATGAAATGATTTTGGTTGAGTCGCTAGTCCTTGTCATCACAATCTTAAATTAATCTTCAATGTAATTTTGGACCCAATATTTTAATTTCTCCACCGGCCTAGCTAATGTAGCCTCAAATTAATAATCCTTCAATATGTGATGATACCAAATGATACGTGTCTTCTGCTACAATTCGAGATGAACACTATTAATTCTCCTCCCGACCCGAGTAAATTTTTATATACATTTGCTTTTTTTTTCTTTTTTTTAAATATAGATTAAGAAATATATTCCCTTCGTCCCACACTTATGTTCACACTTTCCGTTTTCGTCTGTCTCACACTTATGTTCACCATCCAAAAAAGAAAACTTCACATTAACCAAAAACCTCAAAAATTATCTTAATTTCAAAAATATCACTCATACCTAAACATATTTTATAATTTATTTATTACCTAAAAATACAACAATACCCCTAAAAAGTCAATAAAGTTGGTCAAAAAACAACTTTTCTTAAACCTCGTATCTACAGTGTCGGTGAACTTAACTATGGAACGTAGGGAGTAATATTTTAATGTATAGTAAGTAAATAAAGTAATATTTTAATTGTATTGGGTAGTTATTAGTAATGTGTGTGGGCCCCATAAAAATATTTTGTGTAAGTCTCCCTTAAAAAAATGTAAACTTTACTTTGAGACAAATCAAAATGAAAAATGCATACTCCCTCCGTCGTTCTTTTTATTTTTTTTTTCATTTTGGGCGTCTCATCCAAAAAGTCATATTTTTTTTACACACATGAGACCAACACACACCCACTAATACAATTAAAATATGAGTCCACATACTCACTAATACAACTACTCACTCATTATATATTAAATAACAATACTACGTAATTCACGTGTAAAAAACAAAATTACCCCCTTAGCATGGGACGGAAGGAGTATGCCTTTGTTCAGGACAAAGGGAGTATATGATATGTGAGAGGGGAAAAATAGTACATTTTTGTTATATTCGTTAGGACAAAGTCTCTCGTGAGACGGTAATCATTTAGGATGGGTTGCGAGACGGGTCGACCTGTTCTTAAAGTATAGTATTTGTTATGTAGATAAATTATGTTAATTCGTTGTTAAAACATAGTATTTCTTTAAAGTATGATAGATAGTGAATTAAAATATATTTTAAAGTGTGATTTACTACAAATATACTTTAACTATCAATAAATATATTATACCTATATTTTAATAATGAGTCGATCCGTCTTACAATTTGTCTCATATATATCGTCGCACAAGAGAGTATTCCATTAGTCAAAAGTATGACAAGATCCCTTATGCTTTTCTTTGACAAGTGAAAGGAAAAAAAATCCCTTATGCGTTTCTTTTATGATGCTATACTTATTATGCATCCAGCAATTTATACGACTCGGTAACATATGAGTCAACGTTAAAGAGAAGATCAGATAATTTCAAGTAAAATACAACTTAACTTTAGATTTTTTTATAATAAAATTACAAAATTGAACATTTGGGAAAGATATACCAAGACCTAAATATGCATGATAAAATTAACCAATTCATACAGGGATTTGGTTAACAACTCAAAACTCGAATTTGGTTATAGCTCATCTATGTGTATTCATTTTAGTTAAATGAATGCTAAGGATTGTTTTTTTAAAAATTGTTACATAAATTGATAGAACTTAAACATTGCTAGCTCATCTTTTAAAAGCTTGCAAACAAGTTTATTCGGTATTTGTTTATTGTATTCGTGAGCAAGCAGTTATATATATATGTCAAAAACAAGTACTACTCCAATTTGAATTTTTAAAAATCATTGCCAATCAACAACTTTTTTTTTCATTTCTACTCAAAGTATCATTTTTGAACCAAAATATCCCTACACCGTTTTATTTTAAAATTTTAATTATTCAATATCAGTCATGGTGCTGGAGCCCCGATAAACGATACCAACATCATCGTCATAGCATCATATGTCTGATTTGGTGTCGGTATATTATGTTGGGGGTTCCGACACCTTAATTGACACCGAATCCTACATCTGGTGCCAGTGGCGGATTTAGGGGGGTACAAGGGGTTACAGGTGTATAATCATAATTATATTTTTTTAGTGTTTATTTATTTATGATACAATTTTAAATATCAAATACTATATCCGTTTCTTTAATTATTTCTCACTTTTTTTTTGATCTGTCTCAACACTTATGTCCATTTTTTTAAATGGTAAAAAGACTTCTCATTAATATCACTATTTACACACATCTCAACAACTTTGTACATATTTTTCATTAGATTAAATTATCTAAAATACTCACATTTTATACCCATCCTAAGAAATTTACACATTTTTAAACATAAAAAAATATATTTTTTAATCTCCGCCATAAAAAATACGTGTATTTACTTATCGAGACGGAGGGTGCAACATATTTATAATTACATGTAGTACCCCCGAAATTTTTTTCTGGATTCGCTATTGTCTGACATAGGCGGATCCAATAGGGGACAAGGGGGTACAACTGTACCCCCAAATTTAAAAATAATAGTTATATATGTAGTATACATTTTACAATTTTGTCCAGTAGCTTGGTGGTTAGGGCTGTCCTACTTGACCCCAATGTTAGGGGTTCGACCCTCTTTCATTAATCTTTTTCTTCTTTTTACCCTTTCATTCATTTTTGATTTTTTATATTATATTATTTCTAAAATTTATTTTATATTTTCTTTTTTAATATAACTATAATTGGGTCAGTCTATTTCTTTATTATATTTATTTACATTATTTCTTTATATATTTTTTAATTATTTTATATTATTTATCAATCATATTAATTTTAGGCTAATTATAGTGTGCACCCTAAGATAGAGTGCATCCATATACAAATATAACCAAAAACATATACAATTATGAACAATAATGTATACAATTTAATTGTTAGTTTTTTTAATGAAAAATTGAAAAATATACAATTATTAAAAAAACATGTATACACTATTGAATAAAAAGTTATACACATATGAATGTTAGTTTTTTTAATAAAAACTTAGTGTGAAAAAAATATACAATTATTTCAAAACACATATACAAAATAAAATAATATGTATAAAAAATAGATTAAAAAGTCATACACATATGGGTGCACCCTTGTACCCGGGTGCACCCAATATACATTCTTACTTTTAATGTTATGCTACACTTTTTATTATTATTTTTTTCCCTTTTAAACATTGGCATTTCTTTTTTTCCTTCATTGTTTTGTATATGTATATACACACAAAACATATTAAAGTTCATATTTTATAAAATCATTCAAAATTTTCTCATTCGTTTATTGCCTAAATTATTAATTCCAACATAAATTTATATTCAAATTATTATTATTTTTCTAAATATGT
Source organism: Pogostemon cablin (assembly GCA_023678885.1). Taxonomy (NCBI): domain Eukaryota; kingdom Viridiplantae; phylum Streptophyta; class Magnoliopsida; order Lamiales; family Lamiaceae; genus Pogostemon; species Pogostemon cablin. The sequence goes on along the minus strand of CM042964.1, from coordinate 25,022,325 downwards.
ATTAATAATTCATGATAATAATGTCCTAAATTGCTTTATAAAAATGAAAATTAGACAATATTAATAGTAATCATAATTTTTCCATTTTAATTTATTTATTATGTGATTTCGAATATTAAATAAATAATATTTTATAATTATATTTCGTACCCCCAATTTTTTTTTTATGAATCCGCCCCTATTGTCTGGTGCTATATATGATGATGGTGTCAAGCATAAATCATAGTATCATATACTATATCGAGTATCCGACGCCCTTATCAACACTGAAATATTAAACTATTAAAAAAAAGGGTGATGGAGGTATTTTGATCCAAAAATAACCATTTGAATAAAAATGATAGGAAGTTAAGTTGTTGGTCTATAATGATTTCAAACATTAATTATTTACTGACCATTCTCCACATAAAATGTTTTGGTAGTTGGATGAAATATTTTGCAAAAGTTGATTTGTTTGTTTTTCTCACAAATGGAATTATATATGTTTACATACAAAGTGCTTGTTTGTTCACAAAATTTAGCTTTCACAAAAGAAACACACTGAGCTAAAACACGATTAATAATAATAATTAAATAATAATAATAATAATAATAATATTATTATTATATTATTATTATTTTAATGAGTTTGAGTTTGTTTACCGTTTAACTAGCGGATAACTCATATAATCAATGAAAAACTCAACTCGGTTTCAACCTTAGCCCTAAATACAAAATTCAGCTCAAATACATTCAATCAAAATAAAAATTTACATCCCTAACATAATTTATAAGTTAGAAAGTAGAAATATTGATTAAATATTATGCAAATAAAGTTACATTACTTACTATTCCAATCAATCATTTTCCTTTACATATGAGAGAGAGAAAAGAGGGGACCCAAGAACACTACACTTTTTATGCATCTCAACACTTAAATGAAGATACACAATAATTCATAGTTAAAAATTAGAAGTTGACTGATTTGTAAGAAAGATAAATACATACATAGTTACATTACATGTTCAATAAACCAAGTGAATGTACAAATCAAAGACCTTGTGATTTCAATATTGCACATACATTCAATACAAGGATTATATCCATCACCATGTTCCCCTTTCATCATATGGGTACACACAGTTGCAACTAACACTTAACAAGTTGATTGCAGATGGCCCTAATTTCCCACCATCCGAAAGCTCGAATGTATGTTCACAACCCGCAACAGCAAGAAGATTCATCGGATTCCCCCGAGTTAAAGAATATAGCTGAGCTATTTGTACACTAGCATTCCCTTTTCTACCCTGTGTTTGCTCCTCATCTTCAAGCGTTGTCCTGCTGCGGTCTGCTTGGTAGCCGTTGATGCACGGCGTGTGGATCGAGCGCGTTCATGGTCAACTAGCTAATCAAACTTCTTCCACGGTCGGAGCTCCAATGGTGAGCATTAGATCCTCGCTTCTGCACATGGCTAATAGGTGGCGGCGCTTTGGGGGTTCTTCCTCCATTCTCTTTTGTTGTGTGAACCAAGAAACGAATTCGTCCAATGCTTCTTTCATCCATAGAGCTGCACAGGCTTCCCTAGCTTCTTTAACTGTCATCTGAGGAATATACACAAATTCCATATTAGAACTTGCTCCATACATCTACTGAGTACAACAACAAACTAAACATGGTTCCCTTTTTTTTTGTTTCCAATTATGTTTAGGGTTTTCCCATAGATCAACATAGAATTGAACAAACTTGACATGTTTTTGGAACATACCCAAACGCGATGGCGGACATTTTTCTCCGGCCATACTTCGAGTTCCTCGGTGACAAACATGGGGAACATGGATCCTTCATGATACTTTTCTTGGCTTTTGCTCTTGAAAATCCATTCACCTAATTTTTCCTGCAAGAAAGTAACACATACTTTTAGTATAAGAACAAGATCCAATCTAGAGAGAGAGAGAGAAAATAGATAAATATCAAACTACTTACCCCAAGCAATCCAACAACACCAGCTTCCTCCAAGGTCTCTCTTGAAGCTGCTAATTCAATATTCTCATCAAGTTCCCATCCACCCTAATGAATGTAATAAACAATGTCAAATTGAGAGAAATTTTCAATTATTCTTTCCATTTAAGAACACAATACGTGTATAAAGAATTTACCTTGGGGAACATCAATCTTGCGCTCTTTTGAGAGCTGATCAAGAGGATCTCCACATCATCAAGTGAAACCCCAAAAGGAGATTGGTTCCTAAATCTATATGGAACACATCTGCATGATTCCAAAGGAAAGGCCATACATTAGCAACAATTTTCAGTTGGGCAATTCAACAAACACCTAAACGACGTGAAGGATAAACCAAATTTATAGCTTTAACAAACAAATCAAAGATACATACCCAACAACTTGACGAATTCCCTCATTATACCGCTGCAAATGCCTTCCCGTTCGAGAAGGCAAAGAAACTAGCATCTTGATTTGCATGGTGACGAAGAACACAGCAAACGAAACCCTTTCTCTGTTTTGGGAAATTAGGGGAAAAGCAAGAACTGAATCTTTCCTTAATTCGATCTCAAAATCTTCGGCGGACAATCTCTCCCGCTCCAACGACCAAAATACCCACTATTTAAAGAAGGCGATTTTCTGTCACTTGTGATTCCTCCAGAAAAATCGGCAATGGCGACAAGCTGTTCGTTACAAATTAACCTACGTCCACAAACAATTGGTATCAATCCGCAACTAACGTTAATGTTTTCTCGAGATTAATCTTGTTTTTTTGTTGATGAGAGATGATGACAAATGGAAGGCAATAATTGAAGCTTTGTGGATATGGCTGAAATGGTGAATGGTGTACACTGGTTTTATAGAAACTCTCATCGTGGGGTGGGTGGTTTTGGCAGGGTGGTGTGGGAGTGGGTGGGCGCGTGGGGGTCAAACCCGTGTAAGATTACTGCGTTAAATACAGCATGATTAAATTCATTTTTTTAATTTAATTATTTTTATTTCTAGAATTAGGCTTGTGTCGAGACGCGTTCGAAGGTTGCGAGTACTGTCGGACGTGTCCTGTCTCGTTCTTGTTTACCAATGGTATCGCGCCACGTTGCTCCTAGTCATTGGAGGGAATAAATGCTCTCGATTTAAATTTTATTAGGCCCTTTTATTTTGAGGTAATTATAATTCTAAGCTTTATTTATTTCATCTGAAAATTAGGAGCTTTTTCTTTCTTATTTTGGAAAAAAAGGTCTTTCAAAGTCTATCACTGAATACTACCTTATTTAACTAAATTTTTAGTTGAGTTGTGAATTTATGGAGTAATATTTTATAAACACTTGACTGGAATATATTATTTTTTTATGTATTTAACTAAATTTTTAGTTGAGTTGTGAATTTATGATAATATTTTATAAACACTTGACTGGAATATTTTTTATGTACTACTATAATCCATTTTTTCCTCAAGATATATGAGTATTGTAACACTTCAGTGGTACTAGATAAGTTCAAAGTACTATTCATAAAATTAAATTAGTTCATAAATAAGTTATAAAACATATAAAAAATTATAAAATTTCTAATAAAAAGTAATTTTTAATTAAAAAAAAGTAAATAGTATCACACAGTCCAATGCAAGACTTATTCTTACATTTGTTGTGAAACTTGAGGTATCAAAATTAACAAATGCTTGTGCGCACCCAAATGTTATATCATAATGCCCTATTCATATTTTTCTATGGTAGTTTAGGGTATATTTTTTTCTTGTACTATAGAGTATTTATATTTGGCTCGTCCCTAAAGATAAAATGACTTTTCATTTCCAGCAAAGGCAATGTCACTATTGCTAGATTGCGAACTAGAGAGGATAAATAATTAAATTGTTATTAAAATACAAATATTTTATATGTATGCAATGCTTGTTTGTTGGTTGTGTGTTGGAAATTGTGCAATGTTGGATGCTCTAATTATTTATATACACACTAGTCCACTCAATCATAATAACAATGGAATTTGATTGTGGTGGTTTAACTGCATATCCATAATTATTCTGAAGATTGTCCCATATCCAGGTTCAACAAACCAACCTGTTGTATAATTTGATTGGACTCGAGCCCAAGTATGACCTGCTTTTAGAGTTTCTCCTTCCCACATTTAGTGTAAGATATTATCTTTGAATAATCCTTATTAAATTCCATGTAGTTGAACCAAATAAACTTACTCATACTCTCATTAAATTGATAATCAATTTAATAAATAACCTTTACTAACCAATTAAATTTCCAACAAAATTTTTTAAAATAATTAAAGTTGAATTTATGTAATCATATTCTTTTATCATGTAGATAATTAAAGTTTTGTATTCATATTCTTTTTATCATGTAAGAGCAATAAATAGTAAAAATAATATACTACCTCAATTTCAAGAGGAGAATTAGAGCATATTCAGTGGAACTATTCCACATGAACATATTCTATGAAATCGTATCATTCTTACAGAAGAGAATTAAAACTTCTAAGTATTGACATCTATTAAATTTTCTATCACAAATTATTATATTTTAAAAAATTAATCAATATTTTTATTGTATCAAGGATATGGGTGAAACTTTAAAATTCAGTTACATAGTATGAAATCGGTTCTTCAATACCTTTACTTCCAAGAACGTTTGCATTTTTGTTATGGGTTAATTGCAAAAAAAACCACGTACTTTACTCCTATTGCAAATTAATCATCACTTTTGAGAAATTGCAAAAAAAACCACAACCTTTAAGTATTGTTGCAAAAAAACCCAATTTGTGACTAAAAGTATGATTTTTTTGAATTTTTTTTGCAACACTACTTAAAGGTGGTGATTTTTTTTGCAATTTCTTAAAAATGAGGATTAATTTGTAATATGAGTAAAATTCGTGATTTTTTTTTGCAATTAACTTTTTTTTTTATCTATCCTAATAATATTTGTGGTAACATTTATGCGCACCAGTTATACAAGTAATAGTCTAGTGCAACACATTTAATTTTGAATAATTTGACAATATATAAAACGAAAATGCAATAAATTCTAATAATTTATTTGGCTGATAAAAGTTAATAAGTGCATTTTAAGTTTAAATGTATTAAAGAAAATATGAGCATAAGTATAATTCACTAAATTAAGTATGAGCATAATTATAATTCACTTAAATTTTCATTAGTTTCATGTGATAACTTAGAGTCCCTTTTATATTATTAATGGCATTAATTAGGAGAAAAATAAAGCTTATAAGTGCAACTAATGTGCAAACTCTTTTTATTTAAATAATTTTTAAAGTTAATTGTATAATATTAATTTAATATAAACCAAACACACTCTAGGAATGAAGGATTATAAGCAATAAACCATTAGGTTAAAATAGTAATGTTATACTTATTTTCTTACATTCAGAATGATCAATTTGATTTTGAATGATCCATAATAAACACATTTAAATGAAAATGCAATAAACTATAAAGATAAATGATAAATAATTAAACTATAAAGATAAAATAGTATTATCTCAATTTCATACTTCATTCATCCATTGATAAAATATTTATTTTGTCATTTTGTCGACCATTTTAAAGATATCTTTTTTTTATATATATAGAAAAAATGATCCAACAAATGTCCATCACTCATCATTAATATAACTACTCACTTTATGTAAAATAATAATACTTTTTAATTCATATACAAACATAAATGGCTACTTTTTAATTTTAATAGATAGAGGGAGTACTGCTAAACTCAGTTTTATGTGGTGGAGAAAGTGAGTGGAGATATGTGAGTGGAGATATATGGTGGAGAAAATAAGAAGTAAAATAAAGAAGTAGGGAAAGTTCGAAGATGTCAATAAGGGGCGAGTGGTACTGCTAAACTCAGTTTTACCTGCGATCCCGACGTATGCTCTGTCAATTTTTAGGGCGCCTTTGTGTGTGTTGAAAAATATTGCTTCTATACAGAGAAAATTCCTTTGGGGTGGGAAAGAGAGTGCAAAAAATCTCATGGGTTAGGTGGGGAAATATTACAAGGGCTAAAGATAAGGGAGGATTGGGAGTGAAGAATCTTATAGATTATAACAAGAGCTTGATGGGGAAATGGGCGTGGAAAGTATTAGAGGGAAGGAACAGTTTATGAGTAAAAATTACTAAGGCTGGACATAGGAGAAGGGGTGCTAGGGAATTGAGGTTAGGTACTATGTTTAACATAAAAGGGAGAGGATGGTGGGGAGGGGTAATGTCATGTCTAGAAGATGGTAAAGGGAAATGGTTTGAAGAAAATTGTAGGAAAGTGGTAGTAAGTAGGGCTGATACAGGTTTTTGGGATGAAGTCTGGGTGGGGAATGAGCCTCTTAAAAAAAGGTATCATAAGTTGTTTGAGTTGAGTGTGGGTAAAGATTACAAAGTAAGTGATATGGGGGTATGGGAAGGGGGAGAATGGAAATGAAAGTGTGAATGGAGAAGAGGGTTGAGGGAATGGGAGTCTAACTTATTTAATAAATTACTAGAATTGTTATACAGGTATAAAATAGAAGGAAATGATCATTGGAGATGGGAAGCAAGCAAGAAAGGAACATATGACGTGAAAAGTGCTTATGCATGCTTGGAAGAAAGAAAAACATTAGCCGAGGAGCATCAACAGGAATTGTACAAGAGAATATGAAAGAGCAAAGCAGATGCAAAAATGAAAGTGCTAGCATGGAGAGTAGTGCAAGGAAAAATATCAACAACGGTGGAGTTGAAAAAAAAGAGAAAGCCTACCACCTTCAAGCACGACTACATGTTCTATATGTAAAGGAAATGATGTAACAATGGAACATAGATTCTACGAATGCCCAATGCCACAGAGAATATGGGGAGATTGCTTGAACTGGATGGGAATACAGTCTCCAATCCCAAACAATGCTTCAGGTACGCCACTTCTATTCGGGGACTTATTCCAATTTAAGGAGAGACAGAAGCTAGCTATAAACATTTGGTTATGTACAATTTGGTCTTTATGGAAAAATAGAAATAATGTTATCTTTGAAGAGGGCGAATGGAGTGAAAAGAAAATGATGGAGGAGATCAAATCTCATGTTTAGTTTTGGTGGGTTTGGAGAAAAAAGGGAATCAAAAGAGACATTGATTATAAAGATTGAATAATTAATCATTGCAACTGTTTAGAAAAATTTTAATTTTTGCCACTCGTATGTCCTACAATGTGGTTGTCACATTTGTAAGTCTTATTGTACTATGTGGTTATTGCATTTGTAAATCTTATTGTACTGTTGAAAAGGGCAAGACTCATGCCCTATAATAAAATACTATTCCTTTCTTTAAAAAAAATATACAGAGGGAGTACATCAAAGTAATAAATTAATTTTAAATGAACTAACAGTAAATCCATAAAATGAAAATGCAATCAATCGGCCTAAAGTTAAAGGATAAATCCTAAACCACACATTGAACCAATTACATGAAACTATGATATTTTATAGGGGCCGGCTATTCGCACCCTTGAAATTACTAAACGTATTTCAAAAATATTTAATAAGATATAATTACCTTTATAAAATTTTATATGTGTTCGGTTGCAACAACCAAACATTCATCTATCTTATTTATTTGGTTGCAACCATTGAACAAAATAAAGAATTTATTTATCTTATCTGTTCGGTTGAAACAACCGAACAAAATAAGATTAGTGATAAATTTTTTTTAAAGATCACTAATCACTAATCTTCCAATACCACACCATATATTATTTCCAATACCAATCTTTCCAGCATCCACGGCGATATGCTCCAGCAAGTACCACAAAGCCATCATCCGGTCCATTGATCGGAACGTACACCGGCGATCAAATGCACCGCCTTTCTTCTCCAATCTACCCTTCGACTCTTCCCACGACAAGATCAATAAAAAGACCAGCTCCGACAAGGCACTTCGCCGGAAGAGCTGCGTCAACGCCTAAGATCGTCCTTCCAGATACTTACTGAGTGACGAACCGGGTTTCCTAGATTCCGGCAAGCCCCTGGTCAAGATAAGATAAAAAAATCACTAATCTTGTTCTTTTTTATTGTTGCAACCAAACAGATAAGATAGATGAATTCTTTATTTTGTTCGGTTATTGCTATCGAACAGATAAGATAGATGACTGTTCGATTGTTATAACCGAACACATATAAATTTTATAAGGGTAATTATATCTTATTAAATATTTTTGGGATACGTTTAATAATTTCGGGGTACAAATAGCCGGCCCCATTTTGTAATTGGTGCGCACAAGTTATTCAATACTTGGATAAGGCTCTTGTGCCCCGGGAACACCATGTCCCTTTGCAATTTCCGTACTTCTTTGCAATTTAAACCCCCTAACAATACATAGATTTTAAATAGAATATGGAGGGGGAGCGTTGTGTTCACATGAGACAAGGCGTGTCCCCGAGGGCGCATGAGCTTTTGCCAAAAAATAAATATTTACCAATTTATACATGTGTGTTTTTAAGAAAAAAAGACGAACATGAACTCATCTATCTTAATTTATAATTATTTTTCTACATTGATCAGTTTTCAAAAGGAGTATGTGATTCCAGAAAAGAAAAAAGATTCTAAAGAAAGGAATATTGGAAAACACCCAGAAAATAGCAAGCTCAACATCATTTGCTATAAAAAAAATTCTGTTGACATATATTTTATTTTAATTTCTGCCAATCTTATAAAAAAAAACATATTTAATTCTAGAACCTAATTGTTAGTTACAACCCAAATAATTTATGATTAAAAAAGTAAATAAAAAATGGTGCAACATGCAAGTCTATTATTCTGCAGTCGTAAAATATGGAGCAAGTCAACTTAGCAATATTTTGTACAGAGCATCTCACTTGACCAGAAATGGAGATTTAATTAGGAACCACGATTGCACCACTTATTTCATTTTTATATTTAATTTCACACTTAATTTGAATTAATGATTTAGTATTTATTTATTTTTAAAGGTTACGTAACCACATTCACCATCCTAAAATGTATAAGGCAAAAATTTTTTTAAGTGAAATCAAAACTGAATGAGTTATGAGACATTTATGAGAAATGATAATATTTTTAATAAAGATTGATATTGATTGATAAAAATTTTAATTGTCAATTTAAACTATTCTCTCTATCCGCATTAAATTTTATACTTTCTGTTTTCGTTCGCTCCATATTAAATTTCACGCTTTCTGTTTTCGTCAATTCCACATTAAATTGCACTACAAAAAAATTATATCAATTCTTAACCTTAAAAGTACTTCATCCATTCCGTCTTAATAATTACGTTTGTTTTTTGCACGGGGATTAAGAAATATAGTATTTTAATGTGCATTGATGTGAACGATATAATATTTTAAAGTGTAATGAGTAGTTGTCCTAGTATTTTAGGTGGATCCCATGAAGATATTTTAATTGTTTTGTATGGGTCCCATATCCCCAAAAGAAAAATATAACTATTAGGATGTGACGGACAAATTGAAAATACGTAACTATTAGGACGGGACAGAGGGACTGCATCTTATTTACAAATTTATTGCTCCCACCTAACACACATAATAATATACTATTATCTAAAAATATTACAATATCATCCAAAAATTAATGAAATTGGTTAAAAAATATAACTTTTTTTTTTAACTCTATCTACCATAATAATGCAAGTAAATGTGGGATGGAGGGAGTATTTTATAAACACTTTGTAAAATATATACTCCCTCCGTCCCACAAAAGTTTGCATGATTCTTTCGGCACGGAGATTAAGAAAAGTGATAATTTTTAGGAGTATTATGATATTTTTGGTAATAAATAAATAATAAAGTATGTTAGGTATGTTATGTAAGGGTGATTTTTTTTGTAAATAAAGTGTATGAGGGAAGGGTGATTGTGTTTGGTTTTTTGCTTTTTTAGGAATGTGCAAACTTTTGTGGGATAACCCAAAATGAAAAGTGTGTCATCTAAAATGGGATGGAGGAAGTATACATGAAAAAGTAATACCAATATTTTAAATAAAAAGTGACTATTAATCCAAAAAAGGCAAATATAGTGTCACATAAGACTTGCTATTAAAAATAATATACTCCTTCCGTTCCGTTTCAATGTTTACATTTGTTTTTTGTACGTTAATTTATGAATATAATATTTTAATGGATAGTGGCTAGAAAGATAAAATATTTAATTTAAAGTGTGTAGGTGTATAATGTTTGATGTGAGTTTTATATTGATATACTTGTTTTAGGTGAGTCTCATATAACAAAAAGGAAAATGTAAATATTGAAATGAAACATGCAAAATAAAAAAAAGATGTAAAAATTGAAATGAGATGGAGGGATGGAGTATCAAACAATAGAAAGTATTATGTGGATGAGGTTTCATTTGAAATCTCTTAGTTATAAATAAATTATAAAGATAAAATATAATAGAAACAACAAAATAAAAGTCTTATGTAATTATTATATTTTAATAATTAATTTTAAACCTAATTGATAAAGATTAAATCATACAAGATACTCCATAATAAACTAGAATTCCTTATTTTAGGTTTGGGTAAGTATTGCATGAGATTATTTTATATTTTTAAAATAGTTATTATTTTTATTATAAAATATTGTCATTTCGCGATAAAATGTTATAATTTTTTATTTATATTATAAATTATTTATGAAATAGCATTATTAGGATATCACTTTTTATTATAGATGTTATCATTTTTATCCGTCTCACGTAAGTTCTTAAGTGACACGATCTCACACAACTCTTTTCCTTGAGGTTTTATGTTTCATCGGTATTTAATAGATGGAAAACTATCCCCTTGTTTACTGAACTCTTACGACAGTTGATGTAATTTATGGGTCGGGATGCATGTCCTATAATATTTTGGTGTAATATCTTCTATGTGTCAGTAGTTTGTAGGAGTGAAGAGTAAAATTATACCTTAAGTCAACATATAAATTTTAGAGAGTCAAAGAATTGAATTTTTCCACCAAGTATCGTATCAATTATTAAAGAGATATTATAGGAGATGTTACGTCAAAGTATTACGTAATTTAAAAAGTCATTTTAACATATACTCCCTCCTTCTCACGTTATGTTATCACACGTTAAAGTTTACATTTATTTTTTTGTCAAATTAAACCCACACAAAAGAATTTATTATTCCATGTAGAACTCACACACAACATTAATACAAATAATCTATAAATTATGATGTAAACACATTTTCTTGTTAATCATTGTAGTTGGCAAAGCTGCAAATTATTTGCATATGATATGTTTGCTAAGCAAACTTGCTGCTTCACGTAACCTACACCAAAATTTGTAATTAATAATCCAAATATTGTAAACAACTTTTTGCCCTTTAATATTCATGACTAAAATCATAATACACAACGATAATTTCTATAGTAAAATATACCATAAATAAAAACTACAAGAGTAAAATACACAATTAATTATGAGATGAAAATTACAATTATATCTTAATAATTAATATTAAATTCTAAACATAAATATTAAATTCTAAAATAAAATAAAACATATAAACCACAACAACAAAAAATACAATGAACTACGACAATAAATAATAAGAGTGTAAACAATTTTTCTGTTCATCATTTCTAATAGATTGCTCATGTAAGGGTTTGAGGTGACTTAGAGTAAAATTCTCTACTATCTCAGTTTCAAAATACAATCAACAATTATAGAATCAATCTATACAAAGTACAAAATTCTCACTCATATTTAATTCTGAAGTTCTCCATGTTGGGCAGTAAATTTTAATCTCTTCTGAATTAGTTGGTGTACGAATAAGATAATATGTATAAAAATTGTAGCATCAATATGTTAGAATGGTAACCCCGCCATTAACTAGTGATAGAAATACATGTCCTATCAAAATATAATTTATAATTTGTGAGTCTCCAGGCAAAGAAAAGATTTACCCGCGTAAAAAGAATAATTCATTTGAATCGACATGAGAGCCCATCTGCATTGCCAGAATCCATGTTGTCTATTTGATAGATATCAACACGACTCGTTCTAAGGGAATTTAATGAATGAATAGTGATAGTTGGTTTTGAATTGATTACTTTGTGCCGTGAGGATTTAATTAATAATATTATTTATGAACTTTAAATATACTCCCTCTGTGAGTTCACACAAAATTGTATAACTTTTATTCTATGAAGTTCAATGTAGAATTAGATGAGGAACTATCACCTTCAGTTTTTAATGATAAACTATTACCTATTAAAACACTAATTATTATGTACTTTTTGAAATTCATGCTATAATATTTTTTTAATAAAAAAATACATAATAATTTATGATGCAAAAAATATAAGCATGTCATGGAAAAAAAAAAATTCTGCTCGATATTATTAAAAAAAAAACATGAAATCATATTGTATAATTATCTGTCTTACAAAGTTTGTATATATGTGGAGGTAAATGAGTTGGACAACTCAAATATTGGAAAAATTAGGGATTAATAATTCTATAATTTATTTATATATATATAATGTAATAATTACTAATATGTACACATTTTGTACCCCTAATTACTATAAGATACATTGATTTAAAATAATTACTCTCACATACAAAATATTAAAGTAAAATATCAAATATAACCCTAAACTCATACACTTTTAAACCACAAACCCTAAACCCTTACCCATCGCCGGACCGCCGCCGGCTGGTCGCCGGAATTCTGCCGGACCGCCGCCGTCGGCCGGTCGACGGAGCTCCGCCGGACCTTCGGCCAGCCTCTGGAATTTGCCGCCGCCTGAGCTCCGGCGGCTGGTTGCCCCGCCGCCGGAACTTCGCTGGACCACCGCCGGACCACTTCACTTTTTTGCTGTACACACTTTTGCTGCACACAACATTTATGTGCAGCACATTATAGGGGTAATATTGAAATATCACTATATATTTTTGTAGTTGGTAGTAATATTTTTGTATGTTTGTATCTCATAGTAATTAAGGATTTTTTTTGTACATAGTAGTAATCCTTCCATTATACTTAGAGGGTGTTTGGTATTTCATTTGGAATGGGAATAAGAATAGGTAGATATGCACCCCGGTTTGGAACCGCCGGTTTTGGTTCGAAACCGGCGGTTCCGGTTCCAAGATAGGGGGAACCGGAACTGAACCGGTACCGAACCGGGGTACGAAGCTTTCGGTTTCGGAACCGACGGTTCCGGTTCCGGTTTTATTTTTTTTTTGGATTTTAAGCCTAAAAAATAAAAAAAATTAAAAACCGGCGGTTCGGAATCGGAAACGCCGGTTTTTTCTCAAATATGAGGAACCGGAACCGAACCTTCCTTAGCCAGTTTCGGTTTTTTTTTTTCCGGTTCCGGAACCGGCGGTTCCGGTTCCGGTTAAAACCGGCGGTTCCCCGGTTCGAACCGCCGGTTCCGGTTCATTTGTGCATGTCTAAGAATAGGAATAAAAGTATTAAGGAATGAGAATGGGTATGGACATTATAAGTATGTTGTTTGGTTGAAATTTTGAATCACTATAATAGTCATTCATTTTGTTTGGATTGTTTCAAAAATTTTTGGAAATTGAATCAATATGATGCGTTTTTAAATAAAAATAATTTTAAGAAAAAACAAAAAAAGAATAAAAACAGGAAATACGTGGGTATGAAAGTGATTCACCCCAAAATCTTGAGAAATGGGGATTCCCAATATTTGGGATTTCAAATTACTGTGTATGGAAATCAAAGTATAGAAACAAATAATAACTTGAAACCCAATTCCTTTGCCGTAAAATGGTTATCCAAACTCCTCCTTATTCATTAATCACCTTTGATTTTGTATTCTATAATTTATTATATTTTTCGCAAAAATTTATAAGCACTAATTAGACGAATATAATATTAATTAATTTGTACAATGATTTAAACTCTATTCAGATCCGGTGGAGTTTAGATAGCAAAATGCAAAAAAGAAGCGCAACTGAAATTACTCTTTAATATAATGGAGTTTAGGTAGCAAAATGCAAAAAAGAAGTGCAACTGAAATTACTCTTTAATATAATGTTAGGTTAAGAAACGATTAAACGATTACCCTTACATATATAAAATTGACACTTGGAATAGTAATATATATGTATTAAGGTGTTCCTATATTGATACATGCTTAGAATTGAACGGGTTAGAATCGAAATTGGGGAATTGGTTGGTTTATGCAATTGGAACCTATGTGTAGAATTGGAACCTATATTAAGGTCAGCTTATGGTTCCGGAAAATTGATACATGTGTAGAAATAGAGATTGTATTTTTTTTTAATTATTATTGATAATGAACTCTTCTAAATAGAGTAATCCTAAGGGTAATTCTCAAATAATTTGTGAAAAAAAAAATACACTTTGTTGTTCACATCTCCCTTTAATCCTGTTCCAATAGAAATGCCTATTCCTATGACACAGCACAAAAATGAATTTACGCAGTGTATCATTTGCCCGCTGCATATCATTTGCCCCGCTGTGGTGTTCCGACATTGATACATGCTTAAAATTGAACTGTTAGAATCAGAATTGAGGAATTGGTTGGTTCATTTGTAGAATTGGAACGTAGGTGTAGAATTGGAACCTATATTACCTATATTAAGGCCAGCTTATGGTTCCTATATATATATATAGAGAATTGATACATGTGTAGAATTGAAGGTCAGCTGGTTCCTATATAGAATTGATACATGTGTAGAATTGAAGATTGTAAAAAAAAAAATTAAAAAATTAATTATTATTGTTAATAAACTCTTTTAAATAGAGTAATCCTATATATTTTAAAGGGTAATTCTCAAATAATTTGTAAATATATATATATATATATATATTATTGTTAATAAACTCTTCCAAATAGAGTAATCCTACATATTTTAAAGAGCAACTCTATCCTCCATAAGTCTTCTTGGTGGATATATTTTAATGAATATCCACTAGGTGCATTATAGAATATCCATTTTTTAAAGGTGCAACATTCATGCAGTATCTCTAAAATTATACTACGTAGACATAAATTTTGTATTACTTCATGGAAAAGTATAATTATAATCATATGATATAATGAAAATTTTTCACACATGTATAGATCAATTTAACCCTATAAATATCACATGTCCCAACATTTTTATAGTTTTTCGCATAAATACAACATAATCATTAAATATCGATATACTGAATTTTTTTCCAATATATATAAATCAATTTAACCCTATAAATATCATATGTCCCCAACATTTTTTATAGTGTTTTTTCAAAAGATTTTTCATAGTTTTTCTCATAAATACAACTTGACAAGGATTTATTGAATACAATTTTGAAATATTATTAATACTATAACTAATAGAATATTGATAAAGTTATTAAAATTTTTGAACTAAAATAAAAAAGAGTTACACAGATACAAGAAAAAATTACTCAGATACTAATTAAATTTATGTAATTGTGCAAACAAATCTTATTCTAACATTTTATTTATGACACAAGAAAAAATTATACGGAAACTAATTAAATTTATGTAATTGTACAAACAAATCTTATACTCCTTATTTTTTATTCTAGTTTTGTATATAGTGTTGTCTCTGGTGTCCAGGTGCACAGAGTTTATAAGGGTACATCATTTTGTTTTAAAGGATATACTTTTCATTAATTTTTTTTTCAGAAAATAAAAGATACACGCCTTTATACTAAAAGATATATATATATATATATATATATATATATATATATATATATATATATATATATATATATATATATATAGTAGAATAAATTCAATCCTAACCATCTATTTTTAAAATAAATCTCAGCCACCCATTAAAATAATTAAATAATTATAATTATGACCTTTTCAAATTAGGAAATACGAAGTAAGATTTTATTTATTAAAAAATTAATAATATTAAATAGACCAATCAAATTATATAAAAGCAGAAAAATCCAATCTTGGCCATCTATTTTTAAAATAAATTTTAGCCACCCATTAAAATAATTAAATAATTATAATTATGACCTTTTCAAATTAGGAAATAAGATTTTATTTATTAAAAAATTAATAATATTAAATAGACCAATCAAATTGCAGGGATGGAAATGCCCAATCCCACAAAATTAGGTCAAATAATCCATTGACCAATCAGCCCAAGCCTACAGAATTAGGTCAAATAATCCTTGACCAATCAAATTGCGAGTTATATATGAGACTTCATCACCCTTCACCTATATAAGGAGCCCTCATCCATTAATTTCAAACACACCGAGAACGATTCTCTAAAAAGATCAAAGACTTCAGAATTGTCTGAATAGTTCTTCGAATTCTTCAACGAGAATCAACTCAAAAACGAAATACATCTGGGATTCAGGTTTTAAACCGCCTAGATCAAGTGTTTTACAGTAAAAAATTTGAACAGCCTATAATCTGGTTTTAAACCTCCGAATTATTAAGCATTCTATAGTAAAAAAATTTGAACGACCTATAATCTGGGATATTAAAATAATTAAATTATTATAATTATGACTTTTTCAAATTAAGAAATAATATATTATTTATTAAAAATTTAATAATATTAAATATAAATCTAATCCTAGCTATCTATTTTTCAAAACAAATCTCAACAAAAAAAAATCAAATCCTGACCATCTATTTCTCAAATAAATCTCAGCCACCTATTGAAATAATTAAATTAAATAATTGTAATTATAACTTTTTCAAATTAGAAAATAATTAAATAATTTTAATAAATCCAATCCTGACCTGACCATCTATTTCTCAAACAAATTTCAGACACTCAATAAAATAATTAAATCAAATAATTATAATTATGACTTTTTCAAATTAGGAAATAATTTAGTTCAATCTAGAATAAATCCAATTTTGGCAATTCATTTATTAAACAAATCTGCCACATTAAAATAATTAAATAATTATAATAAATCCAATTATGGCCATTTATTTTTCACACAAATCTCAGTCACCCAATAAATAATTAAATAATTATAATTGTGACCTTTTCAAATTAGAAAATGATATATTATTTATTAAAAAATTAATAATACTCCCTCCATCCTACGTATTTTTATATACTTTTCATTTTTGTCTGTCCCATGTATTTTTACACATTCCATTAATAGAAAAAATACATAATATTTTATTACATACTTTTTACAATCACAACAACTTTAATAACTTTTTTACACTTTATTCATCATTCCCAACAACTTTATTTACCTTTTCTTTTTAAATTACAAATAAAAATACTCGAGACGGATGGAGTATTAAATATAAATCAAATCCTAACCATCTATTTTTCAAACAAATCTCAACCATCTATTAAAATAATTAAATAATCGTAATTATAACTTTTCCAAATTAGGAAATAATTTATAATATCCAAAGGGTTTAGGGTTTTAGAGTTTAGGGTTTATCTTAAACAAATCTAAGTCACCCATTAAAATAATTAAATAATTATAATAAGGACTTTTTCAAATTAGGAAATAAGATTATTTATTAAAAAATTAAAAATATTAAATATAAATTCAATCGTAACAATCTATTTTTCAATCAAATCTCAACCACCCATTAAAATAGTTAAATAATTGTAATTATAACCTTTTCAAATTAGAAAATAATTTAATGTTTCCAAAGGGTCTAGGGTTTAAACTTTTTCAAATTAGGAAATAATTTCACCAATTAAAATAATTAAATAATTATAATTATAAAATTTTAAATTAGAAAATAAGATATTAATTATTAAAAATTAATAATAGACAAAAACCCCTGTGCACCCGGGCGCATAGACCACATTCCGTGCGCGTTTACGGTTTAGGGTTTAGGGTTTTAGGGTTTAGGGACATGGACAACACTCCGTGCGCCTTTAGAATTTTATGTTAAATTGTATACCCTTTAATATAAAAATGTGTACCCTTTATTTTCTAAAGAAAAAAAATATTAATGAAAAGTTTATACCCTTTAGAACAAAATGGTGTACCTTTTATTAATTAAATTGTATACCCTTTAGACCAAAGCATTGTACCCTTCCCATAATACTAAATTTTTTATGGCCACAGAATGTGATCCCGTGCGTCCAGGCGCACGCAAGCCTCATTCTTAATAATATTAATCCAATCCTGACCATCTATTTTTTAAACAAATTTCAACCACCAATTGAAATAATTAAATAATTATAATTATGGCTTTTTCAAATTAGGAAATAATATTATTTATTAAAAAAATTAATAATATTAATTCAATCCTGACCAAGCCATCCATTAAAATAATTATTTAATTTAATATTTTCAAATGGTTTAGGGTTTAATTCTTAAAAAATTAATTATAATTACGACTTTTAAAATTAGGAAATAAGATATTATGTATTAAAAAAACTAATAATATTAATCCTGACCAAACCATCCATTAAAATAATTATTTAATTTAATATTTTCAAAGGGTTTAGGGTTTAGGGTTTTAGGGTTGATTTTAGGGGTTTAGGGTTTAGGCTTTTAGGATTTGTGGCATAATATTTTTATATGATCAAATCCTGACCATCTATTTCTTTAACAAATCTCAGCCACCCAAAATAAATCCAATGATAGTCATCTATTTCTCAAACAAATCTCATACACCCATTAAAATAATGAAGTAATTATAATTATGACTTTTTCAAATTAGGAAATAAGATATTATTTATTAAAAATTAATAATAAATTAGAAAATAATATATTATTTATTAAAATATTAATAATAAATTAGAAAATAAGATATTATTTATTAAAAAATTAATAATATTAACTCAATCATGACCATCTATTTCTTAAACAAATCCCAGTCACCCACAATGTTTATCCACAAAAAAACGGTATGTATTTTTTAAGTTGAACTCAATTATATACTCCCTTTGTCCCACACAGGGCAGTTTTTATTTTTTGCACGTAAATTAAGGAGTATTATTATTTAATGTGTAGTGGGTAGTTGTATTAGTGGGAGTGTGGGTCCCATATTTTAATTGTATTAGTGAGTGTGTGTGGGTACCATGTGTGTAAAAAAGAAAAATGAACTCTTTGGGTGAGACGAACAAAATAGAAAAAATAGACTTTTTGGATGGGACGGAGGGAGTATTAATTTTTCAAAACGACTTATTCTGCAATAAACATCGAATATCTACATGTTTCAGATGAAACATTCTTTTATTTATATTGTAACCAATACTGCATTCGAAATGGTTCGTCAATTCACTAAGATGTGTAAACAATAAATGGTTTTGAATTGTGTAAATTAGTAATATAGAATCTGATCCTATAATTAAGAAAAATAAAAATTTTATTGTTGCATTTTAATTTGTCATATTATGAGATAATTAAAAAATAAATAAAGAAATAATACGACAACAAGATTCAAGCCACACCAAAACCGGATGAGAGAAGCTCAAACAAATCTCAACCACCCATTAAAATAATTAAATAATTGTAATCATAACTTTTTCAAATTAGAAAATAAGATAATTAAATAATTATAATTATGATTTTTTCAAATTAAGAATCAAAATATTATTTTTATTAAAAAATTAATAATATTAAATATAAATTCAATCCCAACCATCAAAGAGTTTAGGGTTTAGGATTTAGGGGTTTAGGGTTTTAGGGTTTATGGCATAACGTTTCCAGAGGGTAAAATCCTGATAATATATTTCTAAAATAAATATCAGCAACTCATTAAAATTATTAAATAATTGTAATTATGAATAATCTCACTTCATATTCAAATAAATATTATTCGGTTCAAACATCATAAAATTAAGTGAAATTATTGTTGCCCTAAAAATAACACATCCCGTGTAACGCACGGGTGCCCATAATGCCCATAATCCCTAATTTATTTGTTAAAGGTGTATAAAGGTATGTGTAAAAAAAATATTAATTGACGTGATAATTGATGAGATATAATGTCTTTTCATTAAAATTTTATTATTTTTTATTCCTATTATACAAATCTTTGCTATATCCTATATATATGGGGGGGGGGGGGGGGGGGGGGGGGGGGGGGGGGGGTTTGGCGTTGGGGAGGAGATTTTAAAACTCAATGCGTGGTGGTGGATGGATAGAGGATATATTTACTCTTTCGAAATTAGTCATCAATTTTAGGGATGACAATTTCGCGGGTTTTTCCGGGTCCATCTTATAAAATACTTTAAAATATGTTTGTTTTGGTATTCGTTCCCATCTTATAAAATACTCCCAAAGAAAGCGTAACCATTAGGGTGGGATGGAGAGAGTACTTACGTTTGCTTTGGAATTTGATTTGATTGTGTTTTTAATTTATTTATATATATATATATATATATATATATATATATATATATATATATATATATATATATATATATATATATATATCAAATCGATATTTGTTAAATGTGTGTAGAGGTATGTGTAAAAAAATATTAATTGATGTGATAATTGATGAGATATAATGTCTTTTCATTAAAATTTTATTATTTTTTATCCCTCTCATACAAATCTTTATTATATCCTATATATATTGGAGTGGGGATGGATAGAGGATATATTTACTCTTTTGAAATTAGTCATCACTTTTAGGGATGACAGTTTCTCGGGTTTTTCCGAGTATCCGACCCAACCAAACTTTATTGGTACGGGTTTGGGTACCTATAATCGGGTTTGGGACGGATTTGAAAAAAAATAAAAATTCCCATTAGGGTTTGAGTAGAGTTCGGATTCACCCATCTCGGATACCCGCTATCAGAACCCGGATAAATAATCGGATACGGGTAGCGGGTAACCGCATATACTCGTCCCATTTAATACTTGTATATATGTGTTTTATAGAGGGTTCGAACACTTAACCTTATGTTAAAAAAATATCCCTTCACCGTTTAGACACAAATAATGCTTGTTACATGATTCAATATTTAAATAAATTTACAAATCATTAGTCTAACCTATCATTTTATTTTATTTGTATGTTATTTGAAGTTTGAATTGAAGATCTTAAAACTCGTGTGGTAATTGTATATCATGTTTTAATTATTGTTTAACATTGAGACCAAGAATGTTTAATGTTGTAGACACATTTATTTAAAAATGTTTGAGACTTGAAATTTAATATTTTAGGTTTAAAAAAAATAAATTTGACGAGTTCGGGTACCCGCGGGTAGGGACAATCGGGTATGGGACGGATGCGGGTATTGCACATAGTATTTTAAATCGTAATGGGACGGATACGGGTAATAATATTTTTATCGGATACGGGTTCGGGTACCCAAAAAATGCGGGTACCCTACCCGTTGCCATCCCTAATCAATTTATTTATATTATAAATTATTCATGAAATATTTTACTATACTATTATCACTTTTCATTAAAATTTTATTACTTTTTATTCATCTCATACACGTCTTTGTTATATATATTGGAGTGGGGGTGGGGTGGGGTGGGGAGGGGATTTTAAAATTTTGAGTCAGCCTCCAATGAATCAGTGTATATGGTAAAATTGATATAGTTCACTATACTATTACTTTTCATTAATTAGATATTATTTTTAATTACAATGTTATTCTTTCCGTCTCGGGCAAAGATGATCGTTTACTTTTTACACTTAGATTAATGAGTATTATTATTTTATATGCATTGGGTAGTTGTATTAGAATGATGTGATGAGAAGTGAAAATTATTACTTTTCATTTAGAGCATCTGCATTTGTTCCCAGTTTAAACTCAAATATATCACTTCAATTCACTATTACACATTTTCCCATTAAACTCAACTAACACTTACATCCAATTTTCAATTTAAACTAACTATTCATGGGACTCACTATTCACTTTTTTATACATAATATAACAAAATATAATACTCTTACATTTTCATTTAAATTATTGTATAAATATTAAATACTCTAAACAAGAAATTATGATTATACTTAATTTAATTTATTTTAAATAAAAATACATATTTGTATTATATATTGAAACTTTAATATATATATATATATATATATATATATATATATATATATATATATATATATATATATATATATATATATATATATATATATATTGTTATGGGTATTATATCCCATGCCTAATGGGTCGGAAGCCCAACAAGCTAGTGTACTAGGAAGAAGAGGCCCAATTACAAAGAGGTCCAGGAAGGATGAGAATGATAAATCAGGGGCCGACAGCAACCCAAATAGGAAGACCTAGGTCCAAAAGACACACCTCGAAGAAGAACCGAGAAGAGGTTCAGGAGATGAGCCCATCATCAAGGGTCGGGGAAGCCCAAGAAGATAAGATCAGGAAAGGGCCAAAGAGCAGAAAGCCCACTAAAATGATAGAGGGACGAGATCCCTCGGCAGAACACCCCGACTCCGAAGCCGGGGGGACATCTAGGAACTCGGACGAATACTAGAGCCTTGAAAATCGATCCATCCGAGATGGAGAGGAATATCAGAACTATTGGGCAAAGTACATACACAATTATGAGAACGGCTAGTGGCGATAGGCAAGAGGACAAGAATAACGGTAAGAATGGATGTCTTGGACAACACTCTCACACTAAAGGACAATAACAATAAGCATTTCTCTCTTCGTTCCACCAATGGGAAGCCAGCAAAGGACATGGAAAGACTTGCTGCGCTCTGCAAGATATCAGGTAGCTCTCTGCACCAACTGTAAAAAGTCGTCGGTGTACCAGCAGCCTCTATTGATGGCTGCTTGTCTTCATCCAGGTGGCACGACGAGATTGGACAATCGTTAGAGTTTTGTTGGTAGTATAAATAGCTTTTCTCACGAGAGAGAGACAAGTTACTGATTCTCACTTTAGACATTACACTTGTAAAAGAGAAGGTTTATGAGGTTTTTCTAGAGGAGAATAATAAAATATCGGTTAAGGCTTTCTAGTGGAATTCCCCCATCTCTCTTATAGTTACGTATTGTTATATTTGGTTGTGATCGTTCTTAGTTTAGTTATATGTCTTGTTCTCTTTCCTTAATCCTAAAAAATTAACTAGCTAAGAACACACATCAACATATATATATATATATATATATATATATATATATATATATATATATATATATATATATATATATATATATATATATATATATATATATTTTTATAAATATATTCCAACATTAAAAATAAATGAGTACAATAATTAAGACAATTCATAAAATGAGAAAATAAAAAATATTAATTGTTACCAAATCGTTGTCAAATATGTTGGACTAAATCAGCACGAAGTTGGTGATGAGCATGATTATCACGAAGTTCGAAATTCCTTCGAAGATATTCTTGGAACTCTCGATTCGAGCCTTGAATAGGTTGTGCAGGATCATCACCTTCATCATTTGTCCAATTTGTGAGCATGTCTCCTTCATCTTCGACAATCATGTTGTGTAAAATAATGAAAGTTAACATTATGAGTCTCAATCTCTTTCTATACCAAAAATGAGCTGGTCCTCTCACGATTGCCCGTCGAGCTTGGAGAACCAAATGCTCTTTCGGCATCTTTCCCTGCAGGTTTTTATTTTTCTTTAAACAATCTTCATTTTGGATCATGCGGTCATGGAAATGCTTTGACAAAAGTCGCCCACTCTGGATAGATACCATCAGTTAAATAATATCCTTGTGTATATTGCGTTTCATTCACGGTGTAAGCAACATTCGGCACATTTCCTCGCAAAACATCGTTAAACAGGGGAGATTCATTCAACACATTAATATCATTACGCGAACCTACAACTCCAAAAATGCATGCCATATCCATAAATCATGAGACGCGACTGCTTAGAGCACAATTGTAGGTGAGTCATGACCTCTTATAAATTGACCTTTCTATGCAACAGGACAATTCTTCCACTCCCAATGCATACAATCAAAACTGCCCAACGTACCAGGGAACCCATGTTTCTTCTCGTGCATTTGGTAAAGATGTTGAATGTCGTTATACATCGGTCTTCTCAAGTATTGAGAATCAAATATTTCAACCACGTTTTTGCAAAATTGAAAATGCACTTCATTGCAGTTGATTCTCCCATCCGAAGATACTCATCAAGATGATCGGCGCAGACTCCATAAGCTAATTGGCTAATAACTGCGGTACATTTCTGTAGTGGTGACAAACTTTATCTCTTTGCAGCGTCGACCCTTTGTTGAAAATAAGGAGACCGACTCTCGAGTACTTCTAGTATGTGAATGAACAACTCTCTCCGCATTCAAAATCGTATTCTAAATAAGTTATCCGGATACACAGGATTTATGTAAAAATAATCATGCACAAGTCTTTCATGTCCGGATTCACGATTTCGTTCTATGAATCTTCTTCGTTGTAGTATCTCGAACTGTTGTTGGTATGCTTCTAGAAGTTGTCTCCCTTGATTGGCTAATATTAACATGAATCTTTCGCCTGGTGAATTTGGTCTCTCGTAATTTTCGGCTTCATATTCTTGATCACTTGATGAGGCAGAGCATCTATTGTTAGAATATTGAGATATTTTAGGATGGAAAAGCTTTGTGTGAGTACAACAAAATATTTGAGAATGAAACAATGTCATAAATGAAGCACATATATATAGCAAACTTACCTTGCAACGACTAGTTTTACAACGGCTATTTTCTAACAGCTAGTTTTACAACGGCTATATTCCAACGGCTAGTTTTTAACGATCAACTGTGAAAAAAAACTTATATAATAAATTATTAATTTAACAATACAAACAAATAATATTTTAAAAAGAAGATTACATTAAACAAGTGAAAATTACAAACATTAAGAAAAATAAAACATTACGAACATTCTACAAATAAGTAATAAACAAATACAATGGCTAGTTCTACTTATTTTGAGAAATCCATTTTTCCATAATCTTCTTATATAGTTGCTCGTGTAAAGTGAGATGATCTCTAGGCATTTTTTATGTATCTGCATTAATAGTTTCCCACTCTTTCATCATTATGTCGTGCTCCTTTAACTCATTTTTTTCTTCATTTCTGTATATTCTGTAAACTTCTCTAGCACATTTGAGAATTTCATGGACATATCATCAAAATTTTCCAAGTTTTCACCTGATTTAGCTTTTCATTTTCCTCTGGCTTTTCTCTTTGCTGCCTTTTGTCCAATTGGACAAGGTTCATCATTATTTAGATCAATATTCAAATGAAAATTTCTATCCGATGATGTATTGCTTGCATCCGACTCCGACGTCCTCACTTTTTTTGATGTCCCACGATAGTCACTACTTTGTGGACAATACATTAGACGATCCTTCACTATTTTCCATGATATGCTCCAGATTAAATGCAACACCATTATTTTCATCTGCATATTTTGCATAAGCCATGGACATTATATCTGCATCACTGTGACCACTTCTATACTCCCTCCGTCCCAGCTTAGAGGGTCATTTTTCCATTCTGGTCGTCTCACTCAAAGAGTCCCCTTTCCTTTTTTACACACATGGGACCCATACACCCCCTCTAATATAATTAAAATATGGGACTCACACTCCCACTAATACAACTACCCACTAAATAATAATACTCCTTAATCTACGTGCGAAAGAGCAAATGACCCTTTTACTTCGGGATGGATGGAGTATACCTCGTATACATTATTGTAGCAAGCATTGAATTTATTCACCTTTCGATTAATTGTTATATACTAATGTGATTTCATTACGCTCGCATTTCTTTTGACTAAGCCTACAGGGTGATTTTCGTTGTAGTAAGTTGAAACTCGTTCTCAAAAAGTACTCCCTTTCTGATCGTTGTCGATTGTCGAGTCATCGCTAATAGTAATAAAAGAATATGCGAGTAGTTCGTCTTCTGGTGTGCTCCATCGCAACTTCTTTTGACTACTAGCACCACCATCCTTTTGCTCTTTAATCTCTACTTGAGTTGGATTATTATAAAATTGAGTTTCAGGAATGATGGTTAGAAATACTGGAGTGGACGAATTGAATATGAAATTTTGAAAATTTTGTGGAACTTGTGAATTCAGAGAAGAAAATGATTCATCGGATATATTTTGCGAAATCAAAAAATTTCTAATAAATCCACTGTTGTTTTTATCCATGATAGAACTTAGAATCAACAATAATTAAAGAAAAAAATAAAGTATAAATTATAAAAATAAAAAAATAGATGTAGTGAAATAGAGTAGAAATTCTAAAAATAGATGTAGTGAAATAAATAAAATATGGTGGGATGTATTTTTGGGCTTCAATGACATATTTATAGAAAAATTTGAAGTATATGAACGTTAGAATTTCAACGTTCATTTCATTGTTAAATTTCTAACGTTCATGTTGTACACCAATGGATATATAGATCAAAAGTTAAAATCTGAAAGGATTGAATTAATGTTGCAATGGTGAAAATATTTTTTGTAGTGATATATTGATAGTATTGAATAAATTAGGTATATTAATGAATGAAATAAAAATTTTATTTCAACATTAAATGTGTTGGGCCCGCCACAAATCATTTTCCATCATACTTGTTGTGCACGTGTGATTCACCATCCCTTTAATTGGGGAGTGTTTCCCACATTCTATATAATTTTTTTTTGGCAATAAATCGAGTTCATTCTGCTAAACTGTCAGGGGGGGAGGAGAGAGAAAAGTGGATTTAAACTCATGCCCACATTCATTTGTTCAATCACTTTTGAGTTTAAATTCAACTTTTTGACCACCAATGAAGGTGTTCTAAGGACTCATTTTACTTAAAAAGGGGAAATGGGAACTTTCGAATCCCAATATAGTAAAATTGAGACATTTCGATGAGATAGATGGAATATTATTTTTTATCCATCTCACACAATCTTTGGCTTATATATATTGGACAAAATCTTTGCCTTATATATAATTGAGATGAACCAGACATATGGTAAAACCTTCTTGTTTATTTAGGAGTTTAAAAGACATTATATCTTTAAATATTTTAAATCCTATAAATAAATTTGTACATCTTTAAATATAATAAATCAAACGTAGAAATTCAAAATAGGAACCTAATTTTTTCCGGTCATTTTAACTTGCCTAATTTAGTTTAATAAAATTAAATCTTGACCCATCATTAATTATTATATTAATTATTATATTACATCTCATCCATGGGATGTAATTACTAAATTTTAAAAACATCTCATCCATTTTTTTAAATCATCTCATCCATTCATTTCATTTCTCCACATTTAATTTATTCCCTCCCATTTTAACCTTCCTAATTTAATTTGATGAAATTAAATCTTAGTCATTGATGAGAGTGGAAATTCATGTATTTTTTTATTCGATTTGATACCTCTTTGTTTATGTTAATTGCTATTATTTGTTCAAATATTAATACTTGGAATTAATATTAACTAAAAGGTACTTGAGAGGTATTTTTTTATATTTTGATAGGAAATTAAAGGATCAAGAACACAAGGTTGGAATGAAGGAGGAATTCGTACTACATGCATGTAAACAGATGTCAATTTTTCATAAATTTTTTGTATTTTTTGGGAGTTCAAATTGGTCATGTCACATATGGTTGAAAAGTTACGGAAGAGACGATCATTTTGGCTTAAGAAACACCTCAATCGGAGTTCAAATGATAAAGTTATGATCAAAATGGTGACGTCGCGCAAGCTATTCCTACTCAGTACGATTGTGCCACTTTGCATGACTTTTTACACCTTCAACTATTAGACTTTTTGTGAGTTATTTATATGGATAGAAATTCAAGAGAGAATTGTGTGAGATCAAGAATCACTCAAATTGGAGTTCGAATGAAGAAGTTATCATTAAAACCGTGGAGTCACGCAAGCTGCCGACTGTGTGCCCGACGGGGCACGCAGCGGTTCGTACTACGGCGGGCATGGTGGCTTTTGAGCAACATTTTCATCGGGCTAGACTTCTAGATAGCAAAGAGGGAGCGCCCTATTTCTACTGGACGCGTATGACACCTACCGGGCGCATATGACATCAACCGTGCTTCACACCGAACATCCTTGCACGTAGGGGTGAGCGGTATGGTATACTAAAATTTTTAAGCTATACCGTATACCATACCTAAAATATTGGTAATAAAAAAATCATACCTTTATCATATTGAAAGTTTCGGTATACCATAGTTCGGTATACCGAAACTTCGGTATAAAAAATTTGCATGTCTTTTGCTTACCGATATTTAAGTATACCTTTCCATATTGATTATTTCGGTAAATACCGTTAATACTGAATATTCGATATATCATTTTACGTGTACTAATCTACTATATCATTTAAAATTACATTATAAATTTATTAAAAATAAATATGTACATAATCCACAAATTACAAATAATATGGAAAATAAAAATACAAATTTAAAAACATTAATAAAACATAATAAAGGTAAGTGGTTAATCCTAATGAGTTCTAAGTTAATTTAATACACTCTTAGATTGAAATTAAAATAAAAATAATTACAATTATACCCTAAATTTAAAATAATAAATCCTATAATGCTTACGTGCAACGAATGTTCTCCAAAATTACACTAAATATAATGATGAGTCAATGACTTTAATATATTAGAATTTCTTTTAAGTATATATACCTTACTAAAATAATTTACGGTATTTCGGTATATACCAAAATACCGCGGTTTTAAAATTTTGAATACCTTTACCGTACCAAAAAATTCAATACGGTATCATACCTTATCAAAAATTTCGATATACTTAAAATTCAATACGGTATCATACCTTATCAAAATTTTGGTATTTTTCCTCAGCCCTACTTGCACGTTCCCTGGTGCGAAGCCGGACACAAGAATTCCCACACCTGGCACATTGTTGTGCTTGTTGTCTTTAGCCGAGCGTGTCACCATGCGCATCCCGCCCGCCTTTGGAAGTGTTTTCGAGCGGCCCATAATTGTACCGTGTGATTTAAGTTGGCCCAGTTCGTGAAGTATATAAGGTTAATTCTAATTCCTGAGACAGGAGACCATATTCACGCCTCTATCATCACAGAATCCTACCTTCGCCCATATTCTTCCATCTATCCACCTGAGAAACGATCGGAGTTGCTACTTGGATCGGTGACGGAGATCCTAGCGGAGATCGTGATTGAAGAATCGGAGTCCTTCATAAGGGTTATTTATTTTTCAGTTATTATTCTCTGTTATTTTAGAACAATGGTTGAGGCATATTACATCTTTGTGATTTGCCGTCGTAAATCCATGAGCTAAGTTTCTTTGTTGGTAATGTTAGGGAATTAAGATAGTTTTGACTGTGATTTGATTGCTCTAGACTTGAATTTATTACACTGCAGAATGTTTATTTCCTTATTGAAGAAGATATTTTGAGACTTCATATTATTCTATTTTTAGTTTTGATTCCTTCAATTATTCATGACGGTATATTGATAGTTAATAGGATTCCTTGTTTCTGCATAATAATTGTTGTTCCATGTGGCAGTCTTAGGGGATTGGCCAATAATTCCTAAGAATGTTAGACAATCAATTTGAAATACTAATTACCTGGTAAAACATCATTATTAGGTAATTGGTAAGGAAACAAGGGGTTAATAATTTAGTACCTAGAAAGGAAAGTCTAGTACTCTAGGCTTTAATGGAATTTAGCATGAAGTACATATAGAGGGAGTGAGAGTTAATTCCTTATCGATCCTAGAATTTGCAGCTCATTATAAGTGTTAGATCCTACCCGATCAAGGTGATTTAACTAGGCTTAGTGATCCTTCTATAAACGTTTGCAGGTAAAACATGGGTCTAGATTAATCAGTCACATAGTTAAGCTGTTTGACTTAACATTACCAATTCTCTATCATTGAATTCTTAAATCCTTTCTCTTGTGTGATTTATTTACTTCGCATTAGTTTAATTATTTAATTTTATTTTTAATTAGTTAATTATTTTCCCAAAAAACCTCCCAGTTTTGTCTTTCAATTGAATTTTCTTATATAAAATTATTTGTTAAATTTATAACTATTCCTCGGGTTTGATAATTTAACTTGGTCATGCGCACTATAATTGATCCCTTACACTTGAGGGTAAAAGAAAATAGCGATCAAGTTTTTTACGCCGTTGCCGGGGATAGTTCATAGATTTAAATTTAGTTCTATAGTGATTTATTTTCTTGTAGGACGTTAAATTTTACTTTCTTTTATATTTTATTTGTGATCCAGACAATTCTGATCTTTTGAGTAAGAATAGGTGTACGATCACTAGGTCGAGTGGATGAGCAATCGAACCATTAAATTTAGAGCTTGAAGCACTTGTTAGAGAGAAAAGAAGAAAGAGAAAGCAGTCATACACACCTATTCCTAGTCCAGAGTTGGATAGTTTTCATTCGTCATAAGACGAGTTACTAGAGGAAGCTGAACAGCTTTTACAGCAACTTAAGAAATTTCACTTAGCCGAAGAGACTGAGATTAGAGAGATGACTGATGATCAGCGGGCCCCGACCCCTATGTGAGACTAATATAAACTGAAGTATACCACTAATGTTGGGCTAAATGGACCTGCGATCACCGCAGAGAATTTTGAGTTGCCTTTTGGACTGATCCGAATGGTAGAGAGACAACAATTTAGTGGGGCTCATTTGGAAAATTCTAGTGAGCATCTGCAGCTGTTTGAAGAGTATGCAAGGACGCAGAAACACAGGAATGTTCCAGAGGATGCTATCAGGATGCGGCTTTTCCCATTCTCACTTACGGGGAAAGCCAACGAGTGATACAACAACCTTCGTCTAGGATGTTGTACTCCTTGAGAGTGATCGTCGCTATTTTCACCAAGATTTTAGTGTATTTTTGCATGTCTTTTCGTATTATTTTATCCGTATTTCATGTGTTATTTGGTTGTGTTATGTATTTTCATGGAAATGTGTATGAATGAGTCTAAACATGTTAAAAACAGGTAAAAAATAGAATCGAGAGCTGAAACGAGCAAGACACGAATTCACGGGACCCAACTCGAGTCAAGTAGGTGCCCGAAAGTTGTCCAGAATCATCCAGTGGCTTAACTCGACTTGGGAGAGCCAACTCGACTTGCAGCTCAAGTCGAGCTGTGTCTCCCCAAGTCGAGTAGCAAGTCGTGCGGAGCAGGGCAGGAGTTCAAAATCATACAGTGTGCTTACTCGAGTTGCAAGTCGCAACACGACTTAGCAACTCGAGTCGAGTAGGGCCTCCGGAGTCAAATTAATTTCAAAGCCTCGCAACACGACCGAACAGGCTAAAGCTCGAGTTGGCGACATGAGTCGAGCTGTGTAGCTCGAGTTGCATTGCATGCAGCTCGACTCGAACTGCTAACTCGAGTAAGACAGGCCAAGTCGAGTAAGGGCATTTTAGGCCAAAAATCCAGATTTTCACCTGCCAATGTGTGTAGGTGTGTGTAAAAAGCCCAATTGATGATTAATTCGTGGCCCAACTTGGAGAGGGTATAAATAGTCTCAAGTTCAACATTTGAAGGGAGATTGAATATTTTCACACAAGGGTTTTACTCCTACACCTAGATCACACACCATTTCTTCCATTTTATACCATCATCTTCATCCATCTTCATCCATTCTTCATCCCTTTCATGTGGGTGTTAGAGATCTCAAGAATTCAAGAGCTAGAGGTGGAGATCAATGAGTGTTGAAGATTCTCTACAAGGAATTGCTAGGGAAGATTCACATCTCTTTTGTTTTTTATTTGGATCTAAGACTATGGATATGTGTAATAGATCATTCAAGGGTTTTGTTACTATCATCATGTTAGGCTAATCCCTCTAGTGGGATTAGGAATATGAAGAACACATTAGGTTTATATTATTATGTGGATTAAATTGGTTTTTGACTTAGTTGATATTGATTTCTATTCATGGGCTTTAATTGATTTGATGTTGTGATGACATGGTTTGTTATTCATGAATGATTATTAGTTTAATGGATTGTTGATCAATGGATGATTTATGATAATTAAGTGCTATTATAATGTTCATGTGTATATTGTTTGGAGTGAGACGGAAACGACCCTCTTAAGTATTAGAAAGACATGAATAGATATCGAGTTTGGGTTTGACCGAAAGGATATTTGAATTCGATGAGGGGAACCAATCCATTCGTTAGCTCTAGTACACAAAAAGAGAGAGTTAATCCTAATTAGTACCTTGGAAGGGAGAATTGGGAATTAATTAGTACCTAGATGGAAGATGTTAATGTTGGGCTTTGATTTTAAGTGCCTTTGGGAGTCTCAAGTGGATCAACAACCTTTGTAACCCTAAAGGGAGCTTAGGATATAATAGTGACTACCCTTAATCTACATCAATTGAGTTGTATTCCCTTTGCATGATAATATGAATTGAATGTGCTTGGATGTTTCTAATCCCATGTTTTTTCATACTTGAACTTTAGCACCTATTCTCTTTTCTCATTAATCACATTTACTTGTCATTTCTCTTATTTGCTATTTTATTTACTTGCTACTTGTTTTAGTTGTTAATTTCAAACTCGAACACCCTATCATCCTTACAAAAGTAACATAAACAAGAGCTCACGTATTTTATTAATCCAAACTTCTCTCCTTTGTGGTTCGATAATTTAATTTTTGGGGTATACTTCTACAACGATCGAGTATTCTTGCTCGTGAGTATTAAACAAAATATCCAAACAAGAAATTGGCGCCTTTACCAAAGGGGAGTTTAACAGATTAGTCGAATACTGTGTTATTATTTTAGTTGCTCTTGATAAGGATACTTCTTATTTTGTCTTATTTACTAATTTTGTTTGGTCTAACTCTTTGAATTTTCGTAGGTGTTTTATGATTATAAGATCAAAGGGAGATCAATCGATTATTCCTTTGAATTTGAAGATAGAAAAGACCGCACGACAAAGAAAACAAGAGAGACGAAAAGCTAGAAAAGAAAAGATGGAGAATCAACGTGGAGATAATGTTAACATTGACCCACCTCAAGATCCATTACAATATTAAAGGGGGGTACAAAAAGGAGTGCAAGAGAATCAAGCAGAGATGTTTAGGAATTTCATTGCTCAAAATCAAGACTACATGCAATTGCTTGCCAATCAAGAAGCTCAAAGGATACTCCAACAACAAGAGATGCAAAGGCCTAGAGCAATTTGGGATTACTTCCAACCGAGAGCATACATAATATGGTTCCTCCAGTTCAAACCAACAATTTTGAAATTAAGACTGGATTGATCAACATGGTCAAAGCAAATCAGTTTGGGGGAGGTCCTCTTGAAGACCCGAACTCTCATCTAGCTTCTTTCTTGGAGGTTGCAAATACCGTAAAGATGAATGGAGTGTCAGAAGATGCTATTCGAATGAGGTTGTTCTCTTTTTCTTTAAGAGACAAGGCTAAAGCATGGTATAATACAATTCTATTGGGAAGTTGTAATACATGGGAAGATCTTGAGCAAAGGTTCCTAAACAAGTATTTTCCTCCATTGAAGACTCTCTTAATGAAAAGCCTTATCACTCGATTTAGGCAACTTCCGGATGAGAGTTTTTATGAAGCATGGGAACGCTACAAAGAGATGCTACGAAAGTGTCCTCAACATGATTTTCATGAGAATCAACAAGTGACTTTCTTTTATCAGGGGTTGAGTCAACAAAATCGGATGCATGTAGATGCCTCATCCGGAGGGTCTATATTTGGAGTGGATGCTATGAAAGCTATGGAAAATTTTGAAGATATTGCAATGAATGCTTATCAATGGCCTTCCGAGAGAGTAATGAGAGGTTATGCATTCGGAAAGGTGGCTCAATTGGAAATTGTCAATAAAGTGAAGAGTGATGTGTTTCAAAGTGAAGGAGTGAAAGAATTTAATGAGGACATCCATGCTTTAACAAAGTAATTGAATTTGATCACTCAAGGAGTGAGTCAAGGGGGAAGTACAAGTGCTAATTTGAATGATGAGAGCAATGTTATGCAAGGTGTAGAGGATGTTGCCTATTTAGATAGGAGAAATTACCAAGAAAATTTCCAACATCAAGGGAATTTCCAAGGTAATTATCCTTCTAACCAAGGTAATTTTCAAGGAGGATATCAAGGGTAAGCTCGGGGGAATAATTTTAATTAAGCAAGTGGAGGAAATTATCAAGCTCCGAGGAAGCATGAAAATCTTTCTTAGTCCAATACTCAAGCCGCCGTGGCACTTCCTCAAGGAATGGATCCGAGTGCTAAGCCGTCCAATGGAGAAGGTAAATCATCATTGGAAGAAACATTGCTAGCATTCATAAAAGATACAAGGGCTTATATGGAAAAGAGAGATGCTAAGCTTGAATCTCAAATGGAAAACAGGGAGGCAAAGCTTGAGGCTAGAATGGAGGAAAAAAAAAAGAAAGCCGACAATAGGATGAGAGATTTTGAGTATCAAATGAGGTAAATTGCTTCTTCCGTTAGATCTCAACACCAACAAGGAAAGTTTCTATCTACCACGGTAACTAATCATAAAGAAGATTCAAAGCTATCACTCTTAGAAGTGGAAAATAGTATAAGGAGCCTCTTATACCTAAAGAGGACAGCGTTGTTGTTGAAGGGGAAGTGGGAAGAATGGTGGAAGAAGGGTTGCTGCAAGAGGAGATTGAAGTGGAGGAAGTAAGCAAGAAAAAAGAAGTTGTTGAGCAAAAGAAAGATAAAGAGAAGATAGAGAGAATTCCAAAGTGGAAGAAGGCAAAGGAGTTAAGAGAAAAGGAAGTTGAAGTTGAAAGAGATAGTTGGGGGATACCCAAGACTCAAGTACCGGTTCCTTTTCCTCAAAGGTTCTTGAAGAAGAGTTTAGATGAGAGGTTCAAAAAGTTTATTGATATCTTCAAGAAGATTCAAATCAATATTCCTTTTGCCGATGCTTTGGAGCAAATGCCTCATTATGCTCGTTTCTTGAAGGACATCATGGGAAAGAAAAGAAGTCTTGTGAAAAATGAAACGGTTAATCTAACCGAAGAGTGTAGTGTCATTCTACAACGGAAACTTCCACAAAAATTGAAGGATCCTGGTAGTTTCACTATACCATGTAAAATGGGAAAGTGCAAGAAGAACAAGCTCTTTGTGATCTAGGTGCAAGCATTAATCTAATGCCTCTTTCTATATTCAAGAAGCTTGGGTTAGGTGAAGTAAAACCAACGTCCATCACTCTTCAATTGGCGGATAGATCCATGACACATCCAAAAGGAGTAATTGAAGACGTGTTGGTGAAGGTGGATAAGTTCATCTTTTCGGAGGACTTTATTGTGTTAGATATGGAGGAGGTCGAGAATGTGCCATTGATTCTTGGGAGACCGTTTCTTGCTACCGGGAGAGCTCTTATTGATGTCTACAAAGGAGAGTTGAAATTGAGAGTGAATGATGAGGAGGTGGTATTTTCTCTACACAAGGCCATGCAATATCCAATGAATGATGAAGAGTGCAAAAGTGTGGATGTTATAAAGGGAAGTGTCGAGGAAAGTTGGCCTTCCATTGTAACCAAAGATCCACTTGAACTTTGCTTGAGCAATTCTCTATCTCTTTCTCATAGTTCTACTACTTCTCTTGATTTAAATGATGAGTTGATTAATTATTTGCTTGATCTAGGTGATTGTAGTGAAGCTCAAGAGGTTGCAGCCGCTATCTCGAGGGGAAATGGAAAGTTCTTACCACTTAGAGATCCACTCAATCAAGAAGAGAAAAAGGAAAAGAAGGTGGAGTTGAAGCCTCTACCCGATCATCTTGCCTATGCCTACCTTGGTGAAAATGAGACATACCCGGTAATTGTATCCTCTTCTTTAACCTCTAGTTAACTTGATAAATTGCTTAATGTCCTTAAAGAGCTTAAGTCGGCTATTGGTTTGTGTATTGATGATTTGAAAGGGATTAGTCCAACAATTTGCATGCATAAGATAAGGCTTGAGGATGAAGGGAAAGCTTGTGTTCAAAACCAAAGAAGACTTAATCCTATCATGCAAGAAGTGGTAAAAAAAGAGGTTCTTAAGTGGTTAGACACCGATATGATCTTTCCTATTAGTGATAGCCCATATGTGAGTCCGTTGCATATAGTATCTAAGAAAGGGGGTATGACTATAGTGAAGACTGAGAAAAATGAGACCATAGCCACTAGGACGGTGACGGGGTGGCGTGTGTGTGTTGATTATAGGAAACTTAATGAGAACACACGTAAAGACCATTTTCCCTTACCTTTCTTGGACCAAATGTTGGATTGGTTGGCCGAGTATGAGTTTTATTGCTTTCTTGATGGGTATTCCGGGTATAACCAAATTCTCATAGCACCCGAAGACCAAGAAAAGACCGTTTTCACTTGTCCTTATGGAATATTTGCTTTTCAAAGATTGTCATTTAGACTTTGCAATGCACCGGCCACCTTTCAAAGGTGTATGATGACAATCTTTGAAGGCTTGATTGAGAATATCATGGAAGATTTCATGGATGATTTTTCGGTGTTTGGTTCTTCTTTTGATATTTGTTTGTCTAATCTTGCTATTGTTTTGAAGCGATATCAAGATACTAATTTAGTGTTGAATTGGGAGAAGTGTCATTTCATGGTTAATGATGGCATTGTACTTGGACATCACATCTCTTCAAAGGGATTGCAAGTGGACCGAGCTAAAGTTGTTGCTATAGAGAAGCTTCCTCCACCAACAAATAAGAAAGGAGTACGATCGTTTCTCGGTCATGCCGGGTTCTATCGTAGATTAATAAAGGATTTTCTGCATTTTCTAAACCTCTATCTCATCTCCTTAAAAAAGATGTTCCATTTAAGTTTGCTGAAAATTGTCTAAATGCTTTTCAAGTACTAAACAAAGCTTTGATTTCATCACCCATCTTGATCACCCCCGATTGGAAGGAGCTATTTAAATTGATGTGTGATGTAAGTGATGTAGCTCTTGGAGTAGTTTTGGGGCAATTAAGAGAGAAAAAATTTCGGGCTATTTACTATGTAAGCAAGACATTTGATGCGGCTCAACGGAACTACACTACTACCGAAAAAGAGTTTTTGGTGGTGTTATACGCATTTGATAAGTTTCATGGTGGGAACGAAGACTATTGTATACACTGATCATTCCGCCATCAAGTATCTTATGGCGAAGAAGGATGCAAAGCTAAGGGTAATAAGATGGGTATTACTTCTTCAAGAATTTGACATTGAAATAAGAGATAAGAAGGGCACGGAGTGTGATAGCCGATCATCTTTCAAGGCTAGAGTCGAGGGAGCATTGCGAAAGCACTTATGAGTTAATCAAGGAGGTTTTCCCTGATAAAGAAATCTTGAGGTGAGATTGCTATCAAATTGAGGTTTTAGTGGAGCAAAAAGGAAGCTCGTAGTATGCGGACTATGTGAATTACTTAGCTAGTGGAAGGAAGCCTTATGAGCTTAATAAGTATCAATCCAAGAAGTTCTTTTATGATGTTAAAAGCTACTTGTGGGATGATCCTTTCTTGTACAAGATGTGTAATAATTCTCTTGTAAGAAGATGTGTGCCCGAGGAAGAATGAAGTAGTGTGTTGGAGTTTTGCCACTCTTCACTTAGTGGAGGCCATTTTGGAGCTCAAAAGACCGCTGCAAAAATCTTATAATCGGGGTTATATTGGCCTTCATTGTTCAAGAGTTGTAAGAAATTTGTAGAGGGTTGTGATTGGTGCCAAAGGACGGGGGGAATCTCCAAGTAGGATGAGATGCCCCTTAATTGCTTTCAAGAAGTTGAGATATTTGATGTGTGGGGTATTGATTTCATGGGACCATTTCCTCAATCTAATGGATTTCTCTATATCTTGTTGGCATTCGATTATGTTTCAAAGTGGGTTGAGGCTATACCTTCAAGAACAAATGATGCAAGAATGGTCATGGGATTTCTAAAGAAGCATATATTCACGAGGTTTGAAGTTCCTAAAGTGTTGGTAAGTGATGGGGGTAGTCAATTCATAAATAAGCTCATGGAGAACATTCTCAAGACTTATGGAGTGAAGCATCGAGTGTCTACTCCGTATCACCCTCAAACAAATGGTCAAGCTGAAATTTTTAACCGACAAATCAAGCAAGTCTTGGAGAAAACAATGAGTGTAAGTAGAAAGATTGGTCTACTAAGCTTGATGATGCTTTATGGGCCTTTCGAACCACATTCAAGACCACTCTTGGCATGTCTCCATTTCAAATTGTCTATGGCAAGTCTTGCCATCTTCCCGTGGAGCTAGAGCATAAAGCTTATTGGGCCATTAAGAAATTGAATTTTGACATGAAAGCTTCGAAGAAGGTAAGATTCTTGCAATTGAATGAGCTTGAGGAATTTCGAGAAAATGCTTATGAAAATTCAAGGATTTTTAAGGAGAAAACCAAGAGGTGGCATGATGCTCGTTTGAGGAAGAAAAGTTTTGAAAAAAGGTGAAAAAGTGTTGGTATTCAATTTTCGACTAAGACTTTTCCCGGGAAAGTTGAAGTCCAAATGGAGAGGGCCCTATGTGGTGAAGGAAGTTCTTGATAAGGGAGCTCTAAAAGTTATAGACGAGAATGGGGAAGAGTTCTTGGTTAATGGTCATCGTGTGAAGCACTACGTGGATCCATCACAAAGGGAGACCATCTTTGTGGATGCTTTGTTTGAAAGATAATCTCGCACTCTGTCTAGCTTGAAGACGTTAAACTCAGCGCTAGATGGGAGGCACCTCATCATTATCTTTATTGCTTTATAATTTTTGGCTTGTAAGTGGATTGTGCTTGTGAGAAAATGCATGTTGAAAGAAAGAGAAGTGCTTCATCGATTCGAGTAGGCATGTCTCACCACTTTGTGCAAACTTAATTCTCGACTCTTGTCTTGAGTTAAGTTTGGGGGGCTAGTGCGTGGTGGAGATAACTTGATTCGTTTGGATGCATATACTTCTCTAAAAGAAGATCATTGATGGGAACTACAAGAGTAAGTCCCACCACTTTTTGCAAACTTAATTCTCAACTCTTGTCTCTAGTTAAGTTTGGGGGAGAGTGTGGTATGACTCACCACTTGAGTTATGATTCTTGTAAAATTGGGTCAATTTTAAAAATTTTCTCATGAGTTTGGATAGGATTTTGGTCCGATTGATTGTGTTGAAGTGCATGATAGTCCATAATTTTAATGACATTATTGAGCTAATGGTGTTTATGAGTGTTTGAGCATGATAGTCCGATTGGTATTGTTGCATGCTTTGTGTTTTTGTTGTGTCTTGTTGATGAGTCCTTATTTTTATGTTTTGTGTGTATCTTTAATTTTTGTCTTGGGTTGTTTGGTGGTTTGTTTTTGGGATATTGTGAGTCATTTTTGAATGTGAGTGATGACATGTTGTGGTAGTAAGTGATGACAAGTTATGATTAAGAATCTCTACACTTTTAAATTGTGACATGTTTTACTTAACTTGATCAATTGCAAGAAGAATGTAGTGTAATAAGTTCCTTAAGGTCCAATGCATAAGCTTGTGAGAATTTGAGCTTCAACCGTGCATACATCATATTTCTTCATGAGTGAATCGGTTGTGTTTGATAAACTAGAACTTACTCAAGGACTAGAGGAACGAGCCCGATTTGTGGAGATTAGTGATATGATCTAAGGTCATCCTTGTCATTAATAGTCATTGCTAAATATTTCCATACCGTCAACATCATCCCTAGTCAACTACTTTGAGCCTTTAAGCCTATTTATTGTGAATTTAGCACATTACAAGCCATGATTACCCACTTAAAGCCTTATATATATATACCTTTGGTGTGAGTGATTGAGGAGATGGTAACTAGAAAGGATTGATTGATTAGCAAAAGGAGAAAAGGAAATGGTAAACAAGCAAGAAAAAGTATGAAAAGAGCACAAACAAAGAATGGACATGCAACCACAAAGCAAGAGAAGGAGCAAAGCAACATCAAAATGCTCAAGTAAACAAATTCAAAGAAAGGAAGCATGCATCAAAAGAAGTTAAATTCAAGAAAAGTTAATGATTAGTGCTTGTGATTACCAAAGTTGAGAAAGGAAGAAAGATAAGTTAAGGAATGGAAGAAAGTAGCTACATCTTCAATTAATTACACTTGATTAGTCACTTGTATCCATATTCTACCTATCATACCAAAGAGACTATCATTACATCCTTAATGAAAGACCTTTTTGATCATTAATTGAAACTTTGGTGGTTTGTGAATATAGTCCACGAGCAAGCTTATAGCGAGTCGAGCCAATTGATTGATGAGTATTGTTTTACCACTTTAAAGAGCGTTGAGTGACATTGATAACCTATGTGAGGCTTGGACCAATAAGGGACTATATTACACTTTATTCTTTTGTGATTGAACTTATTAATTCTTCATGTTATGATTTTAATGTTGTAGGATGACTTAGCATAATTTGCAGTTATTATTGCTTATGTTCGTTTAGTCTTTTCCTAGGTGAGAATTTCTCCTATTGGTTTGTCATTTTTGTTGCTCGGGGACGAGCAACACCTTAAGTTTGGGGGCTTTGATCGTCACTATTTTCACCTAGATTTTAGTGTCTTTTTTCATATTTTTCATATTATTTTACCGTATTTCATGTGTTATTTGATTGTGTTATGTGTTTTCATGGAAATGTGTGTGAATGAGCCTAAACATGTTAAAAATCAGGTCAAAAATGGAGTCGGGAGCTAAAACGAGCAAGATACGAACTCACGGGACCCAACTCGAGTTGCATGGTGCAACTCGAGTTGTCAACTCGAGTCGAGTAGGTGCTCAAAAGTTGTCCAGAATCATTCAATAGCTTAACTCGACTTGGGAGAGCCAATATGACTTGCAGCTCGAGTCGAGCTGCGTCTCCCCAAGTCGAGTAGCAAGTCGTGTGGAGCAGGGCAGGAGTTCAAAATCATACAGTATGCTTACTCGAGTTACAAATCGCAACACAACTTCGCAACTCGAGTCGAGTAGGGCCTCCGAAGTCAGATCAGTTTCAGAGCCTCGCAACACGACCGAACATGCGAGAGCTCGAGTTGGCGACACGAGTCGAGCTGTGTAGCTCGAGCATTACATGCAGGTTGACTCAAGCTGCTAACTCGAGTAAGGCAGGCCAAGTCAAGTAAGGGTATTTTGGGCCAAAAATCCAAATTTTCATCTACTAATGTGTGTAAGTGTGTGTAAAAAGCCCAGTTGTTGATTAATTCGTGCCCAACTTGGAGAGAGTATAAATAGCCTCAAGTTCAACATTTGAAGGGAGATTGAATATTTCCACACAAGGGTTTCACTCCTATACCTAGATCACACACCATTTCTTTCATTTTACACCATCATCTTCATCCATTTTTCATCTCTTTCATGTGGGTGTTAGAGATCTCAAGAATTCAAGAGTTAGAGGTGGAGATCAATGAGTGTTGAAGATTCTCTACAAGGAATTGCTAGGGAAGATTTACATCTCTTTGTTTTTTATTTGGATCTAAGACTATGGATATGTGTAATAGATCATTCAAGGGTTTTGTTACCATCATCATGTTAGGCTAATCCCTCTAGTAGATTAGGAATATGAAGAGCACATTAGGTTTATATTATTATGTGGATTAAATTGGTTTTTGACTTAGTTGATGTTTATTTCTATTCATGGGCTTTAATTGATTTGATGTTGTGATGGCATGGTTTGTTATCATGAATGATTATTGGTTTAATGGATTGTTGATCAATGGATTATTTATGATAATTAAGTGCTATTATAATGTTCATGTGTATATTGCTTGGAGTAAGACGAAAACGACCCTCTTAAGTATTAGAAAAGCATGAATAGACATCAAGTTTGGGTTTGACCGAAAGGATATTTGAATTCGATGAGGGAAACCAATCCATTCGTTAGCTCTAGTACACAAAAAGGGAGAGTTAATCCTAATTAGTACCTTGGAAGGGAGAATTGGGAATTAATTATTACCTAGATGGAAGAGGTTAATGTTGGGTTTTGATCTTAAGTGCCTTTGGGAGTCTCAAGTGGATCAACAACCTTTGTAACCCGAAAGGGAGCTTAGGATATAATAGTGATCACCCTTAATCTATATCAATTGAGTTGAATTCCCTTTGCATGATAATATGGATTGAATGTGCTTGGATGTTTCTAATCCCATGTTTTTCCATACTTGAACTTTAGCACCTATTCTCTTTTCTCATTAATCACATTTACTTGTCATTTCTCTTATTTGCTATTTTATTTACTTGCTACTTGTTTTAGTTGTTAATTTCAAACACAAACAAAAGTAACATAAACAAGAGTTCACGTATTTTATTAATCCAAACTTCTCTCCTTTGTGGTTCGATAATTTTATTTCTTGGGGTATACTTCTACAACGATCAAGTATTCTTACTCGTGAGTATTAAACAAAATATTCAAACAAGAGGGAGAAATTGACAGACAAATTTCTAAATAAGTACTTCCCTCCCTCTAAGAGTTTCTTGATAAAGAAAAGGATCACATAATTCAAACAAGGATCCTTGGAGAGTTTTTTTGAGG
This sequence comes from Pogostemon cablin, assembly GCA_023678885.1. Classification (NCBI taxonomy): domain Eukaryota; kingdom Viridiplantae; phylum Streptophyta; class Magnoliopsida; order Lamiales; family Lamiaceae; genus Pogostemon; species Pogostemon cablin. The sequence continues at coordinate 24,979,862 of CM042964.1, read as the reverse complement.
CATGAGAAAGTTTCAAAGAGCTGTTGCGGAGCTGTCCCAGACATAGATTTTCAAAGGATACCTACTTAGGTTTTTCTATCAAGGCCTAAGAAGAGATTCGAGAGTGTTGGTGGACGCGAAAGAAAGTGGATCTATTTTTAAGAAGTATGCAGAGGAAGCGGAAGAGATCTTGGGGGAGATGGCAGCTAACGCCTATGATTGACCGGCAGAGAGAGTAGAAGGAGAAGATACTTTTGACAAAGTGGCTAAGGTAGAGATGCAAGCCGGAAATCAAGAAGTTTCAGCTATTCATGATCGATTTGATGAGCTCCATAAAAAGTTGGATCGCCTCGCAAAAGGAAACATATTTAGAGGGGAATTGATGATGGATGAAGATGAAGAGTAGTTTGAGGATGCGAACTATGCTATGGGATAGAGCTTTCAAGGGGAACGACCAAGGGAACAATCGTCAGTTTCAGCAAGGTTGGAACCAAAGAAATTCAAACTTCAACAATCAGAGAAGGGATGAAAATCTATCTTACTCTAATCCTAATAGCGCAGTTGCACCGCCTCAAGAATTTAATCCAGCCTAAAAACATGCTGAAGGGAAAACATCAATGGATGATAAGCTTGAATTGATGCTCAAGATAATGATCAAAAATCAAGAAACAACAAAAAGGAAGCAAAAGGAAATAGATTTGGCAATTAGTCAGTTGATCGCTTCAGTGGTAAGTTGCAACATCAAGGGAAATTTCCTGCTCAAATTAAGTTGAATCCGAGAGAACATCAGTGCTATGCAATTATTTTGAGAAGCGGTACACAGTATAAGGGACCAAAAATACCAGAATATGAATAGTACTCTGAAAATTGGTCCGAAGGCACTCTAGACGAGAGCCGAGCATACCCACTCGCCCACGAGCGCACACCATGTGGCTCCTTTACAACTCGCACTACCGAGCACGATGATTATCAATTAGATGACGTGTCTGGAAACTATTGGGTATACACACCCGCCGCCGGGCAAGACTTCTGGACAGGAGAACGCACAGGTGTGCAACAGCACGGGAACAACCGGTGACAATGCCCATCGGCGAGCAACAACCGAGCAACCAACTGGGTGATCAGTCAAGTGGAACGCTTGGCGATATGCCCAGAGACATTCACGGTGCAACAAGAGTTCGCCCGTCAGAGAGTGAGTTCGCTCGTCCACCACCAAGCGACCTACACTCCACTCTTGTTTATTCTGTTTCTCAACATCATGATACTGTGGACTTCCACAAAGATACAGAGTAGCCTGTTGTCACTGAGAAGAAGTGGAAAAAAGCTAAGAGGGAAAGAAATAAAAAGGACGAGATTGAGAGAGACAGCTTAGGGATTCCAAAGCCGAAATATCAAATTCCTTTTCCCTCTAGACAATTGAAGAAGGGTCTTGATGAAAAGTTTTAGAAGTTCATAAACATCTTCAAGCAGATCCAAATCAACATGCCCTTTGCTGAAGCAATTGAACAGATACCGCACTACGCAAAGTTTTTTAAAGAGATCATGTCCAAGAAGCGTAGTATAGTGGATAAGGAGACATCACATCTTACAGAAGAGTGCAGTGCTATCATTAAGAGGAAGTTGCCAGCCAAAGTAAAGGATCCGGGTAGGTTCACCATCCCAGTGCAGATTGGAAAGAATGACACTTGTAGAGCTTTGTGTGACTTGGGGGCTAGCATAAATCTTATGCCCTTAAGTATGTTCAAGAGTCTTGGTTTTGGGGAGGTGAAGCCCACTTCGATTACACTACAGCTAGCTGATAGGTCTATTACGCACCTTAGAGGAGTTGTTGAGGATGTACTTGTGAAAGTGGATAAGTTCTTCTTCCCTATTGATTTCTTGGTGCTCGATATGGAGGATTATATCAATGTGCTTGTGATTTTGGATAGACCATTCTTAGCCACTGCTAGAGCTCTTATTGATGTGGAAGATGGATAGTTGAAGCTCAGAGTGAGAGATGAGTAGATCATATTCTCACTTGATGCTTTGAAGCATCATTCTGAAGAGACCAGCTGCAAGTTCATTGATGTGGTTGATGAGAGTGTAAAGGAGAAGCGACCATTTACTCTGTCTGAGGATCAAGTGGAAACTTGCATCAGCAACAGTCCTTTTTTCTCTACTTCTGTTACTAATGTTAAATCTGATACTTCATCTGATATTTTATCTAATGAAATGCTCTCTCCATCCCGCTCAAACGTCACCGGTTATTTTTTATGCGTAGATTAAGGAGTATTATTATTTTATATGTAGTGGGTAGTTGTATTAGTAGTGAGTGATGAGCCATATGTAGGGCCTTTTTACTAAAAGTAAAAAATAAGGACTTTTGAATGGGATGCCAAATATAGTAAAATGGAGACCTTTCGGTTGGACGGAGGGAGTAACATATTGTTTGAGTGTTGAGAGTGCTTGAAGGAATGATAAAAGAGAGATGTCATGGATTAAAGAAGGAAATATTGGCATACGATCGTTTGGTTAATGTAACAGTTAGGGTTCCATGTGTTTCTAAATCAGCGGAAGCAAGAAACATAGAAACGTATTACCTTTCACCAGGGTATGTTGAAGAAGAACATGAATTCTCGCCGGCAGCCTGCGCAACCTCACCATTTTGGGCATAACTCTCTCATCTGATCTCCGATTCGAGTGATCTATGCACCAAAACGATCCTCTTTTCAGTGGTTTTCCAAAATTGTATCACACGTATAGTTTGGAGTTTCAAAAAATTTTAGAAAAATCATGGAAGTTGATGAATAGCAGCAGCAAACTACCTTCCGATCTTCTGCTGTATTCGCAAGTCCAATCTCGATGTCGTGGGCGACGATCTTCGAGATCTTGTCAATCTGATATTCCTTCACCCTCCTCACAGTGTTAGGCGTGATTCAGTTTTTTAGTTAAAATTTCTGGACAGCTGAGATGACTTACATATGGGCTACAGCGGGACCATGAGGAGAAATTAGAGTTGGGCCTCCACATTGAGCTTAAGTATCCAAACTTAGCTCAAAGCTTATACTTAAGTCCAATAATAATATATACCACTAAATATTATTACTGCACTACTGTTCTAATTCCATAATTACGTTATGGGCTTCATCTTATTATGAGCTCGTTAGTCTCCCCATGTTTAAGATATACAATGCCCATTAATTATTTAAGTTACTGACAACTCCATTAATTAATATCTCATCCGAGAGTAGTACCACTCAATCTAATTATCATGCCGGAATAAATTCACCTGCATGGTTTACATGATAATCCTTATGAGCTCCTCAAGGGGACATCATCAACCTAAATAGGACACGGATTTCTTCTACAATCAACAGCACACCATAGAGACAATACTATTTTCCAAGTCTCCAAGTTTATTGATTTAATTACATGTAAATCTCACCCATTGATGAATAAAAAAAATACATACTGTCTTACGTGTCGAGGTTATTGTATAGGGATTAAGAGCACGAACATCCATAATAACTGAGATCAAGTTCCCCTATATAGTCAGTATAAATCGAACGATCTCAAGCGGTCCTGCTCAATACACACAATGTGCACTAATGTGATTTTATAGTCAAAACAAACTAATACCAAATCACACTACAACTATCCCGATAGAGAGTCCCCGTCTATTTCGGTTGTGAGCATCTGTTTATACTTTATAAAGAAATCGATAATATAATCTTCCGCGTGTTGTCGAACAACATATTATCTACAGTATAAAGTAAGTGGACTATTGTATCGTACATATAAATAAATTATAAGACGCAATCATTTGATCATATGATTCTCATTTTAAATAAATTGTTATAACATTGTTCATACAAAAAGCTAGACTTTTAGTATATAATCCAACAGTAAAGTGGGCCCAAATTCCACCAGTCCCTACAGATATATGCGACTCTTATTTGTCTGATTTTGATGTTGATAGGAAGGAAACATATAAAGATGGAGATCCAGATAAATGGATTCTTGAGAGTAAGACGAGAGAGATAATTTGGATGGATCGGAAGATGGCGAAACAACATTTCAAAGTGAGGATGAAAGATGAAGGAGTGTTTATGCAAGGGTTTAAATATTTCTGAGTCTGCATTCTGTCGAGCTCCTCGACGTTAAACAAGAGCGTTTGGTGAGAGGCAACCCACCGGTTAATTTATTATTTTTTGTGTCTTGTGCTAGGTGAATTATACTCAATGTGTGTGCTTATACTTAAGGTAATAACATCTTTTTAAACTTAAATTCAACTCACGATTTCATCTAAGTTTGGTGGGGGAGGGGGTGATGTTCTTTCCCTATTCCATCCGTACCCAGATATGTTTACTCTGCATTGTTTTAGTGTCTGTGTGCTTGGAGGTCGATTTTTTTAGAATTTTTGAATTTTTTATGAATATTCAGGCGTCTTGTGTGTTTTAATTCATTTTTGTGTGTCCCTTGGTGCTCCGTCATCGATTTTCGTCTTTTCGATATTTTCGATCCTTGATTTTCTGATGTCTCAAATATTCTTATTACTTATGAATCCTATGATGATGAGTTTTATGTTGAGTTTAATTGATTGAGAAGAGAATTGGAGTGGCGAAGTGAGTTCTATCTGAGGCTTACGCCTAACCCAGTCGAAAAACTCGAGGGACTTGTAAGATGTGAAGGAGATTGAAAACAGGTTACTTCGTTCCTTATTCTAAAATTTTTTGTGACTTTCAAATTGTTACGAGTGAGGAGCAAGAGCTTTAAATTCTATGACCTAAATTTCTTGAGGATCTTTGAGCGTTTATCATTCTTATGCTAAGATGTAGATTATGATTGATAAGGGGAACGTGATTTAATTCTTAAATGCTTAAAGTTCTTGATATGCTTGTTATGATGTATGTGTAGCCTTGAAAAGTGCTCATTCATTCTATAAAAAAACCAAGTGAGAATTGAGCCCATAAATCATATTATATTGATGCATGATATTTTTATTTTTTATCGTATCGTTCTTGTGCGTGTGTTCTAGAACTTGTCTTGAGTCTCCTTGAATTCATTAGTTATTATTACATTTCATCCATTGCTTGTGATTACCAACTTTTGAAACATCTCATCTATTTATTTTATTTATTTCATCTCATTCATTCTTTTCCATTTTTTTTTTCTATCCATAATTTTTATGTCAATTAATTTTTTACTAATTTTTTTCTTTTTCAAAACTAAATCCATTTATTTCTTATATATCTAAATTATCAATTTTTTTCAAAAATAAATTATTTATTTATTACGTAAACCCATATATATAAATAAACAATTAAAATTTCTTCGGTACATTACTTATAGGTACAATTTATTAATCTTTATTACTCCTAGGTACAATATCCAAATTATATTTATCAAATACTATTTTTAACCCTATTTAAATTTAACTGTATTCAAAATTAATTAACCATTAATATCTCCATGAAAATAGGAGATATGTTAGGGATTAGTCAATCATGGGTCAAACATTAAAAAATAGGTTTAATTATATGAGTGAGGCTCTTGTGCCCCCGGGGACACCGTGTCCTTTATAATTTAAATCTCTAGCAATACATAGGTTTAAATAGAAATGGAGGGGGAGAGTTGTGTTCCCATGGGGGCACGGTATGTCCCCGGGGGTGCAGGAGTTTTTGCCTAATTGTATTGTATTCAAATTTAATTAATTAATTAAATATGATATTTTCAGAAATATTTAAATATTTTGGTATTCAAATTATATTACGATAAAAAACCTCACGACTCCAGATTATATTATCGATAAAAATATCCTCATTTGCATGTATTCAGAAATATTTAGATAAGTATTCAGAATATTTAGATATATTAGTTATCATATTAAATTACGATAAGAAATCTGCAGTATTCATAAATAATTAGATAAGTATTCAAAATATTTAGATATATTTTTTATAATATTATATGATGTATATTAGTATCCAGATTACGATAAAAAATTTGCAGTATTCAGAAATAATTAGATAAGTATTCAGAATATTTAAACATATTTTCGTATTCAAATTATATAAGACAAGAAATCTGTATGATATATTCAGAAATATTTATATAAGTATTCAGAATATTTAAATATATTTTTTTATCAGATTATATTACAATAAGAAACCTGCGTACCTAAAATAGTGTATTCAATACAATTGTATTCAGCGACATTCATAAGGGGTAGTTGAGACTTTTCATTACTTATTTTTGTACTTGATAGTAATAAAATAAATACTTTGTATCTCGTAGTAATATTAGTATATATTTTGTACTGGATAATAATAATTCCAAATTTTGTTTTCAAAAATAAATGATTATTGGATTTATTACGTCAACCCATATATATAAATAATTAATTAAATTTTCTTTTCAAAAGTAAAATATTTTTTATTACGTGAACACATAGTTATTATATTATTTAGATAATTTTTATCTTTATTAAGGTAATATATTATGTATTTTATATATTGTTTATTTCATTGTCTAAAAATAGTTTTTTTATGAAATTATTATTATAATTTTAACTTTGTGTTTTTTTGCATTATTAAAATATAATATTCGTATTTTCCCTCTCCTCAATTTAATATCAATTTTCTAAAATAATTTCTAAAAGCAATGACTATGCAATGCACAGATATGTTAAAAAAAATTAAAATGAGACGTGCACGAATATAAGTAGTTAATATTTAAATAGAAATGGGTATGAGTACCTAAAAGAAATACGGATATCCTGCCCATTGTTATAAATATTTTAATCAATTTTTTTCAAATTATTTAAATAATTTAAATAAATTACAGATCATTTAAATAATTTAATTAATTTTCAGATGAGTGATCTCAAAAAATTGAAATGTGATAATCACTCTAAATTAAACATCAATAATGTCGTATGATTGCTATTTATTAGTGTAGTTAATAATGGGTAGGGGGGATAAATAATAATAATGATAATGTGTGGGTATAAAATGTTTATTTATTTATTATTAGATTAAAGATATTGTAACCTACCTCTCTAGGTTTCATTCAATTGCACTCTTTACTTTCGAATCAAACACCCCTTGAAGATATAATAAAACATATTCCCTCCGTCAATAGAAGTTGATACACTTTTCTTTTTGGTTTGTCCCACTAAAATTGACACATTTCCTTTTTAACACATGAAACCCACACAAAACAATTAATCTATTCTCATGGCTCCACATATCACCTCTAATACAACTACCCACTGCACATTAAATATTATTTCTCTCACTTCACTTTACTTTACTTCACTTTACATTAAATTATTATATTTCTTAATTTCCGTGCCCAAAAAAAATTATACCAACTTCTCTGGGACGGAGGGAGTATAATTCAAGATGAATCCAATGCAATGAATACTTTGCTTAAAGTTTAGGTGTGGGTTTTAAAGATTTAAATTCGATTTAATAGATTCGAAATAAATATAACTTTAATGTTTATTATTTTATACTTATTTAAGAAAAAATATTTTATTAACCAAATTTTTTAAATTTATTGAGATAATATAGTCTTAATATATATAAATTGTAAAATATATGTTTCAAGTGAATGTGATCGTTTTAATATTAAAATATAGGTTAAAATTATTTGATTGTGGTATAATTTACGGCAAAAACTTGTATGTGCACGGAGCACTTCTCGTGCGTCTTTAGAATTTTGTGTTAAATTGTATACTCTTTAGTATAAAGATGTGTACCCTTTATTTTCTGAAGAAAAATAAAAAAATATTAATGAAAAGTGTATATCCTTTAAAACAAGATGGTGTACCTTATTAATTAAAGTGTATATCCTTTAAAATAAAATAATGTACCCTTATTCATAATACTAAATTTTAAAGGCGCATGGTGTGCACCCGGACGCACGCAAGTCTCACTCATTTTGACACCCGTCAAGAAGTATTTTATTGAAAATTTCAAAATTTGAGCACACAGAACACCTCAATCTATGTATAATCTTACAAGTGAGATCATGAATTATTGCTAAACCGGTATACTGCGATCATTATTGGCAAGCACAAATTTGGTGAGCATCAAATCAAATATATATTATTCTCTCCGTCCAACGTATTTTTACTCATTTTTCATTTTGGGGTGTCCCACATATTTTTACCCATTTCATTTTTAGTAAAAATACATAATATTTTATTACCTACTTTTTACAATCCCAACAACTTTAATTACTTTTTTACACTTTATTCATCATTCTCAATAACTTTATTCACCTTTTCTTTTTAAATTACTAATTTTTCTCTACTTTCTCTTACATTATATATTAAAAAATAAAACATCTTAATCTCTATGCCTGTACAAACGAGTAAAAATACTCGGGACGGAGGGAATATTATAATAATAAGTTTATATATAATAAAAATAACTTTATTTTATAATAGAAGGCCATGTGCCTCGTTTACTAAACATGAGCAAGCCACATGCTTCAATCCACATGATGTGGATTGCTTTCTTTTCACCTAATTAACTTCCGCATTCATTGTCTTTTATAATAATACATTTCAGAAAAAAATAAAAATAAAAATTTGATGATTAAAAAATTCCTTCAAATTTAAATTAAAAAAAATACGTTGTTATTTAATGTACAATAATTAATCATGACGTACTTTATTTTATACGTTTGTCACAAATATAATTTGATTTTTTGAAATAAAATTATCTTAAACTCATGATCCTAAAACATTAGAGAAATTTGTATTTTTATTTTCATGGGATTGTTAATCACAAGTTCATAATATCATGACGTCACCCATTTTAGTTTGTTGTTTCATTTTATATTTTTATTTTTAAGTGATATGTGTCATTATTGCTAACTATATTAATGTCAAATACCCAAAATTTTAAGGGTAGACTTGTGTGAAACCGTATCATAATGAGACAATTTTATGCATTTGTAATTAGTTATTACATTTTATTATAGATGTTATCACTTATTTTTTACTATAATTAGTTATACTATAAATTGTTAATTAAATAACGTTATCACTTTTCATCAATTGTGTATTATTTTTTATTATAAAAATTATCACTTTTTATCCATCTCACGAAAGTTATTTTTTAAAACAGTCTCACACAAATGTTTACTAAAATTTAATAATTATTTACAGGGTGTAATTATTTTTTTATGTTATTAACTGTATATATATGAATATATAGAATGGAGAATTCAAGTCCACATTTTATTACTCTGTTACTAAGTACTAAAATCAATGTTAATTTTCTTATTATACATAGCATTTCTAATTTGTAAAATTCAAACCTTCAAGAATATCTAATTTCATAATCTTTGATCGATTATATAGTACCATTTCTTCATTTTCTACATTCATTTTCAAATTCATAAAACCAAAGGATATAACATTGTCACTTTCAAATTTCTTTTCTGATCAATGACTATAGGTGATCTAGGGACGCCAAATGGCTAGGCTAAAAGAAAAAAGTTCAATTGATATGAGCTTGATTTTAATTACCAAATGCAAGTATCTAACATAAAATGTATAAACTCTTAGTATTATGTATTCTAGGTCATTTATGGTAGCTTTCTACATTTAAAAGGGGTGCTAAATTAGTACTACTACAAGAGATGTTATAACATGCATGAAGTTTCAAATGGGTATTAATGAAAAATCAAACCAAATTACTTAGTACTCGACTCGAGGTCATTTGATAAAAGCTCGTTTGAGTTTGATATGATAAAGATATCAAACAAGTTTGAACAAACTTTTTGTTCGATAAAATTAAAAGTTTGGTCGAACTCGAGCTCAATTCATAAAAATAGGTAATGTAAGTGTATAATATCGTCAAACTACTTTAACTCAATTCGTGTTTGACTCGATTAAAGCTAGCTCGTGCATGCTCGACTCGACTCGATTTATTTACGCTTCTACTTGTTGGGTGGATGCGGTCGTCCTCGTCGTCTCCCGGTCTTCTTCATCGGAGCATCGCCGGAGGTGGTGACGACGGGATGTGCTCATATTCCCGTTTAAATCTCACGAAGAGTATTCTGCACCAACCCATCATTGGGCTCACAAATTGGGGTTAATAAGGGTGAGGGTGTGAGACTATGGGCCAAGACACACTTGGCCCAATACTCTGAGAATGAAGGCCAACAATTGGGCCAACAGGCCCAACGGGCCCAACAAATCTCCACCTTGGCCCAATTCAACCACCATTGTGATAAAAAAATTTAGGAATTCATCATCGCACCTTTCCCCGAACACCTGCAAAACGGAAAAATACAAAGTTAGATGCAAGATCCAAAAATTTGACAAACACAAAGTTAGCCAAAAAATGACACAAAGTCACAAGAGTTCACATAGTCATGTAATCACATAGATTAGAACTCACAGTTCTCATGACACACGAACATTTCACACAGAAACAAAACTAAGCACAAAGCTAACATGAGATCACAAGGATCATGAATACACAATTCATACATATATCACACAGAATAGAATACATAATTCTAAAGACACACAGTCTAGTCACATAGACACACAAGCTATAGCATTTAAAAGTCACACAGACATAACAGTCACACAGACAAACAACAATCAAATGTTACACCACATTCGAATGCACACAAAATGCTCCACCTCACTAAGAGAAACAAATAAGCATGTAAACTAGGCACAAAAGCATAAAGAAAACACATATGCAAATACTCCACCTCACTAGGAGCAGCCTAAAAACTAGCAAGTTTAACACATAAACAAGCACACAATAAGAAAACACATTTCTAACAAGTTTCTCACAAAGAAAACACAAATTCACAAAGAAGCACATAGATTCAAAGTGAAACAAGATAGAAAAACAAATTTCCTAATCAACATGCAGAATTAACTAGCCAATTAAAAAGCACACGAGATTTTAAAAAGCATCAAATAATTCACGCAAAAAACTATCTCTTAATCATAAGAGTCATTCACAGCTTTGAGCACCCTCTCATACTTCATCTTCTGTTTCAAACAAGTCACCTTGCCCAAATGCATTAGGAGGAGCCATAGGTGCTTAAAGTTGAGTGAATCGACTCACACAGATTCAAGAAACAATACAAACACACATACACACACAGGTGAGAAAATGTTATCTTAGGCCTGGAAACAAACTCAATTCACACACATAGCAAAAGGAGCAAAAAATTCCAGATAAGCAGCGAAAGCAAACCAGGAAAAATATCACACAGATATAACCACAAAAGATTTCAAGCAAATAAAACTAGAGATAACAAGAAATTGACCAACCAGGCCACAAATCACAAAAAATCCCTAATTCTATAGCACAAAAATCACCACACAAGAGGATCAGCTGCCTCAAAGCATCACACAGCACAAAGCACAAAGGAGGGCCAACCACCTAAGGGTATCACATAGATATAATAAGAACAAATCAGTAAAGGAGACACTCCCCTATCCGAAAAAATTGACAAAACAAAACTAAAAAATTTTTCGAAAACAAAAGAACGAAGAGAGACACTCCCCTATCACCAATCTGACCGGAAGGTAGCGGCGGCTGACGGCAGACAGCAGGCTGGTCTGGCCGGAATCCTAGTACCAGCGGACGGCTCACGGTGGCTGACGGACAGCGAACCCTAATGCCGGTGGGATCTGCTCCTTCCTGCCTGAATCTGGCAAGAACAGCAGGCCAGGACCACCGACGGATGGTGGATAGCTCCGACGGACGAGCGGCTGCGCAGCGATGGACTGGCAACGACTGGGCGATGAACTGAAGCGGCTCCGTGGCTGGCGAGCGGCGGCGTTCGGCGACGAGCAGCTTCGCGAGACTGCGACTGAGATGCTTCTGCAGATTGCAAGGTGGCGGCGCGGCTGCAGATCCGACGTCTGGGTGAGCGGCTTCGATGGCGGAGACACCAGGCTGGCGTCGGACAGCAACCACAGACGGCGAATGGCGGCGCACAGCAGCGCCTCTCCTCTTCGCGTCGACGGCGTCGTTGGCTGAGGCGGACAGCAACTGGGCAGCGGTTGGAGACAGGTCAGTGGTGGTCTTCAGGCAGAACCCTAGCCCGGCGGCGACGACGGAACCCTAGCCTAGCGCCAGACGATGGTTGCGACGGGCAGAGCCCTAGCGGCGGAGCCCTAGCACCGCGACAGGCAGACGCGATTCCGTGCAGGCGACGGAGGCTGAGCGCGGACGATGGACGGCCGACCAAGCTCTGATACCACTATTGGGTGGATGCGGTCGTCCTCGTCGTCTCCCCGATCTTCTTCATTGGAGCATCGTCGGAGGTGGTGGCAACGGAAGGTGCTCAGATTCCCGTTTTAAACTCACGAAGAGTATTCTGCACCAACCCATCATTGGGCTCACAAATTGAGGTTAATAAGGGTGAGGGTGTGAGACTATGGGCAAAGACACAGTTGGCCCAATACTCTGAGAATGAAGGCCAACAATTGGGCCAACAGGCCCAACGGGCCAACACTACTGTTGAATGAAGGATGGAAATGTTAAATTAAATGTTGAGTTTATCTTCTAATTAGAATCACACTTCCAGCGTTTAGCACCAAAAAGAGAATTGAAATTTTCATGAAGTCCCCATAACATGTTTGAGAATGATAAAAGTAAGAAGTTGAAGGGGCAGAAAAGTAGAAATAGAAAAGAAAGTGGGGAAAAGTGTAAAATTGTATTAATGGTGCTTTGAAGGGGCCAAATGGAATAAAAAGAAAAGTCAGGCCACCGCGGTTGGGACTCGGTGAAGCGGATGCGATTGCTCTAACACTACACGTTTTTTGGTGCTTTTATTATTTATTATTCACTTTGTTTTACTTCATACAATTAAATAAATACTCCTTTTGTGAGACGGGTTGTAATTGTGCATGAGACGGGTAGAGAATTATATTATAACATCTAAAAGTATACTTTAATTTATTATTCATTATATTTAGAAAAATATATTTTAACTAAAAAAACATATTTTACTTATATATCAATGATTATTTAATACTAGATCGATCCGTCTCACATAATTACCGTCTCACAAGAGACTTGAGCACCCTCTTGTAACACGGGTTTTTGTAAGACATCTTGTGAGACGGGACGACCCATCATTAAAGTATACTTATTATAAAGATAAAGTATGTTTATTTTTAGTTAAAGTATGTTAATAATGGATCATATTATAATAATATAAAATTATACTTTAATGCACCATTTATCGTACTTTATCTATATAATAAACATATTTTAACACGTTTCACAAACTGTTTCACAATAAACTTTGTCTAAGTTAAATTATATAATTATGAATAAATAATAAAATTTTGAATGTAAAATATTATATTCACATTGTAAAAATAAAGAATTGATATCTTGTGGATCGTGTACACAAATGTTTAAGAATATAAGTATTTTATTTTAAAGAATAATCTTTTTAATTAAAAGGGTATTATTCTTTCATTTAAAGTATTGTTGAAATACGAAGGTATTTTTTTTTTAATTAAAAATTGAGGTTCTAGAGTAAAATGGGGAAGAAATTCCACAACTAGACCAATTATTAAAGCAAATAATTCAGTTAAGTAGATTCTACATAAAGTTTTTATGGAATTGCATTCATTTGATATGGCTAGGACTATTTCAAAATTAATTTTATGATTTAATTGTAGCACGGTGAACTTACGTACGGTTGTTATCCACCAGAAACAATGACTTTTACAAAATTTATTGAGAATTGTTGAACTACGAGCTAAATTTCATATTTTATCTAATTAAATCAGTAATAATGACCTAGCTTGTGAATTCACATAGAAATTAATCGAGAATTACAGTAAGATAATAGGTATCAAAGTAGAGCATCCAGAACTGTATGTCCACACTCAAAATGATCGAGTCGAATATTCAATTAAGCATATCAAACTTATCGCGAGACCATTGTTGAATCTCCAACTTGCCAATTTCTTGCTAAAGGCATGCAATTATACATGCTAATTCAAATTCGACCTACTGCATTGATGGTGAACGGATCATATATATGGTCTGGGTAACATGTTTGGAATTCATGCATATCTAACGCAGCAAAAAAGATAGAAGGTATTACTCTTCATGGTAAACTGCCCTTTCATGGTAGACTGCATGGAGATGATGATCTGAAAAAACGAAGAACGACCTCTTGATCTTCTATTATATTCCTACGCCTCGTCTAGATGTCGTGTGGGCGATGACCCTCTAAACGATCTCAATCCGCAGTTTCCTCCAAAATAATTCTAGTCGTCAGTTTCTGTCTCGAAATTAAGATTTCGAGATTTTAGGTGTTGCAAGAATTATTTCTCTCTCCTCACTCTTTTTCTTAAAAGAACATGAATAATTATTATTAGAACTGTTAAGATTGTTTATTTATAGGCTACAACATGGACCATGTGAAGAAATTAGGGTTATGCCTCTCATTGGATTTAGACATTTAAGGTTAGCCTAAAACTTATACCTTAAGCTCAACAATAATAATGCAGTCAACTAATGAATTATTATTGCACTATCATCTTAATCCAAATTATTCTTATTATGAGCCTGTTTAATTTCTCATGTTTAAAATATTTAATATTCAATAATTAAATGAATTATTGACAACTCAATTATTTAATCTCTAATTCCGAGTACAACAAGTTCATTAAATCTAGACATAGGACAAACTCTGCAATAATTGTTGATTAGTGAAATTTTCGCCCGTCGGCAGTTAATCTACCACAATCAATGCAAGTCGTCTTTATGGCTGAGTTGAATGGTGCGCCTATAAATAGAGTCAATCAGCATGAACTCCAACAAAACCACCACAACGAGCATTTGCATACTTATAACGCACTTGCATCTGAGTAACAATCAATTTCTCCATTATTCTTAGTTCGCTGGAGTTTCTGTGATAGCGGTGCTGCTCTAGCCAAAAATAAAAAGTCGTTTTACCTTTGGAGATAATCCATCAAGATCGGAGCACTACCGAGATGTGTTTTGTTTTGCACTTGACTCGGCTTTACCTTTCTCGAAAATTAAAAATTCTGCATAGAGATGTTGAAGATCCTCTGCTTTTAATTCTTTTCTTTTATTGTTAAATCATTCTGTCTTCTATCCCTTCTTTGTTTTTTTAAGTTTGGACTATCTTCAGTACTCTCCCCTCCCAAACATATTGTAACGTGATTGGTTTGAGAACTTATAAACCAAAAAACAAAGTTTATTCTATAATATTAAAAAGCAAATAAAATACCCTAGTTTACAAACACTATAGGCTTGAATATTCTATTTATCTATTACACATTTTTACATAATAACTTACTCCCTTCATCTCACTTCAGATGATACACTTTCTATTTTGGAATGTCCCACAAAAGTTTGCACATTCCAAAAAAAGCAAAAAGTAAAAAATAATCACTCTTCCTCATACACTTTAATTACAAAAAAATTATTTCTACCTACCATACTTTATCATTTATATATTACATAAAAATATCATTATATCCCTAAAAATTATCACTTTCTTAATCTCTGTGCCGAAAAGAGGGGTGCAAGATTTTTAAAGATTAGCATAGTGGATATGAATAGACATGCATATGGGCTAGTTAATACTATTTGCACAATTTGCAAACTATGTACTCATGGCCCCACTATAAAAGCTACTCCAATTAATGGTGTTTGGTCCCTTGGTTCAGAGACTCAGAGTTTTGATAGACAGATATATATCTTTTTGTTTGGATGCCTATTAACTTTGTATGTTGGAGTTTTAGTTGGCATGCACAAATCTGGCTCCTCTCTCTCACTTTTTTATGTAATGATCCTATGTTGTATTTTTTTAAGTTTTAATACACTTACACTTCATGATACAGATTACTGATTATGTAAGTAATGCATTTGCATTCAATGGTGGGTACATGGTACATGGGTTAGGGTTACAATCATGCCTCAGATTAAGAAAATATTTTTAATAGTAATAGATTTTTCATCTTCAAACATTCAACTTAAAAATCATCATGTAAAAAAAATATTCTTAATGATCTCACATTTATTAACTACTATTAATTAACACTTCTTATTTGCTCTATAAAAGTTTTCCCATAAAACAGTCTCACATAAATATTTGTCAATAAAATAAATTACCTTATTTCTGTTATTAAAAATACTACCCCAAACATCAAAATGTTCATTTTATCAATTAACTATTTAAGTGTTCATCCTCATGTATTCATTCTTATTTAAGAAGGACTATACTTTACTACTCTCGAACCGATTTCATGTTTTTACTATTAAATAAATGATACGTATATTGAGAAGAAAATATCAACTTTTCTCATTAATATTTTTCTTTTAGCATTAATATTTTTCTTTTAATATATAGATTTAATTATATTATACTCAATTATAATTTGTAATAAAAAGGGTAACACCAGATACAAGGTGAAATTTGAAGCGAAATACTGGGAATCGATGGGGATGGGGTTATGATTATGATATTGTCCAATTGTTGTGATATTCGGATCTTGACTTAGTACCATTTTATGGAATCAAGTCAACCCAAGGCCCGCTAATCAATTAGCTTTTGCCCCCATCACTTTTTTTCTTTAATTATTTTCCTTTATTATTCCACACCAATCATAAATCTGCAGACCCACCACCCAACCCTATAATAAGTTATTGTTATTACTCTTTCATTTTCATAAAATTTTTACAATTTTTATTTTCGTTCATTAAATATTTTTTTTTTATATTATTAGTTAAAATAGTAAAAATGTCAAAATAATTAACTTCTTCTTACACTCTATTTACCATAATATTACATACTCCTTTCGTCCCGAGTATTTTTATTAATTTGTACGGACACGAAAATTATAAAATGTTGCTTTTTTTAATATATAATGTAAAATAAAGTAAGTTGTAATTTTGAGAGAAAAAGTAAATAAAGTTATTATGAATGATGAATAATAAAAAAGTAAATAAAGTTGTTAGAATTGATGAATACATTGTAAAAATAGGTAAGATATAATGTATTTTTACTATTAATAACGAATAAAAACACTGAAACGACTCAAAATGAAAAGTGGATAAAAATACGTGGGAGATGGCGCATTATTTTTGTCTCAATTCAAATGTAACTATAATTTTAATCGATTTTTCTAATCATTATATTATACGTAATTTGAACATAAACTAACTCTTGAAGTACAACAAACCAAATAGTAGTAATTTGAGTAATGGGGGTGTTTGTAAGATGGGAGAGAATGTGAATGGGAATGAGAATGAGAATAAAAATGGGGAGGAGAAGGAGAATATTAGACTTGAGTTGGTTTAAAATGATACCCATATCACTACTTGGAGGAATTAAAATTGAGTTTATTTTCAATAGCAAATACTCTCTCCATCCTGCAATAATAGTTACATTTGTTTTTTGTATGAGTATTAAGAAATATAATATTTTAATATTTATTAAGATGAAAGATATAGTATTTTAGTATAAATTGACTAGCTGTACTATTGTGAGTGTTATCTCTAAGTCGGTCTCAATTTGAGAAGGGTCAAATGTGGTCTCTAACAAAGTCTACTTTCGAGGCCATCTTTATTTGGTACATTTTAATTTCCGTCTCTAGGCCAATTCTATCCGATTCGAATATATTTCCGCCATAATTTATCTTAAGACTAACCTCAATTTGACACCTTTTAGATTCTATCTCAAGAACTATATATATATATTAAAAAAAGAATATTATTGCTATCGGGTATGAGATTTACCCAAAATAAACGAGTACAAGTTATAAAGATAGCACACTTATCCTAACTTTACTACAGGGACAAACATATCAACCATAGTTATCTATATTTCAGTATACAATTGTCAGGGTCTTCACACCAATAAACGTATCTGATATTCAACTTCACTCTTTTCTTTCTCTATATCCACCAACTTCATATTTGGGATTTTATTTCGTCCATATTCTTCGTTAGATTCCACCCTATACCTTTAAAGACTGTATTGTTTCTACTTCTCCAAATAACCCACACTGTGCACAACCATATATCAATCCTTAACCTATTCATCTCTTTTTCTTGAAATAAATTGCTAAATAGCATTAAGTTCACCTGGACATTGTTGCTCAATGGAGTCTACACCTTCATCCACTTGCGAGTTTCTTCCCACAATTCTATAGAGTATTTGCACTCACAAAACAAGTGATAGATTGACTCCTTGCTTCTTTTACACAACGGGCATGATGTGTCTCCATTTGGTGGTAAACTCCCTCTTTTCTGCAGCTCAACTGTAGTCGTCATCCTTCATTTGATGAGCCTCCATGCCATAACTTTGATTTTTGGACACGCATTATTGTTCCAGATTATTTTGTATGCATCCAAGTTTGCATCTGCCTCTGTCTTCCTCCCCTCTAATAAATCACATGCTTCCTTTACTTTGTAGCTTTCTTTTGAGTTTAGCTCCCATTTCCAATAGTCTGCACAATGTTTGATTTTGTACCTGTCAAGTAATTTAAACAAATTATCACAATAAACAAGTTCCCATTCCCTAAGATTTCTCCTCCAAACACAATTCCAAACCCAACTCCCCCTCACCCATTCACCCATTTCGTTTACATAGTTATACCTCCCCATACTCAACTCATATAATCTAGAGAATTTGATTTTAAGACTTGACTCACAACACCATTTATCCAACCAAAACTTTGTATGTCCTACTACCACTCTCTTAAAATTCTCTTCAAACCAATTACCACTGCCATCTTTCAAACTTGCCAACACACACACCCCACCAACCTTTCCCTCTCTCCCCTAAACCTAAGACGTCTCTCCCCAGTAGCACTTCCCGTTGCCCAAATTGTCTAGCCATAGTAATTTTCATCCACAAACTATCCTTTTCTACCAACGCCTTCCAAGCTTATTTTCCCAGCAGACTATTATTATGACACACTAAATCCCTCAGCCCCAATCCCCCTATTTTTTTGGATGAGTAATGTGGTCTCATTTGACCCAAAAAAGTTTCATAGAGCTCACCTTCCTACCCCATAAAAAACTTTTCTGAAGAGTCACTATAGATTTCACTACACTCAACAGAGCACGAAAGATCGACAGTGTATGTAGGAATGGAAGAAAGTATCGAGTTTAACAAGACCACTCTGCCCCCCATTGATATATTCAGGCTTTCCCATTTCTTGATTCTACTTCTGACTTTATCCACGATGTAGTTCCAATCACTTATTCTTTTGTGTGAACATCCAACCTTTGTTCCCAAATATTTCATTGGTAATGATCCAATGCTGCACCCTAGAACCTCTACTACATCTTGTAGTCCCATTTTCCGAGTTCAAACAAATCAGAGAGCATTTAGCGACATTTATCCTCAGTCCAGACAACCATTCCAACAGTAATATCATCATTTTCATGAATACTGCATATTTTGAAGACGTTTTTCCTACAAATACTGTGTCATCAGCATATTGTAAGTGTGTAACTTTCAACCTTCCTCCCCCTATCTCCAATGGTTCGTACATTCCTAAACTCGAAGCCTTCCTCATAAAAGAGCTTATACTCTCAGCAGCCATAATAAATAGAAACGGCGATAACGGATCGTCCTGCCGTAGTCCTCTTTCCAACGCAAAATCTCCTGAGGGGCTTCCGTTTACTAATACAGATGCATGTGCTGTTCTGACACACTCCATTATCAAATTCACCCACTTGTCATCAAATTTGAAGGCTTTCATCATGTCTTCCAGGAATTGCCAATCGATGGAGTCATATGCTTTAGCAAAATCTATCTTGTAGCACATGCGATTGCTTTTTTTTTCCTTTACATCCTCTAGAATACCTTGTAAAGACATTATACTCTCTGTGATTTTCCTTCCTCCTACAAAAGCAAACTGCTCCTCCGAAATGATACTAGGCAAAACTTCACTTAATCTCTTGGCCAAAATTTTAGCCATAATTTTATATGGCCCTCCGATTAAAGAAATGGGTCTAAAGTCTTTGATATCCTCTGAGTTTTCTGCTTTTCGGATCAACGTGATGAAAGAATTATTTTGCCCCTTGAATAATCTCTCATATCTATGAAATTCATTGAAGAATCTCATGAAATCCTCCCCAATTATGCTCCAACAGTCCCTCAGAAGAGCAAGATTCATACCGTCTGGACCCGGGCTTTTAGTCTCATTACATTCCTCTAAAACTTCTTTTACTTCATCTTCAGTGAAAGGCTTGGTGAGGGACACATTGTCTTCTTCAGAGATGAATTTCTTCAAAAAAGAATCCCTGATTTTTGGCCTCAAGATGTTCACCTTCTCGAAGTGCTTCTTAAAGGTCTTATGAATCTCCCTTTTAACAGAAATAACATCCTGCACCTATTCACCATCAATATACAGCCCATTGATCTCATTACCTTTATTGCGACCCTTTATCAGTCTATGGAAGGTGGCTGTATTCATATCACCGCTCGTCACCAAACTTCTCTTTGATTTTTGCCTTAGTACTCTTTTCCAGATTTTGATGTCACATAGAAGCATTGCTCTTTCATAGCTTCTTTTAAGAGCCTCTTCTTCATTTAGCCCTAGTGTATCATCAATAGCATCCAACTTCCAAACTTCATTTCTTATATTCTCAATCCTTTTGTCCAAACTCCCGAACACTTCTCTGTTCCACAATTTCAAGTCTTCTCAAAGTCTTTTTCAGCTTTTCCTTCACAATGAATCCACCCATCCTTCCACTTGGTAATTCTTCTAATTATTTTCTACAAATTTTTTGAAGTCTGGGTGTGACAACCACGCATTTGAGCTTCGGAATGGTTTCGGGCCCCAATTGATCGACCTAGCTTCAATCAAAATGGGGACATGATCTGACAAGCCTCTCTTTAGACCTCTTTGATATATATCAGGCCACACAGTTTTCCACATAGGGTTGATCAAGATTCGGTCCAGACGACTTTTGCAAGACCCATCAATCCTATAATAAGTAAATGATCTCCCTGATAATGGTAAATCTACTAGATCTGTATTCCATATAAACTCATCAAATGCTCTCATGTCTGATCTGTTTCTCCCAACACTCATGTCTGCTCTCTCTGTTCCTTCCTTACTGCATTGAAGTCTCCTCCGACACAAATACAACATTCTCCTACTTGTTCTATAACTCCTTTTAAGGTGTCCCATAGTTCTTCCTTGCCACGCCTATCGCAAGGTGCATATACATTTATAAGACACACATCTTTGTTCCCATCCAAAGCTACTCCATTGACTATTAGAGCCCCATCAATATCCCACCAGCTTCTAGCTACAACCTTGTTGGTGTCCCAAATTGTCAAAATACCCTCTGCCCTCCCTATGGCTGCTTTATACGCCCAACCCATTCTCATATTCCCACTTATTTTTCTGATATCCGCATCTTCAATAACCTCCATCTTAGTCTCCTGAATGAATCCTGATAACATAGAGAAAAAAGGAACTAGGGATTTCTTATTGACTTTCTTAATAAAATATAATACAACAAAGAGTATATATAATTAGGGATTACAATGAAAAGTAAATAGACTAAAATACTCTACAGCTAATATCCCCCCTCAAACTCACGATTCTACAGCGATAAGCATAGAAAGTTTGTCAGACAGGAAACGAAATCGCGAAGCTGAGTGTGCTTTTGTAAACATATCAGCAATTTGCAGAGAAGAAGAAACGAATGGCAATGTGATGGTACCGATCTGTAGGTGGTGGCGAGTGACATGACAATCAATCTCGATATGTTTGGTTCGCTCATGAAAGACTGAATTACGTGCAATCTGAATAGCGCTCTGGTTATCACAATGTAGCAGAGTAGGGTGAGAAAGAGAAATACCCATATCAGAAAGCAACCTTCGTAACCAAACAATTTCACAGGTAGTAGAGGCTATGGCACGATACTCAGCTTCTGTAGAAGACCGAGAGATGACATCTTGTTTCTTGCTCTTCCACGAAATAAGCGAATCACCAAGAAAAATACAAAATCCAGTAGTCGACTTGCGGTCCGTAGGATCACCAGCCCAATCCGCATCAGAATAAGCACACAGCTCTAACGAAGATGTAGAAGGAAACAAGAGACTATGAAACTGGGTGCCCCGAAGATACCTGAGAATACGAAGAACGGCAGCCCAATGAACTGTAGTGGGGGAAGTGACAAACTGACTAACCACATGAACAGCATGCGCAATGTCTGGGCGAGTCACAGTAAGATAAACCAGGCTTCCTACAATGGTACGATAGAGACCAGAATCTGCCAAAGGAGTGTCATCCGACGGAGAGTATCTAGCATTGGTCTCAAGTGGAGTAGGAACAGTCTTGTTGTCAGTAAGTCGAGCACGCCCAAACAAATCAGCTATATACTTTGATTGAGATAAGAGATAGCCTTTTGGAGAATAGGCAATCTCAATTCCCAAGAAATAACGTAGCATACCCAAGTCTTTCATAGCGAAGCACCGTGCCAACTCAGACTTCAAAGACTCAATACCATCATAATCATCACCCGTAATGATCATGTCATCAACATACAAGGATAGTAGAATACGACCTGCCGGTGTACGCTTGACAAATAAAGCCGAATCATGATGACTAGGAAGGAAGCCAAGCGAAGTGATCACCATAGAAAACTTCTCAAACCAGGCACGTGGTGCTTGTTTGAGACCATAAAGAGCTTTGGAAAGCTTGCAAACTTCACCAGACTGATGAGCAACACTAGGAGGAGGCGTCATATAAACTTCTTGAAGGCATTCTTGACATCCATCTGAGATATTCTCCATCGGCAAACAGAAGCAACTGCAATCAGAGTGCGAACCGTCGTCATTTTTGCAACAGGGGCAAATGTTTCTTCATAATCCAGGCCATTCTCCTGGGAATAGCCTTTAGCAACAAGTCGAGCCTTGTATCGCTCAATGGATCCATCTGATTTGGTTTTAATCTTGTAGACCCAACGAGAACCAATGGTGTGTTTTCCTGATGGCAGCGAAACCAAATCCCATGTATGAGTCTGGTGTAGAGCAGTAAGTTCCTCAGCCATAGCAGTCTGCCAAAGGGGATCACGAACTGCCTCTCTATAAGATAAAGGCTCAGAAAGACGATGAACAGAGGCAACAAAGGAAGCAAATGAAGTAGAATAGGAGGAGTACTCAAAATCGGGGAGTTTAGTAGACTTACGAGTGCGAGTGGACTGACGCGGAGGAGGATCATCCGCAATCTCATCCGACAACTGGGTAGTCGTATGAGCAGGGGCAAGGGAGGTGGATGCCTCATGAACCAAAGTATCAGATAGAGCTTCATCGGTGTCGGTATCGAATAGATCAATACGCACTAGATCTGACTGTGTCATATGATGGGAACTAGCCGGAACAGAGAAGAAAGGAATATGCTCTAAAAACACAACATGACGCGAGACATACAATTTTTGGCTAACTGGATCAAAACAACGATATCCCTTTTGACCAACACCATAACCCAAAAAGACATATAAGGCGGACCGGGGAGACAATTTATTACGCTCAACATGTGGTCGAAGAACAAAACAAGTACAACTGAAGACGCGCAATGAGGAATAATCAGGTGAATGACCATGCAATTTTTCGAACGGAGACAAACCTGAATTATGAGATATTGGAATTCTGTTGATCACGTGAGCAGTGATAATGACTGCTTCTCCCCAAAACACACTAGGAACCTCGGCTGACAACATGAACGAACGAGCTGTTTCAACAAGATGGCGATGTTTTCTTTCAGCAACACCATTTTGTTGAGGAGTGTCTGTACACGAGGTTTGGTGGATAGTCCCATCAGAAGCAAGTAACTGAGAAAAATCATTAGAAGTGAATTCACCACCCAAATCACACCGAAAACACTTAATGACAGATGAGTGTTGGGTTTTCACAAGAGCTCTAAAATTGCTGAATATGGTAAGGAAGTCAGACCTGCGTTTCATAAGATAAACCCACGTATAACGAGTGAAATCATCAATAAAAGAAACATAATATCTAGAACCTCCTTTGGTGGATACAGGAGAAGGTCCCCACACATCAGAATGCATAAGATCAAATGGTGCAATTGAAAGAGAAATACTTTTATAAAAAGGCAATGCGGAAAATTTAGCCAGTTTACAACCACTACAATCAGAAATATCATGAATTTCCAAATGACCTAAAACTCCTGTAGACACCAAAAACTTTAAACGAGACCCAGACACATGACCTAAACGAGAATGCCAAAGATAAAAATCAGAAGACGAACGACTCAAACGAAAAGACGACAAATCCGAAGTAGAGGCTGCAACATCTGATACTTGTAGCTCATCCAAAACATAGAGTCCCCCATCCCTACGGCCTGTCCCAATCACTTTCTGAGATCGCGGGTCCTGAACACAACAATTGGTAGAAGTAAAAAGAACCGTGAAACCAGAATCACACAATTGGCCAACAGACGCAAGATTTAAAGTTAGACTAGGAATATGGTATACATTTGAAAGAGATAAATGAGATGTGTGAACAGAGCCAATTCCTGCCAATGGCATTGGAATGCCATCGGCGGTCATGACAGACAAAGATGGAGCAGAATTAACAGATACAAAAGAATCGATATCAGGAGACATATGATGAGAAGCGCCCGAATCTAAGATCCACAGGGGAGACGATTTACCTGAATTATCAGACAATGACAAACCTTTATGAGAGGAGGCTGACATGGCATGAGGCTGTGAGGCGAGGAACTGCTGAAACTGCTCCAACATATGTGGATCCAAGGACGGGGCAGCAACTGCATTGTTGGTCTGAGGTGGGCGATACGTCCATGGAGCAGTCTGTGGCGGGCGTTGTTGTTGAGGTGGTCGTTGATGCTGTGGTTGTTTGCTTTTACTCAATAATTTCGGACACTGAGCCTTCCAATGACCCTTCTGCTTGCAGAAAGCACATTCATCCTGAGAGACCTTAGGGGCAGGTCTATTTTGTTGCGAGGAGTAGACTGTTGTGAAGCAGCAAAGACAGATGAAGTTGTAGGTGTGACAGACACCTTATCCGCGTTAGACTTAAGCCGAATCTCCTCTGCTAACAGTTCATTAACCACAGAATCAACAGACGGGAGAGGAGAACGATGCAGAATTGTTCCACGCAATCCCTCGAAATCATTCCGAAGAGCCATCAAAAACTGTACCAAACGTTGTTCTTCTCTACGAGCCATATACAGTTCAAATTTTCGAAGCTCTGCGGACTCAGTGAGAGCCAACTGATCCCAGAGATTAGACATGGCAGAATAAAACTCTTGAACACTCATATCATTCTGCTGAAGAGCACGAATATCTGTCTCCAACTGATACTGCTTGGCGAAATTAGACTGCGTGTACAATCTAACAAGATGATCTCATACCTCTTTAGCCGTCTCATACTTAGCCAACTGAACACCAATGGAGTGGGTAACAGAATTGTTAATCCACGTAATGATCTTCGAATTATCAGCCTCCCAACTGTCGACCAAGGCCGCATAATTAGTCTCCTTATCGTCTATAGGCTTAATCCGCACACCTGTGACATAGCTCCACATAGATTTTCCACGCAAGAAATTCTTCATAACATAGCTCCAATACGTATAATTTTTACCATCCAATTGAACGCTAATCGACTGAAGTGAATCATCCTTACGACTAGCCATAATGAAACAGAACAAAATCGAAACTAAACAAACTAAACAAAATCCAACGAACACACCAAATCAACAGAATCCAACCAAATCAATCGAATCCAATTCAAACCCTAACACCAAGAGTACGAATAAACAAAGGAAAAATCGAAAATACCACCATAAAAACTGTACGGACACCGATGCCGAACTGTACGAACGTCGCCCGAAAGCTGTGGATTGGATTATAACTTCTTCAATCAAGCAAAGAGAAATCGATGAATGGTGGCTCTGATACCATGATAACATAGAGAAAAAAGGAACTAGGGATTTCTTATTGACTTTCTTAATAAAATATAATACAACAAAGAGTATATATAATTAGGGATTACAATGAAAAGTAAATAGACTAAAATACCCTACAGCTAATAAATCCAATTTCAATTTTTTCCTTGACCATCAAATCTTTGATTCCCTCTACAATTGTAGCTTAGTACTTTCATTTGGAAATGATCTTCTCCTTACTCCTATTCCCATCATCCATCACTCTCTGAACTACAATACTTTTAATTTCTTTCACCATTTGTGCCTTTGACCCTACTCCCTCCAATCCAAGAGATTTATCAAGTTCCTAAATTTCTTTTGCCTCTCTAGCTATTTGATCCAAACCTTTGTCTTTATTTTTTCCTTTGATTTTGTTCCTCATTTCAATGTCTGGAGAATGGATATCGGACAGAAATACCTTGAGGAATGCAGGCAATATGAGATGGTCTTAATTTCCAACTTTAAGTCGGTCTCAATTTGAAATGGGTTAAATGCAGGCAATTTTTAACAAAAACATTTTCCACATCTGTCTTTAACTAGACCATCTCAATTTTCGTCACTAAACTGAATCCGACTTGGGATCATTTTCGTCTCAATAACAATCTCAATTTGAGATGGATTAATGTTGTCTCTATGAAAGACGGTTTCATAGCCATATCTCTAACCACTCATCTCAATTACATTCTTTAAGCTGGTTCGAGCTCATTTCCAATAAAAGAAATCACATGAAAGAGTTCAAAATTATTAATAGTGGATTGTAAATGCTCCATTGAAAGAAATCATAGGTAAATACTTCAAAATTATTAATTTGACAAGGCAGCTAACTTTTTCTTTTTTCTTTTTTCAAAATACAAGGCAACTAAATTAAGTTTATAAAAACGAATTAAAATACAAGATAGAGTTTACTCCCTCCGTATCACTCTAATAGCATCATTTTATTATATTGGACGTCTTATTCAAATTGTAATATTTTCTTCTTTTAGTAAAAAGGTCACATCAATGGCCCACCACTACCCATCACATCTCTCTAATACACCTACCAACCTTACATAAAATAATAATACTCCTTAATCTACGTGCAAAAAGCAAATGCATCTCTTTGGACGGGACAAATTGAGTATTAATTAATAGGGTTTCGTTATGTTATAATATTAAATTAAATTATTCCTATATTATTTGGATTTATTTTTTATGAGTAATAATTTTATCTAAATATATACACTTTGAATGTGATAGGATTATGTATATCCTGCATATATTGCTCGTTAGGCCACGCTCGACTAGTTTTCACCAAATGATTTCTCTTGGTCTACATTCATCATAGAGAAAAAAACTTGTGTAAGACCATTTAGTGAAAATATTTTTATGAGACGAATAAAAAGTGATAATATTTATAATAAAAATTGATAATAATTTGTGAACTATTTAATGAATAATTTATAGTATTATAAATGAAAATAATATTAATATCTTTAAAAAAAGTAATGACATCTTAATAAAAAGTGAGAAATTAATTACGAAAGCCTGTAATTTCATCGTGAGACAGTATCACACAAAACTGATAACCATCACAGAACCAGCTCTTGCATCTATTGTTACCATAAAATTTGATCAAAAAGAGCTTAATCATCTATACATTTTGGGCTCAAACAATTGCTTTTTTTTAAGATATTTTGTATATTTATATATTTCTTCTGCCATAAACTCAAGCTAAGATTTTTTTTTAATATTAATAAAAGTCATTTATTTATTTATTTTAATAGTTTAGTCTCTTTAATTGATTATAAATTACTTAGTGTGTTAAGCGTGGAGATAACAAATATAACATTAAATTGTTTTGTATTGTGAGTTCATAGTTTAGGCAAAAATTGTGGGATAACGCCAATAATTTACTAATAAAAGGCGATGATTTTTATAATAAGAAAAATAAAGTAATACTCAATTAATAAAAAATAATAATGCTAAATAATAACATTTTATAGGAAAAGTGATAATTAAGTACAAAAACATAAAATGATTTTAGTATAAGATGGTATCACATACGACTTAATCCAGAGGTTAAATGATGGTTTTTTTTTTGAGAAAATGAAAAGTATGAAATAGATCAGATGGAGGGAATAATATAATATACACTTTAAATATATATAATTTTCTATTTTTAGTGATCGATGTTTGATTATAATAAAAATAGGCACAGTCTTGCGTGAGTCCTTCTCACAGAGACAATTTTACACTTATATAATTAATTATTATTTTTTATTAAAAATATTATCACTTTTTGTAAAAAATATTCTTATTTTTATTTATACTACAAATTGTTCATGAAATGATTAACTGCATCATTATCACTTTTTATGAAAAATACTATAACTTTTTATCCGTCTCATGGGCTTCCGTGAGACGGTCTTACACAAGTCTTTCCCATAAATGTTTATAAACTTATAAGAGATACTTTTTTGTGAGACGGGTATATGTGAGATGGGTCAATACATTGTTAAAGTATATTTGATAAAATATGTTTATTGGTAGTTAAAGTGTATTAGTAATGAATCATATTATAATACATAAAAAAAAATACTTTAAATTATTATTCATTACTTTAAAAAGACACATTTTAATTACGAATTAATATACTCCCTCTGTCCCAGGTAATGAAGGCATAAGGTCTCTGACCCTCTTAGCCTGGGACGGAGGGAGTAATTTACTTTAATAACAATCATATTTTAACAACGGGTCCACCCATTTCACAACTCGTTTCAAATAATCCCGTCTCAAAAAAAAACTTAATTTTCAACTTATAATAGATGTTACGTGCTAAGATATTTGCCATGCACCGGCCAATCATAGACCTAGTCCAAGAGACTATCATTTATTAAGAGTTTAAAACCAAAATGATACCACACAAATTTACTTTATTTAAAATAATCTCAAAAAAATTAATTTCTTTAAAATAGTTTCATAACTTTTAAATTATCATCAAAATAGTCTTTTTTTTATTTAAGAATGTTTGATTTTTTCTAATTCCAAAGATTAGATAGAATCGACGCTTTTAAAAAATTATGAGACGAAATTGATAAAAAAAAATATATTGTTTGAGGACGAAATTGGAGCAAAAATGAATATTCTAACTATTTTAAGACTTTTTGGATAAAGTAAAAAGATACTTAGACAATTTATTCTATTTATCAATAATAAAATTTTGTTGATGTGATTTTCAGAATATATTGATTGATTCCAAGGGTGCGAGATATAATTATATCAAAGACTTGTGTGAGACCATTTCACATAAGGGCTTATATGAGACGGACACAAAGTGATAACTTTTATAATAAAAAGTGATACTAATATAATGAAAAGTGATGATTCTATTTAATGATCAATTTATAGTATAAATGAAAAGTGATAACATTTTATAGCGAAAGTGATAATTATTTTAAAAAGTGTAAAATGATCTCACGTGAGATGGTCTCATACAAGACCTACCCTATAATTATTAAGATATTATTCTCTTCATCTCAAGTTTGTTTATGACAACTTGTTCATATCTAATGTAGGTGTATGTGTCACATATATTTTAATTGTATTAGTGAGTGTATGTGTGAGTATCATATGTCTAAAAAGAAAAATGAGACCCTTTGAGATAGACACCCGAAACAGAAAAAATTGACTCTTTAAAGTGGACGAAGAGAGTATATGAGTTGGACTTTGTGGCTAGATATACGACGTATATAAAAATATAATATTTTTTAAAAGGATATACTCCCTCCATCCCACCCAAATAGCATCATTTTACTATATTGGGCGTCCCATCCAAATTGCAATATTTTTCTCTTTTAGTAAAAAGGATCCACCAATGGCCCACCACTACCCATCACATCTCTTTAATACATCTATCCCCTTTACATAAAATAATAATACTTCTTAATTTACGTGTAAAAAGCAAATACATCTCTTTGGGCGGGACGGAGGGAGTACACTTTAATTAATAAAAATATGATTTTTCATTGAAAAGATCGACTAAAATATGAAGAGTATAATTTTTTGATTAAAATTTTTTTTAAAAAAATCTCAGAAAATAAGAGTATAAATTTTTATATTAAAAGGTATAACATTAATATTAAATGTTAAATGATACAAATTTAAAATATATTAAATTTGGGGATACAGTGTCCCGGAGATACACAGAATTTGCATATATATATATATATATATATATATATATATATATATATATATATATATATATATATATATATATATATATAAAGTTGGTAGTTGTGTTAGTGGTGAATGATGGGTCATGTGTGAGACCCATTTTCTAAAAAAAATAATATTTTAAGAGTAGACGACCAAAATAGTAAAATAAATACCTTATCAGCGGATGGAGGGAATAGTATATTTTACCCAAATTATTATTTTTAAAAAAAATTATATTATGATATTGATAATTTTTAGGTTGTATTTGTTTTAGATTCATATGAGTTTGGAAATCAACATTAAAGTTTTAATTTTTTATAGTGTAGATTTTAAATGTTTTATATTAAATCAATGTGTATATAGGGTACTATATTACCGGATTGTCACTATAAATTTCCATTGGGTGTTTTAAATATCGATATAATATATTGGCTAGAAAAATTGAACAATAGTTATAGAAATGGATTTGAATTGAGACAAAAGTTAGACTTTTTCTATTTAAGACGAAATTGTTCCTCTAGTACTTACTATTTAATAGTAATAATTTTAAAATACAACAACTTACATCTAAGAATAGTAGCAGTATAAATAATAAAAATATTGAATCAAGTATATTTTGAACTCACAATAAAGTTAGACAACAACTTAGGAATCTTAATACATCTAATTCATAGTTTTTTTATGCTGACTTGGAGCGTCTCTCCTTCTCCCATGATGACATGGCAGGAGGAGAGATTTTGAAGCACTTTCCATTATATTTTTTTTTATTTTTTATTATTTTCTTACGTTTTTTTTTTTTTTTGTCTTGCTTCCTGCTTTCCTTTTTTAATTTTTAATTTAGAGACATTTATTAAATCTATTTTTAGTCCTTATTTTCATTAATTTTTTTATTAATGAATTTAAATGCTGCAATCATCCTCTTATATATTAAAACAAAATAACTTTCCAAAATTAAATTTAAAAAATGTGAGATGGCATGGTTAGATTAATAAAGTATTTATGATTTTTTATATTGTGAGGTGGTGAAAGTATTATTAGTTAATTGATTTTGAAGAGTCTTGCATTCAAATCTCAATAGATACATCTTTTTAAACTCTTTTAAATGAAAATTTTATTTTTTGGTTGGGCTTGCCACGCTCTTTATCTACCTAAGTCCAAATTCACCACACCCAAATTTCCTATCAATTTTAAATGGATAAAATAAGATTTTTTTAAAAAAAAAAAATATTTGGGTCCTTATATTCATTTAAGGACTTTGTATCAAGCTAATGAATTATATTCTACATAATTATAATTTCTACTATTTCCCCAAATCTCATATAAATTCATTCTTTATTTTTTAACTTATTGAGTTTATTTATTTTAATGCTATGAATTAATTAATTTTTTCTTAACATCTAAATTAAATTATTATTAATGTTATATATTAAATAAATTAATATTATATATCACCGATTTTAAATAATATCTTACTATAATGAAATTCATTAATTAATGAAATTTTGTTAAATATGAGTATCTATTATTATAAATATTACTATAATTATTATAATAACTATATTATTATTATATATGTACATTATTATGAAATATAACATGTAGAATTTTTTTATGTATTAAAGTAAAATACATTTTTAAAATTAGATTGCAAAAGTGTGTGGTGGTATCTTTATGTTAATCCAATATTTATCTCCCCAAAATATGTTATATATAATAAATTTTAATTGGTGGACTAATTCTTAAAAGGTTTTGAGTTCAAACATCTATTTTCACATTATTTTTATTTTGATTTGTTTGATTTGGACAAAAAAAAAATTATATTGGAAGATTTCGAGTTCAAACCTTTACGGTTCGTTGTCGTATTATTTTAATTTATTTATTTTTGTTTATTTGAATTGTACAAGTTTATATTATATTTGGATAAATTCTTAATAAAAACCAAAAAAATACACTGAGGATTATAAATACAATTTTGTTTAGGAAGGTTATGGGTAAGACCGTCTCACTAAACCAATTATGTGATACGGATCTTCCCCAACCCATTTACAACTTTATTCTAAAAAAATAGGCAATGCGCGTGTTCAGCACTTTAATTTCAATTAATTTGAATAGTAAAGGCTTAATAGACCCCTCCCATTTATTCCAACAGTAACAACTATGCTTAATGTTTTTTTTTTTAATATTTATTTTTCTGTTAATTTTTTATTAAGTACATTAATTATACTATTTTAAAATTTTAATATAAATATCAATTAATATTTGAATAAAAATAAAATTTAATAAATATTATTTTTGATTAAATTATTTTAAATAAGTTTTTATAATTCATTCGTCCTAAGATTGTTCATGCAAAAAATAATTTAATTAATAATTATAACTTTTCCATAATTATATATTACTTTTTATTAATATTAAAGTCTAACTACTATGCACCGGGTGCACCGGTACACTTGAATGATCTTAATCATTAGATTATATTCTAATTTGATCTTCTAATTTGATCTTTACCATAATTAAATTTTAAAATATAACTACCTACTAACCCCTATTTTTAGCCCATTAACTCTTAGGTGAACCCGGTGCACCACAGAATCACCCCAAGATTGTTATCACTTTATATTTACATAAATAATTATTCATGTATGAATTAGTTCAACTAATAGTTATCACTTCTCCTTTGTGTATCACTTTTTATTAAATTATTATCACTTCTTATGTAAAATTGTTCATGAAATAATTTAGTAAAATTGATCATCACTTTTTCTTGATCATGTATACCTTTTTATAAAAAAAAAGTGTATTACTTTTTATTCAGAAAAATAAATTATTGATGAAATAGTTTATTTTGATGGTTATCACTTTCTATTTTCGTTTATCACTTTTAATAAAAATGATACCATTTTTTATTCGTCCTATTATTGTTCCATTAAAATTAGTTATCACTTTTTATTAATCAGATATCACTTTTTATTCACGTTACTATTTTTTTTTTGCGAGGTAGGTTATCACTTTTCCTTGATCATATATTGCTTTTTACTAAAAATATTGTTACATTTAATTTTATAACATGCTAATTATAAAAATAAAAAATTTATATTCAAAATTTAACTAAATATAAAAATCAATATTGCTCATAAGAAATATAATTTTTTTTTAAAAAAATAATAATTATGACAAGTTTCAATAAGTTTAGGTTGATTATAAAAATAATTAAAAACAATAAAAAAATAAAAACAATTTTTTCATGGTATCGATTCATGAACTTACAGTGATGT
The DNA here is from genome assembly GCA_023678885.1 of Pogostemon cablin. Taxonomy (NCBI): domain Eukaryota; kingdom Viridiplantae; phylum Streptophyta; class Magnoliopsida; order Lamiales; family Lamiaceae; genus Pogostemon; species Pogostemon cablin. Next base: position 24,946,433 of record CM042964.1, on the reverse strand, counting down.
TTTGTGCCAGATATGTATAATTATATCAAATTAACGACATTCAACACGTAAAAAATTAAAAGATAAATAAATTGGGATGAGACCCTATTCGTATCATGAAATAAGATTCGTGAGATGGTTTCACTCAAGTCTTTGTCATTTTGTTTTTGTTTTATTTAGTTTATTTTTTTTACTTAATTAAGTATTCTTTAAATGACAATTTTATTAGTTATAATTACATTAAGAATGTATAATTATTTAATTCATTATAAAATTCATTACGTAATTCAAGTTTAATTTTTTCCAAAACTTAATTTTATCAACTCTAATTTTGAGTTGAATATATGAAAGGGGCGGCTATTTGCACCCCGAAATTGTTTAACACACCCCAAAAAATTTTAAATTAAAACATTTTTAATTAATATGACTTAAATACCCTTACAAAAAATATACTCCTATTACTTAATTTATTATTAAACATACCCCATACATTATAATTATCGAATCACTCAGGCAGTGTGAAGATGAACGACTGCTGTTAGGGTTCGCTTCCATGAAATGAAGAACATATATATGCTATTACCCAATAAAATTGTTTAGAGTTTTTTGCTATTATGTGTTGTTCATGACGAATGCAATAGCATATATATGTAAAACGAGAGTTTATCAGAAGAAGATCTGCGTACACGGATTTCAACGTCCTATTTCAATCCTCACTGGGAAGCATTAATCGGTTCCATGCCTCAACTCTGGATTGAATTGTATAGCAAAATAAAGAACGAAAGTGCTCTTCATTTTTTTCTGAAATCTAATGCGAAATCGAAGATGATGGAGATGGAGAAACTTGATAATGCGATTCTGGTCCAAAGCTCCCCAATCTCTGCCGCATTGGATCATAAATTAAAAGTAAAATAATATGGATCCATACATGTTTTAATAGAAAATTTGCTTTGAATCTTCGATAAATCTGCTTTCTTCAATCCATCTTCAAAACCACCCCCCTCCATTTCTCTATTCATTCTCTCATCATCACTCAATAACCCTTCCTCTCTCTTGAATCAATATTTGTTAATTAATGGTGAGATCACATGAAAAAAAATAAGTCAGTCAATTTCCTCTCTCCTGCCATGCGTCTCGTCTGTGTAAAAGTTGTTATTTGTTCTTAATTTGATTGTTGTTTATCTAATTTTAGGAATGATAGTAAACCATTATATTAATATACTATATTTATATAAGGGTATTTAGTAATTTTAATTAAGAATATTTTATTTTAATTAGTTTTGGGGTTTGTTTAGTAATTTCGGGGGTGCGAATAGTCGCCCCCTATATCAAATTATTAGAAATTTTATTTTATTAGGTGCATAGAATGAAATAATAAAATTTAGAAACACCATAAAATTTAAATCTATAGAGATAAATATAGGTGTATAAATGAAGGATAACTTGCAATATGTTAATATGAAATGAATAGAGAATACATATTTTTCACTCGGTTGAATTTATATATCTTAAGGTATTCTTTTTTATGGTTGAACGAAAATTATATTTTAAATTATCCCAAATAAATATGATTGAATTTTATTTAAAAAATATAAATTTAAAATTAATAAATAAATAACAGATACGATAACCTGCGTAGCACGCGGGCACCGTACTAGTTATATGTTAATTTCAATTCATGAGCATATTTTGATGGAAATTTTTGCATTAAACACAAAAATGAATTTTTGCATTAATCTTAATGGACGCCTTCTATGGCCTCCCTGGTGATGGTGTAATTTTTGTATTAATCTTAATATTTGATTTTTTTAAGCATTCTTTTTTTTATGTGTAATTTTAATTTTTATTTATTTAATTATGAATTTAAATACTCAACCATCATTCTATACTAATAGCAATTAATTAGAAGTTAATTTTTTTCCTTAATAGGTTGTGCTAAATGAGTTACTGATTTGCATCAAGTATTCTGATCTTGCAAGATAAATGTTAATTACATAATGATGTTTCTCACAAATACTTTTACTTTGAAATTGAATATGATATCACATTTCTGACTATAAAGTTGAACTCCTCTCTATTTAGGGGTATTGTATAAAATGTAATTCAAAGTGTAGTGATTATAAGTGAAAATATTTTGATGTGTACAGTACTTATATCACATTTACATGATTAGCATTAGATTATTTGTTATGATTTTTTTTAAAGACTTTTATTCATAATCTATGTTAGATATTCTTATTAATATTTTTATGTAAGAAATTACTACAATATTAAGAGTATATTAAATTGGTTCCAAACATCAATATTATGCAATCATTTCGTTTAGTACAATTATGGCATTTAAGAAGTTTTGTTTTCAATGTGATAAGATATTAAATTTAATTATTATTAATTCTATTATACATCTTTTTAGAGAATTATTTTATGTATGCTTCATTCCATATATATATATATATATATATATATATATATATATATATATATATATATATATATATATATATATATATATATATATATATATATATATTATACCTAATTTAATAAAATATGTATAGTTGTTTTAGATAATGCTTTCATATATGAAAGTAAAAGCACAAATAAACAAGAGAAAACGAAGAATATCGTACCAAAAAAAAAAAATCAAAGTCAAACCCAAAATGTTAGTCTTTTAACTCATATTGTTGGTTCTAAAATGATCTTTATATTATAATTATGTGTAATTTTTTTATTTTTGGGTTAATTTATAGTTATTAATGTACTTCTATTTTTTTTAAAATTAATTTTTAGTATATATATATATATATATATATATATATATATATATATATATATATATATATATATATATATATATATCATTTTTATGTTTTATGCACATTTATCTTTTTATCTTAAATATATGAATTTTTTTTTACAAATTATCTATTATTGTCTTTTATATATTTATATTTATTATGTATAATTGCGCTAAAGTTAATTACATGTAAAATTAGTTTAATATTTTTAATTCAATTGTATATATATATTGAGTAAAATTATATTTATTTTACATTTGTATTTATTTATATATCTATCAACAAGTTTTTGTCTAAAAAAAATTATTCCAATCTAGTTGGATTTTCTTACTAAAAAATATAGTGTTTGTAAGTAACTATCGTCATTTTTTTTAAAGATTGATTTTAGAGTTTTAAAAGGAAATTTCACCCCTAGAATATTAAAACTATTAAAACTTTAAAGTTAAAAAAAAAAAAAGTGATTACAAATTGATAAAATTTTAAAATTAGAAATGATGGAAGCAATTTATTTTATTCTAAGGAGTACCATCTTTAATATAAAACAGTTAATCTTACATTATTAGACCATCTACCAAATAAAGAATAGTTAATATTTTTAATAAAATATAATATATAATCAACAAAAATGATTATTATTTAATTAAACTATTTTTATATTAAAGTTGTGTTATCTTATTTAGCAGATGATTTGTTTATAGTAAATTGATTTAATTTAACTACAACATAAATGATGTTATGTTACACTTCACATAACACTTTTATTATATATAACACTTAATAATAACACTATTTAAATTTTAATAATATGCAACACTTGGTTTATATGCAACATCAATAAGTAACATTTTTATAAAAGTAACACTTTTTAAATAACACTTTTATAAATATAACACTTTTCAGATTACACTTTTTTATATGTAACATTTTATTAGTATCATTTTTCATATATTACACCTTTTATGTAACACTATGAAATATTTAGCACTATCATATTACATTTTTAAATACATAACATTTTATATAAATGAAATATGTAATATTTATATAGTTTAAATAATTAAAAAAAACTAACACACTATTAAAAAATTTATATATTATACAAGTTGAAAAAAATATATGCTCGTATAAATAAAATGTTTATTATGTAAAATATTTATTATATTATACTCCCTATAAAAATATTAGTAATGTATGAAAAAATATATTTATATTTATTTAAAATAATTTTAATACATATAAATTTATTGGGGTAATTAATTATAGGTACGTGGATTTACAACCTAATTATTAATAAATACATTAATCTAATATAATTACTGTGCGATACATAACAATTTTTTTCCTCCCAACATTACCCTTATTCACAAGGTTTAATACTCAACGTTTATACAGAACAATAATTTAATTGAACACTAATGTACACTTCATCAAATTAAAACAGCGAGCTCGTATTTCTCTAACAATAATAACCAATACCTCTCGCTAACCTTTCTTTGAGTCAATGTACACCAATGTACACAACAGTTATACTAATCACTCAAGAAGGAGAGTGAATTTAGGAAGAAATCGTTTGAAGATTTGTATGTCAATGTACCGATTTTCTAAAAAAAAATTTGGGAGAGGGAATTTCGAAAAAAACCAACAATCGTTTGAACGTCTGAAGATTTGCACACTAATGTACCCATTTTCTAAGAAATATTTTGGAGGAGAGAGGGAATTTCGGAAAAAAAACCAACAATGTTTGAATATTTGCACGCCAATGTACAGATTTAGAGAGAAAGATTTTGAGGAAGGGAATTTAGGAAAAAATCTTGGGGTCACTTTTATTTATTCTAAATGCACATTAATGTACATATTAGTATCTACAAAATTTGAAAAAAAATCACGTAAATGCACGTTAATGTATAAAATTACGCTAAATGTACATTGATGTAAATTTAAATAGTTAATTGAATTGTTTTCTCCCCGAAAAATATTTATCTTAAATGAGTGTACAATGATGTACATTTAAATAGTTTATTGAATTGTTTTCTCTCTTTTTTAATTTGTTTTACACGATGTACACCGATGTTCAATAAGTATGGGTAATATGGGAAAAAAATTAAATTTTGTATCCGTGCGTAATTTTTATTATCGAATGTATGAAATAGTAATACCTAGATACGCTTTGCACCTAATATTTATTGACCTAAATTTATTTATAATAAAAATATATTTTAATTATAAAATATGATTATTTTTAATTATTTAAATTATTATATTTCTTAATAAAATTATATCGTATAATATAATAATTTTTTTATAATTAGTTAGTATAATAACAACTCAAATTTAAATGTATTAGATGATTTTAAAAATTATAATAAATTAAATAAAAAGTGTTGATGTCATGTATAATAAAATAAAAACTCAAAATAAAAATAAAGTTATAGTTAGTCAAGGTGGTGGAAGTAACTTATTCTATCTAACAGGTCAAAGGTTCAAACTCGTTAGTATTAAATAAAGTTTTTATCTATTGTAACATTTTTTTTAAAAGTGTTATTAATGATCAAAATAGTGTTGCTTTAGACAATAAGTAGCACGGGCAAACATTGCACCATAAAAATGTTACATATTAGCTACAATAACACTTTTTTACTATTTAATAACACTTTTTACGTGTTATATAAAGCAAGTTATGTTGTAGTGTTTTAGAGTTTTAGCACGTGAACCTAAATTTGTTGTAGGTTATTATGTGCATGTCAACTTTCTTTATTGTCATCTGTTGTATTATGTATTTATGGATCGTGTTGGTATTTGTTCAATGTATACTGTATTGTTCTATACTATTTGCTTTAGTTCTACACTGATGTTTTTTTTCGAACTTATATACATAACAATAATAGAATTGATGATGTATTTTTTCCATGAAGCCTTATTAGCTTGGCTTTTCGTGTTGGTGATATTTTGGGCTTTGAATTTTCGCATGTAGCCTTAATTAATTTATAATAATAATTAACATCCTGTATAATTGATTAGATATTTGCTCATTTAATAGGTGGTTAAAATCATGAATTTAAATTAACATTATTATCTCTTTTATCTCTCACTGAAATAAATTCTTATGAGTTTGTATTTTTTTAATCTCTCACAATTTGTAATTATTTTACTTTTAGAAGTCAATAATTTTTTTTTGTCACTTAAATAAGAAACACAATTTCATTTTTCAATTTTGAAGTCATTATATTTGGAGTAGTCCTTTTACTAATAATCAACTTTCTAATTATGTTCACATGACATTATAATCATTACGTACTTTTTCAATAATATGACTGATTTTACAATTGGGATTTCTCATTGAAGCTTGTACAAATCAGCATCGAAAACACTTTGTAAATTATATGTTTTTATCCTAAATAAGAGTAATATAATTTAAATTTAAATTTAAATTTTTTAACCATGTTATTATTTTTATTACTTAAATATCAATTCCAGAGTAATATAATTTAAATTTAAATTTAAATTTTTTAACCATGTTATTATTTTTATTACTTAAATATCAATTCCATTTAAAATACCAATTTAATTATTATGATTTAGAGTAGAAGTTTTCAATATCGAATTGAGAGTTTACTTATTTCATTATGGTCAAGCTAAATGCAACTGTTGACGATTGTAGATAACTAAAAAGTATCGTACAATATAAAGCTTATAAAAAAATAATTAATTATATGTAATATAGTTTATGAAAATTAATAAATAAATTAAATTTTAAATATAAATTTAATTAAAATAAATTATGATGCAAATTTAATATTAAAATATTAATTTAGTCATCTCGTGCATCGCACGAGCTCAATACTAGTATACTATAATTGTTAGGACAATTTTGTTTCACCTGACTCGATTAGCATCCAAAATTTTTGTGTTTGTAATCAAGTGTTACGTGTTATAATTTAGGAATTTTATCAATTCAAGGCTTGAAAAATGGATAAATTATTAATCCAGGGATTGAATTATGTTTTCTATCGATTAAGGGCCTGAATTATGTAAAACTATCAATTCAGGGCCTGAACTTAGGCTCTAAATTGATAAAATAGGAGATAATATTTGACAAATTTAGGTCTTGGATTGATAGTTTTACATATTTTAGGCTTTAAATTAATAGAAAAAATAATTCAAATTCCTAATTAATAGTTTACTTATAATTCGGGTCTTGATAAAATTTATATAATTTATTTATGCAAATCCTTTTAATAAATACAAATTAATTACAGACAAATGCAATGATACAAATGTAGCTATGCATGTGAATCTTGTGATTGGCAAAGGAATATTTTGGACACGTTTCATTGATTCTCGATCGGATAATATATAATTATCTCACTTCACTAAATTCATAAATCAACTGTGAAGTGAAATAGCAATATTTAGCCTTATCTCATTTATTTATGAATAACTAGCATGTAACCCGCGTGCTGCTATGTGATTATTAAGTTATTGTTTTTAATAATAAAATATTGGGTTAATTGCACTAAAAGTTTCAATTTTTTCGTGAATTGCGTATTATTTCAAATTTTCAATATTTACAAATAAGTTCTTGACCTATGCTCGACAAATAGTTTATTTTGCATTATAAGATTTCATCACCAATCTTATTATTATATAATTAAAAATCATAAATTTTGTCATTAAAAATTAATTAAAGAAATTCATAATTAGCATTTAAATCCTTAAGATGTACTTATGTTTTAATAATAAATGCATCAAAATAAATATCTTAATTAAAACTTAAAATAATAAAAGAAAAAATGTGAGCTCGCCATAACCTCTCAAAAGATGACACATAGGATTTGAAAAACTCTCTTTTAATTTACTAAGAGATTTGTTAGGTTATTTTTTTGCCTTTTCAATTAGAAATATCTATTAAAAAATTAATATTCAATGGGCTCCCAAAAAAAATGGAGCATTTATTACTCTTTTAAAATTGAACTAATCTTTGGTTATAATTATATCATAGGGATAATAGTTTGCAATGCAAAAGAATAATGGAGCATGCTTATATGTTTAAAGAGTAATTTTTTGGAATTCAGTTTCATATGGAATCAATTTTATATGGTAATTTTAAAAGTAATAACACGATATACCAAAAAAAAAAAGAGTTTAACCTCAAGACTGTCTCAAAATTATATCGTTTTACTTATTTAAATTTTATTGGGTATTAATTTTATTATTTTATGAATTGTTGATAAAATAATTCAATTTAACAGATTTAATTTTTTCTTGATTAGATATAACTTTTAATTCAAAATTTTTACTTCTTCCGTGTCAAAAAACTCTTCGCATTTCCTCATTAGCTTACATAAGAAAGATGAAAATTTTATTAAAAAAGAGGGAGTATCACTTTCTACCATCGTCTTACCGTAAAATCATTTTATCGGTGTCATCCCCCCTTATATATAACCCTCGTTTCTTCAAATCTTCTTATAATTTCTCTCATATTCATTCCCAAGGGGAATTAAACTTGAGTCCAAGGGGAATAGTCACTCACATAAGTTCAATGATGAAGCTAGTCCACCTAATTAAAATATGAAATTAGAGTGAAGTCAAGCCTAATAATTCCAATTGGTTAGGAAGTGGAGAATGAGATGCCAAAAGAGTGGCCATCATTTGATGTCACAAACTCCACTATTACAACTTTACAAGTATTTAAATTCAGGAAAAGATGCCAATTTGATAACAAAACTTTTACGTATTTAGAGGAGGTGTTGGAATCCGAAATGTTTTCATTTTCTTTCAGACATAATAATATAAAATCAACTGAATAAAGTTAAAAATTAATAATGGACTTATCCTTTGTGGGTCCCATGTTGAGTCATTTTTGTGTGTTTCTTGATAAGTTGTTCATCAAATGTAAGTTAAAGTAATCGTTATTATAGTTTTCGTTAGCGGTTCAATTTTAGCACTAATATTTTAAGTTATTTTGAATTGAAATACTGTTATTTTCAGTTTTATTAAATATACATTGCAAACCACTCATTGTATCAACTAAAATGGGGTAAAACATAGCTCTAAGTGATAGAGGGAGGGTGGATAAGTCTTCCAACTGAGGTTGGTTGCTGCATGGTGGGGGTTCGAATCCTGCCTTTGACATGGATTTGGCCCCTTGCAAGCACAAATTTAACAATGAGTCATATCTATAAGTCACTTGATGCACATCCTGCTATTTACCTACTCCACCAATCCTCAGGGCAGAGGCGGTTGGGCCCCCTAATGGTGGGGTATACCATTTTTAAAATTGGGTAAATGACTAACATCATGTCCGTGATTTGTCACAAAGTAATAATAATAATAATAAATAATAATAATAATAATAATAATAATAAAACCCGTGTGTGGCTCTCTTACGAAATTATCTTTATGAGACATGTAAAAAATGAAATTTTCTCCGTCCCGATAAATTTCATATTTATTATAAATACAGATTTTTTTAATTTTAATTAATAAATATATAAGATAAATTAGTTATACATGAGTTGAGCGAGGGTGATATTTTTTTTTAAGTATGATGTATTGAGAGGTTATATCATTTAATTTTTTTATTATTATTAATGGATTGTCAATAAAGATTACTTTTAGATAGGACACTCCCATGCTATATTTGCCTTTAAAAACTTTTGTTTTTTATTAACTACATTTTATTTTAGGAGATGTTTAATCAGTAATTCTTGGCTATGGGCGAAGAATAGTAGCCTGTGAATTAGGATTCCATGGAGGGAAAATAAAACTATAGTGTATTTCTTATGAGAATTTAATTCTCCCCTCCTAATTTCCTCATCTCAATCAATGTAGATGATTTTAACATTTTAATTTAATTTGTGATAGGAGTCAACAGTTAAGTAGTTAATCAACTACTATGAAGGAAGAGCATGTCGAGTCACACACCAAGCACCCCTTATCTCCAAACTTTGTTATAACTTCCCACCTAATTCGTTTTTAAATTGAATCGAATTTAAATCACTCATTCGTTTTTAAAGAAAATCGAACCTGAATCACTCACTTTAGTTAGGAGTCCAAATAAGCTAGTCCACCTGATTGTATAAAACATTAAATAATCTCCTACTGGACTAATTAGACCCAAATAACTTGTATAAATAGAGCATCCCCTAACAAACTTTTCTATTTTCATTTCACTTCTTGGCTTCTTCAAGAGATAAATAAAGCATTTCTTTCTCCTACATTTTATTTATGGTGTACTCCATCATTAGGGGCCCTACCGCCCCTGCCCAGGGGATTAGTAGAGGAGGTAAATCGCAGGATGTGTCTCAAGTGGCTTATATAGAAAGGGCTCACTGTTAAACTTGTGCTTGCAAGGGGCCAAATTCATACCAAAGACAGGATTCGAACCCACACCCTACAGCAACCAAGCTCAATTGGAAGGTCTTTCCACCCTCCCCTCCTACATTTTATTTATAAGCACAGCATACCTCCTCCTAATTGGTTTGGTCTCTCCCTCCATACCAAGAGTCATCCCAGCTATCCCTTCATACAAATATAATATTTATTTAGTTCGAAACTTAAATTACAACCATATATTAAATCCCCATAAAAAAATCAATATAGACATAATATACTATATAAATTTATTTAGAACTTATAGATGTTTTATTTTGATTCCACACTCTATTTATGACCCACGATTTACATTTGTATTATAGTATCATTAGTGATGAATTTATTCAAGTGTGATTCACTCAGTTTGGATACACTATAGTCTTACAATTACTTATTATCATCCCTAATTCTCCTTTTTTATTTCTTTTTTTTTAAGTGCCATTTTTTATCTGTAATTTTTTATTTCTGTCATGTGATATAAATTCTAAATATTAATGCATACATTTTCAAAATCACTATTTTAATTTGGAAAACAAAGTTTCAACTTCACGCAATTTTTCCTCTTTTGCTTCTTTAAATTTCATGGAAAGTTATAAAGAAAAGATATAAATGTCAAAAATGGGGTGGATAAAATTACCGAAATTTCGGTATACTAAAGTTATCGCATCGAAAAATACCGAAAATATCAAAAAAATCGGTATGTCGAAAATTTCGGTACGGTATGGTGCCGTATCAAAAATTTTTGTATGATATCGATATATAAATTTTTAAAAATCGGTATTTCGGTATATACCATAATACCGAAAATATATAGGTATTTTGATATTTCGATATATACTGTACTTAAGTATCAAAATAATAATTATTTTTATATTTAATATAGATTATTTGATTAAATTATTTTCAAATATTATATAATAATTTCGGTATGAATTGATATTTTAACAGTATGAATCGGTAATTTTTGATAAATAGGATATTTCGGTATGAACGGTATTGATCTATAATATACCGAAATTTCGGTATATCGATTTTCGATATGCCGAAACTTTCGGTATGGTATCGGTATGATTTTTTTAACATCGATAATTTCGATACGGTATACAGTATGAGTCGGTATTTTTGGTACGATATGCTTACCACTAGTCAAAAATATATACTCCATATAAAAGAAAAAAATGTTTAAGGACAAAGAATAGTAGGATAAACCTCCTCCATCTCAATATCTTTCACACTTGTCTTAATATTTTTTTTCATACTTTATTTTTACAGAAGTGTGAGAAAAAAAAGTAGGGACGAGAATATTAACATCTATCGATACAAAAATTTTGTGTGTAATTTTATATGTATCATTTGTTACCTGACTCGTTATACCAAATAGAGAAAAATAAATAAATTTATTTAACACTTACTAATATTCAACTCACAAGGAAAAAAAATAAGTACAAAGAATAAAATAGATAATTATAATTTATTATACCGACATAGTAGAAACTACTCAACTATATAAAACATTTTAAGCCAAAAACTCATGTGCACCTGAGCGCACGGACCACGTGCGCCTTTAGAATTTTGTGTTAAATTGTATACCCTTTAGTATATAGATGTGTACCCTTTATTTTCTAAAAAAAATTATTGTGTGTATCTGGACGCATGGGCAACACTCCGTGCACTTTTAGAATTTTATGTTAAATTGTAAACTCTTTAGTATAAAAATGTGTTCCTTTTATTTTCTAAAGAAAAAAAATATTAATGAAAAGTGTATACCCTTTAGAACAAAATGGTGTACATTTTATTAATTAAAGTGTATACCCTTTAGATCAAAGCAATGTACCCTTACCGATAATACTAAATTTCTAAAGGAGCACGGAATGTGTTCCCTTGCGCCCGGGCGCACGCAAGCCTCACTCAACATGTTATGCCCGCATGCATGACAGCTCAACTGATTATAAGGGTAACGTTTTATACTTATAATTAAGAATTGAATTTCACAGCAGTAGTGTGGAAGCAACTTTTCAAAATAAAGGGCTCCTTGTGTGCAGTGGTTGATAGTAGTTTAGCCCTTATTAATCAATTAAGTCACATCGTAATTAACTTCTCCACCACTCTGTTGGATCGGTGTAACCAGGGGTGTCTAGAGTCGTCGATCCCACCTTTTATACCTATATAAAACATGTTATTTAAAACGGAATTTGAATTTAATGTTTTTTTATTAATTTAAGAGTTAATATCTCGTGCATCTGACCAGTGCACGTGTGTACTTATACGTATATTTTCTATTCAATAATGTATATATATTTCTGAATAAATGCTTTTATTCAGTTTTCATTAAAAAAACTAATAGAAAATTTGCTAACAAAGTATATAAATTCTTATTTATTAGTGTATATATTTATATTCATTAGTGTATAAATTCTGAATGTGAGCGTACGAATTTAAATTTATGTACTCGAATGCACAAGAGAATTTGTATTATTTAAATTGAAACTACAGAGTCTCAAATAAGGGCCACACAATTGTGTCAATATTGTCTCACATGAAATCGTTTTTACGTTTTATAAATATTTATTACTTCACTTTTTATCAAAATTATTATTATTTTTCATTAAAATTATTATATTCTTTATCATGCTACAATTAATTGTTCATAAAAATAATTCAATATACTATACTATCACCTTTTATTAATTTAAATATCATATTTTATTAAATCACTTCACTATCTCCTAACATAAGCCTTCTCATAAAGAGGTTTCACACAAGGGTTTATACTCGAATAATACAATCCCAATTACTTTCACATGAGAATTTAACCAATTAAAAACAATTGTTAGGTTTAAATATATATAATTCCAGAGGCATTGTTTGGCAAGGTTTGAAATTAGCAAATCCATTGTCAATCATTTCAGACTCTTCTGAACATGCATGGCCGGAGGTTTGTCTTATTTAATTATTTAATCTATTTCATATTGTAGAATAAATTTCCTCTGTGAAACGTATTTTAAATACTTATTAAAGCCTTTTTCTTAATATTATTTGCAAAAGTTTTTAAATGAGCATAATAATAGATTAAAAAAAAAAGTCCGCATTTGATACTGCCGAAATGTTATTAAAAAGAAAATAAATTGGGAGATTTGCTATCTTGTCACTTTCTGTAAATTTTAAACATGATTACATAATTAGGTAAACAGCTATATTATTATGTATTTAAAAAACTTACTCTTATTAATTTATTTAGCGAAATGAGAGCTGAATTCTTAAATACTCCATACTTTATTAATTATTAGTACAACAATTGATTAGACCCTTTTAATATAAAATTTAATTTATACAATTCTAAACACAAATATTAAACCACAAAAGAGAGAGTTGAATTCTAAAGCTATTGCCACACTTCATATAAAATTTCTAAAATGTAGAATTTTATGCGAAATAAAAATTTTATCTACACCGTCTCCTGGAATGATTAGGTCTAAGTCTATGTGATGAATAAGAATTGATATTTTTTTTTGATAAAAAGAAATTTTGATTAATAAAAGTGATTAATATCGTTTAAGTAAAGAATTACATAAATATTTCTTATTGATTACATTTTTAATAAAACATGATAGCATCTATATTTGAAAAATGATCACCGATTTAAAAAGAATATATATATATATATATATATATATATATATATATATATATATATATATATATATATATATATATATATATATATATATATATATATATATATATATATATAACGGCACTATTCTACAACTGGTATAAATTCAATTAAATTTATGAAAGAAACACAAAATTAAGAGTTTTATTAAAGTGCAACTTAAATACCATCGTACCAAATAATCAGAATTGTTAGATAGAATTATTATTATTATTATCTACGTTAAGATTAAAAAAAATGTACAATACTACACTAAATTCTAAACTTAACCTATAAATAAATTCTAAATGTACAGATAAATCTGGAATCAACAACGATATGTCAACTTAATTACAGTGATCTAAATAATTACGCATCATCAAGAAAAACTGGACAATAAATAATCAAGATTGAGTGTATTGATGTAGCACATGCCACCGATTCTAACAATCATTACAATTTTATATTAAAAAGAATTGACCAAAATGTAAAATCTGTTTTTAGTCAGTGTAATAATAATAATAACTTGTCTATAATTTCCCGATAACTTTTAATATGGATTTGAACAAGTCTTAATAAAATAGTCATCAATAATATCGTTTAGTGTGTATTGAAGAACAATCAAAAGTGTAGTTTTCATTATTTATTATTAAATAATAAAAAATAACAAATTTCTACACTAATCTGATTTACAGATTTGGTTGTATATCCAACTGGATTAGATTAATGTCTACTTGCTTACTACATTTATTGTAGTAGTGTGCATGTTTATCCCAAAGTCCAAAGCACATGCATGTCTACATCAAGGAACAATATATTATGCATCTTCTAAGGAAAAATAACTCTACAACTAATTAATTAATTAATTAAAAGTTAGGATTAGAGTCGGTCCTGACATTTTTTTAAGGTCCAACGAAGAAAAAAACCCTTTTTGCAATACATAAATGCTGATCATGAGGAGATGTTTGTTTTGGATTTAAGTAGGAAAAATGAAGGTTGATTTAAAATTAAATAGATTTAATAAATTCGACAAATAGTATTAATATATGTTTGTTTTGGGGATTTATGTGGGATAAATTTTAACTTTATGTCAAAAAATAAATGTGAAATAGTAGAGAATAATGTGTGTGACAAAGTAGAATGTGACATTTCTAAGAGATACGTGAGATTTATTTCATCTGATTTTACTAAAGTCTAATTAAATCAAGGAATGTAATGCATAATTGTAAAAAAATAAAAAAGAAATATAATCTTAATAATTTACTAAAAATTAGTATGGTCCTGACATTTTTAAAATCGGTCCTAATATTTTAGGCCTTAAGCATAATTTAGAAAAGAGCGATCGCTATCTTCGCCCCTTTTCTGCAGTGGGTAGGATGTAAAATGTACGTATGCAGATATTAAATTTCTGGACCCTCCCTCTAGCATACCTAACTATGGATTATTAGTTTGGGGACCCTTTTTGTCTTGTGGCAATACTTTCAGATTTTTATTTATTATTTATTGAATTTATTATAAAATACTCCATATTATATATGGAATATAATCACCCAAATCTACAAATCTAGAATGCTATTTTCTTTTTTATTTTTACTTATAATTAAAGAAAACAATTACCTATACATTAGAAATTAATTGACACTAAACTCTATGGCAATGAAATTATAATTTTGTTCTAAAAATTAATAATAAATCTTAAAAATAAAAAATAAATTATAAGTGCAAAATAAAAATACATTAGAACATAATATTTTGATACAACCTGTTGCATATTACTAAGTAATAAAATGAATTTGGTCGGTTTTTGTAATTTTGATATTCGGTTTAGTATATCATTAAATATTTAAAATGTCGTTTTTTAAGTAAATAAATTTAATGTATAAAATGCTAAAAACATATAATGAGTGAATGAGTAAAAACTAACTGAAGTTAATTACAACTTACTTTCAATAAAACTCGAACTTTGTTTGGATTTCAGATTAAAAATTGAAATTTAGCCGATAAATACAATTCTTATTTTCTCGAGCTGATAAATAAATTTCTAAGGTGGAAATATGAAACAAATTATGTAATATATATATACTGTTATAAAATATCAAATATATGTTGGGAAAAAAAAATAGATACAAAAATGATGGGGCAAAATAGGCATCCATAATTCCACAGCATGTAGGGCGATCCTTCATCCTTGCCCTGTATTATTCGCAGTTACATGCATTATTGGCGCATCCAATTCATTTTTATTAGGCAAAAATATCTTTAAGATGGAATAACTTTCGTGAAACTTTATAAGAGAGAAATAAAAAAGTGATAATATTTGTATAAATAAATAATGTGTAATTAATAAAAAGTGACAATCATTATTTATTTATCCCACCAAACTCGAATCACAAAGAAGAAAGCTAGGAACCACTTCTGAGGGTTTGACGTTGTGGGCTTGTGAGCTATGGCATCGTCGAGAAGGTGGAATGGTTACTCCCGACTCCGCTTTAAGGGTGGCCTATTGTCACTCCCGATTTATTGAGGCCGGCGAACTACCAAAACACTTTGTTTAATAACCTAAAAAATTATTTTTATTTTAAATTTGTCACTCCATTATCATATTCATAACATTACTTTACACTTTAAATTTATCTAAAACTACTAAAATACCCTCAAAAAGTCAAAAAAAAAAATTGTCAAAAAGGTAATTTTTCTTTAACTAAAGATTACACCTACTTAACAATAAAACTAGATTACTAAAATCATATTCATCTTCCTCTTTAAACTTTCTTCTCCATGTTTTCACCTCCCCAAATCTATCTTTTGCTGAAGATTACACCTACTTAATAATAGTATAAATAACTAAAAGTCTAAAATCATTTTCATTTTCTTCATTAGACTTTCGTCTCACATCTCCTCATTTCACTACTTTTCATCCTCTATTAAGTTGAGTAGATGATTTGTTACTTTTTTTAAAATTGAGTAGATGAAAACTTGGAGACAAATTTCAAAGAGATCTAATTCTTCTATTCTACAAGATTTTTTGAGCTCAGCTTGCATACTTGCACGTATTTTTATTGGTATTTTTAACTCCATTATTTATTTTTCTTATCTCAAATTCTAAATGTAAAAATAAAAATTGAATTAAGCTCTGGAGCCTAATATAATTAAGTAGCATAAAAGTCTAATTAATTTAAGATAGGAGTACTCTCTTACAAAACAGATATAAGGATGAGTTGTGAGACAGTTCGACTCATTGTTAAAGTATTATTATTATATAGTTAAAGTATATCTATAATAAATCATATTATAACAATCTAGAATCATACTTCAATGCACGGTGTCATCAGTATTTAGATACAAGCCCACAATACAAACAGGTTGAACAACACTAGAAAATAGAAATTGTAGCCAAATACTCATGTATACTACAGAGTTCAAAATGTGACATAATAAAACTAAAGCCCACAACTGATGATATTTACTCTTTCATTTCATGCACTGTTCCAATCCTCAAATTAATGCTACATGTAACTTCCATTTCTAAATTATCGCTACGTGCCCACGGTTTTAATAACACTCGTCATCCATCTCGAGAATGAAATTACACTTGGCATAATTTTAAAGAATGTAACAGGAGACGAAACATATAACTGCAACAGTAAAACCATATTGCAAATCAGGTTGCATCATACACAAATTTGGATATCATAACAATGAAGAAATGAAAAATTCACTACAGCACACCAAATACAAATCCTACTGTAATAAAAAGGATGAAACCACGGGCTCCCATTTCAACTGAATACTAGAACTCAGATCACCTGCACGCGAATATATGATCACATGAAAAATCGACCAGAGGAAAGAATAGAATTCACTTCGGATAAAGTACAACTAATACAATCAAAGGAGCACCTTCAACGAAGAATATATATTAACATCGCTTCCCATTTTCAGAATAAAATAAAAAGGGACGAGATAAGAAGTTCAGAAAAGACATACATCAATCATTAACCCTGTCTTCACAAGTTACATACAGAATATCATGTTAGGGAAGAAGGTTCCATATTGCATTCTTGGCAGACATAGGAATCAAGTAGGATGGTAAGTTTAGAGGATGAATGTGAAAATGAACCATTAAATCTCAACTTGTGACCCCATCTTGCCAGCCAACCAACCCGGAAAGTGCCTTCGCCTCTTCTCCTTATTCAAAGATTAACTGAGCATTTTTCATCTCGCTGGCACTAACTATTCTTTTGATTGTTAATGGATGGCTCAAGATATAACTTTCAAGTTACAAAATAGGAAAAGAATAATAAATAATTCCTCACTTTAAACAAGAAATGTGAAACATAAAAGCTCATGCTGCTATAGTTCCCATATTGGACCTATTGGTTGTTCTCTAAATCATTACAATTGGATCGTGAAAGGCTCACAGTTGGAAAGCTTGGCATCTTAATCTACATAAACTCACTTTGGCATGACCATACAAATGAAACAACAAAAGACTCCATAAATGATCTTTTAAGCACTAAATTAAAGTAATTAGGGGTGTTATCTCATTCCAGTGAAATGAAGATATCTAGGACCAACAAGGTAGGTGATAGCATAACTGCATGATTTACTGAACTTTTGAGCTGGGGTCATAGTTAAAGGTGAGAGGCGCAAAGGCCTTTTTGGAGCCTGAGGCGCAAGACGCGCCTGAGGTACAAGCTAATCTAGAACATATATACATTAATATATCCAACTCATAACATAATTGTCCAACTAAATAAAGGTACAAATAAAAAAATATCATTAGGTTCTTATTCTTCATGAAAAAAATAATAAAAAAAAATCCAAAATTTGGAAATGTACCCGAGGCGCGCCTCTTACATCAAAAAAAGGCGCACAAAGGCGAGGTTTTTTGAACATCAACCTAAACCCCAAAAAACCAAGAATCTCAGGCAATCAAAGCTTTGCCTGCACCTAAGGCTCACCTTTAACAACTATGGCTGGGGTGGGGGGGGGAACTGAATTTTCAGTATACTAAACTTGCACTGAATATATCAAATTTATCGAAAATCTTTGTACTCTTAAGAATTTATGAACTGTATGTGGGGTGGAAAACTGCATCAAAATTTCAACAATATTTTTAATTTTATAAATAAATAAATATAAATTAGATATTATTTTTTAGCTCACTGAATTTCAGTTCAGTGAGTACACCAAAATTGGTATCCTGGAATTTTGTATAATCAACATTTATATTTTAATAGATATAAATTGTGGAATAGATACAAAATTTATATTTTGGAATAAATAAATATATTGTGGAATAAATAAATATATTTTATATCAAACAGGTCACCAAATTCCAAATTACTTCCACATTATACTTTCACAAAAAATATTCCACAATCAACATTTATTCCACAATAGATATTTTATATCAAACAGTTCACCTCTATATGAATTGGTATACTGGAATTTCAGTTCACCAAAATTTTTGTATCAAACAGTAAAAAAAATTGAGTATACAAAATTTTCTGTACAGTTCTGGTATGCATTTCTAATAAACCAAAATTTTCGCAATACCAAAAATTTCAATAGGTAACAATGTAAAATTTTTCAAGGTGTGGTTGACGATATGCTTTAGTATTTAAAGTATATACTACATAGCATCAAACAAACCCTAATCTCTAATCTTGTGTGAGTGATGTGACGAAAGCATCTGCATGCGATTCATTCAATTAGTTTAGACCAATTTTCACAACCAATCCTAATTAACCTAATCATTAATATATAAAAAAATTGAGTCGAATTTTGAGAAACCGAACCAAGCCATATTTATGCTCTGTTGTTATTGTTATTTAATGAATTTAAAAGTGGCATATTATATTTAAGTTTTCTTGATCTCCACTGACATACCATTAAAAGAATAACTAGATTTATGAGTTTAATTATTTAGTGTACAATTAATCAAAAGTAACAAAATTTAAGATCCACTCTGTCGTCATACTTACTGTAAATATGGATGTTAAGAAAACTCAACTTACTTCATTGACTCTTGGGGGGTGGCATATAATGGAGTGGTAATAAAGTATAAACTATGTTATATTTGTTATGTGGGGACGACAATTTTGACTAGTGTATTGTGAGATAATTGAATTGAGTGTCATTTCCTTTTGGGGAAGTGAAGATAATTTCAGATCAAACAAATGAGGAAAGTGTGGAATTGTTTACAAGACGGAAGGATTAATTTTTTTGAAAAAAGTAAAATTAAATACTAATTCAGTTATCTCAGTTAATACATTGAAAAAGCCAAACCAGAAAATGGAATTGTCAAAATTTTAATAACCAAACCAAACTTTTAAAATTTCAAGCAATTACGATTAACTCCATTTCAACATTATGGTTGGTTTTTTAAGTTTCTTGCTCCCCCTAGACTAGACCTGTGATCATAACAGGTAAGACTTTGATTATTAAATGTTAACAGGAGCCCAGAACTTGTTCTGAAAACTTCCAAGAGCTGACAGGCACCTAAAATTTTCCGTGGACAATATAATTCTCTTTGATGGTTCACACTATGTTTACTCAAAATGGAGTTACCAGGGTTATGGATAGAGGAGCTCAAGAAGGTGGCTATATCACCGGAGAGGCAAAGGGTAATGTAATGGTGTATAAGTTTCCATGACTCAAAATCAGATTGATAATTTGATAGTCTTATTTTCTTCAATGGTCTAGGATTATCAGAGGTCAAAAAGATGACTTGCTCGAGGGTAAAAAGGAGGAAGATGTTGTGAAGGAAAATGCAAAAACAGAAGAGCGGATAATGGAGGTGCAAGTGAAATATGGAAAAGCAAGCACCTGGGGAGACATAAGAATGGTTTGGACAGGCACAGTAGCTTTACCAGGTTTTTTCTCTTCACTTTCGGATTGGATTTGTCTACCATTTGTTTCAGATCCTTCTTCCTCATATTAGTTATTAGCATAAGTTCCATAAGCTGTTAACTATTGTAGAGAATATAGTTTGAACCTGGATACATATTTCATGTCTTCCAAGATATGAGTAATAACTAATAGTATGTATTAAAACATAGTACATACTCCTAATTTATAGGAATAATTGCAAGAACTTCCTTTGAGAGTCAGAATAATAAAAAATTAGCTAAAGGGGAAGTATAAAAAAAAAATTATAAATCCCAAGGGAGCAAAGGGAGCATATGTAAATACAAATTTATAGGTATTTGTACTTATTATATTAATTTTAAAAAAAAATTATAAACAATCCTAAAGACTTCACAAATTTCCTTCTCACTTGTGATTAATGTCTGTGAATAATAAACAACTAGCTCTAAAAAACCAGAAACCATGGGACATCTTAAAATTCTTTGTTCTTCAATTAAAGCGAGGTTTCCCCCATTTATTCAATCTATTCTCTCTCCACTTCCCTCTTAAACTAAGTGTGAGATAATGGTTAAAGATCTATAGCATTTCTGTAGACCATTCTTGGCATGGAGTCATGCTACATAGATAATCATACCTAGCTCCCTATGGCTCAAATAAAAAAAAACCATTGCATTTCTATTAAGGAAAACATAATCCTGGCCTCACATGACTACAAGAGAAACATAATGTGCTATATTAGATGATGTTTATGAGACATGCATGGGCACACTATATGATTTTGATGCATGGCTTTTAAAAAACTTGCATGATTTATTAGAGCAATAATAAGGTCAACAAAATGTGATTGCTTATATATAGCACCAGCTAGATGATGCACATATATAACATAAATTTATTGGATGTTTAGCAGCGAACTAGATCAAGAGACTGAGGGGAAATAGTTTTTTATCCACCATAAAGAGTTAGTCCACGGATTAGTCTCTTCAATCAAATTACCATGTTAAATTCTATAATTGAGGAGTAAAAGAGCAAATCATGGAAACACACTAATACTAAAAATAAGCAATTTGCTTAGTTATTGAGAAGTGATAGCTTTCAAATGGTTAAGGGTAAAAGACCATTCAATATTCATTTTAAGACTAAAAAACAGAACGAGAACACTTTTACAAATGGACACAGAACACAACTTGCTATTTTGACATTCAAAAGACATATATAATTAGAATTCTGCAATTGCTACTAGCTAAGATAGGAAATCAATTAAACTAGGTTTACATGCTTTCCTTTTTTACTTTAGAGCATTCAAACCATGATCAAGGCAATTAAATGTTTCGACTTGCATCTTTGAAATTCATTAAACACTACCACCTACTCCATGATTTCTAAGAAAGTGTAGTGTACACACTGCTTCAAGAAATTTTTAAATGTTTTACAATAAATAGGCAACTAATTTGAACTATAAAAGAACTTTTTCTTCATCATCTACCTCACAGTCATTAGACAGTTAGACTATACTTTATTCCTTTGTTAAAACTCTCTAGTTTGCACCATTGATTTCGAAATCATCACAAAACCAGAGGCATCTTAAAAGTACTAATGACCCCATTAGAAGAACAAAACGCATTAAACGAACAATCATGCAAATGATAGAGAAGGGGAAATACATTCACATATACAGCAATAAAATGTTGAAATAGAATCTGAAAGGCGTAAAGACAGACCTTGCTATTTGGCGACCATGCGGGCGATGAAGTCCTCGTAGCGGATCTTGCCGTCGGAGCCAACATCCACCTCGCGGATCCACTCATCGAACTCGGCGGGCTCCAATTTCTCGCCGATGCTGGTGAGAATGTGCCGGAGATCGGAAACGACGATGTAGCCGGTGCCGTCCTTGTCGAGGACCTTGAAGGCGTCGCGGAGCTGGCGATCGAAGGGCTCAGGCTTCAAATGCTTGGACATTAGGTCAAGGAATCTGTTGAAATCAAAAGGCGCAGAGAGCTTCTCCTCGGAGATAATAGACTTGAGCTGAGCCTGGGTAGGGTTTCCGCCGAGGGAACGCATGAGGATTCCGAGGTCGGAGGGCGCAATCTTGCCGTCTCCATCGGTGTCGAACAAAGTGAAGGCCTCCTTCATTGAAGACACCTGATCGTCGCTCAGATCTTTCCCCATGATCTATCTATCTGTTAACAATTCCGCAGGCCGTTCTTTCTTTTTTATGCTGGAGATTGAGAATGTCCGTCGTGCTGTCACTTTTTTTTAGCATCTAAACCCTTCAACTTTTATTAATGAATCAAATTAACCCTTTAACTATTGTTGGTAGAGCAAATCTGCATTTTGTGAATTAAAAAAAAAAAAAAAAAACACCAGTTACACCACATAATAGGTAGGTGGGGCCATGGTTAAAAAATAAAAAAATTTAGCCGGAATTGTCAGATACACTAAAACGAGTTGGCCTCCGGTTTGATCGCCGTTCAACGGGGCCATAAAAGCGTCCAATTTCATTAGGAAAGAGCTGGTTCAGATCATCAAACAACTGAAAATTAAACTGAAGGAGTGGAGAGCATATCCTGTCGCACCTTCTTCTGAATTTCTCAAATTAACGATTCTTGCGCTGAACTTGAACTACATCGGAGGAGCTGAAGAAGGATGTCAGCAACGCCGTAGACGCTGACAACGTCGGAGAAATGCGGCAGCAGTTCTGAACGCGGGAGACGACAGTTATGTTCCGGATATTAAGAATTGATATTCTTCTTCCTCGCTTCGAAGCAGCGAACCACCGCTACCCATTCCATCTCCATCTGTTACCACCAGCGAACGCCTGAGATCCGACACTGCATCTCCAACGCATGCTGCCGGAATCCGTCGACATCGCGACACCAGCTAGCCCCCTCTCTCGCCGACGACCACCAATCCCGCTGCATCTCCACGGCGACACACTGTCAGCACTACTTCTCACGGGCACCGCTGTCCATCGGAAACTGCTACTGTAAGTCGACGTCGCCGCCACGATCATTCCAGCCATTGAAGCTTCTGGCGATACTCAGCCGTGGAGAATCCACCAAAAACGCTCTGCTTCGAGCCATGCCGTCAGTACCACTTTCTTCACCAGAAAAGTTTGCCCGTCGTCAGTGCCATTTTCCTCGCCAGATGCCTGCACCCGTTGCATAGCCGCTGCCGCCGCCGCCGCCGCCTGTTGAAGGAATGTCGCTGCTACAACAAATTCGTTTAGATCCTCCGGAAAACTTTTTTATTTCTTTTTTATTTTTAATCATGGACCCCACATATGGAATGTGTTTATTTTTTTAATTAACTAAATGCAGATTTGCTCTACCAACAATAATTAAAGGTTCAATTTGATTCATTAATAAAAGTTGAAGGGTTTGGATGCTAAAAACAATATATTGAGGGTGTATGTGATCTCATCAATAAGTTGAGGGGTCAGGATGACCTTCTGCCTGATTTTAAAATATCGATTTCGATAAAAGTAGCAGTACCTCAAATTTACAGATATATTAATAAATAAAGTCTATATTAATAGTGATATCGGTAAATTTTTAAAAATTGTGAAAGCTTGAAAAAAAAATTATTTATTTAACTTTACAATATGTTATACTCTAAGAAGTATTATTATTTTATGAGTAGTTGGTAGTTATATTAATAGTGAGTGGTGGGGCACACATTGTACCTTTTTACTAAAAGTGAAAAATGGGGACATTTGAATGGAACGACCAATATAGTAAAATGGTGACCTTTGGGTGGGACGGAGGGAGTAACTAATTTTAAAGTTTTGTGGTTCACCTGGTGCACGTGAATATTATCAACCGTTAGATCATATTCTCATTTAATCTTTACTACTCAATAAAATAAAATAACTAAAAATAAAATTAATAACTACACATTATACCCTAATTTACTCTATAAATCTTCATGTGCACATGTACACCATAAAATAACCCCTAATTTATATATGCAAATAAAATTTAAAATTACAAAGTATATGATAAGTAGATTAATAACAACATACTTATTAAATTTTCTGAAATCATGCAATAATTATTATTAATTGTTTAATACATAATAACTAATACTCCCTCCGTCAGTCGAAAAAGTATACGTTTTGCTATTTTTTGAGCGTCCGCACCAAAGGTATACATTTCCCTTTTTAAACATATGAAGCCCACCCACATCACTAATACATTTAATATATGAGTCTCACACACTCACTAATAAAATTACCTACTACACATTAAATAGTAATACTCCTAAATCCATGTAGAAAAAGCAAATGTATATCTATTGGGCGGACGGAAGGAGTACCAAAATGATTGTATATGATGCTCAAATATCACAATAAAAATTCATGATAAGTAAATTAATAACAACGTATTTAAATTGTCTGAAATCATACAATAATTATTACTCTCTCCGTCCCACAAATATTTGCAGCCCTCCTACGGCACAGAGATTAAGAAAAATAATAACTTCTACGGGTATTATGATATTATTTTGGTAATAAATAAATGATAAAGTATGTTAGGTACGTTAGGTAATGGTGGTTTTTTTTAAATAAATGTCTATGGGGAATGATGATTGTTTTCGACATTTTTATTAGGAAAGTGCAATTTTTTGTGGGACAACCCAATGTCAAAATAATTATATATGAGGCTCAAATGTAAAACATGTCATGCCGTCTTGATTTAAACAATATTGGTACTAGCTCATTAAGTAAAGTTTTGAACGTAATACTTAATGTGTTAATAGTATGTCGTTCTATCTTGTCCAACTATATCAAAATAATTGTATTTTTAATCAAAGTGTATTATGTAAGTGAACTCTCTTTATTTACTAGTTCGTTGAGGAGTGGCTAGGAGCACTGGAACGAATGTTTCATATTATGAGGTGCACTGAAGCTCAACGAGTGCTCTGTGCATCCTATCGACTTGCTGAAGATGCCGACCACTGGTGGGAGGCATACTGGACGATGAGGCAGAATGAGAATAGATAAGCTATCACTTGGGATGAATTCAAAGCAATTGTGATGGCGAACTACTATCCTCAAACTTACCGAGCTAAGATAGAGAACGAGTTCTACAATCTCAATAAAGGAGACATGTCTGTGATAGACTATGAGCAGCGATTCAATCAACTGCGCCAGTCAGCTCAACAGCTAGTGGACACTGAGGAGAAGCGAGCTAATAAGTTTCTTGATGGGTTGCATCAGGGCATACAGAACGTTATGGCTTCCTTACCTGATATAAGTTATGCTAATACCTTC
The DNA here is from genome assembly GCA_023678885.1 of Pogostemon cablin. Classification (NCBI taxonomy): domain Eukaryota; kingdom Viridiplantae; phylum Streptophyta; class Magnoliopsida; order Lamiales; family Lamiaceae; genus Pogostemon; species Pogostemon cablin. The sequence continues at coordinate 24,920,479 of CM042964.1, read as the reverse complement.
ATGAGGGTTTAGAAGGTTGAGTTCTGCTAGAGAAAGGGCAAGCAAGCAGCAAGCAGGTTGAGAACCTGTAGAAGAGAAAATGGGAGAGCTCTAGCCATGGTAGGAACAACAATAACTGGCAGAACTAGTAATAAGTTGAAAGCTGATTTACCACAAGAATGCAAAGCAACTAGTATGATAATAGTGATTCACCATAATCGAAACTAATTAAATAACTAATCAATTTGGTAAAGATCATCCAAGAAGCATGTTAATTAATTTAATAACCTAAATTAATAAGTTGAAACTAAGAAATCCAAATAGAAGAGAATTAATTCAGCTCATCCAAATCCCAAAATAGAACTACACGAGCTCCACAATACCTAAATCCGATCTAATCACAAATCTCACCTCATTATTTCTGCTACAGAAACTGTTACAACAATATGTAAACAAATCTATCCGCAAAACATCATATGAATCGTGTGTATGCAAAAAATAGAGGAAAAATACAGTAATTAACTTGGTGTAGGATTTTGCTCCATGTTAAAGCAGTGATCATAATTTAAAAAGAAGAAGCAGAGTTGAGTGCCAACAAACACACCTCCTGCAATATGAGAGAGAGAGAGGAGACACACACTCACAGTGTGTGAGAGAGAGAGAATGAGAGATAGGCAATTTTGATTTGTCTGCCGAGGGAATGGGAATGGGAAATGGAAGAAGGGGGTCTCGACTTGAAGTTGACAAACCGAGAAGAGAATATTGAAGATATAAAATGCTCACGTAAAATAAATTGAGGCGTGACACGCATACATACGAATTCAAATGCAATCAGATCTATAAACAACACATCCAATCATATGAAATTACATACCCTAAAGAGATAGATCTCAGTCGAAGTACATCTAGACTACCATTGCCTGGTGGCGGGTGTGGCGGCGCTAGCTGGTGTCATGTGCGGCGGCGTAAGATGGTAAAATAAATCATAATCATCGCAAATTAAGAGAAAAAGCCCGAAGGACCAGCAAGTAACCAAAATCGCCTTGGGGAGAGACTTCTCGAAGCACTGTCGGGACAGGGATGCTTCCTGTTCCTTTCTAGTCAAGTTTTCTTCAACGCCACAGCTTGCTTCGCCGACGTTCTCCAGTTCTTATTTGTTATGCGTAATATTCTTGATCCTTCTGGATCATATATATTATTTGTGTACAAATTAATTTGGGAATTGGAATGAGGAGAAAATAATATTTGATGGGTATGATAGTTATACGTGGATCAAAATTGAGGGAGTTCTCAAACAGTTTGGTCAATTTTCTCTATCGGACACAATATATTATTTTCTTGTGTTCCGAATAACTACCGCCAGAAAGAAATCATCGAAAAAACTGTGAAGTGGGAATTCACAGGTGATCAGAACGGGAGATTGAGAGGAGAAAGAGAAAGTGTATTTTGGCTTGTACTCTTTAGTAACCTTGATCTTGTTTCGGTGTATCTTAACATCAATAAAGTTTCTTCATCTACCAGTGGAGGTAGATCTTTTGAAAACCACTTAAATCTATGTTCTTGGTATATTCTGATTTTCTTATTTGTTGTTGGGCAGTTGTTATATTTTGGTGAAATCTTGAATTGTTAAATTCACAACGATTGACACCGTCTGTGAGAAGACGAAAGAAATCAAGATGGTATCCACCAAATTTGTCATTGAAAAATTCACAGAGAAATCAGATTTTGGGTTATGGAAGGTCAAGATGAAGGCGTTGTTAATTCAACAGTGCCTCGGTGATGTTAGGCATAAATTGCGCACACCAACTAAAATCTCCAAATGTAGGGATGTTAATTGTAATGGCAAGTACCCCAATTAAAATTACATCGTTCCCACTGAGACAGCTAATTATCTATTTAATTTATATTACTATTCAATTAGAATTATCGTAACCAAATTTCAAGTGTTTGAATGAATTAATATCTAAGATTTTAAATGACAATTAGCAAATAAATAAAAGCAATAGGAATTATTCAAGATTGATCAAGAGAAAAATAACAGCTCTAAGGTATCAGGTTTAGTGCAATTGATTTGGTCTCCTAGACGTCCTATTGTTCATTCATACTATTTTAATGGAAATACATTAAAAGGTGATGCGCGAATAGTTTTGAACCTCCTTCCTAGATACTAATAAGGCAAATTTCATAAACCTCCAGATGGTCAATTCGACTAACATATATTCTCTTAAAGTATTATTCAAACTTATTCACTTCCTACTTGATTTCCTAATTGCATTGTTCTACTAAGAATATCAAGTATCTTATTTACTGGCCCTTAGGATTATCGTATTCACGGACAAACTACTATAATCCCTAGCAAATAGACAATATTAATAACGTATGCACACAAGCTAACACAACTTATCAAGCATCACGGGCAACATCAATAATATATTATGACGATGTTACAAACATATAAACATAGTCTGGATTAAACAAATAAACAAGAATCTTAATAGCATGAATTCACAATAATTGTCTAGGTTTCCAAATCAATACTCTAACCTTCAATCCTTAGAACTGTAAAAGGTTTTTAGCCCATGAGGTTACACACAACCCTCATGACTGATAATTTCATATCAAAATCAACAAAAGAAGAAATAAAGAAAAGATACAAAACCCTAGTGTCACGTGGTTTATGTTCTCCATCCGTCTCTCCAATTGGATTGCCTCTCTCAAACGCACTTGAATCTTCCTCCGGACCGATGGGATGAATGGATGGATGGCGGGTGAAGGATAGTGGTGAAAGGCGAATGTGACAAAGAATAGATGAGAGGCGTGTTCTGTTCTGTTTCGATCCCCCTTGGGAATAAAGGTGCGAGAATTCTTTATATCAGACGGATGCATGAGTAATGAGGCATGATGCGGTGGGACTTGGAGTTCCGCAGATGGGCTTCTCACTTGGGGTTGACACAGGGGCGTGTGTAGTGGAAAATAGAAACATAGGCCATTAGATCATTTATTGAGCTTCATTTTAATAACACACCATGCCTTCTCTCCTGGGCCCACACATTAGCAAATTAGTTCTACATGCCATTCACGACTTTCTGCCACCCACAACTCAATTTACTTTAATTGATGATGATGTGGCATGTGTATGTGATGGTTGGCCTAATATATTCACCAACAAACTATCAATCCTCATCCATCACAAGTAACGGCAACACGTGTTTTTTTAATTTCTCTTCTTATATATCAAAGTAGGCCATAAATCTGCAAAATCTTAATAATATCAGTGAAGTCACATAAAATATGAAAATAAGCAATAAACTTCACAAATAATAATAAAATACTGCAATAATCATATGAAAACGACTTATGAAAAGCGCGAATTTTCGTGCTGAACAGGTGACGCTTTGAAAGAAAATTTTGAATCCTCGTTTGTTTTAAAAGATAAAAGAATAGAAGATTCTGAGATGCAAGAAAAGACCCGCAGTGCAATAATCCTATGTTTAGGAGATAAAGCGCTATGGGAAGTTACCAAGGAGAATATGGCAAAAGCAGTTTTGGATAAACTTGAAAGTCTGTGCATGGTTAAGAGTCTTGCAAATCGACTCTACATGGAACATAAACTTTATTCTTTTAAGATGGTTGATGATAGATCTATCTTGACTAAACTGTATGAATTCAACAAGATATTGGATGATTTGGAGAACATAGATGTTAAGATTGATGATGAGGATAAAGCTTTGATGTTATTATCGTCTCTGCCTAAGTCATTTGAAAATTTCAAAGATACATTGTTGTTTGGAAGTCAGGAAACAATCAAGTTGGAATAAGTGCAGCTTGTGCTAAAGTCTAAGGAGTTGTAGAAGTCCACTGAAAATAATCTATGTCTACTGTAAAAGGATTGATGATCAAGAAAAGTCAACATCAGAATAAGAAAGATACAAGAAAGGTTCTAACTCCGGTGCAAAGAAACAAGATAACAAAGGAAGAAATTCTTCAAGTTTTGATGTTAGAAAATGTTTTCACTGTCATGAGCCTGGACACTTCAAGAAGAATTGTCCAAAATTGAAAGCATTGTAAGAGAAAGACGTGGATCATCCTCCTGATACTAAAAAAGTCCAAGTAAATCAAACAATCAATGAGGCGGAAGATGGATATGATTTTACAAAAGCTCTTTCCATCACTACGTGTAAAGTTTCTACAGAATAGGTTATGGATTCAGGATGCACATTCCATACGACACCTAGGAGAGATTGGCTTGATGATTTAAAGTATCAGAATGCAGGATCTGTGTTACTTGATAATGATCAATCATGCAAAATCAAAGGTGTGGGGTCTGTGAAACTTAGGATGTATGATGGGATTGTAAGAACGTTGCTGAATGTTAGATATGTTCCTGATCTCAAGAGGAATTTAATCTCTCTTGGTAGACATGCACCCCGGTTCGAAACAGCCGATTCTGGTTCCGAACTAGCAGTTCCGGTTCCAACGGAGGGGGAACCGGAACTGAACCGGGGGCTAGGGGTTTCGGTTCGTGAACCGGCAATTCCGGTTCCGGTTCGGAACTGCCGATTTTTTGGTTTTTTTTTGTATTTTTTGTTTCTTTATGTTATATTTATACATCATACATGTGTTATCAGTTATTATGTGTAATTTATTTATTAAATAAGTGAAATATGTGTAATTGAAAATTGAAATATTGAATTTGAATTAATTTAATAATAATATCATTAAAATTGAAAACATGATGTATGCACTATGCAATATTCAATAATGCAAGTAAAAATTTCAAAGTTGATATTAAATTCATAATAATCATACAATATTAATTAATGTGATCACATAAAAAATTTAATTATTAAAGTCTAAATCATTACAATTTACAAATGTAGAAGTGTAGAGAACACTACAAGTTTACTTCCATGTCAACTACTCTATTGTTACACTTCAAAAATTTTAAAAATACAAACTTTATAAGATAAAATACAATAACATAATAGAGGGGGAAAAAAAGGACTTGAACTTAAATTTAGGGTTATACTTGAAAATTCAAGTTCAACTTAAATTCAAGTTGTCTACGTATCCTCGAAAGGAATCAAAGCCCACGTAGTTCTCTTAACTTACCTCAACTTACCTCTTTGGCGAGGTGAATGGTGATGGCCTTTTTTGTTTACTCTACCAATCTAACTCGCTTCCATATTTCGTAATTTCATCATCTGATCGGTCTTCTTCAATTTGATTTTGAATCCGTCTTTCCACCTTTGACCAATCATCAAGCAAACATAAATTTTCTAAATTTGTCACACTTAAATTGGATCTTGTCGGATCCAAAGTGAGATTACCAAGACTAAATGCTTGTTCGACGGCAACCGTAGAGGCGGGAGATGCAAAAGCCTCTTTTACAATCAATGATATAATAGGGAATGACTTTGTTCTCCTTGACCACCACTTCAAACTATCAAAATTAGTTCCGCTTGTTTCAAACTCAAAAGTGTTAGTAAAATAAGAATCAAGTTCTTGAAAATGATTAGATATAACCAGTGCACGTTTTTGAGATCTAGCATCATAAAAACTATAAAAATTTTGAAGAGCATCATATTTCCTAGAATTATTAACACTATCACTACTATCATCACCACTAGATTGATCATCATTCGTACCATTTTGTTCTTTATACTCCTTAAAAAGATCCTTTAGTAGATTATAAGTACTTGCAACTATGTCTTTAGGATTAGGAGCTTGTTGTCTAGTAGGAGAATCACAATTAGCATACAATGAATCATAGTAAAGCGTTAACAATTCTTCTGAATCATCCATTCTAATACGTGGGTCCAACAATTTAGCAACTAAACACAAGTTCGGGATTTGAAAAAATATTTTAACCACTTAGATTTCATGGAGAGAATAGCATTTGACAACAACGGGTGTGCTTCATTATCACTAAAACCATAGCAATTTTAACACAATTATCAACAACTAAATTTGAAGTAGGATAATAAACACCGGATAGTTCTTCCGTAGCATCATTAAAAATTTGCAAAACATCACATAGAGTATAACATGTGTCCCATTGATTAGCAAACAAGATTTGGCCACCCGCATCTTGTGAGTAAAAAGCACAAATTTGATCTTTATAATCAAAAGAGTCATGCAACATTTTATATGTCGAATTCCAACGAGTTGAAACATCTAAAGGAAATTTTTTGGGTGAATGTTCACAGATTGACAATATCTTTTCCACCTTTTAGTAACGGAAGGGTTTCTCATTATATACCATATAGCACTTTTAATAGGTTGAATGTGTGTTTTCAAAGACTTATACCATCTTGAACACATAAATTCAATATATGACAAATACATCTAATATGAAAAAATCTACCACCAATTGAGGGTTTGCAAATATCAATAAGACTTTCTAAACTAGCCGTATTAGCACTAGCATTATCAAATGAGATTGTAAAAATCTTTGTAACTAAACCATATTCTTGCAAAATAGTACTAATTTTGTGAGCAATATTAACGGCGGTATGAGAAACATCAAATGATCTATAAGCAATTAATCTTCTTTGCAAATTCCATGAACTATCAATCCAATGACAAGTAATACCCATATAATCCGCTTTTTACCAAAAATTGCTCCAAATATCCGAACATATAGACACTTTATGAGGTAATTATTGCAAAATTTGTTTTAAAACCAAACCATACTCTTTAACAACTTTAGCAACACCAAGTTTACATTTATTACGATGCAAAGGTGGGGCTTGAGGATTTAAAGTGAGATTTACTCAATCTTGAAAAAAAACATTATCGGCAAAGTTAAATGGCAAATGTTTGGTGCACATAAGTTTAAGGTATAATCTCAAATAATTAGATTCATCAAATTTAAAAAGAGTGTTACCCGATGCCGATGAACCTTTTCCTCCGGAAGAGGCCGTGAACCTTCGTCCTATTTGTGTTTGACCGGTTGAGATGTCAATCTTGTCCGGATGCTTCGAGTTGATGTGTTTGATGAACGTTCCATATCCTCCGTCATGCTTTAATTTATACTTTGTGCCACAATAGTTGCAAATAACTTTGAATTCATTCGAATTCTCAATCGCCTCCTTCTTGAAATGAATGGAAAATATATCGAAACGTAACACTTGTGGGGAACTTCGAGTCGATCCTCCGCCTCCGCTAGAGCCTCCGGCTCCGGCTCCGTCTCCGGTACCCGTACCACCCGAGGTTGGTTGACTTCCACTCGCCCTTTGTTGTGATTGACCTTGAGTATTATCGTTGTCGTCGTCGGAGGGAAAATCATCTCCAAGTATCTCCCTAACATTCAAGTTGAACAAATGAGGGGAGATTTCTTCATTCGAAGGAATATTTTCAAGTTCAATATCTTCTAGAGTTGGTGGAAGTTGGCGTGGAGGTGGTGGAGGACAATTTAAGGTGTTGGGTATGGATTTTCCTCTAGAAGAAGAAGGTGAGGCACCGGATGAAGAAGAACCTCTTCTAGGCATTTTTTTTAGATTGAAAAAAGGATGAATATATAGGATTTATGAACTAAAACTAAGAGACTAGAAGTAGAAGTATACTAATTAGTAGTATATGTATGGGAAAGAATAGAAAATGATAATGAGAGAATTGAAATGAAAGTGATAATAAGAGAACTGAAATAAAAGACTACAACTTTTTTTTAGTTTGATATATATGAACTAAAAAAAGAAACTTGAGACTTGAGAGTTGAGATGAGATGAGATTGAGAACTTGAGTAGTTGAGTAGAAATGTAGAATCAATCAAGAATGTGGAATAGAAGAAGAAGTAGTGTAGAGAAGAGAGTGTAGTAGTAGTAGAAGTAGTAGATTGAATGTGAATGTTGTGTGCCCAAATTGATCACACTTGGGGGTATTTATAGAGGATTGGAAGCGATCTCATCCATCCATTTCAAATTTTAAACATAAAAAAATTTCAACCTCAACCCTTGAATTTAAAAAAAAAAATCGGTCGGAACTGCCGGTTCCGCCGTCCATCTCAACCGTTGATCTTCAACGGTCACACGATCTCGGCCGCACGTTTGAATTTTTAAAATTCAAAAATTTCCGCCCGGCCCGGCCCGCCTGAATCGCCGGTTCACCGCCCCAACGGTCACTTTTTTTTGGCCGTCGGATCTCTAACGGACAGTCGATCTTGGTCGTTCAAAAAAAATAGAGAAACCACCGGTTTTAATCGTGAACCGGCGAACCGGCAATTTGATCCGGCGGTTCCAGTTCATGCGCGGCTGGAACTGAAACCGAACCATGTTCTACCGGTTTTGGTTTTATTTTTCCCAGTTTTGGAACCGCCAGATCCGGTTCCGGTTAATCGGTGCATGTCTATCTCTTGGCATGCTAGACTCTGGAATATAAATTCCAATCTGAAAAGGGAGAGTTGATAGTCTCTAAAGGTAGTACTGTGATCATGAAAGGTATAAGGAAAAATGATTGATACTACTTAAAAGGATCTGCCGTTACTGAACATGTTCATGCTTGAATAATGAAGAAAAGGCATTATTATGGCATGGAAGATTAGCACGTATCAGTGAAAGAGGACTACGAGAACTCTCAAAACAGAATCTGTTGAATGGGAACACATATCAAAATTTGGATTATGTGAAGATTGTATGTATGGAAACGAAAAGAGACTATGGTTTGGAGTAGGAGAACACACGACAAAGTTTGTTTTTGACTACATGCATTCTGATGTTTGGGGACCAGCCAAGATTCTCACTAAAGGGGAGATAATTACTTTATTTCCATAATAGATGATTATTCTAGAAAGTTATGGATTTATATATTTAAATCAAAAGATTAAGCTTTTGAGAAGTTCAAGGAATGGTTGACTGAAGCAGAAAACATCAGCAGGAGGAAACTTAAGCATTTAAGGATAGATAATGGTTTAGAATTTCTTTAGAGAAATTCAACTAGTTTTGCAAGGAAAGTGGCATTTTGAGGCATAGAACAGTACCCGAGACATCACAGCAAAACGGTGTGGCTGAAAGAATGAATCAGACTTTATTAGAAAGGGTTAGATGTGTTTTGAGCAGTGCTGGTTTTGCAAAATCCTTTTGGGGAGAAATAGTCACTACCGTGGCATATCTCCTTAACCGATGTCCTTCCACTGCTTTAAAGTTTAGAACTCCAGAAGAAGTGTGGTCCAGAAAGGTAATGAATTACAGTATGTTAAGAGTCATCGGATGCTTAGCATATGCTCACATAAAGCAGGACAAGTTGGAGCCTAGAGCAGTAAAATATGTGATGGTTGGATATCCTCAAGGTTTCAAAGGTTACAAGCTACAAGCTATGGAGTATTGAAAATGAAAAGTTCATTATTAGTAGAGATGTTACCTTTGATGAAACAAAAATGCCATTGAAAGTTGTTACTAAAGTAGATAAGACTACTCAGGTTGAGGTGTCGGCTTCCATCTTTAGTTATTGATAGTAGCAGATCTTCAAGCCTATCATCCGCGGGCAAACCTCTCTTCTTTCTTCTTTACACGCCAAGGCAAGTAAGGTACGTCTGCAGATATGTCTAGTAGATAACTCAAATGGGAGAGCTGTGTTATGGGTGACTTTATTGCCCAGTTCAGAGAGCACTTATGTATGTAGCTGCCCTTTCTTCCTTTTAATTTATATTTTTTCTCTGGTTCCCCTTCTTTTGTTATTTTGTTTTCAAACCCCTTCAATAAAAGGGGATGGAACTTGATTTCTACATATATCAAGGGCTAATGCCCATAGAGAGGAGATCCTTTGAGCGGATGGTCACCAATACTGAAATACCGAGAATTGGAGTCACAAGATATTACACTACAAGAAAACTGTCAAATTCCAACAAAAAGCAAATTCGATGGAAATTTTAGAGTTCCAATGAATTTTTCAATAAATTTTTAAATCGTTGGAAAATTCCAGCGAAAATTCCCATGAAAATTTAAATTGTTGGAAAATTTCAATACTAATTCCAATAGTCTGATAAACTATTGTAAATTTCCAACGAAAATTCCTATAAAAACTAAAACTGTTGGAAAGTTCCAACTAAAATTCCCGTATAAATTTAAATCGTTGAAGATTTCAATGCTAATTCCAATAACTTGATAAACCATTGAAAATTTCCAATATAAATTCCAATTAAACTTTAGCCGTTGAAAAATTTCAATGAAAATTCCGTCGAAAAAAAAAGACTTCAATAAATTTAAATGTCAATTTATAACATAAATTATATATTAGTTAAGTTGGTAAATGATAAGGTGATATACTCAAGAGGTCAAGGGTTCAAATTCGAATAATTTTTTTATCGTTGAAAATTTCCAACGGAGTTTGAATTCCAACGGTAATGCCAAAAGAAAATTTCATTGCAAAAATGTTTGAATCACTTTTAAATAAAAAATTCCAACAAAAAATGTCGTTGGATTCACAATTGGATTTTTGAAATCGTTGGAAATTTTGTTGAAAAAATGACATTCCAGCGACCACTTTTCCAATAAAAAAATTCATTGGAATATCTATTGGAATCATGAATTCCAATGGTATTTTTGTATATTCCAACGATTTTTCGCCGTTGAAATTCGGCAATTTTCTTGTAGCATTTTGAGAGAAGTAAATATGATAGTTGTGTTTATCTGAAGTTAGATATGGATCATAACGTATATCTGTTACTGTATGTTGATGACATGCTCATTGCTAGTCAGACTTCGTCTGGGATTCAGGAAGTTAAAGGACATGTTAAAAGCTGAATTTGAGATGAAATATTTGGGAGAGGCATCTGTTATACTTGGTATGGAAATCAAAAGGAGTAGAAAAGCTAATATTGTTTTTTTGAATCAGGAATCATATATGTAGAAAGTGTTGCATAGATATAACATGGATAAATGCAAATCAGTAACAACTCCTGTCAAGCAAGGTCTAAAACTCTCTCAAGATCAAGAAGCAAGTACCGTAGCAGAAAAGTCAGAGATGATGAAAATACCTTATGCTAGTTCAGTTGGCAGTTTAATGTACTCTATGGTGTGTTGTAGACTTGATTTGGAATACGTTATGAGTGTCAATAGCAGATTTATGCGAAATCTGGGGAGAGTTCATTGGGAAGCTGTAAAGTGGGCAATGAGGTATGTTAAAGGAACAGAAGCAGAGGTCTAAAATTCCAAAGAACTTCAGGTAACTCAAATGCTTTGGTTGGTTTTGTGGATGCTGATTATACAACAAACCAAGATACTAGAAAGTCTTTGAGTGGATACACATTCACTTTGTTTGGTATTGCGGTGAGTTGGAAAGCTACACATCAATCCATTGTAGCTCTTTCAACTATTGAGGCAGAATACATTGCTCTTACTGAAGCGGTTAAGGAAGCAGTTTGGTTGAATGGACTAATTAAAGATTTTAGAGTGGTTCAACAATCTGTTAAGATTTATTGTGATAATCAAAGTGCAATTCATTTGTCAAAGCATCAGGGTTATCATGAAAGGACAAAACATATTAATGTCAAACTCTACTTTGTGAGAGACATGGTAAACAAAGCATAGTTAAGATGTGCAAGATTGGCACAGATGATAATCCAGCTGATTATTGTACTAAAGCTCTTCCAACTTCAAAGTTTGAGTTGTGTTTGAGTTTGTCTGGGATGAACTAAGCCAGATGTTTGCTACAGAGCAGTGTAAGGCGGAGGCTAGGAGGGATGTACGGATACAAGAATAAGATAGAGATTTGTTATGCGTAGTATTCTTGATCCTTCTAGATCATATGTATTATTTGTGTACAAATTAATTTGGGAATTGGAATGAGGTCAACATTTGATGGGCATGGGCGAATTTATATGGGCTGCCCACCGAAAGTCCATTATATTATAGATAAATAATTTGTTTTTAATCTTTAGCTCAATCTAAAAATATTTTAAGTCTACCCAATTCTTTTCAAATTTATATATTTTATGAATCTATTAAAATAAATATTAAAACTTGGTCCATTTACTATCTACATATGAGAAGGTGATTCCGTGTGTGTGAATATATATATATATATATATATATATATGTATATATATATATATATTATTGTTATTATTATTTTTTTCTTTAATAAGCTTAGCCCACCCCATAACGGATTTCTAGATCCGCTCATGTTGACGGGTATGATAGTTTTACGTGGATCAAAATTGAAGGAGTTCTCAAACGGTTTAGTCAGTTTTCTCTATCGAACACAATATATTATTTTCTTGGGTTCCAGAATAACCTCCGCCAGAAAGAAATCATCGAGAAAACTATAAGTGAGAATTCACAGGTGATAAGAACGGGAGATTGAGAGTAGAAAGAGAAAGTGTATTTTGGCTTGTACTCTTTGGTAATCTTGATCTTGTTTCGGTGTATTTTAACATCAATAAAGCTTCTTCCTCTGGCAGTGGATGTATATCTTTTGATCAAACCACGTTCTTGATATATTCTTATTTTCTTATATGTTGTTGGACAATTGTTATATTTTGGTGAAATTTGAATTGTTAAATTCACAACAAATAAAAATTGAGTTTCTGTCTCTCTAAAAAACTCTCTCTCTACGAAAATGAATTTTGAATTCATCATGTCTGCCATTGGATGAATTTTGAATTCATCAATTTCGCCATGAAAAACCTGGAGATGAAGAGCATTTTTAATTTTCTATTTTTCTAAAAATAAAAATATTTGAACTTATCAGATAAATTTTGAATTCATCAATCTGAAGATGAAGTGCATTTTTTATTTTCTAGTTTTTAAAAGATAAAAATATTTTCTTCTTGTTATTTGACACGTTGAATGAAAAAGATGCAAGAAAATTTGTGATGGTAGCATGGCAGATTTGGAAGGAAAGAAACTCAGCTTTATGGAGAGGAACTTACAAGCCAGCAATTCAAGCGGTTAACGGGGAATGTTGGTTCTTAGAAGAATGGGAGTCAGTGCGGGGTAGAGGTGCTTCAAGACAATATCTTATGCATGTTTAGGCTGGCATAAACCACCCACCTCTTTCTCAAAATTAAATGTAGATGCAGTTTTCTTTGGAGACAGATCTGAGATTGGTATTGACATGATTTTGAGAGATGATACAGGAACATTTGTTGTATGTCGTTCACTTATGATACCTGGAAAATTTCGAGTAGATGAAGGAGAGATTATGGGTGTGTATGAAGCACTGTCATGGTTAAAGAATTTGAGAATGGAACGAGTGATTATAGAAATAAATGCAAAGATCGTGGATGATGCGCTCCAACACCAAACTGTGGAGGACTCGATGTTTGGGAATTACGTGACAGCTTATAAACAAATCCTTACTTCAATTCCATCATTCTCAATTCATAGTGTTAATCGTATTGCTAATAATGTAGCACACAAAATTGTTAGGGTTTCTCATGATTATTCAAACTCTCATGTGGGGTCGAGCCTTCAAACTTTGTGGATGGTCTTCTTTACCATTGTTCTTCGTGTTATTAATCTATAATAATATTTCTATTTTTGTTTCAAATATATATATATATATATATTTCAGGGACAAGACCGAAATTTCAAAGTGAAGATGACGAAGCAAAGTTGAGAAGAACTTGCCCAAAAAGTGGGAGAAGAAGGTTGCTCGAATCAAAACGCCTTTTGATATTAGTATAAAGATAAAGATAACCACCCAACCAGGCTGAAGCAGAACTTCAATGGCAGCGTCTACGCTCAGCACTCCGAGACTCGGTTCCTCTCTCTCTTCTCCCGCTTTCCACACCCTCCGAAACTGCCAAATTCCCTTTTATTTCCTCTCATTCTCTCACTACACTAAATCTCTAACCTCCAGATATTGCCGCCCCTTCTCTTCGCCTCATGCGAGCCGCCGCCGCTTTGCCACCGCGATTCGCGCTGAGTCCACCAATAGTAACGAGCCGCCAGGTCAATACGATTTCGACCTCTTCACCATCGGCGCTGGCAGCGGAGGCGTCCGAGCCTCTCGCTTCGCCGCCAATTATGGGGCCAAAGTTGCCGTTTGCGAGCTTCCTTTTGGCACCATTTCCTCCGATTCTGTTGGCGGCTTTGGCGGCACGTATGTTTCATTGATATTCCCACTCTATTTTAAATTTAATTTTCCACGAAAATTGCGGAACTAACTCATTTGTTTTTGGAGTTATTTCACTGTTCATTAGGTTATAATCGTGGTTTAAAATAGATTATACACCTTTTTTGATCCTGGTGCGTGAGTGATAGTAAAATTAGTTTCTCCTGCATTCTGTTATACTACAATTTAATTTTGCTGCTGATATTTTTTAAATGAAGAAGTTAAATTTCCTACACTACTGAATATTCTGTACTTCCTAGCGTCTTTATCGTGGACTTCAATACTGTGTCACTGTAATTGTGGATGAACATCATCAATGTTTTATACTGAATCAAGAGGATGGTCATATGACTGATAGAATTGAAGATGCAAGTCAGTTACTGTTTGAGTAACTCTGTCTTTTGAAATTCTGGCCTTTGATTATCCTATGAATGAAGTTTCTTACCATTTCTATCCGTGAGTTCATTAGCTATCGTAATCGTCTCAACTTATCTCTATCTTTGAACATGATAGAAGATATTAGCCTGTTTCATCATAACAAGAGATGAATGTTTAGAAAAAGATTGTATTTGTCTTTTCGGTTGTCTATTTTTGGTACAGCTTTTGCTCAGCTAATGTTGTTTTGTTTAATCTCTCTTTGTATTGGTCTCTAACCCTTTTAACATCAAATCTTGAACTTAACTTTTTAGAAAACCAATCTAGATCCTTATCTTGAGTCTTAAGACTAAAAAAAAAAACCCGCATATATTGAATAGCTGTATAGAAGATGCTGATGAAGCTTCAGTAAGATGCTATTTTTGCATGCATGATTGGAACTTATATTGAGGGCAAACCATTCTCCTTTCCCATTAAGTTGAAATGATTTGTTACTCATCATGTTTTTATAATTAAGACGATGTGATTTTGTATAAAGCACATTTTGCATAGTAAAGTGTTAGCTAATTAAGCTTCTTTAACTGTCTAATAATCTCTGGCATTGTGAAGGTGTGTTCTCCGAGGATGTGTACCAAAAAAGCTCCTTGTATATGCATCCAAATTGTCTCATGACTTTGAGGAGAGTGGTGGATATGGATGGTCCTATGAAACAGAACCTAAACATGAATGGAGCACCTTGATTGCGAATAAGAATGCTGAGCTGGTGCGCCTTACAGGAATTTACAAGAATATTTTGAAAAATTCTGCTGTCACAATAATTGAAGGACGTGGCAAGGTTGGTGGTATTTAGATCTCTAACCATCTAATTTATGCGTTCAAAGTTCCTGATTGTTTCTTGGCTTTTCTACCTTCCCCTGCAGATTGTGGATCCACATACAGTGAACGTGAATGGAAAGCTCTACTCAGCAAAGAACATTCTTATATCAGTTGGAGGGCGTCCTTTCATTCCTGATATTCCTGGAAGTGAATACGCAATAGATTCTGATGCTGCCCTCGATCTGCCATCAAAACCTAAGAAAATTGCTATCGTTGGAGGTGGTTATATTGCTGTTGAGTTTGCTGGCATTTTCAATGGTCTGACAAGTGATGTCCATGTTTTCATAAGGCAGAAAAAATTGTTGAGAGGTTTTGATGAAGAGGTTGCTGCCACAAACCTTTCGTCCTATCAAAGAAAAAATTTTACTTGGTTAGCATTTGTATATGTAAGAGAATTCTCTTTCTTGCAGATTAGGGACTTTGTCGGAGAACAAATGTCATTAAGGGGAATCGAGTTTCATACTGAGGAGACACCTGAGGCTATAATCAAGTCATCAGATGGATTGCTGTCTTTGAAAACTAACAAAGGTATAGTTGATGGCTTCTCACATGTCATGTTTGCAACAGGACGAAGACCAAATACGAAGGTAGATTTTCTCTTCGCTGACTTTAAATTATGTAGGATGTTTCCTCAGGTTAATTTTATTGATTCAGAAGAGTTGCTTTACTTCATTTTAATTATGTCAAATATATGTGACTTGTAGTCAGTCGCTCATAAAGTTGGATATATTAGCATCTGCACAATCATTAACTGATTTTGATGGTGCTATAAAATATTTGAATAAGTAAATGCATCTTTTATTTTGCAACAGAATATAGGTTTGGAAGCAGTTGGAGTAAACTTGTCAAAAAATGGTGCCATAGAGGTATTGGTCCCATTTGCTAGCATCCCTTGTGTCCATGGTTACGTTACCAAATACTAATGTCTTTATGTGTTTATGCATGATCATCTTCTTAGGTCAATGAATACTCTCAGACTTCCATTCCATCAATTTGGGCTGTAGGAGATGTTACTGATAGAATAAATTTGACTCCAGTGGCGTTGATGGAAGGAGGAGCATTAGCAAAAACTCTTTTTGCAGATGAACCAACAAAACCAGATTACAGGTGTTCTTTCTTTTGAGATGAAATATGTGGCGGGTTAGAGATTTAATTTAAAGTAGTGCAGAGAAAGTAGATGTTATATTTTATTGTGCTGTTTATATTTCTATTTTTGGAATTACAGTAACTTTTTTCATTGATAATTTCAAGACACTAATGTTTCTGTCTAATGCAGTGCTGTACCATCTTCAGTCTTTTCTCAGCCTCCTATCGGGCAAGTTGGTCTTACTGAAGAGCAGGTTAGAATGAGGATTAATGTAAAAGTGAAAGTTTGATTGATGATTGCTATTCTTAATACAAAAGTTTTGCAGGCAATTAAGGAATATGGTGATATTGATGTTTATACAGCAAATTTTAGGCCTATGAAGGCCACTGTTTCTGGCCTGCCTGATCGGGTTTTCATGAAACTTATTGTGTGTGCAAAGACTAACAAAGTTGTAAGCCTGCACATGTGTGGTGAAGACTCGCCAGAAATTGTGCAGGTTGCCTCTTCATTTTCATCAAATTACTTTTTTTCATGATGTGATGCTCTATATAGCATATCATCGTTAAATATTGGATTCCAGGGGTTTGCTGTTGCTGTGAAAGCTGGCTTGACTAAAGCAGATTTTGATGCCACAGTGGGTATCCACCCTACAGCAGCAGAGGAGCTTGTAACCATGAGAACACCCACTCGGAAGGTCCGAAATACTTCATCAGAGGTAAGCTTGATCCATAGTTCTTTATTATAACCTTCAGGCTCCAGAATACCTGGTTTTGAAAGTTCTTGAAATCCCCTCCCAAAACTTCGTGTTTGAGATCCATATGCATTTCCACTATCACTTGTCATATGCTCCCTCCGCCCTGGTAAATTGTGCACGTATTCTATTACGTGGAGCTTAAGAGAAGTTAAATTTTTTATGTATAAAGATGTGTAAAGTTATTGGAATGTGTGTAGAAAGTGAGTATTTTAGATAATTTAACGATAAAGGTGTGTAAAGTTGTTGGGATATGTGTAAAAAAGTGAGTAATATTGTAATGTATTTTTTCCATTTTTAGAAACGTGCATAAATGTTGGGACGGATAAAAAAGGAAAGTGTGTAGTAATTAGTGGGACGGAGGGAGTATCTATTACAACTTGTGTTTTCCCATGACACTATGACTGCTCATTATATCCTGCATATTCAAAATAGCTTCTCCTTTGGACGAACTGCTTTTATGGTAGTTAATTGGTGCTGTGTCTAGGTGTAAGGTGATGATGTTTGGAAGTGCGTATTTTGGAAGGTTGTGACATGCAGTGCGAGTTGAATATGCAGTGGAAGGTATAAAGGTAGAACAAATGCTGCCAATGGGGGTTGATAATGGTGTAGCTAGTTTGAGAAAATGACACAATTGGTTAGACATGTGAAGGCTTTTTTCAGTTGTGCCTCTTTTCTCTTATTTCTTTAATTTATTTAAATTTCAAATTCCACTTTCTTTTTTCGAATCATATTGTTATCCAAAATCGAGTTTCTTAATCACTACTTCTTTTAATGTCATTTCAATCTACTAAACCAGTTGAAATCCTGGATAGACATCTCTTGATTATCAAGTTATTTGCATTCATCCTTTTTTTTCGCCTTAATGGCTTATAGCCACTGACTACTATATTATCATGTATCATTCAGGGAAAAGCAGATTCTGATATCAAAACTCCTGCTGGTGTTTAATACTTTAATTATTGGATTCAACAACGCAATATTTCTGCAAGGAAATCGCTTTGGGCCTTGAGGTAAAGCATGCAGTCATTGCACTAGCATATTCTTAAATTTTTTTTGTTCACTTTCCTTTATCTTTTCTGTTATGTATATGTACCTTTTACTGATTTAATTTCAATGTAAATTTAATGTGATGACTTGGCATCCAATATATGAAAGTGGGATCGATGTTACTCACTGATGTTGAAATTTAAAGTGCCTTTTTATTATGCTGCAACATTTTGGTTAATTTTTCCCATTCGTTGCGAATTCATTTTACCTTGAATTTATCTTGCTATTTGATAGATTATTCAGACTATTTAATCAGCAAATTTCTTTGTGATGGTGGAATCCATTGATCCTCAAATATTTTTAGCATATCTTGAACTTTTTAGGGTCTGGGGTAAAGTTGCTTGTAGTGAAATGCCATTTCTTCTCATGGATTATGCAACTAAGCTATGAATTTGTCTTGAAAAAATTCTTGTCGGTATTCTTAAATGTTTACCTTTGCTTTCACTTCAATATTTACTTGGATATTCTTTCTAATTTACTTTTCTGTCCACTTTTAATCATTGCATGTAAAATAATTTAACTTGTCATTATGGAAAACAATGATATTCTTCTGTTAGCACTTGTCTCCAAGGACTTGTATTGGTTCTCCAATTTCACCTTAACGTTTTGAAACTTTGAGTTCTTAACCCAACCGAGTCTCATTCTTGACCCTTGTTTTGACACAGTTGGAGCTGGAATGAGTTTGCACATGGCTTTTGATGAAGAAACGTGATGAAGGCGTCTTAACCTTTTCTCATTATTGGAACAAGTGAGTCTTTCATTGTAATCTATCACGTGTGCTACTGTTAGTTGTTACACTCGAAAAGCTGTACCAAAAATAGACAATCGAAAAGACACAATCTTTTTCTTGTTATGAGGAGAGGCGGCAATATCTGAAGGTTAGAGATTTAGTGTAGTGAGAGAAAGAGAGGAAATAAAAGGGAGTATTGCAGTTTCTGAGGGTGTGGAAAGTGGGAGAAGGGAGAGAGGAACCGAGTCTCGGAGTAATTAAACAAGTAAATTAAGTTAATACTCCCTCCGTTTCATAATATTTTCCACTTTGTTTAAAAAAATTGTACTTTTTGATCAACTTTTGAGGTTGTTAGATAAAGTGATGTTTCCTTTTTTGAGATATGTAAAGTTTTGTGGGAAAAACAAACGAAGAAAATGTGAAAAATATTATTGGACGGTGGGAGTATAAGAATTAGCAAGCACTCTCATTTTAAAATAAAATTAATTATTTTCTAATATATCTTAAATATATTAAACGAGAATTTAATTTTGATAAGGGGTCAACATCAAAATTAATTTCAATTATAAAAATTATGTGAATAAGTGATAATGATACAGTAAATTATTCAATGAACAATTCGTAGTGTAAATAAAAAGTAACTGGAGTAATATTTTTAATGAAAATGCTAAGTAACATTTCTAACAAAAATTTAATAACTATTTAAGAAAACGTAAAATGGTTTCAACCTGTGACTGTCTCACGCAAGTGTTGCTGCACACAATTAAATGAAAGTCTCTTGTGACATTGTATCGTGCACAGAAAATGAGCATAAACTATTTAGTCCTACAAATCAAGATGATCAAATCAATTTAAGGCTTGGTCTCACCAAATATATCCACACCACTGTCACCACATGAAACATCTTAGGCAAGTTTTTTGTGATAACTATAATATTCTAGAGAGAATGAGGGCAATATCATAGATACAAAGTCACAAAAATCTCGATCTTACAATGTACATTTTTCTGTCTACAGGGATCATATGGGCACAATAAAGAACTAAACCTGAAAGAGAGGAAACTAGCACTTCCTTAGTGACCATTTTTATCGTCCCGCTCCATTTCCTCTGCATCCTCAAAGCGCTGATCGTTTATCTGAAGCTGTAACGATAAGGTTATATAAGTCCGTCTATCCACTTACAAGGCATAATTAATTGCTTGCATGACAAAATGATAAGTCAAACAATTCTAGAGTTAATTTTGAAATTGGTTCCTGGGCTTATCTTAAGAGACAGCAGTGTCGTACATAAAATACAGAGCACTTCTCTAGAAAAAGCTCAAAACAAGCTCGTATGTACCTGCACTACTGAATGAGCCAAGTCAAGATTCCCATTTACCCCAATTGTATGGGTTAAGTTTTCAGGGGCATCCCATTCTGAATTATCGTCCACTGAAGATCACCGAAGAAAAGAACACAGAGATTAGCATTATATTAAGAACTACTAAAGCTAAGGATAAAAAGGACATCTGATACCGTGAGCTTCAAGTTGATCAACACTGAAAATCCAATTATTTTCAACTTCTTCCTCTACAAGAAGCACAAAAAAGTAGTTAGCGTCTGAAAATGCCAGGGAAAATTTTACACATTGTTATGAAGGAGCAATAATCACCTTCGACGGGATCAGGATTTAGCTCAGCACATTCACAAAATATTGCAAAAAGTGTATCCACTGTAACAAGTCAAGGGCAAAATTATCACCATAAAAAATTGAACAAAAAAAAAACCATATAGATAGAACATGGAATAATGAAGAACCACATAATTTTAGAAGGATTTAGAGATGGCTAAACAATACATTGATTAGGATCTGAAGGCACAAGTCTCATCTCAGTTATCTTCGATAAGTTTAGAACACCATCGCCCTCAGAATCTGAGTCTTCAGAATCATCTTCCTCAGCTCCAGTCTCAATCTTGAAAAGAGATAATTGTGAATTCCATCATTAGTCCATTGAACAAATCAATTGGAAATTGATATTTTACTCCAAAAGAGATAATAAAGTAGAAAGGATTAAATGTTCACATTTTTGTCACATAATTTGTTCAAAATTATAATACACACACACACACACATCACATGATAAAATATAAAACATCAATATCTATAGATTCTACAGAATGTATGCTCATGTCGAAGAAATTTACTTCGTATGAGGATCACAATAATGATAAAACTGAAGTGGATGAACCATATCAAGAATCTAAATCACCAAACACACAGCCCTCTTTAGAAACTCGCCTACACAAAATCACATGCAAACTGAAAATTTTTATATACTCCATGCCAAGAAAGGAATAGATATTTGCTTCCATATTCATCCTCAAACAAAACTATTTGTCACTCCAGAATAGATGTCTTTACAATTTTCTAACACAAGATTAGCCTCCCCCATAACCGACATGCAGAACTCCATGATTCTACTACTCATTAGCAAAATCAAAGAACATAAATTCAAAATTCACAACAGCTTTCTAACAGTTCCTAACCATGAACACATTCACACAGATACCAGAAACCAACTACACTATAAGAAATAATTAGGGTCCAGAAAAACATACAAAAGTTACCAAAATAAAATTTCCAGAGATGCAGAATTCAATTAATGATCACCTGCGTATAAATGCAAGGAGAAGGATAAGCCTCGGGATCTCTGGATACAGCATGAAGCGACACAGAAATGAAGTCCACCGCGTAGCCTTCAGCTCTATTTGCATCACTCAACCACACCACTTGCCTTTCCAAACAAAAATTCAATTCAACAAATAGTTACACCGGAGAAGTTTAGAATTGCGCAGAGAAAAATGAAGATGAATGTAATTGTAACTACTTGGTGGTTATGTAGAGAGTGCCTTCAGGTGAGCGGTGGTGGTTCCCGAGAACAATTGTTACACCTGGTTGCTGGTGCATGAGCTCCTCCCCGTTGTCGCTATCTAGGAGCGGTCCTCCGGCGACATCGTCAGTTCTTTCCGCCACCAGTCGGAGTCCCGCCGCCATGTCCGCCGAAATTAAGGGGTGTGTTTCTGGCGGAGCTGTTGGGTTTATGGAATTTGTTGCTTAGGGTTTTGATATTCACTTAAAAATAGAAATAAAATACGAGAACTAAATTTCTCACAACACTGGTATAACCTTTAGATTAAATATGGGGTAATTAATTATAGGTACGTGGATTTAAGACCTAATTATTAATAAATATATTAATCTAATATAATTATTGTGTGATACATAACATTTTTTTTCTTTCAATATTACTCTTATTCACAAGGTTTAATACTCAACGTTTATACAGAACAATAATTTAATTGAACACTAATGTACACTACATCAAATTAAAACAGCGAACCCGTATTTCTCTAACAACAATAACCAACACCTCATGTACAACGCTTTTTTCAAACAATGTACAAAGATGTACAAACCTTTCAGTACAATCCTTTGAAAACCAACAATCGTTTGAAGATTTGCACCCTAATGTACAGATTTAGAGAGAGATTTTGCAGAAGGAAATTTAGGAAAAAAAATCTTAGGATCTCTTTTATTTATTCTGAATGCACGTTAATGTACGTATTAGTATCTTCAAATTTTGAAAAGAAATCACGCTAATGTACTTTTAAAGAATTTGGAAAAAAACAGTTTTAGTGATTCTCTCTGCTTACTTTCTATTATTTCTCTCTCCCTGCTTACTTTCTATTATTTCTCTCTAAATGCATATTAATGTACAAAATTCTTATAAATGTAAACTGATGTACATTTAAATAGTTGATTGAATTGCTTTCTCCCCGACAAATATTTATCTTAAATGAGTGTACAGTGATGTGCATTTAAATAGTTTATTGAATTTTTTCTCTCTTTTTTTAATTTGTTTTACACGATGTACACCGATGTTCAATAAGTATGGGTAATATGGGAAAAATAAAAAAAAAATTTGTATCCGTGCGTAATTTTCTTTAACGAATGTATAAATTAGTAATACCTAGATACGTTTTGTATCTAATATTTATTGACCCATTAAATATTGAATTTATGATTTTTAAATAATTTAAGTATAATTTTAAGGGAAAATATTGAATTTATGATTTTTAAATAGTTAAAGAACGAGTGCACATTCCCGCATAATAAGCGGATGAATTATTATAACCAATCAAAAAATTAAAAAATATAATTAAAGTAGTATTTAATTTATAGATAGATATACATGAATAATAATAATAAAGGTTAATTGAAAAAAAAAACCACGAACTTTACTACTATTGCAAATTAATCCTTACTTTTGAGAAATTGCAAAAAAACCACCACCTTTAAGTATTGTTACAAAATAAATTCAATTTTTGACTAAAGTAGAATTTCTTTTTTGTTTTTTTGCAACAATACTTAAATGTGTTTTTTTTTTACAATTTCTCAAAAGTGAGGATTAATTTGCAATAAAAGTAAAGTTCGTGGTGTTTTTTTTCAATTATCCCTAATAATAATAATAAAATTAAAATTAGAAAGATTATATATGTAATATTAAAACAAAAAAATAAAATATATACGACAATTAACCACGTCGCCACACCTCATACTTTTAAAAAGTTATTTATTGCAGCGTATTCGTAATTAGTATATATAAGATAAGATAGGAAAAATTATTTTTTAATCGTGTGGCTTTTTGTATTTTTGTTTTTTTATTTTTAAATTTCATCTGCAGTTTAGTTAGTTTAATTATTTTGTTTTAATATAACTTTGATTTTTTTTTTCATTTTTTTGATTTATTAATTTTTAAATATGTGGCACTAGATATATTTAAAATTATCAATAAAATTTACTTTTAGTTGTCCAATTCTACTTATATAATTACAAAAATTACAAACGAGTTAATATTTTTCTTTCCTATAATTATCAATCTTTATTTTAAAAATAATTTGTTAAATTATTTAAAATATAAAATAATTATTTATATTAATTTTATACTCATCGTAATTAAATAAATACTCCCTTCGTCCCACTTTGTAGAGCGTTTGGTTTTTGTACGTGTATTAAAGATATAGAGCAATATTTTAATGTGTAATGAATCATGTGATAATAATATTTTAATGTAAAGTAAGTTATGTATCAGTGTTGACTGTGTGCTCCATAAATAATATGAATCGTTTGTGTGAGTCTCATTTACGAAAAAAGAAAATACATATTTTGTATTGAGACGAACTAAAATAACAAAGCAGCGGGACGAATGGAATATATTATAAAAATAGTGATAAAATTGAATTTAAAATTATTTAAAGTTTTAGAAAAGGTTTCGTATAATAAATTTTATTAAATTATGCATGAAAATTAATACTCCTATTATTTTTAAATTAACATACATGCTAGGTACTAGTTAACATGACACCTTGGGCGTTTACTTTTGGGTTAGGGTTAACATGGCTAAGGGTTAAATTAACCTTAGAAATACGGTTAACAGCTCTTAACCCTTTTTTTTTTTTTTTTGCATTGTTATTTACTTAGAGGGTTTTAGGTTATGTAATTTTACTAAATTACCCTTAAAATGATAATATTTTCTTTTCTGTTAGTTCTTCCTCCATCTTCTTTACTAAATTACTCTTCCTTCTGCAGCACCACCGTCCCGCCCTCCTTCAACACCGGCTCCACCGCTAAATACAGGTTCTTGGTTCGCGTATGAAGGTGCATCTCTCTCTTAACAAACGCAACATTCTCCCCCAAATACTTCAGACCACCACCGCCGGATCCGTTGCACACCACTCCGCATCCTAAAAACACCATTTCACTCAAAATATTCCTCTGCTCCTCTGAATCACGCAATTCTCTCTACTTTTTCTTTTTTTTTTTCTCGACAACTCTCTATTCGGCTATTCGGCCGTTAAATTCGCATGGCTCAGGAAGAAAGGGGAACCAAATATTTTTCATTGAAGATCTCTCCATCAGATGGTTGTTATCATTGAGCAACGATAGAAATTTTTTGAAAAACATTCACGATATTGTTCATGGCAACATCTATCTCAACCCTATTATGGTGGGGGTAGATGGAGAAGAAAGGGGGAAGAAAAAGGGAAAGTGGAGGTTTGAGGGTTTTAGGGAGAGAAAGTAGGAGGTAGATGTAAGAGAGAAACAGAAGAGGTGAGTAATCAGAGAGAGAAGCAGAGCAGCAGAAAAGAGGGGAAAGAGAAAGAATTATGTATAATTTGGTAAATTTCCTTATTAACCTTGGTGATAGAAATTTATCAGCCCATTTTGGGCGGTTTAGTTAGGATTTAACCCCGGGCCAACACGGGTTTGGGTGTTATCCCTTTTTATGTAACAGGCAATGTAAACACTGATATGTTAGGATTAAATGAATGTTAACCCCTTATAACCCACTATGTAAACGGCCCCTTACTTGTCAGGTGTTAGTTAACCAGCTTTTTTATTGTTTTCCATATGAATAAATAATAAGAGTATATTTGTTATTTTATTTTATTATACAAATTTTTTATTAGTATTGCTGTAATGGAGCACATGTTGGTAGGTCTTTGTCAAGTTTAATATGAATACCAATAGAGACAAATTAAAAACAGAGGGGTGAAAAGAACCAAATATAAGCAGGAAATAAGATAAACTCTACAATAATTGAGCATCAGACTGGCTCATTATGCTGGAATTAAGCTCTAAGAGCACTGGAAATCTGAAAATGATAAAATGCTCCATTTCAAAACACATGCTCATATAAATTGTTATGTTATGAAAATTTGAAATGGTATAACTGAGACTTCATTAAAAAAATCAAATTATGAAAATGGTTATTAACATTTCTCCATCACAAAGCAAGTAAAAAGTGGACATCAATCTCGCTTCAGTAACACCGGCTGTAGCTATGTCGAGCCCTTCAATTTCCAAAGAAGCAGCCTCGCACACAAATCCAAAAGAATGACCTCTATGTTTTCTACTAACAATGCTCGTCTCGTCAAATCTAATAGAATTACCAAACCTCCTCACATTAATTCAACATAAAAGGAACACACTCCGAACTTATTTTAACACAAGATGAGTGCGAAGACATAAAATACTGGCTAATGGATTTTTTT
Source organism: Pogostemon cablin (assembly GCA_023678885.1). Classification (NCBI taxonomy): domain Eukaryota; kingdom Viridiplantae; phylum Streptophyta; class Magnoliopsida; order Lamiales; family Lamiaceae; genus Pogostemon; species Pogostemon cablin. The sequence goes on along the minus strand of CM042964.1, from coordinate 24,894,482 downwards.
TCCAGAGTAATCGTTTAAAAAACAATAAGCAAATTAAGAACAAGTCAAATGACATCAATTCATATTCATTTTCACTGACACCAAGCAAAGAGTGCGTACCTAGCTGCAGCGAGGATTCATTTCGTTTCAGCTTGAAATTAGCCCTAAGGAACATTTGGAAATTCTATTGTCAGTCAACTTTTAGGCAACTAGCCAACTACATAAGGTCATATGCTGGTTAAAAAATGCACTTGTTACTTGAAATAGTCAAATAAAATCTCCACCTCAACGTTCCTTCAAGTAAACTCTAATGTGACTGTAGAATAGAAACTTTGCATAATAAAATGCAATAGCTCAAAGAACCAAGTAAAAGCACCGCAAAACATAAATTCAATAACATGTGCGAACGCAAAAATGAAAAGAGATCCTGCAGAAAAGAGAGGTACTTGGAGAGCTCTTTTGAGTTCTCCACAAAAACAAAACTACAGTAAAAATTGACAACTATAAATTCATCACCCCTGTATTCATTAGAAGCACCAACCTCTATCACCACCCACATTCCATTACAGGGCGAAAATGATGGAAGGTTGAAAATTTCTCCGTATCTCCCATAAATTTTTCTAGCCGTTGATTTTTTTCTATGTTGGCACCCGGTAAAATGCATAGAACTAAATATTGGGGGTCCATTGTTGAGAATAGAGAATTCATGAACAGAAACAGGTATATAATTATTGCTGGTGAGCACAAGCGTACAATATATGGGAAAACTTCTCTATTTTAAGATTCAATTCAATAACTTAAAAGACAAACTGTCCTCTTACAGTTTCGTCTAAAAAATAAGTTCTACCTAAAGTCGAACGCATATGGTAAGATGACTAAATTCCCATAAGTGGAGCAAATGAAAATTGAGTTGAAGTTATAACATAGTACAAGCTTACGACAACCTTGAGTAACCAATGTGGCATCTGGGATGTTGATAAAAGGAAAGTGATAAAGGCCACATGAAAGGTGCCATGTGTGCTCGTTCCAAAATGGAACAATCATGTAGCAAATGGTAGTGTTGGTTGCCAAAGAGTTAATATATAAACGCAAATGAACTCAAGAAGAAGCATAACATAAAAAGATGAGAGATAAATGCATGTTTCAGTAATTCCTATTGTATAGATTATTCTTCTTTATTCCAAATTATTTATGTCTGAATCATTTAGTAAATTATCCGAACAAGTGTTGCTTCAGCCAATAAAAGATCAATTCAATCCAATGAAAAATATATCAGTGTAGTAATCACTTTTACTTTAAGTACTACACGATAATTCTGTAATCTGCAACTACCGTTTAAAGTGTTCTCACAGTGGTCGTGTTCATCAACTTGACTTTAACATGTGCTTTGATAAACCAAAATTAAATAAGAAGTAGAAGAACAGTTCTTTCTCTTATAAACCATAGTAAAACAGAGTGCTTCTGTTTCTGCAATAAGAAACGAGATGACTTTTGCAAATAAGCATACAAACATGATTGTTGTCAACATTACTCGATTTATTAAGTTGGATGTGATATGCTGTAATATATTAGAAACTGAACAAATTTATATGTTTGATTGCCCACAGGGTTAGATGATGACTAATGGTAACGTCGCTATAATATGAGGTGTCATGAGAAGATTGTTCATAATTAGCATTACTTCAAAAGTAAAATCAAGAAGAAAACAAAGAAAATTGTATATCATCATACACTAAAAAGAGAATGAATGACATTGAGGCAATGGAATCGTTGAACACATATCTTAGGCTTTTGCGAGAAATTAGGGTTTCTATTGAGCTATAGAATTCCAAGTCCTAAGCAGTAGAATAGGAAATGTAAGACGCAAAAATAGTGTATAAAATACCGGTGCAGTTGAAGCGGCGAAAGGAGAAAGAAATCTATCGACGGAAGAAGGAATCAAATTTGATAGAGTAAAAACTGAATCCCAATGTCGAAACACACACAAATGGAAACCTTACCTTCACCAAGCTAAAGAACTGACGCTGAGTGAAGGAGATCAGTACAGCAGTGGCGAGCGAATAAAATCAGAGGAACCCAAACAAAGACCTGTATCGGATAGACCTGGAGGTGGACGATGGCAGACAGATAGAGCGGAAGTGAGCGAGCCACGTAAACAAGGAAGGAACAAGGTGCTGACGCGTATTATCATATGAAATTTTCTTTATACTCTGTCTCGTACAAGTTTACGCAATTTTCTTTTTGGTTCCCCATTTAAATTGATATATTTTCTTTTTAATATATGAGATCACATAAAAATAATTAATTTATTCTCATAGGGCCCACCCACCTACCATCTCTAATATAACTCGGGGCGGAACTAGACAAATGTTTCGGGGGCTAGAAAAAAAATATGGTGATCATAATTTATAATACCTACATTCGCCCGTTAAGATATCATATGTCTTTTGCGCGTGAATTAAAGAATATTATTATTTAATATATAATGGTTAATTGTATTAGTACTATATGTAGATTTTACATTTCTATAAAAAAATAAATGATACCTTTGAAGTGGACACCTGAAATAGCCAAATGGTACCTTTGGTGTGAAATAAGGGACTTGAGAGTACAAATTAATGTAATATAAAGATATGAGTATATAATTTGCTATCAAAAATAATTTAAAGATATTCTCTTATAATCCTCAATATTTAAAATTAAGGAAAGTGTAGATATACAATGTTTTCCTTGATTCAAAATAAAAAAATTAAGAATTCGTAATAAATGTAGAACTTTTTTTTTTCTTGATTTAAACATTTTGCTAGGAACTCATTTTCAATTTTGTTTTGTAACTTTATTATTATTTTTTTTTATTTTAATGATGTAGTAATGTTTTCTCTGCTAATGATACTGAAATAATATTACTACTTATATTTAAAAATATTATTGAATACTCCTATGTAATACCTTCTCTGTCTCATTATAGTTTTCATATTTCCTCTTTTTTTTTTGTCAAATACACTTTTCACATCTTAAAATAAAAAAATAAAAAATCAATACAAATAATTTTCAATACACTTTATTATTCTAAAAACAGTACCACCACTTAAAATACATAACTTATTTTATCTTTTATTTAATACTTCAAAATACTACTTTACCTCTCAAAATTAATAAAGTAAGTTAATAAAGTATTTTTTTAATAATTTAGTAAAATAATTGTGAATACTATGCCAAGATGGGAGGAGTATATTAATAAGTTTAAAAAATTATTAAATAATTAAAACTAGTATATATATATAAGAGGATTTTTCAAAGTTGAGAGGGGGGGGGGGGGGTGGTTAGAGCCCCCTCATGCTATAGGAGGATACGTCCCTGGATATAACTACACACTCCACTTATTTCTCTCACTTTATTTTACTTTACTTTATTTTACATTAAATTATTATACTTTTTAATTTTCGTGCAAAAAAAATGTGTTAACTTCCTCGAGACGGAGGGAGTATATAAGAAGGGCGACACTATTTTCGCCCGATATTTTTCTTAGTGTACTTATAGTGTAGATAAAAAAACATGTGAAATTATAATAAGAGTGTAATTTGAGTGGAACTAGTCTCATCAAATGAATTAGTGAAACATGTAGTCCAACTTTCCTAATTATCCCTCCTTCATTAATGTTATTTTATTTTTTTAATTAATTATATGTTTAGTGTGAAAATCTGCATGTTTTAGGGTCCGATTTATCACCGTTTTATGGAATTTATGTCCGTATTTTAGCACTAAATAGTTAATTTTAATATATTTAAGATATTGGTGCATTTGAGGTGTTATTTTGTGTTTTAGGTGGAAAATAGATTAAAAGTGCAAAATTGGAATGAAGAGTGAAATCGTGAAAGAATGCTGAAAAATGCATATCAAATTTGCATAATTTTTCTATATTTGTGTAGAAGTCCAAACTGATCATGTGATATATATGGTTGGAAAGCAACAGAAGATAAGATTATTTTGGCTCAAGAAATACCTCAATTGGAGGTCAAATGAGAGAGTTATGATCAAAACGGTGAAGACGCGCAAGCTATGCCGACCAGCACGACTTGTGCCACTTTTGCACGACAAGCCACCGGTCAGATTTTGACTGCTCATTGACTGCCCAAAAGCTGATGTGGAATAGAAAATTAATTTTTTTTCTTTTCTTCAACACTCCACCCTCCCAAAATAGCTTGTCTTCCGCCTCCTTCTACTCTGCCTTGCTGCAGCCGCCGCAACACTGATCAACTCCATCCTCCACCAATATATATACCAATCTCACCTTCCTCTCTCTCTCTCCTCTTTTTTAATTCTCCTCAGTTATTACCTCTCTAATGGAAAAACTATTACAGCACAACACATGAACGCCTAGAAACAGAGCTTAGAATTATTCCAGTGTATTTTTGAAGAATTTGAAAGCCCCATTAAACCCACACCCAACAACTTACCTCCTATTCATCTACCTCTTCCTTTATCTCTCTGCCGCCGCCAATGGCGTCGCCGGAGACTCGCACCACCTCCTCTCTTTCAAGAATTCTCTCCTCCACCCTAACAGCTCCTCTCCTGGCAACCCACCACTTCTCCATGCACTTATATTGGTGTTTATTGCAAAGATTCCAGAGTTTCCGACATTGACCTCTCTAATCATCGTCTCGATATCGATTTCTCCATTCTTGCAACCTTTTTACTACCCCTCCAAAAATTGCAGTCCCTCGTTGTCAGAAACGCCAATATTTCCGGTACACTCTCTTCTTCCCGGAAATTCACCTGCTCCTCTATTTTGACCACTTTAGATCTAGCTGGAAATGCGATTTTAGGCCCAACTTCTGATATTTCGAATCTTGGAGTTTGCTCTGGTCTAAATGTCCTCAATCTGTCTATGAATTCCATGGCCTCTTCTGTGGCTACACTCTCGGGGGCTGGGCTACGATCGCTGCATGTTCTTGATGTTTCTTACAATAAAATCTCTGGTGAAAACGTTGTGTCTTGGATTTCCTCGGGCGAGTTTGCTGAGTTGAATCACCTGTCCTTAAATGACAACAAACTCTCTGGTGGAGGACGGAGTATTTGATCAGTGCTGCGGCGACAAGGCGGAGTAGGAGGAGCGGAAGACAAAAAAAAATTAATTTTTTATTCCACATAAGCTTTTGGGCAGTTAAAGAGTAGTCAAAATCTGACCGGTCGCTTTAGTTGCAACAAGGACTTAAAGTCAGATACTTATTTGTAAATATCCAAAATTTTGGATTAATTCGCAATCGGCGAAAAGATTAGGACTTTTCATGTAATTAACCTTTTTTTTAAATAATATTTTTATTTTTTATACGTCTCATCTAAAGATTTATGTGAAATGGTTTCACACGATATTTATAATTTTAATACTAACAATCTTGCATGTATGTATCCGTCATTAGAGAGTGTCATTCTAGATTAATTTTTAGAGTTGATATCCGGTGCACCAGGGTGCAAGCGTGCACCCATATGTGTATACTTTTTTATTCAATATTGTATACATGTTTCTTAATAATTGTATACTTTTTTCACATTAAATTTTTTATTAAAAAACTAACACCCATATGTGCATAACTTTTTATTCAATAGTGCATATATGTTTCTTAATAATTGTATACTTTTTTACATTTAATTTTTTATTAAAAAAACAAACAAAGTATATATATTTTTGTTCATATTTGTATACGTTTCTAAAAGTGGTGCACCGTATCATGGGGTACACCCAGGTGCACAGTAGTATTAACCTAATTTTTATTCGAGAAAATATAAAATAAAGTATTATTAAATACACATCCTCTAAAAACTCACATTTAACTTTTTCAATTTCATAAATTTTAAAGATTATACACACCATGTACACCCTACCACATAAACTACCGCTAACTTATTCTTCATCAACTCCAACACTTTCATAGCATTTCATAGGAATATATATATCTGCCGCCCTCCGCAGCGACTCATCCACCGTATCCAACTGCTCCGGCCTCCACACTCCCCCTTTAGTCCTTTCATTCTCATCCCTTGCAGTTTCATCAGTCGCCAAAGTAATTGGCTTTCTTCGTATCCGCCATCTCCATCTTCGACAACGGCGGAGCACGTGGAGGATGACACTCCACTGATTCGGCAATACATCATCATCTTCACTCTAGTACGAACATAGTTACGTTAAAGAAAAGGGAGGATTAAGAAGGGGAATCGGGTGTGAGAGATCGCATTTGAGAGTGGATTCAAATGTGATAGAACAGTCTGGGAATGCAACTGGACAATCAAAACTCCGATTGAGGGGCCGTGGTAGGACTGCGTCGATATGTATTTGGTGCACATCCAAAAAATTGTCAAGCTCTAATCATAAAAAATAACTGCCACATATACATATAGAATTTCTATTTATTCAAATTAAAATTAATCTCCACATATACATACAGATTTCTATACATACAAATCATAAGATTTATAATAAAAAATATCCTATGCAATTATGTTTATTTCGTTCTACATTTAATTCCCATTTCATCGTCTTCATTTTAATGTTTTATTCGTATTTTTTTCATTTTAATATTTTTCTTCATGTCAACAGGAATGTATAATTAAGAGGAGTACTGTGTATATCGTGTTAATTAATTTAGGGTTTATTAGATTAGTATGAAATATAGTATAAGGGTGTTTATTTAATAAATTAAGAGTAATTTAGACTTTTTAAAAATAGATATTTTAAATATATATGAAAAAATTACTCATAGTTACACACTTTGTACCCTAAATTATTAGGAGATACAACGAGTTCAAATAATTACTCTCATATACAAAATATTAAAGTAAAATACTAAATATAACCTTAATTCATTATAATCCCATACACTTTTAAACCATAAACCTTAAACCCTGCACCCACGCCGCCGTCGGACCACCATCAGACCGCCGGACCGCCGCCACCGATCGCCGGACCACCATACTTTTTTTTGGTGCACACTCTTTTTTTTACTGCACACTTTTTTACTGCACACGAACTTTTGCTACACATAAATGTTTAGTACATTGTAAGGATAATATTGGAATATCACTATATATTTATGTAGTTAGTAATAATATTTTTGTATATTTGTATCATGTTAATAAATGAGTTTTTAATGTACTACTACGAGAAAATCTGAAATATTACTAAGAAATACTAAAATACTGTATAAAATATTACTAAGAAATATAAAATTCACACATGATATTTTGAAGGAAAATAAAAAATCTAAGCCACGTTGGCCAAATGGCCACCACTTACCCCGCCGACTCCGCCCAACCAAAGTCGCTAACCCCACCCCCAAAACGTAACCATTCAAATCAGCCAATTTACACAAAAACCAGATTTTTCATTCTTCGACATTTTTTTTGTCCAGCTCAATCTTCTTCTTTCTCCTTCGTTTCTTCGTCTTCTTCAACAACTCCACTTATCAGATTATCGCAATTATGCAGAGCTCATCCGTTGTTTTCCACACGAAACCGATTTTAGCTTCGGTTCATGCCAATAGTAGTTATTCTCATCGTAAAGAAAACTGTAATTGTACTTTGTTTTCTGCCAAATTTTATAGATTACAACCAGATAAGTCCATCACTTTGCATCCACTGAGGGCTCGGGGCAACCGCGCGTGTCTTGTTAGCAGTAAGGTGTGCGTTTTCTTGGTTTTTGATTTTGTTGCAATCTTCTTCTTTTTCATGATTTATTCCTAATGAGATAATTGGTCTTTTTTGGGGGTTTTAATATGAAGTAAGAAGTTGAATCTGTTGGATATATTGTTATTCAACTTCTGATATGTCTGGAACCGAAAATTGAGAGTACTTTTATGGGAGGTTTTTTTTTTTATCATTGTAAGAGAAAGCATAATTGGTTAGCAGCTTACAGAGAATGAGCAATCAATAGCCGTTCAGAAAATGCTTTGATTCGTTTGTCAATTGACTCTTTTCTATGTAGAGTGTTTTGGCAGCGGAAAATATATTTAAGAGAAGTTGGAAGGTATATATTTGGAGTTGAATTCTTACTCCTGGAATTCAGTCTAAACTATTCGGAAACTCTAGCAAGATACTGAGTTCAGATTTTGTGAACTGAGAGAAATGTGTGAAATGTTTAATGTACCTTTGGCCTCTTTTGTTTAGCTAGAATGGTCTTATAAATTTTTGGAACTCCATGCACTTATTGTGGACTTTGATGTACTGTTTCATTCCCTTACAGGGGAGAGGTAAATATTTAAAATGACTCTGAAATTAAATACAATTGTTATTTTAGTATAGGTTACTCCCTTTGTTGAAAGACATGCCTCGGCACTCTTTACAGGCTGCTTTGGTACATCTGTGGTCATTTTTAAAGTTGTAGCAACAAACTTTTTGCTTGTAGGACAGTCTGAACTGTGGAGGTATTCGAATTGAGTTTGTGTTTTTGGAAGTTATTTTTGATGCTAGGTATATCAATGCGGGTTAGATTATAAGTCTAAAAGCCAATTTCAGGCTTCAAAATAATTAGTGCTAAACTGAGAATATTGAAATATCTAAGGTTAATTATGTCATGGTGAGGTTTCTAAGATTGGTTTCCATCGTACTCAGCCTATTTCTTGAGGAAAAAATTTCATTTTTGCCTTCTCATTTGCATGATATCAACTAACATTATCTTCTTGTTATCAACTACTCCATATTGTTCACTGCTTTGCATCTTGCAGATTACACATAGAAAATTCTCTGTTGAGTTCAATGAATTGTGTCCTCATTCAAGGTTGTCCGATAATTTTCATCAAGTGTCTTGCTTCCATTCTTTCAAAAGAAAGCATATTGGTCCTCACAGATTCACCTCTGGATTCGCCATTGACAAGTCATCTTTCCGACTGCAAAGGAGCCTACTTGATAATGCTAAAGTAAAGCCTTGGCCATCAGTGAGCATATTACTCCATTTACTTTTCTGAGAGTGAAAATATGAACATTCCACAAATATATAATTCTCATGCAATCATTTCTACATGGTTATCTTCTCTTTAATTTGCTTTGTTGATATTTGAACGTTCACTGTTTTTCATTAGTGATGGATTTATCAATGTATGACTTCATTGTTTTTTGTGCTATATTTTGGAGTTCCTCTCAACTGCATAAGAATCATCATCTGTTCCAAATTCCAAGTTATAGCGTAAAGACAAATATTACGGTCTCCAATGCTACTTATGAAATGCTAGTTAAATCTCTTTGAATTGTTTCATTCATCGGAGCAAATATGCAGTTCTTAGGAGAAAGGAGGGATATACACTAGGATAAAGTTTCATGCTAATAACATATTAGCAATCGTCCAATAGTTTACATTTCTTTTATAATCCAAATCCAATAGTTTTTGATCTTGTGTCCGTCCCTTTCATTAATAATGCGGGTTGGGCATAAAAATTTACCTTTAATTAGTGTTATTTTGTTGTTTTGTTTAACTGACTGATATGTCTTAAGGTTTAACGTATTTTATGAGAAGTATGTAACTCTGTTTCATACATGAATTGAAGAAGTTCACTTTATGCCTTCTAGTTATCTGAATGGGATCCTATCTGGTTTTCCCAAATGAATGATGTTCAGGTTAGCAAATTTCTGATTCCACGTGCTTCTGTGGGCCCTGAAGAGCCACATGCTGCAAGTACAACCTGGCCTGATGGCATTTCAGAGAAACCAGGTTTGGATTTATCCGAATCAGAAGCAGAGAGAATAGAATTTGAGAATTTCTTGAGGTTTGAGCTTCCTTCTCACCCAAAATTACACAGAGGACAACTGAAAAATGGGCTCCGCTATCTTATATTGCCAAATAAAGTCCCTCCAAATAGGTACGCATCCTCTTCAATAACTCTCAGTCCTAGTCATGATGAATACATTGTATAGGTGGTTAGAGTATATTCTCAGATTTCGTAGAAAAGCATGAAATTTTCTGTTCACACTGAGGTCTGAACTTGAAGATAATTTTTGTTTTTTTGCTTGAAAATGTGAAAATAAATTAATCCCTTAAATTATTTTTCTGACTTGATGGTAGTATTTGACTGTAGACCCTGGCTCTTTGCTTATTTTTCTTCTCGAACGGTGTGGGGATCTACGTTCTTTGCATTCTTTTATTGTTTAAGTTATAAGATCTGATCCCTTTTTTAGAGAATTAAGATTCTGATGTGAAAAAAGAAACTTTAAAGGACTAATAAAATCATGGTTCTATGAAATCTCTTTAACTCTGTTTATCTGAGCTAGACAGATCACTTATAACGGTAAGACAGATAGGTGTCTTAAAAAGAAACATTAAAGGACTAATAAAATCATGGTTCTATGAAATCTCATTAACTCTGTTTATCTGAGCTAGACATATCACTTAATCTGAACCAAAGTTGAAACGTATAACGGTAAGACAGATAGGTGTCTTCCCTATGTAAGAAAATATAATCTGTTGGTATTGTAACTGATGCATATCATTACATGTGTATCAACACAATATACTAGTGAAATTGGATAGTTGCTGGTAGATATGCAGCTAGAGGTAGAGAGACCATTTGGTTTTGCTACTGGGTGCAGACAACAGTATCAGGCATGAAGTCTGAGTGTGAATCATCAATCATCGTAGGAGAACTGAATGATCACTTCAGTGGTGATGAATAAACCTGTTCAAGACAAACTCTTAGCTAGTTAAGGGAATCCTATCTTCCGAAAGTGTCCAGCAACTTTATTCTTGATGGCAACAAACTTTTTGTGTGAATTTATGCAAGTTGATGTAGAAATTGCTTCATTGAAGGGATAATATAAAAGAAAATGTAAACTATATGGTTCCACTGTTTGTCTCCCAATATGGCTGAAGCACCAAATGTAATTGCAAAATTAGAAAAAAAACTGAAAACACATCATTAAGTTCATTGATCATTCAAATGCTTTCTACTGTTGATTGTATTTCGTTTGGTTTTAAGATTTTTTAAATGCCTTTCTTTTAGATTTAGTAGACAGTTTCTAGGATTACTACTTATTCTTGAAAAAGGAACATTTAATGAGGCATCTGAGACTAATAAATATACTATTTAAGTGTATTTATGCTTATCTTGATGGATTTTTTGGCTGCCTTTGCCAATATTTGAATCGTAGGACTATGCAGCTTCAAAAGGCCTGAGCATGAATGTTTAGATTTGACCTCTTTCAAACCTTGATCAGCTTATTATCTAGTTCAGACAAAGACTGCAGCAGGTCTTAAAATTAAAAAGCCTATTCAGATTTTTAAAGCTGTCTATCAAATCAATTGCACATGGACTTTGGACAAGGAGAAAAAAATGCTGTAATATTGCGCAGTTTTCATAACTTAAAAAAGCATATCGTGCTTCAGAATTTATATACTATATTTTTTGTATAAATTTCCTGGTAGATCAAATATGCATCATGAGCTGAAGGTCTTTATCACACATAATTTTACCAAGGCATCAAAGAAAATATATAAAACTACAGAATATTTGATATCTCAAAGAATTAGCAGTTTTAAGTGCAATCTATGAGTTCAAAGTTGAAACTCATCCACATATGGGGTCGAAGAAGCACTAGTCACCCTAGAAAGGAAATATGCAGTGCTAGTCTACATTTTAGTGTCTGTTCCACGTATGTGATCCTAGACAAAAAAAATTGGCATTTCCTGATGATTGCCCATTCTTTTAGAGTTAGAGATAAAAATCAAGAAGAATATCATGGGATGAGGATAACATGAAATAGAAGTACTGGAGGGAGTCTTGATATAAACAAGTTTGAATGATTAAGATCTACATCAGAAAATTGATAAATAGTGATATCACAAAAAATAATTGATAAAAATTAAGTAAGCTGATCTTCATCCTACGACTATGCCAATCAAGATCCACCATTTAATCCTTCCTTCCTTGATGTTGCTGGAATCCCTATTGATTTTGCCTTAATATAGACAATCCATGTGATAGACTCCATTTCAATCAGCCTGTCATTTTAAGACAAAAGCCTTTTTGCATTCAATTTATCGTTCTAATATTTTTCTATCTTTGAAGTATAGGTTTGAAGCTCACATGGAAGTTCATGTGGGATCCATTGATGAGGAAGATGATGAGCAAGGAATTGCTCATATGATTGAACATGTTGCATTTCTTGGAAGTAAGAAACGTGAGAAACTTCTTGGAACTGGGGCAAGGTCCAATGCTTACACAGACTTCCATCATACCGTGTTTCATATCCATTCTCCATCCAGTACAAAGGTTCAACACTTTTTTAACCTTTGCTGTTGAGCTTCTCTAAAAATGATGTTTATTGGCTATCTTGGCATCCACCCTATAGTCTATTCTGCATTCCTTAAATTGGCTTGTCAAATTGGGCCGAGGTCCAATCCTTAAGCAGACTTCCATTGTATCATGTTTCATATCCATTCACCAACCAGTACAAAGTTCCAATCTTGTTTAACCTTTGCTGTTGAGCTCCTCTGAAAATGATGTTTGTCAGCTATGTTGGTTTCCCCTTTATAGTTTATTCTACATTCCTTAAATTGCCTTGTCTTTCGGTATGTTGAAATGAAGGTGGTCAATGAACTATGTGCTTACAGGAAAACTTAAAACGAGGTAACAGAATCAATCAATAAACTTGAAAGCTTAGTAGTTGGATTTTGTTTGGGGGGTGGGGGAGGCATTTTGGATATTTTTAAAAATCTGTCATATAATGCATAGCTATTCTGTTAGATTCATTCCATGTCATATTCTACCCTAGTTCGCTGCTGATTTCCTCTGTGGACTATCTGAGTTTCTTTGTTTTTGTGTTCTTCATTGCTTGTGTCTTGTGTTCTCTGTATAACGAAATTTTGATCTTTTAGGACTCTGAAGGTGATTTGCTTCCAGTTGTTCTGGATGCCCTCAATGAGGTATTCCATTGTTTTTTCTTATTAATGCTTTGAGGTTGTTACACTTTTATTCAAACATGTTTAGATCTATGGCTTTGCAGACTTGACTTCTATTTTCTTGTTTGTAAGTCTATATGTTTTTCTCTCATCGTATGCTGCTTGAAATGGCCACAGATTGCTTTTCACCCCAAATTTCTTACTTCTCGGGTTGAAAAAGAAAGACGAGCTATTTTATCAGAACTACAAATGATGAACACCATAGAGTACCGAGTTGATTGCCAGGTATCCACAACGAGCGAGTAGAATGACACATGACTTCTCTTGTTTTCTTTTGCTCTATTTTAACAAAGTATTATTTTCATTTTACTACCTGATATTTGCTCATAGTTTTTATTTTTATTGGTATAGTTGTTGCAATACTTGCACTCTGAGAACAAGTTGAGCAAAAGATTTCCTATTGGGTTGGAGGATCAGATTAAGAAATGGGATGCTGATAAAATCAGGAAATTTCATGAGCGGTGGTACTTCCCAGCTAATGCTACATTGTACATTGTTGGAGATATTGATGATATTCCAAAGACAGTTAACCATATTGAAGTATGTATTGCTTATTCATTAACTATTAGAGATGGTATTGGCATTAGGACTTGTAGTTTACACTTATGAGTTGCTTTGATTATACAATATATGTTTGAAATAATGCCTAATTTTCAAGACTTTCTGCAGGAAGTTTTTGGACAGTATGGCATAGAAAATGAGGCATCTGTTGCACCTACACCAAGTGCTTTTGGTGCAATGGCTAGTTTCCTTGTTCCAAAATTGGGTGTTGGCCTGTCTAGTGGTTTATCTCAGGAAAAATCACCTTCTTCCCTGGAGCAATCAAAAAATCTAAGAAAAGAAAGGCATGCTGTTCGCCCTCCTGTTCAGCATAATTGGTCTATTCCTGAAAGCAACACTGGGGCTAAGCCTCCACAAATATTTCAGCACGAATTGCTTCAGAATTTTTCAATAAATATGTTCTGCAAGGTCATAATTTATTTATTTTATTTTTTAAAATTATTATTATTATTTTTTATATTTGAAACCAACTGATACTTGTCTTTGGTGTTATGTTATGTCTGTGAGTAGTCTATCTGAGCAATGCCTGGTTAAAACAAGGTTGTTGAGAGCACAGAAATTTGACGTAAAGAAACTTTATTTACACAATTTATTGTATTTTAGTTAAGCACAAGACAAGAGTTTGATTATTGGACTTGGTATTCAATTATTAAAACTTCAAACTGTTACAATGGATTGTACATTCATTTGTCTTTTGCCATATTATTCTCTTACAACATCTTTTCTCAGTATCTGCATGCTGAGAATCAAATTGAACTGATCAAGGATAATTTTTGCGCGGGAGTGCAAGATCAGTTGAATTTAATGAAATAATTCCACAGGTTGAAGCTTGCATCACAGTATTTCAGCCTTTTGTTATTTAATCTTTTGATCTATAAGTAAATTCCTCCTGAAGGATGTGGGTTCGAAGTTCTCAATTTCCTTGTCCATTGAAAGCTTTGACAAGTTCTCAACATTCAATTATGTAATGTTGGCATGATGGAGGACATTTATGGATAATGTTACACTAGTTTAGTACTTTAGTTAAAAAAATTGGATTTCCTCTGGTTGTATCCAGAGGGTCTCATATATGTAGTTGACATGGTCATGTTTTATTGTAGAAGCAACAGTGTATGTAATTGCTCACTGGTGCTGTGTTTCATCTAACTACTATTTTTCCTCATTATAGGTTGTTTTCTAATTTATTTCAGATTCCAGTCAACAAGGTCCATACATTTGGTGATCTGCGGAATGTGCTTATGAAGAGGATTTTCCTTTCTGCATTGCATTTCCGAATTAATACAAGATATCAGGTACATGATGTCCCTCTGTACTATGCTTGAGAATAGGGACTAGCAAATCAACTTTCAGTGGATATATGTGCCTGAAAAATATGCTTAAGCTCTAATTTAGTTACTTAAAATTCATTAATAGTTGTTCAAGTAAAAGAAAACTACGCTGAGATACAATTGCTTTAGTACTAGATTAGTAGATTGTTAAGAAGAAGTGATGTAAACTGAGATGAATATATTTTATATTTGTGTTCTTCCCCAAATCTTAACAAGTCTAAGATTTCATGATGAAATTTATTAAAGACATGGGCGAGGATATGCATTGAATTCCCAAGTTATGTTTTGCCTGATTTTCAGTGCCAGAAAAAATTAAACGAATATTGGTTTCACTTTCTTTGTTTTAAATCTTCTAACCAGGAATAATTCCTATGTGGTAATAATTTTCTGGAGAAATGAAGCGGGAGACACTATTTTCTTAAGTCAAGCACCATTTCAGTGTGTGCAAGATTTTGACTGTATATTAGTCTCATAGTTTAATTTCATATGCTAATTGTTATATAATAATGTTGTCCGGAGTTTCTCTACTTTGGGTCTATCATCATGTGCATCTTCGTTAGTTGGATCTGATTTTTAAAGCATTTTTCAGAGTTCAAATCCCCCATTTACCTCGGTTGAGTTGGACCACAGTGACTCAGGAAGAGAAGGCTGTACTGTTACCACTCTTACGGTGACAGCAGAACCTCAAAATTGGCGAAATGCAATCAAAGTTGCTGTGCAGGAGGTTTGTTTTTTCAGTGTCATTTTATGCTCTCACAACTCTCTCTCTCGGTATCTTTCTTTCTATATTCGTATATATGTATATATAATGCACTCTTGTTCACATGCTCATATATGTGTGTGTGTTAATCTCCCCTATTTCAGCTTATCAGATATGTAATTCCAAGGGAAGGATGTGATATCATTTGTCACCTTCTTTCCACTGAGCATTTTTCCTTTAGCACAGTCCTTTTGAATTCAGTATGAGTTTAACATTTCTGTTTTCAAATGCCCCCTCCCCTATGTATTTCAGGTCAGGAGGCTTAAAGAATTTGGTGTTACCAATGGTGAACTCGCTCGTTATTTAGATGCCCTGTTAAAAGACAGTGAGCAGTTGGCCGCTATGATTGATAATGTACCATCAGTGGATAACTTAGATTTCATTATGGAAAGTGATGCACTTGGTCATACTGTGATGGATCAAAGACAAGGACATGAGAGTTTGGTTGCTGTTGCTGGTACAGTTACCCTTGAGGAGGTAATTCTCAGCTTCACCTGGGACTCATTTTATTTGTTTCTCAGTGTATAAGTAATCTACAGGAAAAACTTGTTCTCATAAACTTGTGGATATTCAAGCCATGTTATTTGATGATTGTTGCTGTTGGGTGTCTTAGGTCAATGCTGTTGGCTCAAAGGTATTGGAGTTCATAGCTGATTATGGAAAACCATCTGCGCCACCTCCAGCTGCAATTGTTGCATGTGTGCCGAGGAAAGTTCACATTGATGGAATTGGGGAAACTGAATTCAAGATTGAACCAGAAGAAATCTTGACTGCTATTGAAGCTGGTTTGGAGGAACCCATAGAGGCTGAGCCCGAGGTTTATACCTTAAACACTTTATATGTTTTGCTGATTGTAGGGTACAGCAGGGAGACCCACCACAGTTGCCCTCCTCTAGACTTTTGAGTGGTTTTATGTTTCAATGTGAAGGAAGTGTGAGTTATTATTCTACGATAGTAACGATACCATGATATTGTTTTGTTGCTAGTGCTACCACCTCCATTTGCCCAAGTATATTTTTTTTTATAGAAGAGGAGGCGTTGAGGAGAAAGGAAGTATGTTTATTGATATATTCTGTTTAAAGTCTCCTATTTTTACTGCAATCTTTTTTCTCAATGCAGCTTGAGATACCCAAGGAGTTGATATCCTCAGAGCAGCTGCAGGAATTGCTGTCACAGCGACGCCCATCCTTCATTCCAGTTGATCAAGAAAATAAATCAACAAAGATTTATGATAAGGATACAGGAATCGTTCAGAGGCGTCTTTCAAATGGAATCCCTGTAAATTACAAGGTAACTCTTTTTTGTTTTCATGGGTGGATATTTTCCATGTCTTGAAGTTCTTTTTAACTCCTTTTTCCATATTCAGTAATTGCCTGCTGCTGTTTACATTTTCAATGTATTTCAAGTTAACATTTACATACATAAGCAATCAATTGAAGATCTTGTTTCCAAATTTGTTTGAAATGGGAACTATTTCTGTGTGTGCTAGTGTTGTGTTTGATGTTTGTCATCTGAATTCTTACGTGACCAAACACAAAATATTAAGTATTAACATTGCATAGTTTTAAAATACCAATATTCTTATCCAATCACAGCTTTTGTATTGATAGAGCAGTTTATTCCAAACAATGAATAGTGCCATTTGAGGCTGCGTTGGAAATTAGACATTGAGTACACCACTTTATGTTAATTACTGAATTAGAATCGAAGTTTCTATATAGCAATTGAAAACGTCAGAGAACTTTAGATATGAAGTTTTCTATGTGCACCAGACTGCTTTTACCTATAAAGGTTTGTGTCAGTTGTATGCATGGAAAATAGCTGTAGTGATGAAAGTTGCACTGTTCGCATGGCTATAGTAATGATGACGTTCTTGTGCTATCAGTTGCTAGATACGTTTATCCTCCTTTATTTTGCCAAATAAATGATGAAGTTTATGTTCCTAAGATGTTTCCAATCTAGTAAGAGAGTCTCTCTCTTTTTTCTTCTCCCTGTGCTATGAACAACATATATTATATAAAAATTGACTGTACTGAGGGTCAAGTTATCCCTCACAAATTTAAGCTGTATCTCCATTGTTTCATGATATTTGACGAAAAGAAAGTCTAGAAATGTTTTGAAATCGACTAAGTGGTAAGCCGTTCTAAACTGAACCTTGTCTCATGCCTCCTTCAGAGTATCCTCACAGTCCTGAAAAATCTTCTATTTTCTTGCAACCAATAGATTAACAAAAATCTGGGACAATCACCCTCCTCAAATTTGACCATATTGTCATATTCCTGTTGTACCAACAGATATCCAAAAATGAAGCCAATTGTGGTGTCATGCGCCTCATTGTGGGTGGTGGACGAGCAGCTGAAAGTGCTAATGCCAAGGGAGCTGTTATTGTGGGCGTTCGGACTTTGAGCGAAGGAGGCCGTGTGGGGAACTTCTCGCGTGAGCAGGTAACAGCATAAAACTTTTCGATATTTTCCTTAATCTTTCATTTTTATGTATGATCTGGTCATAATCTTAAAGTATATTCACATAGCACATTTATGTTCCTATAATATGATATTCTTTTATCCAACACATATGTACCCAGATATCACTGCCCCTGCAGTTTAGCATGGTAACCCAGTTAATTAACTAAAAAATGAAATTAATTCCAGTCAAAATTTTCTGAAATTAAGCACAAGAAAAATTCCTTTTGCTGTTAGTAAGTTCAGTTTCTTTTGTAGTTATTGCATCATTTCATTAATTTTCTATATGGGTTCCAATCCATCTGAATAATGGTAAACATGATAACATTTGCATTCATATTGTCCCCAGGTAGAACTGTTCTGTGTGAACCATCTGATAAATTGCTCCCTGGAATCAACTGAGGAATTTATAAGCATGGAGTTTCGTTTTACTTTAAGGGATGATGGTATGCGTGCTGCTTTCCAGTTGCTTCATATGGTACTTCAGGTAATGCGAATTATTCTATTATGTTCTAATTACATTGAAGTTTGTGGATTCTGCACTTGGTCTTTCCCTGTCTCATTTGAGAGGTCTTATAGCCAACAGATATTTTCTCTTACTATAGTCTTTGTTCTACTTGACATTTCCTATTGTCGTTCCACTTTCATGTGGTTAGGGGGTCAGATGTATTGTGCTCCATTGATGACAAAAAGTTTCATCATACTAAAATGTGTAATTGTTTTTATAGGAGTCTTAGGTCTTTAGAGTTTCTTTATACGGTCAATCCAGGGCTCTTGGGATTGTTTCTGTAGCTCCATTAGTTAGTTAGGAGATGTTAATATGAGTTCAAGCTGGCAACTCATCTAGACAGCTCTTGCAGTTAACTCTTCTTGTCACTCTTGTGTTGCTTGCTGCTAAAGCTGCATTATTATACCAAGTTTCCTACACTTTAGAAACATTGCTTTTCATAAGTTTTTCAAGCCAACTTTCAAATCAACAAAATCCTACTCTATAACACCTATTATCTATACCTGCCTATTTCATCTTTACTTTTAAATACACACTCTCTCTTACTTTCTATTTTCATCACCATACCTTCCATTTATCCAATCATGATCACTTTACTTTTCACTATATGCTATTTCTCTCATCTATCTTTTAACATTGCACCTACTACTAAACAAACAAAACATACTTTCAAAGCCAAACTATTCACAGGTTTGTAAGCCACTCATTAAAAGTCATGTAAAGCTCAAACCATACATAATTAGTACGTGTTTTGTTCTTTCCTTTTTTTTTCCCCAGCAAAGTGTTTGGCTGGAGGATGCATTTGATAGAGCAAAACAGTTGTACCTGTCATATTACCGTTCTATTCCAAAAAGTTTAGAACGTTCAACTGCTCACAAGCTCATGCTTGCCATGCTGGATGGGGATGAACGCTTTGTTGAGCCCACACCAAATTCATTACAGCAGTTGACACTAGAACAAGTGAAAGATGCAGTGATGAATCAATTTGTTTGTGACAATATGGAGGTTTACATATTCGTAATTTGTCAATTGCTTTATTTAGAGTATCCATGGGACATTTTCTTTTATATTATTAACATATGAAAGTTCTTTGTAAGATTGTTATCTCAATGATTATATGCTTGTCTGTGACACAGGTGAGTATTGTTGGAGACTTCACGGAAGAAGATATTGAAACATGTATTACGGAGTATTTAGGCACAGTCAAAGAAAGCAGAGGTTCTGAAAGTGCAAAAAAATCTAGCCCGATCACATTTCGACCATATACTGCTGGTTTGCAGCATCAAGAAGTGAGTATGATGTTCTGTGATGGTTAATGTATTTCTCTGGCAAAAGTTAGATATTATTATTCTTTTTAGACTCTGTTTGGTTTATCAGTTAACTCTGGGTCCTAAAAGTATGTGTTGTATGTGATTTTTCTTCTCCTCATCTCTATTTGTATTTATTTCTGGGTATTTCATTTGTTGACTGCTTCACAGGTATTCTTAAAGGACACAGATGAGCGAGCATGTGCGTACGTTGCGGGCCCTGCACCAAATCGTTGGGGATTTACTTTTGAGGGAAAGAACCTTCGTGAGTCTGTTATCAATGTCTCTGCATCTGGTAAGTTCTTGCAGAATTTAGATTTCTATGAATTATCTCCATTCAACATTCGACTGAAGAATTCTCAAATTTTGTTTAGCTCAAAGCCACACTCCTGTAAAAGCTATATCATTTTATAATTTTTTGGTCAACTTTGATTCACGATTTACTTTATGAGTGATCCCTCTATGTTCTCTTTTATGGAATTTTTTTAGATTAGAGAACTAGAACTTACAGTAGAAGCGTTTGATTGGTTGAGTTCTTTTTCTTTTCTGTTCTTTTTTTAAAATCTAGATTTTGGTTTTAAGATTTTTGCTGAAGCTTGAATGGATCCCTGTAACATCTAAATGCTTTGTTTTCAACATTCACAGATTTTATCAATCATATTTTTGGAACATTAATCTGCATCTATTGTTTCTTTGAGGCTTATGGTCATTGTTGTTATATTTCTGTTTTTGCCTCCAACTAGTAAATACTAAATACCAATGTATGTGCTGAAGAAGCCCATCGTACACATTGGTTTTTGTATTCAACCTCTTTACAAGTTCCCAGGAGAAATGGGGAAGTGAACTTGAAGTCTTATCCATGCATTTATTGCTTGAATTTGGTGCACTTTGACAGAACATAGTTACTCACCAGACGAACTAGATTTAATGAGTTGTTTCATCAATATGAATGCTTAGAAAACAATCTGGAAACTGAAGTATGTTTCATTAAGACTTTGCTGGAACTCATAATTGAACTATATATCATGTTGTTAAATGAGAGTACTAAGTGAGGATACTCTTCATGGTTAAATGAAAGTCTCAATCCTGCTCCTAATGCTATTTGATGATGTTATTTACGTGAGCTAACATACCGGCATTTCTGCTGCTTACTATCGGTATTCCGGTGCTATATGCTCCGTGCCATAAAAGTTGTCTATAATTTCTTATGACAGCTGATTTTAGATTGATCATGGGTGTGTGAAATTTGGTATGATACTTGTTTCCAGGCGAACAATTAAGACTTGAAGAACAACACAGAGACTTGGGAAATGCTGAAAAAGACCTGCAAGGGAAATTTCGTGCTCACCCACTATTTTTTGCCATCACAATGGGCCTGTTGCAAGAGATTATAAATTCCAGGTGATTTATGGTGCTTTTGGCGTACTATTGCACATGATGTTACATTCTAATTTTTCTAAATGAGTTTGTATAATACTTTGTCACAATGTGCTATAAGTCTTTCACATTTAACAAATAGCATACACATGGTGTCCTTATATTGATTGGGTATCGGCAGCCCTCATATTGTAGTTTCCCTAAGCACTTTAGCTTGTATATGAACTCTAGGTTGTGCATTCTGTTGTATTTCAGTGTTCTTATTACTTTCCACACCATTACCTTTTAAGAAGTTGCTTTGATGTATCACGACTAGCTTAAAAGACGTAGTCTCCATGCTTGGTTTTGCTCTAGAGAATTATAGTTTATGGAAATAGTACGAATCCTGTGTCTTTCTTTCTCATTTTACCTTTATTTTTTGCACCAAAGGGATAAATTGAAAATTGATTTTGAAATTGGATATTATTGGACAGTGAACAGCTAGGAAAAGGTTGTTACAGGAATCTGTTTCACTTACATTTATTGCCAGGCAGAAGGCTTTTGTTTCTTTCCTTCTATTTTCCATAACAACCTCAATTCTCCTTCAATTACATTATTTTCTTAAGAGATTGTGCGAAGATTTCAGCTTTTATTATTTTCCCAGTTTCCTGATTTGGGTTACTGATAGTTATAATTTCCCCTTCTTTTTTTATTTGCTTATGCTTTAACTGATTGTCATGTTATGCTCTTCTACTCTGCTGGAAGACCATGGCTCGTAAATCATCTTTGATCAAAACTGGTTGTCTGAGCTCGACCGCCGCCATCTTCTTGAAGCATTACTTGGGATTTCTTTTTCTTTTTTCTTTTTTGTTTGTTTGTGTGTGTGTTGTAGGGTTCAATGCTCTTTTCGTTTTTCATTCCTTATGGGGTTTGTAATTTTTTGTGAAATTATTCTCTTCTTATCTAACTCTCTTCTTATTTGTTAGGCTTTTTACAACAGTCAGGGATTCCCTTGGGTTGACATATGATGTATCATTTGAGCTGAACCTGTTTGATCGGTTGAATCTTGGGTGGTACGTAATTTCAGTGACGTCAACACCTGAAAAGGTATGTATTTTGCTTTGACGTCATCATGTTTGATAATTCTGCATGTCAACTGTGATTTTCTTCCTGTCTCAGTCTAATAAAAGTTATACAGGTACATAAAGCTGTTGATGCTTGCAAAAATGTTCTCAGAGGTCTACACAGCAACCGTATTGCCCCAAGGGAGTTGGATAGGGTGAGTTGCTTTATTAAATGATCCACTCAGATAGTTCTATTTACTGCGTATTTTTACAATGTGTTGATTCTTTCACATTTTACTCTTATGTGTATTATTTTTCCATTAAAATAATCACGTCTTATCTAACTACATTACGTTCTATGTGAGGCGGGCTCATGCTTTTGGAAAGGCGAAGTCACTTTTTTTTTTTTTTGCATTATTTCGAGTTAGAATGTCCTCTTTAAAATCAAGGCTGTTTAACTGCACTATAGAGATGTGTTTAAACTGCTATTTTCTTTTGTTTGTTACATACTGTCCTTCCTGAATCTTAACTTGTTGAAAGGTAACAGTGATCTATAGAAGCTTGTATGTCCAAGTCTATCAGTTGTCCCAATGATTAACCCCAACCCCACGACTGCTTGGACTTGAAACAAGAGTCAAAACCCTCTCCAACTAAAGTTAGGTTGCTTGGGTTCTTTTCAACCTATAGAGTGAATAAAAATGATATGGCTAAAGAAAATTAAGGGTTATACAAAAATAGTTTATTCCCAAAAAACTCAAAATATATGATGTGTAGACAGAACCCATGTACTCACTCTATCCATGGAGGTTTGCAATTGAACTCAAGAAAATGTAGATTTTATTTGGTTGTTATTTTATTTTCTCCTAAATGTAGATGGTTGTTATTTAGTTTTCTCCTTCCCATAGAATTCATTCCATTGAATAATTCCTTGTGGATTTTCAGGCAAGACGAACCCTGCTTATGCGTCATGAAGCTGAAATAAAGTCAAATGCATATTGGCTAGGATTGATGGCTCACTTGCAAGCAGCATCTGTGCCAAGAAAGGTGGAACAGAAATCTTTTCTTAGTATGCGTGATTGCTGACATTATACTGTCAAACTTTCCAGCATCCTTAACATTTCCAAGATCTTTGACTTCATATCTGAGAATGACTCGTGGTTTTTTGTACTTATTGCCAGGACATTTCTTGTATCAAAGAGCTGACATCACTATATGAAACTGCTACTCTCGAGGATGTGTATGTTGCGTATGAGCATTTGAAGATAGACGAGGATTCATTGTTCTCGTGCATAGGAATTGCTGGGTCTCAGGCTGGAGAAGTCGTTGCAGGTGAAGTCTAGTGCTTATGCAAGATCAAAGCCATTTGATGATTCTAGAATTAACACTCAACCATTACACATGATATAATGTTGTTGAACAGATTCTACTGTAGAGGAAGAATTGGTTGAGGGCTTCCACAATGTAATTCCAGTGGGAAGAGGGTCATCCACGATGACACGCCCAACCACATGAAAATTTAAGTGAGCACATTGCATTGGTTGAAGAATAAGGTATATATCTTAACATACATGTGCAATCCTTTCATATTGATTTGTTTAGAAGTCTTGTGAGTGGATACCCAACCACGTGAATTCTGGAACAGCTTCTTGAAGCCTGTTGGTTAAGTAACCTCAATCAGTAGCTGAGAGTGTCGGAGAATCCCCACGCGACTGTCGAAGACTGCTTGGAGCACCTCTTCAATGTCAGGCCGGATTCTTGTCCAATTCATTCAAATAGAATTCAGAAACCGAATAACAAGAGATGATTTACTTGATGGTAGCTGTAATTTTATTCTAATTTTTGAAAGGGGTGAAAAATTGGTTCCCATATACGAATCATTTGATTCTAATAATGATGTGGCTTTTTGGTGTTGTAATGTTGTAAATAAGTGAAGCAATCACATTTTTTTGTTTCATATCAGAAACTGCAGTAGTAATTACTGATTCTTCAAATGAGGAGTAACATATTTTCTTGCTTCTTAATAGAGATATTACCCTTTTTACAAAGGGATTATTTTACTACTATTTTATATTTTTACACTAGAGAATGTGCAATCTTATTAATAGATAGGATAATGCTCTCTCACAGATAATTAATACTCATTTGTCTATATATTTTTCCCATTTTTTAATGTCTTGTATATACTACTCTTTTTGTCAGGCTAGGTGGGGTTTTACACATGAAAATCAATAATCATTCTAATTTAAGAATATTACACCATATGCTATTAATTTAAATTTAGAGTAACAATTAAAATTTACACACTATTCATTAAAATTAATTAAAATATCTTATTTCTTAATTTTTTAAAATTCATTAAAATATCATATTCCTTGATTTTTACACGAGGAAAGTATTATTATGTTTCTAAAGTGCATAACACTGTAGTTTTACTACAAAAGAAAAGATTGAAAGAAAAATAAGATTAGTCCATTAAGAATATAAAACATAAACTTTCATTTTAAAATATTAACAGTACTTAGTAATATTAAGATTAATTAATGGTTTTATGAGTAGGTACATAATCCCCTCCCAAGAAAATTTTCAAGGCCCAATTTTTTTTTTATGTATATCTCAAATTTGGACTCCATTTTAGAAGTATCTTATTTGAAGGTTTGAGTATTAATTTCTTTCTCAAAATAAGACTTATCATAATTTTTTTTCTCCTGAATTCAATATATATTATAGAATAATAAAGAATGTTAATAAAAAAAAAATTTAATATAATGATTTGATTTGAAGGTGCATAATATATATTTTTTTAATAATTTTGTATAACTTGAAATGAAAAAATAAAATTTATAGCAAGTTTTAAAATGAGAAAAAAAACAAAAAAAATATAAAAATTGAGTCTTAATTTGAGGAAAAAGTTTAATTAATGGTTTTATGAATAGGTACATTATAAATTCAAAGATTTAAAAATGGAGGATTTAAATTTCTTAAATTTTAAATTACTTATTTAAATTATTTTGTTTGGATGTAATGTGAGTATATAAAAGGAATTCTAAATTAATAGATTTCAAATTCATTACTTCAACGAAGTCATATTTATCTTTTTATAATAAAAAAAAAGATTAATAGTATTTTTCCTTCCATCCTCTAAATTATGGACCTTTGCCTTTTCACACAGAGATAAAGAAATTGTTATTTTTGATTAATTTTATAATTTTTATAAGAGTAATATTATAGTATTTTATATAATAAATAAATTGTAAAGTATAAAAATACTAATTATTTTGAAACAATAGTTTATTATAAAATTATTGTGTTGAGTGATTTTATCAGGTTTATAATTGTATTCAAACTATAATAAGCATTCAAACATAGTTTGTTATATTAGTAAATTTTATGGGTAATTCGATACAATGCCCTAACAGATTTTTTTTAAAAAAAGATCTATTTTGCCAAGAAAAAATAAAAAAAATATTCAAAATGACAAAAATATTCTTGACTCGAAACTGTCACGATATAAATTTTCAAAAAAGTCATTATCGAATTAATATTTTTAAATAAAAAAGTTGACTCGATAATAATTTTTTTAAAAAATTATAATCGAGTAACTATACAATCAAAAAATTTTCTCATTTTGGACACTTTTAACTTTTGTCTTAAAATCTTGGCAAAAAAGACTTTTTAAAAGTCTGAATGGGCACTGTTGCCCATTATATCTAATTTTATTGCTTAAATACTCAAGCCATTAATAAATAAAAACTACTTTTTTCTATTATATCATTTCATTCTTGTGACCAAACCTTATCTTAGATTACTGATGCATCTATCCTTTTTTTCCCCCTTAAATCTTTAAATATGATCATAATGCTTTAGCATGTGACTGCACCAAAAAGTATTGATTTGATAATTGTGGTAGCAAAACTGTACCTTCACATGAGTTTAAGTTTTTAATTGATTATTAAAGGTTTGTAAGAACGTTTCAAATTAATAGAGTGCATCCTTCAAAAGAAATATGAAGAAAAATTATGATATATTCTTGGAATGTTTGTTTCTTGAGTTTGAAAATTAATTTTAAAAATTAAGGAATCTGAAAACTAAATAATAGTATAATTTATGTTTGTTTTAAGTTTTTGAAAAGATACATTTTATATCAAATGAATATGTAAGAAATGAGTAGTGACATATAAAAGATTATTAATTAATGTGAAAGAAGAAAGAGAAAAATAAAGAGTATTGATGAGTGTAGAAATGGCTAGAATTAGAGTTCATTTTAATTTTTATAGTATGCTTTTATCTAAATATGGTTATATTTAATTATAAAGCACCATGTATACCGGATTTTTGGAGAATTTGACTTTGTTGATGTGATGTCGATTTTCAGAGTTAAAAGTGATGAATTTGAGCTCTAATAAGGAAGAGAAGAAATGAGAGTTAAGTCGGAGCAAAAACAGAGAAAATGTAAAAAAGTTTTTAAAAAAAATAAAATGTTGAAAGAGTTTAAACTCGACTCAGCCTTCACCTGCGAGTTGAGTTTAAATTCTTTTAACTTTGTTTTACA
The DNA here is from genome assembly GCA_023678885.1 of Pogostemon cablin. Lineage (NCBI taxonomy): Eukaryota > Viridiplantae > Streptophyta > Magnoliopsida > Lamiales > Lamiaceae > Pogostemon > Pogostemon cablin. The sequence continues at coordinate 24,867,668 of CM042964.1, read as the reverse complement.
CGCACACAAAATTACGTGCAGTAATTATTGGGCCAGAGAGTATATAGCACAAATACATCTTTATGTAGGGATAGCCTTGTGTGGAATCGTCTCACAGTGAGACCAATTTATGCTTTCGTAATAAATTATACAAAGTATTAAAAATGTTATCACATTTTTTTAAAAACGTTATCACTTTTTATTTATACTATAAATTGTTTTTAAAATAGTTCACAACATTATTATCATTTTTCATCAATTCAATAACCTTTTATTATAAAGGGTATCACTCCTTATCCGTTTTATGAATGTTATTTCGTGAGTCGGTTGTTGGGTTAGGTTTCCAAATATGTGGAGAAGCCTAATAGCTAACAAGGTGGAAAAGCCCAAGTAGGCCCAATACTTGATGTTATCTTACCCTAAAAGTCATTGAGGGAAGATAGAAGAAAAAAGAGGGCAAAAACAAAATTCACGTTTTGAGAGAGTCTAAGAGCGCAGAAATATTGCAGAGGTCATATAAGAAGTTTCAACTGTTGGATTGAGCTGAATTTTTGTTAGCACGTTTGGAATTTGTCGAAACTGTATTCTGAACTGTGAAGATTGTGTTTGGAGCTTTTTGTTAATAGGAATAGGCCGAAAACTGAAGTCAGATTTTTGGACAATTTAGTTTTGCGCAGTCAAGGGGAAAGAGTTGTTTCTTACAAACCAGCCGTTGGATCGAGATGTAATTTGGACAGTACGTTCAGGTTTCACAGAGGTGGATTATGGACGGTGAAGATCGGATTCTGAGGTTCCTAGAGTTACAAAAATTGAACAGCAGTTGGTGTTGTCGGGTGAGGTCTTTCTAATCTTGTTGTTGTTATCGAGTATTGATTGTTTGATACGTTTATGGTAGAACGTCTGTGGTGGCAGATTGTAACACTTGATATTTGCTCATAGTAAAGCTTTTGGTAGACTTCAGCCCCGTGATTTTTACTACACATATTGAGGAGAGTTTCCACGTTAAATTGCTTGTGTTGTGCTTTGTTGATTATTTGCTTGATTGTGCATTACATTATTAGTATAGTTTCCTACTAGATTCTTGTGATAATTGATCATTCGTCTGTATAGACGAATACTCTGTAGTTTAATTATTCGTGTGTTTATCCCAACAAAATGGTATCAGTGAGCACTTTGTTGGGATAAATACACGAATAATCAAACAACAAACTATTCGTCTATGCAGCGGAGTGATATCTAGTAGGAAACGATACTAAGAATATAATAAAGTAATTAACAAAGCACACCACAAGTAATTTAACGTGGAAAACCTCCTCAATATTTATTGAGAAGTAAATGTGAGGAGTAAAAATGACGGGACTTCACTATGAGTAAATATCCAAGAGTTACAATGTGCCACAAGAGTTGCAATATGCCACCACAGACGTACTACCACAAACACAAACGTATCAAGACACTCAATACTTGATAACAAACAAGAAGATTAGAAAGATATCACCTAACAACACCCATTCCAATTTCTGTTCAGTGTTTGCAACTCTAGAAACCTCAAAATCCGATCTCCATTGTCCGGAGTCAACCCTCTGAACGTACTGTCCAAATTATAGCTCGATCCAACGGCTTGTTTGTGAGACGACTCTTTCCCCTCGACTGCGTAGAACTGAATCGCCAAAAAACAGACTCTTTCCCCTCGACTGCGTAGAACTGAATCGCCAAAAAACAGACTTCTGTTTTCGACCTATTCCCGTCAACCAAATCTCTAAACACGATCTCCATCATTTAGAATACAGTTCGACAAGTTTCGAACTGCTGACCAAATTTCAGCTCGATACAATGGTTAAAACTCACGTTATTATCTCTGCGATATTACTGCACTAGATTCTCTCTAAAAAATGATGAATTTTGTTTTTGCCCTTTTTTTTCTTTTATCTTCCCTCAACTTTTAGGACAAGATAAAACCAAGTATCGAGTCTACTTGGACTTATAACTTTGTTGGCTTTGGGCTTCTCCACATATTTAAAAACTCAACCCAACATTGGTCTCACACAAATATTTCCTTTTATGTATTAATAATTCCAAAGTGCAATAATTACACAAAGCATACTCATTAGCAATTTAGAAAATTAAGAAATGCATATTTCTAAGAGTAACAACCTCTACTACTCATAATTAGGAGGGAGTGATATTGACGAAAGAGTGGAGCACACAAAAGTCTAGAACACGATAATGACGTATTGGAACGTGCGACTTTATAAAATGTTATAAAGTCGTCACTCTCAGCCACCCTCGACTCGACTCTTCAAGTGGACAACCAATCAGAGTCAATCTTACTAATATAAATGTAGATGGAATATTCAATATGATTCAAATAAAGCTAGTGAGAAGAAACGTGGAAACAAGGTGGCCAAGAAATATAAAAAATTCTCCCACCATAATCTCTACCACATCACCATTCAAATTTACCTTTTCATTTGAAAAAAAAAAATTCGATCAATTTTATTAATTTTTAAAGATATTTCAGTATTTTTAAAAAATAAAATTTGAGGTTATGAGTGTGAAAAATAAAAGTTAAATTTGAAATTAAAATTATTTTGAAGTTATTGATAAAATGTTATCTTTTTTTGGATATGAAAAATTTTGTGGAGCAAACAAATGAGATAGTGTATGAAATACACTTATGTGAGTGAGACTGTCTCATGATGAGACATGCAAGAAGTGATAAAATTTTAATAAATAATAATAACAGAAATAATGAAAAGTGATAGTAATGCAATAAATTGTTTCATAAATAATTCGTAGTATAAAAAAAAAGTGATAAAAATTATGATGAAAAGTGATATACAATATTCTACCCTCTCAATCCCATCAAAATGTCTCAATTTTATTATATTTAGTATCTCATTCAAATATCTCCATTTAATAGAAAGAACCTCATGAATCACCACTCACTACTAATATAACTCTTAACTATATACTATAAAATAATAACACTCCTTAACTCATACATATAAAAATAAATGGAAATTATGAATACCGACGGAGGGAGTTGTAATTAATTAAAAAAGTTTCATATAAAATTAAAATTTAAAACATGAATTTTTTGGTTTGAATTTTTTTTTAAAGAACATGACTTTTAGATAAATGTGACGATCAATCCAACGTTACATTGTACACATAAAACTTAGTTATTAATTCAACTTCTACTGCATCACATAAAGAGAATTTCTTGTACATAATATACATAAAACAAAGTACATAGATGAAACAAAGCCTTGAAATGGAATCAAATTTCAAAGGGAAGATCATAAAAACAAGCAAAGAATTTGACAACAATCCTTAATTTTTACAGCTTAAAGTGGATCTTATTTTCTATGGTTTCCACAGAATAGTTGTCTCTGCAATCATGGAAGTGACAACATAAGGATCCATGTTCGACGCCGGACGCCGATCCTCGAAGTAGCCCTTCCCGGCCTTCTCCGTGTCCCTCCCGACCCGAATCGATGCTCCACGATTCGCAACGCCCTACAGACCACACTAGGGACGTAAGTAGAAGGCATTCGAGCAACAAATTAAGTTACAAGTGTTGAGGAAGAGAGGTGGTTTACCCATAAGAAGGTATTGATATCAGCTGTTTCGTGCTTCCCAGTGAGACGACGTTCATTTCCTTCACCGTAAGCTGCAATGTGTTCCTTGTGCTTCAATCCGAGCTTCTCGATCGCCTTCTTGATCACTTCATAACCTCCATCTTCTCTCATGGACTTGGTGCTGTTTCAAGATTTGAATCATCAACATCATCTGTAATTTATACTTAGCAGAGTATGGATTTATGCTGTCAAACTCAAACCTGTAATTCGTATGAGCACCAGCACCATTCCAATCGCCTTGGATTGGCTTCGGGTCGAAAGAGAGAGCAACCCCAGCAATCTCTGTGATCCTCTGTCATCAAGATACATACAAGAAGCATGTGAAGGAAAACGCGAAGGGATATGTGGCTAAAAACGCACCATAAAGTCGAGTGCAACGCAGTTATACCTCAAGAATGTACCGAGCAACCCAGACCTGATCTCCTGCGGAGATTCCAACTGATGGACCAACTTGGAACTCCCACTGAGCAATGAAACAGAATGTGCTAATGTATGCATGTTCTAATTCGGAAAAAAACTACGATTAGTACATTATACGAATGCTTATACCTGACCGGGCATGACTTCTCCGTTGATTCCACTGATGTTGATTCCAGCATAGAGGCATGCTTTGTAGTGAGAATCAACAATGTCTCGTCCGAAGGCCTTGTCAGCACCGATCCCACAATAGTATGGCCCCTGGAATCGAAACCACAAACATTGGATGATACGAACAACAAACAGATTCATCAAAGATGCAAGATCAAGCTTTCAATCAACACTAGATACTAAACATAAGCATATCCAAGTAGCCGGTGCTGAGATTAACGCAAGACGGAGGGTTCGTTTCGTTACCTGAGGTCCCGGGTACCCTCCAATAGGCCACCCAAGTGGCCACTTCACATCTCTCTGTAACAAAGTGTACTCTTGCTCTATGCCATACCTGTAATTCCATTACAAACTACAAATGAAAACCATTTTCAAATGGATCACAACTAGCTAACAATTCTTATCATTACATATTAAATAGAAACAGATAAAGATGAATCCAAACCAGGGCTCCTCAGCAACAACATCAGGATTGCTAAATATTTTAGCAGCAGCATGTCTTTTGTTAGTTGGAATAGGTTCTCCAGCTGGTGTGTAAGCATCACACATAACCTAATAAAACACCAAATAAAGAGGGGGGGGGGGGGGGGGGGGTCATTTTTGGTACTAGAAATAGGTGAAACAGTTAAGAAACACAGAAATGGCTGCTTAATTTTCACTCTTACTAGTATGTGGTTTCCTCTCCTGAATGGATCTGGGAAAATTGCTTGAGGGCTTCACACACAACCAAAACAGACACAACTTGTCAATCAAGAACACATAAACACACACACACACACACACATACAAATAGCAGAAACAGTTGATTTAAGAGTGAAAAATTCATACTAGAGAATAACTTCACTATCTTCACCAGGGGCTTGACCTGTGCTTGACCCATCATAATTCCATTTTGGTAACTTTGAAGGATCACTAACTGGCCCAGGTAGAGTCTAACATAACAACAACAACACAGTTTTAATTTTTTTTTTTCAAAAAAAAAAATCATGAAAAGATTGATGTTCTTGTGTGAAAGGGGGTAAAAGAAATCCTTACCCTGGCCTTGCTTCGAATATCCAACCCAGATCCACCAATCCTGATCCATGATCAAAACATATAAACATGGAAAAACAAGTTTTAAAAATTATCAAAAGAAAAAAAAAACAAAAAAAAGTAGGTCAAAACTGAAGCAACCCCCACTGAAATGAGCTCCAAACTTTCTGGAAATTACATCGTACGGACGTTGTAATAATTTGCAGAAAATCACAAACTCCATTAAATTTTTTTTAAAAAAGGGAAGGGTTAAGGTTAAAGAACTAACCATATGTATTCAGCAATACATTTTTCAGTAACATCAGTGAGGTCCAAATTGATGAGATCATTGAGGAGTGACATTTTTCCACCAACAAATTCAAGAAAAGTGTCACTCTTGTTGTATTGTATGAGTGCAGTGTGATGAACACACACATTTTATAGGCATTATGGCGTTGGAATTCAGGAAAATACTTTGACAGCAATTAACAAACCAATTATTTATTTTTTAGTATATTTTATTATTATTATTACTTTTTTAAGTGGTAGGTGTTGGGGTAGTTGATTACTGGATATCACTAATAAATTGATCAAATTAGTGTTTCTTGGATCAATCCGAGGTTCTAGGTACAGCTATCCACAACAATGAAATACAAATCATAAACTAGACAATATCATCATTGAATTTGTATTACATAAATAGTAGTCATATGGAAGATTAAATTTGTTACATGAACTCAATTAGCAGAAAATTTTTGGATCAAATGAACTTCATCATCATGGTCCAAATTACCTAAATAAACGTGTAAAGTGTTGGAGAATTATGGATTTAATTGGATAGTAAAGATTAATAATTAAATTAATCACTTATTAAATGACTGTAGTGGGGGGTGTGTAATTTGGTTTGGTTCACTTAGTGAAAAGATTATATGAAGCGTAATGTGACTTAAAATGGTGATGTCCACATTGAATGTGATAGGAGAATCTTCAAAAGTTGTATTCGTTGAACCTTGACGTAGTAAAGCCCTCCATAATTGTTGATTAGAGGAATTTACATTCATTAGCAATTAATCCATCGTAATCAATGCCCATCGTCATTGTAGCTAAGAGTAGTAGTGCGCCTATAAATAGGTCATTCATCATGCATTTCAACACACCATAAACGAACAAGCATTTGCATACACTAAACATTTGCATCTAGTAACGATCCAATTCTTCATTCTCCTTACTTCGTCGTCGAAGTTCCATCAATCACACTTCATCCTCTTTATTTGCCCCGGTAGTAATTTTGGGAAAAATCTGCTTAGACCAAAGCACTATCGGGACGTGTTTCTTCTTGCGGAAAGAGGTTCTACACACTCTCTCTTGAAGATTCTGTAAAAAAGAATTAAAAAATTTCTCACTTCTACTCTTATTTTTTGTATTTGATTTTATAAAATCTCCCTTCTACAATTCTACCCATATATATAACTCCAAAATTCCTTAAACTTTTTATTTGAGAACAAGACTATTTATTCAAAATAATGAGTAGAACATCAAAGCCTCATCAAACTTACTTTTTTTTTTTATAAATTAAAAAAAGGATACTTAAAACTAGAAAAATAAGTGACAAGATTCAATATTCTACGGTGGAATTGCTTATGGAGAGTTGAGTCACTTTGATAGGATGTAGTTATTAAGATAATAGTTAGATATTTACTTTTTGCAGAAGTACGTATGATTTATCTTTATTTGATTAGGTATAAAGATTAGGATATTCTCTAATCTTTAGGATGCAGTTCTTATAAATATCCTTGTAAGCGTAAGAATAAAATATGAATAAGAAAAGTAAAGTTAACTTTTAGCAACAGTGTTTGCAAATCCGGTGACTTGCTGACCTGAGTCAGAGTCTGTCAGTGTCTCGGTTCTTTTTATCGTCGTAACTCCGTGTCTGAACCAGAGTTTTCGATATTTATTCTTTTTAATTCTCATCACACTCCAATAACTCGAGTAGGATTCACGATGAAACAAAAAGCTTCTTTGCATATAATCGACTCTCTATACTTAGATCTGATCCGATTTAAATGTGATATTTTTATTACTTTAATGTAATACTACTTCTTACTATAAAAATAAATATCCTTAACTTTTTGAAAACATAAAAAAAATAATTTTCGTAATTAAATTAATAATATTCATGATATTTCAATACACCATTTTAATTAAAAAATATTTTTATTAATTAAAATAATATTTTTTAAAATAAACATTTGGAGCACTCAGACGAAATACATGATGAACTTAAATTTCGTTGAATCGATCCCCAAATCAATGAATAAATGCAAATTTTGTTGTTAGGTACATGGACACCGGATTTTTTGCATCATTTCCGTGCATCATCTTTTGTGTCACACGTTAAATGATTGATACGTAAGAGGGGGAAATAAATCAAATCATTGCCCCTAGAATTTAAGAATTAGGGTATAGTTTCTCTCTCCTACGTGTCGTCCAGGGCTGGCCCTATCATTTGAGGGGCCCGGTGCGAAATTCTTTTTAGGCTTTTATTTATATAAAAATTACTCCATTCGTTCTATGTTTATCTTTACACTTTAATGTCTTCGTTTGTCCCACACTTATTCCGACCACCCAAAAATAAATATCACATATAATCAATAATCTCAAAAGTTATCTTAATTTAAATATCATTCCAAAAAATGTTATATATACTTTGAACATTCGTTCCACACTCATCTTTAATTACACTTAATGTCTTTGTTTGTGCCACACTTATTCTTACCACCTAAAAAATAAACATTATATTTAATAAATAACCTCAAAATTTATCTTATTTTAAATATCATTCCCAAAAATGTTATATATACTTTGATTGGAAATATTTAAAATAATTTAATATAGGTAATATGGATTAATTAATTTACTTTTAAAAAATATAAATAGTGCTATTTCAATTATTAAAAGATTGATTTTAATAAAATAAGTTCAAGTATAAATAGTGCTATTTCAATTACTCTAAAAATATATTTTAATAAAATAAGTTGAAGAATCTGAATTCAGTTTCTTCATGGATTCAATCTTAATTGTGTATTAATTCACCAGATTGCTCAATTTCTGTTACTGATGGGAATTGAACTCATGCCGAAGACATAGAGATGGTAGAACAATTAACTATTAAATATATATAACTAGACACATATATTAATATATCATAAAAAATATCGGGGCCCTCGCCGGAGTGGGGCCCTGTGCGGCAGCACCTCCGGCACCGCCCTAGGGCCGCCTATGGTGTCGTTCATCTAACAGTGTGACACATGAGATGATGTACCAAATGACGCAAAGAATCCGAACCGGTCCCATGTAACTCGATTATGACATTGACAACTCTTAAACCAAAATCTTTCATTTTTAAAAGATACCTCTCTATAATTTAGATATGTATTTTTATTCAAGGAGATTAAGAAAAAAATATAAAGTAATATTCTATCCGTATCATTTCAATCTTTAAATATTTTTATTTGGGCGTCCCATTTCAATTTTTACGTTTCCTTTTTTGATATATGAAACCCACCTAAAACAATTAATATATCACCTTGAGATCCATATTCAACACTAATAGACCTACTAATTTTACATTATATATTATATCTTATAACCCACTATCCACTAAAATACTTTATTCTTTAATCAACATGGAAAAATCAAACATAAGCATCGAAATGACACGGAGGGAATATATGCTAAATGAGAGGTAATTTAAGAAAATTAAAAAATAAATACTTCCTTCATTCAAACGGAACAGTGTGCTTGGTCTACAGTTCCACAGAATTGATCCATGGACAATGCGCAAGGAAGTTTTGTTCAATTGAGTGTGACTTGAGTGGAATCAGTCCCATAAATGAATCCGTGGAACTTGTGATCCCCATCCTTTTTAATTAATTAATTAATTCTCTTTCATTAATATCCTTTCCGTTCAATTTCAATGTTTACATATTTCTATTTTGGGCATCTCATTTTAATGTTTACGTTACCTTTTTTGGAATATGAGACCCACATAAAATAATTAATATATCATCATAGTCCTCACATCCAACACTAATACTCCTACCGACATTACATTAAATATTATATCTTTCTACCCACTATCTATTAAAATACTATACTCCTTAATCAACGTGCAAAAATCAAACATAAACATTAAAACGGGATGGAGGGAGTATTGTTTTTTAGTTTTTTTTAAATTTATTACTTAAATGACTATTATACCCTAAACCCTAAATCCTAGGGATAAATTATACCCTAAACCACAATGGTAAAATTACAATTATACTCTAAACCCTAAACCATATGGATAAATTACACCTAAACAACAAAGGTAAAATTATAATTATACCCTAAACCCTATGGATAAATTATACCCTAAACCACAAGGGTAAAATTACAATTATACCCTAAATCCTAAATTTTAGGAATAAATTATACCCTAAACACAAGAGTGAAATTATAATTATATCCTAAATTCTAAGAATAAAATATACTTTAAACTCTAAAATTAAATTTGAAAAAATAAAATAAAAACATAAAAACATAAAAAAAAGAAAAAAAAAAGAAAAGAAACAAACAGCAAGGTAAGCAGTTAAGTGCATGTACAATTAGGGGTGTGTATCAGATTGGGTTTTGGGTAATTCAGGTTTCGGGTCCGGGTACTGAAATTTCGGGATTTATCGATATTTTAAATACCCGATATTTCGAGTACTCGATCAGGTAACTCAAAATTTTATTATTTTTTTAATCTTCCTATATTTTCATGTGATAAAATTAGTATTACATTTTGTCATTCTTATATATTGTTACTTTCAACAAACTTAATATTTATCATCCTTAAAGTAAATTTATTAAAAACATTAATTAATGATAATATTATAATTAATATAAGAATAATAATATTGTGCCAAATTTTAAATGTGATTTAGTAAAATTTAAATATATTTTTAAGATGTATTATATTATAAATTTAGTAGATTGTTGTATAAAAGTCTTTAAAAAAATATTAATTTCTTTATTATTTCATATAATATATGAATAAATGGAAATTGAGATTATTCACTAATTGTGGGAAATGAAGATTTGAGGAATTCTCTACTTCTCTTCAATGAATGTGCAGCGTGAACCAATGATTGGGAAATGGAGATTGGGTAATGAAACTTACTTAATATTACTATATAGATATAATAGAATTTTTTTTTAAAAAAAACGGATAACCCGATCGAGTAATTTTCAAAATTCGATACCCGATCCGATAATTAAGAATTAGGTTCGGGTAAACCCGAAATCCAAAATTACCCGAAAAAATTGGATTTTATTTCGATTAATTTTTTTTCGGATCGATTCGGATATCCAAAATCCGAAAAAAAAATGCCCACCCTTGTATACAGTAACAAAATTGGATTGAAATTGGTGTGGGGGACCACGGTCGCAAATTTAAAAAAAATAAGTCTTAGACACCGTAGTCATTGCTAAAAGAAAAAGGGTGATGCAAATAGTATCATAATAGGATGGATGGGGTATTATACTTCACAATATAACATAGGAATCCGTATATATATATAAAAGAAAAAAATACTTTAGAAATATCTTTTAGTGTATTTATTTATTGGATAAAATTTGCATGTGCTCTGACTCATTGTATGTCGACTTAAAAAAGTTGTATTATTTAGTATTAAATGTCGTATCATTTAGCATATGAACTTATACTCTTAACTTTTTTAAATATTAATATCATTCATATTTCAATCTTTTTTTAAAAAATAACTATCCTCTTGAAACGTAATCATTTGTTTTTTGCACGTGGATTAATGAATATAATAATTTAATATGTAGTGAGTTGAGAGAAACAATATTTTAATGTGTAGTGAGTAGTTGTATTAGTGTTGAGTGTGGGGCCATATGTGGATTGTAGAAATTGGTGGCAGAAGCGATGAACAAAATTATTGTCGGCGTAATAGAGCCAATCAAAGCGCTTAAGATCAACTGATCATGACGCTGCTAGTACACATAATAGGGGTTTGGAGTAGTGGTGTCGTCGGTACTGATGGTATGGTCTGGACAGGGATAAGTTCCGTCAACGAATCGGAACATATCATAGCTGGAGAGGAGTATTCGCATTGAAAACTCCACGCTACATAATTTGCTGATGTGAGTTTGAATGGGACTTGAGATGTGGTGTTGAAGGCCACAAGGCTAGGTGGAGCATCTGATGGGGGTGGCTGTGATGTTGCTTTCGTCAGTGGTCATGGTGAATGACGAAAGAAAAAGAAAATCAAGGTCAGGGAGTATTAGTGGAGGATAAGAAAGGCGTTAGCCAATTAAGCTCTGATTACCATATAGAAATTGAGTGAAAAGATGATTGTATTGATAATATTGGAGAAAATATATACAGGTTACACCTATGAAAGAATGTTGACAACAATCGATGTTGAACTAACTAAATACAATATTCTCTAATATGAATCACATCAATCTAAAAATAAAATGAATATTTTGTAATGAGATTGAGCAAAATAGCAAAATAAATGCGGGATGGAGGGGGTAACCATTAAAGTTACAACAAAATATTATATCCATAACACAAGATACGGGCTCTTTTTTATGTGGTGGGATCAATTAGATGTAGCAAGAAATTTTAACTAACAAGCAAGATCCCAATAAGTCTACAATGCTTAATCATCCACTTGATAGACAACTCATATTATTGGACCCATACAGAGGGAAAATGACATGCTTGGCCCTACAACTATATAGGAAAAATACAAAACAATTTAGACAAAGGAAAAATGGAATCTTTAAAATTTGAATAATATGGATTTGGATTCACTTTGGTATATCGAAACATTTTAACATGCACACCATCACTCACATTGTGCACTTTAATGCATTAAATAAAATAAAATATTTTGTTTCAACGCATTGTACAATTTAATTAATATATTCTTCAAGGATATGCATTATTAATAAAAATTATTATCCAACTCAAAAAATTTAGCACTTGATGATTTAATATCTTTTAGTATTATAAATGATATTTCCTTCGACTATAAAATATTCATTTTTACCATTCACAATCTTTAATTTTAACAAGGCAAAAACTTCTTGTGCACCGCGTGAACTCGGGCGCACGCAAGCCTCACTCTTTTAACAAAAGGCACCTTAATAACTTATTTTAAAATCTTATTGGTAATGTGTGATGCCATTTTTTTTTAAATAAAATATATTGATGGATTATTTGAATTTAGTTTTTTAATTATTTTTTGGGAGTGAATGTTGTAAAATTAAATAAAAAAATTTGAATGCAGGTGTGATTAAGGAATGCCAATGAGTAAATCTCATCGAATCATCTATTCTAACATGATGTTTCATTTTATATTCCACATTCTAAATCAATGACATGTGTCATGATTTTTTTCAAGTTACTGTCATATATCCTAAAGATTTAATAGTCATTTATAAGTATAATTTTTTTATGTTATGAAACACCCATAAAACATCGAACATGGAATAAAGAATACAATTCGATGAGTAGAGTACATTTTAAAAATATTTATTCGTACCAGTTTAAAATTAAGTTGTATATACACATTGGTCTTTCGTTTTATGAATTGTATTATCATGTAGTAAATGTTTATATTTTAATTTAAGGATTTATATGTTGTTTTATTATTATTATTATTATTATTATTATTGGCGAAAATTATTATGAAACGATAGAAACTTGTAGTGAGAAGATAATTAAGAAATAAATTGATTTTTTTTCACACAATCACTTCCTAATTTAAATTTCTTGTTCAGTAATTTAATAATTTCAAAATCTAATCCTGCCATTAATTACTTCCAAATAGTTTAGGAATAATTAAATAATTTAACTTTTATGGGGTTGATATTGCTTATTAGTTAATTGAGAATGACTACAGTACAACAGGTTCTACCAAATATTTGGTACAATCGGATTTGTATTTCAATCTCGCGGATCCTCTCTCCTCCAACAAATAAAATGGATCTATCTCTCTCCCCGTCTATTTTTTCTTACTCCCTCCACCGCCGCCCCCATCTCCATCGATTCGATGAAAATTGCCTCAGCCGCCGCCGGAGCATATCAGGAATACATCAAAGTCAACCGGAGCCTATCGCCAATCGCGCGTTTACGTCGCCGTTTCGATCGAATCGACATCAATGATTCGGAAATTGAAATATGTTCATGTATCATCAAATGTGAATAAATTTCTAGAATTGAATCAATTAGGTTTTATTCTGTTGTGGTTCCTGCTGTAATTCTTTTCTGTAGTTAATTTTTCCACCCAAATTTTGTAGTGAATGGGCAGTGAATATCCACCGTGATAGTTATGCTTCATATGTTGGACATTATCCGGTTTTGGCCTACTTTGTTGAAGCAGAGAATGAATCCATTGGAAGAGAACTTTATGCAGGTTTATACTTTATATCTATTTCACATTCTTTCTTTTGTTGAAAGCTTTTGTTTTCCATCATGAATTGAGGATTCTATTATTTTTATGGAACCAAACTTATTTTATTTGATTAGCCAATTCTTTTGAATTGTATGGACTTCATGCTTTTGTCAGAAGTTAAAATCTTATGACTATGTGGACATGATATCAGCTTAACTGAATTATTGATTTTATGAAATTATCTCTTATTTAATTTCTCACCATCTCAACTGTTAATAGACATTTCTAGACACTTGCCTAGAAAATTCTTATTCTTCCATTTCTTTCCTATATGCTTACAATAATTTGGAGGAGTCCATCTGTAGCTATTTCATAACATAGAAATTTCTAATATTTAATTCTCTTCTGATGCATTTACAGAAAATGATTTTCCGTGCAGTGTCCCTCCCGAGAGAGAGGATGAATGAAATGACTTATGTGATCATTTAGAAACCACATGGTTGACATGAATATTGGAAGGATCTTGAGGACTGATTTAATGTCCTCGATTTCTTTTATGGTGCATTGAAGCCATTGTGGGGCTGGTTTAGCTTTTATGGTGCATTGAAGCCATTGTGGGGCTAGTGAGGAATCACAAAATCTAGAAATTTGAAATTTGTTGTAACAGTTTGGATTTAGTAGTTTCTTGTTCATGATGTTCTTCACAATCAATTTTGTTGGTATCATAAAATAAATACGCTAATTTGATTTGTTAAAATGTTGTATCCTTCTTGAAACTTTAGGCATTTTCAAGTTGTATTAAAACAATATGCATTGTATATTGGATGGATTTGATCAGGTTGTCAAGTGTTCTTTTATGGACTCTTCTTATTTGAATTGTTTCTATATTTTATTTGAGATTGTCACTCTTCTTCTTTAGGCAGTTTTCATTGACAAACCACATACATTAGCCAGTTGTCTTTGATAGTTGTGCCTCATACTGACTGACCTAACCGTCTTAAAAACATGCGTAATTGTGTCTTAGATTTGTTATATTTATCAGAATTTCAAATTAAAGAGTAATCCAAATTATTAAAAAGAGTAACCCAATTAATAGAAAAGAGTAACCTAAAAGATGTTAACCAAATAGAACAATATTTTATTTTCTGAAATCCAAATATGAAATTAAAGAGTAACCAAAATTATTGAAAAGAGTAATCCAATTAATAGAAAAAAGTAATCTAAAAGATGATAAAGAAATAGAACATTATTTTATTTTCTGAAATCCGAATATGAAATTAAAGAGTAATATAAAATATTTTAAAGAGTAACCCAATTAATAGAAAAGAGTAACCTAAAAAATGTTAACAAAATAGAACAATATTTTATTTTCTATAAAGATTTAGGTATAATTTCAAAGAGTAATCTTAATTTTCAGGAAACAAAATTAGAATATCAAATCAAGAGATAACCTAATATATTATAAAGGATAACTCAATTTATTATAAAAAGTAATCCAATTAATAAAAAACAGTAATCTTAATTTTTAGAAAATCAAAGTCTTTTTAGAAAATCAAAGTCTCAAATTAAAAATAACCCAAATCATTTTAAGAGTAATCCAATTAACAGAAAATAGTAACTAAATTAATAAAAAAGAGTAACATAAAAATATTAATCAAATAGAATAATATATAAATAAATCGACATAAAGAGTAATCTAAAAATCAGTTCATAGTAATCTAATTTATTCTAAAAAGTAACCTAATAAATAAAAAAAAGTAAATTTTGTAAATAAATAATAAAATCAATAATAAAATTTTTAAGATTAAATTAATACAGCCTGCTAGCAGTTCTCCACGATCATTAAAGAACTCCACCTTCACTACCTTTGATTGCTCATCCACCTACCCTCACATGCATATTCATCAACATCCATCCACATATACATTTTCGTCTTATATAGCTACCAATTTTTGGACATCCCAAATAATCGACCATTAATATATATTTTAATCAATTTTTGTTTTCATTAACAACGAGCTAGTTTTGAATAATTAACATAACTATCTCTTTGTTATTCGTAAATATCTATGCATATCTTCTACATTAATATCAAATGTCATAAGAAAACCATGAAGAAGCAGAAATGATCAAAACTAATTATGACTGAAATCTTTTCTCTCTTTAGAGATGTTTGATTTTGAATTGAGTTCAATATGGTTCGTTCATTCAGTATCTGGTGTAGGAAGACTGCTCCCATCAGCTAGCCGTTGGAACTCGATCGAGCTCGACTTTGATCTCCTTCCTCAAACCCATGATGGATTCGATTCCCTGCCTTCAAGATTCTCAAAATCTGATGATTTCAGTCTAACCATATATTGGACAAGAGCTGGAGAAAACACAATATTTTTTTTCTATGGTGAGAGAGAAAAAGAGGAGAGAGAAAGATGGATAGGGTATTTTCAGTGGATGAGATAGCTGACCAGGTCACCCCACCCTCCAATTCCACTAGCCGCCGGCGACGACGATGACCAGCCCTCTTTCTCCTCCGCCGCCACCACTGTCCAATCCAAGATGATGCTATGAACATGAATCACATCTCCTCCGAATGGGCCATCCTCGTCACCTTGAGCGCTCCGCTGCGGATCTACCAATTCTCCGCCTCCATTGCAGGGCCGACGCTGGAAAGCGAAATTCACGTTAGAAAGGAGTGCGGCGCAGATGTGGATTAAGAGCGTAAAGAAAATCCAAGAGCATAACCCGATTTTTAAAATCTGACCAATTTTCAATAAAAAGGGCCGGTTGTATCAATAATAAAAAAAATGTTCTATACTTCAAGAGCTCGATCCCTTTCTTTTATTTTAATTAAATATAAATAAATTGGGTTTGAGAGTTTTTTTTTAATTTGGGCCAGAGTGAGGCTTGCGTGAGTTCGGGCGCACGCCGTGTGCCTTTAAAATTTAGTATTATGGATAAGGGTACATGATTTTGTTCTAAAGGATATACTACACCTTAATTAATAAGGGTACACCATTTTATTCTAAAGGGTATATACTTTTCATTAATATTTTATATTTTTCTTCAGAAAATAAAGAGTACACATCTTTATACTAAAGGGTATACAATTTAACACAAAATTCTAAAGGCACACGGAGTGTGCTTCCGTGCGCACACAAGTTTTTACCTGGTAAGATAAAGGGTACACATCTTTATACTAAAGGGTATACGGAGTACAATTTAACACAAAATTCTAAAAGTACACGAAATGTGTTTCCGTATACCCGGGCGCTCACAAGTTTTTGCCTTTGTGCTAGACTCATTTTTAAATTTATTAATGTGAAGTGAAAAAAATTTAAAGTTAAACTCTTTTAAAATAACTTAAAGTTTAATTAACTTTAAGATAAAAATATTTATCATGATTTTAAAACACACAAAAATATCTGTATATTATAAGCCAGTCGAGGAAAAAGTGAATGAAACAATTGACATGTTTGTTGGCCAGCTTGAAGGTCAGATTCGTAATTTCACAACATAATAAGACAAAACTTTTGTGCCGTTTTACCTAATTAGTATACTTCGAATGTAATGAGCTGGACTAGACATATGATACATCTACTAACAATAATGCCTGCTTATTAATTTTCTTATATATTTTAGAAATGAACTACTTTTATCCAAAGAAGAGATGGCTATTTAATGAACATCATTCTCTATTTTATATTTTATTTTATGTTTTTATCAATTTTATATCCTGTGTATAACTATTGAATCTTTAGGACACTTTTTTTTTACATAAAATTTTATTCATTAATATATTGACTCATCGTTGACAACATCATTCATAATATATATTGGAAGTGATGAACCAAATTAAAAGGAGACCATTGAAAAGGCAGGAGAAGCCAGATTATGTGCTAGTGAGTTAGACTGAAGATCCATTCAACAAAAGGAGACGCGCTTGAATTTGAAGCCAAAAGATATGATTTCTTCAATAATACTACCAAAGTAAAACAAGTTCGGGCTTGACTTTGCAAGGACTAGAAATAAGTCATGGGAATCTACTTCAAGAATGACATTATTCATTCTCTATTCGTAGGCGATCTCTAACTCTTTTTGAGCGGCAAGGGCTTCATCAATATCCCCTATGTAGCATGCATTTTTCATCTCAACAAAACTCCAAATAATTTTAACGCCACTATCTCTAGAAATCCCACATAAGCCAGTATTCAAGCTTCCCAAAATAGAAGCTCAATTGCCATGCAAGCGGTTGCGAGAGTTCAGCTTCAAAGCAAAGCCCCCAACCATTGCTGCAAGTGAAACAGCCGAGACGTACGTACAATTAAAATACGTGATCACATCCTAATTAATTATTTGAAAAGTAAAATATAATTAAGAATTGCTTATATAGGACAGAAAACGTGTTAAAATGTAATAATTATATAGGTAAAGTATGTTTATTAATAGTTAAAATATGTTTTTTTTAAAATATGATGAATAATGCTATTTTGGATTGTTATAATGTGATTTGCTATATATATATATATATATATATTGTATCTATATATATATTGTATCTATCAATAAACATATTTTACTTATATATTATAATCATAATTTAATAATGAGTCAACCACTACAAAAAAATAAAACAAACTATTTTTTACTAATAGAATATTCCATTAATAAAAGTCTTAATTTATTGTTAAATTGGTTTACCAACGACTACGTTAGTAAGTGATGGTTACTAAATTTTTAGCAACAGGAAAATTAAATTATGTTGGTAATTTATATATTAATTCTGTTGGTAAATAATAATGAATTTTATTCCATTAGTAAAAATAGAATAAATTTGTTGGTATTCTGTTATTAAAAACCGTTTTTTGGGGGTAAAAACTGATAATAATTAATTAAAAATAAAATATTTATTTATCTAAAGTTGATCTCAACGAAGAAAAAAATGCTTTAATAGAAATATTAATTTTAACATGATAGCATGGAATGCATATAAAAGGACTAATTAATTAATTATTTAAAGAATACAAATTATAATGACTTAAATGCTTTGATAAGAAATACATCGAAATATACAAAACGATCACATAACTTAGGCAAAAGCTTATGCGCTCCCGGGGACACGGCCTTCCTCTCCCTATTCTATTTAAATTTATGTATTATTAGGGAGTTTAAATTATAAAGGGACACGGATCTAAATCCGTGTGTCCGGGCGCACAAGAGACTCACTCAATAAGGAGTGCTGTTATATAAAGAAAGGTGTGCATTTAAATGACCCCTTTAAACTAATTAAATCCTAATTAAATGAACAATACAAGCTCATGATTCTTGATCTGAGGTAATTTGCAGTAAAAGGTAGAGAATAATACTCTATAGTCTATACATTAAATTTTACACTTTTCATTTCTGTTTATTTCATATTAAATTTTACCAAGAAATAAAAAAAATCACATCAGTTTTCAATCTTAAAAGTATATTTTAATTATAAATTTATTACTCTTACCCAACACATAACATATTTTACAATTTATTACCTAATGAGACTACATTACCCTCTAAAAATCAATAAAATTCATTAAAAACTAATTTTTTTTATTAAACTATATATCTACAATAACATTAAGGTGGGAGGAAGAGTATATTTGATTGTTATAAATTTTATTTTGGGTTAATTGTAAAAAAAACCACGAACTTTACTCCTATTGCAAATTAATCATCACTTTTGAAAAAATGCAAAAAAAAAAAACCACCACCTTTAAGTATTGTTGCAAAAAAAAATCCAAAAAAATCATACTTTTATAGAAAAATTGGATTTTTTTGCAACAATATTTAAAGTTGGTGATTTTTTTGCAATTTCTCAAAAGTGAGGATTAATTTGCAATAGGAGTAAAGTTCGTGGTTTTTTTTTTTGCAATTAACCCTTTTATTTTATATGAATCTGCAAGGGTATCTGTTCTTTTTAAAATTCATTTATCTCCATAGCCATAACATTTAGGGTTTAAGAATTAAAAAAAGAATAGAAATAAACTTTTCTCTATCTCTCTCCTGTTCAAAATATAGCTACAAAACCAAATTATTTCAATCAACAATCATTCGTGGAAATGATGTTTTCAGAATTCAAACATATTTACACATTCAAGGTAATTCATTTCTAAAATTTTAAAGTTGTATCTATTTATTTTCAATGGCTACGAAATTTTAATATGTTGTTTAATATTTAGTTTTAGACTCATATTTAAAATTTCATGATTTTTAAAATTGTGCTTTATTTTATACAAATTTTATACTTCTGTTTGCAAAATTTGAAAATTTATAGATACTTGATTAGAAAATTTATATTATATAGTTTTACCTTTCCAAACAATTTGAATTTTGGATATATTATGAATCATAAATGTTTTGAAGTTCTGTAAAAATTTCATGCCGAAAAGATAATTACATTATTTTATATTATTTTTCTGTCAAATATGTTTAGTTTTCTATTTGAAAATTATAAGAATATATTTAAAGATCTCTAAAAATCCATTTTTTTTTGTATATGTCATATTTTATGGTGTTTTGGTAATATGTGATAATTTCATATTATTTGGAGTACCCTATTATTTAATACGAATTTTATAATATTAGTACATTCAGTTTAGATCATGAACTAACTACTGATTTGAAATTACAAATAAAATATCCAGAGATCTTCAAATATTATTATATTTTTATATGTTTTACATTACAAGTTTTAAGATATATAATAAAAATATCCTATTGAAGAAATGAGTAAATAATTTTAAATTATATTTATACTTATTCTTGTGCATGAATTGTTATGTATTCTGTTTTTATTTTTACTATCTCAAAACCCTTTTAATGACTTCAAATTATTATAATTTTTATTATATGTCATACTTTACATAATTTTAAGTTCATAATATTTATAATAATTTTGAGAAGATGTATGATTTTATATTAGTTTTATATTATAGTAATATATGATTCGCATAAGCTTTTATTTTCTTATTTGAAAATATAAAATAAATTTTTTATATACTCCAAATATTTTGATTCTTATATATATCATATATTTTAAGATTTTTAGTCTATTGTTTAATTTTCACGTTCATAGGTGTTATATAATATTTATTTTAAATATTTTTTTATTGCTTAAATTGTTTAAAGAATATCTTATCTTAATCTTTTAAAATATGAAAATCATATTTACTAATCCCTAAAAATCATAATTTTCGGATAAGCTATATATTATTACATTTATTATATTTCATATTCATCATTTATATTTAAATATATTAAATTATTATTAGTGCATATGAGAAATTTTAGCTTTTACTATAATCACTTTGAAAACCAAAAATATATAATTGCACACGTTATTATATTATTAAATTTGGATATGTTCCTCCAATCACAAAATATTACATGTATTTTAAATTTTGGACTGATTTTATTTTTATTTTATCAGTCATAAATTATCTATACATTGATATTTAATAAAATCATTCATTGTAAATTATGTTAATCTCTCTTTTTTCAAATATTGAAGTATCACTTCCACTATATTCTAAAGATTCAAACCTATTATATTATTAATATTTTAAGTTTGCATATTAATCTGAGATAGATACAGTTTTATAATAGATGAAAGTTATTACAAGACACGGATTTATCATCCGCATTCAAGTGCATCCGTTCATCATCGACATTCATTCAAGGTGGGAAAATCTAAACTTTGTCTATTGTATGTGCTTATGTGTTTACGTTGATAAGTATTGCTTACAATCAAAGACATAGAGTATTCGTAATATTGTTCACATACATGTAGGCAGGGACCGTGATATGGGTCAGGGACTGATGAAAAGGTCCTTGGGAATACTTGGATTGTAAAATGTTCTTGGAAGGCCCGCCATGCTAGTACATTTATTTAAGTTAGAGCACTTTCAGGTGTTGGATTTTTAAATAATCCTCGGGTAACGCCCGCCGTACTTCATGATCGATCATTCACAGACATGTTCACAGAAAGGTTATATGTGTTAGTTGTGATTTATTGATGTTTATACATGAGTTATATACGATAGACAAATATTTTACCACTGAGCTGTGGTTTTGCTCATCCAATCATTTAAACATTTTATAGATTAAGGAGATGGAGTACAGAGAGAAGTGATGAGTAATAAAGTAATTAATTGGTATTTCTTTGGGCTTATTATCTCATTCTTTATATTCATTAATATGTTTAAAGTGATGAACTTTTTTATAATTATTCAATAGTCAAAGCTTTCTATTTATTTATATTTCATGGGAAATAATTTAATTTAATGAAAATCCTTTCATTATTTATTTTTGCTTGAAATAAAGTGTTTAATATTCAATTGAAAGATTATTTTATTTCTCAAATAAAGTTCTTATTTCAACTACGCTATGAAATATGATTCATTTTTAATTGTTGTTCTTTTAATTTAATTCCGTTGCAAACAATGTTATATTTCAATAAAATTTGTCAGTCTCTTTTAATTAATTCTTATTGGATCTAAAAATTTCTCTTAAAAGATTATTTATTTTTTTATAATAAATTGGGTCGTTTCATGGCTTCTCTTCAAACAAATGATGTTTTGCGGAGTCCTCCTCTTCATGCTCATTATCAACTTATTTTCTATTTGAACGACTTGTCTCCACATTCTCCATTTTCTTCATAAGTTCAGAGATCTTTAAATCTTGAGCTTCCATGTGCTTGGCGATTCCTTCAATGGTTTTCATCACACTTGCAAGTTCTTCCTTAATGGTTATAACATTTGTTGTTATCACTGCAACTGCAGCTGAGGCAGATGGCGAGCTTGGTGTTGAACGAAGAGTTGAGCTATCAGAGTCACCTTAACCATCTTTGTCGCCGTGTAATGACTTATTGAGAGTAATCCCAACCACATGGTTTGTCTCTAAGGAGGCTTCAGACATACTTTTTGAAACGACTTCAACCTTTTTAATTTGCAACTATGAAGGCTTTGAGGCAGTAGGCCTTTGTATTGCAATCTTGAGCGGAGTTACCATGTGAATCTTCACAATTTGTGGCTTTGAAGGCTTTAAGGCAGAAGACCTTCTTATTACAATTCTAAGAGGAGTAATATTTTGTATCTTTGAGCTTTTGAAGAGAAGAGATGAGAGGTAGAGACGGTCTCACTGGGCGTGCCAAAATTTGCAACAGCAAAATTTTGTATTTATAATAAAATAAACACAAAAGGCGTACAAAGATAATCCAAAATGATTTAATATAAAGAATTTGTGAACTGGTTACGATCTCTAATTAATCATTTGATTTTTCTCTCGAATCAATTTGACTTTGATTTTGACATGTGTTGACTTGGCTTGTGTGTTAGAAATGAATCTTTATATTGCTTTAAGAGCATGAGACTGATAGATTGAAAGCGTTTTAATGAACTACTGTAACCAAAATAATGTAATGTACCAAGTTTTGGTGAATGGTCTCTGGTCTGCTCACATGGATTCTAGTTTGACCATATTTTTGTTTTAATTAGCCAAAAGAATGTTCTACCCATTAATAGGCTCCACAAAATTAAAAAGTTAATCGAAAAGAGATGCCATCTCGTAACATAAAAGTTTCTCAAATGATCCAATCTATTTGATTTGAAGCTAACACTCATTTATTGTAAAACAAAATCAACATTAACTAGTTTGAACTTGATGTGTCATGGAATAAAATATGCATAGTAAAAACTTTGATATGTTATCTTTGTAATCTTTTAATTTACTGTAGATATTTAATAGAATTATGTAAAAGATCTAAATATATAGAAATGACTATATCCCTACTGCCAGCTTGCTTCCATGAAATTATTTTAGATGACTATATCATGACTTCACAATCGGCCACTTCATACTGGGATGTTATTAAATTCCGTAAATGGAAATATGATGTGATATGTTAACTAGGAGTTGCACAAGAGATACTTGATGAATTGAAAGCAATATAGTCATGTTTTGAAAGAAATTCTATGATAAAGATCCTTTTGTTTGTTTTTTAATCGACTGCAAAAATATTATTCTTTGTGTGAGCTGTTTTTTTTTAAATCATGCGTGGTAGGATTAATAAAAGTTCCAATTAAGCTGAGATGCACATCAAATAATGATAAAATTAACTTGACAAAGCAATTTAACTCATATCGATAAAGTCTGTTTGATTATCTTTCTCCATATTAATATTTTCTTTATCTTTTTCCATATTCATATCAGTTTGCTCAATATTTGCATTCATTTGATCATCATGAGTGTGTATAACTCATGAATTGTGTGTTTAAAGATGAATAATCAATTTAGGATTTATAAGATATCGGTGTATATATAAAATATAAAAAAATTGTATATACAAAAGGGTTTAGAAGATATCAGTGTACATAAAATATATGGGTGTGTATTTAATAAATTTAAGGATAATTTAAACTTTTTAAAAATATTAATTTTATTTTTATAATAATAGGGTGTGTTTGTGTATTCAATAGGTGGAGATGTGCAAATAGGATTTGGATCCTCTCTGTCTAGGTAGTTATAAAATCATATATTTAGGTAGTTATGCGTTATCTTATTTTATTAATTTTGTTTTATCACGATTTTTGTTTTTGTTTTTTTTCTTCTTGTCTTTTTTTTTTTGTTATTTAATTTGTAATTATTGTTAATTAAAATTTAATAATATATGTAACATTTTATCATATATTAATTTTCACTGGTTTATAATTTATTTTGTTCTAAAATTTAATATTTATAGTTAATTTTTAAAAGTATAATTATAATTTTATTTTTGTGGTTAATGATATAGGGCGCGACTATTTGTACCCCCGATTTTACTACCATAAATATATAAAAATAAAATATAATTATGTGTTAAGACATAAATATCCTTATTAAGTTATAAATTAAAATTTTCAGAAAATTTAAACTGTTCGATCGCTATAAACGAACAATATTTTATTGTTCGATTTCTACTACCGAACAAAAATGTTGAAAGTTTTTTGGGGGAGAAGGGAAAAAGGAGAATAAAGAGGTTAATGTTCGGATTTTGCAACCGAACGGAGGGTTGTGGTTCCCGTGAAGAAAAGAAAAAGGAGAATAAAGAGGTTCATTGGAAAGCAGCCCTAGGGTGGGGGGAGGGAGGGGTAACGAAAAATTGTTTGTGACTGTGAGAGTTCACCACCTATTAGTAAATCACACCCACGCCAGCCACCCACGTAATACATCAACTCAAATACAATTTGGCTAAAAAAATCATATCACTTAGCCAAACACATAAACGCACACTCGGCCTTTCCAGTACACCAAATGGGAACTGATTAATGTATTCAGCACTTACAATACCTTCATTATTTATTAGGTATAGTTATGGAGTTATACTATGTATATACTAATTAGGTATCGATAAATTTTTATGGTTTATGTTTTGGATGAAAAGACAGATAAAGGATTTCACTACGTTCTCTCCTCTTTTCCACTGTTTGCGTGTTAGAAGGAATGAGGTATGAGATGGTTTTAATTAAGAATATAAAATGAGTTTGTATTTAAATTAAAGGGTAAAATGGTCTAAAATGGGGTGTATTTAATAATTTACATATTTATTTTATAATTTTGATGGGGTGCATTCAGTAATTGAGGTATGTTTAGTAGAATTGGGGGTGCAAATAGTCGTGCCCAATGATATATTATGCCCCCAGGTTTAATATTTATTTATTTTTAGGGTTAATGCTAATTTTAAAAGTATAATTGTAATTTTATCCGGTAGTTTATGATATATTTTACCCCTAGGGTTTAATATTCACTACAAAAAAATTATTTTTTACCAACGAAATATTCCGTTGGTAATAGCCTTAATTCTTCTGTTAAATTAGTTTACTAACGGATTAGCAACGATATCCGTTGGTAAATTTTCGTTGGTAAAGTGGTGGTTGGTAAATTTTTAGCAACGAAAATTCAATTCCGTTGGTAATTTATATAATAATTCTCTTGCTAATCTGTTGGTAATTACCAACGGAATTCAATTCGTTGGTAAAATATAGAATAAATCCGTTGACATTCCATTGCTAAAATTAAAATGTTATTTTTGTTGCTAATCCATTGGTAATTGCCAACGGATTGAATTCCGTTGGTAAATCCCGTTGCTAAAAAATAATTTTTTTGTAGTGATTTATTTATTTTTAGGGTTTACTGTTAATTTTAAAAATATAATTGTAATTTTATCATGTGGTTTATGGTATATTTTACCCCTATGGTTTAATATTTATTTATTTTTAGGATTTAATATTAATTTTAAAAAAAGTATATTATAATTATTAGTATTTAATTAATAAAAGAATTTAAAATAAAAAATGAGCTCCATAAAAATTAAAGATTAATTAAAGTTTCAAAAGGGGTGATGTGGCAAATTATTAGGAATAGATTTATGATTGCTTTTTATTTTCGTAAATAAATGAAGAAAATTTAAAGATAATTATAAATTAAATTAGTTGGAGGGGTGAGGCGGCTTTACAAAAAGACAAATATTTGTGTGAGACCGTCTCAAGCAAGACTTACGTGAGATGAACAAATAATTTTTATAAAGGAAAGTAATAATAAATTAATAAAAAATAATTTTTATAAATGAAAGTAATAATAAATTAATAAAAAATGATAATGTTATTTCATGAATAATTTATTATACAAATAAAAAGTGATAATATTTTATAGCGAAAGTGATAATATTTTATAGCGAAAGTGATAACATTTTATAATGAAAATGATAATTATTTTAGAAAGTGTTCTCACGCAAGAGCTACCCTTTAAACAAACATTAGACTTATTGAATGGTGTAGATTTAAGATTTAAGAAAATGTAGATATGAGGTTTGAAAATTATGAATAATTATACTATGTTAGTTGCAAAAAAGGTGGACTTGGTCTTAATTGCAAGCTTTCACCCATTTATTAATTAAGGAGAGAATATAGTAACATACATTGATGATTTTTAAAATCTTGTTGAAACTAATATTAACCCCCATTTTCCCTAATTTTTAATTAATTAGGGGGTGATAATTATATATCTGGAGACTTCTAGTTCTAACGAATCCCCTTTCCCGGTGCCCTATTTTGCAGAAATTAAGCTTATGCATATCGTTTCTTGATCGGTATGCGCGATTCCTCCCTTTTCTTATTTCAAGCTGCATTATTGTTTGGTTCTTTTATACACTGAATTAGGAATCATTTGATCTTGTAGGTGTTCGAATTCAGGATAATTCTGTTGCTTGCGTATTTCTGAGGTTTTGGGAAAATGAATTCACAAGAACCCTGATTGAAACTTTTGTTGATCGGAGATATTAAATTGACTCCTACTTTAATTGTCTATATATGATATTACTGCTGTTTTCTTTTGGCTAGTTTTTACTTATTCTTAATCTCTTTGTTATTTTGTATTGCTAAACATTTTAAATAATTATTCATCAACTGTTATTATTTTTTGAAAATATTTCTCTTAAAGTGTCTTTCCTTTAACCAGGATGGCAGACTTGCCTCGTCATCTGCGTGCTTGCTTTCATACTGGGAAGCTTGCAATGTTGGCTATTCTTGTGACCGGGGGAATTGTGTTGCAAATACTTGTAAACTTCCGCATTGTGCTTTTAATTGCCTTTGGCTCATAAACTTGCTATTGAATCTTGTAACATGTTGTGACTACTGATTTTTTGATGACTTCCAGGCATGTGCTTTATATAATAATTGGTGGCCGATGTTAGCAGGTATATGCGTGCATCCTTTCTTTGCGTAAATAGATGTGGTTTGCTGTCCTACTTGCTTGTAAGGATTTTCAAAGTGTCCTTTGATGTTGAGATACCTATTATTAGTTTGGTAACAAACTTGATCTTCCATTTTGAAATTTAGGAAATCCTTTTATATTTATGTTTTTATCATATTTAAAGAACACTTATATGATGGTGAATGCCTTCTGTTTTGAAATGAACGAATGCATTATAAGTGCAGAGAACAAATAAAATATTAGAATTTCAAACATGATTATATTCATGTATGTTTCACGAGCCTAGAATGGCATCTTGCAGTTTCTGTTGCTTATAACTAATTTTTTGGCTTCAAAACATCCTACCTAGAGGAACAGTAGGTAGTCTTTAATAAATTTTCTTAAATTTTACACTAGTTGAAGACATCATTTGAATATCACTTCTAATGTGTGTGTATTTATTTTTGTTTTTTGATTTTTTTTTAAAATTTTGTTAAGCACCTGACATGGACCCCTATCTTATTCATTCATGTGAAATCAAACTAGCTAAATTTCAATAAAGCAGTATAATAGGAGCACTAGAGTATTACTCCATTACGTTGTCAAGGGAGTCAAAGAAAGTTGGAATAGAAATGAAAACTAAGAAGGGCTAGTTGATTCATGTTGTGGGGAGCTGTATTCAAACCTTTACCCCTGAGTCGTGCGTGGCA
Organism: Pogostemon cablin; assembly: GCA_023678885.1. Classification (NCBI taxonomy): domain Eukaryota; kingdom Viridiplantae; phylum Streptophyta; class Magnoliopsida; order Lamiales; family Lamiaceae; genus Pogostemon; species Pogostemon cablin. The sequence continues at coordinate 24,839,525 of CM042964.1, read as the reverse complement.
CAATCCAAATTCCAAATTTGCAGAAATTGTAAGCTGTGGAGCGTGGTCTTACATTTTCTGAAAATGTGGGAGCTCTTATTGTTGAGTTAATGTTACTTTCAGCCAAGGAATTTAGATATGATAACCAGGACCAAAAGTAAATGCATTAAAGCAGGATGAGTCTTAGAGCATGAACTTAATCTACACATTGGTTGAGTCATTTTACAAGCTCTTTCAAACCCTATTCAACCGCACCAAATTCAGCAAAGAAGAATTATACCCCAGAGATTGTTAAAGATTTAAAGAATGATCAGTTATACCTGTATTGTATGATCAGTTATACCTGTATTGTCTAATGCATGCCTTGGATTGCCTTATAATGTCCCGTCACTGATTATTTTCATCCAATCAAGGATACCAAAGAACTTTTGTTACCTAAAGCTCTTTCTTAAGAAATGTGTAGAAACCCCCCAAAAGTGACAGCTATATCCATGTCCCCATCCAGAACCATATGTTGAAGGTATTAAAATTTGCCATAGCCGCCATTGTAATATGAGAATGAGAATTTTCTTTAGCTGCATCTGCATTATGCACTTCTCTTTCCTTGAATGATGTTTGGATGCATTCCTCCCACATCAGAAAAACTAGCAGATAAGCCAAAAAATGGTGGCTCGGATATGAACCACCATCCAATATTAGTAAATGGAAACCATTAAGTGTTGTAGTTTGTTTGAGTAGCAGTTCTCAAGTTGTAGATGCATAATTTTTATGTGGATGACGGTAATCTGCTGGCCCATTTTTCATTCCTCAATAATTGGATACAAAACTTACAATTTTTTAACATAAGTTATCTGTTTGCTTAAAAACCCCTTAGTTTGTCTGCATGTGACATCAAGGGACGATTGATTTTGGCATTTTAATACATTCAAACGTGTTTATTTACTTCTGTCAGAATTTCTGGTATTATAACTTCCATACGCTTCAATCTGCATGAAGCCTTAAAGTTAGCTCGCTTTTCGTGCATTGAAATCATTTGAATACATTCAAAAGTGTTTATGTACTGCTGTCAAAATTTCTGGTATTATAACTTCCGTATGCTTCAATCTGCAAGAAGCCTTAAAGTTAGCTCGCTTTTCATGCATTGAATCATTGAGCTGGAGTATATTCACTCTTGAATCTAAGATGCACAGAATTATGCTGATGACCGAATTCTAAAACCATGCTCCCTTTAGTAACTGAGTTTCTAGCTGAGTTGTTGGAAAATCTCTTTGCAGACATGTAAATTATTCTTTCTTTTTACTTACACCTAAATAAGCGCTCCACTTTCTTGCTTGGTTAATTGATTCTTGCTTGGATAATACCAAAATATATGTGTTATGTTGAAGATGTTTGTCAGTTAGTCCTGTGAATTGAACTTAGGTCTGCATTTCCAGATACATTTGACTTTTAAGCTAATCATGAAGCTAATTTAGAGAAGTGCTTGAAGTTTTCAATTTTAAAATGCTTTATAAATCGAGATTCCTAAGTTTTTTTGTAATATTTCATTGTTTCTTTTGCAGTTTTAATGTATGTACTTCTACCAATGCCTATAGTCTTCTTTGCTGGGTCGGATACTACTTCTCTCTATTCTGAGTCGAACAGTAGGTAAGGTGTTTCCTTCCGAACTGAGAACTTTTTTTTCCCCCATTATTATACAAATTGGTGTTCTTTCCACCCCATCATTGCCTTCTTCAAGATTTTTTGCACCTCATATATGGCATTTTGACCATTGTTGCAGTTGGATAGATGCTACCAAGTTTCTGACTGGTGCTTCAGTAGTTGGCAGCGTTGCTATACCAGTTATTCTGAAGCATGCTGGTGTTATTGGTTGGGGAGCCTTAGCAATGGAGCTCTCATCATTTATCATATTTTCCATGGCCATTTTATGTTATCTTGGGACAACCGAGGATGACGGGTACAGTATGTTTTAAACTGAAATGATGCAAACTGTTTGGTTTTCTCACGAGATGCATTGGCTCCTGTTCAAAAATCTGGTTGGTTCTTTTAGATCTCATCTCTGGCTTTATTGTTGTAAATGTCATTCTTTTTATTGTTGTAAATGTAATTCTGCATGCCAATCTAGTATCTCCACGGGAGAAGGAATATGAAATATGGTCATTTGAATATATTATATACTCCATATGTGTATGAGCTTGATCTCTCTCTCTCTCTCTCTTTCTTTCTTTGTTTTTTTTTTGAAAGATATGATTTGCATTCCATGAAAATGCTCTTGGCAAGCAATGCTAGTTTGGGGATCATTGATTCGAATAAATTTGTAGCTTAAAGTTTATATATATCCATGGATAAAAGTGGGGAAGGGAGGATTAGGAGAGTGGATTTTGATTAATTTGTGATGTGTAAGTGCTAATCACATAATCTTTTGCTATCTGAGATAGATTTCCTGTTTGGCAGCATGATGGAAATATTAATTTCGTCTTAGTTGGCTCAAACAGAGCATTTTGAGAATGGAAGGTGAATGTATTATCGTGATGAACATGAAAGAAAAGGAGTGGTGTCTCGGCTGAATTCAGAATATACGGGTTGCAGAAGTATTGGGACTATGGTTAATTATGTTCAAAATTTAGAAAAAGTGGCATTTTTTCAAATGGCCTTGCTATTAACACCCCAGTTTCATTATACACACCCCAATAGCTAAATACACCTCAAATTAATTCTTTTAATTTTAATTTTCCACTTTATACAACTTATAAAGTATAATTTTACCCTTCTTATTAAAAATTCCTTTTTGAGCCCTAATATCCAATTTTCACTTCATTAGTATCCGACTGCTTCACAACAATCATTATTTTATTCTCAAAAGCTGTCGACCTAATCCATTCAATCAACTTTTCCCTACATCCAAATTTGATATTTGTCTCAAATAGATGTCCATATTCATCCTTTATATTAGTTTTTGATTCCTGCAATAAAATTTTGGACTAAACACTTATGATGTCAATAAGAAAATTTACAAAATAAATGTTCGATGATAAACATAGATAATACTTTTAGTGGTTGCTTGGGAGAACTGAGAACACATATTACAAAGTGTTGTGAACAGTCAACGTTCGGCGCCGAACTCAAACAATTTGTTCAGGTTTTTTTGTGGAAGAACACTTATCAAAATGGATTTTTGGCTTAAGAAAACACATACAATACATATCAAAACTATTAATAAACTTACATTTTCTGGTTCTCATGATGTTTCTTCATCCATTGATGTTAAAAGATTAGGGTTCTACTTTAGTAAAAGATGAAAGGAATAAAATATTTTAAGAGAAGAATTATATATATATATATATATATATATATATATATATATATATATATATATATATATATATATATATATTAATTTATTATTATATATATATATAAGGTTAAACTTTTCTTTTTGTCTAGGGATAACTTAGTCCATATTAGTATTGAGGTGTGTATAGTGAAATCGAAGGTGTTAATAGTCGGGGCCTTTTTCAAAATATCTATTAATAGTGACATTTTTATTAATACCCCCTCTCTTTCATCATCTTTTTAATAAACTCGCCGCTATTAGTAACTAGATTCTCTAAAAAAGTAGTCTTTTTTTTTTAGACGTGTTACAATTGGAAGGGCGGAGGGAGTATAAAACAAGTGAGCATAAGTGCATATGAAGAGAGAACCTACAACAGATTCAAAGGTGAGGAACTCTACCAAGCTATTTGTTTCGAAAATTAAAATTAGTGTTCATTGGAATTAATTAATCATGGTTACTAAAACGGTAGATTAGTCATAGCTATTGAGATTTTGTAAATAAAGACACAATTTTTAATGTATGCAAAAAATAATTGTACTTTTATTATCGGGATACTATTTTTCAGTTAATAATATACTTCATCCATTCCACAAATATTGTTATATTTTACTAATTAAAATGCCTTATAATTATTGTTACTTTTTTTTTTTAAATAAGACTCATACAAATTAATTAATATACCTCTACAAGGCCAACATACACTAATAGAACAATCTACTATATATATATCTCTAAATCCATTACACATTAAAATAATATTATTTTCTAAAGTGCCATTATCCTCTCTTCACTAATTTGTGGAACCCTATATATAAAACCCGGTACCTGCTGTTATTTGGATCATGTGCGACTCTAAGTCAGTTAAGAATTACCCTAAATTTTTATGCCAAATTAATGCTTTAAAAACAAGTCCACATTCCATCCCACAACATAAATTGCAATCAACTTGTGTCATGACCCAGACTCGACTCAGATAAGAATTACCCTATATTTATATGCAAAATTAATGCTTTGAAAACAAACCCACATCCCATCCCACAACATGAATCGCAATCAACTCCCGCAAGCCTTCAAAAACGCTATGAAGCTTGAAGAACACAATTTGCTGCCTACTTTTTTTTTTCTTTCAAAATTTTAATTGAAAGTGGAACTATATGAGCTTCCTTCAAAATAAAATGTTCTAAAATAGAAAAGGCTAAAAAATGATTACTCCATAAGTTCTCATGGGCCTCAAGCTCCACCCATACAACATCATTTGGTAGGCCCATTATTCATACACAAATACTTAATAAAGTTATTCAACCAATTAGGGCTCATCATAATATTCTCATGTCTGCTTTTTTGAAAAAAAAATTCCAATTAAAGTGGAGGGTTTCTTCAAACAACAAAGGGCTGGGTCAGCTATTCAATCAAATGATATTGAACATGTTTTTCATCACTTCTCGAGAAACAAGTGGGCTATTTTTTCGCAAAATTGTGCTCAATTTCATATGTGTCAATTTCGCCAAGATCTCTTCGTTAGTTGGGGGAAGAATCCGCACGAATCGGATTTTTTGAGGAACGTATCGGGAGAGGATTATATTTAGTTAGAAAATGCGTGGTTGGTAAACAAGGATCGGTTTTTTAGAAAGGTACGGAATGTATCGTCAAATATTCAATATGATTCCACAAGATCCAGTTTCGTTCAAGTAACGGATTCTAGCCAACTGAAAGGATCTTCTGATCAATCCAGATATCATTTGAATTCCATTAGTAATGAGAATTCAGAATATCACACATTGATCAATTAAAGAGAGATTCAACCACTAAAAGAAAGATCGATTCTTTGGGATCCTTCCTTTCTTCAAACGGAAGGAACAGAGATAGAATCAGACCGATTCCCGAAATGCCTTTCTGGATATTCCTCAATATTGACTATTCACAGAACGTGAGAAGCAGATGATTAATCATCTGCTTCCGGAAGAAATCCAAGAATTTATTGGGAATCCTACAAGATCGGTTCATTCTTTTTTCTCTGATAGATGGTCAGAACTTCATCTGGGTTCGAATCCTACTGAGAGGTCCACTAGAGATCCGAAATTATTGAAGAAACAACAAGATCTTTCTTTTGTCCCTCCCAGGAGATCGGAAAATAAAGAATTGGTTAATATATTCAAGATAATTACGTTACTGTCTCAATTCATCCTATTTCATCAGATCCGGGTGTGATAGGGTTCTGAAGGATGAACCAGATATGGACAGTTCTAATATAATTTCATTCTTGAACAAAAAATTTATTTTTTGATTTATCTCATCTATTCCATGGCCGGAACAGGGGAACATACACGTCACACCACGATTTTGAATCAGAAGACATATTTCAAGAAATGACATATCTATTCACTCTATCAATAACCGAGCCGAATCTGGTGTATCATAAGGGATTTGCCTTTTCTATTGATTCCAGCGGATTGGGTCAAAAACAATTCTTGAATGAGGCAAGGGATGAATCGAAAAAGAAACCTTTATTGGTTCTACCTCCTATTTTTTATGAAGAGAATGAATCTTTATCTTTTTCTCGAAGGATCAGAAAAAATTGGCTCGGATTTTCTGCGGGAATGATTTGGAATATCCAAAACAAAAAAAAATGATATTTGCTAGCAACAATATAATGGAGGCAGTCAATCCATATAGATTGATCCGAAATCTGATTCAAATCCAATATAGTACCTATGGGTACATAAGAAATGTATTGAATCGATTCTTTTTAATGATAAAGAAACTCCACCCATACAACATCATTTGTCAATTAAGGGACTGTGCTAATTTTTGGGAACATGGGAAGTATTAATTTAATTTTTTAAGTGAAAAATAATGCTGCAAGCAAGTCTGAACTAATTAGGAGTTTACGGTTTTTGCAGATATCGGCCCAGAATTCCAAGCCCAATCCTTTGCAGGACACCTCAAACTCTTCGTGAACTGTTTTATAACAAGTTGGGCCTACGCAGTATTAACTATTGGGCCTATAAACAAACGGGATTTATACTTGGTAGGAAAATTAAATCAGATTTCCTCCCTTTCATACTCCATTATATTGCATATTCCATATGAATTAAAGTACATACTATTTAAATCAAAATATTACTAAGAGACTAAGTCTAAAATTAAATCTATTGAATTTTTACATCCAAATTTAACAAATCCAAAGTATTGATAATGTTTAATTCCTCAGTCACATAAATATGGTTACATTTTATTAATTTGAGTATATCACAATTATTGTCATTTCTTTTTTTTTTTTAGCAGATAGGGCCATACAAAAAATATTTAGGTAGGTCTTACGTGAAATCGTCTCATGTGATACAAATTTACACTTTTTAAAATAGTTATCACTTTCGCTATAAAACGTTATCACTTTTTATTTATACTATAAATTGATCATGAAATAACATTATTACTTTTCATTAATTAAGTATCACTTTTTATTATACAAGTTATCACTTTTTATCCGTCTCACGTAAGCCCTTTATATGAGACGGTCTCAAGCAAGTCTTTTCCAAAATATTAATACATCTCCATGTAGCTCACATACAACACTAATACAAGTATGAAATATGAATTATGAAATATAAATATTTTTATTTTAATTTGATTTTAAAATAATTTAGGTGTTTATACATTTTTATGAATGATAATTTTATAAAATATAATTGAAAATATATGAAATCTAATTTTTTGACTAAATTTTCGATTTAACCGATTCGACCAGTTGAGTCTCGAGCAATATTTGTCTTCACAGATTTGTACTCTGATCCGTTTATAAAATACCGAATTAGGAGTAGTAGAATATATAGGATCTCTAATCGATCTAAAGAGATTCAAATCACAATAATTTCTTATATAATAAATAAATTTAAACCAAATTAAACTCAACAAAATGATATACCACCAAACTGATTACAAGAAGCTTATTTATATTCCTAATTAATGTATTCATCAAAATTTTTATCCTATGATATTAACAAGGAAATCAAAAGAGAAAATTATAGACATATATGAAGTAAATTAATTTTTAGAACACAATTTTTTCTTTTGGGTTAAAAAGTTTAAGAAATATAAATGTTTTACGAGAAATAGAAATTAAATATTTTATTTCTTCAAAACATATAGAGTGCAGAATCACTCTTTTGTGAGACGAATATCAGTGAGACGAGTCGACCCATTATTAAAGTATAAATACTTGTTACATAAGTAAAGTATACTTATTTTAAGTTAAAGTATATTTATAATGAATCATATTATAACGCCTAGATTCATAATTTAATGTATTATTTATTATACTTTAACTACTAATAAGTATATTTTTCCTAAATAATAATTATACTTTAACACGTTTTATAATCCGTCTCACATAAGCAATGTCTCTTTGGCTGAATATAATATACGTACTTGAATTTAAAAATAATTATAAGATAGTAAAAGCTAAAAATAAGATAATAACACAAGATAAAGGAGAGAATCCCAAGTGTGTAAGTAATGTTGAAAGTACAATATTTACCCATTAAATAGGACAGGCAGCATGGGTTGTCTTCCTTTTTCTTCTTCTTTTCTTTCTTTTCTTTTCAACACAGCTCTCTCTTTCAATTTGTTAACCTTTTATAAGAAGGAGACCTTTTTAGTCTCCATGTGCCTCCATCAACCTCACCTCCAGTACTCTGGATATCATTTCATATGAAAGACAAAACACTCCAAAATAAACAGAAAAAATTCTCACAACCCACAAAGATTAGCATATTTGTTTGGACACATTCTCATGCACAACCAATTTATAACCATTTTTTTTACCTTTTTATTATTATTATTATTATTATATATGAATATTGGCAAAGACATTAATGGGATCGTCTATGGAATGGGTTCAGTGAGACGGATAAAGAGTTATAACATTTTTAATAAAAAATGATAATTAATCGATGAAAAGTTATGGTCGTCTGAACTGTTTTATAAATAATTCCGTAGGATATATGGAAACGATAACTTAAACATCACAAAACAAACATTCCTTGAGTGGTTATATATATATGAGAAAATATTAATTGATGTGAGAGAATAAATAGAAGAGAAGAGAAAAAGATTATTAATTGAGAAATATAATGAATGAAGTGTGGATAGATTAAAGATTAATATAGTTTGTTGTATATAAGAGTTAATTAAAACTCCATATAAAATATATTTAGGGTTTAAGAATTAGCAAAAAGAACTTGTAAAAGATGCATACTCAATAAGTTTAACTCAAGACATTAGTAGCTAGTAATTGGAGTAGAGTCTTCTAATTTCACACTAGAATTCAACAATTGACTTAATATCATTAATAATATAGAATACATTATCCAATACATAAATGCTAATTAAATTATACAAAATTAATAGAAATAAAAAAATAAAAAGAAAGAGCCCAAAAAAGCAAGATTAGAGAGTGGTGAGATACACATACACACACACAAAGACACTAGGAAAAGGAATAAAGATACCCAAAGGAAAAAGTCCTCTTTGAAATGACATATGCTTTGGTAAGAAGGATCTAAAGAGAATGGGGTGGGGGAGTCTTTTTATCTCATATACGTGAAAAATCAATTCCCCAACTAACCCTAATCATCAATCTATGAACCTAATGGGGTCCAATTCTTTTGGAATCTCTCACCCCTTGTTTCCTTCTAATTAATCTTCTTTTCTTTAATTTTACAATCTTTTGTTAACAAAATCATGTTACTAATATTTATTCATTCAATTAACTACTATTGATGGATTGATTGATTAATAGTAGTATAATACAAGACAATATATATGTTTGATTGTGGGAAATCTAGAATGATTCATCATCATAAATTGTTTTGTTTGGTATATATAAATCATATAAACTTAATTAAGAAAAATTAAAGAGAAATAAAATAAGGTTGGTACATATATAGATATATATAGATGTTTATATATAATTATAGAATATGAATGAGGAAACAGACCATGTGAGGGTGGGGTGAGAAGCTTTTAAATCCAAAAAGAGAAGTTTCCCAGTGAGAGTCCAAAAAGTCAAAAGCATCAAATCTTAAAGATTAGAAAAGCTCTCTCTATAAGCGAGCCCTCTCTATTGGGGAGGGTGAAAAGACCTTCCAATTGAGCTTGGTTGCTGTAGGGTGGAGGTTCGAATCCTGCCTTTGCTATGAATTTGGCCAATTGCAAGCACAAGTTTAACAGTGAGCCCTCTCTATAAGCCACTTGAGGCACAACATACGATTTACCTCCTCCACCAATCCCCAATGCAGAGGCGGTGGGACCCCTAATGATGGGGTACACCATTTTTTTTTAGAAAAGCTCCTTTTCTAAAAGAACCAAAATGCTTACCCATCTCCACAGACACGTTCCTGTATAATTGCATTACAATTACCCTTGTACCCTTATTACAACCCACCTTTTCCCTTTTGAAAAACTTGAGTGAGACAATGTCACCGGATTAATCTTTAAAATGGATAAGAAGTGATATTGTGTTAAATGAAAATCATATCTAACCAATAAGAAGTTATAATAATTCAATTGAGCTATTTTATAAGTAATTGTTAGAATAAAAGTGATAATGTCTATGATTAAATAATTAAGAAAAATAAGTAGCTACTCTCCCTCTCATTAGAATCTTCACTTCCATAGATACCAGTTTTAAAATATTGTCTTTAATTAATAAATATGTAAGAAAGTAAGTTATTTGTGATGATTAATGGTGATATTTTAATGTACATAGAGAAATCATTTGTTTTAAAAATTTTACTACTTTTGAAAGGTGAAAAATATAATGAGATAAACAAATAAGGAAAATGGAAAGAATTTATTAAAATAAACAGAATAATATTAGTTAGGGACATGCAAGATTTAATCTATCAAGTCAATTCAAGATTAAAAAGTTAAAAAATTATAAATTCATAAACTACGATCATGAAATTATTTATGATAATTTAACGAAAACTACATTAATTGTTCATACAATATTTAACATGCATGCAAATTAAAATTGTATTTTATAATTTCTTATCATCAAAATGACACGTCGATACATGTTTTTATGATTATGTTGAATTATTTTTAATAACTCTATAATTACAGATTCCGAATCAATAATTTTATATTTATCGAGTCTTGATCAATTGATAAACAAATATTCTAATCCCTAATTAATACTGAATCAATACCTTAAATATATATCATTTCATTTATAATAGTTAGAAAATAACAATATACTGGTTTTACAATAATAATAAATAAATAAATAAATAAAAACAAAAAATCTGTGTTCTTCCAGAATCCCAAATCTGTTCATTGATCATGATCAATATATAAGAAGTTTAATTTGATACTATATGATAATAATTTAGTGTATGCACAATATTGTAGATTATATATATAATAATATAACACTCATTAATACTCCTTCCCTCCGGTTCGTCCTACACTTATCTTCATCACAAAAAAAAACCTTCACATGATCAAACAATAACTTCAAAAGTTATCTTAATTTCAACCACTCTCATCTAACACATATAAGTCATAATATACTTTATAATTTATTTTTTATTTAAAAGTACCATAATACCCTTAAAAATTCAATAAAATCAGTCAAAAAAATATTTTTTTTATCTACATATTTACAATAACGGTGTAGATAATTACTGGACGGAGGAATTATTTGTTTTATATATCCAGCATAATTTATGGAGTATGTCTTGAGTTGTACCTGTATGAAAGAAAAGAGTTTAATTCAACCTATGCATCTGCAATGGCAGCTGATATATATATATATATATATATATATATATATATATATATATATATATATATATATATATATATATATATATATATATATATATATATATATATATATATATATATATATATATATAAATAAAGATAAGACTTCATTTTCAAGCATTGATATCAATTTTGACGTAGCCCTTAATTGACACTTTGGGAATCGATTACAATTCTAGGTAAATTATGACATCCCTCTCTCATATCATCATCGTGACAATGACAGAAATATTATGATATAACTAACAAAATATATTATCTTTTTTAATTCATTGGTGAGAATTTCTTAACCTAGGTCGAACTCCTATTTTATTTTTCATTATCTTTACTTATTTCAGTTTCAAAGGAAAAAAAAAAAAAAGTTTTCATGTTGTTCAAATTTTATTTTGTGAATTTTATCAATTTCAACAGATTATCAATGCCAAACTAAAATAACACAAAATGGAAGTAATAAATAACTACTTAGAATTAAAACATTCAAATTACCAACAAAGAGACTGCCTTAGCATTTTTGTGAAATGAATATATAAGAAGTGATAATATTTTCATTAATTATAAATGATACTTAAATTAATTGAAAGTGATAGTATGTGGTGCATTGAATTATTTCCTTCCAATTTAGTTGTATTCGAGATCCATTATTATTTTTTATTATTAAAAATTAAAAACTAAAATATTGAATTATTATTCAATTATTACTAGCTAGTAGTCTAGTCGTGGCGGAAACATTCTCCACGTAAACGGAAAAATGACAAAGTATACAGCAAAAAATAGAGAATTACTTTTATGTCCTATATTTAAGAAGATATCTTTTTATTGTCAGAAATGATAAAAAAATCATTACACGAATATATACGAATAATGCAACGACTAAAACTAACGTAAAACTAATGTAACGTCCAAGAAAATGAGGAAAAAATCATTAATATTTTATTTTTATATCAATTTAATGTAATACTTTATATGTAGCAATAGATTCAGATGAAATCTGTATAAGGTCGAATACCGTTGCGTGGATGCTAAAATCGTGTCACAAATTCTTGTATGCATGGAAGCCAATCACCTTAAAAATTTAAAAAAAAAATAGCAAGAGAATTTACAAATGAAATTTGGTATAATTACCAAAAGATTGCAAATATATATATATATATATATATATATATATATATATATATATATATATATATATATATATATATATATATATATATATATATATATATTACCAAACGAAATGCCAACGAATTTATTCTGTTTATACTGAATGAATAAAATTTATTGTTATTTACCCACGGATTAACAACAGAATCATTATAAATTACTAACAAAATTATTACCAACGAAATTATTTTTCAACGGAATTGAATTTTTGTTGTAAAAAAATTATCAACCACCACTTTACCAACAAAAATTATCAACATATTTCGTTTAATCTGTTGATAAATCAATTTAATAATAAAATTAAAATTTTTACCAACAATATATTCATTGAAAAAACAGTTTTTTGAGTGACTATTGAATTTTGTATGAAGCTGACATTAATCCATAAATGATTAAAGTGTTCCATTGATTTAATATACTCCTACTATATAACTTTTGATTAAATTAATTCTATTCATATATGAATAACCACAGTCAATTAAAAAAAAAAACTCTATTAAGTTCTTCATGAGAACTATATCTATATACATACACACTACCATATACTATATTTTTATTTTTTTATTGAGGTTAGGACTTAGGACAACTTTTCTTAAATTAATTTTAAAATTTTTCTTAAATTAATTTTAAAATTTGGCATTTACTTTACAAAAATTTATATATAGAATAGTAAGTCAAAAGTAATGCAGCTCATATTTGCATTTATATATTCAAAAGTATCTTACAGTATTGTAATGATTCAATCTTAAAGAGCCTGTTTAACTTTACATGTCTTTGTTACTTAAAATAATCGAATTAGATGTTCTATTTGAGAACATTAATACTTATGTTTTGGGGATAAGAATAGTAAATAAAAGCGTGAGATGATCTCGCATAAAATTGTTTTTACGTATTTTTAAATAATTATTTCTTTTTTTAAAAGATATTATTCAATTTGTTTAAAAGTGATTGAAATATTATTATTTTATTTGTAGTGGGTAATTATATACTCCCTCCGTCTCTCATTAAGATGGTCTTTTGTTTTTTGACAAGTGGATTAATTAAGGAGTATTATTATTTAATGTGTAGTGAATAATTGCATTAGTTGGAGTGTGGGTCTCATATTTTAATTGTATTAGTGGGGGTGTGTGAGTCCATGTGTGTAAAAAAAGAAAGGGGACTCTTTGGGTGAGACGCCAAAAATGGAAAAAAGACTCTCTTTGAAGGTGACAGAGGGAGTATTATTAGTAAGTGGTGGGACCATATGTGAGACATTTTTACTAATAAGAGAAAATGATGACCTTTGATTGAGACATCCAATATAGTAAAATTGAGATATTTCGCTATGACGGAGGGAATATTATTTTTAATTAAAAATATTATAATTTTTCATTATTACTACTAATTGTTTATGAAATAATTACTGCACCACAATTACTTTTTACTAATTCAAGTACTCTAATTTTTTATTAAAATGTTATCATTGTTTATTTATATCATGAAAGTCTTTTAGTGAGACAAACTGCCCAAACAAGAATTCTTGAACAGATCCCACTAGAGTGCCTTCTACTTCTAATTCCTCGGTTTTATTGTTATCGCGGGCTTTACGCAATCGATCGGATTAAATAGATATCCCTTCAACATAAGTCATTGAAAGGATCTCGGAGACCTACCAAAGTACGAAAGCCAGGATAGAAAACAGATTCCTATTCGAGAAGACATTTACTGAAGAAGCGGAAGCCCTTTTGAAAGAAGTTGTTCAGGAACAAATGGACCGGTTTCTACTTCAGGATCAAGCATAAAAAAATTGTTCACTTTTTTTCTTTCAAAAAGGAATCACAAAAAGGAATCAAGTGTCTTTGATTCAAATTATGCAAAAAGTCTTTCGAAATAAAAAATAGATGGATATTTATTACGATTTCACATAAGTCTTTGTCTAAATAAAATGTTAGTGTAGGCACTTGATTTTTATTGCCTATTAAAGGAAAATAGGTGAAAAATTAATGCAATAATTATTAATTAATTATTTATTTATTAAGGGATTTAAATAAATAAATTCCTAAAATAAATTAGTGAATAATTGATAATTGAGACATATCCAGTCAAATAAGCTCAAGCCCGCAGAATTAAGTCAAATTAAGGATCAACCAATCAAACTGCGTTATACATGGAAAGGCCCAAGCCTGCAGAATCAGGTCAAATCAGCCATGGACCAATCAAATTGCGAGTTATTTATGAGGCTTTCTCGCCCTTCACCTATATAAGGAGCACTCCTTCATTCATTTCAGACACACCAAAATATCTGAAGACGCAGATGCTTCTGAAGAGATCAAGAACACGAGCAGTGCTCCCTTGAGATCTTCAAGCCAAGAACGGCCTCCGATCAGAGATCAAGGTGCTAAGCCTCTCCGATCCGGCGTTCTTCCAGCCAACCGTCTCCGATCAGAGATCAAGGTTCTAACCCCCTCCGATCCGGCATTCTTCCAGCCAACCGCCTTCGATCATAGATAAAGGTGTCAAACCCCTCCAATCCGGTGTTCTTCCAGTCAGCTTCAATTGAAGATCCGACTCAACACACACGGTCAGTGTGGTCAACATAGTCAGCGCAGCCAACACAACCAATCAAAGTCAAGTCAAATTGGTTCGAGAGAAGAGTCAAAGGATTGATTGAGATTGTAACCCGTTTACATACTCTTTCAAATTAAATCCGTCTGGTTTATCTTTGCACCCAATTTGTATTTATTTTATCATAAATACATAAATTTGTTGTTACAAATTTTGGCACGCCCAGTGGGACAGTTTCTACCTCTCATCTCTTCTCTCAACAAGCTAGAAGATACAAAGTATGACTGCTCTTAATATCACGATAAAAAGGTCATCTACCTTAAAGCCTTTAGAGCTACAAGCTGTGAAGACGCAAGTTATGACTCCACTAAAGATTGCGATATGAAGGCAAACTGCATTAAAGCCTCTAGAGTTGCAAACTGAAAAGGTTGAAGTCGTTACAAGAAGTAGTCCTGAAGGCTTCGTAGAGGAAAACCATATGGTGGGGATTACTCTTAATAAGCCATTGCACAGAGACAAGGGTGGTGAAAATGTTTCTGCTTGCTCAACTCCTTGTTCAACACCAAGCTCGCCATCTACCTCAGCTGAAGTTGTAGTGATGACAACAAATGCTATGATCATTGAGGAACGACTCGCAAGTATGATGAGAGCCATTGAAGGACTCGCCAAACATATGGAAGCTCAAGACGTAAAGATCTCCGTACTTATGAAGAAAATGGAGAATGCAGAGACAAGTCATACAAATGGAAAACAAGTTGAGGATGAACACGAGGAGGAAGACTCGACGAAACATTATTCACCTGAAAAGAAGCAAGTTGAGGAAAAAGTGGAAGTTTCAGCTGACGGAATGCTTCATATCAACCAATTAAAGAATATCGTCCCATGAGACGAACATGAATGTCCTAATTATCTTAGAATCTTTTCGAATAAAGTAAAAAGATACGGAATGATTTATTCCCTTCGTCCCATAGAAAGAGGGTCTTTTGCTTTTTGTACGTGGATTAAGGTGTATTATTATTTAATGTGGGGGTGGGTAGTTGTATTAGTGGGAGTGTGGGCCCCATATTTTAATTGTATTAGTGTGTGTGTGGGTCTTATGTGTATATAAAGAAAAGTGGACACTTTGAGTGAGATGCCCAAAATGGAAAAAAAAAATCCTTTTTGAAGAGGACGGAAGAAATATATTTTAAATTCAAAAGTGATAACATTTTAATAAAAAAGTGATAACATATCAATGAAAAGTGATAATTTTTTAAGTGAACAATCTCAAGAACAATTAAAAATCGATATTATTATTTTTTTTATTAAAAAGTAATGACTTTACAAAAAATTACTCTCACTCAAATAATAATGTTAAAAAAAAATTACTTATTCATCAAGACTGGAGAATATTTTCACGTGAGAAATGTGGAAATTTGAATTAATTTGAATCTTTCCCATATTGATTGGGAAAAAAATATAATATGTACACCCAACGTAGTTGCAGTAATGATACATGATGACGATGTAAAGGGTAAAGATTCCATTGGTTTAATTCACTCAAATTATAATTACAACATATACCATCACAAAAGGCATGAAAAGTGACAGTAAATTTTCTTTCATTCAATAATTACTCTTATCCTTTTAAATCTCACTATTATTAAACTCATTATTTCTATTCTCATTTTCATTTCGGAATTTAAATACAATATGGGAGCAAACTTTTCTTACCTTAGTTGTTAATTAACGACTCCATTCATCCCAAAATTATTTTCACATGAAAATAATTTTTACCTATTCTAATTTCAATTCAAACCGTTGATTCTCTAATTCAAACCACTTATTTTGGTTTCAAATAATACTATTGGTTATAGTAAGTGGGAATGAGCTATCACCTGTAACTTTTATTACCTTTCTTTTTTCTTTAGCCCAACAAGAGGGATTAGTCTAACATAATTAAAGTAATAAAATCAATAAATGATTAATTACAATAATTCATGAAGTCTAATTCAAAGAAAATTACAAAAAGAATTAAAACTCCCCTTCAATTTAACATGTTGGAGATCTTCAATTGCTTCTTGAAATTCCTCCTATTGCTCTTGAATTTCTTGAGGTCTACAAGACCAAAAATGGAAGGATGATCATGGATTGAAGATGAAGGTGTAAAATATGCAAAAAAGTATGTGGTGTGTTTTTTTTCAGAAGCTGCCTTCTCCAGTTGTGGATTCAAGATTGAAATTGGGGGTATTTATACCCCCTTGAGAAACCCTGAATTCGAACTTGATAAGTGGACTTTTTTAGTGAAATTCGACTGAATTTTCATGCTTCAGTCGAATTTCAATGCAAGTCACGTTTCATAAAACTGGAACACGATTACTTCTTTCGATTTGCATAAAAATTCGACCGAGTTTTACTGCTTCGGTCGAATTTTCGTGCTTTCCCCTACCCTCTCCGTCCGAATTCAAGGGTGCCATTTGCTTTTGGGCACGAAGATTAAGAAGTATTGTTATTTAATGTGTAGTGAGTAGTTGTATTAGTGGAGGTGTGAGTCCTATTTTTTAGTTGTATTAGTGGGTGTGCGTGGATAAAAAAGGAAATGAGACCCTTGAGGGCGGACGCCCAAAATAGAAAAATGATACCATTGAAAGCGGACGGAGGGAGTATTTTCCAAATCCACGCGGTAAGAGAAACTCAGTCGAATATTTGAGAAATTTGACTGAGTTTTTATGGCATACTTTGGATTTTCACTTCATCTAGACTTTCTGCGCGATTCTCCTTCCAAAATATCTATTTAACGTCAATGTAAGTTCAAGTTAGTGAATTTCATAAAATCATCAACATCACCAAAAATACGATGCAAAACGAGCACAAAATGAATATAAAAATACTACAAAATCTAGGTGAATTAGACGATAATCAGCTAATTCATGAAATTGTACAATTTTCATGTAGATATAATAAGTTCAGATATGAAAACATATGATAACATAATGATAAAAAAATATAATATAATTTGATAATAGTGTGGTGTAAACTTTATTCTAAACCTGAGTTAGTATTGGTTTAATGTGTTAGATGTCTTAACCATGTTTTGGTCGTGTTGCATGGGGTTTATATGCAATGCATGTGGAGAAAATCGATTTGGAATCAAAATGAGCAAATTAGCATGCCGTCTAGAGAAAGGGTTAGCAGGGTCTATTGTAGCAGTTTGATTGATGGTTAAAAAGTTTAGATCGTAGCAGTTATGGACTTAATTGGGTGGCTAGACACGTCAGTTATCTGTTGGAGGTGGTTTGAGTTAATTTCATAATCATTTGATAGCTGATCACGAGTCAAGAAAACCACATCAGCAAGTTAGCCTCATATTTGACAATTTCTGATTTCTCTTGTGCATTTAAGTTGTTCATTGCTTTTATTAACTTGTAATCAATCCATACGAAAGCAAGCAATAAAGATGAGTAAATCATGGATGTCATATACGTAGATAGAGGTAGGTTTAGGGTTTTCTCCCTTAGGGCTTCCTAAAATGGGTTGTCATATGAGAAAGAAAGTAATAAAGCAAGCAATTAAGATTTATCCTCAAATTAGGGCTTTTTCTCATGAAAAAATATGCATAAATACTAACTAGGGATGAAATCTTGCGTTTCTAGGCAAAACGGCATTCCAGCTCCACTTGAACTGCCTGGCTTGATTTGGTCGAGTTGGAGGTTGAGCTGAGTTTTAGGAAAAGTAGGTTCTTGGCTCGGGTTGAGTTGGCTAGCTCTAGGGGTGGGCAACAATTTTTAAAACCACAAAAACTAATCGAGCCACACCGCATTGCACCGTACTTAGTATTTTTTTACCAAAACCGCGGTTAAATTTTTTTGGAGAAAACCGCACCGCTTGAATGGTGTAATTTGATTTTCATCTAAAATTACACCGCACCACACCGCACTCTATTATTCAAATTATAAATATATTTAATTATATATATATATATTTATATGTATGTATTATTGAAGAGGTAAAAAGATGGAGTATACACAAAGTTAAGTAATTTGGATTGAGAAATAATTCTAATAAAAGTTGCTTTATGTCACAAAGATTACATTATTTGAGTTGGTTATAGAGTTCAAATGATGATTTCATATCTTTAATATCTCATTATCTAATTTGATCATTGTTATAATATTTTATTTCTAAGGGTGAAGAACACTTTAAATCAAGCATGTACAAATATTTATTTTTATACATCCATATATATTGTATTGTTATGTAATATGTTAATTTTTAACCGTCAAATCGCAAAATCGTAAAAAAATTGCCTAAACCGCATTATAAATTTTGCTCGATAAACTACAATTTAAATTTAATTGTCAAACCGAACTGCCTACAACAATGCAATTTAGATTTTATCGAAATAACCGCAAAATCGCACCGTGCACACCCTTAGTTGGCTCAACTAGGTTGAGTTGGATTGTGCGATCACACCATTTCAAGCATAACTTTCACACCAAAGTCCGATTCAAGTGGCTCTTGTGCCAAAACGATACTCTTTTCCTTAGCTATCTTCTTATATAAAGAAAGTAGAATGAAACTCTTAACTTTTCATTCCACTCGATCTTCGTGACGAGCCACTTGGTTTTTTGTCTGTTTCAACTTCGTTTTCTGATTATGTTCTTTTCCTTCTTAATTTCCACCTTGCACAACAAAACACCCTCAAGTGCACCAACTTCTCAAACTTATATGAAAAGTAAGAGATTTGTGCTAATTTACGCAACAATTCTCTAAATAATGTGTTAAATCAAACCTTAAAACACGTTAATTTTCACACTCAATAACCTCAAAACCTCACTCACTCTAGCAACAAGCACTTTGAGTTTATCATATACTCCATCAGTCTCATTAAACCTTTCATATTTTTTCTTATATATTTGTCAAACAATACCTTTCACACTTAAAAAAAATGAAAAAGAAAAAGAAAATAACACATTTATCAAATAATTTCAAAAATTACCTTGATTTCTTAACTTTCACGATCACTTAACATATATAAAATTATTGCAAACTTAATTTATAACTTAAAATACTAAGATGCCCAAAAAAGTTATTAAAGTTGGTCATGCTTTCAAAAATAATAAAGATGGTCATTTGAGTAACTCTCGTGATACAATGAGTCGTATGGTAGAACTATGGTAACTTTGCAACATGAGATTGACCTGAATTTCTAACCCTTAAATCAAATTTCTTTTTAGGGCAAATCATAAGTCTTACGTAATTCAAAAGAGAAAAATTCTTGCCTCCACACAAAATTCCTTTAAAAAGAAAGAAAGAAAACAAAAATGTATCTCTTATAACTCAAAGATAATTGGTGCATTGAAAATCAACTACCAACATAATGAATGAAGAACACGGTTAATTTTTGGAAGTCCTATTCACCCACTTGTTTACACAATATATGAGACCGACACACTTTATCACTTTTTGTAAATGACTCTGCTATTCATCTTCCACACAACCACTTTTAATTCTGCTATCTAAATTTCTTCCATACATTTATTCATGATACAAAATTTTCAAATCTCTCTTTCATTATCATAGCAGCTTAAAGGAATTCGTACATCTTTCAAATTAATTCAGAAATTCAATATATGACTGCAAATCTTGTGTGTGATATATATATATATATATATATATATATATATATATATATATATATATATATATATATATATATATATATATATATATATATTTATTGAATCACAACATTATTTTACGAAAATTAATAAAGGGCAGCATTAAATTTAATGTAATATACAGGTATCTTATGATCATGTGAGCAAGTCCTTCGAAAATGTTTCACTTTTTCTTTATAATTAGTTATATATTATTTTTTTATTAAAAATGTTATTTCTTTTTAGAGATGAAATTAATACAAATTCTTTATTCAAAATAGTTAACAAAAAAAAACTTTATTTCTAAATAATCCCATGAATATTAAATTCTCAATGAAATGGTCATTTTTTTTAGTTAAAAATGTCAAATTCCATGAAATTGAAATATGAGACTAAATTGGTACTTTTATAAAAATTATGGGTGAGATTGATTTAAAATATTATTTTGAGCCGGAATTAGAGCAAAAATAAAAGGTTTGGGACGAAAGTGAATGCCCTAACTATTTTAGAATCTCTTTTGATAAAGTAAAGGTACAGGACGATTTATGTTTAAACTCCATCTCTCATGAAATAAGTTATAATTTGCACGTATGGTTATTATTTATTATTGATCGGGTATAGCTTCTTATCCGTTTCATGAAATAAGTTTCGTGAGACTGGTCATATATATATATATATATATATATATATATATATATATATATATATATATATATATATATATATATAAAGATACTTTCTTGTGAGACGAATATATATGAGACAAATTGTGAGACTGATCGATCAATTTTAAAATATTATTATTGGATAGGTAAAGTATGATATTAACATAATTAACATATGGTTCATTATATAGTATGATGAATGTTACATTCAGTGGCGGAACTATGTGGGTTCAAGGGGGTACAACTGTACCTAAATTTTTTTTTTTTTACTACTACTTATATAAAAAAAAATATTTTTGCACCCCCACTAAATCAAAATATTACCCCTTAGTCCCTACTTATTACATAATAACCCAAAGCTTATTGAGGAAGCTATCTTCCTCCCCCTTTTCATTCGACACGTGCACTGTACTACTCACTCTCCCCTCATCAATCATCTACTCCTTCCCCTGCATTTTCCAAAATCCTTCTTCATTTATTCAATTTCTCCTTCAAAATTCCACCCCCAATAAATTAATCTCCACATCATTCTCTTCCAAATTAATAATTTGGTGATATCCTTCCATTTCTAGGTAATTTTATTTACTTATATTTTGAAGTATTATATATAATTATTATTTGAATCAAATTTTAATTGTGATGATAAATTGATAATGCATTTGTACATTAAATTTGAATTTGATAGTTAATAAATTACGAAATGGCAATACAAATGATATGGCTAACAATTCATGTAGTTAAGCATCTCCATTAATTATGCACAACTATGCTTATGCTACATGTAACAAAAAGGAGAAAAGTGATGGAGAGGATGTATGATGCAAATGATATTTATTTAGTCCATTTTTTCACTCTAGTTAAAACAAAATGCACTCAAATTAATTAATGGAGAGATTCACACTTAGATATAGAATTATCAAATTCAAAATCCCACCCAATAAATTAATCTCCACATTACTCTCTTCCAAAATAATAATTTAATGATACTTCTCCATTTGTAAGCAATTTTATTTAATTAAATTATGTAGTATTATATATTATTATATGAGTTAAATATTAATTGCGGTGATAAATTGATAGTGCATTTGTACATTAAAGTTGTGTTTGATAGTTAATAAATTAAGAAATTCATTATATTTCACAATAAAATAACATATGTTAAAGTTAATTAATAATAATTGTGTTATTTATTATAATATTGTGAGATTTTGGCTTTCTTTTCTTTTCTTTATTTTTCTTTTCTTTTTTAATTTATTGTAAAATTGAAATTAAGAATACTAATTATTAATTATTCTAATTATCTTTATTTTAATAGGAAACGACGAATGACAAACCTAAATCAAAGAAATTTAAGACGATGGGAAAATAACCCGATCTTCGACAATTCATGTTTGCAAAAATGAAATGTCAAGGAGCACCATATTCTAAGCCAATTGATGATGAAATTCCTCCAAGTAATGATGAGTTTTCTTCAAATGATCCAATACTTCATTCACCCCATATCAAAGAAAACATGAAAGAGGACTTGTGTAGTTCAAGTGCTACTAATGTACCATCCGAGGGAGAAGACTTGTTATATGATGTAGAACTTCTTTCTCATGATCCCGGAAAAAGAATGAATATAATGGATTATCCCTCAAATCAACGAAATGCTGTGAGAAGAACATACATTCTTAAAGGGCCTTGTCAACCAAAAACTCACGACTTTTCTCAAAAGGAACTTGGAGGTATGTGCCGATTTAGTTCTAAATGGTTTAAAATATTTAATTGGCTTGAGTACAGTATTGAGAAAGATGCCGCATTTTGTTTTGTTTGTTACTTATTCAAGAATGATGTCGAAATTAATGTTGGGGGGATGCCTTTATAAATGGAGAATTTAAAGCATGAAATAAACTGGATAGATTTGGAAAACATGTTGGTGGGGTTAAAAGTTCTCATAATCTTGCTTATGAGAAATATGAGAATTTAAGAGACTAAAAAAAAAAAAAACTATTGTACATGTGTTTGATAATGCAAGTAATGTGCTTCGAGGAGAGTATCAAACTCGTTTGAAAGCTTCACTTTCTTGTTTAAGGTTTCTTTTGCGCCAAGGGTTGGCGTGTCGGGGACATAATGAACATGAGGAATCAAATAATAGGAGAATTTTCTTGAGCTTTTGAAATGGTTGGGAGAACACAATAAGGATGTTAAAAATGGTACATTTGAAAATGCTCCGGGTAATTGTCAAATGACATCTCCCAAAATTCAAAAGGATATTATCAATTGTTGTACTAAGGAGACAACTAAGTTCATTATTAAAGAGCTTGGTGATGAATATTTTGGTATTTTGGCCGATGAGTCAAGTGATGTGTCTCAAAAAGATCAATTAGCTCTTTGCTTGCGTTATTTTGATGGTAAATCGGGAAGTGTAATGGAGCAATTTCTTGGACTTGTACATGTAGGTGATACTACTTCTTTGTCACTTAAAAGTGCAATTATGCCTTTACTTGTTGAACATTCATTGAGTCCATCTAAATTCGAGGGCAAGGGTATGATGGAGCTAGTAACATGAAAGGTGAGATAAATGGTCTTAAAACTTTGATTATGAAAGATTCTCCGTCTGCTTACTATGTTCATTGTTTTGCCCATCAACTTCAATTAACACTTGTTGCCGTTGCGAAGAATAACAATGATTGTGATTGCCTTTTTGAAACACTTACAAACTTGTTGAATATGGTTGAAGTTTCTTGTAAGCGAAGAGAAATGATTAGAGATTGTCAAATTAAAAAGGTTGTTGAAGCCTTAGAAATCGGAGAGCTTGAAAGTGGATAGGGTTTGAATCAAGAACTTGGTTTGAAGAGACCGGGAGATACTCGTTGGAGATCTCATTATAAAACTCTTTTAAATGTTATCCTTTTATTTCCTACCATTATCCAAGTACTTGAGATTATTGGGAAAACTGCTTCAAGTTCGGAAGATATGATTAAAGCTCAATCTATATCTTACTCATTGGAGTTATTTGATTTTGTTTTATGGCAAACTTGATATTGACTGTGTTTGGATACACTAATGATTTGTATCTTGCTTTGCAAAGAAAAGATCAAGATATTGTCAATGCTATGTCTCTTGTTTCGTTGACCAAAGAATTATTGCAAAAAGCAAGAGACAATGGATGGGAAACTCTCATGAGTAAGGTCACTCTATTTTGCACCAAGAATGATATTCTTGTTCCTAATATGGATTATTGTTATGTTCCACGAGGAAGATCAAAGCGTTTTGTTAAGCAAGAAACAAACAATCACCATTTTCGAGTTGAGATTTTGATAGCAGTGATTGATTTACAACTTAGAGAGCTCAATGAGAGGTTTGATGAGGTTAATACGGAGTTGCTTATGTGTATGGCTTCTTTAAGTCCTAAAGATGGATTCTCTTCTTTTGACAAGGAAAAAGTTCTTATGCTTGCCACGTTTTATCCTTCCGAGTTTGCTAGTATTGATTTGATGGCACTTGATTGTCAACTTGATGTATTCATTGAAAATATGCGAAGAGATATTAGATTTTAGGATTTGCATGATCTTGGTGCTCTTTCAATGCTACTTGTCAAGACAAAGAAGCATGTGACTTATCCCTCAATTTATTTGATTATCAAGTTGATGTTGATTCTCCCCGTTGCTACCGCAAGCGTAGAAAGTGTATTTTCTGGAATGACTTATGTTAAAAATAGATTGCGTAATAGTATGGGTGATAAATTATTAGATGATTGTTTAGTTACTTTTATTGAAAAAGATGTATTTTTGTAAATTTCTGATGATGACATAGTAGATCATTTCCAAAAAATGAAGACTCGACGAAGTCACTTGTAAATTGTATCACTTATTTAACTATGTATTTTTATTTACTTTATTTTACATTTATTTATGATTTAAATTTTAAATATATATTATTAATTAATTTTATTGCACCCTCAATATTATTTTTCTTATTCCGCCACTGGTTACATTAATGTATGATGCTAAAGGCGTTAGTATAACTCACTAAAGTATAATGCTGATTCATTATAGTATGACTTAAAGAATGTTAAAATATGATTTATTAAAGTATGTTCAAAGATTTATATTTTAACAACCTTAAAATCATACTTTAATCAATCACACATCATACTTTAACTAACCTTAATATTTTTATTAAAAATGATTATTTGATCAAAAAATTATAATACTCGTATTAAATTAAATAAATAAAAAGTAATATTAAATTATTAAAAGTGATCTTTTATAAACATAGAAATAAGTACTGTTATTTTTAACAATAATAAAATAATTTATTTTATAATCTTATAAAATAAATATTGTTAAATTAATTAATTAATTAAAACCAATAAGCCATTTATAATTAATTGCTAACGAAAAAAGGTCCTTCTTCCTTTCTAATTTTTTTACTTTAATGTAAAATATTTAATTAGGTTATTGGATAATTCGTCTCATATATTAAGATCATTGATTTCATCCAAGTACACCCTTGAGTCATGATATTAGCACCCTTATAACACTATAATACTATAAAAATGTCATTAACTTTTCATACTTATTAACAATATCATACTCCCTTCGTCCCACGTTAAAATTTATATTTTTTATTTTGATCGACAAGATTTACATTTCCCCTTTTGTCAAGCGGAACCCACCTAAAATAATTAATTATTCCATATAATGCCCAAACACACAACACTAATACAACTACCACTACACATTAAATATTATATTTCTCAAACTCACTATGTATTAGTAAAATGTTATAATTTTTAATCTACGTACGTGCTAAAAGCAAAATGTAAACGTTAATGCAAGATAGAGAGAATATACTCCCTCCGTCCGCCGACTAGGTATACATTTTGCTATTTTGAGAATCCGCATCAAGGGTTCACATTTTCTTTTTAAACACATGGACCCACACACATGTAATACAATTCATATACTTGATCCACACACTCCACTAGTGCAACTACACGCTACGTATTAAATAATAATACTATTTAATCCACGTGCAAAAAATAAATATATATCTTGTCGGCGGACGGAGAGAGTACTTTATTTCATCAATTATCTAATTAATCCTTTTACTATAGGCAAAGAGTTGTGTAAAATGGATAAAAAATAATATTCAATCGATAAAAATAATAAAGGTGAAGTGAATTATGAATAAAAAGTGACAAAATTTTATATAAAAAAAAAGTAATAAATTTTTTTATAAAATTAATAATTAATTAAAAATATAAAATAAAAAGTGACAATATTTTATTAAAAAAAACTAATAACATTTTTTATAAAAATAGTATATATATATATATATATATATATATATATATATAGTATCACTCAAAACTCCCCTATTATATCATCACGCTTAAAAGTAATTTTTTTTTAACAAGTGCAACACGCGTATGCATACATGGAAGAGTATCATATAATTTTTAAATGTTTCCACATCTTCTTATTCATAAAGAAATTAATTAATGGTGTAAAATAAAACATTCTTAATTATCGCGGTAATAATTTAGTTCCTTGACTTTCAATAATTGACTTGAATATTCTCCGCTGAAAACGATGCTAACTATATTTCAAAACCCCACTTCAATTCCAACAAATTAAAGCCAAATGCATATTTTTTTATTAATAAATTAAAATAAAAACTATTTTCCTGTAAAAACCATTTAGGAGAGCCTATATTATACTACATTATTACTCCACAATATTAATTTTGAAAAATAAAATAAAATGAAAGTGGTCACATTCACATTAACATATGTTGAGTGACGATAGTACAAGTACTCATAAATGTACATACTATATACATACAGTATACTTTACATGAAATAAAAGATGAGAACAAAAAGAAAAGAAATGGGAGGGGTGAAAAAGTGGCAAACATTGTAGAGAGAGAAAGAGAGGAGAGAGAAGTGATCAGTTTTAAGGTGGCTTTTCACAGTGGAAAGACAAAATCAATTAACCTGCAACTGCAAACCCCTCTCTCTCTCTCTTCTGGTCACTGTATAGTGTGTGAGAGAGAAAGAGAGTAATGAATGTGAGGTTTACTGCATAAATGGAAAGATGCTGGTGTGTTGCACTGATTCAGATGCAGAATCAAGATAATTAAATAATGGCAATAAATGGTGTGAGAGAGACGAGTCGTGGATCAAGTGTGGCACTGAAAAACATGGTGTTCTTTCTTCAATTTATATGCCTGCACCCATTCCCACCCCCCACCCTACCCACCCTTGGAGGGAAGGGTTGTATGTATATGTTGTATGTATAGGTCTTATGACTCTGGTCTGACCGTCTCACCCAACAAAGATCTTCGAATAGTCCAAATAGGTAATCTAAACCGTGCCAAACACCGCCAGTGTGTGTTGTACCATGATATTATATTTTATTTATATTTGTATGTATTCTGTGTTCTAGTTTTTTCTTGTTATTGCTAATTTTTATTTAATAAATTCATGATCACAGTCTGTATCAAAATATTCAAGATATTCTCATGTATCAATTTTATGTGTGTTAGAGGATAAAATGATGCAAAAATTATGAGGGGGCGGTTTTTTTGTTTTTTTTTTTAAGCAAAAAAAAAATATTACACTACTACATTTATTATGATTATTTATCTTGGGACTCCATCTTTAAAAATATATTGATTAATTAATTCATCTTTAATCGAATTCAACTCGAAACAAAAGTATTGAGCTCTAAATTTACTATGTCACCTACATCTACTCTCTAACAAAATAACATTTCTAGATTTTCATATTAACAATATTATTCATTCCTAAATGCAAACGATTGCATATTTTTGTTTCTCCTCTCAAATGGTATTGAGAAATAATAAATTCCTTGAAGATTTCAAAGAAATAGCTGTTGACATTTTCAAACACTTAAAAATGTGCATTCTAAACAAACATTCGAAGAAAATATGATGTATCGTTTCTGATTCCAGTTCACGTAGAAAACATGAAACACTCATCGAGAGGCAATATCTCAAATGGTTGTCGTAAAAATGAGTTCCCACACTATACACCAAGCATGCACCATAATTTAGTGCGTTTGTTTTGAGTTTAAGATAAATTTTAATTTTTATAATTCTCACCTAGTTTTTAAAATTCACTCCTATGTACTCTTAACTAAAACCCTATTAACTCTTTTCCGTATCACCAATTACTTATTAAATATTGATTTGACATAAAATTAAAATAAGCTGAAAACTCTAAACTCATAATTATTATATATTATATAATTAATCATATTTCATCATTTCAAAACCGTGCCAATCCCAATTATCAAGCATACTCTAAAAAGAAGACTGCAAATTTAGAGACAAGAATTAGATTTCACTATTTCTTACTCAATTTTATTGAGATGGTAAATTCCCAAAACATCCCCTATTTATTTATTTTTTTTGAAGATTATTTAAAAATATATTATTGAAAAATTAGATTAATTTAGGGGTACCAAAAAGAATATGGAAGTGAATAGACGTGTCAAAACACTTCACGAATATATAAATGGTAAGGAATAAAAGATTAATCATAGATATAGAATGAGCAAAGATACTTGTTTGCGTTATTTGGATATCATTAATCAGGAAATTTTGTTTCTTTACTAAAGAATTTTGTTTGATTCTTATAATGTGACAATAAACTGTTAATCCAACTTTCTTTTCATGTGTTGACTAAGCATAAGCTTAGGGATTCCCAATCATAGCTAATTAACTACCTGCTTGCTCTAATTATAGTTTTATCAAAATAAAATTATACATATAAATTAATTCCAAACCCCAATATACACTAACTAATTTTTAACTTGGCTGATATCTAATTTAATTACTGATATATTAAATTTATTCTTTATTATCTTTAAAGTTTAATGCTAAACTTCTTTTTATTGCCAAAAAACTGCGTGAGATTGTATCAAATGACGAGTTTTGTAATACAATTAAAAAGTAATGACAATTTTAATAAGAACTAAAATTTCATTTATTAGATAGCAGTTAATTTTTATGCATCCAAACTGTGTAATTTTATTATTATATGTTTAATGTTGAATATTGTATTACTTTATAATGTTTAATGTTATTAAAAATTAATAAAAAAATTTGCTAAAAAATTATGTATTAATTTTTTATTTATCAATTTAATTATTTTTATTGATTAGTATATATGTTTTGAATGTTATTGCACATGCTAGCTTCCATATACCGGGTTCATAAATACTTTGTCTTTTAATAAAAATGATATTTGAAAGATGAAAAGTAATAATCATCCAATTAAATTATTTAATAAGTAATTTAAATGATAACTAAAAGATATTAAGAAAAGTGATAATTAATTAATTTTAAAAAAATATTCTCTGATGGCCTTACACTATACTACCTTTTTTTTATTATTATCATTAATTTAAATTTAGTGCGATGGCAAGACTAAGAATTTAAACAAAAAAACAGGCAAAACATGGAGTATATAATGCTCAATTATATGGACCTACCAATCTGCAACTTAACGTTCATCAGAATTATATACTCCATCCGTTTAAGTTTTATTCTGAGTTTCATAATTTAGATGGACGATAGATATTGATGAAGTATATCTGACATATAAATGCTTATAATTCAAACACTGAAATTAATGAAACCAGCCTTAGTACTCTATTATTGAATTTCAAATTCAAATTAAATTAATCTCCAATTTTACTCGGCTCATTCTTTTATGTCTCGAGTCTCGTACCATATTATCTACCATAGAATAATACTCTTCAAAACACGACTACTTTGAGTAGGTTTGTGCAAGTATCATTTTTCAATAATGATGTTACGACATTTTATTTATTCAATGATCATATATCAAGTTGTCACTTTTCATCAATTATGTATAATTTTTTATCAAAAGTATTTTCAGTTCTTTTCCGTTTGACGAAATTCATTCCCTGAAATAATGACAAACACTTGTATGAAACCATCTCATTAAATGAATTCTGGTGGATGAATAAGAAGTGATAATATTTTAATACAAAATGATATTCTATTAATGAAAATTGATAATTGAATAATAAATTAGTTCATGAATAATTTGAAGCATTAATAAAAAATATAATATATTCAATAATAATTAATTAAAAAAATTAAAAATGATCTCGGTGTTAACCTGAAAACTATCGTACAAAATTTTGACTATGCTTATATTAGAATATTAGTTATTTTGCATACTTTCCATGAGCCGTATCGAATATTTATATATATTTCATTAATAGTAAAAATACATTATATTATATTTTATTTTATCAATTTTTTCATTTTATTCTTCAATCCCAAAAACTTTATTTTTTTATATTTTATTTATTATTTTCAACAACAATATTTACATTTTCTACTTAAATTATCAACTTATGCCTACATTTTCTTACCATATATATTTTAAAAAAATCTATTAATCATCGTACTCATACAAACCAGCATAAATACATGTTATGGGTGAGTATTCCCATTGCTTACAAAAATAGCTCAATTTACTTTAGCAATTGATGCCAACATTGTAACAATGAATACACGTGGGCAGTAAATTGCAATGTTGTACATCCAAGGTAAAAAGAAAAAAAGTAGGCAACTTTAAAGAAAATGTAAGAAAAAGCGTTGAATGAAACACGAAACATAATCCAGAAGAATAATCACAAATCAGAAGGGAAATATATATTGCAGATGTATAGCCATCAATGCGAATCTTATGATTACCAACAAAACTCACGTCTCCCCCCCCCCCCCCCCCCCCCCTCCCTCCTCAAAGATATTGACATTTCCCATTATTTTAAAGCTTCCCATCCAATTATGATTGCTAACCATAAATCTGTAGAATATTTAATGACCAAAATCAATTTACCTTAATTTAATGTACAACAGTACCACTTCATTCCTCATTTCAAGATTTTTCAAATTCTTTAAAAAAATAATAAAATAAAAATAATAACAACAATAATATTACACCCCGCCATCTCATCTCATGATTAATTTCCACAAAATACCACAATAATAATAATACAAAATTAATTAATTACTAGGATTTCTTGACCTCCCACTCCCTGAGTGCTGCTGAGATGTAACTGAGTCCGATGGAGGAGGTGTTATCTCGAGACGACGTCGTTTGCTGCGTTTGATCTGCCATTGATAATGTGGGCTGGTGGAATTTGTGCTTGCAGGAGTGGCAGGTTATTTCTAACATGGTGGCGTTGATTTTCATGGTGGCTTCTTGTTTCAGAGCTTCAGCTTTCTCCAGCTCCATCTGTGCTTGGTTTCTGATTCTCTTGGCGTTGCTGAACTCCTGCTCCGCCGTCTCGATCTGCCGCTTCGCCTGCTGCCGCGCCTCCTCCGCATACGCCTTCTCCGCCACCGCCATCCGCAGCTGCTCCTGCGCCTCCTCCTTCAGCCGCGCCGCCGCGCTCGGCTTCTCCCCCGTCGTGCTGCTCTCACGGGGCGAGCACCGGTTCTCGATCTCCGATGACCCAATCGACAGCTGCAGCTGAGTCGAGTGCTCGTCGTCCGCCTTCGCGGACGACGAGACGTAGACACCACTGGTGGTGGCTTTTGTCAGGAGCTGGAGCTCCAGATTCGGCGGCCGGCAAATGCTCCTGAGCATCTCCCGACCACCGAACATGGGTTGCAGCTGCTGTTGCTGTAACTGCTGCTCCATTGGCTTCGGCAGCGACAGCGCCGCTGCCGTGGAAACCCACGGCGCGACACTGTCGCTGGACGGGCTGGTACTGGAGACCGTCCGGGATAAGCACGGCGGCGGCGGCTGAAGAGGGTGGGATTCCGATCGGAGCCGCCCCATGCTGCAGGCATCTTGATGCTCGATGAAACTCTCCACCCTATAATAACAACAGTACTACTACCATTAATCATACTGTACACTTTCTTGATGTGTACACCCCACCTTTACAACAATTATCACAAATTTTATTTCAAGAATGTAATGATTAAAGAGGTAGTAAAAAAGCCACAAGTTTGAACAGCAAATGGGGTTTGAAACGAACCCCATTGAAGATGATGAGTAGTAGTAGAAACAAAGAAGAAAATTATGATACCACATCATTGCCATTCTTGACCTTTCAAACAAATTGAATCAAAGAAGCAAGTAAAAATGATTGAGATTTGAACTACATACATCTTCAAAGAATTGTACTTTTTTAGAACCAAAATGTAGGCTTGTTTTAAACAGTACTATTAATCAAGATTACATGCTTGTTTTAAACAGTACTATTAATCAAGATTACATGCATATAATAATATAGTAATATACTTGGGTGCAAATTTATGAGAAAGAAAAGATACCAATATATACATATTATATAAATCAGTCAAAACCTAGTCTATCCACCAAGATCTTGCCTGCATATTTCTTGGACTAAGAAAATGATTTGACACACAGTCTTCAGTGTCAAGAACACACACACAAAAACACACACTTACACACTCGTAAATCTAGAGCTGCAGTTGCTAGACATTCTGCACTGAATACGATAAAAATCTGTGTCCCTGATTCCATATACACCCCCATGTACTTTACTATACTATAATACCCATTAATGTTTAATTAATTTAATAAATATTGGATCAAGAAGATTTGGGAAGAGAGAGAAAGTGTTGAGAGAAATAGAGAGAGTGTTGTCTACTCGCCTGGAGAAAACACGACCACAGTCGCAGGAATGGCCGCGGGTGCCGCAGGTTTTGAGATGGGCTTTATAATCCGATTGGACAGCGTAACCCTTTGAGCACTTCTCACATACCCATTGTTTTTGATTGCTGTGTTTCCGCCGGAAATGCTTCTTGATTCCGACGAGATCGCCGAGCGCGTGGCAGGGATCGTGGTGGAGGCACGTGGGCTCCGGGCAGACGAACACGCGCTTTCTGGCGATCGGAGTTTCCCTCTTTAGGAGCTTCCACGGCACCTTGTGGCGGCGCCGGTGCATCTGCAGATTCTGATCCCGCTGGAACCCTTGATTGCAGATCTCACACACATATCGATCCGATTCGAGAAGGGTTTTTGGGGAAAGTGACACCACCTCCGCATCCGGATCTGGATTAATTACCAGAGCTCCATCACCTCCGGAAAATCAAGAAAACGCAGAGGGAGTGTGTGTAAGTGTGTGTGGATTACCTGGAGTTCCGGCGGGGCGGCGCTTGCGTTTGCTGTTGCTGGTGCTACCATTCTCGGAATAGGAGAAGGGTTCGGGAGGAGGGGAAGGATCAATGTTGGACAACATGAATGAAGCAGATAAGGTGTTCGATGAAATGATGAAGAGGGAAATTAAGCCATCAATGGATGGAGATCAGAAGGCTTACTTATGGGGCTACAGAATATACATACATACATACATACATACGTGGGGGGAGGAAAGGATATTAATTAAAAGAAGAAAAAGAGGGGTTTAATTCTTTCAGTAATATAATCAGCTTTTTCTTGCAACTTTTAAGCTCTCCAACTTTTGCAGGAAATGAAATTAAAAAAGCATTGAACAGCTAGAGTTAGAGTTTATAACACACACACTAGTTAGAGTTATCTTCCTCATGTATTGTTGGGTTAATAAACATATATCTGGAAAAGGGGGGTGGGGGTGGGGCCAGTGACAATATATGGTTGAAAGGAAGGAGAAAGAAAAAACATGCC
Organism: Pogostemon cablin; assembly: GCA_023678885.1. Classification (NCBI taxonomy): domain Eukaryota; kingdom Viridiplantae; phylum Streptophyta; class Magnoliopsida; order Lamiales; family Lamiaceae; genus Pogostemon; species Pogostemon cablin. The sequence continues at coordinate 24,805,694 of CM042964.1, read as the reverse complement.
CACAAAGGAACAAAAACAGAGTCATAATTGTGGAAACGGAGGAGTGAATTTGCATGCATATATGAATATGAATTGAGAGAGAGAGAGAGAGAGAAAGAAGAGGCCAAGTGCTAATTATACGTACACCTCGGGAGCCTTATTTTTGTCTGTTTTCATACGCCCGCATTTCTCTGTCTAATCATCCCACTGTAGCCGACTCCCCAGGCCCCCCACCCCCACACCACACCCACCCCACCTCTTATACATACACATATATATTCCTCTTCCATCATCATATGTATTTTCATCAACTCTAAATTCATTCAACTTCCAATTATTATAATTATACATGTATTTCCTTCATTTACAATGTCTTTTTTACATATGGTTTGTAACAAGTATAATAGGTAAATTTTAGATTTTTTTAAAAACCTTTTTCCTCAATGTTCTAATTTAAAGTGAAAGATATTTTAAGTTTAAAATATTTATCCGCACATATTTATTTTATTTGAAAAGTTTATAAAGTCCTTAAATAATTAAGGTTTCCATTTTCGTCTAAAATATTTTAGTTTTATTCAAATTTCACCTCAAAAGATTTTTTTTAAATTAATTTTGTCTTTGAAATGCACCAATTTGGTCTATGATTTAAACTTTTGCTTTATTAATCATACTTTTCGTTTTTAAGCAAAAAAAGATCATTTTAGTGCCAATTTAAAAGTTATAAAACTATTTTAGATGGAATAAGTTTTTAAGACTATTATGAAAAATTAAAATTATAAAAAACTATTTATGTTTTAAACTCTTGGTTATATTGTGTACTCCCTCAGTCCCACCCAAATAACATCATTTTACTATATTGAACATCCCATTCAAATTGCAATATTTTTCTCTTTTAGTAAAAAAGGGTCTACCAATGGCCCACCACTACCCATCACATCTCTCTAATATATCTACCCACTTTATATAAAATAGTAATACTTATTAATCTACGTGCAAAAAGTAAATGCATCTCTTTGTCCGGGACGGATGTAGTAATTCAGTTCAAAACATAAATTATCTCATATATTTTAATTTTATTTGAAAAAAATCTCAAAATAGTTAAAATATTCATTTTAGTCCAAAGTCTTTCAGTTTTGCTCTAATTTCGTCTCAAAATAATATTTTTTTTACTAATTTCGTCTCATAACTTCGCAAAAACACTGACTCAATCTCATCCCATGAAATTAGTTATTTATATAATATACATGAGATTTAAAAATTTGAAAGTGTATACCCTTTATTAAGGTACAACATTTTGTTCTAAAAGGTAAACATTTTTATTAAATTTTTTATTTTTATTTTTAGAAAATAAAAGGTACACGTCCTTATACTAAAAGGTATCTGGGTGAACAGTGCCCTGAACACACAAGTTTTAGCAATTCTTCTATTGATCTAAATTAATTGAAATATACTACATTGATTCTTAAAAGAAGAAAAAAGAAATAGAATATGTGTGATGGGGAGTATTATTTAAAAAATGCCATTTTTTTCAGGGTTTATTAATTATAGGTATGTGTATTTACAATCTAATAATTAATAAATACATTAATCAAATATAATTATTGTGAGATACATAACGATTTTTTTCTCCCAATATTATCCTTGTTCACAATGTTTAATATTTAACGTTTATACAGAACACATAAAGATTTTTTCTCCCAATATTATCCTTGTTCACAACGTTTAATATTTAACATTTATACAAAATAATAATTTCGTTGAACATCGATGTACACTATTATTATATACGGATGTACACTATTATTATACATATCAAACAAGATATTAGGAGAGGAAATTTAGGAAAAAATAAATTTTCTATTTCTCTCTGCGGTCACTTTCTTTTATTCCTCTCTCTAAATGTATGCAGATGTATAAAATTTGAAAGAAATAATTTAGGAAAATCATTTTCTTAATTCTCTCTGCGGTCACTTTCTTTTTTTCTCTCTCTAAATGCACGCTGATGTACAGATTTTGAAATAAATAATTTAGGAAAAAATTATTTTACTAATTCTCTCAGCTGTCACTTTCTATTACTTCTCTCTCTAAATGCACGCAAATGTAAAGATTCGTCATTGTTTTTCTAATTGTGACTTCATTCTTCATTTTGTGATAAGTTTCCGAATTGATTAAGTACATTGTGCACACGCGTGTACAAATTAAGGTTGTATTCAATGACTCTATCTTCGATAATTATTTATATCACATGTACACAGATGTATATTCATATAAATAGTTTATTCATTTTTTCTCCCCAATAATTATTTATCTCAAATGAATGCACAGTAATGTATATACATATAAATACTTAATTGTGTTTTTTTTATTTGTTTCACACGATGCACACTGATGTTCAGTAAGTATGGGTAATATGGGAAAAATAAAATTAAATTTTGTATCTGTGCTTAATTTTCTATAGCGAATTTATGAATTAGTAATATCTAAATACGTTTTGTACCTAATATTTATTGACCCTTTTTTTCATTGAAAAATAAAATATAAATAAAAAAAATATAAAATATAGAAAATACTAGAGAGTAATTTTTTAAGAATCAAATAGTATATCTTAGAGCACTAAAATTTTAAGAAATTACTTAAAATATAACATTAAATACATATAAGAATAATATGAGATTGATACATATATAAAATTTTCCAAAGGCATACATATATAAAATTTTCCAAAGGCTTGTATGTGATGGTCGATATCTCGTAAAATAGATAAGAAGTGATAATATATTTTAATAAAAAAAATTAAAAATTATGATAGAATTGAAAATATTTAATAGATTGTGTATTGAATCGATAAAAATAAAAAGTTTTAATAGATTGAAAACACCTAATATAGTAGTTAATTTTTAGCAATTAACCATATATTATACTCCATCGTCCCATATTTAAGTTCACAATTATTGTAGAGTCGGAGTTTAAGAAAAATTTACTTTTTTCGTTACTTTTAAGTAGGGATGTAGTTGAATCGAACACTACTAAATTTGAGTATTGTTTGTTAAAATTAATAGAACTCGAGCCCGAGCTCGAACTCGTCGAAAAAAATATATATCAAACTTGAGTTCGAACTCAAACAGTTTGATAAATCTCGCAAACGTATTCACGAACATATAAAGTAACTTTTTCATGAATATTTTTTATGAACATATAAATAGTTTTGTTCGTATACATTTAACGTATATTTTGTTAATCAACATTTAATGTTATTCATAAATGTTAATAAACAACCCAACAAAAGATAATAATAAAAGTTAAAAAAAAATTAAATATTTAAATAATCAATCAAACTATTATCATATTTGTGTTTATAATATAAATATTTAATTATTAAATACTAATACATATATAATAATATATATACTACTTAAACATAATAGTAACATTTACGAACGCATTCGTGAGCTATTAGCGAGCTTGTAATGAATATGTTCGCGAGCTTTCGAGTCGAATACTCTTAAGTTTGAGTTTGATTTGATAAACTATTCGAGCTCAAATTTTGAGTTCGGTTTGACTCGTTAAAATTAACGAACAAACTCGAACAAATAGTTTATCAAATCGAGACTCGAATAGTTCGCGAACGGTTTGATTTGCTTACATCCCTACTTTTAAGGATAGTTTAGTATTTTTAGGTCATAAATAAATTATAAAGTAATTTATATAAATTATAAAGGGATGGTTTTAAAATTAAAGTGTGTTTTGAGGTTATTGATTCGTGTGTATTTCTTTATTTAGGGGTGTGAACTTGTTTCGGGACGTACACAAATAGTAAGTGTGAATTTATTTATGGGATGGAGTGAATATAATTAATTAATAAAAATAAAAAATTTGTAATTTATTTAATAAGTTTATTTAAATATAAACCTCACGTATATTATATAAATAATAAATTATATATTAATATTGATATATAATAAGATGAATTAATTTTTACTAATTTTATTTATTCTATTATAATTATTGAAATATAATGCTATTTTAAAAAAATATATATAACATTTTTTTATGTAAATTATATTTTCTTATAAAATTTAAAATTTAAAAATAATTAGGATTTATTACTCTTTAATATAAATTATACATTCATATTACTGTCAGATACAATACGGTGAAAATATTATTAACAGATAAAATATATTAGGATGAGATACCTAATATATCCCGACAAAAATATAATCTCAATTAATAATTTCAATTATCTTATCTTTATTTTTCTCTTTCCTTTGATTTTTCTTCGTCTCTCCAGAGTTTTCAATTATCTTTTCTTTCTTCTCTTTCCTTCGCTCTTTCTTCATCTCTCCAAAAATCCATTTTCTCCAAATTTTTTGCATCCAAATTTTCAGCTTTGAATTTTCGAATATTCAGACAACTCAATTCTAAATCTTGAATTCTCTATCCAAAGTAAATACACATCAGAGTCGGAAGTATTCAAAAGGGTTTTATGTTATTCAGAATGAATATTCAATTTAATACTCTATCCAAAGTAAATACACATCAGAGTCGGAAGTATTCAAAAGGGTTTTATGTTATTCAGAATGGGTATTTAATTTACTCATTGAATTTGATGGGGATATTCAACGTATTATCATGAATTCAGAATAGCAGAAAAGGGTTTCAAATGGTTTTACGTATTGCATCACCAAATTCACGATGCACAAAATCTGAATACAATTTACTTGATGTGTATTCAAAATGGTCAGAAATAAATTAACATTGAGTAAAATATTACTGAATAGAAATAAATTGAATACAAAATTCTACGTGGTATTCAGAATGTGTATTCAATTTATTTCATAAGTGCATCGATATTGAAATTCAGATTGCGACTTTTTTTTATCGGATTGACTAATCCCAACCTATTTCCTATTATTAAGGAGAGATTAATGGTTAATTAATTTTTTAATACAATAAACTTATAATAGGGTTAAAATGAGTATTTGATGAGTTCAATTTTTAGTGGATAGTATTTTAATTAATTTGAATATTGTACCTGCTAGTAATATATATAGATAAATTGTACCTATAAGTAATGAACCGAAATAATTAATTAAAGGGTAGGTCTTGCGTGAGACCGTCTCACGTGAGATAATTTTTTACTTTTTAAAATAGTTATCACTTTCGCTATAAAATGTTATCAATTTTTATTTTATACTATAAATTATTCATGAAAGAGCGTTATCACTTTTCATTAATTTATTATCACTTTCCTTCATAAAAGTTATGACTTTCTGGCTGTCTCACGTAAGCCCTTACGTGAGACGGTCTCACACAAGTCTTTGCCTTAATTAAAATAACCCTACTCGTATAATCATTAAAAATAAGGTAATAATATTTATTATTCTTTGAAAAACATTTTTCTATATTTCATTTAATATATGGAGTATATAATATATTTTATATTTATTAAATAAAATATTAAACAATATTTGAACCTTTCATAACATGTTTGTTGGTTATATACTAGTAGACATATATTTATTGGAAAAATTTCACATTTGGTTTCATAAGAATTCCTTCAATTCAATTATAGTCCCGTAGGAATATACTAGTCTCATAACTATCAGTTTTGGTCCCATAAGAATTCCTAATCAACTTATATCATATCTTTATTGCCAAATTTTCCTTTTCCTTCTATTTTTCAAAATAGACATAGTCCATTACGACCATATCAGGCCCATCATGCTTCCGTACATTAATTAAACAACATTAATCTCATAGCTAACCAACTTAAAAACAATACCTTTTTTGATCGTCAATCCACTGGGTATCCGGGAGGTTTTACAGCTGCTCCTCACAGCCAACTACGCACCCAGCAGTGTGATGGATCAATCCCATTCCTTCAGCGGATCTCAGCACAACCCTGGTTCGTTTCCTATACCGGGTGTACAGGATGCTGCTACTATTTTTGCTAGAAAGTATGGAGATTAAAGTTGCAGAAAAATGGAAGACTACATGCGGGCAACAGTCCGAGATTATTTATTTATTGAATGGAGAACTTTATTACACACTCATCCTCACTGAACAAGAGGAGATAACTCCTTTAGCTACCTATTGTAGCTGCACTCAGAACACTCATACAAATAAAAGAAAGAGATACAATGTTTATTTTAGAAAAAGAAAACAGAGGGTGATGATCGATGCCTTTCGGATTTATAGAGGCTTTCGGATTTGAAATTCAGATTTCAAAGCCTCCAAATCTTTTGTGACGTCACTGCTTACGTCATTGCTCTTGCGTCAGCACTTACATCATCTACATTGGATTCCAACTTTAGCAGTTGGCTGGTCCTTCTCCTTTATTGGATTCTTTTTGTGACGTCATTGCTTGCGTCACCATTTATTGGATGCCAACAGCTGGCTGGCTTCTTTATTGGATTCCCTTTTCTGGGTCATCCTCCCTGTCAGGTCACATGTCTCTTACCCTTTCGGAAAGGTCACCTGGCTCTTACTTTTTTGAAGAGTCATTTGTCCTCTTTAATGCCTGATGATTCTCCTGGCTCTTGGGAATTTCGAAGAGATTTTACCTTATTCTTTCCACGTGTATTCTTTGGGGTGAATCAGCAGTTCTGATCATCCCTATGTCCAGCCTTATTCCTTTTCCAAACTCCGGCTCTGTTTGAGTGGAACAGCTCGAACATACCTTGTTTGTCTACTGCCCGAAATGGGCCATGTTACAATATCTCCGATGAGTTTGTTTACTCACTGGAATCTTATTTTTCCAGAGAAGTTCTTGTTTTTCTTGGAACGCCTTCTCCGCAAATACTGTCTTCTTCCCTGTTAAAGTATTCAACAGGAATGACCCATTTAAAGATTTATGCTCGAACTTGAATGGGAAATTCACCTTCACCATTGCTTTGATGCAGGCGTACAAACCCCTCGCTCGACTCGTAGAGATCTGTTCTTCAGAATAAGTAGAAACCAAGACTGGTTCCTTTTCAGAAGACTCATTGATTTTATTTGATGCTGAGACATTGGGTCTTCTTAACTTGATAAAATGAAAGGCCTCGTGATTGCATTTCCCTACTGGTTCTGGAGCCGCACTTGTGAAGTAAAGCTCCAATACATCTCCCCTGGATAGGGTTGAGTTATTTTCCCATGCCTTGAAAACCTTTTTTCCCAGCCAATCTGGAAGTTTTGCAAGTTCTGGGAAGCCTGGTGCAACAATATAGATTGAAGCTAGTCCTCCAAAATCATACCATTGTTTCACATCATTTGGATTTTAGCCTTCTTGCATCCAAACTCGGGGATATTCCCCAGATATATCCACCCGGCATTTCTCCGGTCGGATTCCTTGTCTGGTGTTTAATTTCTCCCAGCTGACCTGATAATCCTGCCAATAAGAGAAATCAGCAAAGTTAATACCAGCCTTAGCAGTGCCCGTCATAGGCCTAAGGTTGATCTCTCCCTCTTTGACCCCAGAGGTGCTGGGTTGACTCGTCGACTCTAGATGTGACTCCAGGTCTTCAATTTTTCCTTGGACCGGTTCCTCTTTTGGAGGTTCCAGACTAGGACTTGTGCTAAGGGTACTTAAATCCCTTGCTTCGGGTTTAGATCCCCGTTCTCAACTACTCTTATTTTGTCGATTGCAATTGCTATTAACAGCCCGTAGGAGTGGCTCTCGTGTTGCAGTCTCATATGCGATTAGACACTTTGGTCTGATCACTATCTTGTATTCTTCCGGAACGCCTTGCATTGAGTGCCAGATTCTCGAATTCCCTTTGGAGAAACTCAAGGTTGTCCATCAGGTGCCTCGATACAATCAGGATGAAGTCTATTTCAGCTCCTTCCATCTCTCGTCAGGAAATCTGTTTGCTTCATTCTCTGTAAAGAGTTTGCTACAGTATCTGCATGACACTTCTCCTTCTGGTGTGAATTTTGTGAGAACTGCTGCCCACCAGTGATCACTGGCATCTGTGTAAAGTACCAGTTCATCCTCGTCGTTTGGTATTGCTAGCTTGGGGAGCTTCTTGCAAACCTCCTTTAACTGCTTAACCATTTCTCGGTGTGATTCCTCCAATTTGAATTCTGCGTCTTTCTTCAACAGAGGACTGAACACCTTCCTGTATTGTGCTAGGTTGTTGATGAACATTCCAACAAAGTTGACAACTCCTAAGAAGCTTTGGAGTTGTTTCTTGTCCTTGAAATCTTCAGGAAATTATTGAACTTTTTCTACAATATGAAGCTGTAGAATAATTCCGGACTCATCGATCTCGACTCCAAGGAACTCGATCTGCCTTGTTGCTATTACTGCCTTCTTTTCAGAAAGCACCAATCCTTCCTTGTGGCACACTTCTGAAAATACTTCCAGATGCGCCAGATGCTCTTTCATGTTCTTTGAGGCTATGAGGATGTCATCCACATAAACAAACATGAATGATAAATAATCTTTGAATAGATTATCCATCTTCCTTTGGTATATCTGGGATGCATTCGCCAAGCCCATAGGCATGACATTCCAGATATAGTGGCCTTGTGGTGTTGAGAAGGCCGTGAACCTTTTGCTTCCTTCTTCCATCATAATCTGGTAGAACCCAGATTTGCAATCAAACTTTGAGAATACCTTGGCATTCTTGATACAATTGACCAAGTATTCCCTACTTGGTATATAGTATCCATCGAACTCCAAGATGTTGTTGATCCCTTTGTAGTTGATCACAAGTCTCGGCTTTTCCCGCTTGACTTCTCCATAATTTCGAACTAGAAATCCTGGACTGCTATATGGGGATGCTCCTGGTGATATCAACTTAAGGTCCAGATGTTCCTTAAGTATTAGCTGCATATCCTTTCGATCCTCTTGGTTCATCTGGATAGGCTTGTATCTTACGAACTCATGCTCTTTTTCGTCTTTTACTTTGAGTGAGGCTTTGAGCTCGTTTTTATCCCACCAGGCTAGAGGATCCTCATTGAAGTTCCTCTGTATCTTCTTTTTGACGTCCTCCAAAGATATTTGTTCTTCGATTGTGACGTTTTTCTGTAGAGAATCTCCCAAGCTTGCTTTGAGAAGGTGGATTGTATTTTCTTTTAGTTTCTCCATCTTCCGTCCTCCTCTTGTCTCGGTTCTCATCTGAAGGACTGCTTCGCCATATTTTCTTTGATCATTCATCTTTGGATGACTAAGTTTTCCTTCATCACCACGCTTGTTGTGGAATATGATTGGCATTTTTCTTTGAAATGCATTACGCAGTCTTGGTGCTATGATCTTATGTTCACAAAGGGTTGTGAAAATAAGCCTTCTTATTGCGTTTTCTTGTGTAAAACGCTTGAATGTCTGTAGGAAATTATTTCCTAACAGAATATCCGCTCCGGTGTCGTGAAAATATAATGGTGGAGTTTCCACCTTGTACCACGGGGTACGATCCGCTCCTCCGATCATGATTTCTGCTTTCTTGGGTTTCTCCCAATGATAGTTGGAAGATCATTGCTTTCACAGGAAAAGGGTACCGTTTTGTTGATTCCCCTTAATCTCTTGTAATTTTTGTGTAGCAATGCTTGATGACACCACACCGCTATCTTGGCATTGAGAAAAGACATCCTCCTTGCTATTGAATTCAGCTCACATGGTTCATACTCTTTGATCAACATTTCTCTCCATGTGCTTGGAATCTTAGCAAAGAATAGGTGGAATACTTCCTCCTCCTTGATCTTTTATTTCCATATATACTCTGTGAAGAGTTTGATGTACTCATCTACATGACAAATGTCAAGTAGTTCTAGGCTGTATAGGGCATTCCTATACTTCTTTTTCTTCTCTTCTTCCATTCCTTCGAAGTAGCCTACTCTGATGAAGTGGATCTTGAAGATTTTGGCCATGCGATTAATAATATTGCCTAGATCTTCACCTTCCATGGCCTCCTTCTTGACCTCATCTGAGAGTACCTCTCAGGCGCACTTTACTGATCCTTCTAGGCTCATAGTTAGGAATCTTATGAACCTTTCCTTGTCCAGCTCAAGTGCACCGCATGCAATCTTCATAGCGTTGGTTCACTCATCGATCAAAGTTTCTCGATTTTTGAAGTCGAGAGTGTCGAGGTTTAAGATCAACCCGTATGGATTTATCGGTTCTAGGTGAGATCGACCATATGGGGTGTTGTGTATATTAGATCCTCAAACTCGGCTTGCTCCTGTTCCCATTCCAATTGCCTTCATCTTGAAGTTTCCTGGTTGTTGAAATGTCTCTTCTTGCCTTCATTCGTGGACTCCTTGTGTTCCAGAAGTTCTCTCATCTTGGCTCGAATCACATTGGGTATGCTGAGCCTGCGACTGTTGTTGGGAGCCAGAAGTCTCTCCAACATTCATTTTTAGATCTACAATAGTTAGTCCTTGGAAGGACTCATATAGATCTTGTAGATCTTCAAGATTTGCTCGTTCCATCTAGAGACACGGACTCTCCACGAAGGATAGCAATAATCTTCTCACTTCCCGACTTTGGCCTTGTGACCTCAGTTGTCTTCCCCGTTTGGTGTAAAAGGGGTTCCATTCTGAAGGTTAGTGGCAACCGTTCACCTGGCATTCTTCCTGTCACCTTAGTTTCCAAGGACTTTACTTGTTCTGTGAACTTTGTGATGAGGTCGAGTTGCTTGTTCTGCAACTTCTTCACCTTTTCCATTTTAAGGCTGATTTCGAATATCGTCTTAGACATGCTCTGGTAATATTCTCCAAAGAATCTCATCGTATTCTGCAATTCTCTAAGATCTTGATTCATCTTAGAGTTATCGGCCTCGATCTCCTTTCACTCCGTCATTCGTCCTAGTGTGTGAAGTGATAGGGCTTGCAGATCTCTCTTGGACCCTGGTTGGGTCGTTTCCTCCATTGTCTGTGTTTGGGGACACTTCCATGGATCTCGGTGAAACTTTAGATTTCTACGATGTTTCTTGATATTTCTTTCGAGTATCTTATCTGCATCTGGCATAGTTCCGCCAAAGATTCTTCCTCGGTGTGGTTGGCACGAATGTTGGCCAACTCTCTCCTTTGATTTATATCTTCATACCATCGGTCGGCATCTTCATCTCTCTTTTTCGTAATTTGTCTATACAACACACAATAATATTGTTGCATAGAGCTGCTTGTTTCGTCATAATTAACAGGCAAGTAGTCTCTGTTACTCCAGCTTTGAACATGGCTGATAGTCCTGTTACTCTCGGATGTCGAACTTTCGTTCGGATCCATATATCTTGAAACTCTCCTCTCGTTAAGTGATAAATATGTTTATAATAAATTTATCTATTCTTAAATAAATAAACTTAGGGCTCTGATACCATTTTGACCGCCCCGCCCCTTACGGGGGTTCCCATCAAAAGGCACCTATCAGTTTGCCAACCCGCCCAGAGCACCACGGGTTCGCCTTAGGTGATGGGCTATATTTTTAAGGGTCATCCCCTACGGAGAGCTGCGTTTCGGGACCATACGTCACGCAGTAGAGGCTCGGGGCTTTTTACAGGCTCTGATACCATTTTGAAGCTTGGAAAATTGAGTTAATCTGGCATAAGACATAAGATATGATTTGGAACTAATTTAGCATCTTTTGGGGTCAATTTTTCAAATTTACCTTTTTAGAAAATTCCTATAGGATTAATCCTGCATCTACCTCGTTATCAATTTAGATAAAATTCCTATGGGACTAAATCTGACGGTTTTGGGACCTTTTTGACATTGAACAATTCTTACGAGGCTAAATATGAAATTATCCCTATATTTATTAAATATTTAATATAGCATAATTTATTTATTATATTTAATTTTCTCTAATTAATATAAATTAAATACTACCTCTTAATTATTATTATTTTCCACATGAATTAATAAATATTACTCCCTCCGTCACATAATAAACTTCACTGTTACTGTAGACATGAAGTTTAAGAAAAGTTACTTTTTGACCAATTTTATTGACTTTTGGTGGGTAATATTATAATATTTTTAGATAATAAATAAATTATAAAGTATATTATGTGTGTTAGGTGGGAGTTGTATATTTGTAATTAATTATAATATAAACTTTTAAGGGTGAAGATTGATGTTATATGGTTATAAGTTTAATGTGGGAAGGACGAAAATGAAAAGTGTGAAGTTTATTATAAGACGGAGAGAGTATTATTTTATATAGTTGGCAGTTGTATTAGTTGTATGTGTGATTCATCTATTCCAATTAAGAAAAAATGGTAAATATCAAAATTGGTCCTGTAAGTATGACATTTTCCAACTTTAGTCATTTATCATTTGCAATTATTAATTTTGGTCATTTTTTGTCAATTTTTAGTCCTTTTTGTCCAAATTTAGTCCCTTTTGTTCAAATTTAGTCCTTTATGTTAAAAAATGTCCAAAATGGTCCAAAAGTGTATACATTTAGGACCAATAGTGGACCAAAAAATAACCAAATTTTTAAAAAAATGACCAAAATTGGACCAAATTAAAGGACTAAAACTGGACAAAAAATGACTAAAATTGAGAAATACCAATGATAAAGGACTAAAGTTAGAAAATATCATACTTACATGACTAATTTTTATATTTACCCAAGAAAAAAATGAATACTTATAAAGAATTCATAAATAGTGAAATATATATTTTGAGGTGAATGAAGAGAGTATAAATGTTAACTAAAAATGTTATACATAGAAAGTGTTGTATGATAATAATGTTATTTGTCTAAAAAGTATAATTCCTCCATCTCGAACAGGAGAACTGTTCACGTAAGTAACCATTTTATGTTGTTTAAGAAAAAATTATTTGATTAATTTTGTTAATTTTTAAGAATATTTTAATACTTTTAAGTAATAAATAAAGTGTAAAGTAATATTACGGAAGGAATGACAAAGTTGAATTAAAACAAAATTTTTAAATTATTATTAAATAAATGTGTATATTTATTTTTTAGAGTAAAGAATTTTGCAGAACAAACAATAAAAAAAAAGTGTGAATAGTCTTTTGAAATAGAGGGATAAATAAAAAGTGCTTACCATATTTTTAAAGCATTACAATATTGTTATATACTCTTATATCTCATAAAAATGTTACTATTATTTGTTATATAAAATAAAAGTATAATTTATTTATAAAAATACACTTTTCATTTCATGCAAATTGTACACTTTTTATTTTTGTTTTTAGCCTACAATTAACTTCACTCTCAGAACATGAAAAATTCACATCAATCCTATATCCTCAAAACAAATTTTAGTTTTAAACAATCATTCTCACTTAACTCATATAAACTCCATATAGTAATTTAATTAATAAATAAATTTTCTTAAATTCCATTGCAATTTAATTCGACACAGAAAAAGTATGCTCCATAAAGTCAATTAAAGTCAATAATATGATAGTACTGCTGGATGTGATATATTTATTACTATATAGAACAAGATATACTATAATATTACTAGTAGATACAATCTATATATTTTATTACTAAACTACAAAATTATTATTTTATAAAAAGTCTCAATTACCCCTAAATACATCACGTAGATAAAATAACTATATATTTACGTTATCCCATATATCCACAGATTATGAGTAAGTTAATTTTTGAATACAAAATACTATATAATTTTCGAACACAAATATATTAAAAATAAATATTTTTAAATACATAAATTATGAACATCAGCAAATTAAGTAAACTTCTGAACACAAAATATATAAATTCTGAACACAAATATATATATATATATATAATAGCTAAATGTATTCAAAAATAGTTGTATGCAATGTATTTAGAATTAGTTTTAGGCAATGTATAATGTATTCGGAAATATTTGTATGCAATGTATTCATATCAGACGTTGATGCAGAGACATTAATATAATATGCGTTATCTAACCATTAATAATCACAATCCAAAATGGTTAAATGTATTCAGAAATAGTTGTATGCAATGTATTCAAAATTAGTTTTAGGCAATGTATAATGTATTCAGAAATATTTGTATGCAATGTATTGCTATCAGCTGTTGATGCTAAACACATTAATATAATATGTGTTATCTCCCACCTATTTTTGTGGAGAAATTAGTGGAAGACAGTATTTTTCTGTACACCTTTAAATTAATATTTGAATACAATTAAATTAGGGATAAAAAAGGTATTTAATGCATTCAATTTGTAATGTGTATCTAGTGGTAATATAGATAGTTAAATTGTACCTAACAGTGATTGACCCTATTTTTAATAATAAAAATATTATGAGTAATTTGTAAATATCCTCTGTCCACAGTCTTTGTATTTAATTAACTTTTTTATGTAGATTAAAGAATAATATCATTTTATTTGTAGTGAATAATTATATTATTGAGATTCGTGGGTCATGTTTAAATTTTTTTTAGAGAGGAGAATATACAAAATGATAAAATAGATACATAAACGGTGATGGGAGAAGTATATTTTAGAATGTGAAAACTAAAATTGGATAAGACAATAATGAAATATAAAAAATCTAATGAGTAAAAAAAAAAAGACTTATTTTCAATATGTTCCTGTAATTTTTATTTTTTCTTTAATTTAATTTTTTACCTCTTAGCACTTATGTGAGGAAACATGAAAAAACATGCATGAAAGCTATCTTGGTCATCCAAAAAAAATAATCCATATATACTTTGCCAAGAAGAGAAAGGGTTTGTGGATCAACCAAATGCTATAAGACATTATAATATTATTGGTGTGAAGTTTTAATGTGTGTTATTCAAAAATTAATTTTTTAATTATTGAATATTGTGTATATATAGTACATAAATGTCTGTATAATATCGTTGGTATGGGTAGATTAATTACGTACTCCAATATTTTGGACAGATATCAATTTATTGATTAAACACATGGTATACTTTCAATGAGAGATATACAATTGCATATAACTGATTGTACATACATTTTTTTAGTCATGAACTAAATAAACTATTATAGTTAGGTGTTAAATAATCCCTCCATCTAAAAGTTTAAACTTGTTTTAAGAATTATTATTAAATAATTAATTAAGTTACTCTAACCTACCTTCTTACATGTAGACAATTTAATTTGCGTCAAACCTTGCACGTGGATTTTTTTATAAATGGATGCTAGTGAAGTTTAAATCCTGAATAATTGTTAGGTCATGACTCTAATATACCTCGTCAAAAAATATAAGCTACAAATAGGATAATCATTTAATACTTAATCAGATAATTCTAATTTAACATGCTCACCCACGTATAGCATGATTAATGATTGTTGTGTAACTCACCTAAATTTTAGAATGCTTTTATGGTTGTTTTGTAATTATTTCATGCATATTGTATCTTGTTTTAGTTGATAATTGTAGAAATGGTGGTAATATTAGAATTGAGCTTAAAATGTTCAGGAACAGATGTTTTAAGTAGAAAATTGGACAAAAAAGGGAAAATAAGAGAAAATTATAGTAGGAAGCAAAAGTACACAAAAATTTGGTCGAGCTTCTCTTACAAAAGATTCAGATAGTGTAGAAAAATTCATGGTTACACGAAAACACGGTCGAGTTTCTCTTATAGAAACTAAAAAAAGTAAGAAAAACTAAAGTGAGCATGAAAATTTGCCCAAGTATCTCTTACAGAGATTTTTGAGGATTTTCGAATTTAGACCAATTAATCTGACATTCTAGACATACGGTTATGACTCATGTAGATGATATGGAAGCACAATAAATATATGTGAATTGACTTGATAGATCATAATAAATCATATTTAGGACAAATTATGCATAAGATATAATCCAACCTCACTCTCTAACATGTTGTTCGTCCCCGAACCTGACATTTTATTCGTACCAAAACAACGAAAGAAAAACCAAAGGAAGAATAGGAGTGGAATTCACAGGCAAACAAAAGATCAAATAGCATCCAGTCTCAGAAAATGTACAAGAACAATGGAAATACTATCCATCTAAAAACATGCATGTCAAGTCAATTACTTTACCTTTTCAAAATGCTCATCCACCTATTCTCACGAATAGTAACTCTTTTAGCTCAAGTGTGAGATGTACACTTCATGGTTAATGTGTTTCCACTTAAAATCAATTTAGATGTACGCATAACCATAAACTTGAAAATTATCTTAGCTTAAGACTAAAGGAATAAATCAACGATGGGATCACAAAGGATTTACAGTGAAATGTAATGTTTTCTCTTTGGTAAGGGCAGAAAAATATGATTAAGTGACTACTTCACTAGTAAAGAATCAAAGTCAGACTTTAACTTTTCATCAAATAGCTTCTCCAACTTTCTCCTTTTTCAACTCTCTTTTTCTTTCTTTCTTCGAATGAATTTCCTTTCTTCACTTCAGAGTTTGATGCGCGTTTTCTTTGCATGCAAAATTAATCCCCAAGTATTAAGGATATCAGTTGCAGCTTAAGCAAGCGACCAAGTGATTATCGAACCCAAAGGACGTCGTATTATCGATTTAATTATTTACTAAATTAATTAAGACGTAAGGCAATAACGTTTGAGGATTGAATGATTAACTAATAAACAATTAATTAAAATAACAAATTAAATAAAATATCACTCGAAGAATACAAAAGTGGATCAAGTAGGAGAATAGGTAGCCCTAGGATAATCCAGTTTCACTCATTAATTTCCCTTTCGTGTGTTGATGTCCGACTCTGCCTTGTGGAATATGGATGCATCACTAAACCATGCGTATCTACTCTATAGACACAAGTAAACATGTGTGTAACACGTGTGAATAACCACGGAGCAAGAGATATAATTCCACCCCCTTTCTAGGTACTATCAGTATCAATTATTTCCCTGGCTAATTGGTACTCTAACTAGATATGATCTCCCTTTATAGGTACTATAAAATTATCCTCTTTATCCTACATAATAACCCGAATTCAATTCAATTAATAAGTATTCATATATGATAGTTCTAATGAAGCTTCGGAGTCCTCTCACTTAGAATCATAACATGGAATCTTGTTCAGCGGTGAACACACTCAATCTACAACCAATATATATATTCAGACTCTATATACCAATTGAAGATGCACAAAATGACCGTGAATATGAATTAAGAAAGCATAATCATATATAAAATAAATCCACAAGTAGTGTTGTACGAAGTTTACACACGAAAGTTCAATTAATTCGTAAAAACCTTCACAACCCTAGTTCAACCAAAAAGACTCTAGCCATGATGTTATAAGGAGATTAATTGTGCTCCAAGAAATAGGTAATTTTCGGAAAATTTTGGAAATTCTCGAAAATTCTCGCTGGCAACTGCGCGACTTTATGTTTTTAAGCATAACTTCCTCATCCAATCTTCGATTTTAGTGATTCTTGTGCTCACGCGATCCAATTTTCCTTGACTTCCTCTGAATATAAAGATCTCATCAAAATTCCAACATTTGAAGATATAACAAGTCATGTAAAATGGAACAGTCGTGCTGAGTAGAAACAGTTTGCGCGACGTCACCATTTCGATCATAACTTTCTCGTTTGGACTTCGATTGAGGTGTTCCTAACGCCAAAACGATCCTCTCTTCTGTGAATTTTCAACCATGTATTACACTTTTAATTTAGAGCTCCAGATGAACACATAAAAATTACACAAGTTGGACGTGTGTTTTTCAACATTCATACACAAATTGCACATTTTCTCCAACTTTGCACTTTTGATCCCCTTTTCTACTTAAAATACAATAAAACACCTCAAGTGCATCTTTTCTCAAATATATTAAATATAAGATACTTGTGTTAATATATGACAACAATATCAATCAAAAAGGTGTTAAATTGAACACTAAAACACGTTTATTTTTACTCTCATCAGAGTTCAACACATTTTCTTTTACAATAAAGGTACTAGATTCGAGCACTAACCTTATAATTGGGTTACCAATTTCAGACACTACCACTTTACAATTTTTATTACTTATATCACCAAAAATTTCCTTCCAATTATTTTTCAAGCGCATTCACCAATTTGATTCCTTCAACTCTCTACGAGAATAAGAGTTTCAAAGGCTTTAAAGGTAATCAAATGTCTATTCAATAGGTTTCCCAACACATAAGGCTTTTAGGCTCAACTAGAATAACTATGGATTAACATTCATCTGGTAGGATATCATTTGGCTAGTGACTCATTTAAAAAAATACAAACATGGTCTAAGATCATTTCCCTTCATTTATCAACCACGTAGCTTTTAGAAAGATCCAAAATCAAGTTCTAGAATACATATAAAAGAATGATATTCACAAGAATAAACCCAACAGAAATTTATTTTAACTTAAAATGTTTTAATTCTAATATATATAAAATTTAAGCAGTTATTGAAGTCTTTTCATACTTAAAAGTTAGAAAAAAGTTGCCCATAATCAACTAATTAAAGTAACAAATATATATATTCTCATAATCAACATCCTAAACTTTGAAGACGATATTTTTTTAATAAGACAATGATGGTTCATAAATATTGCAATTAAAATAAATATAATTAATCTTTAGGACAAGCACATTAATGTAACAGTGGCAGGCAACAAAAACATTGTCTCATGCAAATGACATTTGGTGATGGGTTGGCTCCAGTGGGCCTACTTTCCCCAATTTAATTTCGTCCTATTTAATTATTAGTCCATGGAATATTATTGCATATATACTGACGTATTTTTAATTCAATTCCCAATTTTAATTTATAAATTTTATTATCACTTTGAAAATACAAGTGCTGATATTGACAACATATTAGATTTTGATTTTGTTCTTGCCCAAATCGAATATTTTACTTGGTCTTAACTCATAATACTCCTTTTATCGTTATAATTTCCACTTCGTCTATCCCACAACAATATATTTACGGATTATTATGTGGTGCATTTAGTATACAGGTACACTTAAGAGTTTATAAATAAATTTTTAGGATATAATTAATTTATTTTTTAAATTTTTAATTATTTTATTTTGATCCAAAGGTTATTATAAAATAATTTTTTAATATAATGATTCATATTAACTAGATACATCTATACACCAGGTGCACCCTAATTTAACTCAGTAAAAATTATAAAAAAAAAGACACATCACACTAATATAATAACTTCAAAATCATTTTAATTTTAAAATTGTCACCCCAATCTAACATACATAATATACTCATTTTTATAATTTATTTGTTACTTAAAAAAACACTATAATATCCTTAAAAAGTTATTAATTAAAAAATAATAGTATACTGTATATTTTAAATTCTGCGTCTACTGTGTATAATAATATATGACAGAGGAGTATTTATTATATTGTTTGGTAATTTGACATCAACAATAATTTATTACTCTCTTTAAGTTAATTTAGAAACTACGAGATTTCCTAAATCAGGATTGACAGCTCTTTATATGACTAGCAAGAACCGTTGCATCATGCAATCGGTATTATTAATTAATTAATACTTTAGAAATAAAAAATAAAAAATAATGACTATAGAAATAATAACAAATTATATTTTATGAAACCATTTTATTTATAGAACTTTCTTTTTCGTTTTCTTTCTTTGTGATTTTATGTGTTTTATTGCATATTTTGTCTTGCTTAATATTTTATTTTTTTAAAAAAAATATTACTTTAGGATATGAAAATTACCCTAAAACAAGAGTATAAAATACAAGGATAGCACCCCTATATTACCACTTATTACAATAGGAACAACTGTACCATAACTAAGCCATTATTCTCTACGCAATTGCTAGGATCTTCACACCAATCAGAGTACCTTATATTCAGATTCAATCTTTTCTTACCACATCCACCAACTCCATATTTGGGATTTTATTCTGTCCATATTCTTAATTAGATTCCAATCTTCATCTAATTAAATACTACTCTCCGTCCCACAAAAGTTTGCATGCCTCTTTCAACACGAAGATTAAGAAAAGATAACTGTTAGGGGTATTACGGTATTTTTTGGTAATAAGTAAATGATAAAATATGTTAGATGTGTTAGGTAATGGTGATTTTTTTGTAAATAAAATTTATGGGGAATGATGATTATGTTTGATTTTTTGCTTATTTATAAATGTGCAAACTTTTGTAGGACAACCCAATGAAAAGTGTGCCTTCTAAAATGGGACAAAAGGGTATGTTGTTTATGTTTTTCCAAATAACTCATACTGTGCATAACCAAATATCGATTGCTAACCTATTCATTTCCCTTTCACGAAACAAATTACTAAAAAGTATTAAGTTTACTGGACATTATTGCATAATTACTTAATGGTGTCTGCATCATTATTCACTAGAGACTTGTTATGGGTTTTAGTACTATAGATTTAAATTCTATATAAATTAAGTATTAATTATATTGAAAGAAGAGAAGATATGAAAGAGGATAGAGAATAAAAGAAAAAATATTAATTGAGAGGTAATGCATTGTAGGAGTTGGGTAATTTTAATAGTGTTAGTTGTTTAAATAAAATAATCGTGTATATATTGAAATGAAATAAAAGATGATACCAAATGACCCACCAATAATTAGATAATTAAATAATCTCAACTTAATCCATCAACTTAAATACTTATTATGAAATAAAGTAATTAAGAAAATTATAATCCCTCATTCTCAATAGAATGTTTATTATTTACAAGGACTAATATATTTACTTATTAAAAATATCATAAAATTGAGCAAGCCTAATTTAATACTATATATGTTCTAAGGTGAATTTATTTTTGCAAAGAATTGTGTGAGATTGTCTCACGTAATAATTTATGTGAGATGGATAAAAAGTGATAATTTTTATAATGAAAAATAATAATGTTATTTTATAAATAATTTATAGTATAAATGAAAAGTAATAGTAAAGTGATAATTATTACGAAAGTGTAAAATAATAATCTCATAATGAGACGGTCTCACACAAGAATTGTCCAATTATTTTATATATTTTTTATTAGAATTCATTTTTTATTAAATATACATATTATCACTTTTCATATAACACAAATTATTCATTAAATAGTTTAATTGAATAATTATTACTTTTAATTAATTAAATATTTATTTTATTAAAATATTATCCCTTATCATTTTTTTTATAAAATTCATTTTAGAATATAATATAGTAAAAATAATTAATGAATTGATTTTTTTATAGGAAACAATGTGAAAGTCTAATTATAATTATTACGCCCACATGATTCCTCCTTTAATTTTTTTGAGTAATGAAAATATCGATCTTTGAACATAATTACATTTATATTCTAATTAATTAGAGTCATCACTCTCTAATACGTTAGTGTGCATGAACATGAGTATGTGATCATAATCATTGTTGGAAGTTGGAAATGAATAATAAATTACTTTAACAAACAAAAATTAATGGATCTTTATTCCAAAATAATCTTTTTTGTACTTGGCTTTACAAATTAAAACTGCATGCTACGCTGCGTGCCAAATACTTTTTGTGTTAATTGAGCTGTTAGGCGTATTCAACGTTACATGAGTATAATTTACTGTATTGTGTCCAAACGGAACACTATGAAACCTTTTTATTAAGGGCAACACTTGGGTGAAATTGTTGACAAGAGACTGATTGTACATTTTTTTAATAATTAGATCTTCCAAAGATGCATATTATTACTTTTTATTAATAATGTTATAACTTTTTATTTATAATACAAATTATTTATGAAACAGTCATTTATGTTGGGTATTGGGGCTCCATTAAAACACACCGGAGAAGGGTGCTCAGAACTTTGGGTGTGGCTTACGAAAGAACAAAATGGCGAACAATATGAAAAATGAAAGAAATCACAAAGATAGAACCCACAACCCACGTCTATTTTCAAATCCACTTACACTCTAGTTTCTGATAAAGGAACAAGAAGCACACAATCATTTATTCAAGAGAGTTTTTCTGGGGAAGAGAAACAAACTCTCTTCGTAAACTGGTGAGAAGTGCAGATTTTCAATACTAGGGCATCAAACGGGAAACACAGGTCCAAAACCAAATAATTTGGGCCATGTGCCGGCCCAACACAAGTGAGAAATGTAGGCCAGCAAGAATGGGCCACACATGGCCTAACGGATCCAACAAATCTCCACCTTAACCCAATCTTAAATATTGCATTTATCAAAATGAGGATCTCATCATCGCACCCTTTGTACACACAAAGTATTCAAAGTTATTTTGTTTTGACAAGTACAAAATAATGATACATAGTCATGAAAATGCCACAACGGCAGTTTGACACAAAGTCAAGAGTATCACAAAGATACATGTATCTATGCACAAAGCAAAGACAATGAACACAAAGTTCACAAAGTGTAATCACCAAGATTATCTACCTCAAAGTTCTCACGACTTACAATCAAATCACAAAGTAAGCTAGCTATTACATTTGAAGTTACAAAGACATTCCACAAAGAAGCACACAGAGTAATCATAATCAAATGTACAAAAACATTTAGATTCAAGTAACATGTTCCACCTCACAAAGAGAAAACAAATAAGCGTGTAGAACAAGTCACAAGCATAAAACTAACACATAATAATCATGCACATACATCACCTCAATAGGAGTAGCCTAGTACATTGGAAGTTTGACAAACAAAACAAGCACAAAACAAAAAATACATTTCAACAAGTTTTCACATAAAGAAAACACACAATTTTAAAGAGTAACAAGATAGGAAAATAAATTTCCTAAACATCCAGAATTAACTAACCATTTAAAACACACAAGAATTAAAAGGCACAAATAATTCACAAAAACATACTCCCTCCGTCCCACCACTAGATATACATTTTTCTATTTTGGTCCATCCCAAAACAAAGTATGCATTCCTTAATTGGTTGATGTGACCTACACAATACCATTAATATATCCACATGGCCCCACACACTATACTAATACAACTACTTACTACACATTAAAATATTGTTTCTCTCACTTCACTATACATTAAAATATTATACTCCTTAATCTCCGTGCAAAAAGTAACGTATACCTTGTTCCGGGATGAGGGGAGTATATCTTTATCATAAGAATTATCCATAACTTTGAACACCGTTGTTGGATAAGTATACACTTCATCTTTTGTATCAAGATATTGAAATCTCCTTTTCCATTAAAGGGAACAAATTTAGAGAAGCTATGAGTGTTTAAAGTTGAGTTGATCAATTTACTCAGATTCGAGAAATACCAAGTCACATACACAGATGAACTGAGGCTATGTATCCTAATTCACGAATTGCTTAATCGCTGGCACAGGGGTTCACGATGACCTGATTATAAACCGATTCACATAGAAGAGAATAACCAGCAGATTTTTAAGAAAATGCGAAAGCAATCTAAGAGCAAATATCGCATAAATAAAGAACCCAAATATGATTTCAAAGCAAATATAATAAAGATATATCACAAAAGCCTTAATTCCACAGCACAAAATCCCAAGCCTGTGTCACGGTTAGTAACCACTATTAGTACCAAGGAAAATAAATGTGTTCAAACCAATTTACAAGAACAGGTCTCGATTGAGACGTCGCGACACCAAAATCATACCTTAGAGGAACACCGACGAACGGACACGAGTCCACTATGATAGCTCCGATGAACGAGTGCGACCTTAACACATAAATGACAAGGAGAAAAAAGACAGTGCAGAGAAGAATCAGAAATTGACAAAAACGATCACAAAGAATGAAGTAATGATACTTCCATGAAGTGGTGGACAAACACCGGACCAGAACCAAAGCCACAACCAATTACTGGTATGGCCCACCATTCACTAATATTACAATCACTCATTACATATAAAATAATAATACTCCCTCCGTCCATCCCAATGTATCCATTTGTTTTTTGCATGTGAATTAACGAGTATTATTATTTTATGTGTAGTAGGTAGTTTTATTAGTGGATGTTGTGGGTCCTATATTTTATTTGTATTAGTGGACGGTGTGGGTCCCATGGTTTAAAAAGGGAAATGGATAGATTAAGGATGGACGATCCAAAATAGTAAAATAGATAGATTGACAGTGGACGGAGGGAGTTCTCATGTTCAAAAAGAAAATGAAGACATTTGCATTTGCCAATTGGAGTATCAACTCTCATTTTTATACTACAAATTATTCATAAAATTAATAATTCATTTAACGGTATTATTTTCCATTAGTTAAGTTACATTATATTTAAATATTATTTAATTTTTATTTGTTTTACTTTTTATTCATTACATGTAATGCATTTTGTAAGAGGATTTTACGAAAATGGTTGTCATATATATATATATATATATATATATATATATATATATATATATAGTATTACTTTTGTTTCTATACTATTGTTGATATATGGAACCTATAAGCTAATCAAATAAACTTTTAATGATTCAATATATTAAATATTTCAACCGCTGATATTTTGATTTAGACTTTTAACCTAACCAACACTTCTAAAAAAAGGCTTTTAGTATCGAAATTTTATGATACGTACTAAAAGCTAAATAATTTACACTATTAGTTTTTAGTATAAAAATTTCCTCTGTTACCGTTCCGAGACTTATACGGGGTTGTTAAAGACATAGTATCAAAAAAAAAAAAAAAATTGCCACTGAAAGTACATAATAGCATCAAAAAAATTATTTGCCACCAAAAGTAAAATCTTTAGTATGAGAACTTGCAATAGTATTTGTATCAAAAGCAAGGATACTAATAAATATGCATTAATATCACATAATATTTTTGATATTAGTTACTAATGGTATCAACATAAACAACGGATGCAATAAGATCTATGTATCAATATTTTCGATACCAAAACTCTATATTCTATCACAAAGAAATCCTGATTTTTTATTTTAAAACCAAATTCATGCATTTATAAATGAATCTAATAAATACCTTTAAAATATTTAAAATTATAAATACAATTAATAAAAGATCATTTATACATTGTATTTATATCAGTTATTCATCAACAAATGAGAGGTAACAGCAGACAGAATGATTAAAATAATACAATAACAATTCCTACTTCTCAGAGTTAGCGATTGCTCTTCATTCCAACCATCTTCAAGTATAATAAGTATTGGTTCAAGTCATCACTCATCGACAAACGAAGGCGTAGAAAAGGCTCCTCCTGCATGAACAAAATAAATAAAGAACTGGAGAATCAATAATGATTTTTTATTCAAGTTCAAGAATGCAATTTAATTAACCTTAGCCGCCTCTCCATTAACTTTCACTATAAGACTTTAATACAATATATTTTCTTCCACTAGTCACTAACTCTTACTTGAATATTTGGGCAGTCTTTTAAACTTCAAATTCCAGCCTTGGAGTTAGGGTTCCTGCCATCTTGATATCCCCTGGATTAAACTTAGAACAGGTATGTATAAGTTAATCAAGAATTAAGCATAATGTATGATGTTTAATAAGTATCTTATCTAGTAATCAAAAGAATATTACTATATAAATATTCTTGATGAGAATGCAGTGCTGCATAGACCTTCTAGACCATATCCCACGTCATATAGTTTGAATTAAGCTCAATATTTGAAAATAGACAACAACTAGCAAATGCACAAACTAATTTCTTCTTCTGCTATAAAAGAAGCATGATGAAACGAATTTCTGATATGCATTGAGAGACAGATTAGCAATCTCTTAACTGAAAAAAAAAGTGGTGCTCCTAGGATATAGAGTGAGTAGCATGAGTTTTCCACCAACACGAGATAATATAAAGGTACTTAGGCAGTATAATTTGATGGTACTTTCACAGAAACAATGAGTAAAAAGATATAAGGATACCCCCAAAGATTTGTTTCCCTCCAGTCCTTTCGCCAACGCAGCTGCACCAAGCGGACCGCCATAATTTCCACTGTAATGAATCGGTAAACATGCATTTATCAGAATCAAGATAAAACCAACATTATGCAAATTCAGAGAAAAACATTATGAAGCTAAGATTCAGAAATACAAAGTAGACATTTTGGTTAAAAAATCATTACTTGAGGTAAATCAAGAGGACATTTTTATTCTCAAGAATGGCTCCAGCAAGGCTTGAAAAACCCTACCTCAATTTCCAAAATTATAAAAAAACTGAATTAGTTGTCATACCTAATGTTAATACCATCCAAAATATAATTACATTTGATTTCCTACAGAGTAGTCTATTAAATTGTTATTTAGTTCAATGACGCGCAAGGTTGAATTTTTCTTTAGCATCTCAAAAAATCTTCCAGAGTCATTAAGACAACAACCTTGAAAACTAAATTAAGAGGCCACATGAAGTTGCCCTCATAAAATGTTATAGCAAATGTATATTTGGAAAGTAGTAATATCATTATCAATAAAGGCATATTTGAAAAGAAATTTAATTCACATAGAAAGAGTAACAACTAATTAACATCTATTCAATATTAAATATATTCATCTTTCCCAATGGATCAGAAGAAAAATGAGTTGCAGATTCAATTGAGAAGCTTCAGGGGTCAGTATAGTTTGAAGACTTGCACAAAATTAGAAAATTTATAATATCTTACTTGATTATATGCTAAGCTCTCAGCTAGGAAAAATAGCCCTTCATCTCCGAAGTTGCGACCTATTACGAACATTTATGATTTAATCAATCTTCTAATCTGAGATTCAGAAGGTTTTGCAATATGATGCACAGGACAATGCAAAAAGCAAGAGATTGTTTCCAAGGTCGTCTTGACAGCACAAGATATGCATTTGGACAACAGCAAATTGATACGGACGTAGAAAATAGGGGACACTATATTCATTAAGTAAACATCATGTGCTTGAAAATAATAACAAGGAACATAAACTATGCAACTGAGAAACAAGTAAAATATTTAATACCTGACATGTCAACAATTGAGAACGATCTAAGAACTTTGGCAAAATCATTTTTCCTCAGTTTAGGTTCCCTCTCTACTTTTGCCCCAAAAGATGACAATAAATTTGTCCCAGCAGTAAAAGACCACTATGATCCCTGGGCGGGTTCAGCTACCGACTTAGACGGCTTGGGTACAAAAAATCCTAATCCTAAAAAAGGTGAAACATCATTCATAGAAATCAAATAATCAATGTAACAGGTCAATAAGAGGATTAAATAGAATGTAATCAAGTTACATTCTCCAAAGATCAGAACTCCTAAATCACGCAAGCATTCCGAAACCAAAACAATTGAAAAAATGCATACCGAAAGTCACAACTAAAAATGTGCCAGCAGGTAAAATAGATGAAGCAATTTCTTTGACCGGAGCAACGGGAGCTAGTGTTTGTGATTGCCGATAAACCCTTTGAGGATGACCTCAGATGGTCTGGACCTGAGGATTTAACGAGAGAGAATGACAAAATATCTAAGATGTTGAGATTTTTTTAGGGCAGGTGCCTCTATGAGCACACTTAAGAATTGGAACAAATAAAATGGAGTACTACCTTTCTTGGCATCAGGCAGACGGCCTTCCAGTGATGATTCTTTCTTGTCCTGGGAACATAGATACTTCCTCAATATGTACATTTGAAAAAGTTGAACTATGCACAAATATAATGTGGAATAGAACTCATAAATTTGAAATAAAATGCATCAACATATCAACTCCTGAACTTGACATTATTAACCTATATTCCACACTCAAATTAATGCTAAGAAGTAAGTATCATGTCAGTACCATAGATAAGTGACAAAAAATCTGCATTGAGACCCTAATCATCCTATTACAAAGTTGAAAGACTAACCAGTACACTTAATCCAGAAAACAAAAAAAAATCAAAAAATTCTAGTACATCGAAAAAACCAGTGAAGAGTTGGAGTACACTTACTCAACATTGTGGTGGATTACAGTTAGGTCATGAAAACAAGTTCAATAAACTTGAACCTCTGACCAAATGCACGAATTCAAATAATATTCAACAACAAAAACCAATAATCAAGGTTATGTCAACAATTATTGTTTCATCTTCGTTCAATCGAAAAGCGGCCCAAATTTATTAAAAAATTCGTCTTAGTTCCAAATCAAAGAGAGAGATGCATACCCGGGAATCTTGTCGATCTCAAACTCGATGCTGTCGTAAACGGGAGGGACACGGGTGGAACCTGTCGCGAGCGGTGACCGGCGGTGGCCTGGAAGCTCTTGCGCCGTCGCAAACGAGAGGGCCGCAGAATGGCGTTGCGAATGGGAGAGATTGCGATCGGGACCGGATTACGTCGCAAGCGGCTATTGGAAGTGCGGCCGGCGGCGAGAGGTGGTGGCAGGTTCTTCAATTTCGCCGGCGGTAGTTCTTCGATTTCGCCGGCGGTAGTTCTTCGATTTCACATTTTGGCAGGTTTGTTTTTGGGAATTACCTAGGGCTTGATCAGTCTGATTTTGATGTGTTTGATTTTTTTCATTTCTGTTTGATTTTTAAATAAGATTTTGGGATGGATATTTTCTCGCAGCGTTAAAAGACTAAAACTATAGTATCCATACTACTGATACCAAAAGCATATACCGTATGCAAATTAATTTTTCAATTATTAGTATTATCAATTAGCTTTGCTACTAATAGCTAAATAACTCAGGCAACAAAAAACTTTTGCTACTAGGATTAGTACTAGAAAAATAAGTCAATGACATCAGTTTTCTTCTAATACAAATAATAGCATCAGTAATAATTCGATATAAAAAATAATAATAGCATCACTAATATAAATAATACAAAAAATATCTTGAATATAGTTATATATGCATTTTAAGTATAGAGAAAATTATTATAGCAGTATCAATTAACATCTGATAGCATAAAATTATCGGCATCTATAAATTTATTGATACTAATAATAGTATCCAAAATGATTTCATACCAAAAGAGAAATTATATTTATATGATGCTAAAATAAAATTGTATCTAAAAAATGAATTGCTACTACAAATAAAATAGTATACTAAATAATTTTTTGATAGTAATTGTATTGCGTTCATAAAATTTGCATCTGAGCGAAAAAATTAGATACCAATAACTAGTTTTAGTATCAATTGTTTTATAGATACTAATTTTTTGATACCAAAACCCTTTTTTTAGTAGTACAAATTAATCTTTAACTTGAAGTTTGCATTATTAAACACATCTCTTTCGACGTCCTTCACGTGTTGGGATGAATCGGCTGCGTTTCACTCTAGAAATTTTATACTCTCTCCGTCCCACTTTAACATTGACGTTTGTTTTTTGCATGAATATTAAGAAATAATCCATTCGTCCCCTTGATAAGTGTGTGTTTGCTTTTTACACGTGAATTAAGGAATATAATATTTTAAGTGTAATGAAGTGAGTGAAATAATATTTAATGTAAAGTGGGTAGTTATATTAGTGTTGTGTGTGTCCTACATGGAATAATTAATTGTTTTATGTGGGCCCAACATGACAAAAAATGAAATGTAAACCTTAACTTGGGACAGCCCAAATAGAAAATATAAATCTTAACCCGGGACGAAGTGAGTAATATAATATAAAAAAATAAATCAATAATTATGTTTTAAATAATAATAACAATAATCAAATTATTTCATGAATAATTGTAGAATTTACTAAAGAGATAACATCATTATTGAAAAGGAATACTCCTTTATCTCATAATAAACTTCAAAGTTAATGTTAATACAGAGTTTTAGAACATTTACTTCTTGACGTGCATTTGGGGTAATTTACTAGTCTTAAGTAATAAATAAATAAATTATAAAATAAGTTATGTGATCTATAAGGGGTGATATATTTGAATTTAAAGTATGTTGTAGGGTCGTGAGTTTGTGAATTATTTGAGGGTGTGAACTTGCTTATAAAACAGACAAGAATAATAAGTGTGAAATTATTTATGGGACTATAAGAGTGTCTAATTGAAAAAAAATTATAAGTATACACTCAATATAATTATGAATTTGAGAATTTTGCACTTTTGGTCTTGCAGGACACATAACCTCTTCAAAATGGTCCAAATACTTTCACGTTTAGTTCCAAATGATTATTTCTTTACAAACTTGGTCCCACAATACTTCAACCTATCATATTTTATCTCATTTAATTACACTATTGGTCCCAAAATATTAAATTTATATTTTATTTTATTTTATGTTTATTTATTTATTAAATACTTATTATTATTAATTTTTTTAAAAACATGTTTTAAAAAAATCTAACATTAAATAAAATAATAAATGAGTAAATAGATAAATAAAATAAAATAAAATATTAAACTTAATTTCTTATATGTAACTTTATATCATATTTATTTATTTATTTATTATTATTATTATTATTATTATTATTTTGAACTTGTCTTTTTTTTAAAACTATAAAAATTTGATAACATTAAAAATAAAAATAAAAATAAAAAAGTAAGTAAATAAATAAATAAAATAAAATATAAATCAAAAATTTTTGGACCAATAATACATCTGTATAAGATTAAATATACAAGGTTGAAGTTTTATCGGACTAAATTTGCAAAGATTTAATTATAAAATAAAAAATAAAAAATAAGTAATAAATAAATAAATAAAATAAAAGAACCAACAGTGTAACTATATATTCATATTTTATTTTATTCTATTTATTATTTTTTTTTCAAAATGTCTTTTTTTAATGGGTCCATTACTTATAGGTACAATTTATCTATCTATATTCCTGCTAGCAGGTACATTATCCAAATTAATATACTATTCACTACAAATTGAACCCATCAAATACCCTTTTTAACCTTATTAAAAGATTTATTATATTTAGAAATTAATTAACCATTAATCTCTTCATAAAAATATGAAATAGGTTGGGATTAGTCAATTGATAAAAAAAAGAGTCACACATGATATTCAAATAATAGGTTATATTCAAAAAGATTTATGTTCAACATATTTGTATTCAATAAATTAAAATCTATGACATTTATTATTGTTCAAAATATATATATTCAGAAATATTTATGTTTAATATATTAAAATCTGTTATGTTATAATATTATGTATTATTCAAAATTTATGTTTTCAGAAATATTAATATTTAATATATTTGTATTCAGAAAGAATTATCTTCCAATATATTATTCAAAACTTATGTATTTAGAAATATTAATATTTAATATATCTGTATTCAAAAAAATTATCTTCTTCATTTATTCCCTTAAACATCGCTGCAACATACCTCCCTTATTCAGGATTCAAAAAAATTTGACCTTTATTTTTATTCAAATTTTATGTATTCAAAAATATTTATATTCAATATATTAAAATTTATGATATTTATTGTTGTTCAAAATATATGTATTCAGAAATATTTATGGCCAATATATTTAAATCTGTTATTATATAATGTTATATATTATTATTCAAAACTTATGTATTCAAAAATATTAATATTTAATATATTTGTATTTAGAAAAACTTATCTTCACACTATATTACGTAGGAATATATTGGGTATATCATCCTAATATATTGTATTTATTAATAATATTTTTACCGCAATGTATCTAACAGTAATATAAGAGTATAATTTGTAGTATATAGTAATAAATCCTAAAAGGAAATATGAATTTAATTTATTGGGACCAATAGTGTAATTGAATGAGACTAAATATGCTAGGTTGAAGTCTTATGAAACCAAGTATGCAAAAAAAAAAATAATCGTTTAGACTAAAAGTAAAAGTATTGGAACTATTTTGAAGAGATTATGTTTCCTGCAGGATCAAAAGTGCAAAATTCTCTTATGAATTTTTTTACAAAATGATCTTCTTTAGGACATGCTCTAAAATTTTTCATAATCTATTTTATATTTTATTTGTTATAAAATATACTCTGTTCAGAATTTATGTATCTATTTACTTTTTTTTTTATAAAAATTAAGAAAGTATTATTATATAGTGTATCACGTAAATAGATACCGTGTTAAAGTTTATTATATTACCCTTATAAAATAAATGGATGACATAAGTTATATTTTTTTTAAGTATTGAAATATTAATTTGTAAATATTGTGGGACATTTACAAGAATAAAATTGATACTACTATTGAAATGAAATTAAAAAAAAAAGAAGAAGAAGATAAATTTACAGTTAATGAGGAAATTACTAGATTAATCAAAAGATATAATTCTTTTTTTTAAATAATTTACATCTGAGAAAAAAAAAACCACTACTAAATTTTTTTCAATTTGAGGAAAATAAATAATTAAATTTAATATTCTATTCTAACATTATATATGTGTAGTATATTTTGAGGTGACACCAATGATGTCTGAAATTATATAGTTTAGGGGAAGAGACAAGGACAAAAATATTATTATTATTATTTTCTATTTATTTATTTATTTTGTAGGAAATAAGTAATAATATAAAGAAAATGATGCTCTTCCGACATCGAAAATGTGGCCTCCTGTTTGGTGGCTGCCGGTATTCAAAAGCAGTTGCCCCACCCCACCCCCCAAAATCATATCGCCACCTCATCACTCCAAAAATTTTATCTATATTTATTAAGGATAAACAAGTATTCACACTGTATCTTAATTAATTAATCAGTCGCTAATTAAGTCACATTTTCCAAGTATATATTAATTAATTAAATTATCCACAAAGAAAACGACGAAGAATTAGCTTGGCAGAGTCTATCGCAGTTATATGTTGGCATGTTGGTAAATACTAGAACATCATACAAATTTGCGCCCTTAATACCTACTAAAAACATAATCACCAAACCTAATCAAGGGATAGTGAGGATGTAAAATAATAATAATAATAAGAACAAAATAACCAGTTCAGTAATGTTGACAAATCAAGTGATGAACATTGTACGGATACTTAATTTTCTTGAGATTTGACCCAATTCACTTTCTAGCTATCAACTTAGAAAAGGGACCCAAATCACCAAATATTAAAGTTTTAATTTCTTGAAGAGATGACTTGAATAGACCAACTTATAAAACTTGGATCTTTACGTACAAGATGAGAGTATAATCGAGCTAGTCAAATAGAATATCAACGACAGAAGTACACGATAACATTGAACAAGAGCGACTTAACAACATTCCGACACAACATGGCGAAACTAGAGATTATAGAATAGCATAATTAATAAATGGAAGAGAGAATAAGGTTGTTAAGTAAAGAATAATTTACATGAGTCAGCTCTTGTTTATGCTTGGATCACCAATTATAAGTCTCCATATCAAGTTTCATGTAAGCTATAACAAACAACAACAACCATAAGGAAATTAAAATGTTGAAAATCATAAGAAATGAAGTTTTTTTTTCCATTATAAGTTCAGAAATTATTATTTACATATTAAATGGTGTAGTATTTATGTTGAATGAATCAGTTAGAACAGCTTCTGCTACACAATCAAACATAGACCTCCTTAGCATTCCATGTTTAAGAAGTCATTAGCAATGAGCTATACAAATTCATTTTTATTGCAGAATCATGGGCTATATCATGATTCATTTTTCCAAGTCATGCCCTTTACTTGTTCTTTCTATGGACTATACGGAGAAGGTCCATGTTTAAAGAATCACAAGATATACGAATCAAACATGGACCTTCTCCGCATTCCATGTTACAGAATCACTTGTTCTTTGTATTGCGTTACAGCTCAAGCACAATGAAGAATCATCAGCATCACAACCAGATTAAAGCTCTTAACTTAGAGAAAATATTAACCATTCAATAACTGATAATAGCCACTTATCATTACAATGTAAATCACAAGTAACCATAAGTGGCCAAATTTTATTCTGATTAAGTGGGAGTCACTGGGGAACAGAGGTCAGATTAGCTAACCTCAGAAGAATTCAAGTCAACCATGTTTCCATTACAAAGTGCCATAGTTATTAAAGGCTCGCCTCGGGAGCGCCCAAGGCACGCCTCACCCAAGACTATACCCCTGGCTCCTCGATATGGGTTTTCATGGCACGAAGTTTCAAGGCGCGCGCCTTTGTGCGCCTTTTTGCGCCTCGACGCGTGCGCCTTGGGCACGCCTTAGGCGCGCCTTGAGAATGACCATGTTTTTGTGTTGTTTTTCATTTTTTATAGTTCAAGTAACACTTTTATTAGTGAAATAACACTTTCAATTAGATTTTACTAGTTCTTCATGCCCTTGGTACACACCCCTTAACACTTTCAATTAGATTTTACACTAAATGCACACCTCTTTTTATTAAATATACGCTCTTACTAATAAATAATTAAAAAATTATTTTTAAATTGTCTAAACTATCCTAATTCATTAAATACACACCCCTTATATATATTTTATACTACTCTAATAAATCCTAAATCTAATAAATCCTAAATTGACGTTATATATACTCTAGTAAATTCAACGTATCTTTTGAGATGGAGAAAGAGATGGAGATGAAAAAATATGAAGAATATATATTGAGATGAAGACATAAAAGCAAATTAATATAAATTAATTTATTGTTTCTATAAACAAGTTCATCAATTTCATGTTTTTGTCATAAACCCTAAATATCAATTTTTAATTTAGTGTATTATTTGATGTATTTTATATATATTTCGTAATTTATGCGTTATTTTTGTTTGTGGCTTCTCAACGTATTGACGATTAGAGAGCGAGAAATCAAAAAAAAAAAATAATAATCACAGAAAGGATTGTTAAAAAAGAAAAGGCTGCTTTATGTGGAATCTTAAAAACCAGAAATAGGAGTACGAGATTTTAAGTGGAACATGTTTATATTAAAGATTAAAATTTCATCGATTTCAGAAATCAATTTTGCAAGAAGTGATGTAAAGTTGCGTCCAAAATCTGGAATTCAACAAATATTTTTATGAGTTATCGTGTACAGCGTAAAGGGATCTGTATAATATTTAAAATATTATTGAGGGAAATAATAATTTTAAAATTGAAAAGGATAATTTAGAGTTTTTAGGGGGTGTATATAATAAAATTAAGATTTAAACAATAAAAAGAGGGGTGTGTATTAAAAATGGGTGTGTATTCACTAAGAGAGGGTGTGTATTTAACAATACTATTTTTTAAAATAATTATCAATTTCGCTATAAAATTTTATCACATTTAATTTATATTGTATTATAAATTATTCATAAAATAACATTATCACTTTTCATTATAGAAGTTATCACTTTTTATCCGTCTCACGGTAAGTTCTTACGTGAGACGGTCTCATACAAGTCTTTGCCAAATTATATTACTCCCTCCGTCCAATAAAAACCTCACGGTCTCATACAAGTCTTTGCCAAAGTATATTACTTCCTCCGTCCAATAAAAACGCTTATGCATTTTCATTTTGGGCGTCCCATAAAAATATTTACATTTATCTTTATAGTAAATAGACCCACACAAAACATTTAAATATCTTCATGGGATCCACAACACTATACTAATACAACTACCCACTACATATTAATATATTATTTCTCTCATCTCAATACACATTAAAATATTATATTCATTAATCCCCGTGCAAAAAATAAACATAAACATTTTTTACGAGACGAAGGGAGTAATTGATATGAAATGAGAGATAGAGAATGTATATTAATTGAGTAGGAAAAATGTATAAAATATGGATGAGTTAGGGCTTATAGAGTTTTCCCGTGTATAGATTTTGAAAACTTGAGGTGATTTTGAAAACTTGGGTATAGATTTTGTGAATAAAAAATCAAATTTCAAAACTAAAAACAAATAGTACTTTAAAGACTTGTATGAGACCGTCTCATAGAAAAACTTCCGTGAGAGGAATAATAAGTAATAACATTTCAATGAAAAGTAGTACTCCCTCCATCCATCCTTAATCTATTCATTTTACTATTTTGAGTCGTTCACTCTTAATCTATCCATTTTTTTTCTTTTAGACGCATGAGACTCACATACATCACAAATATAATTAAAATATGAGACCAACACACCCTACTAATACAACTACCCAGTACATATAAAATACTAATACTCCTTAATCTACGTGCAAATAGCAAATGGATAGATTAACAATAGACGGAGGGAGTACTACAATAGAAAAGTGATAATGTTGTAATGAACTATTTCATAAATAAACAATTTATAGTATAAATGAAAAGTGATAGTAACATTTTACAAGACAAGAAAAGTAATAATCCCTCTATCCCAAGATTACTAGCATACTTTCCTTTTTTGTCCGTCCAAAAAAGATTTGCACACCCCTAAAATGGAAACAGCACACAATATCAACACCCTTACAATACTACAATATTACAAAAAAAATAACTTTTTTTACACAATTTAATCAAAGTCAATTATATTATACACTTTATTCAATTAAACTACCTAAAAACCCCTACTCTTTCTTACAATATTATACCAAAAGTTATTTTTCTTAAACTAAATGCAAGTCAAAGTATGCAGTTATTCCGGGACGAAGGGAGTATCATTTTTAAATAAAAAGTGATAACTAATTATGAAAGCGTAAATTGGTCTCATCATGGAACGATCTCACACACGTCTGCTCCTAATTATGAATACTTATTCTAAAACACTTGTGTGAGACTGTCTCACGAAAAAATATTAGCGAGACAAATAAAAAGTGATAAATTTTAATAAAATTCGAATCAATGAAAAGTAATAGTAGTATAATCAATTATTTCATGAGTAATTCCTCGTATAAATAAAAAGTAATAACATTATTAATGAAAGTGATAAAGTTTTTTTTATAAAAAGTGATAATTATTAAAAAAATTTTTGAAAAACCGGTCTTACGTAAGGCGGTCTCATTCAAGTATTGCCCTGATAAATGATAATCTTGAGGTAAACACTTGTGTGAAATGAGTTCACGTGTAAATACTATTTTTACCGATTACCCTGATAAATGATACTCTTCAAAGAGATAGACGTATTACTCTTCTAAATTAAAAAATTACTTTTTAAATTATTGCACACCTTGATTTATCTTTTTAATTTTTAATACATAAAATATTACTCTTTAAAGAAATAAATTATTACTCTTCTGAATAAAAAAATTAATTTTTAAAGAATATTCCCTCCGTTATATCTCAATAGTTATGTTTCCTTTGTAATTTACAAAAAAAGTAATTATTAGGATGGGACAGAGGAAATATTTTTTATGTATTAAAGAGTAATTTTATGGAATCAAAGTTTGCATGTGAATCCGGCTCACACAAAATTCACTCTAATCTTAAATATCTTGTACACTGAGTGCATAAGAGACCAATTTTTTATACAATAATAATTTTTTTTTCAATTTTCTTTAAAAATAAAAATGTATGAATGTTGTAGGGGTTGACATCAATTAACATTATCGAGGTTTATGAGTGTATTAAAATTTAAAAATCAATAACATATATAGACAAGACGACATTGATAAGCAATGACCGATGTGTATGAAGCTGGCCTTCTACGACATGTTTCATGTAATGACATTTATTTTATCACAAACACTCTTATAAATTCAATTTATATAGCTTAATATAGTAGCCTCTTCCAATCCACGAGTGGAGTCCAAATAAGCTAAGACTGTCTGGAGAGCCAACCTTAATGAGCAACTTATCTAATTTATTAAGATAAAAGCAAAGGTCTTGCTCATAGATCCAGTTGAGAAGCTCTTGGAAATACAGTTTTCAAGTCAGTTCAAGACTACCATTTTTCTAACTTAACTCATGTCTACTCAGTCTCATTCTCTGCATCAATTGACATGGGAACGATCTACATCAAGAATTCTTCCCAGAAGAGAAGGTAAACCCGTTCACAGAAAACTAACTCTTATTTTATATATACTCATTGTGCAACAATTTATTCTTGAGGAATAAATCTATTAGATCTATTTAGTCAATCATAAAGATTGTTATCTCCATTATCAAAGCCCTACTAAGTGTAAAGAAATGTTCTAGAAATTGAATTTGAGATTCAAAATTCATTCCATTTTGAAATTTGAAGCTAACCTTGTTATTCAACATTGTTGGTGTGGTACATAGCCGATTATTAGATTGGAAATCAAATCAACCCTATCTAGAAATCTAAACATACACAATTAATATATATATACATATATATTCCTCACTCACGCTTTTCCATTTTAATCTATCCTAAATTAATTTGCATTTCTCTTTTCGTCAAATGTGACCAACAGAAAATAATTAATTATTTTATATATGGCCACACAACACTAATTACCCACTATACACAAAATATTATATTTTTCATACCACTATTTATTAAAATATTATATTTCTTAATTTACGTGCAAAAAGCAAACATAAATATTAACGTTGAATGGAGAGAGTATACTAAAAGTTCAATCAAGTGAAACATGACCAATAGGTATTAAATTGAATGCATTTCCTCTTATCATAACGTGCTGCACTGAAATTACTATAATGTGCTATAGTAAGAATAAAATTTCTCAATTAACTATAGAGGATCGATCCATATCCTGCGCCAAACCATGGGTATACTCTTTTAGGGAGAGAATAACACCACTACATAAATCATTGAAATAACACACTACATAAATCATTGAAATAACATTCGACTGTTGAATTGAGGACTAGTGAGTTAACTGATACAAAGATAGAATCGCCCTCCCAAATACCCTTACACCACACAAGAGGCCCTCTCATTTAAAGAGGTTGTATCGAGGGGTTAACTCTAAAACTAATCATAACACACAAACGATCATTTCATGCCTAGTCGAAGCAACCCCTACAATGATCTAATGCAAAATGTTATTTTATTTGGCTTAGTTAACCTTAATAACCAGAATTCATTATTAATAATTAATCATAATCATAATAATAATTATTATAAACCCAAAAAGTCACAAAATTAAATTCCCGGAGATTTAAAAATAGCATAATACTTTATTCTCATTATTTTCCAATAATAATATAAATATATAGTTGGCTATTTAAAAAATATATATATAAAGAATCTGTAAAAGTGGACCCAAAGTGAAGAAAAGAGTGGGGAAGAAAACATGGTAGATAGGTTGGAATGGCATGTATTGTTAATATCTTAGGCATGGTCATTTTCAGAACATTTGTACTCACACCTTGGACCACAGACAAATATGAACCCCTTTTAAACCCAATATATTAATTCATCTACATATTTCCAAAAATCCACATAAATTATTCTTTTATATATATATATATATATATTAATTTGTTAGTGTTTTGGGACATAACCTAATTTTCAATGGAATAAGTGGGAATGGAGAAGAATTGGTCAACCACAGCCAACGTATTCACCTGAAAAGTTGCACATAATTATACAAAGCGAAATCGAGCATCATCAACATTTCTATTACAAAATCTACTCTGAAGTCCACCACAATTGCGAACTCTATTCTTCTTAAACAATGGACAATAAGACGTTTCAGATTTTATATTGACAATAAGACATTTCTGATTTGTTAACACTTACCTATGAATATAAAATTAGTAATAAATGCTCTATTAATTATTAATTAATTGAACTGGTAAGCAATGAATGAATAGGTTAATAAGAATAAAGAGGTAAAAAGAGAAATTTGTTAGGGATAATATGAGAAGAAATATTTCCCAATTGGCTTTGGCTTCCCTCTTTTAATATAGTATGATATGATATCATACAATTATAATTCTATTCTAACCATTTATTAATTGCTCGAAAATATTAAATCATTCTTAAAAATTAATAAAATTAGTCAAAATTTTTATTGTTTTTAAATAGATTGGAACAACTTGAAAATGTGAAAGTTAAACCTGAAGAGTAGTACAAGAATATACTACCATATTTCCATTAGTATTTATTTACTTTTTTTTATTATTATTTTTGAAACATCGCCTCTTTTTTTTTTACCATATATATAAGTCTTAAGAGTTTTTTTTAATTAATGAAATAAATTAAATAAAAAGGAGTAATAATAAATAAATAAATAAATTTATAAGGACCACAGACAAATCTGGGCCTTCTTTCAAACTAATAGATCGAAGTCGCACATTTCAAATATACTTGTAAAAGTGACCATTCAGTGATGGAAGCATAACTATATATGAAACATAAATACAAACCTATAAATTTAACATGTCACATTCAATTATGTATTTTTCGCTCTACGAATCTTGCCGACTACTATGTTTTTGTTCTTACTAAAGGTGTTAGCGTGCAATCGGATAGAATACATATGTAAATGTAGATGATTTCTCTTTTACTCTTTAGAATATACTCCATCCGTTCCAAAATTTTTTGCACACTTCCTTTGTAAATTACAAAGGAAGTGTGCAAAATATTCTGGGACGGAGGGAGTATATGATTATTCTATTCGAAAAATTTATTAACAGTGATATTACATTTTGTACAGAAGAGTAATATTCTCTAATACTAAAGAATGACCTTTCATTATGCTATAGAATAACCATAATTTCATCGTAGAATCTACTGATTGCTAACAATCCAAAAATAATTAAAGGCAACGAATTTTAACTTTTAACAATGTACAGAAGTATAATTTTTTAAAAGATAAATTTTTTAAAAGATAATCACATTATCAAACTAGGTCCCAATTGTTGTAATTTCACTTTGAAAGTTTAAATGAAAAAAAATTGCATTTTTTTTTTCTTATGGAAGAGTGTTGGGATAAAAAATACAACTTTTAAAACTAATAAAAAATTTTAATAAAACTTTTTTCTTAAATAAGTACTACACTAAAATAGCATTTCTTTTTCCCGCTAAATATTAAAGAAGGTCAGAAACTTCTAGATCATCCTTTCATCATTAATAAATCCTACCAAGACAAAGATTTGTGTGAGATTATTATTTCTTTCGTTATAAAATGTTGTCACTTTTCCTTTAAAATGTTACTATCACTTTTTATTTATATTATGAATTGTTCATGAAGTAATTTACTGCACAATTAATATCACAGTTCATCGATTGAGTATTACTTTTCATTAATAATATTATCACTTTTTATCCGTACCTACCCTCCTACAAGAAGTACTAGTCATACAACAAAATATAAATACGAGTTAAATTCATTTTATGTCCTATAACTAAGCGAAATTTCGATTTATGCCCTAAAAAATATAGGTGGTTCAATTTTGCCCTATAACTAACGAATCGTTTCAATTTTTGCCCAATTTTCGCCGAAAAATACAAATTTCGCCGGAATCTGCCACGTCATGCTTCAATTTGGGGGTTTCAGGCTGGTCAATCTGATGGGGCAATTTTGACTTTTTTTAGCCAATGAATCCGCCACATCATATCCCACTTTTTTTTCGTTTCCGCATCAGCATATTAGAATTAAATTCATTTTATGCCCTGTAACTAAGCAAAACTTCGATTTTTGCCCTAAAAAAGATAAGTGGTTAAATTTTGCCCTATAACTAACGAATCATTTCAATTTTTGTCAGAAAACGCGAATTTCGCCGAAATCCACCACGTCATACTTCAAATTGGGAGTTTCCGGCTGGTCAATTCGACGTTGCAATTTTAACTTTTTTTAGCCAATGAATCTGCAATGTGATATCCCGCCTAATTTTTTTTCTCCTCCAATCCGACGACCTTGATTTGAGTCTACAGGTCGCCAATTAAGGAGATTTTCCGCCTCACTAAAACCTCGCAATGCTCCAAGGAGATTCCATGACCTCGATTCGTCATTTCTCCGCTGCCGCTGGGGCTCTTGTCGATATGCTCCGCTGATGCCAATGAGGCCGCCCTCGCCGCTTTGCTTAACCTCGCCGTCAAGGACGAATCATGAGTTTGATTTAATTTTTGTTTGGAGGTTGTGTTTCTCGTGCTTGTGTAATACGCTCTAATTTGTTATTCAAGTGGATCATTGAATCAATAAACTTGAGGCTTTTGATGTTGATATGCTGGAATATACCGATTTCTAGTGTTGAATATTGGATCAGGGAATTCTGCTTTTGCCATTAATCCCTCCCCTTTTGTCAAATTCTCTTCTAGAGTTTATATTTTAAAATTTTAAAGCGAGAAACCTGATTCGTTACTGATTTAGTATTTTATTCCGAGGTCACTTAATTTCTTACCCTTTTTGTTTTATAATACTCTCATAGGATTCTGTAATTGGAATTCTTAAACAATTGTAGAATTTCAATTGTTCGTTAGCTTGAACGGATTACAAACTGTATGAATTGATGATACAAAAATTCGAGGGTGCTCTATAGAATTTTATTTTATTTTTTATTTTATATTTCTGATTTAATTAAATATTATGTTGATGTTGAAACGAAAAAAAAGGTGGGATATGACGTGGCGGATTCATTGGCTAAAAAAAGTCAAAATTGCCACGTCGGATTGACCAGCCGGAAACCCCCAAATTGAAGCATGACGTAACGGATTCTTGCGAAATTCGCATTTTTCACCAAAAATTGGCAAAAATTGAAACGATTCGTTAGTTATAGTGTAAAATTGAACCACTTATCTTTTTAGGGTAAAAATCGAAGTTTTGCTTAGTTATAAGGAATAAAATGAATTTAACTCTATGCTAAAAAAATTCAAAATTGTCACGTCGAATTGACCAGCTAAAAACCCCCAAATTGCGGCATGGCGTGGCGAATTCCGGCGAAATTCGCGTTTTCTGCCGAAAATTGGGCAAAAATTGAAACAATTCGTTAGTTATAGGGTAAAATTGAACCACTTATCTTTTTTAGGACAAAAATTGAAGTTTTACTTAGTTACATGACATAAAATGAATTTAACACATATAAATATACATACACATCTATGCAAAATAATTTATAACATGAAAATTTATTTGCATCAGTTACCCTGAAGTTAGTCGTACAATTAGATTTGACTCTACCTACCCATTAACACATTAACCTTAAAGTATTAGAACTCTAAGGTCAATATGTTAATATTGAAAGATTAATGTACTTAATTATATTTT
The DNA here is from genome assembly GCA_023678885.1 of Pogostemon cablin. Classification (NCBI taxonomy): domain Eukaryota; kingdom Viridiplantae; phylum Streptophyta; class Magnoliopsida; order Lamiales; family Lamiaceae; genus Pogostemon; species Pogostemon cablin. The sequence continues at coordinate 24,762,830 of CM042964.1, read as the reverse complement.
TGCTTAAAAATAACACAGACATATTAATACTTCAAGATCAATGTGCTAATACTCTAAGATCAACGTGGTAATACTCTAAAGTCGATATACTAATACTTTAAAACTTACTCCATGTGTTAATAAGTAGAGTCGGAATCACGCAAAATTCAACTCAATAATTAATACAAATTTATTCCATGCGAAGAAAGATGAACACATATATAGACAAGAAAACGTTATCTTTATATAAATCAACCGATGATACATGTGATAAAACCCCAATTAATTAATTAATTACAGAGAGATTAATCTAAGAAACAATTCCTAACCCTATGAAGAAGTTGATGAAAGAGGTCAGCCATTGGTCGGTAAAGGGCTTCCACGTGGATTTGCCAACATGATTCATGAAACCCTAAACAACTTGTCTTAATTCTTTCCCAAACCATAAAAACAATATTAAACCAATCTTGATCCTTGTTTGCCGGGCTAATTATGGTGGCCGAAAGCACGTAGGCCGAGGCCGCGTGCTTCACGAGCTCGTTCCGGATGGTGATGTTGGTGACATCGCCAGTATTGCTCGTCCCATCACGCGTCATGTCTTTCAGGCTCATGTACCTCGGTAGCTCGCTCTCGGAGCCCTCCCGGCTCACCGACGTTGAATCGATTACATTTTTGAATGAGGGTGAAGGTTTTAGTCTCGTGTATTCTCCCTCCATGGCTATATGATATGATTCATGTAGATCACAAAAGGATGTACTACCTTAAAATCCCATATGCATGGAATCTTGGCAATTCATGTGATGATTAATAATGATTCATTCCTCCACTTCATCAATATATCTTGATTGCATTTAGAAAGGTTTTTGTTGAATTGGAGTTAGTTTTCTTGCAATGGGTGGATTGATAAAACTTAGTATGCATTGATGTTAGAGAAATTTAGATAGAATAGTATGTGTGAGATGTTAGTGTTTCATCATGTGGCTAATGTCACCCTTTGGATGTCCTAACATCAAGGACTTCGAATCGGACAATGGTTGAATATCATTAACTCTCTTCTCTCCCTAGATCATGCATGAAAAATAATATGCTCTCGAAATTAATTTCATGTCTTTGTAAATATGCTGAACTCTTGTGAAATATATATCTAGAGACGTGAAAATGAGTTGGGCCTGTTGGATCAGCCCACCAACTATTGAAAAGTGGTGGATTGAGCTTAAGATTTATGAGTTTGTTATAAAGTGGGCCATATGGATTTGTCCAAACAAGTCCCGGGCTTTGGCAGGTTGGGGGTAGATTTTAACATCACCAAAGCACAATGTAATTTTCACTCTTCAATCCGTTCATCACTATTTTAGTTTTAGTGAGACTTACTTTTAAGTGCAATACATATCCTATTATTACTAGGAGGTGCAAACTTAAATTTTAATTACTACGGGACACAATATTGCACAATGGAATACCTGTATTGCCCATCCCTTAATTAGTGAGATTTGTCATTAATCATTTTTACAATATTCAATCTACGTTTAGATTTACGTATTGGATCGTAGACAACGATTTTTCTATGAATAATTTTTTTTATGAATTTCAGTATGTTTGTGCATTAACTCGTAGTGATACATATACATAACTAATTAAATATATTTACGTATTGGATCGTAGACAACGATTTTTCTATGAATCATTTTTTTTATGAATTTCGGTATGTTTGTGCATTAACTCGTAGTGATACATATACATAACTAATTAAATATTTTGCACAATTTGGTATATTTTTGAACAACCAGTATATAAATCTGCATAATACAAAATATGTACATAAAGAATTTATTTCTTATAAATCTTTAGAGAATAAGTGGATTAGATATTGTGTAAATCCCACTAATTAGGTGAATAATATAGCACAATAGATTACACGTTGCACAACCCTTTAAAGTGTCTGCACAATTTATTATGTTATTGAACAACCAGTGTATGCACTATCGTCGGCATCCTTCCACGCCCTCTTATTATCTTATCGTGATGGTGACGGCTTTAATGATACAATATGGTTTCTCTCACCTAACAAGTAAAGCAAAAAAGAACGAGATTTCTGTGATTTATGCGTAGATTTATGAAAGTGCCAAGAAAGAATGAGATTTATGTGATTTCTGCTTAAATTTATGAAAAATTTAGGACACCTGATGAATCAATCGTGTTTAAAATCCTCATCCTTCAATCCCTTCTCCTAATAATTGAAAAATTTCTTCTGTCATTAACGAGTGGACTGCATTTTATGACAAGAGTGCTTCTTTTGCTGCAAATATGCGCTAACAAATAATACGCCGATTGCTGCAGTGCAGTTAACGAGCAGTAGTTTCGTGATTTCAGCGAGAAGCAGCGTTGGGTGGTGGGCGATGCGATTTAGCGTTGTGGATGAAGATGAAGAAGATGACTATGATGTGGTTGGCGCCGGTAAGGCAAAACTCGCCAGACGTTTTAATCGAGGAATTATTTTTAATCGAGGAATTATGAAGAAGAATACGATGAATATAATGTGGGGTGTGTTAAGGCGAAATCTACGGAAGATTTAATGAGAAATTAGGAAAGATTTTATAAGAGATCACAAGATAATATATTTATTATATTTATTTCCTTTTTTAATATTCAATTAGGGTTATATTGGGTATTTTAGTTCAATTTTTTGTATCTTATTGTAATATATTTTTTTGCATGTATCTCATGACAATAACACTTAATATCTTGCACCTAATAGTAATTAATCCTTAGTTTTAATCTCCATTATAATGACAATAATAATATTAAAATTAAATCATAAATACAATTAAAATAAAAAAGAATAAAAAAGGTGGATTGGCCTGCCATGGCCCAACACCCGCCATAAAATGAGTTGGGTCTAGCATATTTAGCCCGCATTCCGTCTTGAGTTCGCCCGCCTAAACCCACCAAAACGTGGATCGAGGCCGGTAATGGTTTGCCCGCCCACAACCTGTTTCGACGGCTATAATATATCGATCCATGCAATATCTAGTTATATACGAACATTTGTACACAAATAAATTGGGAGAAAATGCTTCTTTTTTTTTTGTACAAAGGAGCTCATTAAATAAGGAAAAAAAATCTCAGTTTTAAACTGATCCTAAAAATTGAATTTTTTTTCCAATTTAGTTTTTTAATTAAAAAGGAAATTACATTTTTGTCTATATGTTTGATAATATTTTGGGACAGAATCAACTTTAATGAAAACTATTAAACCTTTTTTCTAAATGTGTCAGGAACGGAACCTAAAGTGCATTCTTTCACCAAATAAATAATGGGATATAAAATATTGCCTAGAGTATGATATAATTTGTGTACCATAACTTTCAATATTGAATCAAGAGCATCATTCATCAAATTCTTTTAATTTCAAGAAACGGGAGAAAATGATCAATATACTACGACACTTGCAATATTCTCACAAATACCATAACCTTTTTCTATCTGTCGTTATGGATCTTCCCCATTTTTCTCACTAAAAACTTATCTGTTGTTCTGGATCATCCCCATTTCTCTCACTAAAAACTTGGAGATACAATGAGATTATTATTTGTGAATTCTATCTTTTCTTCTATGTGAAATGCATTCAAGGGTGAATTATTTTGGGAAATTGGAATTTTAACGCGAATACGATAAAAAGGATTTCTCTTAATTTTAGCATTAATTCAAATATTTTACATGTTTGAATGAATTCTTGGTTTCGTAAAGTTTTTTACTAGACAAACACTTAAGTGAGAACATATCACGGAAGGAGTTCATGCGACGAGAAAAAAAATAATAACATTTTAATAAAAAAATCACACATGATTGATAAAAATTTATAATCGCACAGCGAACTACTCCATCCGTTTCCTTGATAATTGTCCGTTTACTTTTTGCACGTGTATTAATGAGTATAATATTTTAAAATGTAATGAAGTGAGAGTAATAATATTTTAATGTATAGTGAGTAGTTGTATTAGTGTTGAGTATAATAATATTATTATTGTTTGTGTCACATCATTCCAAAAAGGAAATTGATATTTTGTATTGGAATAGAATAAAATGGCAAAATGAACACTTACTATAGGGACGGAGAGAGTATTCCATAAACAATTTGTAGTACAAATGAAAAGTGATAACATCTTTAATAAAAAGTAATAACATCTTTATAATAACTAATTAGAAAACATACTACATCAGTCCCTTAAAATTGTTTACTCTTTCATTATTGCTTCGTCCCATATAATTGTTCATTCCAAAAAAATGAAATTTCATTCTAATCTATCACCACAAAAGTACACATTAATTTCAATAATGACATCCCTTCTTTCCACACATAACATATTTTATATTTATTTATTACCTAGAAATACTCCCTCCATCGCGTTTCAATGTTTAAGTTTGATTTTAGCACGTTCATTAAGGAATATCATATTTTAATAGATATTAAATGGGAAGATATAATATTTAATGTAAAATGGATAAATGTATTAGTATTGTATTTGGGTCCCATGTTAATTAATTGTTTTAGGTTGGAAAGTATTAAATTATTCATAAAAGCTAATAAAATTAATAAAAAAACAACTTTTTCTTAATATCTGTGGTGCAATAAAGGTAATCAATCTCCAGGGAGAGTAAAAAACAATTTCGCATCTCGCAAGTGTTGCTATTCTAAAGTGTTTTTTTATTAATTAATAATATTCGTTAATCCATGTTCAAAAAATAAATGTCTCTCTTGCAAGAGAACACGGAGTGTACCTTTCATTTGGTCAAGTTTAAGGTCTCCTAATATATAGTTCCATAGAAAGCACGCAAATAGTTCCAAAGAAAGCACGCAATTCAACTATGATACTTGTTGGTCAAGTTTCAGGTCTCCTAATATAGTTCCATAGAAAGCACACAATGACAGGACTTCTAAAATAGCTTACCTCAACACAAAAATGAAGAGTACCTTTCTTTTGCAACCCCCATTTGAGTTAAAGTCTAAACATGCATAGACATAAAAGTACTGCAGCGTTACCATACCTAATGAGATCAACACGAAGCTCCATTTTGAGCGTCCGGTTTCTCAAACACCCATCAAACCACTCGATTCAACTAATACAGAGGCTAGATTCTTATTTCGACCTAGTGGGTATCTACTCTTCTATGTTCATGTAAATCAGATACTAGTATTCATTTAATATATATGCAAGGATTGTCCAGTAAGAGTGCATACTGAATACAAAGAAGGATACTTTAACAAGAATGGCACAAAGATGGAGATATTGATCTCTATAATCAAGTAATCAGAAAACACATCCTTGAGATCAGATGTGACATGCTCAATTCCAAAATAAAATTTGGAGTATTTAGGAATCGCATTACATTATGAAATTTAAGACACAAGATGCCAGTAGTATTCCAACATACAAGAGAACCTAATAATATTAGAAGAAATACTTCCCTATTAAGTTATTTTAGGTCTCACCTAGACATTCAATAGCATCATAATAGACAGTGAGCAACAAATAAGTCCCTTCTAAACTCTATTATACAACAAGGCCGATTTGATTCACTATATGCTAATTCTAATCTAGCAAGTACAAAAGGAAATTTCAGTATAAGCCATTAATTTCTCATAGTATTGCTGTTTAAGAGAAAAACGAATTTAATAGCAGGTTGCAATTAGTATTTGAAACAAATTGATAATCGAGAAATGCATCAAGAGCTGGAATTAAATCAAATAAATCTCAACGAGTCGTTCTCATACCTTGTTATTCAACAAGCTTAATGTTTTCCTTGTACTCCAAAAAGTTAAACAGTCATAAGTAAACCTTAACCGAGGTGCTCCAAAATGCGAAAATTCTGAAAAAGAAACCAATTTGAAGCTCACTAGTTAGTAACTACCGAGAAGCTTCAGCTTCTATCCAGGCTATTCATTTATATACAGCAGAAAACGAGAGCTGCATGGACTTAGAAGCCAAACAACAGCATCTTCATCACAAAATTTATCGGATAGTCACGAACTTATTTGTACCATGTTTTGCCCAGTGACTCCTCAGATCAATTGGGCTAGAGAAGTTATAACCTTCAGATGAAAGCTTTTCCAATACTTTCTTGAAGGCTCCAATACTCATCTTCCTTCCTGCTATCCTCGCACCTCGTCTCTTTGTGCTCATAGGCAATGGATAAACAGACAATCCAGTTGTACAACAAGCAGATTGCCAACCACCAGAACCCCACCTATAACACTGCTGTGGTGTCCCAGTGCATGAGCAAACTGGTGTGGGGATTTCTGAAACATCCATATTGAGTCCATTGATAACAATTTCAGCCCGTTTCTTGGGGGTCCGAGCCCTCTGAGATGGAGCAGGCTCGTCCCTCGGAGCACGAGGAGTTTTAGTCCTTGGCTTCTTCTCTTTTGGCGCGGAGTCTGCAACCTTACCACCACGTCTTTTCTTCACTACCGCAGCACCACTGCCCCCCTCACCCTCGTCCATTTCCTCGCACATCTCTTCCATCTCAGGCACCACATTTTCACTTTTGTGCATGGAAACCGGCTGAGGCATTGGTATAGAATGAGCAGACGATGTCTCAGGTGAAACCCCGAAATTCGGTTGGTAGTAAGCATGTTGGTGATTTCCAGGCATTACATTGATGATTTTCTCCCTGTTTGGGCTCATCCAATACTCACTTGGATTATGGGACTCTGAAATACCACCTACACGATAGTGATGAAACGTCCCACCATTGATCGAGGCCATGACCGGCGATGGCTGCGCATTGAGGTGGTCCCGAACACCACCACCACCACCAAAAAGGGGCTTTTCAGCCATGGAAGTCATCAAATGAAGCCCCATATTTCTCTTAAGTGAGGTTGCAGAGGGATCAATAAATCCCCAATTCCTCAAATTAATATTTCCATTTCCATCCATCTTTTAGTTTCCAGAAACAGACACAACCAAACGAAAACCTTGCAAACACAAACACTCAGTACACTGCATAAAACGACACCGTATTGGCACATCTACAGAACTCACAACAATCAACGTCGTTATCACGGCAAACCCTGCAAAAACCACACAAAGAAAATACAAACAGAGCAAACACAAATCTCCTCAGATTGCCACAAAAAACGAAACATAAATATCCTAAATTTAAATTCAAAACAATGTGAATGCAGACAAATTGGGGGTTTTGAAATCAGATCTCTGCAAAATTCATAAAAAACAATGCTTGAACTAAATCAGCAGAGCAAACATATTGATTGAAACTGTGAAAAGAGATGAAGAGAGCTTACTGAGAGAACAAAGAGTCGGCAGATTTAGGGTTTTTTAATCGTTTTTGCTCAGATTTTAAGCCCTCCTTCGGCGGTGGGAGTACGAAGAATGGCACAAAAATAGAGAAAAAAACAAACAAAATATTTGAAAATTAAAATTAAGAAGAAACAAAAATAATAAATTAGGGTGCAACTGTCATGCAACATGCGACTCATATACTATGAGAATTCTCTCTTGCAACATGTTTGTACCTTATGGTCCGAAAATTGGACGCAAACACATGCTATTTTTGGTATAAAAGATTTGCTTTACACTGTACAATTTTCTTCAATGAATATTTATTCAATTTTGGCGCAGTCAAGATAATTTATTTTATTTAAATTTAGTAGTAGTATATTTTATCTGTAAATAACTCTCCTTATTTTCATTTCTTATTCGTCTTGATACTATTTTCACATTTTTAATAAAACAAATGTAACCAACAGTAAAGTGGCCCTTCACAAACTTTAATTTTAAAAATTATCACAATCACCTTGTAAACATAAATTTATGTTTACTTACTAAAAATATTAAATTAGCCCTAAAAATCAATAAACTAAGTCAATAAAGTGAATTTTCTTTAATTTTGTTAAAAACAAGTACGAAAAGTTAGATGGACAAGGAAATAGTAGTATAAATCTAATCTCATAATTTAAAATACACATTCATATCCCAAAGAGCAACCCCTATGTTATATAGACCTTTTTCATCAATAATTACTCATCTCCTTGCAACATTTCCTTCCGTCTCATTAATATTTTTTTATTTTGTTAAGTAAGACGTCTCTTTAATATTATTACATTTTTATTTTAGTTTATTTATTTTAAATAAAACCAAGCAAAACAATTAATACATTTTAATGAGTTCCACATACAAAACTAATACAATTACCTACTTAAAATATTTATCTCTTTAAATTCACTACACAATAAAATATCATACTCCATTCATCTTGGACCACACTTCTCATTCTCATTTATTGTACCACGTTATTTAAAAAAAAATTAGTATTTTTTTACCAAATTTGTTGACTTTTGAGGTATTGCAGTATTTTTAGGTAATAAAAACATGTGTATGAAAAAATAGTGGCAAATTCAAAATTAAAATAACTTTTGAGATTGTTGGATAAAATGATGTTTTTCTTTTCCGAGTTGTGAAGGTTAGTTTGGAACAAACTAATAAAAAAAGTGTGAAGAATAGCGTAGAATGGAGAGAATATTTTTAAATTTCATACAAACAGTAAATATAATATATAATAATATTCATGGACGAAAAAAGTATATTCATTTATATTTTTTACTCATTTACATTTTCTACGTAAATTAAATTGAATACTATTTAATATCTGTAGATGAAATTCAAAATTACTCCTATTTATTTATTTATTTTTAATAAGGAACAAGGCACATTGAGTACTTTAGAGTAATTTTCCAGATTTTTATTATTCCTCATGTCCCACTTCAATTATTATTCTTTCCGTATCATATCACTCTTCACAACTTTTTTTTTCGTTCGTCCCACACTACTCTTTACACTCTAAACAGTTAAAATATTATTTTATTCAGTAATCTAAAAAGTTACTTTAATTTTAAAATTATCACTCTTTTTTCACACACATACCATTACTTAATATTTTTTTATGTAAAAATATTTAAAAATACTACAATACCCTCTAAAGTCAATAAATTTAGTCAAAAAGTAAATTTTTCTTAAACTACGTGGTACACTAAACAAAAAGGATGGTCAGAGACGGATGGAGTATAATTTACTTATTAGATCATCTCAACCCAATTGTTACATTATCTTTTTCTAGATGAGACTCACATCACTGCTATAACTCATATATTAAAATATTATAGTATGAAAAATTATAATGTATCTCAATTCACCACAAATTATATTATTATATTTCTTAATTTCCTTTTATAACCGAATCAGAAAGACCAATTCAACTAATTGAATCGAGAATCAATTCGATTACCCTCTAAGAATCATTTTCTGAGTAAAATAAAAAAATCAGTTCGGGCCGACCGAGTCGAAAATCACCGATTATGAATTATTATTATTTTTATTATATATATACTCTCTCCGTCTCGCATTAAAATTTATATTTTCCATTTTGATTTTTCCTCAGTTAAGTTTTACATTTCCACACAAAACAATTAATTATTCCATGTAGAACTCACGCATAAAACTAATACATTTACCCACTTCACATTAAAATATTATATCTCTTACAAAATAATTAATTATTCCATGTAGAACCCACGCATAAAACTAATACAACTACCCACTTCACATTAAATATTTTTATCTCACTACAATACACATTGAAATATATTATATCTCTTAATCTATGTGCAAAAAATAAACAAAAAATGTTAACACAGGAGAGAGAGAGTGTATTATTTAAATTGTTGTAGGTTATGGATGGAAGGAAAATAATAATCATCAAATTTCCTTCCTTTCTCATTTATTGAATGGTCAAAGTTTCCTTATTTCTTTCATTAACATAAATATACTTCCTCGTCCCCCTTCAAAGAGTTCCTTCATTTCATTTTGAGTATCACACCCAAAGAGTCCCATTTTCTTTTTACATACATGAGATCCACACACACTCACTAATACAATTAAAATATGAGGCACACACACCCACTAATACAACTACTCAATACATATTAAATAATAATTCACGTGTAAAAAGCAAAAGCGCCCCCTTTGCATAGGACGGAGGGAGTATATCTTAAAATTAAAAAAATTATGATTTCCTTTTTCTCAAATTAATGTAAATATAATCATGTTATGGATATTATATCCCCCATGCCCAATGGGTCGGAAGCCCAAGAAGCTAATGTACTACAAGGAAGAGGTCCAAGGATGAGGAGAATGACAAATCAGGGGCCATCGGCAGACCAAATAGGAAGGCCCAGGCCCAGGCCCAGGCCCAGGCCTAAAAGACACACCTCAGAGAAGAACCAAAAAGAGGCCCAGGAGATGAGCCCATCATCAAGGGCTGGAGAAGCCGAAGAAGATAAGGCCAGGAAAGGGCCAATGAGCAGGACGCCCACGAAAAGGATAGAGGGTCGAGAACCCTCGGCAGAAACCCCGGCTCCAAAGCCGAGGGAGACATCCAGGATCTCAAACGAACCACATAACCTTGGAAACCGACCCATCCGACTGCAGGAAGGATTATCAGAACTGCTGGGTAAAGTACAAATACGACTGTGAGAACGGCTAGTGGCAGCAGGATAAAAGACAAGGATAACGTTAAGAAGGGATGTCTTGGGCATCACTCTCACACTAAAAGACAACACACGACTGGCACATCTCTCCTCATCCACCAATAGGGAACAGGCAAAGGACAGAAAAACCTGCCACGCTCTGCAAGACATCCGGTTGCTCCCTGATTGGCCCCAAGAAGTCATCGATGTACCAGCAGCCTCCATTTATAGCTGCTTGTCTTCGTCCAGCTGACATCACAGGATTGGACAATCGTTAGGGTTTTATTGGTAGTATAAATAGCTTCTCTCATAAGAGAGAAGTAGGTTACTCATTCTCACTTTAGACATTACACTTGTAATTGAGAGGGTTTGTGAGTGTTGTTCTAAAGGAGAGTAATAAAATCAGTTAAGGCTTTTTGGTTAGATCTCCCATCTCTCACATATTTACCCATTTATCATGTTTGATTGTGTTCGTTCTTAGCTCAGTTACATAACCTAATCTACTTCACTAATCCTAAAATTAACTAGCTAAGAACAGCCATCAACAGTTGGCGTCGTCTGTGGGAACATTACAATCAGCTGTTCTTGTTCTGTTTGGTTGTTGAGCTCTTTTTAATCTTGCTCTGTTTTCTTTGTTGAAAGATGGGAGGAGAAAGGGTTTACAACCCCTAGAAACGAAGAAAGGAGAGAATGATCCAGAGCTCAACGAAGCATGATAAGAAGTAGAAATAATGTCCAAATGAGCGCCCCCGGCCATAGAAGTGCCCACTCCGGCGAGATCTATTCCTATCCTAGATCTAGGCGACCCCCAAAAGATGAAGGAAATAAACGAAAAATCAGAAGGGTGATCAATGAGTACGCCACTGAAGCTCCCCCGGTTCAATCGGAGAGGTTGAGCTTTAGCAGCCCGCACAGGGGAAGCCGTGGTGATTTAAGGGAGGATCTCGAAAGAAGAAAGGAAGCGAGGAGAGAACACAGCGGAGGTGATGCCAGAGAAACTATCAACTTCATAAGAAAGAGGAATACATGAGAAAGGGAAAGTGTGAATGAAACTCCAGCGGAAGAAAGACACAGCGAATACTTCCGCCGGCCAGAGATGGAAGCTCAAAGATAGCCACAATCAGGGAGGAACCAAGGGACAAGGAACCCCCCACCTCAGGAAATGTTCAGGGAGGGTGACACCAGGAGACAACCACGACCCGGACAGAATCAAGGAACAGAGCACCCCCCGCCAAGAGAGATGCCAATGGAAGAGGAATCTTACCAGCCTCACCCACAAAATCAAAGGAGAGATCGCCCCGCAACCAGGGAAGTGCTAGTAGAAGACGAAGCTCCACGAAGGACACCTTTCATCTCTCAAAGAGGACATCGGAGGAATGGTCAAAGGAGGCGTAATCGGGGTAGGAGGCCGAGGAATCAAAGGTCCTACTCATCCTCAGTGCCATACTCACAGGAGAGCCGAGATCCCTTATGGGAAGACCTACCTACAATGGAGCTGTCCCAGACGAGGAATGACAAGAATATGAGGCCTTCTTCCCGAAGGGGAGCGAGAGGAATGGAAATCCACACGGAAGTCTAGTCGGAGAACAGAGGAATTTCCAAATGCCCCAGCACACGGAACTTGCAAGCCTTGGTAAATGAGGAAGTGAACAAACGTTTTGCAGATCTAAAAAGGAAGATGTTCGGAACGGGGGGAGTCCTCCAATAGGCGGTAGCCCCCTCACCTTTCACGGTGGAAATAAGCAATTCCCCTCAGCAATAGGGAGTCAAGTTTCCCTCAAGTTTGATTTTCGACTGCGATTATGATCCATACTCCCATATGGAAAAATATCTAATGTGGATGAGGTCTCAGCGCGCGAATGAGGTTACGCTATGCAGGATGTTTCCCCTGACTCTCTGAAACAAGGCACATGCGTGGTTCAGGGCAGTTCCGGCAGCATCCATCAGAGGCTGGACAGAGCTCATGGAAGCATTTTTGATGCAGTATTCGTACCTCGAAGCCCCCAAGGAGCCAAAGCATAAACTTGCCAACATTCATTAGGGTTCGACAGAAAGCCTGAGGGATTTCCTTAGAAGGTCCAACGAGCAAAGGTCTATGGGGGAAGTCATGGGAGATGAAGCATGTCTCATTACTGTAATGGGGGCACTGCATCCCGAAACTAGCTTGTGGAAAGCAATGCAGCTTAAACTGACAACATCTTACACAGCTTTCATGGTAATGTCTAATGAATATATTCAGGCGGAGGACATCTCAAAAATAGCGAAACAGGCAAGTGGCCAGAGTACGTCGGTTGATCCAAACCAAAAGAAAGCAAGCACCGGAGGGACGAAGGAATACAAAACACCTACCACGTTTAAACCTTTATATCGAGGTGCAACAAATATATGAGGAGTTGAAGTCGGGCACCAACTTGAACATGGCCGAGGTCTTTTACTACGTAAAGGATCAACAGATCCTCCGGACATCGAAACCTGTCTTGCGGGCATTAGAACTTACCAACCCTCGAAAGTATTACATGTATCACCTGACACATGAGCACAACACCGATCAATGCCGAGACTTAATCACGAAATTATGGAAGCTGTTCAAAGAAGGAAAGTTAAGAGGAATGCTGCAGGCTTCGATGCCGAGGGTGTATCAGAGAGACGCTAATCTTTCTCCTCCTCCGGGTTGACAGAGGTCCCCAAACAGAGGGAGGAATGGAGGAGCGATACTATTGGCTAATGGATCATTTGGCTAAGCGTTAATCGTTAGCGAATCATGTAAACAATTAGCAGAAGTGAATATAAACGTTTACGATACCTTTCACTGGGTGTATTGTTGAAGATCTGTAGTAGAGAACCACCTCTCGATCTTCTATTGTATGACTCAAGTCCAATCCTGCTGTTGTGTGGGCAACAATCTACATGATTTCTCAATCTGCTTCTCTCCTCTTCTCACACGTTAAAACGGCGCAGGAATTGGGTATCCAGAAGCTGAGATGACATTTTATATTGGGCTACAATAGGAACCAGAAGGAGAAATTGGATTGGGTCTCAATTAGATTTAATTAACCAAGCTTAGCCCAAAGCTTATAATTAAATCCAATAATAATAATATAGTCCACTAAAATATTATTACTGCACTACCCATCCAATCCCAAAATTATGTTTTGGGCTCCTTCTTATTATGAGCCCAAAAGTCTCCCCATGTTTAAGATATACAATGTCCATTAATTAATTAATATACTGACAACTCCATTAATTAATATATCATCCGAGAGTAGTACCACTCAACCTTATTATCATGCCGGAATTAATCCACTTGCAAGATTTACATGATAAACTTATGAGCTCCTCAAGGGGACATCATCAACCTATGTCGGACATGAATTCCTTCTACAATCAACAGCACACTACAGAGATAATATTATTTCCCAACTCACCGAGTTTGTTGATTTAATACATATAAATCTCACCCATTGATGAATCAAAGAAATATATACTACCTTACGTGTCGAGGTTATTATATAAGGATTAAGAGCACGAACATCCATAATAACTGAGATCAAGTTTTCCTATATAGACAGTACAAGTCGAACGATCTCAAGAGGTCCTGCTCAATACACACTAGATGCACTAATGTGATTCTATAGTCAAGACAAACTAACACCAAACCACACTACAACCATACTGATAGATAGTCCCCGTGTATCTCGGTTGTGAGCATCTGTTTATACTTTATAAGGAAACCGATAATATGATCTTTCGCGTGTTGTCGCACAACATATTATTTACAGTATAAAGTAAATGGACTTTTACACAAACATATAAATAAACAATTTATAATATGCAAAATGTTTGATCATATGATTCTCATTTCAAATAAAATTGTTAAAACATTGTTCAATACAAAAGCAAGGCTTTTAGTATACAAATCTAACAATCTTCCACTTATACTAAAAGACTACGCTGCCATATCTGCTGACACGCATCTAATCCCCATTCCTTCTACATGCCCATCGAACGCTTTCGCTGGAAGGCTCTTAGTAAAAGGATCAGCAAGGTTATCCTCAGATGCAATCTTAGCGATAACGACTTCCCCTCTTTTAACGATGTCTCGTATCAGGTGGAACTTGCGCTAATATGTTTACTTGCCTTATGGGCTCGTGGTTCCTTCGAGTTTTCTACTGCACCACTGTTATCACAATAAATTGTGATCACTTTGGGCAAACCAGGAATCACATCCAAGTCCATTAAGAAGTTCTTAAGCCATACTGCTTCTTTAGCTGCCTCAGAGGCTGCTACATATTCAGCTTCCATGGTGGAGTCCGCAACGCATTTCTGCTTTACACTCCTCCATATTTGGCTGCTCCTCTAAGAGTAAACACATAACCCGAGGTGGAGTTACTAGCATCCCTATCTGACTGGAAATCTGAATCAGTATAACCCAAAGGTAACAAAGTATCTGCCCGGTAAATCAGCACATAATCCCTAGTCCTTCGCAGGTACTTCAAAATATGCTTACCGCAGTCCAATGCCATTGTCCTGGATTACTTTGATACCTATTGACCATGCCCACGCATAACAGATATCCGATCTCGTACAAAGCATAGCATACATAAGACTTTCTACTGTCGAAGCATAAGAAACTAGCTTCATTGCCTCTATTTCCTATTGTGTCTTAGGACACATATCCTTAGGTAGAGCTATTCCATGTCTGAAAGGTAGAAAAACTTTCTTGGAATCTTGCATACTAAAACGAGCCAAGATTGTATCAATGTATGAAGCATAGGATAATCACAACATTCTTTTCTTGCAATCCCTTGTTAATTTGATCCCAAGAATGTGTCCAGCTTATCCTAAGTCCTTCATTTCAAACTACTTGGACAGCCATACCCTTACTCCCGATAATACCTTTACATTGCTTCCAATGAGCAGAATATCATCCACATAGAGTACAAGAAATACCACTATGTTTCCGTCACACTTCTTGTACACTCATGATTCATCCGGACATTGAATAAATCCATATGAGTGGATTACTTCATAAAAATGGATGTTCTATGATCTTAAAGCTTGTTTCAATCCATAAATGGACCTTTTGAGCTTGCACACAAGATGTTCTTCGGCCCTTGCAATGAATCCTTCTAGTTGCTTCATATAGATGTTTTCCTCAAGACTTCCATTCAAGAAAGCTGTCTTGACATCCCTTGCCATACCTCATAATCCATATGAGCAGCAATAGACAAAAGAATCCAGATTGACTTAAGCATGGCCACAGGCTAGAAGGTTTCATCATAATCGATTCCTTCTTTCTGAGTATATCCTTTAGCCACAAGTCTTGCTTTAAAGGTTTCCACCTTACCGTTAGATCCTCTTTTTCTTTTATAGATCCACTTGCATCCAATAGCTTTTACACCATTGGGTGGTTCTACAAGCTCCCAGACTTGATTAGAATACATGGATTCTATCTCAGATTTCATTGCGTTTTGCCATAATTGAGCATCATTATCTTGCAGTGCCTCGTTGTAATTCCATGGGTCGATTTCATGTTCACTCGGGACCAAGTAGGATGACTCTTCCAATCCCATAAATCTATCTGATTGTCTCACAACCCTCCCATTATGACGAGCCTCCGCAGGCAATTGTGTATCAGGTGTGACACGTGGTGCAGTGTCCTGTGGTATATCCTCTTGTACATTTGGTATTATGTTTGGTGTTTCCCCTCTTACTTCTTCTAGAACACCTTTACTCATGGGTTTATGATTCATAATATAATCTTCTTCCAAAAATCTAGTGTTCATGCTAACGATCACCTTTTGGTCTTTTGGATTATAAAACAAACCACCTTTCGTTCCTCTAGGATATCATATAAACAGACAAACTTCAGTATGTGATTCTAACTTATCAGCATCCGCCTTCAACACATGTGCCGGGGCACCCCAAATCCGAACATGTTTGAGACTAGGCTTACGCCCTGTCCACAGTTCTGTGGGTGTGGAGGATACCGATTTAGAAGGTACTATGTTCAGAATGTAAGCCGCTGTTTCTAAGGCATATTCCCAAAATGAATTAGGTAATTCCGAATAACTCATCATTGATCTTACCATTTCCATAAGAGTCCTATTCCTTCTTTCCGCTATACCATTCTGCTGGGGTGTGCCCGGTGCTGATAATTGGGATTCAATCCCATCCTCCGATAAAAAATTTCTAAACTATCCCAAGAGGTATTCACCACCACGATCAGATCGTAGTGTTTTGATATATTTTCCAAGTTGCTTTTCCACATCAGCCTTGTACTCTTTGAATTTATCAAAGCACTCAGACTTGCGGCGCATCAAATAAATATATCCGTATCTAGAATAATCGTCAGTGAAAGTGACGAAGTATTCATAACCACCTCTTGCCTGGAAAGACATAGGACCACATAAATCAGAATGAACCAATTCCAATAGATCCTTGGCTCTATACCCTTTTGCCTTAAAAGGCCTTTTGGTCATTTTTTCTTCCAAGCAGGATTCGCAAGTTGGATAATTTTCCACTACTAATGAACTCAAAGGTCCATCAGCTATCAACCTTTGAATCCCACTCAAGTTAATATGACCTAGTCTTAGATGCCAAAGATATGTTTGGTTCATTTTAGAAGGTTCTTTTCTCTTATTTGTAGACGTATCATTCATTTCAATTTGTTGTACCGTGGGAGAAATTGGATTAAGGGTATACAAATTATCTATCAATGCACCTTCACAGATAAAAAATCCATTTTTCCTTAAAACAACCTTGTCATTAAAAGAAACAGAATATCCATCCTTAAACAATTTAGAAACTGAAATTAAATTCTTTCTAAAATGAGGTACATAAAGATAATTCATCAAAATAAGAGTTTTATTCTTATTGAAAGATAAATAGACGTCTCCCACTGCAACAGCTGCTACTTTTGTAGCATTCCCCATAAGTATGGTAATCTCCCCATCACTAAGCTGTCAGGTTTGGTGGAACCCCTGCAAAGAATTACAGACATGGTCAGTGGCTCTCGTATCTACACACCAAGTGTCAGCAGATACAGTTGCTAAGCACGATTCAACAACTAGTATAAAAGACTTACCATTCCTGTTCCCCTTCAGAAGAGGGCAGTCAGCCTTGTAGTGTCCCGGCTGCTTGCATTTGAAGCATTTGCCTTTAGGCTTCTTGACTGCACCAGTCTTTGCTTTCACTTGGTTCACCGGTGCTGAATTTCTTTGCTTTTTCTTCTTCCTACCGCCTTTCGGCCTAGGATGAGGAGCATTTTCAGCAACATAAACCTGAAGAGGTCTACGAAATAGTTTTTCCACTGCCAAAAGTTCTGTCAGAAGTTCCGCCTACGTGTACAAATGTTTGTTCATACCATAGTTCAGGCGAAACTACTCAAAACTCCCAGGAAAGCTTTGGAGTATGATATCGACCTGGGTTTTCCCATCGATTTCAGCTCCAAGAACTTCCAACTCATTGAGTTGGCCCCTCATTCTAAGCTCCCTTATGGGAGTGCCCTCAGCCATTTTAGTGTTCATAAGAACAGACATGCCCTTTGACCTAACAGGACGACTCTGATGCCCGAAGAGTTCCCTAAGATTATGCATCATATCATAGGCGGTCTTCATAGCTTGATGTTGAGTCTGAAGCACATTTGACATAGAAGCCAAAATATAGCACTTAGCCATCCTATCAGCTTTGACCCACCTATTATAAGCATTTCTTTGCTCTTCGGTAGAGGCATCAATAGGTGCCGGAGGACATACCTTAGTGAGAACAAAGATATAATCTTCAGCAGTTAAAACAATGTCCATGTTTTGCTTCCAGTCAACATAATTAGTGCCAGTAAGTTTATGCTCTTTAAGTATAACGGAGAGTGAGTTGAGTGCATTTGAAAATCCTGAGAATCATAAATAATTAAATAGATCAAACACTACGAATTTAACAATTTATATTGAATCCCTCAAAATAATATAAAATAAAATTCACCAACATCTCAAGCACCGTGAGTCTGCATGCCATGATAGTGTGGACGTATAAAAAACCAAACATTTACAAAAAAAAGTTTTACCATTCATTTGTCAACCAAACTTTATGATAAAATAATTAATAGTCAGTTTTTCTTTAGCCATGCAAATAATAGCAGTGACTCCGATGGGAAGGATACTTATTATTTACACCTAAGTGTATACCATTATTTAATCTCAAGTCCGCGACCCAAGTTTATGTGCCTTACAGATAGAGAAGTACACACGCGCTTGGATAACTTCCTACGATTATCATAAAGAAGTTTGTACCAGTGATCCGGGAATTTATTACTAATCTCCTCTCCCACGTAGTTATTTAACATCGAGGGGTTTTAACATGTATATAATATTCAGGAATAAAATATACATCCTAACATGCTTTTATTTTTAAGTAATATAAAAAAATAAATCACATAGGACATGCTTTTCACATATATAACAATTAATCGTCAAATTAAAATAATTAAAGCAGTTATATATATCATGAATTAATAACATAATTAGTGGATCAATTAAATGGGCCCAAGAGCATCAAATAAGCTCAAAATGAGCAGCAGACTAAATAATTAATCAAGCTCATTATCTATGGCTCATATACTCAGCCCAAAATATAATTTAAGAAATAAAAAACACCAAGCCCAATTATCCAACATTTTAAAAAATTGGCCCAGCAGCCCATAAGCACATCAATTAAAATTGGGCCCAACAGTCCAAAACCAAAATAAATAAAGTCCAGTGGAGCAGCCCAAACACAAGTCTGTTGCCCTAAACTACAGCCGCCTGCTCCTTCCTCACACAGCAATCACCGATGCATCTTGGCGCCGCTGCAGCCTGCGGACCTGACCACCGGAATCAAGCCGCCATCCAGCACACGTCGCCGGTGAAAATATCAGACCCAGCCACGACCATCTTCCCCAGCGCTAGCATTTGCCACCTGCTGCCACCACAGGCCAGTGCACACCGGCGCTTCTTGGTGCCAATGCTGCCGATTGTCGCGCGCACAGCCCACCGAAATCTACGACTGATCTGATGCTCCTGCCTCACCCGGTGATGGGTGCGGGTCGTCTAGTATCCTGATCTACCGAGAGCCGCACCTGGTTGCAACACAGACTCTCAACATCGTGCCCTGGAACTGCTCAGATCCGATCGTAAAGAGGGAACAGAATCAATTGAGGACTCGATCGGATCGCCTCCTGACTCGATTAAAACAACCGGCGACTCGTCCGGAAGCTGCTCCGTCAGATGCCACTGTGAACTCGCCCGAGAGCGTCAACTGACTCGCTCCCCGCCGCTGCCTGCACACGACGATCGACACGCCAGCAACATGCCGTGGTATCTTGAATACTTGCCATCGCCTCCCGCTGTTGGTTGCTTCCAGTCATCGCTAATCTGTCGCACCACTTGACTGTCATCGATCGACAGCCAAGTTTCTGGCCAACGTCGTGACTCACAAGGGATGCACCATCATGCCGTCACCGTTCACCAGCCGACAGTGGTCATCTCCACCGCAAACATTACTCCAGTTCCCAATGATGAATACAGATAGGATACCAGTATGTATTGAAAGAAAACAAACTAAACCCTTTCATCTGTACTTTATGGTGTAGACATGTGTGTGTGTCCAATCCCACTCGTTTTCTCCAAATACGAGCAATACAAGTACAGGGATATCATGAATAATATAAAATTATACAAACCCTAATACACATGCGACTATATCCAGATTATATCACTTAATCACATAAACTAATGAATCATGTTTCACCACGAAACCAATGCTCTGATACCAATTGTTGGCTATTGGATCGTTTGGCCCAGCGTGAATCCTTAACGGATCAGGTAAACAATTAGCGGAAGCGAATATAAACGTTTACGATACCTTTCACCGGGTGTATTGTTGATGATCTGCAGTAGAGAACCACTTCTCGATCTTCTATTGTATGACCTAAGTCTAATCCTGCTGTTGTGTGAGCAACAATCTACAAGATTTCTCAATCTGCTTCTCTCCTCTTCTCACACGTTAAAACGGCGCAGGAATTGGGTATCCAGAAGTTGAGATGACATTTTATATTGGGCTACAATAGGGACCAGGAGGAGAAAATTGATTGGGCCTTCATTAGATTTAATTAACCAAGCTTAGCACAATGATTATAATTAAATCCAATAATAATAATATAGTCCACTAAAATATTATTACTGCACTACCCATCCAATTCTAAAATTATGTTTTGGGCTCCTTCTTATTATGAGCCCGAATGTCTCCCCATGTTTAAGATATACAATGTCCATTAATTAATTAAGTTACTGACAACTTCATTAATTAATATCTCATCCGAGAGTAGTACCACTCAACCTTATTATCATGCCAGAATTAATCCACTTGCAAGATTTACATGATAAACCTTATGAGCTCCTCAAGGGGACATCATCAACCTATGTCGGACATGGATTCCTTCTACAATCAACATCACACCATAGAGACAATAATATTTCCCAACTCACCGAGTTTGTTGATTTAATACATGTAAATCTCACCCATTGATGAATCAAAGAAATATATACAGCCTTACGTGTCGAGGTTATTGTATAGGGATTAAGAGCACGAACATCCATAATAACTGAGATCAAGTTCTCCTATATAGATAGTACAAGTCGAACGATCTCAAGCGGTCCTGCTCAATACACACAAGGTGGACTAATGTGATTTAGACCCGGGAAAATACACATGATGGAACCTGTAGAGGAAATTCCTTATGTCGGAACCTCGCAGGCATTCACCACGACATCGAAAAGAAGAAAGAAGGCAGAGTTGAGAGACTCGAGCCAGCAAATCCCTCAAGTCTGGTCATTGTCATCAGAGACGAAGGAAGTAACCGAGGCCGACATTGTTTTCATGGTGGTGGATTTCTACTGGGTAAGTACCCCATATTCCGATCCTCTAGTCATTTCACCTATACTATCCGGAGTGAAAGTCCATAGGTGTCTAGTGGATACTGGTGCATATGCCAACATAATCTTCAAGGATGTATTTGAAAATCTGGGAGGAAAAAGTCACCATAAGGTGAAGCCTTGTGGTGACGAAATCAAAGGCTTTGGCAATTCGTAGACCAGACCAACCATGGAAGTCGACTTGTCCGCCCAGCTGGAAGGTTCGGATGGAAAGACCTGGATACAGAAACAGGTAACATTCAAGGCTGTGGATCAAGCCTTTACATAAAACTGTATCCTAGGGCGTCCGTTGATCCATGCCTTTAGAGCCATCCCATTCACCCTTCATCAATGCCTCAAGTTTGTCATGGCAGATGGTAGGGTAGCAACTGTGTTAGGAAATCAAAGAAGAGCAAGAGAGTGTTCATTCATAGAAAAAGTAGAGGGTTTGAGCTATCATGATATGGATTATGAGATGTTGAGTTTTGAGAACATCATGGAAGGAGAAGAGAATCACGAAATACCAACGGGAATCGAAGAGCCAAGAGAAGGAGAACAAATGGAGAATGAACTGGATGTGTGTTTTGATATTTTATACTCACGAGCAAGAATACTCGGTCGTTGTAGAAGTATATACCAAGAAATAAAATTATAGAACCACAAAGGAGTTAAGTTTGGATTAATAAAATATGTGAGCTCATGTTTATGTCACTTTTGTAAGGATGATTGGGGTTTTGAGTATGAAATTAACAACTAAAGCAAGTAGCAAGTAAATAAAATAGCAAATAAGAGATTGATAAGTAAATAAGATTAATGAGAAAAGAGAACAGGTGCTAAAGTTCAAGTATGGAAAAACATGGGATTAGAAACATCCAAGCACATGCAATTCATATTATCATGCAAAGGGAATTCAACTAAATTGATGTAGATTAAGGGTGATCATGATTGTATCCTAAGCTCCCTTTCGGGTTACAAAGGTTGTTGATCCACTTGAGACTCCCAAAAACACTTAAGATCAACGCCCAACATTAACCTCTTCCATCTAGGTACTAATTAATTCCCAATTCTCAATTCAAAGGTACTAAATAGGATTAACTCTCCCTTTTTGAGTACTAAAACTAACGAATGGATTGGTTTCCCTCATTGAATTCAAATATCCTTTCGGTCAAACCAAACTCGATGTTTATTCATGCCTTTCTAATACTTAAGAGGGTCTTTTCCGTCTCACTCCAAGCAATATACACATGAACATTATAATAACACTTAATTACCATAAAACATCAATTGATCAACAATCCATTAAATCAATAATCATTCATGAATAATAAACCATGTCATCACAACATCAAAACAATTAAAGCCCATGAATAGAAACCAACATCAATTAAGTCAAAAACCATTTTAATCCACATAATAATATAAATCTAATGTGCTCTTCATATTCCTAATCTCACTAGAGGGATTAGCCTAACATGATAATGGTAACAAAACACATGAATGATCCATTACACATACTCATAGTCTCAAATCCAAAAGAAATACAAAATGAATAAATTCTTCCCTATCAATTGCTTGAGGAGAATCTTCTATTCTTCTTGATCTCCATCTCTAATTCTTGATTTCTTGAGTTCTTGAATGGTGGATTTGATGGGTGGATGAAGAAGATGTAATGGATGATGAATGGAGGAAGATGATGGTTTGAATTGAAGGGAATAGTATGTGATGTGTGTGAAATAGTGAAAGCCCTAAAAAATCTGGTGTGAATGTTGAAATTGGGGGTATTTATACCCCTTGAAAATCCTAAAAATCGCACTTTGACAACTGGTTTTTGTCCAAAAATTCGACCGAGTTTCCATACAAATCACGTTTCTTCAAAACAGAGCACGTTTTCATCCGCCAAAATGCTCAAAAATTCGACCGAATTTTAGGAAATTCGGTCGAGTTTTCATGTTGTCCCCTGTTTTAAAATGTTTCTGTAAGAGAAACTCGACCGAGTTTGTATGCAAAATTTTCCAACTCATTCAGTAAGAGAAATACGATTGAATTTCCAGAATTCTACCGAGTTTCTGTGCTCTTTCTTGGATCTTCAATTTTATCTCACTTTTTGCTCCGTTTTAACCTGTTTTTCATACGTTTAAGCTCATTCTCACACATTTCCATAAAATTATATAACACAACCAAAGTACACACAAATACAGATAAAATAATACGAAAACATATACAAAAAGACACTAAAATTTAGGTGAAAATAGCGACGATCAACCCCCCAAACTTAAAGTGTTGCTCGTCCCCAAGCAATAGAAATGACAAAACAAGAGGAGTGATTTTCACCTAGGAAAAGACTAAATGAACATAAGCATTAACACATCTATAATGATAATAACTACAAACTATGCTAAGTCATCCTACAATATTAGATTCATGACATGTGGAATTAACAAGTTCAATCACAAGAGAATAAAGTGTAATATAGTCCCTTTTTGGTCCAAGCCTCACATAGGTTATCAATGTCACTCAACGCTCTTTAAAGTGGTAAAACAACACTCATCAATTGATTGGCTCGACTCGCTATAAGCTTGCTCGTGGACTACATTCAAAAACCACCAAAGTTTCAATTAATGATAAAAAGGTCTTTTATTTAGGATGTAATGATAGGCTCTTTGGTAGGGTAGGAAGAATATGGATACAAGTGACTAATCAAGTGTAAGTAATCGAAGAGATAACTACTTTCTTCCATTCCTTAACTTATCTTTCTTCCTTTCTCAACTTTGGTAATTACAAACACTAATCATCAACTTCCTTCTTTGGACTTTTAAGTACTTAAGCATATGTTGGTACTTTGCTCTTTTTCTTATTTTATGGTTGCATGTCCATTCTTTGCTTGTGCTCTTTTCATCCTTTTTCTTACTTGTTTACCATTTCCTTTTCTTTTCTTGTTATTCAATCTATCCTTTCTAGCTATCACCTCCTCAATCACCCACACAAAGGGTATATATAAGCTTAAGTGGGTAATTAAGGCTTGTAATGTGCTAATTCACAAGAAATAGGCTTATAGGCTCAAAGTGGTTGACTCTGGATGATGGTCAAGGTAGGAAAATATATGGTAATAACTTCAAATAACAAGGATGGCCTTAGATCATGTCATTAACCTCCACTATTTAGGCTCATTCCTATAGTCCTTGAGCAAGTTCTAGCTTATCAAAAACAACCGATCCACTCATGAAGAAATATCATGTATGCACGGTTGAGGCTCAAACTCTCACAAGCTTATGCATTGAACCTTAAGGAACTTATTACACAACATTCATCTCAAAATTGAACAAATTAAGTAAAACATGTCACAATTTGAAAGTGTAGAGATTCTTAATCATAAATTGTCATCACTTATCACAACAACATGTCATCACTCCCATTCAAAGGCGACTCACAACATTCCAAAAATAAACCACCAAACATTCCAAGACAAAATTAAAGATACACACAAAACATAAAAATAATGACTCAACAACAAGACACAATAAAAATACATAGCATGCAAAAATAAAAATTACATCCATCCATAAGAAAATTAAGCGCACATTCATATCATCCTTAATCAATTAAGCTCACAATCATCCCCCTCTTTGATTGAAAATTGAAATCCTAAATTACGAAAGTAAACCTCCCACAAACATAACAAATGAAGTAGCATGCTAATCACAACAATCCAAATCAAAATCACATCAAGTCAAGTAATTAAAAGTTATATGGTGTAGAGTACTCCCTCAATAGGCATTTGGTAGTGGAAAGCGTTAGCTCCGAGCTCCATTCATGTTTCCAATACCCTTCATTCATGCTCAAACACTCATAAACGCCATTAGCTCAACAAAGTCATTAAAATTTATGGAATATCATGCACTTCAACACACCCAATCGGACCAAAATCCTATCCAAACTCATGAGAAATTTTTTTAAAATTGACCCAATTTTACAAGAATCATAATTCAAGTGGTGAGTCATACCACACACTCTCCCCCCAAACTTAACTCGAGACAAAAGTTGAGAATTAAGTTTGCAAAAAGTGGTGAGACTTACCCTTGTAGTTTCCATCAATGATCTTCTTGTAGAGAAGCATATGCATCCAAACGAATCAAGTTATCTCCACCATGCACAAGCACCCCCCAAACTTAACTCGAGATAAGAGTCGAGAATTAAGTTTGCAACAAGTGGTGCGACATCCATTTTTGAATTCGTGAAGCACTTCTCTTTTCTTCAATATGCATTTTCCCACAAGTATAATCCACCTACAAGGCCAAAACACAAAACAATATCAAATCCACAATCCTTATTGAAAACACTAAATAAAGCAATAAAGATAATAATGGTTGCCTCCCATTAAGCGCTTAGTTTAACGTCTTCAAGCTAGACGGAGTTCAAGATCATGGAACCCAAGAGCGATCCTTCACTATTTCTTCCCTCATCTTTACTTTGAGAAATTATTTGGCTTTTTTCTTTTCCATCTACATGATTTCTCCATTCTTGCTCATAATCATCAAATCATCCGGAAGAATTGTGGATGGAAATGCTTCGTCTCCATAAGGCCAATGAAATTCTCCTTTATTAACCTTCCATTTAATGTCCGAGTCCTCATTCCTACAAATATCAAGCAAAGACAAGTTAAGATTAAAATCTTCAATATAATCATGGAAAAGAGAATTAGAAGATTTAAAAGAGTAAGAATTTTCAAATCCATGAAGATCATCCGAAGGTATGGTTGGAGGCTTGAGGTAACAATCATCCTTCTTTCTTGCTTTGTTACATGAAAATGTAACACTCTTCATATTTGAACTCAAAGAAAGATCTCCTCTTCCACATCAATATGAGCCTTTCCCGTGGCTAAGAATGGTCTTCCCATGATCATAGGTGTTTGAGGATCAACTTTCACTCCAAGACGACAAAATCCACCGAAAAAGTCAACTTCTTCACTTCGACCACTACATCCTCCACCACCCCTAAGGGCTTAATAGTTGATCCATCCGCCACTTGAAGGCATGTAGTGGATGGCTTGAGCTCTCCAATATCCAATTCTTCAAAGAGAGAATGAGGCATAACATTCATACTAGCTCTCAAGTCACGCAATGCATTAACAACCTACTTTCCTTCAACTTCACAAGGGATAATGAACTTTCCCGGATCACCAACTTTCATAGAAGGCTCCTCATGCAATGGTTCATTTTTTTCAACTAGCTTCGCTTTCTTTCTCTCCTCATATTTCTTCTTCAAAGTTTCGACAAACTTTTGAAATTCCTCCATCTTTTCTTTTTTAACAAATCTTTGAGGGTAAGGGATAGGATAAGGAGTAATTGGAATTCCCCAATAATCACGTTCATATTCTTCTTCTTTTTCCTTTTTCTCCTTAGCCTTTTTCCACTTAGGTACATGCTCTTCTTTCCATTTCTTCCTCTTTTCTTCTAACTCAATTTCTACTCTTTTTGCTTCTTCTTTCTCTTTATCCACCTTACAATCCACAAACCCTTCTTCAACCAATCTATTATCTTTCACCTTTATGCACATGCAATGCTCTTTTGGATTTATTTCCATGGTAGATGGAAATTTTTCTTGTTGGTGTTGGGATCCCACGGAAGAAGCCATTTGTCCCATTTGATGCTCAAAAGCTCTCATCCTATTGTCAGATTTCTTCTCATTTTCCTTCATTCTAGCCTCAATCTTAGCATCTCTTTTTTCCATGTAAGCCCTTGTATCTTTCATGAATGCCAACAATATCTCTTACAATGATGATTTACCATCTCCATTGGGCGTCTTAACACTCGGATCAAATCCTTGAGGAAGTGCCACGGCGGCTTGAGTATTGGAGTAAGAAAGATTTTCATGCTTCCTAAGACCTTGATAATTTCCTCCACTTGATTGATTAAAATTATTCCCCCGAGCTTGCCCTTGATATCCTCCTTGAAAATTACCTTGGTTAGAAGGATAATTACCTTGGAAATTCCCTTGATGTTGGAAATTCTCTTGGTAATTTCTCCTATCTAAATAGGCAACATCCTCTACACTTTGCATAACATTGCCTTCTTCATTCAAATTAGCACTTGTACTTCCCCCTTGACTCACTCCTTGAGTAATCAAATTCAATTGCTTTGTCAAAGCATAGATGCCCTCATTAAATTCTTTCATGCCTTCACTTTGGAACACATCACTCTTCACTTTATTAACACTTTCCACTTGAGCTACCTTTCCAAATGCATAATCTCTCATTACTCTCTCGGAAGGCCAGTGATAAGCATTCATTGCAATATCTTCAAAAATATCCATAGCTTTCATAGCATCCACTCCAAATATAGACCCTCTGGATGAGGCATCTACATGCATCAGATTTTGTTGACTCAACCCTTGATAAAAAAAAGCCACTTATTGATTCTCATGAAAATCATATTGAGGACACTTTTGTAGCATCTCTTTGTAGCGTTCCCATGCTTCATAAAAACTCTCATCTGGAAGTTGCCTAAATTGAGTGATAAGACTTTTCAATTGGAGAGTCTTCGAAGGAGGAAAGTACTTGTTTAGGAACCTTTGCTCAAGATCTTCCCATGTATTACAACTTCCTAATGGAATTGTATTGTACCATGCTTTAGCCTTGTCTCTTAAAGAAAAAGAGAACAACCTCATTCGAATAGAATCTTCCGACGCTCCATTCATCTTGACGGTATTTGCAACCTCCAAGAAAGTAGCTAGATGAGCGTTCGGGTCTTCAAAAGGACCTCCCCCAAACTGATTTGCTTTGACCATGTTGATCAATCCGGTCTTAATTTCAAAATTGTTGGCTTGAACTGGAGGAACCATACTGTGCACGGCTCTCGGTTGGAAGTAATCCCGAATTGCTCTAGACCTTGGCCTCTCTTAAGTTATTTTCACATTTCCTTGCATAGCTTGGTTATTGAACATATTAACCATCTCTTAGACATTTCTACGAACATGTGGTTGTGCCTCTTGTTGTTGGAGTATCCTTTGAGCTTCTTGATTGGCAACCAATTGCATATATTCTTGGTTTTGAGCAATGAAATTCCTAAACCTCTCCACTTGATTCTCTTGCCCTCCTTCTTGTACCCCCCTTTGATCTTGTAATGGATCTTGGGGTGGGTTATGATTAACATTATCTCCATGTTGATTCTCCATTTTTGTTCCTTTTTTAGCTTTTTGTCTAACTCGTTTCCTTTGTCGTGTGGTCTTTTCTATCTCCAAATTCAAAGGAATAATCGATTGATTTCCCTTTGATCTTGTGATCATAAAACACCTACGAAAATTCAAAGAGTGAGACCACAAACAAAAATAGTAAATAAAATAAAATAAAAAGTATCCTTATCAAGAACAACTAAAACAATAACACAGTATTCTACTAATCCATTAAACACCACGGCAACGACGCCAATTTTTTGTTTGAATATTTTATGCTCACGAGCAAGAATACTCAGTCGTTGTAGAAATATATCCCAAGAAATAAAATTATCAAACCACAAAGGAGTTAAGTTTGGATTAATAAAATACGTGAGCTCATGTTTATGTCACTTTTGTAAGGATGATCGGGGTTTTGAGTATGAAATTAATAAATAAAGCAAGTAGCAAGTAAATAAAATAGCAAATAAAAGATTGATAAGTAAATAAGATTAATGAGAAAAGAGAATATGTGCTAAAGTTCAAGTATGGAAAAACATGGGATTAGAAACATCCAAGCACATTTAATTCATATTATCATGCAAAGGGAATTCAACTCATGTAGATTAAGGGTAATCACGATCGTATCCTAAGCTCCCTTTCAGGTTACAAAGGTTGTTGATCCACTTGAGACTCCCAAAAGCACTTACGATCAAAGCCCAACATTAACCTCTTCCATCTAGGTACTAATAAATTCCCAATTCTCCCTTCAAAGGTACTAAATAGGATTAACTCTCCCTTTTTGTGTACTAAAGCTAACGAATGGATTGGTTCCCCTCATCGAACTTAAATATCCTTTCGGTCAAACCCAAAGTGATGTTTATTCATGCCTTTCTAATACTTAAGAGGGTCGTTTCCGTCTCACTCCAAGCAATATACACATGAACATTATAATATCACTTAATTACCATAAATCATCCATTGATCAACAATCCATTAAACCAATAATCATTCATGAATAACAAACCATGACATCACAACATTAAAACAATTAAAGCCCATGAATAGAAACCAACATCAATTAAGTCAAAAACCATTTTAATCCACATAATAATATAAACCTAATGTGCTATTCATATTCCTAATCCCACTAGAGGGATTAGCCTAACATGATAATGGTAACAAAACACATGAATGATCCATTACACATACCCATAGTCTCAAATCCAAAAGAAATATAAAATGAATAAATTCTTTCCTATCAATTGCTTGAAGAGAATCTTCTATTCCTCTAGATCTCCATCTCTAGTTCTTGATTTCTTGAGTTCTTGATGTTGGCTATTGGATCGTTTAGCTCAGCGTGATTTGTAAGAAAACCAAGTAAACAATTACAGCGGAAGCAAAATAAAAGTTTACCTTTCTTCTGGGTTGATGTAAAGGATGAACAGCGGTGAACCACCTCTGATCTTCTGTTGTATGTCCCAAGTCAATTCTGGTGTTGTGTGGGCAACAATCTCCAAAATCCACTCAATCTGCTACTACCTTCTCAACACGTCAAAGTGGCGCTCTATTAGGGTTCGAGAAAGCTGAGAAGACTTATATATTGGGCTACAATAGGGACCAGTAGGAGAAATTGGATTGGGCCTCAATTGGATTTAATTAACCAAGCTTAGCCCAAAGCTTATAATTAAATCCAATAATAATAATATAGTCCACTAAAATATTATTACTGCACTACCCATCCAATCCCAAAATTATGTTTTGGGCTCCTTCTTATTATGAGCCCAAAAATCTCCCCATGTTTAAGATATACAATGTCATTAAGTTACTGACAACTCAAATTAATTTATATCTCATCTGAGAGTAGTACCACTCAACCTTATTATCATGCCGGAATTAATCCACTTGCAAGATTTACATGATAAACCTTATGAACTTCTCAAGGGGACATTATCAACCTATGTCGGACATGGATTCCTTCTACAATCAACAACACACCATAGAGACAGCACTACTTCCTAACTCACCGAGTTTGTTAATTTAATACATTGTAAATCTCACCCATTGATGAATCAAAGAAATATATAATGTCTTATATGTTGAGTTTATTATATAGGGATTAAGAGTACGAACATCCATAATAATTGAGATCAAGTTCTTCTATATAGACAGTACAAATCGAACGATCTTAAGCGGTCCTACTCAATACACACAAATGCACTGATGTGATTCTATAGCCAAGACAAGCTAGTACCATACCACACTACAACCATCCCTATAGAGAGTCCTCGTCTATCTCGGTTGTGAGCATCTGTTTATACTTTATAAGGAAACTGATAATATGATCTTCTGCGTGTTGTCGCACAACATATTATCTACAGTATAAAGTAAATGGACTATTGCATCAAACATATAAATAAATTATAAGATGCAATCATTTGATCAATGATTCTCATTTCAAATATTGTTATAACATTGTTCATACTAAAGCCAGAGTTTTAGTATAGAATCCAACACTTGAATGGTGGATTTGATGGGTGGATGAAGAAGATGGAATGGATGATGAATGGAGTAAATATTGTTATAACATTATCATACTAAAGCTAGAATTTTAGTATACAATCCAACACTTGAATGGTGGATTTGATGGGTAGATGAAGAAGATGGAATGGATGATGAATGGAGGAAGATGATGGTGTGAATTGAAGGGAATAGTGTGTGATGTGTGTGAAACAATGAAAGCCCTAAAAATCTTGTGTGAATGATGAAATTGGGGGTATTTATACCCCTTGAAAATCCTAAAAATCGCACTTTGATAGTTGGTTTTTGTCCAAAAATTCGATCGAGTTTTTGGAAACTCAGTCGAGTTTCCATGCAAATCACGTTTCTTTAAAACAGAGCACGTTTTCATCCACCAAAATGCTTAAAAATTAGACCGAATTTCCTAAAATTTGGTCGAGTTTTCATGTTGTCCCCTGTTTCCAAATGTTTCTGTAAGAGAAACTCGACCGAGATTTTAGAAACTCGACCGAG
Source organism: Pogostemon cablin (assembly GCA_023678885.1). NCBI lineage: Eukaryota > Viridiplantae > Streptophyta > Magnoliopsida > Lamiales > Lamiaceae > Pogostemon > Pogostemon cablin. The sequence continues at coordinate 24,731,183 of CM042964.1, read as the reverse complement.
TTTGTATGCAAAATTTTCCTACACATTCTGTAAGAGAAATTCGATCGAATTTCCAGAAATTCGACCGAGTTTCTGTGCTCTTTCTTGGATCTTCAATTTCATCTCACTTTTTGCTCCGTTTTCACCTATTTTTCATACGTTTAAGTTCATTCTCACACATTTCCATAAAATCATATAACATAACCAAAGTACACACAAATATAGATAAAATAATACAAAAACATATATAAAAAGGCACTAAAATCTAGGTGAAAATAGCGAAGATCAAATTACGGTGCTAACTAATCGGCAATTACATCTCTTTGCAAACTTTGTTTCGACTATGTTTTTACTAACTTTGGGGGGTGTGATGTTCTTACCTCATTGTAGCACCAAGACTATAATCTTTTCTTAGTAACGTTTGCTAGGGGAGTTAATTTTTTGCAATTTGCCTAGTGTTCAGTGGTGTTTTGTTTATAGTGTGAGCAGAGTTGTGTACACTTAATTTTAAAGTCTAATTAGTGGTTCTCTAGCTATTGTTTTGGTATCATATGAGGATTAATGTTGTTGTTGAGTCCGAGTTTTACAGTGGATGAAAAAATCATGAGAATTCAGAGCGTTGGAAGGCCGCTTGATGAGTGTGTAAATTCATGTCTTTCGAGCCTGGATTCGTGTAATAATGGTGTGTTAGATGGTTGTAATTCGATATGAATCGATATATATGGTGGAAAGTCACGAAGCAGGTGTCTTTAAGGCTATTTGAGTTGATTTTTGAAGGAAAACGAGTGAGAAGTGATCGAATCCGAAGAATAGGAGGTTCAGAGACTCGATTCGACCAAGCAGGCATGTTGTTCGACCACGAAGGAGACTGTTCGACCAGAATCTATGGTTGAACCGATGGAGAAGAAGTGCCTGGAATGCCGTTCGACCACAACATTATGGTTCGACCAAGCCATTTGGTCGAATCGTGGTTGAACCAGAAGCTTGAATGGAAGCAGCTGTAGTTCGACCAGAGAGTATGCGGTTTGACCAGGATACTGGTCGAATTCGGAACCTGCAGCCGTTTTACAGGTCAATTCGACCTGGACTTCGACCAGCTGATGATGATTCGACCTGGCCTGTTGGTCGAACTGAAGTGCATAAACTTACCATATTCATATTTTTAGACCTTTAATGCGTGTGTTCGCTCAAGAAGCCCATCCAAGGCCTGTAATGAGAGTTTACAAGTATAAAAGAAGAGTTTTCGTAGGAGAAAAGAGACACACATCACTCATCATCCATACACCACCGAAACCCTACCATCATCTCAAGGAGTCGTGAGGAGAGGTTCGTCTGGCGAGTCAAGTAAGATCATACCAATTAACCATGATTGTTCCTAGATCATTCAAGGGCTAGAGCCGCTCCGGTAGTTCTAGAGTTATGAAAGTTTTATTAATTAATTTAATTTCCATGTGTAAACTCCGTACAACAATACTTGTGGTTTATTTTATATAAGATTATGCTTTTTAAATTCATATTCACAGTCGATTTGTGCATCATTAACTGTTATGTAGAGTCTGAATGCATATCTTGGTTATTGATTGAGTGCGTTCACTGTTGAGCAGGATTACATGTTATAATTCTAAGTGAAGGGATTCCAAAGTCTTATTAGAATTATCTTATATGAATACTTGTTAATTGAATATTTTTCGGGTTAATAAGTAGGATAAAGAGTATAACGTCATAGTACCTATAAAGGGAAATCATATCGGTTATAGTACTAACTGCATGGAAAATAATTGATACTGATAGTACCTAGAAAGGGGGGTGAATTATATCTCTTGCTCCATGGATATTCACATGTATCATACGCATATTTACTTGTGTCTATAGAGTGAACTTGCATGGTTTAGTGATGCGTCCATAGAGCACAAGGCAGAGTCAGACATCAACGCATGGGAAGGAAATTAATAAGTAAAACTGGATGACCCGAAGAACTACCTAATTTCTTACTTGATCACAGTCGTATTTTCTCTATTGCTTGTTTATTTAATTCGTTATTTATGTTATTTGTTATTTAATTCCGTAACTATTCCAAACCAATTTACCAACATAGTCTTAGTTAATTAGAATATAATTAAATTGATAATAATTCGTCCCTTGGGTTCGATAATCACTTGGTCGTCTATCGAAACTACAATTGATATCCTTCATACTTGGAGATTATTTTGTGTGTTGAGAAAACGCTCATCATCGCTCGACCAAAAGAGATTCGCTCGATCAAGTCATTGAGGTCGAGCGGACCACTGTAAAGCGGATCCTGGAATTTCAGAGCACAGAGAGTCCGCTCCACTAAATAGGTACCGCTCAACCAGACAATCTGGGTTGAGCTGAAGGTCAAGCGAAGTACAGAGGAAGCTTCAGCGTACAGGGTCGCCGTTCGACCATTCCAAGGGTCACTCGACCAAACTGCTCGACCCAAGCGGATGAGTAGTTTTCGCGATATAAGGTCAGTTTCCGCGCTGTTCGACCATTTTCTCACCACCCTTTCTTGAGAAACTATCCCGAACGATACGATTCTTACCCTTATCACTTAGAACACTTTCTCTACCCAAAACCACACATTCCACATCAAAAATTGGAGTTTCAAGTTGAATTTGTGGGGGCTTCTTCTCAAATTTGAGTTGTTGTTCTTCGTCACTTTCACGCACCCATGGCTGGAGATAAATGTATGTTTTCTCAACTCATGACTCTTGAATTGGATTGTAATTTTGTTAGTTTGAATGGTTAAGTTGATTAAGTATGCTTTTGGTTAGAATTATGATATGAAATTGGATATTTTTGTTGAAGTTTTATATGAGTTGCATGAATTCAATTTACGTTGGATTTATGGAATTTGTGAAATTGATGATGCATTTGTCATGGGCTTGAGTTTAATTTACTAGTTTTTATATGGCTCGTTGCTTTTGAGTGACGTTGGTAATGAATTTGAAGTGTGGAATAGTGTAGATGCTTAGGATTGATTTGGAAATTTGAAATTCTTTTTGGAAATCCTAGTTAAGAATGTGGGTATGTTGATTCCTTGTTGATACTTAGAGACTTATAATGTTGATTTTCCATGCATTCATGTGTCAAGTTCATCGTATTCTTGGTTAAATATGTGAGATTGTGGAGGAATTGAGTTTAAATGGATGGGCATACGATTTGAAGTCTTCAGTAGGATCTATATGATAATAAGTCTTAAGTTTGGTATACTTGTTCCTTGTCTATGTTTTGCATTGAAGTATAATTCTTGTAGGAAAATGCATTGCTTCTTGTTCGAAGAGAAAGGACAGTGGAAGACCAAAGAGAGGAGAATCGGGCAAGAAAAATAAGAAAGATTGGAATATGCCATCGAATTTTGAATTTCAAATACCAGATTGGGATGAGAAGAAAGATCTTTAGGGAGCAATTTCAAGAAAGATCGCTCGAACTCGATACCAAGATGATGAAGCCATGGTGGAGATGTATATAATCAATGATATCAGATGGATGTTTAACCAAGTAGGAATCAGTGGATTCATGGATTTGAAGAGGGAGACATACTTCCACATTACAGCAGAGATGTTATGTACTCTTGAGGTAATTCGGGAGATTTATATTCTTCCTACATCGGCATGGTTCTGACTTGGAGGTGAGCTGAGATATCTATATGCTAATGAGTTTATTAGGATGCTTGGATGCCCGGAGGATGTACCTACACATGAGGACGAAGGCTTTGTTACTGTTGATTTCTGGAGATCGATCACAAGTTTGCAAAGGGCTTATGATCCACAGCGATTGAGGGCTACTTTTATTCGGAATTCGGTGATTGCGTACATGGATAGGATCCTAGGAAACACAATCTTTGCCTGAGCTGAGGGCGGGTGTATTCCGAGAGGAGAGCTATATGTCCTATGGTGCATGATGAATAGAGTCCACTTCAATTTGGGAGAATATGTGTTGCAGCAGTTGTACTGGTTCACTACTCACACGTTTCAAAAGGTGAATATTGGAGGCTTGATCACACAATTAGCCGAGCATTACAATGTGGATTTATCTTGATATCGGTCGGTGATTGGTGAGCCGAATTTGATTCTGTTGGCGTGTGTAAGGATGAACTTTGCTCGACATGAAGATGGTGTATGGATGTTCATCCGAGGGATGAATCCAATTTTGTTCAAGATGCCCTTTTCTCTCATTGACCTTACTACAGTTCAGGTCAATACAAATTTGTTGATGAACACGCCTCCCCACATAACGATCTCCACTACTTGTTGTGCTAATTGAGATTGGCGTACTTTGGTAGACTTGCACTTTGAAGATGTGTGTCTCGATTTGGATATAATTCTAGTGGGAGAGCCAAAGGAGTATGAGGAGTACGAGCCACAGCAGCAGCAGTATGGACAGCAGCAGCAACCACCGTTGAGCATCTGATTCCCGAGGTACATATGGAGATGTCTCACAATATTTCGGAGATGGGTATTCCTCCGATGCAGCCACCACCACCGCAACAACCACAGTAGTATGATTTCTGGCAGGCTCAGGATCGCTTTTATAGAGAGCAATTCAGGATGATGAATGAGCACTTTGCCACGTTGAATACTAATCAGCAGGAGACGAATCGCCAGCTTGCTTTGGTGAATACGAACTATGCTGTTCTCAATCTGATGTATGATGTTATGGATCGAAGGTTGGGCGAGATGAATAAGAATTACGAGGCACTTGATAGAAAGGTCGACAGTTTTATTAGGTACTTCGATGATTGGAGCAATGATAATGATGATGATGCTCTGGAGGAGTAGAGTGCGCCAGGTTTTTCTTTTCTCTGATTCTTTTTATCTCCCTTCTATTTTTCACTTTACAGGTTGGGATTGATTGGTGGTTGATTTGGGTTTTATGAGATTTATGTGTGAGTGGTATGTACCGTATTGATGATATTGTGAGATTGATGGTATTGATAGATATTATGCATTTGATGATGATGGATAGCTTGATATTGACTCTTTGGTATGCATGTATGTTACACTTGTGATATATGTTGATTCTATTGAAAAGAAGCATGTATTGTTTGTTATTACTTGTAGTTTATGTGGTAATTGAAATTAATTGCATGTTTTGAAGAGTGCTTAGGGAATCTATTATCCATGTGAGAATTTGAGCCTTTTAAATCATACTACATACATGCATGATAGTTTATTCTTGTGAGAACCGTTCATATGACCGTATTCTAGAACTTGACTTGGAGTCTTGTATGAGACTTATGATTGATTAATTATTAGGACATGATCTTAAGCCATTATTATTTATTTGAGTCAGTTAGCTAAATTTTACCTTCCCATATATTGTATAAATCATTGGAAGTCCTTTTGAGCCTTTAAAAGCTTTTTCTTTGGCAAGCCTTGATAAAAAGCTTTTATTTATCTTTTACTTGAACTTTGTTGAATATCATATTCATTAGTAGAGAGAATTGAGGTAAATAAATGCTAGTTTGAACGTGAAAAGAAAAGGAAGAAAATTTGGTTAACCTATATGAAGAGAAGGAAAAAGATGGTTAAATCTTGTTTAGTGGTAGTGCCTAAAACCGGTACCCCGACTGCTTAAAAGGATAGTGCCCGAAATTGGTACCCTTGTCCTTTGAAGAAAGAAGATGTTGATGCCCACATGAAGGAGGAAAATTTGAATCGCAAAGATCATGAGATTAAGATGGAAATAAAGGAGCTGTTTGTTGAAAAGCAAAATTCAAAGGTAACTCTCTACTAGTGAATTAGTCACTTTATCTATATTTTCCTACCTTTACCAAAGAGCCAGTATTACAACCCAAAAGCAAGTCCTTTGTGATCTTAGTAATGAGTTGATTATAAGTAGATTTAAAGATACTTGCCAAGCTTATGGTTACACGGAAATATGAATTGACAATGAGCGTATATACTAACCTTGAAGTGTACATCTTTTACACTTGAGTGAGAAAGTAAACACTTATCCAGTGAGCTAGATGACTTAACACTCGTAGAAGTATTGTGATTTATTGATGTTCTTACATAGATGAAAAGTATGATGACTGCATGTTTTGATTTGATGAATTACATGTGTTATTAAAGTTGTGCATATATGAGGATCTTGTGAATTATACTCTCTTGCCTTTGTTTTCATTTTCTTTGCCTCAGGACGAGCAACATGTAAGTTTGGGGGTTTGATGAGAGTGATAATTCACGTGTTTTGAGCTCTGATTTGGGTGTAAATTGAGTATAATTTGGGCGATTACCAAAGTAAATTGGTACGTTTATGGGAAATCCACGAATCAGAGGCTACTGAGGTTATTTGAGCATATTTATGTAGAAAGACAGGTTAAAAGTGCTCAGAATCAAAAAACACGAAGTCCGAGATGCCGCTCGACCTCAGGAGGTGCCGCTCGACCAAGATTATCTGGTCGAGTGAGGTCAGATTGTCGAGCGAGGGTCTGTATAGAGTTTCAGCAAATAGAGAGGCCGTTCGACCATCGCTCGACATGGACAAGATCCACTCGACCTTGATAGTTTGGTCGAGCGGGGATACGTGTGCCTATTTATGGTAATTCCGACCCTCCTGTGCGTGAATTTACGTATTTTCCAAGAAAAAGCTTAGTAAAGGTCCATAAGGAGAGTTTAACAAGTATAAAAACGGATGCTAATCACGTCAAAAAGAGAGTTAGATTCCACATCCATCCTACACCACATCCAAACCCTAACTCCATCCTACGGAGCTGTAGAGAGAGATTCGTGCAGCGAATCAAGTGAAGAGCGAGAAGCGACGGCGCCCACATCTAGGGTTTATTTCGCAAATTAATCTTTCTTGTAATTTTCAAGACTATGAGTAAGATCTATCCAAACACCATGAACGTTCTTCGAAGCGTTATGGGCTAGAACCGCTTTAGTAGTTCTAGGGTTGTGAAGGTTTTTATCTAGTTAATTGAACTTCCATAAGTATACTCCGTACAACACTACTTGTGGATTTATTTTCTATAAGACTATGCTTTGTTAATTCATACTCAGAGTTGTTTTGTGCATCATTAACTGTTATGTAGAGTCTGAATACATATCTTAGTTATTGATTGAGTGTGTTCACTGCTGAGCAGGATTTCACGTTATGATTCTAAGTGAGGGGACTCCGAAGCTTCATCAAAACTATCTTATAGGAATACTTATTAATTGAATTGAATTCGGGTTAGTAAGTAGGATATTAATTATATAGTACCTATAAAGGGAGATCATATCGGGTTAGAGTACTAAGTGCACGAAAAATAATTGATACTAATAGTACCTAGAAATGGGGTATAATTATATCTCTTGCTCCAAGGATATTCACACGTGTTACACGCTTATCTGCTTGTGTTTATAGAGTAGATTTACATGGTTTAGTGATGCGTCCATAGTTCACAAGGCCTAGTCGGATATTGACATATGGAAGGGGAATTAATTAGTGAAACTGGATGGCCCGAAGAGCTACCTATCTTCTCACTTGAGCAACTCTCGTTTATCTCTACTGTCTCTATTTTATTTGCTATTTTATTACATGTTCATTAGTTTAATCATATTTTCACTAAAATTACCAACAATAGTTTCTTTAGATTAGATAATAATAAATTGATAACAAACTGTCCTTTGAGTTCGATATATAACTTGGTCGCTTATTTAAACTATGATAGATATCCTTCATACTTGGGGATTAAAATTGTGTGTTAAGTAAACTCCCATCAATATCCCTGTAGTGTTTCACCTGGTGATGGTTTAGAGAGAATCTTGGGATCCAATAGTTCCTTTTTGATCTCGCCAAATGCTTTTACACACTCCTCTGTCCATTGAAACTTGACCTTTTTGATGACGTCGAATAAAGGCTTGCACTTATCTGATGCTTTTGACATGAATCTATTCAATACAGCTAGTCTTCCTGTTAGATTTTGAATTTCTTTCAGATGCCTTGGCGGTTCCATCTTTAGGATCACTTCCACTTTTTTCTAGATTCATCTCGATCCCCCTCGAACTAACCAAGTATCCGAGGAAGCTCCATTTACTTACCCCGAACGTGCAGTTTTTTCGGATTTAATTTCATTCTGTAATGCTTGAAAATTTTAAATACTCTCTTTAGATGACAGAAATGATCCGGTCTCTTTTCATCCACGTATACCTCAACTATCTTCCCTATCTCTCCCTCAAATGTCTTGTTTACCAATCTTTGATAGGTTGCCCTGCATTTCTTAGACCGAATGGCATGTTGTTCCATTCGTAGACTCCACTTCCACTGAAGAAAGCCGTATTTGCCTTGTCGTCCCGGTGTATTGGGATCTGATGATACCCTGAGAATGTATCCATGAAGCTCATAACTTCGTGTTCCGCCGTGGCATCAATAATCTGGTCAATTGATGGGAGAAGGCAACTATCCTTGGGGAACGTCTTGTTTAGATATGTGAAGTGGATACAAAATCTCCCCGATCCTTCCTTCTTTTTTACCTTCACCGAATTTTGCACCCTTATAGGGTATTTGCATTCGCTGATCCTTCCGCTCGCTAACAGCTTGTGCACTTCCGACTCCATGGTCGCGTTCTTCTCTGGGCTGAACTTTCTCTTCTTCTGATGGAAGGGTAGGATGCCGGGATCGATGTTCAGTCTGTGACAAGCAAATACATCTAAATTCTCTTTTAGTAGTTGGGTTAGTTCTTTCTTGAATTTGTTTTCCCATTCCGTTCTGATCTTAACTTTGATGTCTTCATTCTCTGGGTCCAGCTGAACCACCTCTATTTTTCCTGCCGCTGAGGCTGCTTCTCGTAGTGTCATCCTCGGATCTATATCAGGTGTTAAAGGCTTTCTCCTCGGCTCTTTCGCTACTTTCTCCCTCATTTTCATTTCCTGGTCTATTAGATTTGGCTGTACTTCGGCTATCACAAGGAGGCTGTTATTTCCTTGCTCCTCTTCTTCTCTCATTTCATCAATTTCCATGACCACATTGATCGTTGCTATTTTTACCTAAATTTTAGTAGCTTTTTGTATATGTTTTTGTATTATTTTATCCGTATTTGTGTGTACTTTGGTTGTGTTATATGATTTTATGGAAATGTGTGAGAATGAGCTTAAACGTATGAAAAACAGGTGAAATGGAGCAAAAAGTGAGATGAAATTGAAGATCCAAGAAAGAGCATAGAAACTCGGTCGAATTTCTAGAAATTCGATCGAATTTCTAGAAATTCGATCAAATTTCTCTTACAAAATGAGTTGGAAAATTTTTCATACAAACTCGGTCGAGTTTCTCTTACAGAAACATTTAGAAATAGGGGGCAGCATGAAAACTCGACCGAATTTCCTAAAATTCGATCAAATTTTTGAGCATTTTGGAGAATAAAAACGTGTTCTATTTTGAAGAAACATGATTTGCAAGGAAACTCGACCGAGTTTTCAAAAACTCGATCGAATTTTTGGACAAAAACCAGATGTCAAAGTGCAATTTTTAGGATTTTCAAGGGGTATAAATGCCACCAATTTCAACATTCACACCAGATTTTTTAGGGCTTTCACTGTTTCACACACATTACACACTATTCCCTTCAATTCACACCATCATCTTCCTCCATTCATCATTCATTCCATCTTCTTCATCCACCCATCAAATCCACCACTCAAGAACTCAAGAAATCAAGAACTAGAGATGGAGATCAAGAAGAATAGAAGATTCTCTTCAAGCAATTGATAGGGAAGAATTTATTCATTTTGTATTTCTTTTGGATTTGAGACTATGGGTATGTGTAATGGATCATTCATGTATTTTGTTACCATTACCATGTTAGGCTAATCCCTCTAGTGGGATTAGGAATATGAAGAGCACATTAGGTTTATATTATTATGTGGATTAAAATAGTTTTTGACTTAATTGATGTTGGTTTCTATTCATGAGCTTTAATTGTTTTGATGTTGTGATGGCATGGTTTGTTATTCATGAATGATTATTGGTTTAATGGATTGTTGATCAATGGATGATTTATGGTAATTAAGTGCTATTATAATATTCATGTGTATATTGATTGGAGTGAGACGGAAACGACCCTCTTAAGTATTAGAAAGGCATGAATAAACATCGAGTTTGGGTTTGACCGAAAGGATATTTGAATTCGATGAGGGGAACCAATCCATTCGTTAGCTTTAGTACTCAAAAAGGGAGAGTTAATCCTATTTAGTACCTTTGAAGGGAGAATTGAGAATTAATTAGTACCTAGATGGAAGAGGTTAATGTTGGGCTTTGATCTTAAGTGCTTTTGGGAGTCTCAAGTAGATCAACAACCTTTGTAACCCGAAAGGGAGCTTAGGATACAATCGTGATCACTCTTATTCTACATCAATTGAGTTGAATTCCCTTTGCATGATAATATGAATTGAATGTGCTTGGATGTTTCTAATCCCATGTTTTTCCACACTTGAACTTTAGCACCTATTCTCTTTTCTCATTAATCTTATTTACTTATCAATCTCTTATTTTCTATTTTATTTACTTGCTACTTGCTTTAGTTGTTAATTTCATATTCAAAAGCCCGATCATCCTTACAAAAGTGACATAAACATGAGCTCACGTATTTTATTAATCCAAACTTAACTCCTTTATGGTTCGATAATTTTATTTCTTGGGATATACTTCTACAACGACCGAGTATTCTTGCTCGTGAGTATAAAATATTCAAATAAGAAATTGGTGCCGTTGTCAGGGAGGGTAAAAAAATAAAATAATAAATAATAAAATAATAAAAATTTCTTAAGCACACAAAATAGATAAAACAATAAACAGGAGGGTAGGCCCCCAACAGGCGCTCATGTTTAACGTCGGAGAGTCACGACGGTACCACATCAATGCAAGGTATCTTCAAAGACAATGCAAGCATCATCTAGTGACTTAAAGTGCTTCAATCGATGCCCATTCACCGTTATGATGTCTCCGTCTTTATCCATGATCTCAAAACTCCCCCCTCCGCAGGCTCTATGTATGATGAACGGTCCCGTCGACTTCGATTTTAATTTTTCTGCAAAAAGCTTTAATCGAGAGTTAAAGGTAGTACCTCATCTCCTTCCTTGAACTCCTTGAAAGTGATCTTTGAATCATGTCATTTCTTCATTCTCTTCTTATAGATCACCGAGTTCTTAAAAGCTTGACTTCTAAACTCATCCAATTGATTGATGTGAGCTAACCTTAAGTCATTAACCTCCTTAATGGATAAGTTCAAACTTCTCACTGCCCAAAAAGACTTATGCTGAATCTCTACGAGTAAGTGGCGCGGTTTCCCATAGACAATTTGATAAGGTGACATTCCTAGCACAGTCTTGTATAAAGTTCGGAACCCCCATAAGATATCTTCGAGCTTCATAGCCCAATCTTTCCTATTGGTCCCGACTACCTTCTCTAAGATTTATTTTACTTGCTGGTTAGAATCTTTCGCTTGCCCATTCTCTTGAGGATGATAGGTGTAGTAACCCTATGCTTTACACCATACTCCTTAAGAACTCTTTCAATAAGCTTATTAACAAAGTGGGAACCTCCATCACTTACAAGTGCTCTAGGAACTCCATATCGGGCAAAAATATATTTCTTCATGAATGACAAAACCATTTTTTCATCATTCATGCGAGTGGGAATAGTCTTCACCCACTTAGAAACATAATCAACGGCAAGCAAAATGTATAGGAAACCATTAGATGGGGGAAACGGCCCCATAAAATCAATTCCTCATACATCAAAAATCTCAACCACAATGTTTGCCTGAAGTGGCATCTCATCCTTCTTTCTTATATTTCACATGCGTTGACATCTATCGCACGTCGCTACATAGGATTTACAATCTTTAAACAAGGTATGCCAATATAAAACAGATTGAAGTACCTTAGCCGCCGTCTTTTGGGCTCCGAAATGCCCCCGTTAGGTTGTGCATGGCAAAAGTCAAGAACACTCTCCATCTCCATCTCAGGCATACACCTATGGACAATAGAATCCATACAAATTTTGTAGACCAACGCAAGTTGATACCTATTGAGATCTTTCGGAATTTCTCCTTCGACAATGTAATTGACATAATCCGCATACCATGGTTCCATTCCTTGAGCAGCTACAACACAAGCTTTCTCTGCTCCTTCAGCAAACACTGTCATAATCTTCTCATCTGGGAACATCTCCTCTATGTATTCGAAAGGTTCATCACAATGCCCCCTTGTTTCTAACCTTGATAGGTGATCCGCCAAAATATTTTTCGTTCCTTTCTTGTCCAGGATCTCCATATCAAACTCTTGCAAAAGAAAAATCCATCAGATAATCCTTGGCTTAGCGTCCTTCTTCTCCATCAAATATCGGATCGCAGAATGATCCGTGTATACTACAGTCTTCATGCCAACCAAATACTATCAAAACTTATTGAATGCATACACAACAGCTAGAAACTCTTTTTCAGTGGCAGTGTAGTTCTTTTGTGCTGCATCAAAAGTCTTACTTACATAGTAAATGGCGCTGAACTTCTTCTCTCATCTGCTCAAGCACCACTCCAAGTGCTAAATCACTTGCATCACACATTAGTACAAACGGCTGAGTCCAATCTGGTGTGATCAAGATAGGTGCAGTAAAAAGCGCCTCCTTCATAACCTGAAAAGCTGTTAGACATTTATCGTCAAAAAAAATGAACATCCTTTCCAAGTAAGTGAGACAACGACTTGGAGTATTTTGAGAAGTCTTTGATGAATCTTCTATAAAATCCCACGTGTCCAAGGAAGGACCACACTCCTTTCTCATTAGTAGGTGGTGGAAGCTTCTCAATTGTCACCACCTTTGCTCTATCCACCTGCAATCCTTTAGCCGAAATATGATGACCAAGACAATCCCATCTCTCACCATGAAGTGGCACTTCTCCCAATTCAAGACAAGTTTAGTTTCTTGACATCTCTTCAAAACAGTAGATAGGTTAGGCAAACAAATATCAAAAGAGGACCCAAACATAGAAAAATCATCCATAAACACCTCCATGATTTTCTCTATCAACCCATCAAATATAGCTATCATACAGTGCTGAAAAGTAGCAGGAGAATTGCACAATCCAAAAGGCATCATCCTAAAAGCAAAGGTTCCATATGAGCAAATAAAAGTGGTTTTTTCCTGATCCTCGGGTGCAATCATTATTTGATTATAACCCGAATATCTATCCAAGAAATAATAAAACTCATGCCTGCTAGACGGTCAAGTATTTGATCCATGAAATGAAGAGGGAAATGGTCTTTACATGTATTCTCATTCAATTTCCTGTAATCAGTACACACACACCATCATGTAGGAGGTAAAGTCTCGCCATCTTTGACTTTCACAATAGTCATGCCCCCCCTTTTTAGCTACTACATGCAATGGACTCACATGGGGACTATCACTAATTGGATAAATAATTTCTGCATCTAACCACATTAGAATTTGCTTCCTAATCACTTCTTGAATCGCGGGGTTAACCATCCGCTGATTCTGAATACATCCCTTAGCTTCATCTAACAACCTTATATTATGCATACAATACGATGGACTAATACATTTCATATAATCAAGAGACCATCCAATAGCAGACTTATACTTCCTAAGCACATCTAAAAACTCTTCAATTTGGTCATCAGTTAAAGAAGAAGATAAATTACCGGATATATTTCATTGTTGCATAAGTAGGCATACTTCAAGTGCTCTGGTAGCGGTTTCAACTCATCCTTCTTTTCTTCTTTTGGTGTGCTTTCTCTATCCAAAGGTAGGTATTGCCTAGTCCACTTCACTTCTTCTATCTTGGTTCTTTTTTGTTCATACCTGTCATCACCCAAAGCAAGCAAGTTTTCAAGAAATTCTATACATACCTCGTTGGAGAGTTCATCTAGCTCCGTAGTGGAAAAAGTAAGAGATTCTGCCAAGCATGTCTCCAAAGGATCCTTTGAAAGGATCAAGCTCCACCGCATCAATGATGTAACATTGTGTCTCCATAGACATCTTCATTGCTTTGTCAATGTTGAACAGAACCTCTTCAATATCCATACGAAGTCTAAGCTCCCTCTTTTTAACATCGATTATAGCACCAACTGTGGCAAGGAATTGCCTCCCTAAGATAAGAGGGACATTATCCTTCTTATCTTCCATCTCTAACACAAGAAAATCTACAGGAAAGACAAGCTTCTCTACTTTTATAAGTACATCTTTTATCACCCCCTTCGAAAAAGTCATAGACCTATCCACCAATTGTAGAACTACAGTTGTGGGAGCAAGCTCCCCCAAACTTAGCTTCTTAAATATAGATAAGGGCATCAAGTTAATGCTTGCACCAAGATCGCATTAAGCTTTTCGTGCCTGCCCCTTTCCAATTTCACATAGAATCGTAAAGCTTCCCAGATCCTTCAACTTTGCTGGCAGCTTCCTTTGAATGATTGAGCTGCAGTTCTCTGATAGATTAACAGTTTCAACTCCGTTCAAGCTCCTCTTTTTCAAAATGATATCCTTCAAAAATCGGGCGTAGTATGGCATCTCCATGATTGCTTCAGAAAAAAGGAATGTTCAAGCTTATTTTGTTCATGATATCTAAAAACCTCTTGAACTTTTCTTCCAATCCCTTCTTGACTATCCTGAAAGGAAACGGAGGAGGTATCTTTGTCTTAGGAATTCCCCATTCATCATGTTCAACCTTCTCTGCTTTATCCTTCTCGGCTCTCAATCTTTTGGCTCTTTCCCACTTCTTTTCAACTATCAGCTCAGCATTCTACTCTTTTAAAGGTACTGAAGTATTCTAAATTGTAGATGTAACGTCTTATACGGAAGTCGGTGATGCAGGGCTTTGCTCGACCTCCGCTCGACCTAAAAGGTTTGGTCGAGAGGTCTGGTAATGGTCGAGCGAGATACCTATAATCTGATTTTGGCAGTTCAACTGTACAGTAGTCTCCTCGACCTCAGCTCAACCAAGAAAGTCTGGTCGAGCGGCAGTGTTTTGATCGAGCGGGATGTCTGTACTCTGGCCTTGACAACTTCAGTCTTCAGAATGCCGCTCGACCTCGGCTCAACCAAATGGCTTGGTCGAGCGCTGGTCGAGCGGGAACGCGACCTCTTCATTTTTTGCTACTGGTAATATTGGACCTTTATACTGCGTTCCTGACCTTAACGTGATGACGTTACAAGATTTTGGGTTTTGTGATGCTTTGAGAAGGAAATTTACCTTTCTCAACTGTTTTCGAAAGCTTGTTCATATTTCCCGCCATCTCTCCCATCAGTAATGTAAGGTCTTTCATCTGCTTTGATAATTCCTCATGATTAGAGTTAATCTTTAGTTCCAACCGATCCACCCTTGAGTCATTCCTAGCCACATATCGGTTCACGGTATCCTCGAAACTAGGTTTTCCTTTTTCGACCTTAGCACCCAGATCAACACCAATAGGAGGTTGTACTGCTACATTTGGATTGCTCCATGATAACTTCAGTCTTCTTGGTTGTTGATAATTACCTGGGTGACCACGATTGTTGTAGTTCTCTTGGTAATTACGATTTCCTTGATGTTGAAACCTAGTTCCTTGAATACTTTGACCCATAGCATAGTTTGCTTCTTCTACTTCCTCTTGGCTAGCTCCTTCATAACAAACATTCTGCTTCATAATTGGTACTCTCTGCGCTATATCAGTAATCTGCTTTTGCTAAGACTCAAGTAGCTTGTTGATATTTGCCAAGCTCGAGATGATCTTATCATCTCTGCTTGACTTAACCATTATGTGCTCAATCGGCGCCACTTTTCCAAGAACATACGTGCCTCTCACTCTATCAGTTGGCCAATCTCTTGAATTCATCAAAATATCCTCAAAGAGTTTTTCGACCTCAGTGGATGACTTTGTAAGCAGTGATCCATTCGAAGAAGCATCAAGTAACACTCGAGAATCACAGTCCAATCTATTGTAGAATATACTGATATATTGAGCTTTTGACAAGCCATGTTGCAGACACCTTCAAAGCATGTCCTTGAATCTATCCCATGCATCATGAAATTTCTCATTACCGCTGATAGCAAATTGATTGATTTCTTATTTCATCTTAAACACCTTCGAAGATGCCATGTATCGCTCCAAGAACTTCAATTTCAATTGCTCCCAAGTAGTGCATTCAACAGCACTAAGAATATCGTATCAATCTCTCGCCTTTTCAGTAAGTGATGTGCGTTTTCTTGGCACGCAAAATTAATCCCCATGTATTAAGGATATCAATTGCAGCTTAAGCAAGCAACCAAGTGAAATATCGAACCCAAAGGATGGCATATTATCAATTTAATTTTTTACTAAATTAATTAAGACAAGATAATAAGGTTTGAGATTTAATTATTAATCTACGAACAAAAATATTTAATAATAATTAAAATAAAATAAACACTAAAAGAATACGAAAGTGGATCAAGTAGGAGAATTGGTAGCTCTAGGGTAATCCAGTTTTACTACTTAATTTCCCTCTCAAGTGCAGGCCGACTCTGCCTTGTGGACTATGGACGCATCACTAAACCATGCAAATCTACTCTATAGACACAAGTAAATATGCGTGTAACACGTGTGAATAAATTCGGAGCAAAAAATGTAATTTTACCCCCTTTCTAGGTACTATCAGTATCAATTATTTTCCCTTAGGATTAGTACTCTAACCCGATATGATCTCCCTTTATAGGTACTATTAAATTACCTTCTTTATTCTACTTAATAACCCAAATTCAATTCAATTAATAAGTATTCATATATGATAGTTATAATGAAGTTTCGGAGTCCCCTCACTTTGAACCATAACATGGAATCATGTTCAGCGGTGAACGCACTCAATCTACAACCAAGATATATATTCAGACTCTATATACCAATTGAAGATGCACAAAATGACCGTGAATATAGATTAAGAAAGCACAATCATATATAAAATAAATCCATAAGTAGTGTTGTACGGAGGACACACAAGAGAGTTTAATTAATTCATAAAACTTTCAAAACCCTAGACTACCAAAATAGTTCTAGCCCATGATGTTGCGAAGAACAATCATGGGTTTTGGATAGATCTTACCCATATGTCCGGAAAATACAAGATAAATTAGAAAACAAATAAAACCCTAGATACGGGAGTCGTCGCGTCCTTCTCCGTATTGAATCCTCCTCTTGATTCTTCTCTTGATTCCACAAACGAATCTTCAAATTGATGGATGGATGGAGGAAAGAATGTGGATGATGGTTGGGGGTGATCCCCCTTGTGGGGTGGTATAGGATGGATGTGGCTCTCTACTCACATGAATAATGATGTAAAATATATATGGGTGTGAGAAGGGACATAAATAAGGAAATAAAAGATATGGGTAAATCATGGAGGATTATGTGATAAGGAGATTAATTGTGCTCCAAGAAATAGGCAATTTTCGGAAATTTCCGGAAATTCTCGAAAATTCTCGCTGCCATCTGCGCGACTTCACGATTTTGAGCATAACTTCCTTGTCCAAACTCCAATTTTAATGATTCTTATGCTCACGCGATTCTCTCTTCCTTGGTTTCTATCCATAAAAAGAAGTATCAGAAACACCCACATTTGAACAAGTAACAAGTCATGCAAAATTGAACATCTGTACTGAACATGAAAAGGTTGCGCGACGTCACCATCTTGATCATAACTTTCTCGTTTGGATTCTGATTGAGGTGTTCTTTACGCCAAAACGACCCTCTCTTCAGTGGTTTGCCAACCATGTATCTCAACACCAGTTTTGATTTCCATAAAAATACAGAAAAATTACACAAATTGGACGTGCATTTTTCAGCATTCATTGCACAAGTTGCACATTTTCTCCAACTTTGCACTTTTGATCCTTTTTCCACCTAAAACACAATAAAACACCTCAAGTGCACCTTTTTTCTCACATATATTTAATATAAGACACTTGTGCTAATATACAACATCAATTCCCATCATAAAGGTGTTAGATTGGACACTAAAACACGCTTATTTTCACTCTCAACAGTAAGCTATAATTTAAACAGTAAGATCCTTCTTGCATCTTCATGAGTTCCTGCTTTTTTTGTGTGCTTGCATAACCAAGGAACTTGTTAAGATGTTGTTGAGGATCCTCGAAAGATCCTCCAGAGAATGAGTTTCTTTCTATCATGCTGATGAGAGCGGGGTGAAGATCAAAATCCGCATCTGCCACTCTTGCTCCCAACAGCCCCACGTTGCCCCCTTTGTTGTTCTTAAAGACTTCATGGATGGCAACATTATCCGGATTCACTGCCATGTTGACTACTTTTGCTTCCGTGTTATCTCCAGTTGCAACTTCAATTGCTTCCGGGTTTAGCACTCCAACTTCAACTCCTAGATTAAGAGCTTCAGTTGGTTCCACGATTTTGTTCTTGTTCTTTTTTTTCTTCCTCGATGATGCTCCAATCTCCGGATTATAAGGTTCTAAATTTCCTATCTTTGATGTAGTGAGCATACACCTAAAAAAAATAAGCGTTAGAAAATTTTAACAAGAATAGAATAGTTTCAAATAAAAATAAATAACAATAAAATTGATAAGGCCAACCGTCACCTGCAATGGCGCCAGAAACTTGATGAGCGTTTTCTTAACACAAAATTTTAATCCCAAAGTATGAAGGATATTTATCGTAGCTTAGATAAGCGACCAAGTTATATATCGAACCCAAAGGATGGTTTGTTATCAATTTATTATTATCTAATCTAAAGAAACTATTGTTAGTAATTTTAGTGAAAATATTGATTAAACTAATGAACATGTAATAAAATAGCAAATAAAATAGAAACAGTAGAGATAAACGAGAGTTGTTTTATCAGTGTGAAATTCACCTAGGTTTTAAGTGGATTTTTGTGGCTTTAATTCAATAATTGAGCATGATTTTAATGAAAATACTATTAATTGCATGATTATTTGGAGAAAGGTATTTTTGTTTATTTTTTCAGAAAAATGGGTGATTTTGATAAAAATGGATTCTACAAGTGAAGAGGACGATGTGGGAGAAAACGGAGCGATTTGAAGTTGAAACGAGTAAGAACTGGCCAAAGGAAATTTTGTTATAAATCTCATTTTTGGTCCCATGAGCTAAATTATCCCACATTGATTACTTACCACAAATTCCTCTCACTCTACCACTACATGAACCCACTTGTCCCATATTGGAAACTCACTCAAATTTCTCTCATCATTACTACTATAAATACCCTCTTCCATGAAAGCCACCGTTGAACAATTATTTACCCATTTAAATTCCATTAAATTAAATCATTTCTAAGATTCAATAGTTGAGAGGGCTTTTAAGTAAGACCTCCATAGTTGAGATCCCACATCCTTTCGGGGCGAGAGATCTGTAGTTTTAAATATTTTTTTAAATTAGGATTTTAAAAGCTTTGCAAGAAGGTGGGGACACCAAGGAAAGGATGAGCTTGGTGGATGTAAAAAATTCATTCGGTGAAATCTAGTCCTACTTATTATCTTTTTATTTTCTATATTTTGGATGTTTAAGTAATGTTTAGATTATGGATTAATTTGTGATATTATTTAAATTGTGATCCCGACTTTAATTAGTTTCATTTATGAATGCTTAATTGCTTAATCTATATGTTTGATTTGTGTGGTTAATTATCTAGTGCATGTGGTTAGAACGAGAGTTCAATTATATGTCTTAGGAATTAATTGAATCATTCCATCATGTGGGTTATGTAAATTAATGTGGGAAGAGTTGGAGACGACCTCTCATGTTTAGAACTACATAAATGGACATTAGAGAGGTTAGATCGAGAGGTCAATTAATCTAGTGAGGGGAACCCAACCTTAGTGAATTCATAGTACCTAGAAAGGGAATATTACCTATGATTTAGTATCTTTTAGGAAACTCGTAAGTGTAATTAGTACCTATTGGGAGGTGTTCGCTATGGTATCGATTCTATGTGCTATTTTGGGGTCTTTGTAAAGGCCTACATCCTCTTCATCTCAAGAGAGAGTTTAGGGGGAAATCGTGATCGCTCTTATTATGATAGCTTAAATTGGCAGGCAATTAGATGTGTTACATGATTGATCCATTTGAAGTGCATCATGAAAACTTCCTTTGCATTGAAAATTTCAAAAATATTGTAATTAGTTTATTTTCTTGTTTTTATTATCTCTCTTCTCGGTCGTCCCTAACTAATACGAGACTGTTACTTGAAGGCCATGAATCCTAAATTTCTTGGGTTTGATAAATTCTTTAATTGTTCTTTCCGACTATACACGACCAATCAAATGGCGCCGTTGCCGGGGAATTTAGTTGTATTTGTGACTTCTGGTTTTGTTAAGTGTTAGGATAGGGACATTTTTATTTTATTTTTTTATTTTATGGTTGTGTTTGTAGGGACGAAAGCATGATGTCATGATATTGGCCTTGAAGAGCAAAGGAGTGGTGCAAATTGAGGTAACGAACATTTTCTCAACTTAAATTCAACTTTGCCTAATTTAAGTTTGGGGGTATGTTCTCTTTGTTACTTGACTTTTCTATGGTTTAAAGTATAAAAAATTGCATCAATGAACTCCTACTTGAGCATATTGCATCGGCGCACGTTTAAGTTCTTACTCTTTTCTTTGGCACGTATTTTCTCCTTTTTTGTTTTTTTTTTGTTTTTCGTGTTTTTCTTGCTTTCAATAAGGAGAAAATCTTTCTTGGCTCTCTTGTGCTTCATTGTGAGAAATTTTGAAATTATGATATTTAGTTGAAACTTGTGACGAGATGGATTTTTACTTATGTACTTGTTGAGTTATGGTTTGTGCTTGTTTTATGGTTCTTTCACTACTACAAGCCTGTGAGCTTTTTGAGCCTTTAAATCTTAATATCAAACGGTTTTTTCTTTCTTGAGTGCATCATTCTTTTGTGTGCATTCTAGAACTTGTCATTGTGTCTTCTTGAAACTACACGTGTGTGAAGATTGTTGGAAATGATTTAAGGTCATCTTTGTGTAAGGTCATCTTTGTGTTGACAAGTCACTTAGCCAAATTAATCCTACCAAATGAAATTATTTCATAGTTTGCCCCTTTGAGCTTATTATCCTTATTTCTTTGGCAACCTACAAATTTAGCTATTTTTATCCACATTTTATATCCTAATCACCTTTGTCGATTAATAGAGAATTAATGGGGATAAAGTGGTTGAATTGAGCTTACAAGAGAGCTTGGAAAGAGAGAAATGGTGAAAGTGCAAGAAAAGAGGGAGAAAAGATGAAGTAGAGAAAATGGAGGTTGAGAAAAAAAATTGAGTGAAACTTGTATAAAAGAAGTATAAAGGAGCTCTACTAGAAAAATTGAAAGAGAGACCTTGGGGAAAAGAGAGAAAAAAATCTCAATAATGGAAGAAAAGAAAAAAAGGGTTTGTTAGTGTGTCGGATGGAAGATTACATTTTTCTTGAGATGAAAAGAAAAAAAGAGAGGATGAGAGTTGAAGTGATCAATCAACTTAAATTCTCTACTAATCATGAGCTTGCTTTTCCTAAATATTTTCCTACCCAATACTAAAGAGCTTACATTACAACCTCATATAAAGACCTTTTTGATTCAATGATTAGCACATACAAGTGGTGGAGGGAATAGACTTTTGGCAAGCATATGGTATTGTCATGCATTTGAATTGATTTTTGAGAGTATACACTTCTCCTATACACCGCTTGAGTGTGAGAGTGAAAAGCAAAATCTAGAGAGAAGTAGTGGAAGTCTCACTTGCTTGCAAATTTCTTAAGCTTAACTTGTATACATTTAAATTGATGTCTTGTCTGTTGTTTTGATTGAATTGAAATAGCTTTGAAGTGACGCATTCTCATTGATATCTTGATTCAATTCTAGGTGAATTCTCCTCCTCATTCTTTCTTTTCTTTCGTTGCTCGGGGATGAGTAACATTTTAAGTTCGGGGGTTTGATCGGTGTGAAATTCACCTAGGTTTTAAGTGGATTTTTGTGGCTTTAATTCAATAATTGAGCATGATTTTAATGAAAATACTATTAATTTCTTGATTATTTGGAGAAAGGTATTTTTATTTATTTTTGCAGAAAAATGGGTGATTTTGAAAAAAATGGATTCTACAAGTGAAGAGAAAGATATGGGAGAAAACGGAGCTCGATTTGAAGTTGAAATGAGTAAGAACAGGCCCAAGGAAATTTTGTTATAAATCTCATTTTTGACCCATAAGCTAAATTATCTCATATTGATTACTTACTATAAATTCATCTCACTATACCACTACGTGAACCCACTTGTCCCACATTGGAAACTCACTTAAATTTCTCTTATCCTTACTACTATAAATACCCTCTTCCATGAAAGCCACCATTGAACAATTCTTTACCCATTTAAATTCCATTAAATTGAATCAATTTCAAGATTCAATAGTTGAGAGGGCTTTTAAGTAAGGCCTCCATAGCTGAGATCCCTCCTCCTTTCGGGGTGAGTGATCCGTAGTTTTAAATATTTTTCTAGATTAGAATTTTAAAAGCTTTTCAAAAAGGTGGGGACACCAAGGAAAGGATGAGCTTGGTGGATGTAAAAACTTCATTCGGTGAAATCTAATCCTACTTATTATCTTTTTATTTTCTATGTTTTGGATGTTTAAGTGATGTTTAGATTATGGATTAATTTGTGATATAATTTAAATTGTGATCCCGGCTTTGATTAGTTTCATTTATGAATGCTTAATTGCTTAATCTATATGTTTGATATGTGAGGTTAATTATCTAGTGCATGTGGTTAGAACGAGAGTTCAATTATGTGTCTTAGGAATTAATTGAATCATTTCATCATGTGGGTTATGTAAATTAATGTGGGAAGAGTTGGAGATGACCTCTCATGTTTAGAACTACATAAATGGACACTAGAGAGGTTAGATCGAGAGGTCAATTAATCTAGTGAGGGAAACCCAACCTTAGTGAATTCATAGTACCTAGAAAGGGAATATTACCTATGATTTAGTACCTTTTAGGGAACTCGTACGTGTAATTAGTACCTATTGGGAGGTGTTCGCTATAGTATCGATCTTATGTGCTATCTTGGGATCTTTGTAAAGGCCTACATCCTCTTCATCTCGAGAGAATGGTTTAAGTGAAAATCGTGATCGCTCTTACTATGATAGCTTAAATTGGGAGGCAATTAGATGTGTTACATGATTGATCCATTTGAAGTGCATCATGAAAACTTCCTATGCATTGAAAATTCCAAAAATATTGTAATTAGTTTCTTTTCTTGTTTTTATTATCTCTCTTCTAAGTCGTCCCTAACTAATACGAGACTATAACTTTAAGGCCACGAATCCTAAATTCCCTTGGGTTTCGATAAATTCTTTAATTAGTCATCCCGACTATACATGACCAATCATTACTCAAGTGAGAAGATAGGTAGCTCTTCGGGCCATCCAGTTTCATTAATTAATCTCCCTTCCGTATGTTAATATCCGACTCTGTCTTGTGGACTATGGACGCATCACTAAACCATGCAAATCTACTCTATAGACACAAGCAGATAAGCGTGTAACACTTGTGAATATCCTTGGAGCAAGAGATATAATTAAACCCCCCTTTCTAGGTACTATCAGTATCAATTATTTTCCATGCACTTAGTACTCTAACCCGATATGATCTCCCATTATAGGTACTATATAATTATCCTCTTTATCCTACTTACTAACCTGAATTCAATTCAATTAATAAATATTCCTATAAGATAGTTCTAATTAAGCATCAGAGTCCCCTCACTTAGAATTATAACATGAAATCCTGCTCAGTAGTGAACACACTCAATCAATAACTAAGATATGTATTCAGACTCTACATAACAGTTAATGATGCACAAAACAACTCTGAGTATGAATTAATAAAGCATAGTCTTGTAGAAAATAAATTCACAAGTAGTGTTGTACGGAGTATACATACGGAAGTTCAATTAACTAGATAAAAACCTTCATAACCCTAGAAATACCAAAGCGATTCTAGCACATAACGCTTCGAAGAACGTTCATGGTATTTGGATAGATCTTAGTCATAATCTTGAAAATTACAAGAAAGATTAAGCTGCGAAGTAAACCCTAGATGTGAGCACCGTCGCTTCTCGATCCGTCTTGAATCTTCACTTGGTTCTCACTTGATTCGCTGCACGAAGCTCTCTCTACAGCTCCATATGATGGAGTTAGGGTTTGGATGTAGTGTAGGATGGATATGGAATCTAACTCTCTTTTTGACGTGATCAGCATCCCTTTTTATACTTGTTAAACTCTCCTTATGGACCTTTACTGGGCTTTTTCTTGGAAAATACATTAATTTACGAACAGGTGGGTCGAAATAACCAAAAATAGGCACGCATGTCCCCGCTCAACCAAACTGTCGAGGTCGAGCAGATCTTGTCCAGGTCGAGCAGATCTTGTCTAGATCGAGCGGCCTCCCTATTCGCTGAAACTCTATATAGACCCTCGCTCGATCAAATCTGACCTTGCTCAACCAGATGGTCTTGGTCGAGCAGCACCTCCTGAGATCGAGCGGTATCTCGGACTTCGTATTTTCAGATTACGAGCACTTCTGACCTATCTTTCTACATAAATACTCTCAAATAGCCTCAGTAGCCTCTGATTCGTGGATTTCCCATAAATGTATCAATTTACCTTGGTAATCGCCCAAATTGTACTCAATTTCCACCCAAATCAGAGCTCAAAACACGTGAATTATCACTCTCATTATATATCTAGTTGTGTCGGAAATGGCGATCAGTTCAGTACTGGTCAAAATGGAGGAGAAAAACCAGAAATTAATGTATTTCGTAAGTCAATCTTTGAGGGATGCGGAACGGTAATGGAGAAAGTGGCCCACGTTCTCGTTATGAGCTCTAGAAAGCTAAGACCGTATTTCATGGAGCATACATTAGAAGTACTGACGATATTTTCTTTGAGACAAGTGCTCCAAAGGCCTGATGCAGCGGGAAGATAGCTCAAATGGTCCGTCGAATTGGGACAATTCGACATTACATACCTGCCGAGGAATACGGTCAAAGGACAAGTGATGGCTGATTTCATAGTGGAGCTAACATTCCCCATACCAACAGGAGAAAAAAGAAAAAACCCTGGATAATGCATGTAGATGGATCCGCCACCACATCGACTTCGGGAGCTGGAGTCATCATCCAAATCCCATCAGGAGAGACTTTCTCAACCGCATCAGATTTGGTTTCCAGGCTACCAACAACGAGGCGGAATACGAGGCCCTACTGAACGGGTTAAGAATGGCATTGGCCATGGGCACCGACGAGTTACTGGTTTATAGCGACTCACAGCTAGTAGTGAATCAGGTACGAGGAGAATACGAAGCTAAAGATGACCAGATAAGGCCACTACTAAGGATTAGCTGCTGGCATGCTATAGAGATTTAAACATGTATTTCTAAAGTGCATTGATCGAAGGGAAAACATGGGGGCAGATGCGTTAGCCAAGCTGGCCACGGCATCAAATGCAAAAGACCTCAATAACATCAACATCGTGAAGCAAGAAAAGCCATCGGATACCAGCGTTTGGGTCTTAACTGTCCAACCTTCCGAAGAGTCGTGGATGACCCCAATCAGGAACTATCTAGAAATGGGATTAACCCCTTCGGATAAGAATAAACCCGCCAGATAAGACTCAGATCGGCGAGATATATGTTGATTGAAGGGAAGCTGTATAAGAGGGGATATTCATCCTCAATTCTGAAATGTTTGAACCCAGAGGAGGCGAGTTACGTGCTGACCGAGATACATGAAGGCATATGCGGGAACCATACAGGCAGAATTGCTTTAGCTTATAAGGTGATCAGACAGGGATATTTCTAGCCGACATTGAAGAAGGATGCTACTCATCACGCACGAGCTTGCGCTACTTGCCATTAGCACCGATCATAAGAATGCCCTCAGAACAATTAACATCAGTCTTCAGCCCTTGGCCTTTCGCCATGTGGGGAATTTACTTGATAGGCCCATTAACCATCGGCAAAGAGGGAGTTAAATTCGCCATGGTGGTCGTGGATTATTTTAAGAAGTGGGCAGAGGCTGAGGCCTTGGCGACCATCACAGAGGCTCAGGTAGAAAAGTTTATATGGGAGAACATTGTGTGTCATTTTGGTATACCTTACGCAATCGTCACATACAATGGCAAGTAATTTGATAACGCCAAGTTGAGAAAATTCTATGAGGACTAAACCATCAAAAAATGGTCCTCAACACCTTACCATCCTCAGTCCAACGGCCAAGTCGAAGCGATCAACAAGATAATCAAGCACACCTTGAAGGTCAGGCAGGAAAAATTGGACGGGAGTTGGCCGGAAGAATTGCCAGGGAACCTATGGTCATACAGGACGACAACAAGGACCTCTACTAATGAGACGCCCTTCTCAATGGCCTTCGGTACAGAAGCGGTGATCCCAGTAGAGATCGGAGAGACCAGCCCGAGAATCATTTTCAATAGAGATGAAGGAAATGATGAACTGATCCAGGAGAGATTGGACCTACTGGAGGAGAAAAGGTTGAATGCAGAAATACATAATGCAATACACAAATAGAGGGCTGAACGATTCTACAACTCAAGGGTAAAACTGAGGCAATTCAAAGGAGGCGAATTGATACTCCGAAAGGTGTTAGGTCCGACAGCGCAAGGTAGTGGACAGAACTGGAAAGGCCCATATGTGATCAAAAGAGTACTAGAAAAATGGGCGTACTAGCTTTAAGAAGTGGACAGAAAGAAGGTGTCACACCTATGGAATGTCCAGCACCTAAAGAAGTACTACAAGTGAGAAATAAGGACAAACGAGGTTGGTGATGCTACCTCTTACTGCTTATAATCAAGTCATCAGGCCATACTTGAATAGAATCAATGCATTATGCCAAACGAGTAATAGGATTATGTGCTATATCAAAAAGGGAAAGTTGTATAAAAATTCTTGTTATGTGGTTATGGATATTTACTTCACGGAATACGAATCATTAAATTTGATCCCGGACAACGTGGGAGGAATGTCATAGAGTAATACAAAGGGGTTATGGAATATCAATGGCTAAAACAGAATCAAAAATAAAAAAATGGATGGGCTCATAATAGAAGGGTAAAATCTCAAAAGTACATGCTAAAAACAGGGGGATGGACGTTGGTGTTGGAATACAAAGATATAACAGCGGTATGGGAAATACAGAGATAAAATTAGAAGAAAGAAAACGGAATAAAGAGGTAAACTTGAGAGCCTCATCGGAATAGAAGAAAGGAATCAGAATAAAGGGGTGAATTTTACCATCCTCGTTGGAATCGGAATAAAAAAGTAGTTCGAGATAAGGGTCAAGGTATCGGAATCGGAACAAAGATGTGAACTTGGGAGCCTCATCGGAATGGAAGAAAGGAATCGGAATAAAAGTGTGAATTTTACCATCCTCGTCGGAATTGGAATAAAAAAGTAATTCAAGATAAGGGTCGAGGTATCAGAATTGGAACAAAGAGATGAATTTAGGGGCCTCATCGGAGTCGGAGTAAAAATGTAGTTCGGGAAAAGGATCGTGGTATCAAAATCGAAACTAAGAGGTGAATTTTGGAGCCTCGTCGGAATGAGAATGAAAACTCAATAAACTAGATAGGGTTCGGCGGAACTCAAATCAGATAGCATTGGAACAACAGATACGCAAACGAAAAAAAGGGTTTCGGAAAAGAACACAAACACGCGCATGATCGACAAGCAAGGCAAAGGTACACAATAATTTATAAATACGAGCCAACACATATTTGCAATCTCAAATTAGCAACAGACAATTCATCAATTCATAAGCCATAGAGGCAGAGAACATTATCCAAAACAACTATCCAACAAGAGCAAGAAAAGGGGGGAGTAATCCAGAATTCAAAGTTACAAATCATCATCGCAAATAAAGTTTTTACCCACACGGAGAACCAAGATGGAAATAAAAATCAACCTGCGAAGCTGGAGATGGAATATCAATCTTGCTTCCGACCACTGAGAGATTGGAAAATACTGGCCATTTTGTCCTCCATCTCCTTAGCTGCGCCTCAGCACGGGCAACCCTCTCTTCAGCAGCTTGGGGATGGATGACATGTTCTTCCAACACTCTAACATGAGCCTCAGCTTCTAATACCTAGCTCGGGCCTCGGCAGCTTCGACTCTAGCAGCATCTCTGACAACTTCTGCCTCGGTCAAACTTATCCTAACAGATGCAAGAGTGGCTTATTCCAACCCTACTTCAAAGTCTAGAACCTCTAGCGTTCCTTCTGGCAATCGACCAGGGAAGACAACTCGGCATTTTCAGTCTTCAGAACAGTTAATCTTTCTTCCAAATCAGTGGAGGAACCCTTAGAACCACAAATCACCTAGCTAGCAAACAAGCGATATTGATCCATGATGTGTAGGGAAACAGAAAGAGAGACAGCAGCAGCCCCGACCATAGTGGCTAAACTGGAAGAATTCCAAAGAAGAGAACTTGGATCAATGATAAGCGGGGTACGATGATTGAAGGGATGAGAAACACCACGGACAAAGCCCAAATTCCCTAACTCCTGCAAATCAGGCTCGTCAGATTCCTCATCAACATTCTTCCCACGTTAGCGAGCTCTTTCGGCGGCCAACCTCTCGGCCTCACTCTTGGCAACAGCAGAATTAATAGGTTCGACAACACTTGGAGGGTTCGGATTAACTGGGGGAATGGCAAAAATCGCCTGAGAACCAGACTGGGGATACCGGTATCAACTTTCTTCTCAGAAACGGCTGGGGGAACAGCTCTCCTATTGGACCCAAGCATTATATCATAGTCTTCAGGCTCTGAATCATTTCCCACCTCGGGCTCGAGGGCATCTCTCAGTTCGAGATCCTCCTCCGACTCTTCTTCACTCTCGGAATTGGCGACAGGGGGATCTATAAAAAGATACCATTGATGAGAATGCAGGGGACATAGGAAAGACAACGAGGTGCGAACCGAGGTAATTATTTCCCTCAACTCATTAACAAGAATATCAAACTCACCAATGGATGGAGATCGGCGTGGTCTAAAGCTAATACCAGGTCGTCGAGAAGATTCACCGCGTTCAAAAACACCCCAACGTCATTTTCCAAGCAACGACATCATTGTCGTCCCAGTGAAATCGGCCAAGGAAGAGAATTCGGGAGGAGTGGTGGTAGTATGTCGTGGTCGTTCCCGTGAAGGAGACATGGGAGATAAGGTTCTATCTCTAGTAAATTGCTCTACCAGAAGATCTTCCTCGAGCCTGAAATCCCCAGAGTCAATCGACAAACCTTCAAATTCTTCTTCATCACAGGAGCAGTGCTGAGCAGAGTAATCGGAATCAGCTTCATCATGAAATATTGGTATACATGCTTGTGACGAGTCAGAGACGAGCCAACAACAGAGACGGTGGACCCCACTAAAGACAGTGCACCTCGGAGTTCATCTGGAAAACAAGAAATGAGTATTAGACACAGAACAAAACACCGTGACAAATAAAAGGAAACTGCAGGAGAATAAAAAGAGAAAATACCAGCAGTGGCACAACGACCAAGGGTAGACAGCCCGGCAGAAACAAGAATAGGTTCTTGGAGCAGAGGGGAGGCACGATAAGAATTGTTGCTTGAGGACATGATCTCGTAAATGCGACGAAATCCATTACTTAACTATACGAGTTGACGACGACGGGGAGGACCCGCACAAGTTATCAAAAGAATGTTAGAAATTTCCCAGAGCAATTCAGAGTCCAAAAAAAAGGGATGAACCATACACTTGCTCAACGGAAGGAACCGAGTGGGAAAAGTCACTGGACACCATTTACTCAAAGATGATAATTACCCGTCAACCAAAACAA
Organism: Pogostemon cablin; assembly: GCA_023678885.1. Classification (NCBI taxonomy): domain Eukaryota; kingdom Viridiplantae; phylum Streptophyta; class Magnoliopsida; order Lamiales; family Lamiaceae; genus Pogostemon; species Pogostemon cablin. The sequence goes on along the minus strand of CM042964.1, from coordinate 24,701,330 downwards.
GGCGTGTTCCCAACTCCTGTCGATAACATCAGAAGCACTAATAAAGCGATGGTTGTCATGAGGGAGCAAATGGTAAAAACCGCCAGAACGGCCAGAGGCAGCATAGAAAAAAAGTTACTCCAGCTCGAAGGGGTCCTGGATAGTGTAGCCCAACACATGGAATAGAGACATGGTAGATATCAAACGTAGCCAAGAAGAAGGTAGCAGTTGTCCGATAACCATGTCCCACCTTTGTAATAGTAAACCAGCAACATGCGGAATAGAAAAACGCAAACTAGCCAGAAATAAGGAGTAATAGAAGGCTGTGCACTCGGGAGGAGGCTCAGTAATAGGGACATCATTACCAGGAGAAAGGAAAACCACGCCGAGATTACCAAAAAACTTAAGGATTTCCTCTAGGCACTCAACAAAGAGTCTAGAGGACGGCACCCACTCAAGACGTTGAGCCATGTCGCGAAGGGCAGCCCCTATATCGTCGATATCCCGACACCCTGGGATATAATCCATCAAGTTCAAGGGCAAGGGAGCGCCGTATTCTTCATCAATAGATATCGACATAAAGCCGGTGGCTACAGCAGGTACAACGAGAACACCCAGCCTGTCGAGTGAAGGAACAGGAGGTAGGTTACTACCCGATGAAGAGGAAGTAGACAGATCCCTTAAATTTGGAGGAGGCAGCCTCCGAAGGCGAATGGAGCTACGAACACCAGGCCACATATGCCTTTCCGACGTAGATTCAGAGGTATTAACCTCTTGAATATCGGCCGGCAGAGGAGTGCCTTCACTAACCATCATCAACAACTAACGCGGAAGTTATGATTAGCAAAGGGGGAAGATAAGGGAGATTTCAGAGAATGCTGGAAATTTGGGAGAGGAGATAAGGGGGAAATAAAAAAAATATGCAAGAGATTTGAATTTCAAAAACAGAAGTCGAAAGACATCTAATAGAGAGAAATACAACCCACATCATGAATAGACAGGGTGAACAAATAACGGCAAAGATCAGACAGCTAGGAAGATAGGACTTTACAACTTCCAAGGAAAAGGAAGGGCCTAGATTAATCCACATGGCGCCTGATCAAAGACATGCCACACCACGATAGAAAACGGCGGTTACACTCAAAAGTAAAGTCAAAATTACCAGAATACCCTCACAAGGTTAATCAACATCAAATCAAAAACTTCATTTCATAAGGAAAGGAATACACAAGTGTTAGAAATTCATAGAAAAATCCTACAATTCGAAGAAAAAGAGAAAAATACACGGAACACTCATAATAAACTCAAATAAGGGAGTATGTCTAGCTCGGTAATGAGGGCTCGGTAAAATTTCATTTGTTGGTGGGGAAGCCTGTGGAATCGGCAGCACTCATAGACTTCGGACTTCCACCTTCAGGCGGCACACCCTCGGAAGAGCCAAGAGGGGCTCTAGAGGCTATCAGATCCAACTAGATATCGGCCATTTCAATATAATCGGAAAGGGGAATGATTTCTGAAGATGGAGGAACCATGGGAACAGTAACAGCCTCGAAAGGCTGAAGCTCAGAAACAACGGCAGTAACAACTTAACCAGATGTGCTTGTAGCGCCGGATCCGAGAGCCTCGAGTTAGGCAGATTGTTCCCGGATAAGCACCTCCACATATTTGGTAGGAAGGTCCGCGAGAGGATCCTCAGCCATAGAATCAGCCGTAGCAAATTCCAAGACATCATCGGCAAAGGGCTCATCTGACTTCACTTCCGAAACCTCATCAGAATCTCCCTCAGGAAGTTCAATATCGGTAATGAAATCGGAATGCTCACCAGTAGCTCCAAATAAAGTTCCTTCTTCAAAGATTCACCCGGAGGCATTTTCTCTTGACTGAGAGCTTGACGAAGGACATTGCGCATATCATCCAAGCAATCGGAGTAAGGTTTCTCGGAGGAAGCTTTCGCCATGGCAGCAGAGGAGGAACAGAAACAATAAATTTTGGCTTTAGGAAGAACAACATCCTTATAGCAAAGGTTGTCCGCATGCGATAAGAGAATCTCATCCTTGACATGATCCAAGTTGGCTATAGCCTCATCCAGCTCACGTCGGTCCCCGGTAGCTGAGTCCTTAGCCTCTCTAATCTTCTGATTAAGCAAGGCCTCAAAAGCTTCTTTCTCCTGGCGCGTCTTTTTGATCTCTCTGTCGGAAGATATCTGAAGAGCATGAAGAATGTTTTGGATCTGGGTCATGTCAACACGAAATTGATCATCTTTCATCTTAATCTCTTCTTGATGCTTAACCTTCATGGCTGCAATCCTGTCAGAAAGTACCTTGTTTTCCAACTCCAAGACACACTTTTCTTTCTCGGAACTGGTCAACAAACTATCATACCGTGCACATAGGGTCTCGAAACTCTCTTTGATCTCTGCCTTCTTATCCCGTTCGACCCTCAATTTTCCTCGAACTTGAGCCTCGGCAGTACTCGCTTCAAAGGCCTTTTGCTCATGATCTTTTACTCTGTGGAGGAGCAAGGTAACTTCATCCTGCAAATGGGATTCGCATCTTTCCAACTCGAAGAGACGATGTTTAGCATTGGCAACATGGAGTGCTTGTCGACCCAGATAGCTGGCGGTACTATGAAGGGAGACCCCAACAGACATGTTCTCAATATGACCAAGGAGCTCCGTGGTACAACTCTTGAAAGCGAAAGCACCGTGTGGGCCAAGCAAGCTGAAGCATCGAAATCGAACAAAGGCTTTTAAGTACGGACGAGGTCTTGCCAGCCTCATCCAGATGTCCATATTTCTCGAAAGTTTCTTGTCGACCATCTGGTATACTGGGAGATATGGAGTAGCCTCTTCCAATAGGGATAGAGCAGGAGGGGTGGCCTTGGTTGACGAACAGTCGTAATCTCAAGAATGCAAAGGGACCTTCCCCTGATAATATCGCCAAACCTCAGAAGGAGAACAATAGGGAGCAGGTTTACTCCAGGGACCCTCAAAGGGCGTTTTCTGGAAACTCAGATCGAGAACATTATGATGCTCAAAGGCTAAACGGAAGGAAGCACTAAGAGTGTCAGAAGTACCAACCGGAGGCTTGACAGGGGCTTCGAGAGGAGTGGACCTAATATCACAGATATCCACGGTCTCCCGAGGGATGGAATCAGGTACATCAGCACTATCATCTCGAACCTTCTTCGGAGGACGAACGACAAGAGCAGTACTGTCATGGGTCTCTTCATCGGAACTTTCATCATGCAGACTATACTTCCTTTTTTAGGCAACGGATCTGGCAACAATGGCCTTGGAATTATCCCTTTTAGACTTCGGGGCTTTAGGAGCTTTTTTCGAAACCTTCTCTCCAGCACCTGAGTTTTTTCTTTTGATAGTACCAATATCTAGCCTTGAAGATGGAAGATCAGAAGAATCACAGATCTTGATAGCCTTGAAGAGCTGCACGGTGAGAGGGGCTTCGGAAATCTTTCCGGATGGGACCTGAGAAACCTTCTTTTGTTGTTTGCTGAGCGCGGCCTGTTTACGAGCAGAGGGAAGGGTAGCAATGCGGGCAATATTAGGCATGAGACGCTTCTCCTCCCCTGAACATAACAGAAAGGAAAGCAAATACAGAAAAAAGTGAAGATAGGGATATGAGAAATGTCATTGTAAAAACACCAAAGAAATGAAACAAAGGACGCAAAAATAGAAAAGTCACCTGGCATGGCTATAGCCGAAGAAGTAAAGGCGACGATAAAGAGATTAATACGAGTGATGATGGACTTGAAATGGCACTCCTTCTCTGGAAGATTACGAATGCGTTGAAAGGCATCCTAAAACTCAGGTGACAACTTCTCAAAAGCACACAACTCACTTACTGCATAAAATAAGAGAGAAATGTTTGCACATTTTGTAGTAAAAAAGAATTGAATGGTGTAGAAAGGAACTGAAATACATACACGCACTAAGATTAGGTTTGAAGAAGGAACTCTTAGGGAACAGAGTGGGATTTTGAGGGTCCTCAGAATCGAAGACACGAGGACCCCTCCATGGCCCACGAACCCAAACCAATGATCTTTTCACTTTTTGACTGAGCTAGGCAAAGCGGCAACCAGGTTAGTGTGACGAGGCGCCAAATAGTAATACCCTTTCATCCTAGCATTCGGAGTAAGTCGATACAAGAAATTGATCTCGGAAGCACTCAACAATGATACTTCATCAAATGGAAAAGAACTAAAATCCCCATCAAAGCAGCCCATCTATTAGGAGCCAACGAGCAGAGGCTGTACTACAGAAGTTGAGAACATCGCGGATACAGGGATGAAGGGAAAATCAAAGGTCAAGCTTGAACTGCAATTCATAGGCCGCAACAACATTTGATAGGGCAGAACATATTCGAGCGTCGAGAGAAGGAAGGAAGAATTCAATATCATCTCCGCATTGGAATTTACCTATGGCGATAATGGTAATTTTCTCTATCCAAGAATCGTCAATTATAGAAGGGAAATCCTCGGCGGAAAAAGGAACTCCAATATCTCCCCACTCCGGAAGCTTCCCGAGATGAGCCACCAGCCCGGGATCGACGTCGACTATGTCGGCGGAGTGTTCTAAATGGAAATTCAACACAAAGTCGGCAATCGCCTGGTCAAATGCGGACTTAGAAAGGGAACGAGAACTCAAACCCTCTTCTTGACGAGACCCAGCACTCCCGAGTGAAGAATTGGTAGTTCGCGAAGGGGATTTCGAAGGAGAATGGGAACCTTCGCGGTCCATGTTCACGAAAGTATAGGAGGAGAGGAAATGACACACCGAGAAAAAAAGGGAAAGGAAACCCTAGACGACAACACGAAGAACTCAAAAACACCAGGAAGAATAAGTTAGGAAAAGAAGGAAGAAAAGGGGAGAGGAATGGTACCTGAAGGAGAAGGGAGAGTGTACAGTGCAAGGGAAATCGCAACCGTCAGAGGAAAGATAGAAGAGGAAAAATCGAGGAGAGAGAGGAAAGAGAAAGGTAAATTGACAAAGTTTTTGAATTTTAAAATTTGAACAAAAACACCAAATACCGGAGATACCCCCAACCTTACGGAAATATCTCGGCGACCCGGTAATCAAGGAACATGAATAATGTGACACACCTCGGCAGCCCAAATAGGAAGGCCCAGGCCCAAAAGACACACCTCGGAGAAGAACCAAGAAGAGGCCCAGGAGATGAGCCCATCATCAAGGGCTGGAGAAGCCTAAGAAGATAAGGCCAGGAAAGGGCCAACGAGCAGGGCCCCCACTAAAAAGATAGAGGGCCGAGACCCCTCGGCAGAACACCCCAGCTCCAAAGCCGAGGGAGACATCCAGGAGCTCGGACGAACCACATAACCTCGAAAACTGACCCATCCGACTGCAGGAAGGATTATCATAATTGCTAGGCAAAGTACAGGCACGACAGTGAGAATGGCTAGTGGCAGCAGGCTAAAAGACAAGGATAACGGTAAGAAGGGATGTCTTGGGCAGCACTCTCACACTAAAAGACAACACACGATAGGCACGTCTCTCCTCATCCACCAATAGGGAGCAGGTAAAGGACAGGAAAACCTGTCGCGCTCTGCAAGACATCTGGTGGCTCCCTAACTGGCCCCAAGAAGTCGTCGATGTACTAGCAGCCTCTATTTATAGCTGCTTATCTTCGTCTAGGTGGCATCACATGATTGGACAATCATTTGGGTTTTGTTGGTAGTATAAATAGTTTCTCTCACAAGAGAGAAGCAGGTTACTCATTCTCACTTTAGATATTACACTTGTAATTGGGAGGGGTTTATGAGTGTTGTTCTAAATGAGAGTAATAAAATCGGTTAAGGCTTTTTTGTTGGATCTCCCATCTCTCACTTATTTAACCGTTTATCATGTTTGATTGTATTCGTTCTTTGCTCAGTAACATAACCCAATCTACTTCCCTAATCCTAAAATTAACTAGCTAAGGACCGCTGATGAGTGATATTTTCACCTAGATTTTAGTGTCTTTTTATATGTATTTTTGTATTATTTTATCCGTATTTGTATTCTATTTGGTTGTGTTTTATATTTTTATTGAAATGTGTGTGAATGAGCTTAAACGTATGATTTTCACCTAGACATGATAAGGAAGATGTAGAAAAAAATGGATCTCAATTCGGAGTTGAAACGTGGGAGAACGAGCCAAAACAGTGAAGGAGAAACAGGCTGCAAGTACACGGGCCGTGTACCAAACACGGCCCTGTAAGAAATGGTCGTGCTGTGTCACCAAAAGTCCCTACACGGCCACCCCTGTGGCCATGTCCAGAAAATGGACCGTGTGCAGGAACATGGGCCGTGTACCAAACACGGCCCTGTAAGCGGAAGCCGTGTGCGAGCATCAGAAGACACAACACGGCCACCCCTGTGGCCGTGTGCTGCACACGAGCCGTGTAGGTGCTGGGATCAGAAAATTTCCAGAAACTTCTAGAAGCTTCCCAAGGGGTATAAATACCCATTTATTCAACATTTGAGGGGAGATCCGAAATTTCACAGCCCTACACACACCTCACACACCATTTCTTCCATTCCACACCATCATCTTTATCCATTCTTCATCCTTTGGATCTACCATCATCCCACCATCAATTTCTACAACCAAGTTAAGGAAAAGGATCAAGGAAGAGAGGAAAGTGTAAAGAAGGGAAGGAGATCACCATTGAAGATAGATCAAAAGAGTTTACATTCAATCTTTGTATTAAACCTTGTGAGATTAGCAACATGATAGTTGTTGGATAATTTTGGGATTTATGTATTAAAATTCATATGTTGATTAGGTTAATGGATTTTCTATCATTGATGTATGAGATCTTGAGGTTTATGATGATTTGTGTATTTAGATGCTCTAAATCTATGATTAGATTGAGAAATCAATTATGTGATTAGGACATTTGAGTGAATCATTTCATCAAACACTTCATGTGCATTATAAATTGTAAAAAGATTGAGAAATCCTTTAGAGTTTAGAACCCTTTGATAGAACATATGATTGGTTTGATCGAGAGGTTGATTAATTGTGTGAAATGACTCTCATTTCAAGCTTAGTACCTAGTTGGAATTGTTTGAGTGAGAAACAATCTGTGGAGCTAATTGAGATTCATATCCTATCAATCTCGAGAGGGATTTTAGGTGAACATAGTGTTGGCCCTTAGTCTTATACTCATGATTCATATGAATTTGATGCATGTATCCTAAAATTTTCACTTCTTAATTGTTGTTAATCTCACTTTTACTCAACTTGGAAAACCACTCATTTTATCCATCTATTTTGTTTGCTAATCATTGCATGTTTGCTTGCTTTGATTGCCTTTATTTACTTGTTTGAACAACCATCTTATTAATGATTCGTCTATATAAAATTACGATAAACGTGATCTCGCTTAAGCTCTAGCGCCGACCTCCCTGTGGTTCGATAAATTATTTTAATTGGTCATCCCTACTACAAAATGACTAATCAACTGCCATCAACAAATCATATTGAAATTTATTAAAAAAATTGATGATGAATTTTTTTAGTAGAGGTTGATTTACTACATTACGTATATTAATGTAAAATTATACTCCACCCGTCCTACGTATTTTTACTCACTTTTCATATTGGGGTGTCCCACGTATTTTTACTCATTCCATTAATAGTAAAACTACACTATACAACTAACCTACTTTTTACACTTTATTCATCAATCCCAACAACTTTACTTACTTTTTACAATTTATTCATCATTTTCAACAACTTTATTTACTTTTTCTCTAAATATTACTAATTTATCCATATTTTTTCTTACATTATATATTAAAAAAACAATACTTCTTAATTTTTGTGCCCATACAAATGGGTAAAAATACTCGGGATTGAGGGAGTATATAAAGTAATGAAATAATATTAAAAATAAATAATTTTTGTTTTTTTTTATTGGACCGCTAAAACGACCGTAAAGCGTTGAGGCAACTAGTTTGATAGAAATGAAAACACTAGAGCAAATAGTAAACATAAAAATATTAAAGGGATGAAGGGACTGTAGATATGTTAAAAGGGTCAGCCCTAATAGGATTCGGGTTAATCAGATCTGTTTAAATGGGCTACTAAAATGTGAACTTAACCTTAACCCTAACGGGCTACGGGTTAAACAAGCCTATCTCGCGGGCTGTATGACAAAAAATATTAAAAATTTATAAATTTAATTTTTTATAAATAATATAACAAATTAAAAATTAAATAATACATTATTTAAAATTTGGAGAATTAAGATTAATACATGTAAAATATTGTTAAAATACATAAATTAAAAGATTCTTTATAATTAAATTTTTTATAATATATTTATTTAAATTTAATTTTGTTTATTAGAGAAAATAGTGGGTTAGAGTGCGAGAAAGAATGAGAAAGAGATGAGAATTAAAGGATAATGAGAGTTTGTCCCACAATGGGCTGAGGGTAAGGTGGGAGACAAACACTTGTGTAAATTAATATGTACATCATGTTACTCTTTAGAACATAAAAAATTACTCTTTAGACACATAAATTGTTACTATTCTAAATTAAAAAATTATTCTTTAAATTCTTTTAACTCCTGGTTTATCGATTACTTTTTAGTACATGAAAAATTACTCTATAGAGACATGAATTATTACTCTTCTATATAAAAATTATTACTCTTCAAAGAGTAATTTTTTATAGTCACTTACTATTGGATACATAAAATAATGCATAATTGCTATAAACTACATGACTTAAAGCACTACTCATAACTACACAATTATGATTGTGATACTATAAATATCCCTATGTGTTTGCATAATTTGTTTGCACAAATTTATTTTGCACAATTTGGTTTGCACAATTTTGTTTTTGCACATTTTAAGTTCCGACGGAGGTTCGGCGGTGGTCCAGCAACCGTCGGCGGAGGTCCGGCAGTGGGTGGGTGGGTGAGGGGTAGGGTTTGTGGTTTAAAAGTGTATGGAATTATAAGGTTATATTTGGTATTTTACTTTAATATTTTGTATGTGAGAGTAATTATTTGAATTCATTGTATCTCATAGTAATTTAGGGTAAAAGTTTGTACATATTAGTGGTTTTCCCTTTTTTATATAATAAATAGTAATTTTAAAAAATAGGGTTTACATGTAAACCCGATTTACATGAGACTCACTCAAGGTGGGAGGGGGTGATTGATGTATAGATTATGAGTGTTAAAATTAATTAAGCATAATAATAATAACTCATATCCCTACGCACCGGCCCAGTTAGCCCGCGGACCAGCCTTATTAGCCCACGAGCTAATCTGTTCGAGCCAAAAATCCGAATGTTAAACGAGCCCAAATTTTTTTACCAGTCCTAATTTTTTTCGAGTAATTTGGTTGGGCCCACTATTACTCGTAATTAAAAAAAATTGGTGTAATAATGTAAGAAAAAGTATGATTAATTTAATTGAATAAATAGTACTCCCTTTGTCCCACAGAAGTTAACACACTTTCCATTTTGGTTCGTCCCATAGAAGTGTACACATATCCTTTTTAGTACATGAGACCAACTCAAAAACATTTCTCTCACCTCAGTATTCATTAAATTATTATACTCCTTAATCTCTGTGCCAAAAAAAATGTGTCGATAAAAAAGGAAATATCATATCAATCCTCACCCCTAAAAGTTCATCTTAATTACAAATTTATCACTCTCACCTAACTTACATAACTTACTTTATAATTTATTTACAACCTTAAAATATTACAATACCCACCAAAAATCAATAAAGTTGCTCAAAAAATAATTTTTCTTAAATTTCGTATCTACAGTGAAATTTATTATGGTACAGAAGAAATATGTGAAAAGAAGTTATCATTTTTTAATACTCCCCCCGTCCCTTGGTAAGAGTCTCATTTGTTTTTGGGAACGTGGATTAAGGAGTATTATTATTTAATGTGTAGTGGGTAGTTGTATTAGTGGGTGTGTGGACCCCATGTTTTAATTGTATTAGTGGTAAAATGAAATTCTTTGAATGGGACAACCAAAATGAGATTCTTTGAATGAGACAACCAAAATGGTAAATGAAACTCTTACCTATGGACGGAGGGAGTATTATAATAGTGCAAGTGTATTGATATTTTGTGTTGTTTCCATTTTGAAACCTGCAAGTCTTTATTGGACGGACAAGAAAGGTGTGTGAGGGTAATCTTAGAAGGTAGTAATATTTTGCAATGGTATGGGTCTCAAAATTTTAATTTTAATATACGGCTTTCGTCCTCGAAATTATTCATGAACTACTACCCTGCTTCCTTCCACAGATTCTTAATAGCACTGGACAACGTTCACAGCCTCTGAAATTGAATCAATGAGAGAGAGAGAGAGAGAGAGAGAAAGAGAGGGTGGGAGTATTTCATCAGTTAAACAATTATCTGAATCATCATCTGTTCCATCCTTCTTCCAACCATAGGACAATCAACAGTAAAAATTAATCAAAAACAGCAACATTTATAGAGAACATAACCACAACAATACAAAGAGAAATTCATAATCCACCTTCTCACTTATGAGAGTAAATCAAGAAGCCTGGAAAGAAAGGTGTTTCATTTTTGAAGCAATGGTTACCTCATCGTTGCCCCTTATCGAATTGAATACGTGATCGACTCGACCCATCATAGCCGTCTCTCATGGATCCAGCACTAGCTTTCAAGGTGCCTCCACCACCAATTTTATCCATAGCTTTCTTTCCAGTCTTCACCTCAGTCAAGAATTGGTCCAAACCAAATGGATCTTCTTCAGCAGGACCCGTCTGCTCTTTATCAAACTCCATAGGCCTATCCCTTGGACCACTTCTCTCAGATGTACCCGTAAATACCCTATTAGCTTTGAAGCGATCAGTCTTCTTCAGCTTCTCCAGCTGCTCATCAGCACCACCGTACATGTCATCATCCGTATCCTTCTTGGGCCGGTATAGAGTGCTCATAGCAGATTGAGAAGTAAACAAGCCCTTGTCATATATGTTGTAAGCATCATCTGTGGCAAAACCAGAATCCATCCCTTTCTCCTGGTTGAACAACCTCTGGTCGTACATAACTTCACCCCCTCTCGCTCCAGTCGAGGCCATTCCAAGTGCAACTTTCTCACTGATATCACGGTCCCTATCTCGAGTAATTTTGCTTTTCTTCCCCAAAGCAGCATCTTTCGCCTCCAATCTTCTTTCCCTTTCCCTCTCTTTGCGCCTTTCCTCACGAATTTTTTCCCTTCGCAGCCGGTCCTCCCTTTCTTCTCTTGTTTCCTTGGGAGCATCCCTCAAACGTTCATTTTCAGCAATCACATCACCATCATTAGCACCGCCCCTCTCAGAAGGCATTGGTATACCTGTTGCTGAAGTAACACCAAGTCTCTCGAATCTAGCCTTCTCCGCCAACTTTTTTAGTTCAATCTCTTTCTTCTCCTTCTCTTTCATCATCATCTCCTTCTGAACTTTCGAACGAACTGCAACAGCTTCTCTGGCTTTCTGTTCGGCAACGTATAAAGCCTCTGATAACTTGGCGAAATTGTCATTAATTTGAACCTCCTGCAGCCCCCGACCATCAGCAGCCAAACGCTTGTCAAGCGGTATTGTGTACCCCTTAGGATTTTTCCAATTAGAAATACAAGGTGGGATTTTCCAGTCCTGTTGGTCTTTCACAGTCACAGGCCGAGGTGGAGAATGCATAACTGGCACTGGCGGAGAACCAGAAGCTTTAGGAACCCTCTTATGCTTGAACTTAGGAGGCTCTAGAGGATCCACAGGCATCTCAACATACGAATAATCCTCTCTTTAGCACCTGAATTAAATGCAGCTGATTGCTGAGACGGCTTGTACTTGATAAACTTAGAGCCTGAGGATTGTTCGGGAACATTTTTTGGCTGTGCAGCACTTAACCGAACATTTACAATCTTCTCCAACGCAGCCTTAGTTTCTTGGGTTGTTTCATCAATCTCCTGCTGCTTCTCATCTACATCCATTTCCTCATCTTTCTGCTCATCCTTAGCAAAGATTGGAACAAGATCCGAGTGCTGTGAATACACTATCTTCTTCGCATTCTCATTTTGCCTTACAATTGTATCATATCTCAAGTTTCCATGCTCGTCCACTGTGAGGGGCAAAGTCTTCCCACTGGGTTTCTGTGTACTTCGGCCCATCCCAAGTGGGTACTGCGCATAGTGGATTTCTGGGAAGGCCCCTCCATCTCCAAAATCCTCAGGTTTTGATGGCTTAAACCCAGCCCGTTTCAAATATGGAGGAACTGGCTTAGCCTTGAGAATCTCAAAACTTTCAGCCTCTGATAAATTGTACCGACTCTTGAACCAAGGGTCATTCGAATGATCATAGTTACTCGCCACCGATGATTTAGCTTTTGGAAGAATTTCTGCCAACTGTGCCATCTTTAACTCTAATCACAAAACAAGTAGTTTTATACCCTGCAACATCAAGCAAAAACTAATTAAAATTTCTGATTACTCATACCAAACCAAAGACGGTAAAAGAAGACACTCCCAAGCTAAATATATCCAAAGACCAAAGGACTAGAGCTCGATTATATCCACAAACTAAGTATTTTACATATGAATAAAAAAATGAAAAAATAAACATAAAATGAAAGGTTGCCAAATGTATCTGATATACAAATACACATGTTAAATAAAATCACAGCCAAGAAACCAACATTTGGTCTAAATTTTAAACAAAAAGACTTTTTTTTTTAAAAAAAAACCAAATTTTAAAGGAATTAAATTGCGACATTGATAAAACAATTCATGATTTCTTGTTCTTGGCATTTGGCATTATGTACAATTTTTAACTTCAAGTACAATGAAAGTCTGTACATTAGCACTTGAATTAATAAAAAAAATTAACTTAATAAGCTGCTCCCTCACATTAGAAAACATAGAGGAAAAAACAGCGAAGAATAAGAAATGATACAAATCATAAGGTTGTCACCAAAATTTGGTATTTTCATAAAACCATGTTGATGTTGTTGAAAAGTCTTTTCTTTATTTTAGGTATGAGATATTGGTTAAAGATAATGGTTCTGCAAATTTTTATCTCTAAAATGTTGTGCGCTCAAATATTCAACCACAGGTAACTACTTAAGGGGGGAACAGATGGTTTTGCTTACACTTCCAACTGACATGTCTCAGCAGCAGGAGCCTGACTTTAGGCGATATTTAGAGCTTTATACCAAGGAATAATATGAGTTTAAAATTTAAACTGTTCACCCGAGCAAATAATTAGGTTTCTTTAGTTATTTAACTTTGATAAAAGCCCAAAGATCAAAGCCTAATTTTGTGTCTGTATCTTCGCGATTCCATAGATGCATCCAAAATTGGGAAATGATGCTGTTTCATTTGCTATATATATTGACCTAATGCACTTATTTTTACATTCTGATTAAAACTTTCAGAATAGTAAATAAGCACAAGTCAAACTGTAGTTATATAAAAAAATAACAAATATCATTTCTAGAGTTCTTTTAATTGCCTGCTAAATAGAACTTGACTAGCAAAATGCATGTACTAGGATTGAGAACTTGAGACTCTAGTTTGCAAAATACATCACATAGTGAATATATTAGATCCACTCTCGGTAAGAGTTTGTTGTACATGAACAAACAAGGATTGAGAACTTGAAACTCAGCTATCATAAAGGGTGACAAAATTTAATAAGAAGGTCACAGGACGATTAGTCTTTATCTTTTACTCATACTCACTATTCAAAATGTCCGTTCTTGTAAGGAATTCAGAGGCCATGGAAAAGTGTTCTAACTTGAAATGTTTGGCCCTCCAAGAACTTGTTAAGACTCTACTCGCAAAACAAGTAGTAGCTCATTTTTTAAATCAAAGAAAGGTCCATCCTAAGAAAAAAAAAAGGTGCAATCCTAGCAAATATGGCCTGAATTAGTAAAGCAACAGTACCAAAAGCTAAGATGGAGAAATTATTTTTTGTAAAACTATTAGTGTGTGTCTCTAAGGCAATACATGCATCTGCTGAACCTTTAAAAATGTTTAAGAACCACCCAGAAACTTAAAAAACGAAACTAGAAGTTAAGGAGAATAATAAAATTAACAGATTGAACTTGGTTTCGTTATGCATCACAAATTTAAGCACAGGATATCCATTATCTTTGCTTGATTTTATCATCCCCACCTTCCTACACAACCCTGATTACTATAATGTAGATAGAATTTTGTTCGAAAGAGTCAGTCTGTCCAGGATCTTGGAATTTAGGGAAAACAGAAGGGAAATGACAATACTTGCAGCGACAGGAATCAAATCAGATTGGAATGGAAAGAAACCTGTGGATATCAGCTACGGCCCTAACACGCAGGCGTTAGTTGAGGCAGCGCCAGGCGTGGTGGAGTTTAAAGAGGTGATTGAGGACTTGCAGAAGAACCAAATTTGGGGAGGAAGGAGGGTTTTATAAATTTCTAAGATGGGTATCGTATTTCATCGCGGTAGTGTTTTTTCTTTTTTTTTTTTTTTTAACCTTTTTAATTTTTATTTTTTTTATTTGAGTTAATATTAGGTGCACCCGAGTGCAATTATTTTTATTTTATTTTGTATACATGTTATTTTATTTTGTATACGTGTTTCTTAATAATTGTATATCTTTTTCACACTAAGTTTTTCATTAAAAAAATTAGCATTCATATGTGTATAACTTTTTATTTAATACTCTCTCTGTCCCGTTTTAATGTTTACGTTTGTTTTTTGCATGTTGATTAAGGAGTATAGTATTTTAATAGATAGTGGGTGGAAATATATAATATTTAATGTAAAGCGGGTAGGTGTATTAGTATTGAATGTGGGGACTATGGTGATATATTAATTATTTTAGGTGGGTCCCATATTCCAAAAAAGGAAACGTAAATATTGAAATGGGACGGAGGGAGTAGTTTATATGTTTTTTAATAATTGTATATTTTTTTACACTCAATTTTTCATTAAAAAAACTAACAATTAAATTGTATATATTTTTTTTCATAATTATATATGTTTTTGTTTATTTTTATATACGTTTTTAAAAGTGGATGCACCAGGGTGCACAGTATAATTAGTCTTTTTATTTATCATCCAAAATATTTTTAAAAGGACAAAGACTTTAATAAGACCGTCTTTTTTTTCAAAACTAATACAATTGGACCTTTAAAGCAAATGAGTTAGATTTGAATTGAATTTCCTTTTCACCGTTTTCTCTCTCTTCTTTTCCTTCCCTTTCCTCTTTCCTGCAGCATCTCCTTTCGATGGCCGTCGCAATTTCGACTGGCTGCAGCATAGGTCATCGCTCACGTCAAGCCCACTGTTTGGGCTTCCTCTCGGAATTGGAGATCTGCCTTCCAAGTTCCTTGATCGTCGTCGTCCCTTATTCTCTATACGTCCGCTGCCGGCGAGCTTCTGGCCAAGAGATTGG
The DNA here is from genome assembly GCA_023678885.1 of Pogostemon cablin. Classification (NCBI taxonomy): domain Eukaryota; kingdom Viridiplantae; phylum Streptophyta; class Magnoliopsida; order Lamiales; family Lamiaceae; genus Pogostemon; species Pogostemon cablin. The sequence continues at coordinate 24,685,909 of CM042964.1, read as the reverse complement.
TCTATCAATGGCGGATCCCCTTACTTGGGATCTCGCCTATTCCAATGCTGAACATCCATCCGTCGTATTCGCATAAGTCTGCGCCTACTCCGGTGCAGATTGCTTCGCAAAGAGCCCACGTTGGCATCACTACTTACAGCTGGAATATTTTCATCGGCAGAACCAGCACCGCCTAGGACTTTCTCATTTTCCTGCCGACTTCCACTGCCTACGGTATGTTTCAATTCGTTGCCGCAACTAAAATTAGACACAAGTGGTGGTCCGCTAACTAGTGATACCATCTCCGACGCGGGCGCGACTTCTCGACCAGACCAACTCTTTTGTGCGTATGGTCTAATTCAGGGACTACGCTGTCGGAGATCTTCGTTATGCAGAATCTTATATTGTTGAGGTTCTCCATAGTTTTGTGCCCATGGTACAAAGGGACAGGCTCAAACTCCCCTGTTCGTCCCTTGAAAGTGGTTTTTTAGGCTCTCCTTCGTTGGATTATGTTTGAAAGAGTCATTTTGATTGTTCATATTTGCAGGGTATGAAGGCAATTTTGCAGTTTGATTGTGTTGGTGTTTGGATCTTTTGGTTAACATGAACCGTTAGGATTCCATGCAATTCTATCGTAGCGGAAGCATAATCATAGAATTGAATTACCTTCACCAGGGTTTGATGTAGAGGTTGAACAGTAAGAACAAACGACCTTCTGATCTTCTGTTGTATTCCTAAGCCACGTCTTGACGTTGTGTGGGAAACGATCTACAAGACGATCTCAATCTGCAGTCAATCTTACTTGCTCACATGTTTAGGCGTTTAAGTCTTATTATCCGAACTGCTGAGATTGGCTATTTATAGGCTGCAACAGGGATCAGGAGGAGAAATTAGGGGTTTGGCCTCTCATTGGGCTTAAGCATCCAAGTTTAGCCCAAAACTTATACTTAAGTCCAATAATAATAAATCAGTCCACTAAAGAAGTATTATTGCACTGCCACCCTAATCCCAAATTACGTTATGGGCTCCTTCTTATTATGAGCCAGTTAGTCTCCCCGTGTTTAAGATTCAATGCCCATTAATTAATTAAGTTACTGACAACTCCATTAATTAATATATTTACTGAGAGCAGTACCACTCAACCTTATTATCATGCAGAAATAAATCTATCTGCAGGGTTTACATGATAATCATTATGAGCTCTTCAAGGGGACATCATCAACCAATTTCATTAGGACACAGATTCCTTCTACAATTAACAGCACACTATAGAGACAGCACCATCTCCCAACTCACCGGGCATATTGATTTAACTATTAAATCTCACATATCGATGAATCAAAGAAATAAATACTGGCTTACGTGTCGAGGTTATTGTATAGGGATTAAGAGTACGAACATCCATAATAACAGAGATCAAGTTCTATTATATAGTCATTATAAACCGAACGATCTCAACGTGGTCCTACTCAATACACACAAAGTGCACTAGTGCAATTTTATAGTCAAGACGGATTAACACCAAATTACACTACAACCATACCGATAGATAGTCCCTATCTATTTTAGTTGTGAACATCTGTTTATACTTTATAAGGAGCCAATAATATGATCTTTCGTGTGACGCCGCACACCACATTATCTACAGTATAAAGTAAATGGACTTTTACAACAATATTATTGTAAACGTTTGATCACATGATTCTCATTTCAAATATTATCAAAACATTGTTCATACAAAAGCTAGACTATTAGTATATAATCCAACAGATTGCTGTATTAATTTATGACTTCATGAGTTGGATTTTTCATGGTCATTCTTTTTCAACTCTGAATTTTCACAAGTGTTTGCTTGGGTTGCTACTGTTTCGTTTGACGACTGCAAATTCTTTTGGTTTAATGGGCTCTGTATTCATTTGGTTGAATGATGTGAATGAGTCCTTTATGTTTTTCATTCCTGGATTGGATTTGCTCTCGCGAGCATTTGTCCTTTTTTGGGCTCCAAGAATTGTTTTGCTCTAAGGCAGATTGTTCTGCTGATGGTTGAATGCTTCCTAGCAACTTGCTATTATTGCTCTAAGGATGGTCCGCCCTCTTGCTACATTTTTGTTTGGTATTATCTAGCCATTTTAATAGACCAAGTAATATTATGAGGCCGTCTGTTTGGCCACAACTTTCTAGATTTTTTTATTAATTAGGTTACTCTTTCTAATAATTTAGATTACTTTGAATAAGTTTTTGGATTACTCTTTATATTTATTTGTTAATGTTCTATTAACAATTTATTAAGTTACTCTTTTCTTTTAATTAGGTTACTCTTTATAATAAATTAGATTACTATGAACATGCTTTTGTCCTTTATGTTGATTTTTCTATGTTCTATTTTTATGAATATGATTACTTTTTTCTATTAATTAGATAACTATGAACACGCTTTTGCCCTTTTGAAAAGTTTTTTTTCAACATTTTTAGGTTACTCTTTTTAAAAAATTGGTTGTCAACATCTTTTGGGTTACTCTTTCTAATAAATTGGATTACTCTTTATAATAAAAATGGATTACTTATTGATGTTTTGAAAGTTTTTTTTTTTTCAACATCTTTTAGGTTACTCTTTGGGATTTAATGAATTGGATTACTCTTTGATTTGAGACTCCGATTTTCTAATAATAAAGTCTTTTTTTATAATAAATCTATCAAAATAATTAGGTTACTTTTTAGAATTTATTGGGTTACTCTTTATAATAACTAAATTGAATTACTCTTTGATTTGTAACTCTGATTTTCTAATAATAATGTCATTTTTATAATGAATTAATTGGAATTGAATTATTTTTTGATTTGAAACTTTGATTTTCTAACAATAAAGTCATTTTTATAATGAATTAATTGGAATTTCTTTAATTTGAAACTTTGATTTTCTAACAATAAAGTCATTTTTATAATGAATTAATTGGATTACTCTTTATGATGAATTAAGTTACTCGTTGATAGATCACTCAATAAAAATAATTAGATCACTCTTTGGAATTAATTAAATCACTCTTTGAAATTAATTAAATTACTCTTTGAAATAAATAAAATTAAACTCTACCCATCATAAAAATTAATTGCATCTCCACTATTTTCCGTATACTTTAGATATAAGGTGTGTTTAAAAGTAAACAAAAATCAAAGGAGATAAGAAACCCATTTTCTTGATTGAAAGGCCTTTATGAGTTTTTTACAATAGAAAAACACTTGATAATGTCCAACTTAACAAAACATCCTCCAAATTCTCAATGCTTGGACTCATAGTTAGTCTTCTCTTATGCCCTATTTCGACTCAGTTTTCATCACTTTTCATCCTGTGTTGGCCAATGTATCGTTGCATAAACATGGGGTTTCCAAAGGCTTTCGTCACGAAACTCATAATCTACCGTTGCTTTCTCTCGGAGCTACGAAGGCGTTCTTCGATGAGCATGATGCGTTATGCTGCTGTTGTTTAAGCTTTACTATTTCAGACATTAAGAGATTACAGTCTCTTTTTAACCTTTGAAACTCTTCTTCCAAGCCATAGTGGCCTAACTCTACACAGGGATTTACACCCTGTTGATTTGTGCTCTGCATTACATTTCTCCTCATTTTTATCGTCTTCAAGAGATGCTTTTGCCCTCCCAAAAATCCCTCATTTGCAAATTCCCATCGATCAGGATCTACTTTCCTAAAACCCTGCACAATCATAACACGCAGATTAAAGTAAATGATTCCCAATCCAGGTCGATTGGATGCATAATCACTCACTATTAACTCTCTAAGTAAATAATGCTTAGCAGTTAGCACACATAACAGAGCACAACGAATATCCACAATGCACAGAGAGAGATAGAGATACAGATTTTTAACGACGAAATTGATTGCAACGGACAAAATCTGGTAGGATGTGCAAACAATTTAATAGCACGGTGAAGAAAATTTCGCCTTCGCTAAAGATTTGAAAAGAAAAAATTACTGAATTCATATCGATAACCCTAATTTCACAACAAACATAGCAGAAAATGTGAGAAATTAACTGCGAATTAACTGATAAAACTTATATAAGTATTGAGCTGGCGAATGAAGCTGGAGAAATTCTAGTTGTAATTTTGACCACAAACTTATAGCGTGGGGGTTCAGATTGAGCAGAGAAGAGTATGAGTAGCAGCTATCCGGTAAGGGAATTAGAAGCTTAGGACGATGAAAGAGGAAGATGAAGAGAGAGAAAAAAGAGGAGCGAAGAGGGAGGAGAGAGAAGGGGAAAAGGATTAGACAGATTCTTTCTCCAAATATTTGATCCGCCATTTACGCACAGGATCCGGATAACCCAGAAAACCCGCGAGATTTCTTATTGGATGTGAATTGAGATCCGGTTCTATCAAATAATTGGTAGGACCGGTGATACCCTAGTCATACTCTTTTAAAAGATTGAAAATTTTAAGACACAATTGTCCCTTTTATTTATAAATTTGGGTAATACGTGACCCTGAATTCGATTATTTATATGATCAAATATGCGATTAGGAATAATTGCATATTTAGTGGCACAAAGGTTTATATGGTGTGTGGTCTCATAGGTAGTTGAACGATTTGTTACTCATGAAATTGTATATAATAAAAGATTATAGTCGAATAGTTTGTCGCACAAACAGTCACATGTTGAGTCACTTATGTAACTTAAATGGGAGGGTAATTGTTTTAAAATTTTCAAATGTGGTGTTCTTCCAAAAATTTAATTGTGGATGACAATTTTCATAAAGACAAAAACTTGTGTGTCCCCGGGTACATCGTGCTTTCATATCTTTTAGTGTTAAATTGTATACTTTTTAGTATGTAACCTTTACACACTTTACGCACTTTGGGGCACAAGAGACCAACTCTTTCATAAAAGTATCTTTAATGTTGCGTCGGTCTAGTAAAACCTGATTTCCTCTCTCTTTATCTCCAATCAATATATGGAGGACCACCGATTTGGATTGAAGTTCATCTCTATTGCCAGGAATCCAACGCCTCCTGTTGATGCTTCCGCCACCACATTGATTGAAACCTCTATGCTCTTCTCGAGATTGGGTCATCGAAGATTGGACTCTGTCCAATATGTGAGGTGCCTTGTTCAGGCTAAATTCAAAGTTCCGCAAATTCTTAAGTGCCAATAGGCAAAAGTAGCCAATACCACAATGTAAAAATATTTACTAACACAACAAATACATTCTTTCTTTTTAACCAAAACCCCCCATTAAAAGAAAATATATCCCTCCTCACAAAATTAAAATAATTTTTATTACCAACACCAACCATCCTGTTGCTGGCCACTGCCGCTGCCGCCTCACCTACACTGGAATCGATTTTGGTACGGACCCGTATCGGTTACCTATATCGGAATCGACATTCATACCGATATCGAAACCGACACGGATCCATACTGTCATCCGAACCTATACCGAAACTAATGTTGGTACGGATTCGTGTCGTTTACCTACACCGGGACCGACACAAAGGACATATTAGGTATTAGGTTTGAATAGTAGGGGCAAAAGAATCCAAAATAATATAAAAATTTTAAAAAGATAACAAACAAAAATAAGTTGTGGTAAAGATTTTGGACATTTGCATCCCTGGAATTGTTAAATGAATCCCGAATACTAAACGTACCCCATTGAAATTAAAGATTACATATTTAAATTACTTAATACACCACATACAAAGACAACTTTACCCTTTTAATTAAATATACCCAAATTTAAAAAAAAATTAATCACAATATTAAAAAGAAGAAGAAAAAACTCGTTGAGGTTTAAAAAGAAAAAAGAATAGCACTGTGTCACGTCACTGAGGTTTGAAAAAGAAAAAAGAACAGCACTGTGCCTTCCTTACCACGACTGATCAGGAGAGGAAATAAAAAAAAAGTCGAAGGGTGAGGATTGTAGAAGATAAGAATTGGATAAGTTATTAGAAATCCATGTGACATAATTTGGGATTAATCCTTACATATTAATTATTATAATTAATAATAAAATTTCCTTCCCAATAACTTTAACATTACAGAATTCATTCTTTTAATTAATTTTAATTTCTTGCATGTCCACCTGGAAAAAAAATAGGGTGCTCGACAACAGCAACCGAACTCAAGTAAATCTGTTCAGTCATAGGAAGCGAACAGTGAAAAGCACCCAACTGTTCGATCACAAACGTCGAACATATTTATATGTTCGACTGCTATTATCGAACACTATACTACAGCGGGCTATCAACAAAATAATTCAACATGTCCGCATTAATTGGCTATGTAGAATCTATTCTACTCAATTCTTTGCAAGAATCCAACATATAACTCTTAATTCCAATTTGTTTGTTGCAGTTGAATATGATAATTTTTAAAATAAAAAATTATAGATTACGCTATGTATATAATCTACTATTCTACAAACTAAACCCTAAACACTAAACTTAATTTCAAAAATAAACATTGATGAGGTCACCCTCATCATGATTATGCTCCTCCTTTACGATTATTGCTTGTTCCGAATTATTATCATTCTCAGTTTTTGCTTGTTCCATGATATTATGCTGATGCAGGGTTTAAGGTTGATCGTAACTTAGTGATTATAACAATGGGATGAATTTAGATATCTGACTGGGGCGCATTTAAAAATTTAATTATAATTAATTTTATTATATTATTTATAAAAGGGTATTTATATCTTATCATATTTTAATTCTATAAATTATTTGGGGTTCATTTAACAATTTTGGGAGTGCAAATAATCGCCCTCTTTTGGATATTGAATTGGGCGGCACTATTGCCACCCGAGTATTTGCTAAAAGCACCTAAACCTATTAAATATTATATTAAAATTGCTAGAATAGCCTCATACTCAAATTTATATCCAATTATACATTTTTATTTTCCCCACCCAAATTCTTAATTATATATAATTTGACAACACCCAGAAACTTAAAAAAAAAAAGGACGTGAATGTGAGAGAGAATCGAAGAGAAAGATTTCTACAGCACAGTCGAGCGACAATATCTAGAAATTGAAAAAAAAGAGAGACAGAGAGACGCGAACGAGTAGAGAGAAAAACAAGGAAGAGAAATAATCTTATTACACCTAAGAATTGAGGGGGAAAAAAGACTTGAAAATTTTGAGGGAGAAATGACGAAGAAAGAGAATTCCATTTCAAACTTAACTCAATTCCACAAAAATTCCGATTAAGTTTTGTACTTTTGTTTTTAATATAGTCAAGTTTCTGTATTTTTATTGTTTTGGAAATGTTGGTAATACAGAATAGTGTTTTGAGAATTGAAATATGCAGATTCAACACTGGTTTATCGAAAATTAACATGAATTTCAGTTAATAGCTGTGTTGGGCCCGTTGGGCCTTGTGTCCCAAATGTTTGTCTTCTATCTCAAATTATTGAGCCAATTGTATTTGGCCCATAGCCTTACCACCTTGCAGCCCCTTATCAACCCAATTTGTGAGCCCTAATGTAGTGGGCGGGAGAACTCAACTCTTCGTGAGTTTGAAACGGGAATCTGAGCACCTCCCGTCGTCACCACCTCCGGTGATGCTCCGGCGATGAAGACGTCCGGCCTGGCGGGACGACGACGAGGACGACCGTGTACACCCAACAGTGGTATCAGAGCTTGGTCTGATCGGTCGTCAGTCGTCCTCCTCCTGCTGTCAGCTGCCGGTGGGAGATCGCCACCGTTCGGCTGCCGCCGGATTTCCGTCGCTGGAATCGCGACTCCTGTCGCCCGATCTGCAGCGCCACTGTGTCGCCGATCTGAAGGAGGAGATCGACGAGGGTTTGGGCCGCCGCTTCAGATCGCCGTCGCGAGGGAACGCTACTCCGATCGCCGCCGTTTCCAGAACCGTGTCGCCGTCCCAGATCTGCCAGGATCTCCTCCGCCGTTGTCGATCTGAAGGAGGGCGTCGCCGATCTGCCGCCGCTCCTACCCAGCCGCTAGGGTCCCGCCTGGAGCCGCCGCGACCGCCACTGCACAACCGCCAGGGTCCCGTCAGCTGCTGTTGGACGCCACCGGTCGCCAGCGCTGCTCGCCGGGAACGCAACAGGGAGGAGCTCGCGCCGCCACTGGGAGTTGCTCGCTCGGATCTGACCGCCGCCGCCGCTCCTGTTCGCTGACCGCCAGTTGACCGCGAGCGACGCCGCCGGTGCTAGGGTTCCGGTCAGACCAGCAATTGACCGCCGCGACGCCACTGCTGACCGTCCAGCCTGCTGTCCACCGCCGGCTTTTACAGCCGCCCGCCGCCGCCTCCGGTTAGATTAGTTCTGACCTTGAGGAATGGGAGTATTTTTTTCCATTTTCAATTTTTCTGTTCTGATTCTTGTGTTTTACAAAACTGATTTTTTGATTTTGGGGGTCGATTTGTTCGACTTATTTTCGCAGGGATGCTTTTGAATCGGAGGCACGAGTGGACTGCTACTCGAAGGGACTATGGTGAGTTTAAGCTTGGTAGCGGGCAGGGTGCGTCTCCAAGTTGGGAGTTGCTCGTCCGGTTGCCACTTGAACAAGTCTTTGAGGGGTGCTTGTGGCTCGTAAGTGTGGTGCGGTGTTTGTCCACCACTTCAGGGGAGTTTTCCGTTTCTTTAAACTTTGTGTTTTTTTCTGATTTGTTCAGTTATCTTATATCTGTGTGATACCCTGAGGCGGTTGGTCCTCCTTTGTGTTTTGTGATGCTTTGAGGCGGCTGGTCCTCTTGTGTGATGATTTCTGTGCTGTAGAATTAGGGATTTTTTGTGATTTGTGACCTAGTTGGTCAATTTCTTGGTATCTCTAATTCTTATTTGCTTGAAATCTATTGTGAATTTTATATCTTTGTGATATTGTATCTTGGTATGCTTTCGCTGCTAATCTGATTTTTCTGGAATATTTTGCTCTTTTTGCTATGTGTGAATTGAGTTTGTTTCTAGTCTTTGAGATTGCTTTGGCTCACCTGTGTGTGTGATTGTCACATGTGTGTGTGTGTTTGTATTTTTTCTTGAATCTGTGAGTCGATTCACTCAACTTTAAGCACCAATGACTCTTCTCCTAATGCATTTGGGCAAGGAGACTTCAATATCTGTTTGAAACAGAAGATGAAGTATGAGGGGGTGTTAAAAGCTGTGAATGACTCTTATGATTAAGAGATAATTTCTTGTGTGAATTATTTGTGCCTTTTAAAACCTTGTGTGTGTTAATTGACTAGTTAATTCTCATGTGATTAAGAAATTTGTTTTTCTATCTTGTCTCACTTTGAATCTATGTGCTTCTTTGTGAATTTTATTTTCTTGTGTGAAAACTTGTTAGAAATGTATTTTCTACGTTGTGTGCTTGTTTATGTGTTAAACTTGTCTTGTCTACATGCTTATTTGTTTCTCTTAGTGAGGTGGAGCATGTTGTGTGCATTCGAATGTAGTGTAACATTTGATTGTTGTTTGTCTGTGTGACTTTTATGTCTGTGTGACTGTGTCTAGTTTACATGCTTGTTTGTTTCTCTTAGTGAGGTGGAGCATGTTGTGTGCATTCAAATGTGGTGTAACATTTGATTGTTGTTTGTCTGTGTGACTGCATGCTTCTGTGTGAAGTGTCTGTGTGACTTGTGTGTCTGTGTGACTTAACTATGTGTCTTTAGAATTTTGTATTTTATTCTATGCTATAAATGTTATGAATGGTGTAATTCATATATATGTGATCGCATGTTAGCTTTGTGCTTAGTTTTGTTCTATGTGAACTGTTCGTGTGTCATAAGAACTCTGAGTTCTAATCTATGTGATTACATGACTATGTGAACTTTTGTGACTGTGTCCGTGATCTTTGCTCTGACTTAGATTTGTGTATCTTTTGTGATACTTTTGACTTTGTGTCAATTTTCTAGATCTTGCATCTAAACTTTGTGTTTTCCGTTTTGCAGGTGTCCGGAAAAAGGTGCGATGATGAATTCCTAGATGAACACGATGGTGGATGATTTGGGCCAAGGTGGAGATTTGTTGGGCCCGTTGGGCCTTGTAGCCCAAATGTGGTCTTCTATCTCAAAGTATTGAGCCAATTGTATTTGGCCCATAACCTTACCACCTTGCAGCCCCTTTTCAACCCAATTTGTGAGACCTAATGTAGTGGGCGGGAGAACTCAACTCTTCGTGAGTTTAAAACGGGAATCTGACACCTCCCGTCGCCACCACCTCCGGCGATGCTCCGGCGATGAAGACGTCCGGCCTGGCGGGACGACGACGAGGACGACCGTGTACACCCAACAAGCTGCCGAAAATTAACATTAATTATGGGTAGGTGTCGCCGACCACCAATTTTCGGCAATTCATAATCGAATTTCATATTAATTTTGACTATCAACAATCGAAAATCAATCAGAAATTTCGACAAACCAGTTTCGAACCAGGACGAAGTGAATAAAACAATTATTTTTCTCATCCTAAAAATCCTGATTTATATATCAACAATATTAAAACAACAAATCTATAATCCCAAATCTACTAAATCTTAGAATTAAGTGATAGTTAAATTAAAATTGAAATTAATTTCTTTCACTGCCTCTTCATTACGTTTTTTTATTTTTTACAGATGTGGGTAAGCTCTTCTTTTAATTTTTATTTATAAGTTTTGCAAAATGAGAATAAATTTTTTTCACCTTCTTCGGTTCTTTCTTTTCTTCATCGTTCACGTTATCTATATGTAGGTGGGCTTCTCAATTTTGGGTGTGTCTGATGGGCAGTTCAGTTCTTTCTCTTCCTTTCTTCCATCTGCGTTTCTTTTCTTCGTCGTTCACGTTGCTTCAGAATTTTAGGTGAGTGTCTGATGTTTAGATATGATAAGATTTTGGGTGGAGAAAGTAAAATTGTATAATTAATATAAATTTAAGTATAAGGTCATTTTAGTAATTTTAAAATAATTTATTAAGATGATCTGGTGTCTTAGCAAATACTCTGCTGCCCTATTGAATTTTGTTTGTTAGTATTTCAATTTACCAAATTCTTATTATGAGTGGTTATGTCGTTCAATGCTCACATATTTATCGCGTGCGGTGATAATGTATTGACAATATAATATCTTATCCGGTCCACAAAATTCTTTATACTTTCCTCATTTGTTTGTGTCATCAAATTTGTCATACCTAAAAAGAAACATTATTTTATACAACAACCTCAAAAATTACATTAATTTCAAATTTGTCACTCTTTTTTCACACGCATATCAATATTTTATATTTTTTTTATTATATACAAATACTACAACACCTTCTAAAGTCAATAAAATTTGTCAAAAAATACAAATTTTTTTAAACAACATGCAACAATGAACACGAAGCGTATTATAAGAAAGGAAATATAATTTAATTTTAAATATATAGAGGACAAGAGGTTGCATTTAATAAATAATTTAAATTTTTTAAAAATATTTTTAATTAATATAATAATGGGGCGTGTATTGAGTAATGTCTATTTTAAACTAACCTTTTTATATATTGTGGGTAAAATGTTAATTGAGGTGGGTAGACACATGAATTTATTGCATAATGAATAAATATATAAATAAAAATATACTGAATATTTATTTATATATTAAAGAATCTAAATAATGAAATTCTTAAAATAATTAATAATTAATATAATTATTGAGTGTGACTTGGATGGAACTAGTTCCATCAAATTAATTAGTAGAACATGTGGTCCCCACCCCTTTTAATTAATTTCTCCTCATTCATTAATATTGTTTTTTATTTTATTTTTAAATTTATTATACATAAATGACTATTATACTCTAAACCCTAGAGATAAATCTTAATCTTAATCTTAATATTATATATAAAAATAGAACAAATTCAATCATGATCATCTATTTCTAAACAAATCTCAGCCATACATTAAAATAATTAAATAACTATAATTATGACATTTTCAAATTAGGAAAAGCAGAATAAATTCAATCCTGACCATCTTTTTCAAACAAATTTCAACTACCCATTAAAATAATTAAATTAAATAATTGTAATTATAATTTTTTCAAATCAAGAAATAATTAAATAATTATAACAAAACCTAAAAGCAGAAGAAATTCAATCATGACCATCTATTTTTAAAACAAATCTCAGCCATATATTAAAATAATTAAATAACTATAATTATGACATTTTCATATTAGGAAAAGTAGAATAAATCTAATCCAGACCATCTTTCTCAAACAAATCTCAACCACCCATTGAAATAATTAAATTAAATAATTGTAATTATAATTTTATCAAATTAGGAAATAATTATAATAAAATCAATCCTGACCATCTATTTTTCAAACAAATCTCAGACACCTATTTGAAAATGCAGAATAAACCCAATCTTGACCATCTTTCTCAAACAAATCTCAATCACCCATTGAAATAATTAAATTAAATAATTGTAATAATATTTTTTCAAATTAGAAAATAATTAAATAATTATAACAAAACCAATCCTGACCATCTAATTAAGCGCTCTATAGTCAAGTTTTTCAGTGAACGGCCTATAATCTGGGATTCAGGTGCTATACTGTCCGGCTCTGTCCGGATTTAAGTCTGCTTAAGTCAAAGTTCTTTCAATAACAGCATGTAATCTGGGATTCAGGTGCTAAACCGCCCGGATTAAAGCATTTTTAAGTCGAGCACCCATTAAAATAATTAAATAATTATAATTATGACTTTTTAAGATTAAGAAATAAGATATTATTTATTAAAAAATTAATAATATTAAATATAAATCAAATCCTAACTATCTATTCTCAAATAAATATCTCACATATTTATAAAAAATTGAAGAAAAAAAGATAGAAATTTTTTTTTAAAAAAATGATACTCTAATGAGAATAAATCCAATCATGACCATCTATTTCTAAAACAAATCTCAGTCATACATTAAAATAATTAAATAATTATAATTATGACATTTTCAAATTAGGAAAAGTAGAATAAACCAAATCCTTACCATCTTTCTCAAACAAATCTCAACCACCCATTGAAATAATTAAATTAAATAATTGTAATTATAATTTTTTCAAATTAGGAAATAATTAAATAATTATAACAAAACCAATCTTGGCAATCTATTTTTCAAACAAATCTCAGACACCTATTTGAAAATGCAGAATAAATCCAATCTTGACCATCATTTTCAAACAAATCTTAACCACTCATTGAAATAATTAAATTAAATAATTGTAATAATATTTTTTTCAAATTAGGAAATAATTAAATAATTATAACAAAACCAATCATGATCATCTATTTCTCAAACAAATCTCAGACACCTATTAAAATAATTAAATAATTATAATTATGACTTTATCAATAAAATAATTAAATAATTATAATTATGACTCTATCAATAAAATAATTAAATAATTATAATTATGACTTTATCAAATTAGGAAATAAGATATTATTTATTAAAATTTTAATAATATTAAATAAAGACTGAAGAATAGATGTCAAATCAAATATTGACCAATCAAATTGCAGGGATGGAAAGGCTCAAGCCCGCAGAATTAGGTCAAATCATCCATTGACCAATCAAAGAGTTATATATGAGGCTTCCTCACCATTCATCGATATAAGGAGTCCTCCTCCATTCATTCCAGACACATCGAGAGCGATTCTCTACGAAGATCAAAATCTTCAGAGTTGTCTGAATAGTTCTTCGAATTCTTCAACGAGAATCAACTCAAGAACAGAATACATCTGGGATTCAGGTTCTAACCCGCCCGGATTAAGCATTCTACAGTCAACTTTTTCAGTGAACGACCTATAATTAGGGATTCAGGTGTTAAACTGTCTAGATTTAAGCCTGCTTAAGTCAAAGTTCTTCCAATAACAGCCTATAATCTGAGATTCAGGTGCTAAACCGCCCGAATTAAAACATTTTTAAGTCGATCACCCATTAAAATAATTAAATAATTATAATTATGACTTTTTAAAATTAAGAAATAAGATATTATTTAGTAAAAAAATTAATAATATTAAATATAAATCAAATCCTAACTATCTATTCTCAAATAAATATCTCACATATTTATAGAAAATTGAAGAAAAAAAGATAGACAAAAAATATGATACCTTTAATGAGAATTATTGGACCTACAAAAAAATAGACCAAATATCGGTCACCCATTAAAATAATTAAATAATTATAATTATGACATTTTCTAATTAGGAAATAAGATATTATTTACGTATATTTCTAAAACAAATCTCAGCTACCCATTAAAATAATTAAATAATTATAATTATAACTTTTTCAAATTAGGAAATTAAATAAGATATTATTTATTAAAACTTTAATAATATTAAATATATTGTTTGAAATATATAAAAACAGAATAAATCCAATCCTGGTCATCTATTTCCGAAACAAATCTCAATCACCCATTAAAATAATTAAATAATTATAATTACGGCCTTTTCAAATTAGGAAATAAGATATTATTTATTAAAACTTTAATAATATTAAATATATTATTTGAATATATTCAAAATTTTCAAATAAATCTAAGTCACCCATTAAAATAATTAAATAATTAAAATTATTATTTTTTCAACATTTTCAAATCAGAAAATAAGATATTATTTATTAAAAATTGAATAATATTAAATATATTTGTAAGCAAATAAAATTCACAGTCCAATGAAATGACAACACGTGGATTTTCATGATTAAAATATCAATTTTAATTTATTATATTTTATTTTTAATTTAAATTCAAATCAAATATTGATCAATCAAATTACAAGGATGAAAATGCACAAGCTCGCAGAATTAGGTCAAATTAGCTATTGATCAATCAAATTGTGAGTTATATATGGAGCTTCCTCACCCTTTACCTATATAAGGAGCACTCCTCCATTCATTCTAAACACACCGAGAGTGATTCTCTACGAAGGTCAAAGACTTCAGAGTTGTCTGAATAGTTCTTCGAATTCTTCAAAGAGAATCAACTCAAGAACTGAATACATCTAGGATTCAGGTTCTAAACCGTCCGAATTAAGCGTTCTACAATCATGTTCTTCGGTGAACGACCTATAATCTGGGATTCAGGAGCTAAACTGTTCAAATTTAAGCGTTCTTAAGGCAAGTTCTTCAGTGAACAGCCTATAATTTGGGATTCAAGTACTAAACTGCTCGGTTTTAAGCCTGTTTAAGTTAAAGTTCTTCCAAGAATAGCCTATAATCTGTGATTCAAGTGTTAAACCGATCGGATTTAAGCTTTCTTAAGTCAAGTTCTTAAGTGAACGGCCTAAAATCTGGGATTCATATGCTAAACCGCTCGAATTTAAGTCTGCTTAAGTCAAAGTTCTTCCAAGAACGACCTATAATTTGGGATTCAGGTGTTAAACTGTCCGGATTTAAGCGTTCTTAAGCCAAGTTCTTCAGTGAATGGCTTATAATCTGGGATTTAGGTGCTAAACCACTCGCTTTTAAGTCTTCTTAAGTCAAAGTTCTTCCAAGAACGACCTATAATTTGAGATTCAGATGTTAATCTCAGCCATCCATTAAAATAATTAAATAGTTATAATTATGACATTTTCAAATTAGGAAATAATTTAGTCAAAATTCTAACCATGTATTTCTCAAATAAATCTCAGTCACCCATAAAAATAATTAAATAATTATAATTATGATCTTTTTAAATTAGAAAATAAGATATTATTTATTAAAACTTTAATAATATTAAATATATTATTTGAATATATTCAAAATTTTCAAATAAATCTAAGCCACCCATTAAAATAAATAAATAATTATAATTATGACTTTTTCAAATTAGAAAATAATATATTATTAAAGCAGAATAAATCAAATCATAACCATCTATTTCTTAAACAAATCTCAGCCGCCCATTAAAATAATTAAATAATTATAATTATGAATTTAGGATTTAGGGTTTTAGGGTTTAGGGTTTTCTGTAATTATTTCCGTGCAAAACACATATAAAATAATTACAAAAACATAAATAAAGAAATAATACGACAATAAAATTCAAACCATTCCAAAACCGGATGAGATAAGCTCAAACAAATCTCAGTCACCCATTAAAATAATTAAATAATTATAATTATAACCTTTTCAAATTAGAAAATAAGATATTATTAAAGTTAAATAACTGACCATCTATTTTTTAAACAAATCTCAGACACTCATTAATATAATTAAATAATTATAATTATGACTTTTTCAAATTAGAAAATAAGATATTGTTAAAGCAGAATAAATATCATCTATTTCTTAAACAAATCTCAGCTACCAATTAAAATAATTAAATAATTATAATTACGAATTTAGGGTTTAGGGTTTTAGGGTTTATGTTTTAAGGTTTAGGGTTTAGGATTTTAGGGTTTATGGTTTAGGGTTTTCTATAATTATTTATGTGTAAAACACATATGAGATAATTAAAAAATATAAATAAAGAAATAATACGACAACAAAATTCAAACCACACCAAAACCGAATGAGAGAAGCTCAAACAAATCTCAGTCACTCATTAAAATAATTAAATAATTATAATTGTGACTTTTTTAAATTAGGAAATAAGATATTATTAAAGAAGAATAAATCAAATCCTAACCATCTATTTCTTAAACAAATTTCAGCCACCCATTAAAATAATTAAATAATTATAAATATGAATTTAGGGTAGTCATTAAAATAATTAAATAATTATAATTATGAATTTTGGTTTTAAGATTTTAGGGTTTAGGGTTTTAGGGTTTATGGGATAATGTTTGCAGAGGGCCAAATCCTGACCATCTATTTCTTAAACAAATCTCAACCCCCATTAAAATAATTAAATAATTATAATTATGACTTTTTCAATAATTAAAAAATTATTAACCCATAAAAACAGAATAAATCCAATCCTGGCCATCTATTTCTCAAATAAATCTCAGCCAACCATTTAAATAATTAAATAATTATAATTATGACTTTTTCAAATTAGGAAGCACTCCCTTCGTCCCACCCAAAGGGTGATGTTTGCTTTTTATAAGTGGATTAAGAAGCATTATTATTTAATGCATTGTGGGTAGTTGAATTAGTGGGAGTGTATGCCTCATATTTTAATTGTATTAGTGAATGTGTGTGAGTCTCATATGTGTAAAAATGAAAGAGGACTCTTTGGGTGAGACGCCCAAAATGAAAAAATGACCCTTTGAGTGGGACGGAGGGACTAAGATATTATTAAAGCAGAATAAATCCAAAACTTACCATCTTTTTCTTCAACAAATTAATCTCAGTCACCCATTAAAATAATTAAATAATTATAATTATGACTTTTTCAATAATTAAATAATTATTAACCCAACCAAACTTTCATTGCAAATAATTGTTAATAATCTCATTAAAATCAAAAAATAAATATATGCCAATTTTTTAATAATTATTAACCATATGGCATCAATATTTCTGTGTTCGTTTGATTAATTATCTACCAACTAACAAAACAAACATTGTTGTCAAACTCAGATGTGTTAGATTGTTTGAGTCTCCTAATTATCAAATTCATGGTTCAACCAATCTGGAAGGTGTTTATCACGATGCTGAGGTTTGTTAATATTTGTTACTTTATTGTTATTTATTTTCTAATCATTCTGATGCATCATATTGTGATTTGAAACTTGAGTATGTTTTGTAGGGGTATTTGTTTATTTTTATTATTTTATATATTTTTTCAAAGAAATATTATTCAGTTCAAACATAAAAAAATCAAATGAAGTTGTTGTCCTAAAACTAACACATACTGTGCAACGAATGGGTTAGCTACTAGTACATATAAAGCAGAATAAATCCAATTCTGGTCATCTATTTCTAAAACAAATCTCAGTCATCCATTAAAATAATTAAATAATTATAATTATGACATTTTCAAATTAGGAAATAATTTAGTCAAAATTTTAACCATTTATTTCTCAAATAAATCTCAGCCACCCATAAAAATAATTAAATAATTACTAAATATGACATTTTCAAATTAGGAAATAAGATATTATTTATTAAAACTTTAATAATATTAAATATATTATTTATTTTATTTTTTATTTAAATGAGGCATATTGACCAATCAAATTGTTAGTTATATATCTTAGCCACCAATTAAAATAATTAAATAATTATAATTATGACATTTTCAAATTAGGAAATAAGATATTATTTATTAAAACTTTAATAATATTAAATATATTATTTATTTTATATTTAATTTAAATGAGACATATTGACCAATCAAATTGCAAGGATGAAAAGGCTCAAGCCCACAGAATTATGTCAAATTAGTCATTGACCAATCAAATTGTGAGTTATATATGGAGCTTCCTCACCCTTCACCTATATAAGTAGTCCTCCTTCATTCATTCTAGAGACACCGAGAGTGATTCTTTACGAAGATCAAAGTTGTCTGAATAGTCTTCGAATTCTTTAACGAGAATCAACTCAAGAACGGAATACATCTGGGATTCAGGTTCTAAACCGCCCGGATTAAGTGTTCTCCAGTCAAATTTAGCAAAATTTTAACAATTTATTTCTCAAATAAATCTCAGCTACCCATTAAAATAATTAAATAATTATAATTATGACTTTTTCAAATTAGGAAATAAGATATTATTTATTAAAACTTTAATAATATTAAATGTATTATTTATTTTATTTTTAATTTAAATGAGGTCTGACCCAAGTTAAATAAGTTCAATTCAAATGTAGTCTGACCAAGTCAAATAAAGCCTGTGAAATTACATTAGATTGAGATATCTTAATCTTAATATATATTAAAGTAGAATAAATCAAATCATGACCATCTATTTTTAAAACAAATCTCAGTTACCCATTAAAATAATTAAATAATTATAATTATGATCTTTTCAAATTAGGAAATAAGATATTATTTACATCTATTTCTAAAATAAATCTCAGCCACCTATTAAAATAATTAAATAATTATAATTATGACCTTTTCAAATTAGAAAATAAGATATTATTTATTAAAACTTTAATAATATTAAATATATTATTTGAATATGTTCAAAATTTTCAAATAAATCTAAGTCACCCATTAAAATAATTAAATAATTATAATTATTACTTTTTCAACATTTTCAAATCAGGAAATAAGATAATATTTATTAAAAATTGAATAATATTAAATATATTTGTAAGCAAATAAAATTCACAGTCAAATTAAATGACAACACTAAACCGTCCGGATTTAAGCGTTCTAAAGTCAAGTTCTTATGAACGACCTATATCTATTTCTTAAACAAATCTCAGCCACCTATTAAAATAATTATAATTATGAATTTAGGTTTTAGGGTTTAGGTTTTAAGGTTTATGGTTTAGGGTTTTAGGGTTTTGTGTAATTATTTCCGTGCAAAACACATATGAGATAATTAAAAAACATAAATAAAGAAATAATACGACAACAAAATTCAAACCACACCAAAACCGAATAAAGAAACTCAAACAAATCTCAGCCACCCATTAAAATAATTAAATAATTATAATTATAACTTTTCAAATTAGGAAATAAGATATTATTAAAGCAGAATAACTGACAATCTATTTCTTAAACAAATCTCAGCTACCCATTAAAATAATTAAATAATTATAATTATGAATTTTGGACCACCCATTAAAATAATTAAATAATTATAATTATGACTTTTTTAAATTAGGAAATAAGATATTATTAAAGCAGAATAAATCAAATCCTGATCATCTATTTTTTAAACAAATCTCAGCCACCAATTAAAATAATTAAATAATTACAATTATGAATTTAGGGTTTAGGGTTTTAGGAATTTCTGTAATTATTTCCATTCAAAACACATATGAGATAATTAAAAAACATAAATAAAGAAATAATACTTTCCATTCAAAACACATATGAGATAATTAAAAAACATAAATAAAGAAATAATACGACAACAAAATTCAATCCACACCAAAACCAGATGAGACAAGCTCAAACAAATCTCAGCCACCCATTAAAATAATTAAATAATTATAATTATGAATTTAGGGCAGAATAAATCCAATCCTGACCATCTATTTTTTAAACAAATCTCAACCACCCATTAAAATAATTAAATAATTATAATGATGAATTTAGGGTTTTTGGGTTTTTGGGATAATGTTTGCAGAGGGTCAAATCCTAACCATCTATTTTTTAAACAAATCTCAATCACCCATTAAATAATTAAATAATTATAATTATGACTTTTTCAATAATTAAATAATTATTAACCCATAAAAGCAGAATAAATCCAATCCTGGCTATCTATTTCTTAAACAAATCTCAGCCACCCATTAAAATAATTAAATAATTATAATTATGCTTTTTTCAAATTAGGAAATGCTCCCTCCGTCCCACACAAAGGGTGGTATTTTTTTTGCACGTGGATTAAAAAGTATTATTATTTAATGCGTTGTGGGTAGTTGTATTAATGGAAGAGTAGGCCCCATATTTTAATTGTGTTAGTGGGTGTGTGTGAGTCTCAGATGTGTAAAAAAGAAAAGAGGATTCTTTGGGTGAGACGCCAAAATGTAAAATAAGGACCCTTTGAGTGGGACGGAGGGACTAAGATATTATTAAAGCAGAATAAATCCAATCCTGACCATCTTTTTCTTAAACAAATTTCAGCTACCCATTAAAATAATTAAATAATTATAATAATGAGTTTAGGGTTTAGGGTTTTATGGTTTATGACATAATATTTACAGAGGGCTAAATCCTGACCATCTATTTCTTAAACAAATCTCAGCCACCCATTAAAATAATTAAATAATTATAATTATGACTTTTTCAATAATTAAATAATTATTAACCCAACCAAACTTTCATTGTAAATAATGGTTAACAATCTCATAAAAATAAAAAAAATAAATATATGCCAATTTTTTAATAATTATTAACTATATGGCAACAATATATACACATTATTTCGTGAAATTAAGAAATCTTATTTAATTTAATACTTTAATAATCTCATTAAATCTTTACCTAATATATAGCAACAATAAACTCCAAAAAAATTAAAAAAAATATATATAAATAAATATTATTTTCGTGATATTACATTACATTGAGATATTTAATTTAAAACTTTAATAATCTCATCATACCTTTTACTAATATAGCAACAATAAACACAAAAAAATAAAAAATAAATATATGCTAATTTTTTAATAATTTTATATGGCAAGAATATATACTCATTATTTTTTTGTTCGTTTGATTAATTCTCTACCAACTAATAAAACAAATATTGCCGTCAAACTCAGATGCGTTAGATTGTTTGAGTCTACTAATTATCAAATTCATGGTTCAACCAATTTGGAAGGTGTTTATTACGATGTTGAGGGTTGTTAATATTTGTTACTTTGTTGTTATTTATTTTCTAATCATTCTGATACATCATGTTATGATTTGAAACCTGAGTATATTTTTTAGGGGTATTTGTTTATTTTTATTATTTTATATATTTTTTCAAAGAAATATTATTCGGTTCAAACATCATAAAATCAAATGAAGTTATTGTCCAAAACTAACACATACCGTGCAACGCACGGGTTAGCTACTAGTTATACCTTAAACCACAAGGGTAAAATTACAATTATACCCTAAATCCTAGGGACAAATTATACCATAAACTACAAGGGTAAAATTACAATTACACTCTAAATCCTAAACTCTAAGATTTAAATATACCCTAAACTACAAGGGTGAAAATTATAATTATATCCCTAAAATTAAATTTTAAAAAAAGAATAAAACAAAAAAAAAAAAAGAAAACATACAAATAGTAGTAACCGCACAAAAAAAAACAGTAAAACATACATTGAAGGTGAAAGAAGGAGGTTGTAAAATTTGGATTTGGTGGACTAACTCCACCTAAGTCATTGCCATAATTATTTGAGTAAAAAAACTAGTCAAGTAAGTTCAAATGCATGATCCAAGTTAGTAAGAAAAAGAAAAAAAAATATACTCCCTTCGTCTCATGGAAAGATTGCACCTCTCGTAAAATATAAAAAAATATAAAGGAGATGTGCAGAGGGAGTAGATAATTGAACTAATCAAAGGTAGGAGTGAGGAAAAATACCGAAAACTCGGTATATCGAGCTTGTCGTATCAAAAATTATAAAAAAATATTGAATTTTAGGTATATCAAAATTTTCGGTGCGGTATGATTGTCGTACCGAAAACTTCGGTACGATATCGGTAACATGTTTAAATTTTCAATATTTCGGTATACCGAAAAATATTTTTGGTATTCGGTATCGGTATACCATATCGTGAATATCGAAAATTTTTATATTTATTTTAAATAAAATTTAATTATATATAATATATTTTTTAGTACATTTTTTATCATTAAAATTTATATATTTAATTTTAAGAACAAATGATGTATTTTAAAATTTTATTTAAATAAAAATTTATCTTATAATAACATATAAAATTTATTATTAAGTATATGTGTGATTATGCAACATATTTATTCACATATATTTTTGTTAGGTGTGAAAATAAACTCTAATACTTATAAATAAAAATATGTTACAATTAATATTAGAATATAGTGAAAAGAAATAATAAATAAATTTATTTACTTATTTTTTAATAAATTAGTAGTTGATACAAATATCATTTAAATAATTTTTATGTCCATTAATTGTAATATAAAATGTATTAGAATATTGTATTTTATTTTATTATTTTAATTAAAATATAAAAAAATTGATATGACTCGTTATATTGATTTTTTTCGATATATCGATATTTTTGGTATAAATCGATATTTACCGAAAAATCGGTATAGAATCAATAATTGGTACGGTATCAGTATGAGATTAAAGTTTATCAAAATTTCGATATGCCGAAAATCAGTATATCGAAAATTCGGTATCGATATTGGTATGAAAAAATCCATATCGATATTTTCGGTACGATATCGATATTTTCGGTATACCGATTTTTCCCACACCTAAATTCAAAGATGTCAATGTGGGGGCAACATAGTAATTTAAAATATACTCCATGTCATCATAGGTTAGTAAAATTTTCTTAGTGCAAACTTTTTTTTTCTTAATATCTAATTATATAAATAAAAGGGACCGACTATTTACACCTCCGGAATTATTGAATGTACCCAAAAAATATTTAAATTGTCATAATTATTCTTATAAAACTTATATTTATTCGGTTGTTGCAATCATACAGTCATCTAACTTATCTGTTTGGTTGTCGCAACCGAACAGAACAAAGAATTCATTTATCTTATCTGTTCGGTTGCAGCAACCTAACAGAACAAAGAATTCAATTATCTTATTTATTTGATTGCAACAACCGAACATAAGGAGGCGGCATTGTTTCTTGTGATGAATCCGACAAGTATATTAGTGGTCATAATTTCCTCGTTGATGGTGGAGTTACTGCATCCAAGAATTTGCTTAGATTCTAGTATCTCTTTTATTTTTTTTA
The DNA here is from genome assembly GCA_023678885.1 of Pogostemon cablin. Classification (NCBI taxonomy): domain Eukaryota; kingdom Viridiplantae; phylum Streptophyta; class Magnoliopsida; order Lamiales; family Lamiaceae; genus Pogostemon; species Pogostemon cablin. The sequence continues at coordinate 24,662,409 of CM042964.1, read as the reverse complement.
ATTATTATTATTTTTATTTTACCTTTAAATTTGAAGAGGATACTTTGATACACTATCATTTGTGATTTTTTCTAATTCATATCTACATTACCAAAAAGATAAGATAATAGATAAATTTCATGACATCGATCTTTAGACAAAGTTGCTTAATTCATTAAGAGAGGAATCACCATTTATGTTTAAAGATATTAAAAAAAAAATCACAAATCTTGTTCTGTTCGGTTGATGCAACCGAATAGATAAGGTAAGTGAATTATTTGTTGTATTCGTTTGCTGCAACCAAACAGATAAGATAGATGACTGTTCGTTTGTTACAACCGAACATATATAAGTTTTATAAGGATAATTATGTCAATTTAAATATTTTTGGGGTACGTTCAGGAATTTTGGGAGTGCAAATAGCCGGCCCCTAAATAAAATTCTCAATACTCCCTCCATCCTAGGCTAAGAGGATCATTTTTCCATTTTGGTCGTCCCACCAAGGAGTCTCATTTTTTTTTACACACATGAGACCCACACACCCTCTCTAATACAATTAAAATATATGACTCACACTCCCACTAATACAACTATCCACTACACATTAATTAATAATACTACTTAATTTACGTGAAAAAATAAATAACCCTCTTACACCGGGAGAGAGTATTTTTTAAATAGAAAACAAAATTTTTATATACTTAGAGAAGTACTAACTAACACCACACGTCACTTTGGAGTAGCCACACAATCTTCTCACTCATCTGGTCAGCCTCCCAACCTTCTTCAATCTGCTGCGGATTCTCCCCTCTTTCAACAGAGCAGATTCTTCCCTCTTTGAAGAGAGAGAGAGAGAGAGCATTCTGCGAAATGGGACTGCAATTTCTGCAATAAGCACTACTTATTCCAAGTGGTAAAATGCAAGTGTTAGCTTTACAGACTCCTCAAATTCTAGCATCAACGAGCAATGACAGCAAGAAATCTGTTCCCCCCATTCCTGCTTTAATTGATTCTCTCCCTTTCTCACCGTTGCTACCCAGGAAAACATTCTCACCACCACCTTCTTCTTCTTCTTCTTCTTCTTCCTGTAAGTTCTTTACTATCTTGATTTTTCTCAATTCAGCTTCGAAACACTTCAACATACTGAATTTTAAGATTTAGATCAGTTACACTAAATTATTGGATCTTTGGGCTTTGCCAGTGTTGCTTATTCGTTAAAGGCGTTACATTGAGCACCTCACAATCTGAGTTCTTTCTGCGATCAACTTATTTGAAGAAATGTTGATGAGCATAAGATAACATAAAACACATGCATATTTTGTATTCTGTTGTTTATTTTTGTGGGTCTGTGAGATGTATTCAGAAAATCAAGCTAATGGTTGTGGTTGACTACAGTTAATATTTCCAATTTACCTTTTAATACTTTGTTATCTTTAACACTGTTGCTTTGCCTTTAGATGTGAAAAGTTCATCTCTAATTATTGTTGGAATTCATAATTTCTGATGTTGTACTCCCTTTAGAATTGAATGGTTGACTTGTCGGTCTTTCTACATCGCAATTGCCAACATTATTGGGTCAAACAAAGAAACAAAAGTTTATTTTATTTAAGTAATTGTCTAAAGATATCTACTGTCAATTGCATTATGAAATATGTAATACTCCTAGTAAGCATCATTTAACAATTGTTCAGTGAATCATTTGATTCATTTCATCCATAATCATATTAGATGATTTGAGATTTGCACCCATGTGAACCTATACGGGCGCTCATCTTAACTATATCAATAAAAGAAATATGATCCCTTACATGGTGCTTTCAGAATGAAGGACTCTTTAAATGAAAACCTGCAGGGACATGACCAGTTCCCAGTGATCATGTAAATTTTCAACGTAGTACAACTACATTATGACATATGCTCCCAACATCTTAATATTGGACTCAACTCTTACAGCATAATTTTCATTTTGTTTTAGGGTGGAGGTTTTGTTTGTAGGTGGGGTAACCTTTTTATGAGGTATAATTGTGAGGATATTGGATGTTCAAAAGGCTCTTCAACATTTTGTTCTTTCAATATTCTAAAGTTTTTAAATACCTCAGACTATATCTCTTTATTCATTATAGATGTTCTCTTGCGGCATAAGTATGTATCTTTAACTTTTATTCATATTGTTGCCTGCAATTATTCGAACCAATGACTGTATAAACATTTTCTTTCACAGTGCAATGCTGTGAGGCACAAGATTCATATGTCAGAAGGAGAATAATTAGAGCACAGGCTCTGAATGTTGGAACCGGATCCGGATCTGGTGGCTATGAAGAGAGAAAAGAAAATGACAACCAAAGGTCCTCCGACGATGCACCACATGGCGATTCTCCAGCTAAAATGTTAGTAATTTCAATGAAGACATTTTGAATTATCATTGAATACACCGGAAAACACCTTTTTTAGTGGACTTGTTCGTTTCAGTTGAGTATGACGTGATCATGTGAATCATTATATGAATATCGAATAATCTACTCATTATATGTTAAAAAGGCACAGTAAGTCCTCATCTCTTACTAGTTGCAGAGTTTGTTCCTTTTATTTTTGTGTGTGTGGTGGGGGAAGGTGGGGCGGAGGGGGTAAAATTGTTTAAGTTCTAACGTGCCAGACGTATGCTTATCTTGCTCAATACAGTGCAAAGTTCTAGTGAGTTTATTTTGCTTGTAATCCACCACACCACCACTCACAGAAAAATAAAACGAAAGAAAAAGAGCTAGGTGCCACTATATGTTAAAGTGAAGCTTAACACTTCACTCAAACTTTTCTGATGTGAATCAGGTATCAAGATATGTCATGAATTTTACTTGTGGAATAATTTTAGTTCTAACTTCATGTTTTAGTTATGTGCTGTTTCACCTTATCAGTTTATAATTCATACTTTTGCGCCAAATGGATCAATTAGATGTTGCCAACCTTATCCTGACAAATTTGTTCAACTTCATGGCAGTGTGACATCTCCTGATCGAATTCCTTATCTTATACCTATTGCTCTTGTGTTCTGTGCATGCACTTTAGCATTTATTCTTCTTCTCTTGAAGAAACAGCCATCCTCAATCTTACCAGCACTTGCAAAGACAGGCTTCACTGCAGCATTCTCTTTGATATTTATTTCTGAGATTGGAGATAAGGTACACACTGCAGATCAAGATGATTAATTAATTATGTTAAAGTCATAAAATGTATATATGATCAGCACTAATCATGCATCTACCATCTCTATCTATTTTTCTTTGAGCTTATGTTTGCATATGCAAAGTTACTATGCACCTATTAGCGATAGACATCATTTATTTCATCATTGATTATTTTACACACATAATTACATGTACCTCAGAGTAATGTGTTCTTGACCTGCTATTTAAGATTCAATCTGGATGAGCTTATTTACTTTGTTGATAACTATGAGCTGAAACCTTATTGAGATAAAGTTGTTATTGGATGCTTCCAAAGCAGGAAATAGAAAATACATTAATTTATCTATGTTGATTTTGTGCATTGGATTTTCCCAAGGACTAATTCTATTTCAGTCTTGACATAATGAATATGTTTTCTGATATTGCATCCCATCTGATCAGTCATTTGCGTCGAGCATTTTTCATGCAACTAGGTATGCACATGTAAATTACTGTTTCTATGCACTTCACGCTAGAAATTGCATATGTTGCACAATATGTTTTCTGATATTGCATCCCATCTGATCAGTCATTTGTGTCGAGCATTTTTCATGCAACTAGGTATGCACATGTAAATTACTGTTTCTATGCACTTCACGCTAGAAATTGCATTAGTATGTTGCTAAGATTATGTTTATTTTAGCTTTTAATTGAAGTTGACATATCTACTCAGCTTTAAATTTGATCAAAGGTTTTCTTTCATTAACAGACCTTTTTCATTGCTGCTCTTTTGGCCATGCAATATGATAAGTTATTGGTAACCTTCTCTCTCTCTCTCTCTCTCTCTCTCTCTTTACGTGTATATGTGCAAGTGTGTATGGATATAGATACTTGTGTATTAGACAAAATGTTGAGAGCTCTACAGACATGCTGCAAAAGAATGTTATAACTTTTTCTCATGCTTACTTAGCTTGTTATGTGTGTTAAATGCTTATGAATATTATGGATTAGAGAGCTTTGGATTTGGGATTTTTCATGCTGGTATATCATAAACTGTTAAGGTGAAAGTACTTGGAAAATTTTCTTACATAACTGCGTAGAGGCTGATTTCTCTCACTTGCCTGAAGTCCTAGCCTTCCTGATTTATTAAGACATTACCCAACTTGTGAGCTCTAGAAATTCGATCCAAAGAGACTATGACAACCTGCTTGATCAAGTTATACATCTGTAATTTAGGTAGATAAGCAATTTAAAGACTGAACAACTACTTATTGGGATCATAAAGACAGTAATAAACAATTTCCAATCCATCTTCCTAGACTCAACCGTTACCTAGTTAAATAAACTTACACTTGCATATCCTCCCCTTCACTCACATAAACAGATCAAGTGAGAGATGGCGTATCGTATTGCTTGAAGCCTTGTCACTTTCCATTCCTTTGCATGTATAATATACCCTAGTGCTTCTCCTTTCTCAAAATTCACTTTTCGCATGAGCTACTCAAGAAATATAAGCTTGCATCCTGTTTCCCCCTTCATTTATGAAGTTTTGGACGAGTAGTTGCATTTTGATAACCTTGTTGCTAAAAAAGTTCACAGCATTTCTCTTAATATGTATATGTATGACTCTAAAACTATACTAAGAGAGTTTGAATAATCCAATTTTCACCAAATAATTAATGATCATATTTTTATCTTTAGAACCTAACAATTAGCTATTGTACAGGGCTACTCAATCTTCAACACCTTCTCTAAATCTGGTTGATAACTATTAATTGGTTGTTTAGCTCATTTCTAAATGTAGGATTAGCCCCTAAGAGAATGTAAATAAGTTTGCCATTAGTTAGAACAATGTCAAGTTTCTCCCTTTAAAAATATCTATCCAATTTATTACTGGATAATATGCAATACCGATTTTCTTCTCTTGGTGGTCATGTGCATTCCATGGGTAAAAGCAGGGGATTGAGAATTTATTCCTGCATTGCTTGTTAGAAAAATGTAAAAGGAAATATTATTCTCTTACACTTGTTAACCATGGGCAGGTTCTTCTTGGATCAATGGGTGCACTCTCACTTATGACAATTTTATCCGTCATTATTGGTCGGATATTTCATTCCGTCCCAGCTCAATTTCAGACAAGTATGCCTAGTTCTTGACACAAACTCTAATTTAATAGCTGTTTATTTTTACGTGCTAGTTAACAAAGTTTTCCAAAAATGAGAGGGAAAGACACAAAGATTGGATAGTTAATTTCTTGGGAAATAAGAAATGATTCTGGAACCATTACACTTGGAGATGTTTATTGATATTCTGTTGAAACTTTTGATGTACGGCAATTTCGTATCTACATCCTTTTCTTCTTGCGACACTGATACTGAGAGTTTGCAAATATCTGAACAGCTTTGCCAATTGGAGAATATGCAGCTGTAACCCTTCTGATGTTCTTTGGCCTTAAATCAATTAAAGATTCTTGGGATATGCCGTCTGCAGTAGCTAAAACTGGTGAGAAGGGAAGCCTTGAATCTGATGAATTTGCAGAAGCTGAGGAGCTTGTGAAGGAAAAGGTCATTACTTTCATCAATCTCACTGACACAACTTCTTGTTGTAAGCTTTTGTAGTGCTTACGAAATAATCATTTCCCTGGATTGAGCTTAAATATTTGGGCAAGTTCCCTGTGAGGTTTGGCTTGTTTATAGATATAAGCAAAATAGAAGGAAACAAAGATGACCCATTACATATAACCTTTTAAGGTAGACAAAAACTTGTGAGATGGAAAAGAAGTGATGACATTCTTAATACGTAATCAATGAAAAGTGATACCCGTCAATGAACTATTTTATGCACATAGGGCGTTCTTAATACCTAATCAATGAAAAGTGATAACCGTCAATGAACTATTAGGATAGATGGAAAGTGTTATTTTAATGAAAAGTGATACCTAATCAAGAAATAGTAAAACGGTATCACAATCAGATGGTTTTACACAAGACTAGCCCTTTTAGGCATTACAATCACTCCCCTTGAAGGTGTAATTCCTTACAGCTACCCCCCAGCAGGTGCATTTTGTAAGGTTGGGGGGGATCTAGGTTTGAAAGAGGGCTCTTTTTTAGTTTTGTAATTATTTTTAAGTATTTTGACGCTATTTGATGTCCTCAGTTTCTTATTTCATTCTTTGCATCTTTAATACGATTGATTTAAACTACGTAATGCACATGCAGGCATCACAGAAGCTCTCAAATCCCCTTGAAGTTATCTGGAAATCATTCAGCCTTGTATTTTTTGCTGTAAGCAGTTTTAATCCATTGCAGTATCAATTAATATCTGGAATAAATTATGCTCGATTACTGTCCTATAATCTGCTGATAGATACATGAGAAACCGGAAAGTGCAGTTTCTAAAAACCCATCTTAGACAAGATATGAAAGAGCAATTTCCAGCATTTCTACCCTAAGTGACACCCATCACCCACTCAATGTTGACTAAACTTCATGAGGTACATGAAGTTTACTTGACTTCATATTCCTCTTTAGCTTGAAGACTTCTGCAGGACTTCAACTTAAATTCTGTTCAAATCATGCGCAGTCGAATTAACTCTTATTAAACTGAGTTACTTTGTATCTGTAAGTTAGAAAATCACTTATTCAAGAATAGATTTCCTTTGCCACTCCAAACATCAAAGCACTGGTGGTTAGAATTAAGAAAGACGTTGAAACATGCAGCTCTAGGAGACAATCAACCTCTGAATCTGGAAATATTTAACTTTTATAGAAATTAACTTGCTGTTTCTTTTAGGAATGGGGAGATCGTTCCATGCTAGCTACGATAGCTCTTGGTGCAGCACAGGTATTCAACTTCTATGAGTTGGGCGAGAAACGCTTCCATCCCCCAACCCCTTGTTTGTATATTTGACATATTAAGAAAGCATTGTTTACTACAGTCTCCATGGGGAGTGGCAAGTGGAGCCATCATCGGTCACCTGCTGGCCACATCCATAGCAATACTTGGAGGCGCGTTTCTTTCGAATTACATTTCTGAAAAACTGGTAAAACAATACAATTAAATTACCCTCTGCCCCTGCTTTACATTACAGTGATTGGACAATGAGCTTATAATTTCTTCTAACCAGGTTGGATTCATTGGTGGAGTTCTTTTTATTGTGTTTGCAATAGCTACTTTCTTTGGAGTCTTTTAGCTGACTGTTAGAATTCAAGAAAGAGGATGTGTGAGAGCTGAGACGGCGCCCAACCAGCAGGCAATTGGTTGAGCATTCGCTCATGTTGTAGCATCGAAAGATATCGTTCATGTTGTAGCATCGAAACTTCAAAGTGCAGAGACGAGTAAGTAGGATGACTTCGCAATGTAGCAGTTGCCAGTGTTTCCAATAAACACAATTCTTTTGTTTACACTTTTGAGGCTCTAATTCTGGCAATTCTGTTAAGAATATTTTTTCTCCTGCAAAATCCAGCTTTTAGTATATTTATATTTATATATACTCCATATATTTCTCCTAACAAGGTACCTTTTTATTTTTTTGGGTAAAAAGTGATATTTAATAAAAGTGATAATGCTATTTTATCAATTTATAGTATAAATGAAAAGTGATACTAACATTTTATAAGGAGAGTGATAACTAATTTAAAAAGTATAAAATAATTTTACGTGAGATAGTTTCACACAAAAATTAATCTATATTTTATTTTCTTTTTTAATAAATGGGTAAAAAAAACTTTGATATTATTATACATATATTATCTCATCAATTTAAATAAAAAAATAAATTTGGGTAAAAATTACTAAATTAAATTAAAGAGTAACTTATAAAAAATAAAATTGGGTAAAAATTACTAAATTAAATTAAAGAGTAACTTATAAGATGGTGTGAGTATTAATTAGTTACCCAGATCAAAAGTTGCAAATAAATTTAGATCTAATGTAATCTGGGTACCTACTTAATCATAAAATGAGATGTACCAAGAGTGAGTCTCTTGTGTGTCCGAGCATACGGATTTAGATCCGTGCCCATTTACAATTTAAACCCCCTAGCAATACATAGATTTAAATAGAATAGGGAGGGGAAGAGTTGTATTCACATGGGGACACGGACCGTGTCGCCGTGTCCCCGGGGGCGCTAGAGCTTTTGCCATGTACCAATTCAAGAAATTAGATGGAGTGAGTATTAATAAATGTAGTGTGTGTGGATTGAACTTGGTCACATTTTTAGTAAAATGTCAAGAGCAAGTGTACTCTACCGTTGTTGTATACGCGTGACCAAGTGCAAAATTTATAAGATTGTCGTCCCAAGGGAAAGCAAACATTGGCTAGTATCCGAATTATTCATTGACTTATGCTTTGTAAAGATGATATGTTTGAAGGTTTGGTATTAAAACCAATGCTTAAGATTCTACTCATATAATGAGCAAATGACTAATGGAATGGATGTAGAATACACTTGAGAAGAGAGCAAGACTAATCATACTTATAGTTGAGACTTGAGCTAGATATGCAAAACCATTCATAGTAATTCTCATTAACTTGTGGATTAAAAGCAATCACAAATTTACCCCTAGTCCCTATGACCAAGGCAACTAGGTTCTCGACTCTTTTACAAGCCTAAGTCTCCTAAGATTGGTCTTAATCTCAATTCCCTTAAGGTACTATGATCATAAGTTGGTTCTTTTCACTCAATTACTTAAGTGTCCCTCTATGAATGTTCTAAGCCTAAGGAGGATATGACTTACCTCCCCTTATACTTGTTAGATTTGTTTACTAAAAGTCTTGTTTTTGTATTGAACAATGTTTTAACAATTTTATTTGAAATGAGAATCATATGATCAAACGTTTTGCATATTATAAATTATTTATTTATATGTTTGTGCAAAAGTCCATTTACTTTATACTGTAGATAATATGTTGTGAGATAACACGCGGAATATCATATTATCGATTTTCTTATAAAGTATAAACAGATGCTCACAACCAAGATAGACGGGGACTATCTATCGGGATGGTTGTAGTGTGATTTGGTATTAGTTTGTCTTGACTATAGAATCACATTAGTGCACTTAGCGTGTATTGAGCAGGACCGCTTGAGATCGTTCGACTTGTACTGTCTATATAGAAGAACTTGATCTCAGTTATTATGGATGTTCGTTCTCTTAATCCCCATACAATAACCTCGACACGTAAGGTAGTATATATTTCTTTGATTCATCAATGGGTGAGATTTACATGTATTAAATCAACAAATTCGGTGAGTTGGAAAATAGTATTGTCTCTATGGTGTGCTGTTGATTGTAGAAGGAATCCATGTCCGACATAGGTTGATGATGTCCCCTTGAGGAGCTCATAAGGTTTATCATATAAATCTTGCAAGTGGATTAATTCCAGGTTGAGTGGTACTACTCTCGGATGAGATATTAATTAATGGAGTTGTCAGTAACTTAATTAATTAATGGACATTGTATATCTTAAACATGGGGAGATTTTCGGGCTCATAATAAGAAGGAGCCCAAAACATAATTTTGGGATTGGATGGGTAGTGCAGTAATAATATTTTAGTGGACTATATTATTATTATTGGTTTTAATTAAAAGCTTTGGGCTAAGCTTGGTTAATTAAATCCAATTGAGGCCCAATCCAATTTCTCCTCCTGGTCCATGTTGTAGCCCAATATAAAATGTCATCTCAGCTTCTGCATACCCTATTCCTGCGCCGTTTTAACGTGTGAGAAAAGGAGAGAAGCAGATTGAGAAGTCCTGTAGATTGTTGCCCACACAACAGCAGGATTGGACTAGGGTCATACATCAGAAGATCAAGAGGTGGTTTTCTACTGCAGATCTTCAACAATACACCCGGTGAAAGGTAAACTTTTATTCGCTTCCGCTAATTGTTTGCTTGAATTCCTAACGGATCACGTTGAACCAAACGATCCAAAAGCCAACAATACTAACATGCATGCACAACTCAATATATGATTCAATTAAAACTTCACTCACAACATTGGAATGACCATCCTAATAGAATGAATAGAGAATTTAATCACACATACATTGAAATGAAACATGATTGATATATCATAAAAGAAAATACACAAATCAATTCAAATTACTACTCAAGTTTTACATATCTAACTCTTCACCTCAATCACTCATATGACTAGCCCTACTATAAAACTAGCCACTAAACATGATAATTAATTCAATACAAATCAAGCTTTGCTCCATTTGAGCCATAATAAGAAGAAAATTAACAATTGGAAAGTAGATTTGCTTCCCTTGCATAAGAAAAGCCTTCCTCCTCTTCAATTGATCAACACCTTCAACAATTGATGCTCCACTCTTCTCAAATGGTGGTAGGATGGATGGGATGAAGGTTTTATGGATTGAAAATGTAGATCAAATGGTGATTTGATGGATCTAGATGGTAGAGATGGAAAATGGATCTACTATGTGAGGAAATGTGGTGTTTTGGTGTGTGTAACTGCTCTAATCTGATCTCTAATGAATTCCCCTCTCAATTTCGTACAAGTCATGGTTTTATATCACTTATGGACCTTTTAGAAGCTTCCGAAACATTCTGAAAATTACACAAGATTTTGCACCTACACGCCCATGCTGCAGCGCACGGCCGTGTAGGGCACACCTACTTCGGCGTGTTATGCGTGCTCCGGACACGACTCGAGCTGCGCTGCATGGTCATGGTCATGGCCGTGTAGCGTTTTCTGATGACAATGCACGACTTCTTCTTATAGGGCCGTGCTCCGCACACGGGGCGTGCAGCAACGCACGGCCCATGCACCAGCGCACGGCCATCCTCCTGGGTGACCAGCGAGTTCTGACTACAATACACGGCTGTTGGGTACAGGGCCGTGTTCTGCACACGGCCCGTGTACCAATATTCCTTGTTCTTCCGTCTCTTTTTCGCTCCCGACTCCGTTTTTGTCCATTTCTTGACTTGTTTTACATATATTTAAGCTCATTTACACAATTCTATCAATTTATATCACATTTCTCAAAATAACAATAACTCCACCAAAAGTAACACAAATACGGATAAAAACATCCGAAAATACACAAATAAAGACACTAAAATCTAGGTAAAAATGACTACGATCAACCCTCCAAACTTAAAGTATTGTTCGTCCTCGAACAATGAAAAATGATAAATATTAGGAGTAATTTTCACCTAGGAAAACACGTAACGAACATAAACCACAACACATCACAAGTAATAAGGACTACAAAATCACATTAAGTATCCCTACATCATCAAACTTATAACATGAAAGATTAACAAGTTCATTCTTAAGAATGACATTAGAGTACTCAAATCCCTTACAATCCAAGCCTCTCATAGATTATAAATTTCACTCAACACTCTTTAGGGTAGGTTTTTAACATCACTTATCAACCGGTTAGAACTGACTCACCATAGGCTTGCTCATGGAATATGTTCACAAGTCACCCTAGTTTCAACAAGTGATCAAAAAGGTCTTTATTTTAGGATGTAATGTTTAGGCTCTTTGGTAGGGTAGGAAATTTTTTTGGGTAATATTGACTACTCAAGTGTAAGTAATTGAAGAGATAATACCATTTTCAAACTTACTCACTTTCAAGCTTCCTTCACTTTTATCTTTATTCACAAGTACTAACCATTATCATTACTTGGATTCTTGAGCTTCTTTTGAATTGCATGCTCCATTTCTTTCAACTTTTTGAATTGCATGAGCACATTTTTGTTGGTTTGCTCCCTTTTCTTGTCTTTGAGGTCGCATGTACATTTTTACTTGAGCTATTTTCATCCTTTTCTTGCTTGATCACCATTTCCTTTTTTCTTTAGCATACTTCTCACATCAACCCTCATAAACCACCATCTCCTCAATTACCCACACATAGGTTATATATATAAGGCTCGAATGGGTTTTAAAGGCTTGTATTGTGCTTAAATCGCAAAGAAATAGGCTTTTAGACTCAAAGTGGCTAACTAGGGATAAATGTTTTGGTAAGGAACTTTATGGCTATGACTCATTTATCAAGGATGGCCTAAGATCATTTCACAAATTTCAACAATTCGGGCTTCGTTCCTATAGTCCATGAGCAAGCTCTAGTTTGTCTAAGTTCAACCGGTCCTCTCATCAAGAATTAACCATGGAGGCACGGTTGAGGCTCAAGTCTCACAAGCTTTTGCTTGGAACAAAAGAAACCTATTTACCCTTTATGCTTCTCAAAATTGAACAAATTATATAATCCATGTCACAATTTTAACAAGTAGAAACCATTAACATGCTTTCCATCACTCATCACATACAATGCATCATAGCTTACATTCAAAAATTACTCAACTCCTTCCCTAAACATACGACCAAACTAAACCTCACAAGAATAAAAATAGCAACAGACATCACATACTAATCAAGGATCAACAAACAATATAAGAACATATAACATGCATAAACAAAATCATCCATCAAAATCATCAACACATCAAAACACATCCATAACAAATATGATCAACTACCCATCGCATCCAAACAATAAAAATCAAACTAAAATACCAAAATAACTAAAAGAAAATCGCATAAAACTGAAAATAAAGAAATCCCAAAATACGAAACATCCCAAAAACAAACAATCAAAGTACAACCCAATCGAATCAAATCAAATCAATCCAAACATTCTTCCAACAATCTATCATGGCTAAGATGAATGGACAAAAGTGTCAAGCACTCAAAATACTCCCTTCATTATTCTGGAGGCGGAGGAGGTGGATGATAGGTGTTCCACGGGATGTAGGCACGTGGATTTGCGGGAAAGTGGAAGTTGCACATCATGGTCATCATCTCCTCCATGTTGTTAGAGTGCACCCTTGATTGTTCCTCATAGTACTCCCTCCGACGTTGTCCAGCTCTCAACTCGTCAATGTGCCTTCCATGCTCTTGCTGGACCTCAAGGATCTCCCTAATCTGTGCCCCATAAGTCTGCTACACGTGCCTCATGTCACGCACCTCATCCATCATGTAGTTTTCATCTCTTTGGCCTGGTCCCACCGGTGGCTGTGCCCTTTCTTCTTCAAACTGTGGTGGATCAGGGTCCTGCTCCTCAAACTTTACTTGCTCCGGTTGCTCTCTTTGCTCATCGCCCTCTATTGGCACTGGCTCTGCTCTTAAGTTGGATAGCTCTTCCTTCTCTACAACTCTAATTTGCCTCAGAACCTCTTCCATTTCATCCCTGTTTCTTCTATAGAAAGCCTTCACCACTCTGGAATGGTTCACACTACCCATAGACAAATTTGCAAGCCTTCTCCTCGTGTACACTATAGTGAGCTCCGGCATTGGCAAGGGAAATGGAGCTCCCTTCTCCTGCCTCAAACAATATTGGTTCCCCACCATAGCTAAGAATTCCATCCTCATCAGTTGTTGGTAGTTCAACCCTTCACTAAACATCCGATTTTCCATCCCTGCAAGATTAACTCCAAATCCTTGAGCTATCATTGTGATCATCCCTCGTAGCATTAGACCTTGAGATGATTGTCTCTTTGCAACTCTCTCAGCATGTTGCACAAAGTGTGCTTCAACATTAAGCGGTAACTCATTATAGATGCAATACATAATGTAGAGCTGCTTCTCTCCAACTGATCCGCCTTCAAACCTCCCTAAAATGGTGTTCAAAATAATCTTCTCTAAGTATCTCATCACGGGGTTCCGGATTGCCATTCCCTTTGAAGCACTGGAAACATATTCTGCTTTCTCCGTTCCATCATTCACTAAGCTCTTCCACCAATCCTACTGATTGAACGTGCCTCCTGCATAAAAGCTTCGATGAAATTCGTGTGGTGGGCACCCAAAACACTCATTCAAAATAGCCAACGAGACCTTTTCTCTCAATACATTATCCAACTGAAATGTCACCCATAGAGGAAACCCATTCTGATCCTTCTTCACGTGCAACGTGCTCATGAACTTAGCAGTTAAATGGAAATAGGTTGGTGGCCTCTTATCAAAGAATGCTTCCATTTGGGCAAATCTGAAAGCTTCCTCAAGTCCTCCTCAATTCCTAATCCTCTCATTGTCTCTGTGTCTTGGAAACAAGTGGGATTGATCTTTGGAGCTAACGTTTGCCAACGAAGCACGTACTTTCCCCAATAATCCTCAAACTCAACCCCAAACTCTTCCGAATGAATTCCGTCTATGGTTAACTATGCATCCCAATTAGACAACTCTGCAGGGTCGGTTATCACTATGAAATCCTCATTCCTAGGTCGAACTCTCCTCTCGGCCATCTACAAAATAACAATTATCAAATTATACTCGACCTTAATAAAAATGTGACTGCACTTAAAAAAGATTCCACCTTAGTTATTCAACTTAGAATGGAAACTATTATACATTAACAAACTTATTCACATCATTATACCTCAAACTTATTTATACTAAGCACTTTATTGACATTCATCACAATTATGAACAATTCTAACCAACTTCTACTTATGATCACACATATGAATTACAAATTCCATCATCATCAAACATTATTCACATATGATCATCAAATTCTATCAAAATTCTCTCTTAGACATTTCATCGAACACTTGGCATGCACAAAATTTGAACCTCTATTCACTATACAATTTACATAGCCTCATCCCCAAATCCTCAATATCTAAGACTAATTTCTCACAAATAAACATCAACATCATGTAATTCATCAATAAGCACAACACAATTATTCAAATTCAAAATTTTCAAACAATCCCCAAAATAATCCCTCATGAACCCTAATTCAATTTCTTGTTCAAAAATTCCAATTGAATCATGCATGAATATCATCAATTAAACATACTATTCAAGTTAGAACAATCCTCATACATTAATTGATTCAATTTTGCATCAAAATTCAAAGGTTAAGGTTCAAGAAATCATACCTTTCAACAATTGGATGTAGAGAAGTGTGTTTGGTGTGCAAACTTGACGAATCTCACTCAAAATCACTCCAAACTAACCTTGGTGGATGATACGGATACGTGAAATAGTGAATTTGGTGCTTACAGAATGTGTACGGATGAAGGAGGGTGTGTGGAATTAGTACTGAACGGCCCCTTTTAAAACCTGGAACAAACCCTGCATGGCCCGTGTTATGCTGCACGGCCTCAAGTGAAGTCGTGTAGCATTTTCTGATGCTCCTACACGGCCTGTTGTTACAGGGCCGTGTGCGGAGCACGGCCCGTGCACCTTCTCTTCTGCACGGCTGAGCTGCGGAACTCGGCTTTCCTCCTGGCCGTGTAGTATTTTCTGATGCTGCTACACGGCCAACTGCTACAGGGCCGTGTGCGGAGCACGGCCCGTGTAGCAGTTTACCCTGTTTCTCCGTTTTTAATACTTCACTTCATTCTTGCCCTGTTTTTCCCTTTTCAAACACCCTATTCATGCTCAAACACTTCCCAATATCATTCACACTACACTCATGACCAAAAATTAGATCGAAATGTACTCAAAACACCACCAAACATACCAAAACTCAACTTAACTCATGAGAAAATTTTCAAAATTGACCATTTTGCAAGACAACACAAGATAACATAATACACATGATTCATCACTCAATTAAACAAAGTTTAGGTCACACCACACACTCTCCCCCCAAACTTAAATCGAAGCAAGGACGAATTAAGTTTGCAAAAAGTGGTGAGACGTACCTTTGTCATTTTCTCAATGCTCTTCATGAACTTTTCCCCCGATGACTCTTGTGCATCTTTCTACTTTCGTATGATCAAGTATGACCACCACACAACCTCCCCCCAAACTTAAATTAACACAAGTGTTAAAATTTAAGTTTGTAAAGAGTGGTGAGATATACATCATCATTCCATCTTTAACATCCTTGTCCTTCATCTTATGCATTTCTCATGAGCTTAACCACCTTCATACCAAATCTGCAAGAAAACTACAAAAATGGGTTGCCTCCCATCAAGCGCTCGATTTAACATCGTCCAGCTAGACGCATTAAGCTCTTAACAATCGAAAAACTCCAAGACCCAATCGGGCCTCATCTTCACTTTAAACATTTCCTTAACAACCTTCTTATCCACACTTCTTGCTCCTTCAACACTTGAACTCAATTCATTGCCTCTTTTCCTCACGTTTTTAAATCCCGGAGGCTCTTTATCAATCTTCCATTCAACTTGTGGATCTCCCCCAAGCTTGTTCCTTTTTGAATAAAAATTTCCTGTAAATTCAAGTAAAAAATTAGTTAAATCTTTATTTTTTAAAATTTTACTTACCACTCGATCTTGATCATCTAAAGGCTTAATGGGTGGTTTCAAATGAAGATCTCCCCCTTTTAAATTCTTGCTTGAAAGCACCAATTCTTTTTCATTTGAATGGAGTGTGAGTTCCTTCTTATCCATGTCAAATTTTGCTCTTCCGGTTGCCAAAAACGGCCTTCCAAAAATCAATGGGATCAAAGAATCCGCTTGCTTCTCAACTATCATAAAATCCACTGGAAAGACAAAATCCTCTATTTTCACAAGCATATCCTCCACAACTCCATGGGGCTTTATCATTAAACCATTCATTATTTCGATTTCCACATCCATTTCCTTTAACCTCCCAATGCCAAGTTTTTCAAAAATTTCCAAAGACATCACATTAATGCTTGAACCAAGATCACATATAGCATTAAAATGTTCCTTATTTCCAATTTTACAAGGAAGAACGAATTGACCGAGGTCCTCCACCTTTATTGAAGCATCAATTTCCACAATGTCATGATCTTGTTTCAACATCATCTCTTTGTCACACTTACTTTCATTATCCAAAGACAAATCTTCATCAATGATATTTTCCTCCTCCACGTTTGACACAACTTCATCACAACCTACTTCTTCAACCTTGAAAACAATGTTTCTTGTTTCCACCAACCCTTTTCCACCTTACTTTCCATATTACACACAGTAACATACAAACATTGCTCCTTAGGATTAGTAATGGTAGTGGAGGGGAACTTACCCTTACGATGCACTTCACCTTGCTCGGTTGCCATTTGACTCATTTGTGTCTCCAAAGCTTTGATTCTCTTATCATTCACCTCATCTCTTTGCCTTATTTCTTCTTTATCTTCCTTCATGAATTCAAACATTTTAGCAACTTGATCCTCCACCGTAGGCTTCCCTTCACCATTAGAAGATTTCTCTCCCGGATTGATTCCCGGTGGAAGAGTGAGGGCATTCTCTTGATTTCCATATAAATTCTCATACCTACGAGGTTGGTTAAAATTTCCTTGAAAATTACCTTGCCCCCATCCTCCTTGCCTTTGTGGATATCCTCCTCCATGACTTCCAAAGTTACCACCATAATTTCCTTGGAAATTCCTTCCTTGCATGAAAGCAACTTCCTCAAGTGTCATCTCCGGTGGACACCATGTATCTTGAATTCCAAAATTAGAGGACATACCTTGTTGAGGTATAGATGTAGGTATTTGACAACTTTGAGAAGATTGACCCATATTAGGCATCGTCATGCCTTGTTGAAGATTGGGAAACACTTGTTGATTCATCAAAGGCAATGATACCTTGTTGAGGACTTGCAAGCACTTGTTGATTCACCATAGGTGTAGAATTTGGAGACACTTGCATGTTAGCGTTCATCCTCTTCAATATCTCCGTGATTGTCTTGTCGGTCATATCTTCCTTAGGCATTTCCATATTTTTCACTTGTTGCAAGCACACTTCTTCCATCTTAGCAATTATCTCCCTATTATATATTCCTTGTGCACAATCCATGGGCCATTGACCCGTATTCATAGCTACTTCCTCACATATGACAATTACTCTTTTCGGAGTTTGCCCCAATATCGAACCTCCCGCCGAAGCATCAATAAGCATCCTCTCACTTCCATGTAATCTGGCATAGAAAATCCTATTTGTTGTTCTTCGGGGAATTCGTGTTGTGGACACTTCCTTAGCATCTCTTTAAATTGGTCTCATGCTTCACTAAATGATCTCAAGTGGCATTTGCTTGAATTGAAAGATTTGCCCTTTGAGATGCAAAATCTTTGAAGGGGGAAAATACTTGCTCAAAAATCTTTGTGCCAATTCTCTCCATGTGGTATAAGATCCCGGTGGTAGAGTATGATACCAAGCCTTAGCTCTATCTCGTAATGAAAATGAGAAAAGCTTCATTTTAACAACATCCTCACTCACTCCATTTATCTTTATCGTGTTGGCTAACTCCGTAAATTGGGCTAAGTGAGCATTTGGATCCTCCATAGAACCACCACCAAATTGATTTGCTTGCACCATGTTGATCAATCCCATCTTGATCTCAATATTATTAACATTTAACGGCGGCCCCATCGCATAATTCCCAAACTGAGGTTGAAAATGATCTCGAATGTTCATTCCACCTCCATTATATGTCCATTTCTATGGGGTTGGTTTTGCACCACCGGAGGATTATTCCTTACTTCTTGTTGTGCCATCAAGTTTTGAATAATAGCTTGCATTTGTTGGCTTTGCAAGTGCATTTTTTGAGCATACACTTGTGGCATAAATTCCGGATTGTTATAACCTCCTCTAGCATTATCAACTCCATGAAAATTCATCATATTGCCTTCTTCATCAACCATGTTTGCATTATCCCTTACTTCTTCCATACTTTCCTCCGTAGGTTCTAACACTTCTCGTCTTTGTCTTCTTAAGGTAGCTTCTAATTCAAAAGTTCAATAGATTGAGACCTTAAATGCGTTTGCATGTACCTACAAGAAGTTCCAAATTAGTTTTCCAAGTAACCAAGACAAGTAAACAAGTAAACAAATAAAAGAAATATCCTTGTCAAAACTAATCAACTTTAAACTCGTTACAGCCAAATGTTTAACATTTTCCCGGCAAGCGGCGCCATGAACTTGGTCTCATTTTTAGTAAAATGTAAAGAGCAAGTGTACTCTACCGTTGTTGTATACGCGTGACCAAGTACAAAATTTATAAGATTGTCGTCCCAAGGGCAAGCAAATATTGGCTAGTATCCAAATTGTTCATCGATTTATGCTTTGTAAAGATAATATGTTTGAAGGTTTGTTATTAAAACTAATGCTTAAGATTCTACTCAAATAACTAGAATGTAAACTAGCTAAGTAAATGATCAAATAATGAGCAAATGACTAATGGAATGGATGTAGAATACACTTGAGAAGAGAGCAAGACTAATCATACTTATAGTTGAGACTTGAGTTAGATATGCAAAACCATTCATAATAATTCTCATTAACTTGTGGATTAAAAACAATCACAAATTTACCCCTAGTCCCTATGGCCAAGGCAACTAGGTTATCGACCCTTTTACAAGCCTAAGTCTCCTAAGATTGGTCTTAATCTCAATTCCCTTAAGGTACTATAATCATAAGTTGGTTCTTTTCACTCAATTACTTAAGTGTCCCTCTATGAATGTTCTAAGCCTAAGGAGGGTATGACTTACCTCCCTTTATACTAACATGCATGCACAACTCAATATATGATTCAATTAAAACTTCACTCACAACATTGGAATGACCATCCTAATAGAATGAATAGAAAATTTAATCACACATACATTGAAATGAAACATGATTGATATATCATAAAAGAAAATCCACAAATCAATTCAAATCACTACTTAAGTTTTACATATCTAACTCTTCACCTCAACCACTCATATGACTAGCCCTACCATAAAACTAACCACTAAATATGGTAATTAATTCAATACAAATAAAGCTTTACTCCATTTGAGCCATAATAAGAAGAAAATTAACAATTGGAAAGTAGATTTGCTTCCCTTGCATAAGAAAAACCTTCCTCCTCTTCAATTGACCAACTCCTTCAACAATTGATGCTACAATCTTCTCAAATGGTGGTAGGATGGATGGGATGAAGGTTTTATGGATTGAAAATGTAGATCAAATGGTGATTTAATGGATCTAGATGGTAAAGATGGAAAATGGATCTACTATGTGAGGATATGTGGTGTTTTGGTGTGTTTAACTGCTCTAATCTGATCTCTAATGAATTCCCCTCTCAATTTCGCACAAGTCATGGTTTTATATCACTTATGGACATTCTAGAAGCTTCCGAAACATTCTGAAAATTACACAGGATTTTGCACATACACGACCCGTGCTACAGCGCACGGCCCGTGTAGGGCACACCTACTTCGGCGTGTTGTGCGTGCTCCGGACACGGCTTGAGCTGCACTGCATGGTCATGGTCATGGCCGTGTAGCATTTTCTGATGACAATGCACGACTTCTTCTTACAGGGCCGTGCTCCGCACACGGGGCGTGCAGCAACGCACGGCCCGTGCACCAGTGCACGACCATCCTCTTGGGTGAGCAGCGAGTTCTGACTATAATACACGGCTCTTGGGTACAGGGCCGTGTTCCACACATGGCCCGTGTACCAATATTCCCTGTTCTTACATCTCCTTTTCGCTCCCAACTCTATTTTTGTCCATTTCATGACCTGTTTTACATATATTTAAGCTCATTTACACAATTCTATCAATTTATACTATATTCTTCAAAATAACAATAACTCTACGAAAATTTACGCAAATACGGATAAAATATCCAAAAATACACAAATAAAGACACTAAAATTTAGGTGAAAATGACTACGATCATGGATTGGATCTAAAATTAAAATTGCCAACCGGGGATGAAGTCCTCATTGCCATTAGGAATGCCATAGAGAATGAATCAGAAGGGGGTGAAGGAGTGATTGGAATTATGGAGAAGTACTGTGACAATGGAACTTTCAAAGCCAACCATATGTATGAACATCTGAGGAGTAGATACACAGCGGACTCTAGCTTTGTTTATAAATAGATTTTGTACAAATGTATTGTGAGGAAGTTCAGCTTCAGACTATGGTTAGTGCATAGAGATAGAGTTGCTATGAAGGACAAGGTTTGGTGCACAGGATAAGACAAACAATTTGATTTTTGCTTCGATCAGGAGACTACATTGCATCTCTTCTTTCACTGTCCTTATACCACACGCATTTGGAATGAAGTAAGTTGATGGATTGGATGGAGAAGGCGAAGGCTAACATCAGTCACAGATGCCTTCCGTAAGATATTGGAGGATACCAGAAAAAATAAAAAGGCAAGCAGACTTCTTTCATCACCTTTGCTACCATGACCTACTACATTTGGATGGAAAAGAAAGCTCTTCAGTTTGGCACAAGGATGCTGTCCCCAAACCACATTGCAGACAAAATCAAAATTCAGATAACATCTTTGTATATGAATCCTTAATGTATTTTTGTTATTCACCTTAAGCTTCGTGCTTAAATAGGTTGGATAGATTGGTTAGACTTTGTATTTGCATTATACGTAAGTACTTGATGTAACAGTATTCAGTGAAATAACATTTACCAATTTCACAAAATTAAAATTTCCATCAAATAAGAAGTCCCCTTGAAAATTTTAAATTTTTAAGAAAAAAAATAGCAAAAGTTAGGAGTTTCAAAGCTCTTGTACACTACGAGTCCAAATTTTGCAAACACGTCGATTTCACAACTCGACTCTGTCATGACCATGGAAATAGAAGAAGTAATCAAACAGAATACCAACTCTCACATCTCACTTCTCAGAAAAATCAAACACTCAGAATTCAACAAGTTTGGGCTCCAATTGAATGAAACTAGAGAAATGGGCTTGACTTACCTGAATTTAAGAGAAGCCTAATGGGTTCAAGAAGAATGAGCATTCTCCATAAACTGCAATGGAGACTATATAGATATTCTCACCCAAGGACCACTTGTCAAGAGTGTTGTGCGCGGGCACTACCTGTATGAAGCAGAAACCGTTAGAGCTGGACAGAGTGCATGATAGAAATACTAATGAAGAAGGCAGAGGAGGCAGACAAGAAATACGTATGTTCTCTCTTCTCTTCAATTCTCTTCTCTAATCCCATTTTCTTCCCCAAAATCCCTTTCCTTCTTCTTATAAATTCTTTTCCTCCTTCTGCGCAGGTTGAGCTTGAATCCTGAAAATGGTGGAAGTTAATTAAGACGTGATTTCATCAGTTTATTTTATCATCAGAAGTTTTCTTACATTCACTAAGAAGCGTGTTTCTTTCTCACGTTTTCTTTCTTATTGTAATGAGAACCTGTTTCTTTCTTATTATATTGAGAGTTGGAATTTATATTTCTGAAAAATATAAAAATATTATTTGGGTCATAACATTTGGTATCTAGAGCAGTCAATCCTCGGAGCTCTGATATAAAAAAATTGCTGAAGGAACTAGATCAAAGAAGATACAGAAGCTGGAAGCATTAATTTGTGATGGGGTTGGGCATAGAAGGTTGATTGAAGGACAACTTGAGACCTTGAATCAAAATCAAGAAGAGATACAAAATTTTGTGGGAGTATTGCAGCATTTTAAGAGAGTGTTTAAAATACACTGAAAATATTGGAAGCAAATCAGAAGGCAATGACCCTACAAATGCAAGAAATATCAAATCAACTGCAAATGCTTAACAAAGGGAAGCAAGTAGCTGATGGCATCTTACTTTCTCCTAGTGGAGTTAATACTCATCCTGTTGGAGTTAACAACCATAGGGAAGGTGCTTGGCAAGGAGTTGAAGGTATAATCAATGGAGGAGGATCTGGCTCCCAAAACTAGGGAAGAAACAACACTTTCTGTCCAATCCAAAAAGTAGAGTTTCCCAAATTTGATGGAGCAGAACCAAGGGCTTGGGTTAGAAGATGCAACATGTATTTTCAAATTATAAACACCATAACTAATGATTGCAAGGTTCTATATGCTGCTATGCACATAGAAGGAAAAGTTGAACTATGGTTTCAAGGATTTTCTGAAACTAAGAATGAGATTAGTTGGGAACAGTTTGTTGAAGCTTTATTGATCAGATTTGATGATATTGATCCTGAGTTGATTGTGGGGGAGTTTCATGATTTAAAGCAGACTAGTACAGTGGCTGAGTTGGTTGACAAGTTTGAGGAATTGAAATTCTATCTTCTGATTTTTAAAAGAGATCTACCGGAAGAATACTTTGTTTCAAGCTTCATTAACAAGCTCAGAGATGATATTAAGGAAGCTATTCTAATTGTTAAACCAAAGAGTTTTGAAGAAGCTATATCCATGGCTAGAAAGCATGAATTCACCGCAGATGCAGTTGCTAAAAGATATAGACAGGTTGTTAAAACAACAGTAACTCATGCACCAGGGAAAGTGCAAACCAACTTTCCTAAATCCAATTATTTCAAAGAACTTTCTGGATAAAATGCCCCTCAGAAAAGAGAATGACACCAGATTTCCTCCGAGAAGATTGTTGACAGAAAGTGAAATGGCAAGGAGAAGAGAACAGAAATTATGTTATAATTGTGATGAGGTTTTTGTTCCTGGACATAAGTGTAAAAATAGACAGGTGTTTATGCTCATGTCGAAAGAAGAGGAAGAAGCCTTGATTGAAGATAATGAAATAACAGCAGAGGTGAATGAGACCATCCTTACAAAAGATATGACCATTTCTTTGAATGCTATGGAGGGGTGTTCAAATGTCAACACCATTAGAATGAGAGCTAAGGCTTTTGGCATGGAGATTTTTCTATTAATTGATAGTGGGATCACTCACTGTTTCGTTAATGAAGATGTGTGCTACAAGACAAGGTGTAAGCAAGATAATAAGTAGAAAAATCTGTACTGACTTTACATGGGAGATACAAGGGCAAAAGTTTACATATCCTTTGAGGATTATTAAACTTGGAGGTTGTGACATGGTTTTAGGGGGAGATTGGTTAAGAAAACATAGTCCAGTTGAGATTGATTACAACCAGATGAAGATATCAATCAATAAACTTGGAAAGAAGGTGAGTATTAGAGCTATAACACCTGAAGCTGAGGTCAAATTCATATCAGGAAGGAGTCTGCAGAAACTAATAAGGAGTGAAAACTATTGTCTAATAGGGAAACTCTACTCTGTGCAAGGTGAGAGTCAAGCACATAATGAAGAGATAGATAAAATACTCATGGAGTACGAGGATATCTTTAAGGAACCAACAACTCTACCTCCTATGAGAAACATACAGCATCACATCAACCTCACACCTGGAGCATCGCCCAAGAAACAAGCTCCGTACAGATATCCACACATACAAAAAGGGGAGATTGAAAAATTGATCAGAGAAATGCTTGAGGCAGGGGTGATTAAAGCAAGTCAAAGCCCTTATACTTCGCCTATCATTATGGTAAAAAAGAAGGATGGTGGTTGGAGGATGTACGTGGATTACAGGTATCTCAGTACTCTCACTATTAAGCATGCTTTTCCTATACCCATGATTGATGAGTTGCTAGATGAGTTGAATGGATCCAAATGCTTTTCAAAAATAGATTTAAGATCTGGATATTTCAAATCAGAATGAATGAAAGAGATATTCCAAAAACTAGCTTTGTCACACACAGTGGGCAATATGAATTTTTGGTGATGCCCTTTGGTTTGTGCAATGCTCCTGCCACCTTTCAAGCATTGATGAACCAAGTATTTGAACCATTTCTGAGGAAATTTATCTTAGTTTTCTTTGATGACATCTTGGTGTATAGTCCAAACTGGAAACTACATGAGGAGCATTTGAAAACTACCTTAGATACTCTCAGAAGACATGAATTGTATACAAAGAGAAGTGTTCTTTTGGACATGAGCAGATAGAGTATTTAGGGCATGTCATCTCTGGAGAAGGAGTAGCCACTGATCCAAG
Organism: Pogostemon cablin; assembly: GCA_023678885.1. Classification (NCBI taxonomy): domain Eukaryota; kingdom Viridiplantae; phylum Streptophyta; class Magnoliopsida; order Lamiales; family Lamiaceae; genus Pogostemon; species Pogostemon cablin. The sequence continues at coordinate 24,637,528 of CM042964.1, read as the reverse complement.
TAAGATTGATAGCATGGTTAATTGGCCCAGGCCAAATAACATCAAATCCTTAAGAGGATTTTTGGGTCTGACAGGATATTACAGGAAATTTGTGAAAGGGTACGGAATGATCAGTAAACCACTTACTGGATTACTCAAGAAAGACTCATTTGTATGGAATGAAAAAGCTACTAAGGCTTTTGAAACTTTGAAAAGAGTTATGACTACAACACCAGTTCTAGCTCTTTTAGATTTCAGTAAGACCTTTATAGTAGAAACCGATGCCTCAGGTTTTGGAATGAGAGCTGTATTGATGCAGGATGGAAGACCAATTGCCTACTTGAGCAAGGCATTTGGTCCTAAGAACATGGGGCTGTCGATTTATGAGAAAGAGTTTATGGCAGTATTGTTGGCCATTAATAAGTGGAAAAACTACTTGCAGGGAAATCACTTCATTATCAAGAGTGATCAACTAAGTTTGAAATATCTGCTGGATCAAAAACTTTCCACTACTTTACAACAGAAATGGATCAGTAAGCTTCTGGGATTTGATTATGAAGTGCAATATAAGAAGGGAACTGAGAATAGGGTGGCTGATGCTTTATCAAGAAAGGGTGAAATGGAGATTGAAGTAAATAGCTGCAAGGCAATTATCTTAGTACAACCCAATTGGATTAATGAAGTTATCAGTAGCTGTGATGGAGATGATAAAATTCAAGGTGTGGTAGCATCAAAATTGATAGATGCTCAATCTTATCCAGAATTTTCAGTAAAAAATGGGATTTTGAGATACCGATGAAGAATATGCATTGGAAACAAGAAGGAAATACAAGAATTAATAATGACAGCATTGCATAGCTCTCCTTTAGGAGGTCATTCAGGCATACATGGTACCTATCAGAGAATTAAGTCAATTTTTCATTGGTCAAGAATGAAGAAGAATGTGGAAGAGTTTGTGAAGGAATGTGACACATGCCAAAGAAATAAAGATAAACATGTGCAATATCCAGGATTGTTGAATCCGTTACCCATTCCTCAACAATCTTGGAGCCACATAGCTATGAATTTCATAGAAGGGCTACCCAAGCCAGATGAAAAAAGTGTGATATTGACAGTGGTTGATAGATTCACTAAATATGGACACTTTATTGCTATGTCACATCCATACACAGCTGAAGAGGTTGCTAAAGTATTTTTGGATCAGATTTGCAAACTTCATGGAATGCCACAAAGTATAGTTTCTGATAAAGACAAAATCTTTACAAGCAACTTCTGGAAACAATTTTTTAAGATAGTTGGGGTAAGCGTAGACACAAGTACTGCCTACCATCCTCAAATTGATGGTCAATCAAAAAGATTAAATCAATGTGTGGAAGGATATTTAAGGTGCATGATTCAAGGCAAACTAAAACATTGGTCTAGATGATTCTCCCTAGCTGAGTTTTGGTATAACTCCAACTTTCATACAGGAATGAAGATGACACCTTTTGAAGCTTTATACGGATATCCACCACCTCTAGTAACTATTGGACATATAGAGTGGCATCACACTCCAGAAGTGAGGGATTTGGTACAAGAAAGACAAAGGGTTATTCAACTACTCAAGGAGAATTTGGGCATTGCTCAACAGAGAATGAAGGTGATGGCTGACAAAAAGAGAACAGAGAGGGAATTTGAAGTTGGTGATTATGTGTATTTGAAGCTACAACCATACAGACAAAATACAGTAGAGTTGAGGAAAAACATGAAGTTAGCTCCAAGGTATTATGGGCCTTATCAAGTGCAGAAGAGAGTTGGCCACGTGGCATACCAACTCAAGTTGCCACCAAACTCTATGATACATCAGTGTTTCATGTATCCCTATTGAAGAAAAGATTGGGGATAAATATATTCCTACTGTTGATTTACCCCAAATTGATCAACAAGGTCTTACAAGAGTATACCCCTTGTCGGTGCTAGGTAGAAGAATTTTCAGAAAAGGAAATGCTATAGGAGTTGAGCTACTGGTGAATTGGTTGAACTTACCCATTGATTATTCTACTTGGGAAGACTACGATAATCTGATGGCACAGTTTCCAGATTTCAATCTTTGTGGACAAGGATTAACTCAAGGAGGGGGAAATGTCATGACCATGGAAATAGAAGAAGTAATCAGACAGAATACCAACTCTCACATCTCACCTCTCAGAAAAATCAAACATTCAGAATTCAACAAGTTTGGGCTCCGATTGAATGAAACTAGAGAAATGGGCTTGACTTACCTGAATTTAAGAGAAGCCCAATGGGTTCAAGAAGAATGGGCCTTGTCCATAAACTGCAATGAAGACTATACAGATATTCTCACCCAAGGACCACTTGTCAGAGTGTTGTGCACGGGCACTACCTTTGTGAAGCAGAAACAATTAGAGCTGGACAAAGTGCATGATAGAAATACCAATGAAGAAGGAAGAGGAGGCAGACAAGAAATACGTATGTTATCTCTCTTCTTCAATTCTCTTCTCTAATCCCATTTTCTTCCCCAAAATCCATTTCCTTCTTCTTCTAAATTCTTTTCCTCCTTCTGTGCAAGTTGAGCTTGAATCCTGAAAATGGTGGAAGTTAATTGAGACGTGATTTTATCAGTTTATTTTATCATCAGAAGTTTTCTTACATTCCCTAAGAAGCGTGTTTCTTTCTCACGTTTTCTTTATTATTGTATTGAGAACCTGTTTCTTTCTTATTATATTGAGAGTTGGAATTTATATTTCTGAAAAATACAAAATATTATTTGGGTCATAACAGACTCGAGTTTAAGAAAATTTGGGTCGTTTTTAGAATTATAACTTTTTTACAATTTCATTGTTTTCAGCTTCATTTCAACTCTTATTTATTTCCATGCTTATTTATAGAATGATAACTTTTTCCAACAAATTTAACAAAATCACCCAATCTCCAAGATACATGAATCTAGACTAATAAACTAAAGGGTCGTTTGCTTACGGGTTTGTGTTATACATGGATTGTGTATAATGAAATTTGTTTTACTTGTAATTAATTATATATTATTGTTTCGTATAATGGAAAAATGAGATTGTTGATAACTAGGTATTAACTATTTTAGGTTTGTTATTGAGTATTAACAAATGAGATAATAAGTAAAATGACATATTTATCCCTTATTATTATTGTTATTATTATTATTTTTATTTATTTATTATTATTTATTATTATTATTAATATTATTATTATTAATACTCATTAATTATTAATAACAACAACAACAACAACAATAATAATAATAATAATAATAATGGAAAAGGGGTATAATGGTATAAGTAAGTATAATACCTAGGTATTAAATTGTGGTATTGTGTAACCCACTTCTTGTGGTGGTATACACAATACTAATGAAAATGTATTATTAATTTTGGGCTGAAATAATACCGGACTGAAAGTATTATGAACACATCGAGACAAACGTGGTATTACGTGGTATACTGCATCAATATCTAACTAATACTGCCGAGCAAACGACCCCTAACCGACTAACACATCTTCAGATAGGCAACACACTAGTGTTCCAAACACCATTTCCTACACTAATAAATTTACTCCCATCTCTTGTAACTCTATTATTTTACCACCAAATAGTGTAAGCATGATCCCGAGCCAAGTTCCCAACCATCTACATATAGATAGGGATGTTAAATGGGTGGGTAAACTTTGGATTAAACAAATTTCGGGCTAAACGAGCCAGCCTCACGGGCTGTATAAAAATTACAAAAAGTTATAAATACAAATTTAAATTTTGAATTAATAATATATAACACAATAAATACAAAATTTATACATTAATTCTTTAGGATTTAAATCAATTAAAATTAATGCACGAAAAAAAAGTATTATCATTTTAGATAGAGGGACATTTGTTGACATGTTTTTTTTCCTCTTCCAAGATTTGTCTTCTCCGTAACGCTGCTGAACTGAAGTGTGATTTCCTCCTCATTAGTATTCGAAATGATGATTGCTCAGAAGTGAGATTTCTTTTTTGCGATACGTGAACGATCTTATTTTTTTAGGGTCCACATTCTAATCTTTTTTAATTAAAATAATTTATTTATATTTTATTTATAGATTATAATTATTTTTTGTTTAGAGTTAGAGTGATAAGACAGAAGAAAATTTGTGATACTATATTTATAACAATTATTTATGTACTCTTTCCATCTCATAATAAACTTCACTGTTACTGTAAACACGAGGTTTAAGAAAAATTATTTTTTGACCAATTTTATTAATTTTGGAAGGTAATATAGTATTTTTAGGAAATAAATAAATGATAAAGTATGTTATATATGTTAGGTGAGAGAGGTAAATTTGTAAGGTGACGTGATAAACACACAAGAATCTCACAAACACTCAAGAATATAAACACATAAAATGATAAAACTTGAAATGAAATATAAAGCTTGCACAAAGATGTATAGTGATTCGGTTATGAATAACCTACATCCACTTTGGGGAGAAGAAACTTTATTATCACTCAATGCTTACAACTCAGATTGGATTGATCTCAATCTGCAAAAGAAGAAGAAAACCGAAGCTAGCAAACTGTCAAACTCAAAGTGAAAAACTGATGTGATCAAGCAACTTTGAGCCCTTATATCTAGCTAACCCCTCAACCTATTGATCCGGTTGAACCTCTACTAGATAGCCCTCACTTAGTAGTTTAGATGCAGCCATCTAGCCGGTTCCAGGTAGCTAGACAAACCGCCCAAAAACTGCTCCAAAGTCGGCTGCTCAACACTGCACCAAATTGACAGTTTTTGACAGTTGAGTTGTTTGGTTCGTTTCAACTTATCTTTCTTGCTTCCAGCTCACATGCAGCACGTTATGATCACTTTCAAACTCTAATGATCATAATCCATGTGTCATTAACCCTCATGCATGTATCTATTGCTATCAATCTCCACCTTAGATGTATGCATGCACAAGATGGTCCATTCTCCCCATTTTGCTGCTTTTAAGGAGCAGCAACCTCTAAGTCTTCATACATGTCAATTAAAGTCTTGCACAGCTCAAATTTAGCTGTTGGCAATGCTTTAGTAAGACCATCAGCTGGATTCACAGCTGTATCAATCTTCCTTACTTCAACAAAACCACTTTCCATTATATCTCTTACAAAGTATATCTTAACATCAATATGTTTGGTCCTTTCATGATATCCCTGATGCTTAGCTAAGTGTATTGCACTTTGATTGTCACAATACACTACAACTGTATCCTGATATTTCCCCAATTCCTTCAGCAAACCAACAAGCCATATACCTTCTTTAATTGCTTCTATTAAGGCAATAAACTCAGCTTCTGTAGTTGATAAAGCAACTACAAACTGATGGCTTGCCTTCCAGCTCACTGATATACCATACAAATTAAACACATATCCTGTAAGAGACTTTCTAGAATACAAAATTTGCTGCAAAATCAGCATCAACATATCCAATGACAGCTCCTGATTTTGCTTCCCTTTTCTGAAATTTCAAACCAGTTTGTTCAGTTCCTTTGACATATCTCAATGCCCATTTGACTGCTTCCCAAAGCTGCTTCCCTGGACAACTTAAGAATCTACTGATCAAGCTCATTACATAAGCAAGATCAGGCCTACTACAAACCATAGCATACATAAGACTGCCCACTAAACTTGCATATGGAATCCTACTCATTTCAGCCACTTCCTTGTCTGATTTAGCTCCATTAAGTAGTGACAGACCCAATCCTTGCTTGACAGGTGTTGTAACAGATTTACATTGATCCATATTGTACCTTTTAAGTACTTTCACAAGATAAGATTGTTGTTTCTGCACAAGTGTACTAGCTGACCTGTTTCTACTTATCTCCATACCTAATATCATCTTAGCTTCACCAAGGTCCTTCATCTCATACTCTGATTTGAGTACTTCCTTCACTGCATCAATGTCTTGAGTGCTCTTACAAGCAATCAAGATATCATCCACATAGAGTAGTAAGTATGTGTAACAGCTATTTTCTTCCTTGATGTATACACAGCTGTCATAAAGACTTCTCTGAAATCCATTAGCAACTATATATTCATCAAATCTCAAGTACCACTATCTTGGACTTTGTTTAAGTCCATACAGAGACTTGAGTAATAAACAAGACTTTGTATCAGCCCTCTCAACTATAACACCCTCTGATATCTTCATGTAAATACTCTATTCCAATTTCCCATGCAGAAATGCAATAGTTACATCCATTTGATGCATTTCTAGATCATATTGAGTCACTAGTGATAGTAACACTCTGATTGAACAGTGTTTAACCACAGGTGAGAAGATCTCATTGTAATCCACCCCTTTCTTCTGTGAAAAAACCCTAGCTACTAGCTTAGCCTTGTATCTGACTCCACCTTCAGTTGCAGGGGCTGGTTTTCTCTTGAAAATCCACTTACATCCAACCAGCTTCTGAGACTTTGGCTTGTCAACTATTCTTCATGTTCCATTCTTATTCAAGGACAACAGTTCTTCTTCCATGGCTACAAGCCACCTATTACTGTCTTGACTTGTCAATGCCTCAGTGTAGTTTCTTGATTCATAAGCTTCAACTTCAATTACAGTATACAGTGCAAATGACACTATATCAGCTTTCACATACCTTACAGGTGGCACTATAGTCCTTTTCTGCCTATCCCTTGCAAGTTGATAAGTATTAGGTTGTTCTTTAACCCTTGATACTTCATCTGTACCTCTGTCAGTGGAGTTTTCTTCACCTGTACCTGATCTGTTCATATTTTGAGGCTCCACCTCAAGCTCAGAATCTCTTCTCTAATCATCCTTGATCAGTGGTATTTTGTTTTCAATAAAAACAACATCTCTACTGATCATGAGTCTGTTCTCATCATAACACCATAGTTTATATCCCTTTACTCCCTTAGGATAACCAATCATAACACATTTGAGTGCTCTAGGTTCCAACTTATCCTGTTTCACATGACCATGAGCCTGACAGCCTATAACTCTAAGGCGTGAGTAACTAGGGACCTTACCTGAGCAGACTTCCTCTGGAGTTTTGAAATTCAGAGCTGTAGCAGGACATAAGTTGATCAAATAAGCTGCAGTTGCATCTAATTCCCCCAAAAACATCTTGCTTAAGCCTGTGCTGCTCAACATGTATCTGATCCTTTGAAATAATGTCTGATTCATTCTCTCTGCAATGCCATTTTGTTGAGGAGTTCCAGGGACAGTTTTGTGTCTCTTTATTCCCCTTTCCTTGCAGTATGAATTAAACTCTTCAGATACAAATTCCAGTCCATTATCTGTCCTCAAGTACTTCAAACTACTTCCTGTGTTATTCTCAGTTTCTGTCAGCCAAATCTTGAATGTAGAGAATGCTTCATCCTTAGTTTTCAGAACATAAACCCACAACTTCCTTGAGTAGTCATCAATTATGGTCATTATGTATTTTCCTCCACCTCTGGTTATTGTCTTTGAAGGCCCCCAGAGATTAGAATGAACATAATCCATTCTTGCTTTGGTTGTTTGTTCTGATTCACCAAACTTGAGTCTCTTGGACTTACCAAGAATACAATGCTCAAACTGTCTGATCTGATCATCTACACTGAACTTGATCAGCTGTTGTTTAGCCAATTCTTGCATTTTCCTTTTATTAACATATCCCAACCTGTCATGCCATAGCTTGGCATCATCCTGCTGATCAGTGTTGTGTATCTGTCCTACAACAACACTCCCATCCAAGAAATACAAATCAGATCTCCTAGTTTCCTTCATGACTATCTTATCATCCTTAGTCACTGTGAGAACTCCCCTCCTCAGATTTGAATCACACCCTTGAGAATCAAGCATCCCAAGGGAGATGAGGTTTCTTTTTAATCTAGGAACATACTTTACATTCCTAAGAAGCCTCTGAACTCCATCAAACATGAGTAATCTGATGGATCCCACTCCCTTTATCTCACAAGAATGATCATCACCTAACAGAACTGATCCTTCTTCTTGATGCTTGAATTCTTCAAACCAATGCTTCATAGGTGTCATGTGGAATGTACACCATGAATCCAATACCCACTCAATAGACACTTCTGATGATGTGATGGCCAGAGCTTCAATACCTTCCATACCAGCATTATTTTGTAATTCACCAACCTGATTAACTTGGTTCTTCTGATTTCCAGTAGATGCTTCAGGTTTCTTGGACTTGCTAGCTTTCCATTTTGCACATTGTTTCTTGAAGTGCCCTGGTTCATGGCAGTAGTAACACTTCTTTCCAGTTGTCTGTCCTGTTGCATTCTTCTATTGATCAGCATTGCCCCCTTGTTCCATTTCTTGTTTTGGTTTCCTTTCTTGGCAAAGAGTCCTTCTCTTCCTGATTTTTCTTTGCTGTCAGCCCCCTCCTCTAGATCCTTTGAACTAAGTGCTTTCAGTACATCTTCCAGCATCACAACATCCTTTCCTCCATAGAGAACAACATCTTGAAGTGCCTCTGTGATCTTGTCAATGCAGACAACAACATGATGGCCTTATCTTTACTGGTGAGCTTGAAATCAACACTTTCAAGATCATATGTGATCTTGCAGAACTCATCAGCTTGATCTATCAGAGACCTTTCATCAGTCATCTTGAAAGCATGAAGCCTCTGCCTCAAATGCATTTTATTTGCAGATGATTTAACCATAAACAAAGCTTCCAGTTTATTCCATACACCAACAGTTGTTGTCTCCTTTGATACTTCTCTACGTATTTTATCACTTAGACATAGAATTATTGTAAAATAGGCTTTTTGAAGTACCTGATCATCCACCGGAGCTCTTACACCACCAGCTGCAGCCTGAGGATCTCTAAGTATTTCAATCTTCAATGGTGGAGGAGGTTTCAGAGCATCCATCAGACCTTGCTGCATTAGAACTGTCTTCATCTTGAGCTTCCATAGGTTGTAATCTGACTTTTCTGATAGCTTTTCAACATCAAATCTTGTGGTGTTCATCTTGAATGCTTGTTGTGTGTCTGCTTCCTACAGACAGCGCCAATTGACATGATAAACACACAAGAATCTCACAAATACTCAAGAATATAAACATATAAAATGATAGAACTTGAAATGAAATGTAAAGCTTGCACAAAGATGTATAGTAGTTCGGTTATGAATAATCTACATCCACTTTGGGGAGGAGAAACTTTATTATCACTCAATGCTTACAACCCAGATTAGATTGATCTCAATCTGCAACAAGAAGAAGAAAACCGAAGCTAGCAAACTATCAAACTCAAAGTGAAAAACTGATGTGATCAAGCAACTTTGAGCCCTTATATCTAGCTAACCCCTCAACCTATTGATCCGGTTGAACCTCCACTAGATAGCCCTCACTTAGTAGTTTAGATGCAGCCATCTTGCCGGTTCCAGGTAGCTCGACAAACCGCCCAAAAATTATTCCAAAGTCGGCTGCTCAACACTACACCAAATTGGCAGTTTTTGACAGTTGAGTTGTTTGGTTCGTTTCAACTGATCTTTCTTGCTTCCAGCTCACATACAGCACGTTATGATCACTCTCAAACCTCTAATGATCATAATCCACTTGTCATTAACCCTCATGCATGCATCTATTGCTATCATAAGGCAATTTATTGTGTGCACCCGGATGCACCTAAAGATAGGGTGCACCCATATACAAATATAAATAAGAACATATATAATTAAGAGTAAAAATATATACAATTTAATTGTTAATTTTTTTAAAAAATTGTATATAATATTTAATAAAATGTTGTGCACATATGGATGTTAGTTTTTTAATGAAAACTTAATGCGAAAATGAGTATACAATTATTACAAAATACGTATACAAAATAGAATAATATGTATACAAAATAGAATAAAAATACATCACATATGGGTGCATCCTTGCACACTGGTGCACCCAATATATACTCAATTTGTAATTAAGATGAACTTTTAAGGGTGGAGATTAATGTGATATTTTCTTTTTGGATGGTGAAGTTTTAATTAAAGACGAAAAAAATGGAAAGCGTGAAGTTTATTATGGGACAAATGAAGTATAAAGTAAGATGAGGAGAGCGAAAAGAGAAAGAACATAAGGGAGGAAAGAGGGGGAATGAAGAAAAGATGGATGAGAAGACGTGTCACGGCTGTGTCAAAGGAAAAGAGAAGTCAGAATGTGGGATGGGAAAATAACAAGATAGGCAGCAAAATAAATAAATAAATAAAAAATAAAAAATTGAACCGTTTCAAAATAATCCAACTTTACATGGATTGAAAAAGCATGGCGGTTGGGCCCTTTGGTGGCCAAAGTACTGGTCTTCAATAATGGTATTGAGTTTGACTTTTAATTAAGTCAAGGTTCATCTCTCCCACCTCTTATTTCACTCAACCCTAATGGAACCCTAACAAGTAACACTCTTCTCCTCCCTCTCTTACTCACGCCATTGCTGCCATGGAAGGAAAGGTTGACCTTTCCTTTCCGGTGGTGGCTCGACTTTGATATAAGAAGGGCTCTTGCCTTCACTTACAGATACGACGAAATAAAGAGCCTTGTGAGTGTTTAAGTGAGTTGCTTTGGTAGGTTTATGGTCTAAATCCTTTGTGGATTTATTTCCATTGCCACTACGTGCTCATCCGTTGTGTTGTGAGTCAAACCTCAGGATTTTGAGCACCCTCGTCATCCCTCAATGTTTCAACAGCTGAGATACCCAACAATGACCCAACCTGTTTTATTATGATTAATCTAGCCAACCATGTGGCCTCGAATTTTTTAACAACTCTACATGTAGATAATTTATGGATATATAGGATTCTTAGGAAGAAAAAAAAAAGAAAAAGAAGAAGAAACATTTGAACTTGCAGGTATTCCTAATCAAGTATTAACATTTCTCGAATTATCCTCGCACGTTATATATGTATTTGGAGAATATCGATATTGGGGAGAAATATTTTTCTCTGATATCGAGAAAATATTAGAAAATATGAAAAATATGGTACAATATCGATATCAATTTGTCACAGCTCAAATTTTTTCGAATGTCGAGATATATCGAGAAAATATTGAAATATGAAAAAGATATCCATGATATACTGATGTGGGTAGTAATATAAGAAAAGGTACTTCCGTTCTCTTTTTTTTTTTAATTTAAGAAAAGAGAAATTTTATAGGTAATTATCATAAAGTGGTTTTTTTAATAAAGAAAGTTGTGCAAGACTTTAAATCCTTGAATCCACCCTTTTAAATTAATCCAATAATTTATTTTCTTTATCAATTCACATTCTTATTTTAATATTTTATATGTCGATTAGAGTACACAATATGAAAATTTTATTCAATTTATTATGCCAATGCAGCCGTTGAATTCACAATAAAGATAAAGCATAAATTTGATGTCCTTTTTAGTTAAGCTCAACATCACAGTAAAGATAAGATAAGCATGTGCACTGGTGCCACATGTGTACGTAGTCATTGTCTTCCTCAGTAATTTTGAATTAGTTCTTATGACACAATTTAGTGCTTAAGATTCAATAAATGCTACATACATTTATAATCTTGTTAATTGCTTAGGCATACATTTATAATAATCTTGTTAATTGGTTAGAGGATATTTTTCTTTTTTTTGTTTATGTTATGCCCTAACTTCTTCCGATTAAACCCTCTTTTATATTGTTTTAGTAGTTAGTCTTGCACCGAAAAAAAGTATCTTGTATTAAAATGAATTTGCGAAAAAATTGTAAAAATCCCGAAAATTAGGATATCCTTCAAATTTGAGAAAATTGGAAATCCTTGAAAATTCTCTAAATATCCAAAATTTCCAAACTATAACTAGGTTTAAAATATTGATATCGGTAAAAATATTAGTACCTCAAATTTACGGATATATCAATGAATATATCGAATATTGATATCGATATCGATATCGATATCAATATCGGTAAAAATTTAAAATCACAATAAAACTCATGATATATAAGAAGTAGATCAATAACAACATATTTAAATAGTCTGAAATCACACAATAATTATTACTAATTATTTAATACTCCCTCCGTCCCATAGTTATATTCACCATTACTGTAGATACGTAGTTAAAGAAAAGTTATTTTTTGACTAACTTTATTGACTTTTTAGGGGTACTGTTATATTTTTAGGTAATAAATAAATTATAAAGTATGTTATGTGTGTTAGGTGAGAGTGATATTTTTGAAATTAAGATAACTTTTGAGATTGATGGTTAATGTGAAGTTTCTTTTTTTGGATGGTGAACATAAGTATAGGACGGAAGAAAATGGAAAGTGTGAACATATGTATGAGACTGAGGGAGTACATAATAATTAATACTAAAATGATTATTTATGATTCTATGAAGCTCAAATATAAAACATGTCATGTCATCTTGATCTAAACAATATTGGTACCAGCTTATCGAATTAGAGAAATTTTGAACATACTTAAAACCTCCTTATTTACCAATTATAATATTTTTAATGAAAGTGATAAAAATTTTAATATAAAAAATAATTAATTAAAAAACGTAAAACGGTCTCATTATGAGATGGTTTCAAGCAAGTATTGCTCTATTTTTTATTTTATTTTTTAAATTTGAATAAATTAATGATAAAAAATGTATTTAAATGCTAAAAGTAACATAAAAATCGTTAAAAAATTCTTTAAAATTATGGATAATTTTTCAATAATTTCGATATATCCTCGATATTTCATCGATATATCTCAACATCCGTAAAAATTTGAATTGAGAGAAATCGACATCGATATTGATATCGATATTTCAAGATATTTCCTCGATATCAGAAAAGAAATATTTTTTCCCCAATACCAATAATGGTACTCTCCAAAAATGAATATATCTTGAAAATATTGAGGATATTTCGGGATATTTTAAACCTTGACTATAACTAAACTAATTATTAATAATATATTTTTCTTGATCCTGTTTTGGTCTGTAGTATGCACTTCGGTACGTATTTATAAATAAATTACTTACCATATAAATCAATATAGTAATTATTTAAGATTTTTAAAAAAATCAAAATTTATTTTCTATAGGGAATATTACTTTTGGGCTTCCAAAATACTGACGCCTCTTCGCGTATATTACTTTTGGGCTTCCAAAATACTGACGCCTCTTCGCTTATATAGGGTGGCATCCGTTTTCGGGTATTGCCTCCTACTTTATGGGATAGGAGGGCTCGACACATCCGTATAGGTATTTTTCAGTTGCCAATTTCATGGTCTAAGACCCAGAAATTCTGATGGGATATAGGTATTCGTATATTGGTTTATGTTTGTTCAAATAGTGTCATCAAACTAAGCTTTGGTTTATGTTTGTTCAAGTAGTGTCATCAAACTAAGCTTTGGGAATGTCTGTATTGTGTTTAGCATTATGATAACTATTAGTACATATATATTTTGTTTAGGGAGGAATGTTTATATTTATAGAGAATTTAGGTAGCATCAATGTTTAAAATATCAATATCGGTAAAAATATCGGTACCTCATATTTACGGATATATCGATGGATATACCGAATATTGATATCGATATCGGTAAAATTTTTAAAAATTGCGAAAACTTGAAAAAAGAAGAAAATTAATTATTTAACTTTGCAATATATTATAACTAATTTTAATACGTAAATATAATTTAAAATCACAATAAACTCATGATATATAAGAAGTAGATCAATAACAACATATTTAAATAGTCTGAAATCACAAAGTAATTATTACTAATTGTTTAATATATAATAACTAATACTAAAATGATAATTTATGATTCTATGAAACTCAAATATAAAACATGTCATGTCATTTTGATCTAAACAATAGTGGTACCAACTTATCGAATTAGAAAAAATTTAAACATATTTCTGAATGTGCCATTTGTATATTGTTATATTTTCTCCAACTGTACCAAAATAATTGTATTTTTAATTAGAGCGCACTGTGTACGTGAAACCTCCTTATTTATTAGTTATAATATTTTTAATAAATGTGATAACAATTTTAATATAAAAAATAATTAATTAAAAAAGTAAAACGATCTCACTATGAGATGGTTTCACGTAGTATGCTCTATTATTTAATTTATTTTTTAAACTTGAAAAAATTTATGACAAAAAATGTATTTAATTGATAAAAGTACTATAAAAAATCGTTAAAAATTCTTTACAAATGAATTTTTTTTTCGATAATTTTGATATATCCTCGATATTTTATAGATATATCTCGACATCCAAAAAAATTTGAATTAAGAGAAATCGATATTGATATTGATACCGATATTTCCAGATATTTTCTCGATATCAGAAAGAAATATCTTTTTCCCCAATAACAATATCGGTACTCTCCAAAAATGAATATATCGTGAAAATATCGATGATATTTCAGGATATTTTAAACCTTGACTATACTAAACTAATTATTAAAAATATTTGTATTTAATTTACGGATTCCATCCCATGAGACGGATTATCCATTAAATCAAATTATTGGGAAAAATATATTTTTCTTGATCTTGTTTTTGTTATGTAGTATGCCCTTGATACATATTTATAAATAAATTAATCAGCATATAAATCAATATAGTAATTATTTAAGATTTTTAAAAAATCAAAATTTATTTTCCACAAGGAATATTACTTTTCGGCTTCCAAAATACGACGCCTCCTCGCGTATACAGGGTGGCATCCTACGTCGGTATTGCCTCCTGATTTATGGGATAGGAGGGCTCGACACATTCGTAGAGGTATTTTTCAGCTACCAGTTTCACGATCTGAGACCTAGAAATACTGGTGGGATATAGGTATCTGTATATTGGTTTATGTTTGTTCAAGTAGTGTCATCAAACTAAGCTTTGGGAATGTCTGTATTGTGTTTAGCATTATGATAACTATTAGTAATGTTTATATTTATAGAGAAATTCTAGTAAAATCAAGGTTTAAAATATCGGTATCGGTAAAAATATCGGTACCTAAAATTTATGGATATATCGAATATCGATATTGATATCGGTAAAATTTTAAAAAACTGCGAAAACTTGAAAAAAAATAAGAAAATTAATTATTTAACTTTACAATATATTATAACTAATTTTAATACATAAATATAATTTAAAATCACAATAAAACTCATGATATATAAGAAGTAGATTAATAACAACATATTTAAATAGTCTGAAATTACACAATAATTATTACTAATTGTTTAATACACAATAACTAATACTAAAATGATAATTTATGATTCTATGAAGCTCAAATATAAAACATGTCATGTTATCTTGATCTAAACAATACTGGTACCAGCTTATCGAATTAGAGAAATTTTGAACATATTTCTGAATGTGCCATTAGTATATTGTTATATCTTCTCCAACTGTACCAAAATAATTGTATTTTTAATTAGAATGCACTGTGTACATGAAACATTCTTATTTATTAGTAATAATATTTTTAATGAAAGTGATAATAATTTTAATATAAAAAATAATTAATTAAAAAAACATAAAACGGTCTCACTATGAGATGGTTTCATGCAAGTATTGCTCTATTTTTATTTTATTTTTTAAATTTGAATAAATTATTGGCAAAAAAATGTATTTAATTGATAAAAAGTAACAAAAAAATCGTTAATTTTTTTTTAAATTATGGATAATTTTTTATAATTTCGATATATCCTCGATATTTATTCGATATATTTCGACATCAGAAAAATTTTGAATTGAGACAAATTGATATTGATATTGATACTGATATTTTCTCGATATCAGAAAAGAAATATCTTTTTCCCCAATATTGATATCGGTACTCTCCAAAAATATATCATGAAAATATCGAGGATATTTCGGGATATTTTAAACCTTGAATAAAATACATGCCTAGTAGGTCCAATCGGGTATGTTATTAATACTGTGGATAGCTTGTTCTATTTGTGGGTTAGGAACTTCACATATTTCTACATTTTTGTAGCTCAGAGTACAGAAACGCACTCAATAATAAGTAGCATTAGTGCCTTTTCTATTGCTTGTATAATAGGTTTAATATGTATTATAGGATTAGATCATTTTTCATTTCCACATTTAGTTGCTCAGTAAGACGGACTATCCATTAAATCAAATTATTGGGGAGAAATATTTTTCTTTGATATAGAGAAATTATAAAAAAATATCAATATCAATTTGTTACGGTTCAAATTTTTCTAGATGCGATATATATCGAGGAAATATGAAAATATCGAAAAAATATACATAATTTATAATTAATTTTAATAATTTTTTTTTACTTTTACAATTAAATACTTTTCTTTTCATGAGTTTTTTATATTTAAAAAAATTAATTAATATAAAAAAATTGAGCTAACACTGTAAAACCGTCTTATGGTGAGTCTATTGTACGTTTTCTTAATTAGTAATCACTTTTTATTAAAATTATTATCGCTTTTTATTAAAAATATTATCACGACTCACCAATAACTAGAGAGGGTTCACTATACATTAATTTATAGGAGACATGCTCAAAATAAAAATACAATTTTTTGGCACATGTAAATTGTCATTTTGATCATGCCTCAACGACATGGTGATTGGATAAGTCTAAGTACTCAATCCATAGTCAAATAGTTGGACAAGATAGAACGACATGCTATTAAGACATTCGGAACTATTTTCAAAATTTTTCTAATTCGATAAGCTGATACCAATATTTTTTAGATCAAAACAACATGACATATTTTACATTTGAGACTCTTAAATCATCATTAGTTATTATATATCGAAGAATTACTCCCTCCGTCCCATAATACCCTTCATACTTTCTATATTTGGATGTCCCGCAATATCCTTCATGCCCCATTTTTGTAAAAAAAGACAAATATATCTCTCACTTACCCATCAATTACAACAATGCCATGTACATTAACATCACTAATTAAACTAAATGTGCAAATTTGGGCCCTCTTAATATAACACAATTAAAAGCCCTAACCACTTCTTATTTAGGCCAACAACATTTGGAGGCCACATGTTTATCTCCTCATTTCACTCGTTGTTCTCTCTCGTCCTCTTCCTGCGATGAAACCCTAGCCCCTTTTCTTACGCCACTCAATCTTTCGATCCCCAGCGGTGCGGTGTGAAGAGTAACCCTAGCCCTTCTTCTGCTTCTAGTTGTCTCGATCCAACCTTTTTCTTCTCCTGCTTCAATCGTTGTCCCGCGATGACCCTACTTTGTCCGATTCACCTACTCTTCAACCAGGCACTGTTCTAAGGTTGAAATCATAGATCTGTGGTCGGGATCTGAGTATTTATGGAGCGAGATGGTTGTTGGAGTTGACTCCATTCCCTCAGTGGTCGAAGGAGACGAGATCATAGCGGATGTCGTCTCGGATCCACCTTCGACATGGTGGTTCCCGACTCCCTACAGATGGATTTAATCGTTGATCTCCCTTCTATTGATGGAGAGTTCCCCGGGATAGATTGCAACATGATGGTTCCTGACTCTCTATTTTGCGATTCCGATGAAGCTGCTTATGTGGTTGAGGACTCCAACCTGGAGGATAATTTTCTGGGAACATTTCCCGTCAGTCTCTATTTCAGAGATATCCTTACATTTCCTGCGATTTCATTCATAGAACAATGGTCCTGGAGTCCAACAACAGGGAAGTTGAAATTGTCCATTCACTCTTGCCCCAGAATGAACAATCCGTTGAATATCAACAGTTCATCTACGAGATGATTTGTATCCTGCTACCTGCATATCGGTACATCCCTAACTTATCTCATATTTTAATTTCTGTAGCTTGGGATGCCCTAAGAGGCTTGGTACGTGCTTTATGTGCTCTCATTAGCCCTATGAGACACTTGATTGATGTTCCATGCACTTGAATTAGCCCTGTGAGGCACTAAAATGAAGAAGCATGAGTTTATTTAGCCCTGTGAAGCATCTATGTGGCCCTGTGAGGCACTTGATAGCTGATAATGCTCTATTTGCATTTTACTTGACCCTTTGAGGCATTTACTTGTTGATGATAGGGAAATGTGAACTGTACTAGCCCATGTGAGGCAGTGAATTGTTTATACATGTGAAACAGGTGTTTATTTGGCCCTGTGAGACATTTGATGGCTGATAATGCTCTATTTGCTTCTTACTTGACTCTTTGAGGCATTTGCTGATTGATGATGGGAAAATTTGGATAGTACTAGACCCTCTGAGGCAGAAAATTATTTATACATATGCAACATGTGCTTAATTGGCCCTGTGAGGTATCTATGTGGCCCTGTAATGCATTTTGGTGGCTGTTGATGCTTGGTTTGCTCTTTAGTTGGCCTTGTGAGGCATTTGGTGGCTAATAATACTTGTCCCTGATAACTATATTAATGTTGTCAAACTTAATTTGGGATTATATGTAAGTTTTAAATTAGTCCAATGACGAATCTATTTCGAGGGCTAAGGCTTCAATGCTGTGGTTGTCCACTGGTGATCATGCAATATGAACCAGCCATAGTGAATAATTATATTGAGTCACCAATAGGTATATACAAACCTTTTTAGGAGATCATAACCTAATGACGATATTATTTCGAGGGTTAAGTACCTCTCTTGATAGAACAAGCTTAGATAAGCTTGTTCTTGTCCCTGATATTAGGCATTCAGTATCACTATTAGGTTTCATATCTATTTTGGAGGCGCTTGATATTTTTTTAATATCGTAGCAGTCACCAATAGGTTTCATACCTATGTTGGAGGCGCTTGATATTTTTTTTATATCGTAGCAGTCACCAATAGATATAAGAAACCTTTTAGGAGGCCATGTTCGGTGATAAAATTCTTTCTGAGAGAATCTTGAACAAAAAGGCCATACCATTACTATATGATGTTTGTTTACAACATAAACAACACATAAACAACAAAAGGACAGTGTCTAGTCCAATTGGTTATACTGTAACAAAAAAAGGTCATATCATTACTATAGGTTGATTGTTTATAGCTTAAATAACAGATAAACATCAAAAGGACATTGCACAGTCCTATGTTTATGATGTAAACAACAAAAAAGTCAGTTTAAGTGCATAAACAACCAAAAAAGATCATCATTAGTTAATAATCAAACATCCAAATATTGCACAAGTTCTGCAATGTCATAAACCTATTTGTAGTTGGACTCCTCCCCTAACAGCTTCAATATACAACTTATAACCAAATCTGCATCAATCTCAAGATTGATTGGCAAAGTTCCCTCCTTTACCATCTTAGTTTTCCCCATGTGTGGCACTTTATAGTTGTTACCCCCTTCTACCTTCATTATTTCAATTAGGAAGGCTTGTAGGCTGAGAAACACATTATTGAGGGTAGCTGCTGTTAGGTTTTCATAGGAGATCCTCACATTCTTGATTAGTTAATCCACATTGTAACTTTGTTGTTTCTCATTGTAGTGACTGTATAGCCCTAAACCACCCTAAGTCATTGATATTGGTGTCTGGAGAGTTTGGAGGTTGGTTAAGAAGGCTAATGTTGATTCCATCAGATCTTGCAACCATTCCAAAGTCCATATCACTATCAAGTATGTGTGGTTTTGCATTATCCTGTTGGATAATTATATCCTAACTCATATTTTGTGGCCATTTAGCCTTATGGCTGGAATTATCTGTCAATTTGTGTAAATATGCTTATGAAAGTAAACTAGTAAAGACACTACTTGATTTATGAAAGTAATCTTATAAAGACACTAATTGTTTCAAACTAGTAAATGATCTTAAATAGAGAGTCATGAGTTACCTGATTGATTATGCAGTCTCTTATCACTTCTTTGTTGGCGGTGACAAATGGTTTAATAACCATTATCCCCCTTGCCCTATTCTTTGACTTTCTTCTTGTTAACTCAATCCTTGAGAAAGGAAAGATTCCTATTTTACCATCAAACAAAACTTGCCCCTCACTTCCAAGTATAGGCCTAGATTCGGCACACATGAACATTATTTTGGTTATGAATTTCTTTGACTTGCATGTTCGGTGCGGCTCTTTCTCCTATGATATGATGTAGTACCTCTCATTCACCCTTGTCATTTAGAACCATTTTTCATCAGTATGCACCACATTGTACATTTCATCAAACATCAGTTTGTCTGCATTCCTATCATAATGAATCTGATGCAAACAGTAGTTGAGCCTTTGAAGCTTGTTCTCCAGAGTTAGCTCAGGCATGATTGAGTTTGTATGAGCTTTGATCTCTCCTTTTTTTATCCACCTGCCCAATGTTGATTTGCTAACCTTTACTTGCCCAGCAAGACCAAAATGGAACCTCTGTTTTCAAAAGCAATCCCCTTCATTTGCTCAGGGTCTAGATTAACCCTTTTTGGCTTTGAAACTCTTTTTTTGTTAGAAATGAAGTTGACTGGACTGCCTGCTTCAATCTGCCTTTTATCATCTGCCCAAATGTTAAATATTGTTCTTCTAGCATCTCCGAAAATCTGTGTTGCCTCCCTTACTTTCCCATTGTGAATACTTTCATGACTGCTATGCCTTAAAAGAAACTGCCAAATCAAATTTCTTATGTGTGGAGAGAGGTTTGGATTTGAAGGTGCCATTTAATGTTAACTAAGTGCATTAATGTTTGATACTTTGTCCCACCATATTTATTGTGATGACATTGGAGGGAATGTTTCACAAATTTTAAAAAGGCATCCTAAGTAAAATTAGAGAGAAAAATTTGGGGTTAGTGGATTATTCGGTGACCAATTACAGAAAAATGACAGTTTGGTGGAAAAAAATTAATGATGAAATTACAATCTTAGGGAAAAGGCTTCATAAGAAAATTTGGAGGGGAATTTTTGAGGGTTCACTATTTATTTGGTGAAATAAATAGAAAAAATGACAATTTGGTGGAAATAAAGTCCCAATGATGAAACTACAATCTGAGGGAAAAGGCTTCATAAGAAAAATGAGAGGGAAAATTTTGGGGGTTTATAGACAAATTTGGTGGGAAAAGAAAGAAAATGACAGTTTTGGAGGGAAAACATCATTTTTAAGGTGTTTTAGGAGGGAAACAAATTCAAATGATGAACTTACAATCTAATGGTTCATTTTTTATATGATTATTGATTCTAACAATTTATCTAAAGGTATTTTTCTCTAATTTTTGCATATTAACATGGATTCACTTCATCGTTTGTATTTTCAGTAATCTATGAACAGGTAAATGAATATTTCTCTAGCTTATTTACTTGAGAAGAAATCTATAATTTTATTTATTTTTATGTAATTCATCAAGTTCTGTAATTTAAATTGAAGTTTAAGAAATTTCTATAATTTCTAGTACAACTGTACCAAATTTATATAATTTTAATGTAATGCTGTAATTTTGGTGTAATGCTTTTAATTTTTGTTGATTTTATGAAGTTACAGGGTTTTTTTTTATAAATTAATTTCTGGAATTTAGAAAAAAAATTCTGGGATTTTTATTTATTTTCGGTAATTAGGATTTGGATTAACTTTAGGGTTAGACTAAATTCACACCCCCTTTTATTAAATACACACCACTTAATTATATAATTAAATTATATATTTTTAAAAAATCTAAATTACCCTTATTTTATTAAATACAAATCCTTAATTTATCTAATTAATCCCTTCTTCCTCAACGGTTCTCATTTCTTCCAGAAACCCCATTGCTCTGGCCATGTCACCTCTACGACTACAGTGAACGTTGTAAAATTATTGAACGAGAAAAATAATTTCTCTCTATCGTTTTTGTTTTTGTTGTCGTCGGGGTTCAGCTATTCTTTTTTAATTTGTTGAAATTTTCAAATTTGAATGTACTGCACTTGAATCTTTTTTCATATCTATTGAACTTCATCTTCCCATTTGTGTATTTGATTATTTAGTTACTTTTCATTCTCTATGTTTAAATTCACCTGCTATACATTCATCTTCGGCTTGTTGGATTTTTACAATGATTCATTTTTTTTTTACTTTCATTAATCCTTCCCACCTCTCGAACTTTTCTACGAATGCCCACTCTTCAAGATGATTTAATTTTTGAAATTTTTAGTTCAAAGTTTGCAATGTAGTCAATTAGCCTTAATTTTTTTCTTTTATTTTTCTCTATGCATCTTCTTTTCATGGATTTAATTATCGCTCTAAATAAATAGAATTACATTTCCTTAAAGATCTAGTTACTTCGACTAAATATCAACCAAGAGAAATTTGTGAATTTGGGCAAGTATGTTCGTATGAATAATAATTTACACATTCTTACATAGTTACATTTTATAACAATTTAGTGAAACGAATGGAAAGAGACTTAATGGGCTAGGTGATGGACGATGAAAGATTGATTCTGATCGCCATGGACGTCTAAATCTTAATCTATTTCAGTAATATAATGAATTAGAGATTTTAATTGGGTGTATAATTTTAATTTTATATGGGTATTATTGAAATTTTAAGGAGCGTGCACACAATAAAATTTGAAAATAAAAAGTTAAAGGGGTGTGTATTTAATAAAATGGGTGTGTGTATTTAATAATACTCTTAATTTTATCAATAACCTAAACCTAAATGTATGGACAATTTTACCTTTCAAAAAAGGAGTTGAAAAGAAAAAAAAATTCTTAAACAACGTGGAATAGTAAATGTGAAGGGTATACCGGGACGAATGGAGTATATTCTTCTTTATTTAATTATCATACTCCTGATGAGTGTAAATTCACGTGTTTTAAGCCTTGATTCTTGTGATAATGATGTATGATTTGATCTTAAGTGAAGATAATTCGAGATATGTAGTGGAAAGTCATGAATCAGGTGTGTTTGAGTCAGTTTGAGTAGATTTTCGAAGGAAAACGGGATAGAAGTGATCGAAACCGGAGAAAGGGTGTTGCAGGCACCGGGTTCGACCAACAGGGGAGTGGTTCGACCAGCACCCCTGGTCGAACCAGACGCAAGAAGGCAACAGGAGTGTGGTTCGACCACGACACTGCGATTCGACCAAGCATGGTGGTCGAACCGCGATCGAACTAGAAGCTTAACTTTTCACAGTTGGTAATTCGACCACGATGCATATGGTTTGACCATCCGTTTGGGTTGAACCATGGACCTGCCAGTAATTTACAGGCCGATTCGACCAGCGATTCGACCAGTTTGACCAGGGGTCTTGATCGAACCGATGTGCTGGCAGTGTCTGGATCCATATTTTTACACCTTCAGTGTGTGTTTTCGCTCAAAAAGCCCATCCTAGGTCCATAAGGAGAGCTCACAAATATAAAAGAAAGACCCTACGCAAGGGAAAAGAGAGTTCACCACCACCTTCATTCTACACAACATCTAAAACCCTACCACCATCCACGGTGCTGTGGAGAGAGATTCGTCTGTCGAATCAAGTGAGAACTGTTGGATTGTATACTAAAAGACTAGCTTAAGTATGAACAATGTTTTAACAATTTATTTGAAATGAGAATCAATGATCAAATGATTGCATCTTATAATTTATTTATATGTCCAATGCAATAGTTCACTTACTTTATACTGTAGATAATATGTTGTGTGACAACACGCGGAAGATCATATTATTGGTTTCCTTATAAAGTATAAACAGATGCTCACAATCGAGATAGATGGGGACTCTCTATCGGGATGGTTGTTGTGTGATTTGGTATTAGTTTGTCTTAACTATAGAATCACATTAGTGCACTTTGGGTGTATTAAGCAGGACCACTTGAGATCGTTCGACTTGTAATGTCTATATAGAAGATCTTGATCTCAGTTATTATGGATGTTCGTGCTCTTAATCACTATACAATAATCTCGACACGTAGGGCAATATGTATTTCTTTGATTCATCAATGGGTGAGATTTACATGTAATTAAATCAACAAACTCGATGAGTTGGGAAATAGTGTTGTCTCTATGGTGTGTTGTTGATTGTAGAAGGAATTTATGTCCGTTATAGGTTGATGATGTCCCCTTGAGGAGCTCATAAGAATTATCATGTAAATCCTATAGGTGGATTTGTTCAGGCATGATAATGAGGTTGAGTGGTACTACTCTCGGATGAGACATTAATTAATGGAGTTGTCAGTAACTTAATTAATTAATGCACATTGTATATCTTAAACATGGGGAGACTAACATGCTCATAACAAGAAGAAGCTCATTAAGTAATTATGGGATTAGAACGGTAGTGTAGTAATAATATTTTAGTGGTATATATTATCATTATTGGACTTAAGTATAAGCTTTGGGCTAAGCTTGAATACTTAAGCCCAATGGAGGCTCAACTCTTCATCCTGGTCCCTGCTATAGCCCATATATAAGTCATCTCAGCTGTATGAAAATCCTAAATGAAAAGTGAATCACTCCTAACACTGTGAGGAGGATGAAGGAACAGCAGATTGAGAAGATCTTGAGGATCGTCATCCACACGACGTCAAGATTGGACTTTGGAATACAGCAGAAGATTGAAAGGTTGTTTGCTGCTGCTGTTCGTCAATTTCCACAATTTTTCTAAAATTTTGTGGAACTCCAAACTTAAAGTGTTATACACTGTTGAAAATCCACTGAAGAGAGGATCGTTTTGGCATGTAGATCACTTGAATTGGAGATTGGATGAGGAGTTATACTCAAAACAATGAGGATGCGCAGGCTGCTGGCGAGAATTCATTCTCTTCTTCAATATACCCTTATGAAAGGTAATACATTTTTATGTTTCTTGCTTTTGTTGATTTAGAAACATATGGAATCCTAACGATTCACGTTAACCAAATGATCGAATGCCAACAATTGGTATCAGAGCTTCGATTTCATGGTGAAGCGTGACACGTTATGCTAGGGTTTATGTGGCTTATGTGTTTCTTGTTGGAAATAGAATCACATGTATGATTAGGATTTTGGTATGATTTGATTGTGCCTGTATAATCCATGTATTGTCGATGGTGGTGAATGATTCGAACTGTACCTGTTCGTTAAATTCACGGTGAACGACGATGGTGAAAGCACGCCTGGAGGAGTTTTCTGCCATGTGTTGGAGCCCGAAGGCAAACCCATTGGCGAGTGCAAACCTAGCGAGGGGTGTGCGGCATCGTGCATATTGCCGTGTGTTGATTCTCGTTGGTGGGCGTGCGTTCTGGATGACTAGCAAAGGGTGCTCGAAAGCTGCCGTGTGATGGCCGTGTGAGGGGCGCCACACGGAGTCATACGTTGGCTGCATAGTGGGCGCGCACGATGGTAGAAAACGAGCAGAAGGGACGCACGAAGGCAGGCGTGTGTAGGGCTGGGGAAAAATACCAAAATTTCAGTATACCGCCCTTACCATATCGAAAAATACCGATTTTACAGAAATTTTAGGTATGCAAAAGTTTTTGATAAGGTATAATACCGTATTGAAAATTTTGGTACGATAAAGGTATATAAATAACCTATACCGTAAAATATTTAATTTTTGAGTAATATGATACGATATTACCATACTACATGATATATCCAATTATAATTATTATTTTATATATTATAACTTTTAATTAAATTATATATATACACTATTTAATTAAAAGATTAAATCTAAAATCCTACTGTATATTTCTTCATAATTATAAATGAGTGATAAAGTTGATTATCTTATACTTCTTTTTTAATTACGTAGTATATCCTATATGAAAATTTAAAAGTGTTGATTTTAATATAATTCCATATGGTTTTTGTGTAGATCTCTTAGGTACTATTTATTTAATAAAAAACACTTGTGTAAACCGTGTTTAGATATATTAATTATGTAACCTCTGTTACTGTTTAGTACATAAAAAATTACTCTTTAGCACATAAATTATTACTCTTCAAATTCTTGTAAATCCTAATTTATCGATTACTTTTTAGTACATGAAAAATTACTTTTTAGAGATATGAATTATAACTCTTCTGTATAAAAATTATTACTCTTCAAAGAGTAATTCTTTATATACTAAAGAATAATATTAAAAAATAAGACTTACATGTAAACCCGATTTTCATGAGACTTACTCTTATTTAATTTGATCGTTTGTTGATTGTCGTATATTTTTCTTATTATGAATTTGTTATCTATTAGAATTTATTTTATAGCTATCTTTCACTTTTCTAGTACAATTTTTTATTAGATTTATTGAATTTTAGGTGTATAACGGCATAACAAACTTTTTAATAGGATGGTATATACCGATATTTTAGGTATGACATGGTATACCGAAATATCGATAAGCAGAAGGTATACTATTTTCTTATACCGAAATATTGGTATACCGAACTATTGACGCACGGATGCAGGGGTGCGCGGCAGGCGTGCGCAGAAGGCATTAACGCACGGATGCTTGCGTGCGCGCACACAAGCTGTGCGTGGCGTGTGTGCTGGGCAGTGGACAGATTGTTGCAGGCATGAGACACACTCGCTGGGCACACGATGCCGGGAATGTGGGCATGCGAGGTATGCAGGGTTCGCAGGCGCGCGCGGGGATGGCACGGAAGCTTGCCTAGGCTGCACGGGTCGTGCGTTGTACCAGACAGGATGGCGTGCGAGCAGATCAATACACAGCACGAGTCGTGCCGGGGTGTATGATGGTCAGGAAGTCTCCTTCATGCGGTGGAACAGAGTGTCGGGCAAGACTTTCCAATTTTAAGCGGGGATTTAATTCGTCATATATAACTGTCATAATTGATTTAATTGTCTACTATTGTTATATATAGATGCATGTTGATATCAATGATTTCGATAATCTGAAATTTTTTTAAAATTTGATAATCATGTCGATATTGATGATTTCGATAATTTGACGATATCGACGGTCGATATCGATAATTTCGAAAATTTTATAATTTGGAGATTTTTGAATGTTTGATAATCTGGAGGTCTTTGCCGACATTTATGCTTGGTGGCGAACAATCAAATTCGTCGATATATAACTGTTTATAATTGATTTAATTATTCGATTATTGTTATATATGTTATGCATGATTCTATGTAATTTACTGCCTTATGTGCCGTAATAAGAGCATGCTAGGTTGCGTATTTTATTTGAATATTATATGCATGTAAAAACCCTCGGTGTTAAACAACTAAGTGGGAGAAGAGATTGGTAATTAATTCTCTTAGCCTCTATTATTGGTTTGTAAGTGATGTGAGTAAACTTGCGTGTTGGCAACAGGCCTTCCTCCACAACGGATGAGTTTATTCACGGATCACTGGTACAGACTTCATTAAATAATTATTATTTGTAATGTGATGCATATGAACTTGCGTGTTGGCATAGGCCTTCCTCCCCATCAGATGAGTTTATATGCAGTTCACTGGTACAAACTTATAATTGATGACTGTAGGAAGTTATCCGAGCGCGTGTGTACTACTCCATCTGTAAGGCACATAAGCTTGCGCAATGGACTTGGGGTCAAATAATGGTGTACACTTAGATGCAAATAATAAGTATCCTTCCCATCGGAGTCACTGCTGTTATTTTCATGGCTAAAAAGGAACCGACTATTAATTATTTTGTCATGAGGTTAGGTTGATAAAAATTAATGGGTAAAATCTTCTCTCGTAAATGTTCGGATTTGTATACATCCAGACTATCATGGCATGCAGACTCACGGTGCTTGAGATGTCGGTGAATTTTATTTTATATTATTTTGAGGGAATCAATATAAATGAATAAATTCGAAGATTTGATCGATGTATTTATTTGTGATTCTCTGTATTTTCGAATGGTTTATTTCCCTTATTGTTTACTAAAAGAAAACATATTTACTGGTCCAAAATTAGATGATTAGAAAAGAATCTTGGTTTCGATTTTTACTGCTTAGGAAAATATGTGTTCTCACTAAGGATGTTCTGTGATACCTATTAATTAAAGTCTCTAGTGCAGAGGTGAGAGGTTCATAGAAATATGATGGTCTCATGCGACTCTTCGGATAATTGAGTGAGGTTACAAGATAGGAGGTCATGGTTGACTTGATGAATGAATTGAAAGACATGGATAGAAATTGAAAGGGAAACCTAGGCCAATTTATTCTTCATAATTTGCCTAGACGTTTTGAGCAAGTTCAACCTGAAATACGAGAGGTTGTATATGGTGGGGAACTTCTGACAAAACATGTGGCGAAGAAAATCAATTTTCATCAAGATGTGAACAAGGTTAGTATCTCATTCACTAGTTGTTGAAGCATGATTAGTGATGACATCTACTGACACATTGTGTATAGATACCCAAATCACTAAAAGCTTGCAACTAAGTAATGATGAGATTATTAAGTACATGGGTAAGCTACAAAAGTAGTGGTTATTGCAGTGGGAGTTGTTTATTTATCTTACGATATGAATAAACGTTTGATTATGAGAAATTGTCATTACGTATGTTTTTCATAGAAAGAATTTCATTTCGGTTTCTATGCATTTACGGATGTATACTCCATTTTATTTAAATGACATGGTCATAGTGATGAAGGATGGAGCTATAATCTCTTATGGCACGTTGGTAATAATTTGTACACTCTTAAATCATGTTTATTCCACGGATGCAACAAATAGTAATTAATAATGTATCTTCTAATCTTAGTAAGAGAAATGAGCCTTCGGAGATGAACTAAACATATTTTTGGCATCTAAGACAAGATCAAATTTACTTTAGTAAATGTTGATAGCCGATGGACCGATGGGTTTATCTTAAGTGGAAACTATCTGACTTGTGAGTCTTACTTGAAAGTAAAATGATTAAAGGCCTTTTAAGGCAAAGGGGTGTAGAGCCAATGATATGTTGGAAGTATTTCATTCTGATTTAAGCGGTCCTAAGACTATCCCAAAAATAGGTGGTCATTACGATTTAATCGTGGCGGCGAGTACCTCTTAGGATAGTTTAGGAGCTATTTATCAGAGGATGAGATTAAAATCTCAATTTGTCTACACCGGGCATACCCCAGCTGAATGGTGTGGCGGAAAGAATGAATAAGACTCTTATGGAAATGATTAGATAGATGATGAATTATTTGGAATTACTGAATTCATTTTATGGATATGCCCTAGAAACATCATGTCGTATAACGTTTGTCTCTTTGTGGGATATCGTAGAAAAATAGAGAGTGATGATTTATTTAGTCCAAAAGATCGAAGGGTGATTGTTAACACAAACACTAGATTTTTGGAAAAGGACTATGTAATAAATCACATACCCAAGTATAAGTTGTTCTAAAGGAAGTGAGAGGGAAAACACAAAGTATTAGTACCAATTGTACAAGAGGATATACTATAAGGTAGACTGCATCGCGTATCATATCTGATACACAAATGCGTGTAGTGCCTTATCGTAGTGGGAGGATTGTTTTACAACCCGAAAGATTTATATTTTGGGAGAGTCGTGAGACTTGGTCCCTAGTAAACATGGAATTAACCCACGGTTACGACGAAATACTACAAAATAAAAATGCGATATCTTAGCAAAATGCAATGATTTTTAGAATAGGATCTACGGATTGTAAATCAAATGTGGGAGCTTGTACGACCACTAAATGGTGTAAAAGTTATTGGAAGTGGTTATACGAAATAAAAGAGGATCATACGGTAAGGTGAGAACCTTGGAAGCAAAGATTGTTACGAAAAGGTATGCTTAGAAAGAAAGGATTCGATTATGAGGGAACCTGTTCGCCGGTGGCTAAGTTGATTCGGACTCTTTAATTTGTGGTTGTTCATATTGAATATGAGGTACAGCAAATAGATGTCAAGACAGCTTCCCTGATTGGAAGTCTTAAAGAAAACGTCTATATGAAGCAACCAGAGTGATTCATTGCAAAGGGCTAAGAGCATTTTGATTATAAGCTTAAAGGTGTCCATCGATGGGCTAAAGCAAGCTTCAAGATCATGAAACATCCATTTTGATGAGGAAATCCAGGAATATAGATTTATTCAATGCGCGGATGTGTCTTGTGTATTGGAAAGAGTGACAGAAACGTGGTGGTATTTCTTGTACTGTACGTAGATGATATATTGCTCATTGGAGACAATAAAAGAGTATTGTCGGGCGTATGGGTATGGTTGATAAAGTAGTATGAAATGAAAGACTTAAAAGAAGCAAAATATATCCTTGCGATCATGGTGATCACAAGATAGGATGTTGTGCTTACCTCAAGTTTCATGAAATGATACAATCCTAACTCGTTTTAGCATGTGACTTTATCTAAGGAAATGTGTCTTGACACAAAAGAAGATAAAGGAGATGAAAGCAGTTTCTTATGCTTCGTCGAATAAGGAAGCTTAATCTAAGGAATGCTATGCACGAGATCGGATATCTGTTTTGCCAAAGGCATGGTCAGTGAGTATCAAGGTAACCCGAAACAAGAATGATGAATTGTGGTAAGACATATACTTATGTACCTGAAAAGGACCAGAAATTATATGTGGACTTATCGAACAGATTCACTTCTTCTTATGGATTATATAGATTCAGATTTTTCAAATCAGATAGGGACGACAGTAAATCCACCTCAAAGGTTATGTGTTTAATTTTAGGAAGTAGAGTCATAATATGGAGGAGTGTTATATAGAAATATATTTCGAACTCTGCACTCCACCATGGAAAGATGATAAATTGGAGCCTCTGAGGTAGCCAAAGTATTTATATGAATCTAGAAACTTTATTATGGACTTCGAAGTGTTTCTAAGTTTGCCCAAGGTTATCACAATTTATTGTGATAATAATGGTGCAGTTGCAAACTTGAAGGAATCACGAGCCCATAAGCAATTAAACACATGGAGCGCGAGTACCACCTGTTACGAGAAATCGTATGATGAGGGGAAGGTTGTTGTCGCCAAGATTGCATCGAATGATGAACTAGTAAATCCATTTACAAGGACCTTTAGGCGAGAGCTTTTGATGGTCGTGTAGTGGGAGTGGAAATCAGTTGTATGGCAAAAGACATGACAGCATAGTCTTTTAGTATAAGTGGGAGATTGTTGGATTGTATACTAAAAGTCAAGCTTTAGTATGAACAATGTTTTAACAATTTATTTGAAATGAGAATCAATGATCAAATTATTGTGTCTTATAATTTATTTATATGTCCGATGCAATAGTCCACTTACTTTATACTGTAGATAATATGTTGTGCGACAACACGCGGAAGATCATATTATCGATTTCCTTATAAAGTATAAATAGATGCTCACAACCGAGATAGATGGGAACTCTCTATCGGGATGGTTGTAGTGTGATTTGGTATTAGTTTGTCTTGACCATAGAATCACATTAGTGCACTTTGTGTGCATTGAGCAGGACCACTTGAGATCGTTCAAATTGTACTGTCTATACAGAAGAACTTGATCTCAATTATTATGGATGTTCGTGCTCTTAATCCCTACACAATAATCTCGACACGTAGGACAGTATGTATTTCTTTGATTCATCAATGGGTGAGATTTACATGTAATTAAATCAACAAACTCGGTGAGTTGGGAAATAGTGATGTCTCTATGTTGTGCTGTTGATTGTAGAAGGAATTTATGTCCGTTATAGGTTGATGATGTCCCCTTGAGGAGCTCATAAGGATTATCATGTAAACCCTGCAGGTGGATTTATTCAGGCATGATAATGAGGTTGAGTGGTACTACTCTCGAATGAGATATTAATTAATGGAGTTGTCAGTAACTTAATTAATTAATGAGCATTGTATATCTTAAACATGGGGAGACTAACGAGCTCATAATAAGAAGGAGCCCATAAGGTAATTATGGGATTAGAACGGTAGTGCAGTAATAATATTTTAGTGGTATACATTATTATTATGGGACTTAAGTATAAGCTTTAGGCTAAGCTTGAATACATAAGCCCAATGGAGGCCCAACTCTAATTTCTCCTCCTGGTCCCTACTATAGCCCATCTATAAGTCATCTCAGCTGTCTGAAAACTCTAATTGAATAGTGAATCACACCTAACACTGTGAGGAGGATGAGGGAACAGCAGATTGAGAAGATCTTGAGGATCGTCGTCCACACGACGTCTAGATTGGACTTGGGAATACAGCAGAAGATTGGAAGGTTGTTTGCTGCTACTGTTTGTCAACTTCCACGATTTTTCTAAAATCTTGTGGAACTCCAAACTTAACGTGTTATACATAGTTGGAAAGCTACTGAAGAGAGGATCATTTTGGCGCTTAGATCACTCGAATCGAAGATTGGATAAGGAGTTATGCTCAAAATAGTGAAGCTGCGCAGGCTGCCGGCGAGAATTCATTCTTTTCTTCAACATACCCTGGTGAAAGGTAATATGTTTCTATGTTTCTTGCTTCTGCTGATTTAGAAACATATAGAACCCTAATGGTTCACGTTAACCAAATGATCGAATGCCAACAGAACCAAGTGAAGATTCAAGACGGAGAGAGACGCGACGGCGCCCGCATCTAGGGTTTACTTCGCATCTTAATTTATCTTGTAATTTTCAAGACTATAAGTAAGATCTATCCAACCACCATGTTTGTTCTTCGATCAATCATGAGCTAGAACGCTTCGGTAGTTCTAGGTTTTATGAAGATTTTATGAGTTAATTGAACTTCCGTGTGTATACTCCGTACAACACTACTTGTGATTTATTTTATATAAGACTATGCGTTTTTAATTCATACTCAGAGTTGTTTTGTGCATCATTAATTGTTATGTAGAGTCTGGCGTTCACTGCTGAGCAGATTACATGTTATGATTCTAAGTGAGGGGACTCCAAAGTCTCATTAGAACTATCTTATATGAATACTTGTTAATTGAATATGATTCGGGTTAATAAGTAGGACAAAGACTATAATGTCATAGTAGCTATAAAGGAAAATCATATCAAGTTAGAATACTAAGTGCACGTGAAATAATTGATACTGATAATACCTAGAAAGGGGGTGAATTATATCTCTTGCTCCAAAGATATTCACACGTGTCACACGCTTATTTACTTGTGTCTATAGAGTCGATTTGCATGCCTTAGGGATTCGTCCATACTCCACAAGGCAGAGTCAGACATTGATACATGGAAAGGAAATTAATAAGTAAAACTGGATGGCCCGAAGGATTACCTATCTTCTCACTTATTCACTTTTATTTAATCTCTACTGCTTATTTATTTTAATTGCTATTTAATTATTTGTTCGTTAGTTACTTAATCACCACAACTATTTTGCTATATTAGTCTTAATAAGTTAGAATATAATTAAATTAATAATAATACGTCCTTTGGGTTCGATAATCACTTGGTCGCTTATCAAAGCTACAATAGCATCCTTCACACTTGGGGATTAATATTGTGTGTTGAGAAAACGTTCATCAAGTTCTTGGCGCCTTTGCCGGGGACGGCATTAATTATTAGTTTATTATTTCTAGTTTAATTGAGACTACTTTATTCTTGTCTTTATTTTCTAACACTTATTTTTCTTAGGTGTATGCTTACTAGATCAAAGGTAGGAGATTTAAAACCTTATAATCCGGAGATCTGAGCATCGTCAAGGAAGAAGAAGAATAATAAGAACGTGGAACCAACGGAGGCATTTAATTTAGGAGTTGAAGTTGACGAGCTGAACTCACAATCGACTGAAGCTGCAACCGACGTTCACGTGGAAGCAGAAGCAGTCAACATGGTGGCGAATCCGGATAATCTTGTCATCCGTGAAGACTTTAAGAACAACGAAGGAGGCAATGCGGGGCTGTTAGGAGCAAGAGGGGTCGGAGCTGATTTTGAACTTCACCCTGCTCTGATCAGCATGATTGAAAGGAGTCCCTTCTCTTGAGGAACCTTTGAAGATCCTCAGCAACATTTGAATAAGTTCCTTAGTTATGCAAGTACACCAAAGGATGCAGGAACTCATGAAGATGCGAGGAGGATCATCTTGTTTAAGTTCTCACTTACTGAAAGGCCGAGAGATTGGTACGATACTCTAAATGCTGTTGAATGCAATACCTGGGAGAAATTGAAATTAAAATTCTTGGAGTGATACATGCCACCTTCAAAGCTGTTTAAGATGAAACAAGAAATCAATCAATATGCTATCGGTGGTAATGAGAAGTTTCATAAGGCTTGGGATAGATTCAAGGATATGCTTCGAAAGTGTCCACAACATGGGCTTTCTAAAGCTCAATACATCAGTATTTTCTACAATGGATTGGACTGCGATTCTCGAGTGTTACTTGATGTTTCTTCTAATGGAGCATTGCTTACAAAGTCATCCGTAGAGGCCAAAAAGCTCTTTGAGGATATTTCGATGAATTCAAGAGATTGTCCAACTGATAGAGTGAGAGGCACTTATGTTCTTAGAAAAGTAGCGCAGGTTGAGCACACTATGGTTAAGTCAAGTAGAGAAGATGAGATTGTCTCTAGTTTGGCTAGTATCAACAAGTTACTTGAGTCTCAGGAAAAGCAGATCACTGATATAGCACAGCGAGTACCAATGATGCAGCAAGATGTTTGTAATGAAGGAGCTAGCCAAAAGAAATTGGAAAGTATTAAAGAAACGAGGTTCTAAAATCAAGAAAACCAGAATTATTAATGGATTACAATAATCGTGGTCCCCCTGGTAATTATCAACAATCAAGGAGGCCGGATTTTTCATGGAGTAATCCTAATACAGCAATACAACCTCCTGTTGGTGTTGATTCTAGTGCTAAGATCGAAGAAGGAAAACCTAGTTTTGAGGATACGGTGAACAGGTACATGGCAAGGAATGATGCAAGAGTGGACCGCCTAGAGGCGAAGCTAGAAGCAAAGATTGATACAAATCATGAGGATATATCTAAGCAGATGAAGGACTTGACATTGTTGATGGGGCAAATGGCCGGGAATGTTAACCAATTGACACAAACCGTTGAGAAGGGTAAGTTCTCATCTCAAAGTATAGCAAATCCAAAGCAGTGTAACGCCATCATGTTGAGGTCTGGAACTCATTATGAAGGACCGATGACACCATAAATGATTTTGGAAGTTCCAACCAGTTGGTTCGACCACCCTATTGGTCGAACCGTGGTCAAACCAACCTGTCCACGGCACCCTATTTTCTCTGAAGTGTGGTTCGACCAAGACCGACATAATTTGACCAACCCTTGGTCGAACCAGGGTTGAACCACCCTGTGCAGAGCACTCTATTTTGTCTAAAGCACAGTTCGACCACGACCATCATGATTCGACCGACCTTGTTGGTCGAACCAGCCTGTCCAGGGGAGAGAATGCTGGCTGAAACTCGTTTCAACCATTACACACCTAGTTCGACCAGCACCCCTGGTCGAACTATGGTCAAACCACCTCGTTCAGCTTCATTTTCCACGCTGAATGCTTTACTTGATGTTGATGCTACTCCAGTACCATCCAAAGAGCAAAATACTGAGCTTGTAGCGGAGAAGAAATGGAAAAGAGCAAAGAGATTGAGAGCCGAGAAAGATAAAGCAGAAAAGGTTGAACGTGATGAATGGGGTATTCCAAAGACTAAGATACCTCATCCGTTTCCTTTCAAGTTAGTAAAGAAGGGATTGGAAGAAAAGTTCAAGAAGTTTTCAAATATAATAAACAAGATAAGCTTGAGTATTCCTTTCTCTGAATCACTCTTGGAGATGCCATACTACGCCCGCTTTCTAAAAGATATACTTTTGAAGAAGAGAAGCTTGAACAGAATTGAAAATGTGAATTTGTCTGAGAACTGCAGCTCAATCATTCAAAGGAAGCTGCCAGCTAAATTAAAAGATCTGGGAAGCTTCACTATTTTATGTGAGATTGGAAAGAGGTCCGGCACGACAAGCCTTGTGCGATCTTGGGGCAAGCATCAATCTGATGCCATTGTCAATATTTCAAAGGCTTGGTTTGGGGGGAGTTAACACCCACAATGGTTGCTCTACAATTGGTGGATAGGTCTATGACTTTTCTGAATGGAGTAATCGAAGATGTTCTCGTGAAAGTGGAGAAACTAATCTTTCTTGTGGATTTTCTTGTGCTTGAGATGGAAGATGACAAGGATAATGTTCCCCTCATCTTAGGGAGACCATTCTTTACTACTACTGGAGCTATGATTGATGTTCAAAGAAGGCTACGCATGGATAAAGAAGAGGTTTTGTTCAACCTTAATAAAGCAATGAATATGCCAATGGAGACGCAGTGTCACAACATTGATGTGGTGGAGGAGATCATGAAGGAAGACATGTCTTTGATCCTTTCAAAGGATCCATTGGAGACATGCTTAGCGGAGTCTCTTACTTTTCCCACCACAGAGCTAGATGAGCTCTCTAATGAAGTATGTATTGAATTTCTTAAAAATCTACTTGCTTTGGGTAATGACAGGTATAAATCACAAAGGACCAAGTTCGAAGAGGTGAACTGGACTAGGAAGTACTTACCATTAGATAGAGAGAGCACAGTAAAAGAAGAGAAGAAAGAAGAGTTGAAACCACTACCGAAGCACTTGAAGTATGCTTATCTAGGTGACAATGAAACATATCCGGTAATTGTATCTTCTTCTCTAACTGATGATCAACTCGATGAGTTATTAGATGTTCTTAGGAAGTATAAGTCTGCAATTGGTTAGTCTCTTGATGATTTGAAAGGTATAGTCCATCATATTACATGCATAAGATAAGATTGTTAGATGAAGGCAAGAGTAGCATTCAGAATCAGCGGAGGGTAAATCCCGTTATTCAAGAAGTGATTAGGAAGAAAATCCCAACATGGCCCAGGAATTATTTATCCAATTAGTGATAGTCCACATGTGAGCCCATTGCATGTTGTAGCTAAAAGGAGGGCATGACTATTGTGAAAGCCGATGATGGAGAGACTCTAACCACTAGAAAGATGCCTTTTAGATTGTGTAATGCACCTGCTACATTTCAGCGATGCATGATGGCCATATTTGATGGATTGATAGAGAAAATTATGGAGATGCTTATGGATGATTTTTTTGTGTTTGGTTCCTCCTTTGATATTTGTTTATCTAACCTATCTACTGTTTTGAAGAGATGTCAAGAAACTAATCTTGTATTGAATTGGGAGAAGTGTCACTTCATGGTGAGAGATGGGATTATTCTTGGGCATCATATTTTGACTACGGGATTGCAGGTGGATAGAGAAAAGATGGTGGCGATTGAGAAACTTTCACCACCTACTAATGAAAAGGGAGTGCGGTCCTTCCTTGGACACGCAGGATTTTAATTTATCAAATACTTCTCAAAATACTCCTAACCGTTGTCTCACTTACTTGAAAATGATGTTCCTTTTATTTTTGATAAAGAATGTCTAACAGTTTTTCAGGTTTTGAAGGATGCACTTATTACTGAACCTATCTTGATCACACCGGATTGGACTCAACCATTTATATTTATGTGTGATGCACACTTGGAGTGGTGCTTGGGCAGTTGAGAGAGAAGAAGTTCTGCGCCATTTACTATACGAGTAAGACTTTTGATGCAACACAAAAAACTATATTGTCACTGAAAAGGAGTTTCTAGCTATTGTGTATGCAAATTCAATAAGTTTCGACAGTATTTGGTTGGCATGAAGACCATTGTGTACACGGATCATTCTGCGATCCTGTACTTGATGGAGAAGAAGGAAGCAAAGCTAAGGATCATTAGATGGATCCTTCTTCTGTAGGAATTTGATATGGAGATCCGAGATAAGAAAGATACGGAGAATGTGTTGGCGGATCACCTATCAAGTTTGGAGACAAGGGAACATTGTAATGATTCTTTTGAATACATAGAAGAGATGTTTCCCGATGAGAAGATCATGGCGGTGTTTGTTGAAGGAGCGGAAAGAGCTTGTGCAGTTGCTGCTCAAGGAGTAGATCCATGGTATGCGGATTATATCAATTACATTGTCGTAGGAGAAATTTCAAGAGATCTCAAAAGGTATCAACTTGTGAAGTTTAAGAGGGATGTTGAAACGTTCATGCAGTATGATCCGTTTGTCTACAAGATTTGTACAGATTCTATAGTCTGTAGGTGTGTGCCTGAGATAGAGATGGAGAGTGTCCTTGATTTTTGCCATGCACAACCTAATGGGGGGCATTTTGGGGCCCAAAAGACAACAGCTAAGGTACTTCAATCTGCTCTTTATTGGCCTACTTTGTTTAAAGACTGTGAATTCTATGTAGCGACATGCGATAGATGTCAAAGGATAGGAAACATAAGTAGAAGAGATAAGATGCCACTTCAGCCGAGCATTGTTGTTGAGATCTTCGATGTATGGGGGATTGATTTTATGGGGTCATTTTTCCCATCTAATGGATTTCTCTACATCCTTCTTGCTGTGGATTATGTTTCTAAGTGGGTGGAGGCCATATCTACCAGCATGAACGATTCAAAGACTGTGTTGCCTTTCTTGAAGAAACGTATCTTTGCCCGCTATGGAGTCCCTAAAGCACTTGTGAGTGATGGAGGTTCCCACTTCTTCAATAAGCTTCTCAAAAGAGTGCTCAAGGATTACGGTGTGAAGCATAGGGTTACTACACACTATCATCCTCAAGCTAATGGGCAAGCCGAGGTCTCCAACCGACAAGTAAAGCAAATTTTGGAGAAAGTAGTCGGAACTAATAGGAAGGATTGAGCTATGAAGCTCGTTGATGTTTTGTGGGGGTTCCGAACTGCGTACAAGACTGTGTTTGACATGTTCCCTTATCAAATTGTCTATGGGAAGTAGTGTCACTTACCCATAGAAATTCAGCATAAAGCGTTTTAGGCATTGAGGAGTTTGAACTTGTGTCTTAAAGATCAAAAGGAGTTTAGGTTGACTCAAATCAATCATCTAGACGAGTTCAAAAATTAAGCATACAAGAATTCGGTGATCTATATGGAAAGAATGAAGAAATGGCATGATTCGAAGATCACTTACAAGGAATTCAAGCATGGTGATGAGGTATTACTTTTTAACTCTCGTTTGAAGCCCTTTGCAGGTAAATTGAAATCAAAGTGGACGGGACCGTTCATTATCCATAGAGTCTGCGGAGAGGGGAGTTTTGAAATCATGGACAAAGACAGAGATAGCATAGCATCGAATGGGCATCGATTGAAGCATTATAAGTCACCGGATGATGCTTGCATCGTCTTTGAGGATACCGTGAATTGATATGGTACCGTCGTAACTCTCCAACGTTAAACAAGAGCGCCCGTTGGGGGCTTTCCCTCTTGTTTTATTATTTTATTTCATTTCATGTGAGTAAGAAATTTTTATATTTGACGTGTTTACTTATCGGAAATTGCATCTTCTTGCCAACATAGTTTTGACTATAGTTTCTACTAAGTTGATGTACTTACCACATCGTAGCACTGAGAGTATAATCTTTACTTAGTAACGTTTGTTATGGGAGTTGATTTTTTGCGGTATATTAAAACTTTAACCAGTTTTGATGTGTCGATTTTGCAATTTGCCTATTGTTTAGTGGTGTTTTTTTATTTTGTCATACGCGGAGTATATGCACTCGATTTATGAGTCTTAATAGTGGTTCTATAGCTTATTATTGTTCTATTTTGAAACCTAATGATCGTTTTTAAGTTTGAAGTATGCAATGGATGAAGAAGAATGGATTTTGAAGGAACGGGGGCTCGATTTGACCAAGGAGACAGGTCAAACCAAGTGGTTTGAGTCGAACCACGAGTCAGTAAATTCATCAAAGGACGGTTCGACCAAGTAGGCATGATTCGACCAAGAGTCCAAGTCGAACTATGGATCAGAGAATTTGTTACAAGTCGATTCAACTAATAGTGGTGTGGTTCGACCCAAAGTTCGACTCGAACCAACCATCAGAGAATTTATTACAGGCTAGTTCGACCATGGTGTCCTGATTCGACCGATGGTTTGAGTCGAACAACAGTGCTGAAGCCGTCTAGAAGGCTGATTCGACAATGATGAGGTGGTTCGACCACCTGATTCGGGTCGAATCGTACAGGTAAGTCACGTTTTAATGCGATTTGTCGCCCCTATTCCATACATTTTTCACACCACCCTCACTCGAATCCTCTTCGAACCAAAAATCCTCTCTTCCAAACTTTGATTTCACTTGATTTACTCCTATTAAACCACTTTCCATCCTTTCCATACTCGAATTCTCACGAGATTGGAGCGTTTTAGTTGCAAAACTAGGGTTCTTCATTCAATTTGGGGATTTTTCGTACTTAGTTCATAATAGCCATGGCCGGATCAAAAGGTATGTTCTCTTGACTCTATTACTCTAGGATTGAAGTTCTATTGCTTTATTATAAGTGGGTAAGTTGATTGAACTAGTTTTTATAGGGATTCACGGTGTAAATTGAATTTTTGTTGAAATCTCATATGAACAAGTGATAGGTCCGATTTTAATTGTTGATTTGTTGCTAGACCTTGATGTTTATGTGAAATTGATGATTAATTTGAGTAGTAAAGTGAAGCATGTTGAATTTTGAGTTGAATTATGGAATTTGATAGAGGCATGCTTAAGGAATTGATGTGTTTGATGAAATTGTTGATAGTTTCTATTAAAGAGTTGAATTTGAAGTGGAATTGAATTAGCATGTGAATGTTTTGATTGTTGAATTCATGATGAAGTTAGAAGCACGCTTGTTTGAAGATGATTATGCATGAAAACTTGAAGTCTTGAGTAGAGTTTCATGTATAGTTAGTTGTTGCACTAGATTTAGTTTGCTTTTCTTATATCCGTTTGGTATTGAAGTATTGTTTTGTAGGAAAAGGAAAGGAGACTAAAGTTCGATCTAAGAAAAGACAAGATAGGTCGTCTTGTGAGGATGAAGTCACAAAGAAATTAAGGCTTAAGGAGAGGCTGCCTAGGAATTTTAAGATTCGAATGGAAAATTGGAAGGAGATAAAGGATCGATGGCACGATATGCCTAATAAGATCGCTCGAACAAGGTACCAGGATGATGGGGCTATGTTGACGATGCATATCCGTGAGGATATTATGTGGATGTTTGATCAAGTGGGCATTCGTCATTTCATGGAGTTTAAGAGGCCAACGTACTTTTATGTGATTGCGGAGGTTCTGTGCTCAATCACTGTCAAGAAGGGTTCTAGTACGAGTGTTCTTTCCAGTTGGGAGGCGAGAAGAGAACATGGACAGCTGAGGATTTCAACGTGTTGTTTGAAAAACTCCAAGGGGGATCTCTAGGTACGAAAATGGGTATTTCAATGCAAATAATTTCTGGAGAGCTATTTCAGGAGAGGACATGGATTTCAAGATCAAGGATGCTCGTGCTTCTTTGATTCGGAATCCCTTTATTCGATATATCAATCGAGTTTTGTG
This sequence comes from Pogostemon cablin, assembly GCA_023678885.1. NCBI lineage: Eukaryota > Viridiplantae > Streptophyta > Magnoliopsida > Lamiales > Lamiaceae > Pogostemon > Pogostemon cablin. The sequence goes on along the minus strand of CM042964.1, from coordinate 24,596,285 downwards.
GAACACACTGTTCGCCCGATCAGAGGGAAGTTGCGTGTCTAGAGGAGAGTTATATGCTCTTTGGTGTATGTTGAATGGAGTGAAGTTCAATGTGGGTTCATATTTAATTCAGCAGCTTTACAGATTCAGGAGTTCCACATTTCAGAGAGTGAATATCGGTGGATTCTTTACTACTATGGCTGAGTCGTACCACACGGATTTCACTGGCATTACACCCATCTCGGAGGATCAGGACCTAGACATGAGTGCATGTGTGAAAGTTGGATTTGCTTATCATCGGGATGGAGACTGGCTTTACACGAGAGGTTCTAAACCCTTTTCTTTCAAATTTTCATACGATGTGAGGGATTTGACTATGATCCAGAATGATGATAATAAGTTGATGAACACTTTGGCGCATGAGGCTATCTCGGTTACATGCTTGAGGAGAGGTGACTGAAGGACTGTGGCTCAAATGTACGCTGCAAGAATGTACCAGGAGCTGGAAAGAATAGTTGATGAAGGACAGCAGGGGCAGTGAGAGCCACAGCAGTAGCATGGAGAGCAAGGAGATCATGATCATATGCATGGAGAGAAGCCTGGTGAGGAGCAGGTCCATCCTGAGATGGATATTCCACAGCAGCATGATATGTCACCACTACCATATCCAGCACAGTCACAGTAGCAGTATTGGGGCTGCCCTGACGAGTATTTCAGGGAGCAGATTAGGTTGATGAATGAGCATCTGAACTTAGCCTCAATTTTGGTAAAATTGATAAGAGTAAGCGCACCCTATCATTGTGTGTAGACGTGGTGACCAAGTGCAAAATTTATAATAACGAACCCAAAGGAGAAAGTAATGCATTCATATTCGAAAGATATTTCACTCTAGAAGGACTAATCAATAAAGGGATTGTTTAATTACACAATAAGCTATCAACTAAGAAAGGAATTAAAGATAAAAAATGTACATATGAGATGAATGATGGGTGAAGATGAGCAATCTAAGAAGTATGCAAGGCTTAACTATAATCAAGATTAAGAAATCACATAGACATGCAAGTTTATAATGGCAAACATCATTGAAAATCGGAATAGAAGTAATCACATATGTTTCCCTAATCCCTATGGCCAAAGTAATTAGGTTCTAAAGTTTTTACAAGTTTAAACCACAAAAGATTGTCCCTTACTCTCAATTCCTTCAAGGGTACTATGATTATAAGATTTATCCTTCTCACTCAATTAACAACGAAATATGATCCATTAACTAAGTGTTATATCATGAATGTCCCAAGCACAAGAAGGGTATGGCTTACCTCTCCCTACACTAACATACATGATCATATAATAAAATGATTCAATTAAAACCCTAGACATAATATTGGAATGGCCATCCTAACACTATGAATAGAGAATTTAACCAAACAATTCATAACATGAATCAAGTAATCATAGATTATGAGATAAATTCTAAAATCACTTCAATTAAACCATTAAAAATCCTACATATCTAGAATAGTCTCAATCCATCATGTGGCTAGCCTCACATGAGGTCTAGCCACTACAAATCATAATAAAATCAATACAATCCATGTCTTGCTCTCATTGAGCCAAATAATAAAGAAAATCACAAATTAAAGGTTAAGAAGCTTCCCTTTTAAAGTAGGCTTGATCTTCCTTCAATATGCTCCAATCTTCAACCAATGTAAATATCCCCTTCTTAAATTGGTAGATTGATGGAATGATGAATGGATTTGGGGAAATCAAGGGGAATGGATGGATGGATTGAAGGATATAGGGATGAGATGGAAGATGGATGAAGATGGAGCTGTAAAATGGGTAGAGTGGTGTGTGATGTGTGTGGGCAGCCAAAACCCTCGAAAACCTGCTGCAAATAGTGTAATTGGGGGTATTTATACCCCTTTGGAAAACCAGGAAATCGCACTTGAATTTTGATACTTTTGCATAAAAACATGATCGTGTTTTCTTGTATTTGTCCGTGTTTTCTTATATCTGCGCTTTTAGAACCCCAAACACATCTTTTCACCAAACAGTAAGAAAACACGAGCATGTTTTCTTGTTCCACCTGTGTTTTCATACACTTTATCAGCTCTCTGGACATCAATCACATTTGTATAAAAACACGGGCTCGATGTAAAAACACGATCGTGTTTTTACTTTCTTTTGGCAATTTTCTGATTTTTCAAAGCTTTCTCCATTTTTCATGTTTTCTTCACTATTTATCTTCATAATCACCTATTCAACATGAAAATGCATCATCATCATTAATCCTCCATTTTCCATAATACAATATTAAAAGATACAAAAATACAAAACAAAAGAACGAAAACAGACACAAAAATGACACAAAATATAGGAGAAAATAGTGACGATCAAACCCCCAAACTTAAAGTGTTGCTCGTCCCAGAGCAACGAAAATGATAAAATAAGAGGAGAAATTTTCACCTAGGAAAAGACCTAACGAACATAAACAATGACATATCATTAACAGTAAGGACTACAAATCATATCAAGTTACCCTACAACATTAAACTCATAACATGAAAAATTAACTAGTTCAATTTAAAAAGATTGAGTAATATAGTCCCTTCTGATCCAAGTCTCACATCGAATATCAAATGCACTCAACACTCTATCAAGATAAGGTAAATCAACACTCATCAACTGATTGGCCCCGACGTGCCATAGGCTTACTTGTAGACTACATTCACAAACACCATAGCTTCAATTAATGATCATATAGGACTTTAGTTTTGGATGTAATGATAGGCTTTTTAGTAAAGGTAGGGAGAATTTGGATAAGAGTGACTCATCGAGTGTAAGTAATCGAAGAGATGATCAGCTTCTTCAACTTCTTCACGTTTCTATCTTCCTTTCTTTTCTAGTCTAAATGCAAGCACTTATCATTATCATTCTTATGATTTCTTGAGCTTCTTTTGATTTCATGCTTTCTTCTTTTTAACTTTTTGTTTGCATGAGCATATTTTTTTTGATTTTGCTCATTTTTTCTTGCTTTGAAATAGCATGTATATTTGCTTGAGCTCTTTTCATACTTTTCTTGCTTGTTTACCATTTCCCTCTTTCTCTTGCACAATTCTCACATCAAACCGTGTAGACCATCATCTCCTCAATAACCCACACAAAAGGTATATATAAGGCTTAAGTGGGTAATCATGGCTTGTAATGTGCTTAGTTCACAAGAAATAAGCTTAAAGGCTCGAAGTAGCTAACTAGGGATGATGTATAAGGTAAGGAAATATATGGCAATGTCTTTAAAGTACAAGGATGGCCTAAAATCATCTCACTAACCTCCACCAATCGGGCTCATTCCCGTAGTCCACTAGCAAGTTCTAGCTTACCAAGGCTCAATCGATCCACTCATGAAAAATTAACCATGGATGCACGGTTGAGGCTCAAATGCTCACAAGCTTTTTCTCGGACCTTAAGGAACTTATTACACCTCAATTCATCTTAAAATTGAACAAGTTAAATAGAACATGTCACAATTTTAACTAGTAGAGATCCTTAACATAATTTTTCATCACTTATCACAAACAACACATCATCACTCATATTCAAGAAAATGACTCACAACACAAGAAAATAAGAACATCACAAAAACACAAGACAAAAGACACAAGGAAACTATGTGCGTTGGTGCGAATGTTCATAATAAGAGAACTACGAGAGCATAAAATATATAACAACCCCCCAAACTTAATTCTTTGTTAAGGCTAGAATTAAGTTGGAGCCAAAGAACAAGTACTCCCTTTGAATCATCCCTCGTAGCTCTTCTTGTAATCCAAAACGCTCCAAATCTACCCCAAGCTCAACATAATTTCTACACAAAACACCAACAAACATAAAAATCAAACCAAAATACCAAAGTCAAATCCATCATCCTTATTGAAAACAATAAAAAAAGTAATAAAGATAATGATAGATTGCCTCCCATCTAGCGCTAAGTTTAACGTCTTCAAGTTGGACGGATAATGGAGAACTCATCGGAATGGCCAAGGATATCGTTCGTTCTTGCCATCAAATTTTAATCTTTGTGCTTCTTCCTCTATTAGGCATTTGTGGCAAGTAACGACCTCAGTAGCGTCCTTTGAGATTGGGTTTAAAAATTCAACTTGTTTGAGCTTGCATTCCATTGACCTCTCCTTTCATGACCACCACTTATTCCTTCTTACCACATAAGCTCCCAACATCTCTTCAGGCTCTCTCTTTTCCCTAAGATATTAAGAAGAGTCAATAGGTAAGACAAAGTCAATAAAATAATATTTTGAAGTTAAATGCAACTTGAAGAATTTAAAGGTTTAGAAATGCTCATTTCACTCTCAAACTCTTCTTCAAGTGCTTTTAGACCTTGTTCCTCTTTATTGAATTCATACACCTCTTTTGATTCTTCATCTTCACTTGATTTCTCCTTGTCTTCCTTATCTTCAAATAGCTCTTCATCACTTGAGTCCTCATCCCCCGTATACTCTTCTACCTCCAACTCTTCTTCAAACTTTTCATCAAAATTCACAATTTCTTGAAGAGTGTTCCGTTCACTTATCATTTGACCCATTTGACGTTCAAGAGCCTAAAATCTCCTCTCATTTTCCTCATCTTCTTTCTTTCTTTCTTCTCTTCTTACTTCAATCGTCTCATACATCATTTTCATAAGTTGTCCAACTCGATCTTTAACGGATGGCTTTATCTCGTCACTCGGTGGTTGCCAACTTTGTTCTTGGAGATAATTCCCTTGATTTTGGAAATTACTCCCTTGCATGTAAAACATATCCTCTACTTGAGAACTTGGCATCATCCACTCTTGTTGTACCGTATGATACGAAGTTGACATACTTTGAAGATATTGAGTCCCATAACTAGGAAGACATGGTTGAAAATTTTGCCTTGTATCACTTCCATTAGAATACCTTCTAAACAACTCCATTTAGGCATTATTTTTGGATAAAGATGTAATCGGAGGAACTTGATTATTGGAACTTGGTATGGAATAAGTGTATGCTTGATGAGGTTGGAATATATTTCCATTGTAAGCACTTTTCCATTCCTCATAACTCCTATTGTTGTAGGATTGAGAGTTTGCTTGACTCATTTGGCAACTATAACCATAGTTACTCTCATTCATATAGTCAATTGATTGTTGTGCAGGAACCAAATCAAGTAGATTTCCATAATTTCCTCCCAAGTATTGGTTCCAACCATCCTTGTTCATACTCTTCTTTTCAAGGCATACTATAACTTTTTTTCACTTTCTATTTTTGGTTTTGCTCCTTCTCCCCTTCTCTCAAGATTGGTGTACCTATAAAGAAGAGCAAGATTTTTCAAAACAAATATAATGCAAAAATAAGAAAAATCTCCTAAGTAGAGCTAAGAAATCCAAACACGTTACATCGAAGCCTTTCTTCCTGGCAACGGCGCCATAAACTTAGCCTCAATTTTGGTACAAATTGATAAGAGTAAGCGTACTCTATCATTGTGTGTAGACGTGGTGACCAAGTGCAAAATTTATAATATCGAACCCAAGGGAGAAAGTGATATATCCGTATTCAAAAGATGTTTCACTCTAGAAGGACTAATCTATAAAGGGATTGTTTAATTACACTATAAACTGTCAACTAAGAAAGCAATTAAAGATAAAAAAAATGTACATATGAGATGAATGATAGGTGAAGATGAGCAATCTAAGAAGTATGCAAAGCTTAACCACAATCAAGATTAAGACATCACCTAGACATGCAAGTTTATAATGGTAAACATCATTGAAAATCGGAATAGAAGCAATCACATATGTTCCCCTAATCCCTATGGCCAAAGTAATTAGGTTCTAAACTTTTTACAAGTTTAAACCACAAAAGATTGTCCCTTACTCTCAATTCCCTCAAGGGTACATGATTATAAGATTTATCCTTCTCACTCAATTAACAACCAAATATGATCCATTAACTAAGAGTTATCTCATGAATGTCCCAAGCACAAGAAGGGTATGGCTTCCCTCTCCCTACACTAACATACATGATCATATAATAAAATGATTCAATTAAAACTCTAGACATAATATTGGAATGGCCATCCTAACACTATGAATAGAGAATTTAACCACACAATTCATAACATGAATCAAGTAATCATAGATCATGAGATAAATTCAAAAATCACTTCAATTAACCATTAAAAATCCTACATATCTAGAATAGTCTCAATCCATCATGTGGCTAGCCTCACATGAGGTCTAGCCACTACAAATCATAATAAAATTAACACAATCCATGGCTTGCTCCCATTGAGCCAAATAATGAAGAAAATCACAAATTAAAGGTTGAGAAGCTTCCTTTTTAAGGTAGGCTTGATCTTCCTTCAATATGCTCCAATCTTCAACCAATGTAAATCTCCCCTTCTTAGATTGGTGGATTGATGGAATGATGAATGGATTTGAGGAAATCAAGGGGAATGGATGGATTGATTGAAGGATAGAGGGATGAGATGGAAGATGGATGAAGATGGAAGTGTAAAATTGGTAGAGTAGTGTGTGATGTGTGTGGGCAGCCAAAACCCTCGAAAACCTGCTGTAAATAGTGTAATTGGGGGTATTTATACCCCCTTCGAAAACTTGGAAATCGAACTTGAATTTTGACACTTTTGTATAAAAATACGGTCGTGTTTTCTTGTATTTGCGCTTGTTTTCTTGTATTTGCGCTTTTAGAACCCCAAACATATCTTTTCGCCAAACAGCAAGAAAACACGGGCGTGTTTTCTTGTTCCGCCCGTGTTTTTATGCACTTTATCAGCTCTCTGGACATTAATCATATTTGCATAAAAACACGGGCTCGACGTTAAAATACGGTCGTGTTTTTACGTCCTTTTGCAATTTTCTGATTTTTCAAAGCTTTCTCCATTCTTCATGTTTTTCTTCACTATTTATCTTCATAATCACCTATTCAACATGAAAATGCATCATAATCATAAATCCTCCATTTCCCACAATACAATATTAAAAGATAAAAAAATACGAAATAAAAGAACAAAAACACACACAAAAATGATGCAAAATCTAGGTGAAAATGACGATGATCAGCATCTTGCCAACTTGAACAACAAGCAAAAAGAGACGAACCGCAAGCTGGGCTTGCTTACCACTAGTCGTGCCGCGCTCGATATGAGATATAATGTGCTGCATGCTAATTACGTGGAGATGGATAGGAGATTGAGAAAGATGCAAGCCGATGAATGTGAGATTGATAGGAAGCTAAATAATCTCCACAGAGATTTTGATCGTTGGCGCATGGAGATGAGTAATGATGAGGATGATGCTCCGGAGGAGTAGAGTGCGTCAGGTTTTTTTCCTTGTCTGTTTCATCTCATCTTCCTTTTCTTTTTCTCTTTACAGAATGGGTATTTGTGGTGTGAGTGTCAGGTACGTATATTTATACTTGATACTTGAGGTTGGATTGGTTGGTAATACTTGATTTGGATTGATATGTTGGGTTTTTTGCTAAGTATGTTGCATTCGTATTTTGCATGTGTTTATTTTGTTGATAAGAAGCATGTATAACTTGTTAAATATGTGGAGTTCATTGTGGAATTAATCTTAATTATATACTTTGAGGAGTGCTTAGGATTCTATTTACCCATGTGAGAATTTGAGCCTTATGAAATCATGTTACAATCATGCATGGTAGTTTATTCTGGTGAGAATCGTACATATGACCGTATTGTAGAACTTGGCTTGGAGTCTTGTATGAGACTTATAATTGTTTAGTTATTAGAACATGATCTTAGGCCATTATTGTTTATTTGAGTCACTTAGCCAAATTTTACCTTCCCATATATTGAAATGAATCATTAGAAGCCCTTCTGAGCCTATAAAAGTTTTTTCTTTGGCAAGCCTTAATAAAAAGCCTTTATTTATCCTTTACTTGAGCCGTGTTGAATACCCTATTCATTAGTAAAGAGTTGAGGTGAATATATGCTAGCTTGAATTTGAAGAAGGAAGAAAAATTGGTTGAGCGATATGAAAAAAAGAAAAAAATATGGTTAAATCTTGTTAAGGGTAGTGCCTGAAACCGGTACCCCAACTGCTTAGAAGGGTAGTGCCCAAAATTGGTACCCTTGTATTTTGAAGAAAGGAGAAATAAAGATGTTGATGCCAACGGGAAGAAGGAAAAGTTGAATTGCAAAGATCATCAGAATAAGATGGAGAAGATGAAGTTGTTTGTTGAAAAGCAAAATTTCAAGGTAATTCTCTACTAGTGAATTAGTCACTTTGTCTATATTTTCCTACCTTTACCAAAGAACCAACATTACAACCCAAAAGAAAGTCCTTTGTGATCCTAGTAATGAAGTGATTATAAGTTGATTTTTGAGACCCTTGCCAAGCTTATGGTTACGCGGGAGTATGAATTGAAATTAAGCGTATATACTAACCCATTAAAGTGTACATCTTTTACACTTGAGAGTGAGAGTAAACACTTATCTTGTGAGCTAGATGACTTAGTATTCTGAAGTGTATTATACTCCCTCCGGCCACTTATAAGGTATCCATTTCACTATTCCTGGCGTCCGCTTCAAATGTATCAATTTCCTTTATTTAGTAAAGAACGTACACAATATGACCAACCACTTCCCTCTAATACAACTAACTCACTTTACCTATAATAATAATAATAATACTCCTTAATCCACGTGCAAAAAGCAAATAAAAACCTTAGAACTGTCCACGTGCAAACAGCAAATGGTTACCTTTCAAGTGGCCAGAGTGAGTAATTGAGTGATGTTTTGCGTGAATGAAATATATGATGCGAGTGATACTTATTTTAAGTTGATAGAATTATACATGTAGGTATGTATTGTATTTGACTAGATGGACTTGTGAAATTTACACTTACGCTTATGGTTTAATTTCGTTGCCTCGGGACGAGCAATAAATTAGTTTGGGGGTTTGATGAGTGTGTAAATTCATGTGTTTTAAGCCTTGATGTAGTGAAAAGTCATGAATCAGGTGTGTTTGAGTCCGTTTGAGTGGATTTTTGAAGGAAAACGGGATAGAAGTGATCGGAATCGAAGAAAGGGTGTTGCAGGAACCTGGTTCAACCAACAGGGGAGTGGTTCGACCAGCACCCCTGGTCGAACCAGGCTTAAGAAGGCAGCAGGAGTGTGGTTCGACCACGACACTACGGTTCGACCAAGCATGGTGGTCGAACCGTGGTCGAACAAAAAGCTTAACTTTTCACAGTTGGTGATTCGACCATGATGCATATGGTTCGACCAGCCGTTCGGGCGAACAATGGACCTGCCAGTGATTTACAGGCCGATTAGACCAGCGATTCGACCAGGCTTTGATTGGTTCGACCATGGGTCTTGGTCGAACCGATATGCTAACAGCATCCGAATCTGTATTTTTACACTTTCAGTGCATGTTTTCGCTCAAAAAGCCCATCCTAGGTCTATAAGGAGAGCTCACAAGTACAAAAGAAAGACCCTACGCCAGGGAAAAGAGAGTTCACCACCACCTTCATTCTACACAACATCCAAAACCCTACCACCATCCACGGAGCTGTGGATAGAGATTCGTCATCGAATCAAGTGAGAACCAAGTGAAGATTCAAGACGGAGAGAGACGCTACGACGCCCGCATCTAGGGTTTACTTCGCATCATAATTTATCTTGTAATTTTCAAGACTATGGGTAAGATCTATCCAACCACCATGATTGTTCTTCGATTTATAATGGGCTAGAACTGCTTCGGTAGTTCTAGGGTTTATGAAGGTTTTATGAGTTAATTGAACTTCCGTGTGTATACTCCGTACAACACTACTTGTGGTTTATTTTATATAAGACTATGTGTTTTTAATTCATACTTAGAGTTGTTTTGTGCATCATTAATTGTTATGTAGAGTCTGAATACATATCTTGATTATTGATTGAGTGCGTTCATTGCTGAGCAGGATTACATGTTATGATTCTAAGTGAGGGGACTCCAAAGTCTCATTAAAACTATCTTATATGAATACTTGTTAATTGAATAGGATTTGGGTTAATAAGTAGGACAAAGAGTATAACGTCATAGTACCTATAAAGGGAGATCATATCGGGTTAGAGTACTAAGTGCACGGAAAATAATTGATATTGATAGTACCTAGAAAGGGGGTGAATTATATCTCTTGCTCCAAGGATATTCACACGTGTCACATGCTTATTTACTTGTGTCTATAGAGTAGATTTGCATGGCTTAGTGATGCGTCCATACTCCACAAGACAGAGTCAGACATTAATACATGGAAGGGAACTTAATTGCTATTTATTTTAATTGCTATTTAATTATTTGTTCGTTAGTTACTTAATCACCACAACTATTTTTCTATATTAATCTTAATAAGTTAGAATATAATTAAATTGATAATAATACGTCCTTTGGGTTTGATAATCACTTGGTCGCTTAACAAAGCTACAATAGCATACTTCACACTTGGGGATTAATATTGTGTGTTGAGAAAATGCTCATCAACTCCCTTCGTCCGGTTCTAATGTGCCCGCTTGCTTTTTGTACGTCGATTAAGGAGTATTATTATATGTAAAGTGAGTAATTATATTAGAGGGAAGTGGTAGACCATATTGTGTACTTTTTTACTAAATATGGGAAATGGAAACCTTTGAACCGGACGCCAAAAATAGTAAAATTGACACCTTAAAAGCGGATAGAGGGGGTATATTGTAAGTTTTATTGAGAATTTAAATTATATTTATATATTAAATTTAGGTATTATATATTTTAAAGTTTTATAATTTTTTTTTCAAATTTTCATAATTTTTCAAATTTTTATCAATAACAATATCGATATTCGATATATATATTGATATATCCGTAAATTTGAGGAATCAATATTATTATATCTTGATGCACATTTGTACGGATATATCAATATTATTAATAAATTCTTTGAGTGGGACACCCAATATAGTAAAATGGAGACCTTTCAGTGGGATGGAAAGAGTATCACTTTTTATTTATATTATAAATTGTTCATGAAATAGTTCACAACAGTTTTCATCAATAAAGTAATATTCCCTCCGTCTCGGATATTTTTAATCATTTGTACACGCACAGAAATTAAGACGTGTTTTTTTTTAATATATAATGTAAGAAAAAGTAGGGATAAATTAGTAATTTAAAAAGAAAAAGTAAATAAAGTTATTGAGAATAATGAATAAAGTGTAAAAAAGTAAGTAAAGTTGTTGAGATTGATGAAAAAAGTATAAAAAGTAGGTAATAAAATATTATGTATTTTTACCATTAATGGAATGAGTAAAAATACATTGGACTGCTCAAAATGAAAAGTGGATAAAAATACGTGAGACATAAAGAATATTACTTTCCATTATAAAGATTATTTATCTTATAAAAATCATTTTGCGAGAAGATCTCAAAGTTTCTAGCATGAGGGGTATTTTTTAATCTTTATCCCCTTTAATATTTGGACTCATGATCAATCATTCAACATTATTAAATGCATATTTTTATTTCCTCTTACTATCTTGCAGTTTTTTCGAATAATTAAGAATCGTGACCTTCATCTATTGCTTGCTTGATTGACTGTGTTTACAACCCACTTTACAAAAGAGAAATGTATGTTGCCCTTTTGCATTTGTTAAAATGCAAAAATGCCTATTTTGACAAAAAATGAGCAAAAATGCCCATTTTGGAGTTAATTTTACTGAATTATCCCTACCCTATATGTGTCAGGCATTTCAATCTACAAGAGAAGACAAAAAAGCTGAGTGACGGGGTAAGCTGAGTGACCGAGTGGGGTTGGACTTTGAACTTGCTTATTATTTTTGTGTGAAGAAAAGACTGAGTGACATGACAAGAGTTTATAATTAAATTTATAATTAAAGTAAAAAAATTAAATGAGCATTATGACAGAGTTTATAATTAAATCTATAATTATAATAATGAAAAGACTGAGTGAAAATATTGTTTTTCCTAATACATAAGAATTGAGTCATTGCAAATATAATGGTTAATCAATATTTAATAGTATAAGTATCATCCATTATTATTATTATTGTGTAATATATATTTTGATAAAATATCATTATTTATTTTTTATAAATTTCTTGATATTAATTATTTTATATTTTTAATATAAACTAATAAATGATTTATTCATTAAACTTTAAATATTTTTATATATAAATATTAATATGCTTCATGTTGATATAATTTATTCTTATAAATTTTTTTCTCAAATAGTTTGTTCTCAAATTATGTATTTTGTGCAAATTGGATAAACATCATACATGAAACTTAGGATAAACATCATACATGCAACTTATTTGGATAAATATATTCAAACTATCAAATCTTAATACCACGTCAGCAAAGACCGAGCTTAGTGATTTTGATATTCAGACATGAGTTTTTGTCGTCAAATTTTAATACTGTTGGGTATATTTGGTTTCGATATAATATGTTAACTAGAAAAATATGACAAAAATAATAAGAACAGAATTTGAGTCGAGTCAAGAGTTACACTCTTTCTCCTTAAGACGAAATTGCCCCGCTCTGGTGCTTACGGTGCTACGGCAATCATCTTCAAGATACAACGACTCACATCTTGTGATAGTAACACTATAAATCACAAGATACGGCAAACCAACCGATATTATGAGCTCGCCTTAGGAATAGAACGAGTTGAGAATACACTATGAATCAGTTACAACGACACAACTTTATTGGAATTTTTCGGACATCCACGACTTTATGACAAGTGCTTAAGTAACTCAAGTGAACGAGTCATTCGAATACTGGATTATGGAATGGGAGGGCCTATTTATAGATTTTAAGCCGTCTTCACGTGAAATGATGCGACCAATTTTGAATTCAAATTCAAATGTCCTTCTTGAAAAGGCAAAATTATTCAACAATCACAACTTTGATCACACCTCTTCATAGACACACTTTAATCTAATAGACATCATTTTAAGGTGACTTTTCCATTCACTTAAAATTTTCCAACAATCCCCACATGAATGGATAAAGTCAACTAAAAAGACAACGATACGGGAGACTGACGGTAAAGTAAGTTCAAACGAAAAGATGTTACATCCAGATAGGTAGCTTCTGGCTTTGAACCTTCCCTAGTTGAATACTATCGGACATACTCGCAGTTTAGTGGACGCGATGCCTTGAACTACTCTGCTTTTATGTATGCCAAGACAACAGTACCAACATAACACCCTTCCTAATACCTTTGATTATCATGGTTGTGTCCATTTCGGTCGTGGACCATATCTTGGATACATAAACGCTTCATTGAGGCGGCCCGTCCTCGCACTTACATAGGTGACCTCTTATCAAGAGTACCATGTCGTACTCCACCTTTATTAGGTATAAGATTCATTAAAAGCTTTTATAACTTACCCTTACCACATGTCAACATGTTCATTTGCACTTATTTTGTCTCTAGGAATGGATTATTTAATATATATTTCAAGTGCACATTCGAACAAATATAACTTAGTTGTCTCATTGAACCAAGTTCGTGGGATCTCCACTCATCATGGTTGAGTTACCGCTACAAATGTTCTTTAATGTGTGGCTTTTTATTTCATTCCTCTTAGACATGCAACATTTTATCTCCATTTAATTTTATACGGATCTGTTTAATTCACTGAAATCAGTTGTCTTAGGCCAACATAATTTTAACTTTAGGAGCTATTCCCTCGACTAATAACACCCCACATTTAAATGTCTAGGGGCTTTCTCCCCACATTTGAATATTTACGGAGATTCTCCCTCCCATTTGAGTGTCTACGGGGATCCCCCACATTAGGATACATTGGCCTTTTTCTTAAAGTAATTAATCAATCGATTGAAATAATTATTTGAACCATTAGTTCATTTCTTTTTTTTTAATTTTTCCGAAAAGTCATCTCATTTTTAACTTCTCACGAAGTGACATAATTCTTTTAATGATGACTTTTCATATGGAGATATGACTCTTCATGGAGAGACACAACTCTTTATCAAGAGATGTGATTTTTAATAAAGAGACACAACTTTTCAATAAAGAGACAAACTTTTCGTGAAGAAACATATCTCTTCATCAAGGGATACGACCCTTTAGGAGGAAAATAACACTTTTCTTGTACCACAGAACATAATGACATTTGTGACAAGATCATAAGAAATCTACAGGTATATAAGTGAATTATAATCTTGCAATCGATTCGTTTCATTTCACATTTTAAAAATGTCAGAATATCAGTGAATGAATTAATAAAATGTCATATGCATCTAATAATGAATAATATGGTATCTCATATTTAATTACTCCCTCCATCCCACCGAAAGGTCACCATTTTACTATATTGGGCGTCTCATCCAAATGTCACAATTTCCCAGTTTTAGTAAAAAAGTACCTCATGTGGTCCATCACTCACTACTAATACAACTACCCACTACACATAAAATAATAATACTCCTTAATCTACGCATAAAAAGCAACTGGTGACGTTTGAGCGGGCAGAGGGAATATTTCATTGTCGCACTTTTGCAACAAAAATCCGCTCAGATCTTTAATTTCATTAGAATATCATGATTAATGCAGTAGCCCTCAATACAAGCAGAGTATTAACCGTCATAATTTATCAAATCATAAAAGGAAAATAAATCTTATCTTCTTTTGCCACATGCATGCCCAACAATTAACCGCCCAATAAACAGTTTACAAACATTAAATCGCATGCAATCTTTAAAATTGACCAAGCGTCACAACTTGTGTAATTAACACTTCAAATTATAAAACGATTTTAATCATCAACTATTGCAATAATGACAACAGATTTAAAAATACTTGTTTTTTTCCTTTTATACTTGTCTCATGATGTTAGGCAATTAATCAATAACGGTAAAGAAAGGAAGATTAACATCTCCAATTTCTGCAACTATTTTTCTATTTATTTAATAGATTTAAAATCCAATAGTCATAAAAATCTACTCCATCAAATCTTCACCATATGCAAATTAATAACAGTATTATATAAAAATAATAATAATTTTGCGTACCTTATTTTCTTTGCATATTCGAAAATTTGTAAATACCATAATCTATCTATGATGTTCTTCGTAGTCAACCATATTATACCGTAGCCATTAGTCAAATTTCATCTTAAGATTATTGGGTATATTTGGGTTTCGATATAATATGTTGACTAGAAAATATAACAAAAATAATAAGAACGGAATTTGAGTCGAGTCAAGAGTTACACTCTTTCTCCTTAAGACGAAATTGCCCCGCTCTGGTGCTTACGGTGCTACGACAATCATCTCCAAGATACAACGACTCACATCTTGTGATAGTAGCACTACAAATTACAAGATACGGTGAACCAATCGATATTATGAGCTCACCTTAGGAATATGACGACTTGAGGATACACTATGAATCAGTTACAACGACACAACTTTATTGGACTTTTTCGGACATCCACGACTTTGTGACAAGTGCTTAAGTAACTCAAGTGAACGAGTCATTCGAGTGCTGGATTATGGAATGTGTGTGCCTATTTATAGATTTCAATGCGTCTTTACGTGAAATGATGCGACCATTGGATTGGATTTTGAATTCAAATTCAAATGTCATTCTTGAAAAGACACAATTATTCAACAATCACAACATTTGATCACACATCTTCATAGACACACTTTAATCTAATAAACACCATTTTAAGGTGACTTTTCCATTCACCTAAATTTTTCCAACGAATACCACGTCAAAAATCGAATGATCAAATCTTAATATCGCATGAAAGACTGAGTTTAATATCACATCAGCAAAGACCAGAGACCGAGTGATCAAATCTTAATCTCACATGAAAGACCGAGTTTAATATCACGTCAGCAAAGACCAGAGATCGAGTGATCAAATCTTAATATCACATGAAAGACCGAATTTAATATCACATCAGCAAAGATCAAAATCGAATGATCAAATCTTAATATCACGTGAAAGACCGAGTTTAATATTGCGTCGTCAGCAAAGACCGAGTGCAGTGATTATGCTTTTGGACATGAAAGTTTTATCGTCAAATCTTAATACCACACGTCAGCAAAAGACCGACCGAGTGATCAAATCTTAATACTAGCGAAGACCGAGTGTAGTGATTATGTCTATTAGGCCATGCAAATTTTGTCCTCAAATCTTAACACCACGTCAGTAAAAGATCGAATGGAGTTTTGTCGTCAAATTTTAATACACTAAACCCCAGTCAACTATCACATCAAAATTATAGGGATATTTTGGTCAAATTGCAAAAAAAATGGGCATTTTTGCTTTTTTTCTTTTGAATCGGGCATTTTTGGATATGGCTTTCTGGCAGTGGGCACTGTAGCCTATAGCCCTTTACAAAATGTATTATCCTGACCCCTTAACTCTTTTTTCTTTTTTTAACCCTTTCAAAAGAATTCATTAAAGTTAGCAATCAGTTTTTTAAATTTTCTTTAGGCCATTTTCGTCATTTTGGACATTTTTTAACTTTTTTTACCACTAAATCAGGTGTCCAAGCAGATTCATGTCATTTTTTCTTGGTTGATTACCCTTCTCCGTTATATCCTTCCAATCCACCACCCTTTTAATGGTGATTAAAGAGTATTACTCCCTCCGTCTTATTAATACATGCACGAATTTAATGACACAAAGTTTAATAAAAGTAACTTTTTGTTATAATGATTAAGAAAAAAATTAATATTTTGGTTAATTGAATACTTATATTAAAGTGTATGATATAATTGACTTTGACTAAATTGTGCATAAAAAGAAAATTATATTTTTATAATATTGCAAGATTATTGATATTGTATATTGTTTTCATTTTCAGGGTATACAAGTATTCTTGAGATGGATTAAAATTAGAAATGTATGACACGATGTTTAGTAAAAGTATTTTTTTGTTATAATGATGTAAAAAAATGAATATTTTGGTTAATTGAATACTTATAATAAAGTGTATGATATAATTAACTTTGACAAAATTGTGCATAAAAAGAAAATTACATTTTTGTAATATTGTTTTCATTTTCAGGGTATACAAGTATTCTTGAGATGGATTAAAATTAGAAATGTACAAATATTTTTGAAACGGAGAAAGTACTGCTATTCATATATTCATGTGTAGTAAATAGTTATATTAAATAAATATACTCTTTTGGAAAAAATTATTACTGGAAGCCCAAAATGGTGAAATAAAAACTTTTGAAATGAACGGAGTACAAGACTACTAGTCAAGTATTTCCTTCAATAATCAATACTTATATTCAAAAAAATATTCACTCGAAGACCTATTTTTTAAAATAAAGTCTATAATGAGACAAACAATTGTTTGAAGCTTCTGTTATGTTAAGAGGGTGAAGTGCATAATAGAACAAACAAATGAGAAAATAGTGTAATGTAACTGACGGAAAATAAATTAAAAGAAAAACCTTGGAATGTATTATACTACAATGAAATACACGCAATTCTGCTGTAGTTCAAATCAGATATCCTGATATAAACCAAATATATATATTTTTTAAAATTATTACTATATGCTTCTTTGCAAAACTATCATGCTCTACCTGCACTAGTTGAGTTAATCAAAGTCGTACGGGGCGTGATCCACTACTCGTTACGCACACTTAATCCACCATTCACTAGTAGACATGAGCTCAACGAGTGGTGGATAACGCCTGGCAAAAATACCAAGACAAATTCCAGAGTAGAAAGAAAAAATGCACGAGCAAATGTATCATTGTACACTAGAATTCCACCGAATCACACGATCCGTTAGACTTTAGAATGGTGATGAATTTACGCTCTCTCTGCATTATGCATCAACTGCATAAGCGGAAAGCTGATCTCAATTAAAAGGCATTCGGAGAAAAAAAAATGCTCATAAAATTCCCTCCTCGCGAACGGGAAAAAAAAGACGATAGCGGAAGGATACAATGGTTGAGACCATCTCATGAAGCCTTGAAATGAGTCTTTACAGCTAATGCTGCTGCTTTGTACCAAGAAGCTGCAGCCATGGCCCCTGGGTCTGGAACTGTAGCCAGGATATCAGCTGAGACATAAGATGACCGACCAGCCTGCAAAGCTTGCTCGTTAGATCAATTAAAAACCCTGGCAGATAACATGTATCCACACATAACTCAAAGACTCACTTCAAAAAGGTATTATCCTCAAAAGGGAAAATTATTTCTTCCATCCATATGACTCATTTTCACACTTCAGTCACTAAATCTCACTCAAATTGATGGACCTCCAGTTGCAAAACTTCGGTGATTTAAGTGCGACCAAAAAAAATAAAATGCCATAGTATGGACGGCAAAAGATAACTTCACCCAAGTAGTTAATGCCCATATGAAAGTACTGAAATGATTGATTTGTAACAACCTGATACAATCTTAAAAAAACCAATATCATTCCTCATCTCATAAAGCACCTTAGAATGGTGCTCTAGAAGCATTATACTCCCCTGAAGACAGTAAAAAAAAAGTTAAAAATAAAATCCATCAGATGAGACATCACCTGTGCTTGCATGCTTTTAGTTGATTCAGCACCAGCTACGGCAGCTTCAGCAGAAAAAGTAAATGCCTCGACAGGATCTATGCCAGTAGCCAATTTCTGAGAAGAGCTAACGGTATTACGAAAAATTCATTGACTAAATAGTCCAGGGAGAAACAATGTTACTGTAGCTTCTAACCTCTTTAAGAGCAGCAGATGCTGGAATAAGAGCATCCAATAATGTGCGGTAACCTGCTTTGGCACCCCCATATTTACTGACCGCAGCATTAGCAGCTTCAAGAGCACCAGCCCCTAAAGAAGTTTTCATTTATCATATGCCAAGAAGCATGAATCTCAAAACAAGGTAATCTTCAAAGAAGTAATCTCACAGTGTTGAGCTGTTATGCCTGTGCCACAGTTTGCTTTCAGATGCGCATATGCAGCCTTGATGAATATGTCATATCTGTCATTGAAATAGGAAGTATTTTCACTTTTCCAAACACAAGTCATCGCTAACTACAACGAAGAAACATATACACAACTAGTTATACTACTAGAAGGGCAAAGACAAAAGGGAGATACTATACATGATGCCACTTGTTCCTCCCATGACTTTTCTTATAGAACATCCAATTTCATTGACAGTCTCTGCAGGATCATTCAGTGGATAACTGGAAAAAGAAATTCGAAACAAAAGCAAGGTAAAACACAGGAAATATTAATAAATTAATTTTAATCAAGATGTCACTACCTATTGGAAGTTAACAGGTAATCAAGAAATAAGGCATTAGAATCAACTAATGACAGTTCAACTCGTAACAAGAAAAAATATTCATAGTGAGAGGGAGAAAAGGAGACATGGGCACAATAACTAACGAGGCTTACCACTTTTTCAAGTCTTCAATGATTGCCGCAGCACCTTTGCACATCTACAACATCATAGGAAATTAGATGTATTCACCTGAATTTAAAGTCTTACAAAATTTGAGTTGTAGTACAAAATATATGCACACTTACCGTTGATCCACAGTCACCATCCCCAACTTTGCTGTCCCACTCATTTAAATTGTCCCTAAGATTGATCACTGCAGTTGCTGCAGCTTCAATAGCTACTTCAAGAGCATGTCCCTGAGGACAAAGCCGTTGGGGCCGACATAATGTCTAACCAAAATTGATACAAACAAAAAATGGTGAGATATCAGGGGACGTGTTTTCTGAGGCAGAACTGCATTATGGAAATGGAAAAAGACTTGCCTTTGTTTCATCAACAAAGTAAACTCATTTTTCGGTCACAAAGATGGGCCAATACTTCAAATTTTTTAGGCATAGAAATTAATTTAAAAAATTCAGCATTATAATAAAGCTGAAAAATAATCATTGAAAAAACCAAGTACATATTATTATAAAATACTAATGCCCCAACTCTTATAAAAAAATATAATTTAAAACAGTAGGCAATCAGTAGTTTATCTTAGCTTTTGCAGGTGATTATTTGATGATATTGCTCAAGATACAACCATTTTTCTGTGATATAGGCAAAGAATGGCAAGGAAAATTGCACAATGGTGCGGAAATTCCTAAACGTACAAGTACAACCGCATGAGAAATGACTTTTGAATCATGTCTAGAATCAGAAGCACAATAACGGAAATATATCCACATGAATTTAAATGTTTGAACAAGGACACAGTCGGCACATGTACAACAGGCATTACATCTGGTTTTCACCTAAATATATCAAAACTCCTTATCTACAAGGTTATATCAATAAATTAGTAGTAAGATCTACCTCATCATTCTTTTTAAAACGAGATGGTGGAAGAGGAACAGGAATCTTTGCAGGTGGGCGGTTACCTGAGAGCCATATTGAAAATGAAAATATAATTTTTGAAAATTCACAATAGAGCAAACCATGAATTTAATTGTCCAACAGAAGCAGAATTTTAGACAATTCACAAGCATACTGATGCATTGAGATCTGAGAAGACACTGACCATCAGCACCAACAGGCCAACTTGGAGCCTTTGTTGGAGCATCCAAACAGTTTAAAATAGCATCGTCTACCTTCATCACAGTAATTGAAAATCCTGAAAAAATCCAAATAAATATTGGTCTTGGCCTCATCAGACATCAGTCTACTATGCAATAACATACCTGCCATATCAAGAGAGGTCATAAATGAACCAGTATATACTCTCTCAACTGCAAGTCCATGTTCCAGCTGCAGTCCAGGAACAGCCTTTCCAGCTGCAATCATCAGTTCCATAATAGGAGTAGCCCCTAATCTGCAACCCAAGGAGACGGCACATTTTTTTTTACAGTAAATAGAGGTACAAAAACTGCAGTAGCAATAGCAAACAAAGACTTATATTTTTTAAAAATTTATGCAATAACATAAGGTACATATACTTGCAAGTTGCAACAGACTTACCCATTGATCATGAGTACAACTCTACTGCCACGCGTTATAGTTACATAATTCGTTTCCTGCAGATAAACAAGATTAATCCCATGACACTGCATTTATAAGGGTAACGGATTAAAAAATGTGAAGTTGCCTAGATAAATTTTGTCAATTGACGATATTTATAAGAGTACTAATTTCGAATACTTAGAAAATGGAGAGAGTGCCATAGATGTTAAGAGGGGTGCCTCCAAGGAGGCTCAATCTCATGCGCCTCTTTTTTTTTTCCAGATTTTTTCAGATTTCAGGCTCCGTACAAGAGGCACGTACGTACCTCTGGTACATGTGCACATATTGCTTATTTTTTAGGGTTTTCAAAAAGTTGCAAAAACATCCTAAAACACTGTAAGCATCATATTGCTTCTTTTTTTTTCTTCAAGTTGCTTATTTTACTGTGCACATCCTTTAATCTGTTAAATTAACTCAAAAAACATCATTGTGCACATTCTAAATTCATTCTTCATAAAAACAGTTCTGATCACCAAATTCAGCACCTGACTAAAGTAAAAACTACCATATATATAACTTTTAGTCAATCAATCTTAGGTACAGTAGAGAAACTGAGAAACTCTTAATTGTTTCAGCAAAAGTAGGCGTGGTTTCTGGTACTATCTATCTTTAGTCATTTCCCAGGCAAAATTTGCTACAATATCCCACATCAGTTCCACAAAAAAACTGTGAAATCTATGTGGGAGGGATATTTAATGAGACGTCCATGGATGGCACACTCCAGGTGGCAATCAATTGGGCCAACCACTGGCTGGCCCCATTCTGCAGCCAAACCGAATCTGTTAGGTTGGTCCAAATTGTTAGGCATATAAGCTAGGGAATCCTAACTTAACCCAAAAACAAGGTTGAATGTAAAGGGTAGACCCCCACATATATGCCCTTTCACACTTTTGCTAGGAATCGATGTGGGATATTGGGATATCGTAACAAAATTGCATCACATTCACATTATTATGATTCATGTCTGGAAATCCTCCAATTAAGGATGGAAACATTGGAGATACTTATTTAGAAACTCCCATCATTAAAATCCTCACTAAAATATGAATTTACTAAGATTAAGTTTATTAAACGTAATATGAATCTAAGAATTAAACACGTACCAATGATAATATTTGCTTAAGGACATGTGAGACCACAATGTCAACAGGTTGGAAGTCAGCCACAGCAGCACCTGGTTCTCCATGCTGAGAGACATGCAGAGGGTATCGATCACTCAAACATAAAAGTGACATTCTGTATGAAGTAACTTAATTATAAATTTTATTTGCCAATTATAGCTGAACATTGGTAACGAGTAATATCCTACAAGGAAGTGTTGTAAAAGTAAAACACAACATTTTTTCTATCCAAATTCTTGACCAAAAATGCAGTGTGACTACAATCCTGTGAGAAGCACTGCTTGCTGCCAGATTCAACAAATGAAAATGGAATACTAAACAAAACCAAAACCACCATGCAAAGAAAAGGCAATTCCTTACAATTCCAAGACCAAGCTCCATTTTTCCAGGACCTAAACGATCTGATGTTGCTTGACCTGGCAATGTGCAAACAGACAGTGCAACACCCATTGTGCCAACCATTTCTGATGCCCGTTTAGCTTCAGCAGCTACTTCTTCTAGAGAGAGCCCAGATGCTGCTGCTGCCCCCGCAATCTGTGTTTTGCAAATAGGATTTAAGATAATCAGAAAGGTTTAATGCTGTAACATTTTATGCAAACCAGTTCAACCATCACAAAACTGGGGTATCAGGTTCTACAACAGCAAAGATTCCAACACTACTGACGGAACAATCAAAGGTAACAGTCACAAGAAGAGAACCCTGCCCGTATCTACAGCATAAGTCCATTTAGTTTTGAAATTAGTTAAAATTTCTTGATCTGCATAGTTCATGTTACTATATATTCAGATGTATAGAGCATCAGCATTTTTTTGATATCAGCATGGCATATGGAATCAAAATTTTAGCGCATACTTTTCAACAAAGTAAGAACATTGATAGGCCTAAAATTATAGTACAGATACAACATTTAGCATTAAAGTGATATTGAAATAGATAGAAATGAAACAGTTTTCTAAATGTTCTTAAATATTTCAAAGTCAAAATAAAAGAAGTTTCCTAAAAGTACCATAACAAGACAAAGTTGCATATGTATACACACCGTTAATACTTTTTACAGATATGTTTCATAAGCATGCAGTAGTATATAGAGTCATAGACATGCAATATCTTCATGGAGGAGGTTTCTAAGAAACAAATTAAATAAAGGGACCTAGGTTGTGCCAATAAACAGTGCAAGATGTCAACAGATGTATAATAAGTTTAAACTATCATAGGATATGAAAGAGTAAAATTGCAGGATGAAGAAAAAAAATCAATCAACCTTGTGAACAAGAACAGTTCCAGCCAAACCTCTTCTTCCAGCTATGCCTCTTGGCGGTGGTAGAGCACAGTCATCACCAACAATTACCATCTGTTAACCCAAATTATTGGATCCCCATATAAACTAACTTTTAACTTTGAGAATAAGCAAATTGTAGTTACTTAAAAACGTACCTCCACTTTATAACCTTCAGATTTAGCCTGCTCAGCCGCCAAACCAAAATTCAAGCGGTCACCAGTATAATTCTATGAAAAAACAAAACCAGTATTTGTCAGGAAATTTACAGTCGATTTTTCATCAGAGAAATTGACTATATGCAAGCTGAACCCTCTATCTTAAAGGTGAAAAAGGAGAATAAGGAAATGCATAACACAACATGCACATGAATATAAAATTATGAACATGATAAGCCTGATGGCATTCACACAAGAAACAAAGTTTCAGTACAGACTATATGAGATGTATTCATGTACATTAAAAAAAAAAGATAATGCAACTTCAATTCACAACTAGAAATACCAGGACAATCAGAAGGCACCCTTGAGGACCAGTCACTGCTCGGATGCCCTGATGCAAAAAATTTACCATGATCCTAAGGAAAGATTAAAAGGAAATTGATTCAAAGTGATAGAAGGATGACATCATCTGAGAGAAAAATTAGAACTATGCATACTGCAAGAATAGAGTCAACAGGCGGTGAGGCAAAAACATCGCCACAGATTGCTGCTGTCAGCATTCCTTCTCCAACATATCCAGCATTAGCAGGCTCATGACCACTTCCACCTCCTGTATGTTACACTTTCATCAGGTTCAACCAGAGCTTCTAAAACACTTTTAATCAAATTGGAACTCCTGAAAGATAGCTTGTATTCTGTCTTAGATTCTTAGTAAACTCAAATGAAGAAGTTTGAAGCAGTATCCTAAACAAATGCATTTCTTTTCACAGGCCCTATGGGCATTCACTTATTAAATGTTTATTGTAGAATCACCACTCCTAAATCAAGAAAAGAAGGTGCTTTCAACAAGCGGAAAACACTTTCAACATAAAGATAACTAAATTTGATCTTAAATCATACAGGAAGAATACAAACAAATGGAACAATGTATTAAGAGTATGTTTGGTTTGAGCTTGGTTCTAACTGTTGTCTTTGTAATCCACAAATAGTAAAAATGTGGTTTTATTTCAAAGCATGTTTTTTTTGAAGATTTTTAGTGGGGAAGGATTTTGAAAAGTAGATGATGTTGTGAATATTATAATATGAAAAGTGATAAGGTAATGATTGCATGATTGAAGAGAAAAGTATAAGAGAAAAAGATGTAAAGTACGAGGGTAGTGTATGTTTGAATTAAAAAACTAGATTAGAATGAGTAGGTAATATAAGTGTAATAGAGTAGGATTTTGTGGTTTAAATCTGGCTTTATAATCCGTTCAAAAAATATAAACTTTTGGCTTACAAAGTAAAATCCAAATTAAGAAGCTGGAAGCAAATATAGCCCAAGTGTACCATATTTATGAGGTGCAGTAGCATAATAAACCATTATCTAGACTAACATCCTGTCGACAGCCTTTACATATTTTATGACACAGTAACCATACTTTCTTACCCAAAAGGTAAGAGAACTAGAGGAGACCTTGGAAACAAAATTTATTGATTTTTCAGGACAAGTATGGTCAACTGCATTGTTAAAATGATATCCAAAAATATTAAATTTACAATATGATTGATAGCTACGATCAGATAGAAAGTTATAATAACAGAAAGAACAAGACATAGCCATTAGAAAAACCAGAGGTATGGCCCACCTTATCAGTGATGAACCATATCGAATAAAACAAAAATTGAAAGCAAAATAAAGTAGTATATGATGTCCCAAACCTGATATTATGGCTACTTTGTCGTATGACGCACCAGAAACATCAGCACGTAAGACAACTTTGACCTACACACAAGGGTCCAGCATTAGTTGGAAGCAACATCCATAAGAGAACAAGGTTCAGCCCAATGTGGGAAATTAGTAGTTCATTAAATTACTTCAGGAAAACCATCCAAATACTGCAACCCAGGATAGGTTTCAACCAATCCCTCAATGAATTCCGTCACAACATCTGCAGCAAGAAGTTTTAAAAAATCAGATTTGAATGAATCTTCAATGAAATAAAACACACAATCTGGCGCAAAATCAATAAGAAATAAGGATTCTATAATCTTTACTCATGATGCTAAAAGGGGGAAATACTACATATACATGCATTTTAAAATCTCCATCAACAACAACTAGAAGAAAAGGGAAAAGTTGTAGTAATACATTTAGATTTTATAAATATCCGTCACAAGTGTCCAATAACTTGTCTCAGCTATAGGCATGCTGGATTAACGTACAGCTCTTGAAGCACAATACACGGCATAGCAAACTTGTACGCAACGCACTCGTAGTGGTACATTACATTAACAATTCAAGAAAACAACACTAAAGTGAAATCGCAAGATGAAAAGAAAAACCCAAAAAATCCATTACAGATACCAAAATAACGAACACTGCACAGAGCAAAATACACAAATTGATTCCAACCAAAAGGAGAGTCAAAGTCAACAAAAATTAAGTGCAAATGTATGCATCAAATCTGCACGCTGCCACACCTCCCACAAAAAACGAACATAAAACAGAAAAATTCAGCAGGAAATCAAAACAATGAAAATGCAGAACAAAAATGGGGGTTGAAGAAAAACAAAGTAGCGAGTTGGAATTAAATTCACCGTTTGGGTCGTTAATGAGTTTCTTGCTCTGCAAATCCATTGACAAATGCGAAGGTAAACTCCGATGAACAATCCCTAACGCTAATTAGGAAACCCCCCACTTTCTTGTGAGAGAAAACTGAAAGAGGGTTTGGAAATTTGTGAGAAATTTTGGGTTTATTGAAAGTCACCTGACTGTTGAATAATTGTTGATTTTAGCGCAATTGCTTGTCCGAACAAGAAATATAATTAATTAACAATTTTACTCAAAATAAATAAATATAAATAAAAATAGTAAAATGACAGTTTTCCAGCTCAGAAATCGTTTCTGCTAAAGTCGTGGCCTCTAATCTTCACGTTTTCAATAAGAGTTGCTTTTTTTTTCCCCCTAAATAGATTAAATATTTATAAATAAATAATAATAATGATAATATTTTCTTTACTGTATGAAAATTGAAATTTCATGTATTATACTAGTATTATTTAAATTTTATTTGTAAATTATACTATTTTATTTATGTGTTTTTTTTCTATTTCTTTTATATTTAATCGTATTTCTTAAAGATTTTAGTTATTAACTCCATAATCATTTTTTATTAATAATATTTTTTTAACTATAATATAATTAATATAAAATATGTTATAGATGGCGAGTGTGATTTTATACATAATATATATTTATTTATTATTAATATGATGTGGTGGTTATAGTTTACGTAGTGGTCTTCAATTTGATAGGGCTTCATGGGATTATATGGTTTTAGGTTTCGAACGTGGATAATTTTAGTTAATAAGCTTAAATCCCACAAAATGTAAACTTTTCATGCTCGTATTCCACTAAATGCAAGCAAAATCATTCAATTACAACAATCAAATAAATGTGTAAAATGCATGTTATTAATTACTTATCTTAATGACTTTAAGTTAAAAAAAATAAAAGTGCCATTCTCACTTCAGATCAAAATTCGAATCGGTGTGGTCATTAGAGTGCAGTTTCTTATCTAGGTTAGTGAGAGCAATATTGAATGAACATATCAAAAAATTCTGATAAGGGTTATGCATTATTCAACTTTCAATTATTGAGGAAACACACATGGAAATTGAAGATATCAGTTGAAAACTGTTTTGATACATCTTCTAAATCATGTGAACCCAATCTTTTATTAGTGGTTTCAAGATTTGGAATCCAGACTTATTCGGGTCTTTTGACAAGTGAATAGATGCGATCAAACAAGAAATTCATATACTGGCAGAGGCGATATTGAAGTTGACGATAATAATTTACAATAAAAAAAAATAGGGATACAAAAATACTATTATAATTTAAGCAAAGGCTTGGGTGAGACCGTCTCACGGACTTAATTGTAATTAAATAATAAAAATTAAAAATTTAATTATAAAAGTAAATTAATTATGTCTTTTATATATGGAAAAGGCTCGTGTCAGATAGCGAAAGTGAAACGATTTCAAAAAGTATAAAATAGTCTCACGCAAGACGTACCCTTTATGTATAGGTAAAGACTTGTATGAGACCGTCTCACATAAATGCTTACATGAGACGGTCAGAAAGTGATAATTATTATAAAGAAAAGTGATAATAAATTAATGAAAAGTGATAATGTTATTTGATGAACAATTTATAGTATATATAAAAAGTGATAACATTCTATAGAGAAAGTGATAACTATTTTAAAAAGTGAAAAATGGTCTCACGTGAGACGGTCTCACACGCAAGACCTAAGCTTAAAAAAAAAAAAAAAAAAAAATATATATATATATATATATATATATATATATATATATATATATATATATATATATATATATATATAGATCTTGCGTGAGACCATTTCATGTGAGACCATTTTTCACTTTTAAAAGAGTTATCATTTTCGCTATAAAACGTTATCATTTTCGCTATAAAATGTTATCACTTTTTATATATACAATAAATTGTTCATGAAATAGCATTATCACTTTTCATTAATTTATTATCACTTTCCTTTACAAAATCTATCACTCTCTGACCGTCTCACGTAAGAACTTATGTGAGATGGTCTCACACAAGTCTTTGTCATTTTTTATTATTTTAAAATTTGTTATTTATTTAATTTATTTTTTATTTTAAATATTATAAATTTATAAAATATGATATTCAATTTTCATGAAAAGTGATAACAGTGTTGTGAATTATTATATGAACAATTAATAATATAAATGAAAAGTGAAACATTTTAAAATAAAAGTGATAATATCTTTAATAAAAAGTTATAGCTAATAAAAATAATGTATTTCGCGAAAATTTTACTAGGATGATTAAAAGTGATAATATTTTAATAAAAGTTATTCATAATTTTAAAAAAAATGATATCTGTCTAATTGAATTATTTCACAAACAATTCTTATAATAAAAAGTGATACATGATAAAAAAAAATGATAACTATCTTATTTAATTATTTTATTAACAATTCGTAAAATAAATAAAAAGTTATAATAATTTTAATATAACGATAACTGATTAAAATAAAGTGATAATAAAACAATTAAACTATCTAATGATTAATTAATAATTAATAATAATAATTAATAACGTATAATATTTTTTTATTAAAAGTTTTTCTCTCTCCATGGACTCACACATCCCGCTAATGCACCTACCCAATTTATATTAAATTATTATTTCTCTCACCTCAATACACATTAAAATACTATATTCATTCATTCTCGTGCAAAAAGCAAACATAACTATAAGGACGGGACGGATGTAGTAATTTATATTACCGACCTATAGGCATAGGCGCAAGATGCGAAATTAATGCAATGGAGCGGAAATCGGATAATCTTAATTAGTATGTCAAACTAGCCCCTTATTTTTTTTTTTAATTTAATAAATATATGTATTTGGATTAATGAATGATTCATCTCATGAATTAGGATCCGTGAGACGATCTCATCCAATACATACTCTATAATTTATGAACTGGAGGCAGAAAAAAGTTTTTGAATTTAAGAATAAGATCTATGGTTAATTGCGTAAAAAACTCTGAACTTTCAACCTATTGCAAATTAATCCCAATTTTTATAAAGTTGCAAATAAAACCATGACTTTTTTATGTTGGTACAATTCGCACCCATCGGGTAGACTTCACTTGCCCGAGTGCTGACGTGGCATATGAGCCTCCATGTGGGCATTTGAAACTGAGTCGTTCCTACCTCACCACCCCAATTAAAACGTAAACCCTAATTAATTTAACCCAAAACCCAAACCTGCAACTAAACCCCAAACCCAAACCTGCAACTACTGATCTGATCTTCCCTTCCATTCCATTCCATCAATGGCCGCCTCTTCAATGGATCTCTCCTCTCCATCCTTCGCCGGCCAGGCGGTGAAGCTCTCCCCCTTCACCCCACAGCTCTCTGGAAACAATAGAGTTTCCATGAGGAAGACCGCCTCGAAGGCCGTCCCCTCCGGCAGCCTTAGTACGGCCCCGACCGTGTCAAGTAATAAAATTAATTTTACAATAAAAAATAAGGATACAAAATATAATTAATCCTAAGATCTATAAAATTAATTTTACAATAAAAAATAAGGATACAAAATATAATTAATGAAAAAAAACCATATGAGTAGTGACATTGGGAGACCCCTTGTTCTTAATCGGAAAGAGCAATGTTAATTAAAGTTGTATCCCACCATGAGGGACCCCGCAGCCCCTATCTTAGGAATCGGTAGAGAGGGTAAATCGTAAAATGTGTCTTAAGTGGCTTATAAAGAGTGCTCACTGTTTGATTGAACTTTCAAGGGAACAAATTCATATCATAGATGAAATTCGAATCCCCACTCTGCAACTATAAACTCAATTTCCTCTCCTCTACTACTTGAGCTATGTCTTAGGTGCAGTAATGTTATTTAATAACATTTCAAGACAAGGATAAATTGTTGCTCCAAAATTTGAGAACTAAATAAATCAAAGATAAGTAGTGCACAGTATATTACTTTATTCTATAATTTGTTAATGCCTTGTATTCGTAATACTAATACATCTACGAATAATACGTAACTGCGCGAAATTCATATCTACATAGTATAACACTTTCTTTTTATAGTTGTATTATTAATACTTTATATACATGTTTGAATCCGATCTGATTCAAACAAAATTTTATCAAGTTAAGGTCCAGTAAAATCTAGTTGCATGAAAATTAAATCCTACTTAGTAATATTCACAAGTTTTTGCATCAATATAACTAGTGGCAACTCATCTAGCTGTGTCACACTCACTGACATATAATTTATAAGAAAATTTAATTAAAAAAATATAAAGTAAGTTATGTGTAGGTGATAAAGTTTTTATTATTATTATTATTATTATTATTATTATTATTATGGTGGTAAAGATAAATGTGAAATTTACAAAAAGTGTAAAGTAAAACGTGGGATTGAGGGGGCAGTACTCAAAGTTCTTGAGGGAGTAGTACTCAAGTTCTTAACTTGCCAAACCTCTTTTGACATTTTGGGCTTGTACCCACTAGGGGGTCACCGCCCCTACCCTGTGGATCGGTGAAAGATTATAAACTGGAGTTGAACTGACCATATGTAAAAACATTTCCCAAGAAGCAAAAAATTATATTTTTAATAGGAAATTCTTGTGGCTTTCAGACACTACAATTCAAGAAAGGGCAAAACAATACTGCCTTCCAACCAGATTCATAAGCAACCTCAAATGCCTGATAATTTGTGAAGTTTTAAGAAGTTGTATCAAATTAGCATGATTTTATTCTCTCTAGACAATTGATTCACTGCCTACAAAACTTCAGAGTCTATCGTTTAGCCATGTGATGATACTTTCTGTCACTTCTTCCTTCTCCGGCTCGAAAAGCAGATCGTGCAACAACCCATCGTACAGCTTGATTGTTTTGTCGGTTGATGAAGCTTCCTCGTGGAGCTTCCGCGAGGCTGAAGGGTCAGTCACCGAGTCATCCGTGCCATGGAGGACAAAAAACGGTACTGTCAACTGTCTCAAGTTCTGCTGCAAGTGAGAGGTGATACGAAGAATTTCGTAGCCTGTTCGTATCCGTATTGATCCAGTGAACACCAGTGGATCTGAGTATTTCGCTAACAGAGCCTCAGGATCCCTGGAGACGGTGACGCCACCCTTGTTTGCTGCGCTGAACTGAAATCTCGGCAACAAGTAGGCGAAGATTGGTGCTAGCACCTGTAGGAATTTAAGATCATGACTATTGTTGAGTTCAAAGAGAAACTATAGATTCTTCGATTATTCTTATTCAGTGTCCTAAAAGGCCCCGCCTGCCACCCAGCAAGGACTGAAAGCCTTTCAAAACATTGAACAATCACCCAAACTTTGAAAGGTTTAGATTAAAATATTCTTACAGCAAAAATCGGATGAGATGGCTGAACTCCAACTGCAGGCGAAGTCAACGCGATCCCAGCTACATTTTTTTCAACTTTTGGATCAAGAACAGCCTGTATATAGACAAGCAGCAATGTAAATACAAGGGATTTGCACATATATCAGAAAAATGGATTTTGTGATGCTGAGTCATTGATTCATTTGATATTACCTTCAAGACTATAGCTCCACCAGTTGAGTGTCCAAAGCAGAAGCAGGGAAGTTTCGGGTTTTCTGCTAAGACCTTGCCAATAAACATTTTCTACGCAAAATGGAAGAAAGGAAAAGAAAGAAGGAATCAACATATGATGCTGAATGAGATAGGAATCAAGCATATGAAGTGTTTGGTTTGAATCATGTGCATGAATCGAGCATACCATATCATTAACTGCATAATCGAGAGAATGAACGTACGCGTGAAGCCCATCGCTTCCACCATGTCCTGTGACAAATCATAAAATAGAAGCTTCAGCAATTCAATGCTGAATTTTAGCTCTAAGAACTCATACAAGGCATTTAACCCATTCTTTTTATAAGCAATTCGCGTGCTCTCTCTCTCTCTCTCTCTCTCTCAATTTTGCATGCATTCCAGAAATCAGATGCAAAAACTGGAATGTTCAAACTTAATTTGAGGAGGGCATTGTATCTTTTTGCATACACCCATGTAGTTCATCATGAGAATGAAACGGAACCACAAGCAAGAAATGAATTTTCACATTTGAACAATTAACAAGAGACCAGCAAACTCTCATTTAATCACAAAAAGGTAATTTGGCTTCATTAGTTTTTATAATGTAGCATAATAGTAAGAAAAAGTGAAAACGTACGGACTAATTAAACATACAGCTTTCTCTTCCAGCTCTTCTAGTTCCTGTGCTAGATAAGAAAAATAAAACAGCAAGAACGACGGTTTTACAAGGAAGCTGAAAGGAAAAGCTGGAAATATTTGCATAATACATGCTTTGTCCTGATGGGAGAATTCTTTCTAATAATAAGAACTTCGAACATAGATTATTTTCGACTTACCAGTCCAATCCATTCCATATACCTTCAAGCCATTTGCATTTAGTTTCTTGGCAAAATCATTATATCTCCCACTGTTTTATGAAACAATAACAAGTTTAAAAGGGGCTAACGGACGTTAAGACAAACAAGAACTGATAAGACTGCATCAGATAATGTATCACGCACAAACCTGTGTTCATTCAGGCCATGCAAGATGACAACCACTCCCCTGCACAGCAGAAAACATGGAGCATCGATTTTAATTCTCCAGCATTTATTTGAATGAAAAATAAAATAACAAATTGAAGAACTCTAAAGAGAAGATGCCCCACAATTGGTGTGGAAACTTAAACCTGAAATAACTACTCCATTCATAACAATATTATTTTACATATAACATAATATAATACTCCTACCATTTTTTCTTTTTTCTTTTTTATGATTATAATATAAGGCAAGAATATGACAGTTTTCAGACATGAGCAAAGCAATCTCCATGATGTCTTTGGAATCAAATGCATTGTCAGGAATAATTTGATTGCTGCAAAACACTATAATTCTTGGATGCAAGTTGGCAACTGGAAGGAAGGAACAACATTTGATGAAATCTTAACTAGCAATACTACTAATATTCTCTCCTATACCTTATCTCCCCCTCCCCCACCCCACACCCATGCCCTGTTACATAAAGAGTTGTTGCAGATAAAGGGTCGCTCTCGACAAAGCCGCTTCGGGTTTCGCAACTCTCGGGGTGCGTTCCCATTCAAATATCTCCCTTATATTGTGTCCTAATTACATCTCACATGAACTTCATGAAGATCAATACAATACCTAACAATAGTAATATATGGAGTATCAATTCATGGCATATGCTAAAGGGATCTGGATTTTCCTTGAACAACAACAGAAGCATCATCTGTCTTATGAATTGTGAAACTGAGGTGTAATAAAGAACAGCTGCACGTAAGAATTGGAAACTGGTAGTTTGTTATCTCCATCTTATGATGAACAACATACTCATAAAATCTTATCAAAGCATTAACATATAAGTATGTAATGATCCAATTCAAAAACCCATTCACCCCAAAATATCTACATACATAGATAAGTATATGTATCATATGAATGAGAGAATCTAGAATTAATTAAAGAAATATAAACCAAGAATTAACCTGAGTTTGATCTTAACAGGGGTCCATGATTGGGTAAAAATGGTGTCACCTCTGGAAGTAACAAAGAAAGAAAACTCCCTCAAACTATCTTCATCATCGTTACCCTCCATCACCCTCTTAATCGCCAACGCCCTACGCGCCGCCACCTCCTTGTCCACCGCGCTCTTCCGGTGCACCATCGCCGCCGGAACCCTCACCACCTTACCCGGCGGCGCGGACGCCTTCTCCTCCTTCCCACCGCCCCCTTTCTCCGCCGACTCCGGCACCACCACCGACCTCCGCCTCCCTCTAAACGGAAGCAGGAAGATCAGGAAAAATGCGCTGATCAGAAGCCATAAGCTCCGCCACACGCGGAGGGAAAACAGGACGTTGATTCTCCCGCTGGCCCCTGACGTCAGCAATACTGTGGTTGCATCGTTGGCCACCTTCGCCATTGTCGAGTGCTTGTTTTTCCTGTTTCGTTTATCTGTGCTTTGCGAATACCCCAGAAGATGAAGATTCCCTTTTCGTACAGATTTTTGGAATTTCAATCTGGGGGTTTTGAAATCAGATTAAATGGTGGATCATTCAAATGCAAAGCAAATTATAAACCAGAAAATGGGAACAAACAAATTAAAAGCACATATTTCACGACCTCTCCCTCTCTCTCTCCTCTCTCTCTCTCTCTCCACCCGACAATAAAATGAAAAAAAAAAAAGCCCTTCTTTATCCCTGCCAGAAGTTCAATCTCAAACAGATAGTATAATAATAAATGGCAGGAATAAAGAGGGAAAATTGCAATAGAATTGCTTAAAGAATGCAAGAATTTCGGAGAGGAGATTAAAGAAATTTTGAGAGAAATACGGTGCAGAGCTCTGAGAGAGCAGCTTTAATGGAGGTCGAAATACGGACACGTGTCCTTGCGGGACCCACCGCTCCATAAATTAAATATGCGGCGTTATGCTTATGTCTTCCTCGTTGCTAATTAAGGACACGTGGAGCTCCCTCGATTATTCCGAAAATGTAAGATTGAACAATGAGTGCGATTTTATCAATGATTACGTTGATGCGAATCAATTTATATTAGTTTTGTCTTGACCACTTACTTTGTAATTAATTAATCAATTCATTAATTAATTAATTATTACTCGAAATATTTTGAAATGGTAACCGTACAGTTACACGCCATGATTTATTGTTCTTAGTTAATAATCATATCATAAATTGTTATTAATTAATAATCATATCACATCATATTTCAATAATAAAGTAACATACTTTAAGGAAATAACAAAATTGCACGATTACATCCATCTATTTGCTTAACTTTCCAAAATAAAATAAAAAATAGATTGTCAGATTCGGTCATTTTTTTTCAGTAATAAAAGTAACGTGCTTTTAGAAAATAACGAATGTACACGATTACATTGTTAACTTTCCAAAAAATAAAAAAAAAATATCAGATTCAGTTTTTTTTTTTTTTTTTTGTAAAAACCAGATTCAATCATTTTAAAATGGTAACTAGCGAATATTTAATCGCGAATTAATAATCAATTAATGTTACATATTTAGTGAATTCATTACTTCCCACAATTTATATTGGCAAGTATGACAACATAATTAGTAAAACAAATAATTGGATGACTTTAGGGGCGTGTGTTGTGTTCATTTGTATTTTTTTTTTGGAGTGAAATTGAGCGTTGGTCCTACTATACTAGAATCCGTTATTCTTTTTAAGTTAAGGGCCATTTTTAATTGACTTCATTAATATTTCAGGGTATTTAATCTACTTGAATTCTTATGAAATGGATGCACATAGTTTTAAATAGAATGAATATTCCAGGGTATACGATCTACAAATTCTTATGGAATGGATGCAAGCATTTTTAAATGAATGAATATTTCAGGGTATCCGATCTACGAATTCTTATGGAATGGATGCAAGTAGTTTTAAATGAATTTGAGACGGGTGTTGGTAGTTAAATGAAATTTCATTAACGTTTGGAGGTAATGATTCAATACTTATTGAATATTTATTTAAAACAATAGAATTTATAGTATATTCAATTAATAATAAAATAATTTTCAATAAATATATTAATTTAAACAATAGAAAAATTATAAATATACGCGAGTATTAATAAACGGATATGAGATAAATATGAATATCTTAATAACAATTTTAAATGAGACGGGTATAATAAGAAATGTTGATATTTAAACGAGTACGGATATCGATACCTATCATTTGTCATCCTTGTTTCTGTAGCTTTTTTTCTTTTACCCTGCGAACCAGTATCACTTATCTTCGTGTTTTTCTTACGTTTTTTTCTCTTCAGTTGGCTGCTTAATACATTTGATATTTTTATCTTTCTCTCTCCACTCTCCAGTCTATCCCCCACTCTTTCTCTCTCTCATAATCGCTTATGGCGATTTCTTCAAGTGACATGCTTTTCTCAAAAACTTTTTAATTTCTTTACGTGATTTTTATCTCCGTTTGGGTTGGAATCGCCGATTATGGCAAAGCGATATTCGATTCGTGTGGGGTTGTTCTTCAATTGGGGTTTTTATTGAGGAAAATTTACAATCGGACACCATGGCGAACTTGATTTCGATCTCCATCTGGGTTAGGATCGGTGATTATGGCGAAGTGAGATTCGATTTGTGTGGGTTATTCTTCAATTGGGGTCCTTTTAAGGAGAATTTTCAATCGAAAACCATGACGAATTAAATTTCGATCTCAATCTGGGTTGGGATCGCCGATTAGGGCGGATCGAGATTCGATTCGTGTGTGGTTATTCTTCAATTGAGGGTTATTATTTTCTTATGTTTTTTTAAAACTTTACGTTTTACGTAAATTTATTTTTTTTCTCATCAGGTTGGATATTCTAAGGTTGTGTTGGAGAGATCAACTGTGGTTGAAAAACGAGTTAAAGTCGTTCAATTATCAGTTGAACATAATGCAAAATTGGAATCTACTCGGGAGGAGGTAAATGCAATATATTGTTTGATAGTTGGTTCTTATTTCCTGTTAGCATATTTATGTGTGGGGTAATAGAAAATAATAAAGTCAAACCATGTTAATTTAGTTTAGTAGCATAAAAGAAGCATGATTTGTCTATATTAATATATGAAGATGTTAGTCCTGAATTCCTCAGAATTCTTCATTATATTTATCCTAAAGGTCAGTAGTTTGTATTTTGGTACTTAATATGTTGTTATATCTTTCTAATGTTATGATATTAAAAATAGAAATTTATCAGTGAAAATTATTTCTTATAGTATACTTAGATGAGTTATGTAATCTGTATATTAAATGTGAAGCATTTAAATATTTATACCTCTTTCATCAATTTTTTAAGTGGTATAAATTTTTGGTCTAGCACTATCTTTATATATATAAAAGCAAAAGGGGGTTCATTAATAACACCCCCTATTTATTTTCCTGCTCAACAATTTTGTCCATATTTGGTATGTTTTTCAATTCATCATAGCCTTTGGTTTATAAATAGTTAATCTTGACCATTAAATACTAATAATTTTAATTAATAAAATTAATATATATTGTTTACAACACATGGAATCCAATAATTTTTTTCATAATAGTCCGTTGTTATTTATTGTTGTGTGATGTTTGCCATTTATCATTAATTAATCAATTTATTTATTTTAGTTACTAATAATGTTGTATTGGGCATATTCTACTAAGTTGGGTTTATCTGTACAT
This sequence comes from Pogostemon cablin, assembly GCA_023678885.1. Lineage (NCBI taxonomy): Eukaryota > Viridiplantae > Streptophyta > Magnoliopsida > Lamiales > Lamiaceae > Pogostemon > Pogostemon cablin. Next base: position 24,558,845 of record CM042964.1, on the reverse strand, counting down.
TCTTTTATCCGTTAATCAATTTTATCCACACTCTTTTCAATACCTTAAATTGATTGAGCCCATAAGTTTTATTCATTGTAATCATACTTTAGTATACACATTTGATCATGTTTAATTTTGAATTACCACATTTAGTTATTTATCTTTCTTGGTAAAAGAATAAATTATGTATTATAAGAGTTAATTTAGGAAGTAATTGTGATTTTTTTACCTATTTTACCGTTTTTAATATTTATAAAGCCTTAATGCTAATACATTAAACGATGTATAATACTTAATTAAAGTTTTTTACATTATGTCGGATTTTCAGGGTTTAGGGTTTTATAATTTTAAGTTTTTGTGTTTAGGGTATTAGGGTTTTAGGGTTCATGGTTTAGGATTTAGGGTTTTAGTGTTTTAGAGTTTAGGATTAAGGTTTTATAGTTATGTTTGTTGCGATTTTTTATATTAAAGGTTGAAAATCAACCTTTTATATTAATGTACATGGGTATATACCACTCATTAAAGTTTGAAGTGATAGATGTATTGTATATGTATCCTGTTTAACATTATATGTTCTCAGGTTGATTAATCTCACTATATAATTTATTGTTTAAAATGACTTGGTGATCCTGCTATTTTCATGTGATTAATTATGCAAAGTTATCATAGATTATAATTCATCGTTTGTTATTTTATTTTTATTGGTTATATGGGTTTGCGGGATGAGAATGGTCATATTTATTGAGCATGTGTAGGTATGTTTTTCAAGGTTTAAACTTTTCTAATTCTACTTCTTCAACATTATTTATTCACTCAAGTTATGAAGTGATATCATGTTTATTCGTATTAAAATTATTTCCTTAATTAGCATTAATAATGATCTTACGAGAATAAAGAAATTTCAATCATTCCTAATTCTATTTTACAACAATATGACACCACATTCCTTGAATCTAGCACTTAAAAAGATATTGATGTCATGGTGTTTTTAATTATGTGAGCTTTTCTAATTTACATTATGGTCATGATTGATATTTGGAATATGATTGTTAGTTGTTGCTGCCTTAATCTTTAAGGTTTAGGTTTTAAGGGTTTTGGATTTAGGGGGTTTAGGGTTTAAGGTTTAGGATTTAGGCTTTAGGGATTTAGGCTTTAGGGATTTAGGGGTTTAGGGTTTAAAGTTTAGGGTATAGGCTTTAGAGTTTTAGGATTTAAGATTTAGGGTATAGAGTTTGGGGTTTAAGGTTTAGGGTATAGGGTTTAGGGTTTTAGGGTTTAAGGTTTATTAATGAATGATTATATTAAAAATAATAAGGTTAAGAAATATAATACTCATATAAATTCCAAATAGTATGATTAAAAAAATTGTGTTTTATTAATTTAAATTCTAAATAATTATTTAAAAAAATACTACTCTTATTAAAATATTTATAATTTATATTAAATATAAGTAGCATTGTAAAAACTAATGCCCGTGCAACGCACGGGTAAGTTTCTAGTACAAGAAAAATTATGATCAAAATTAAAATTTTCAAATTTTGGTCTTTAAATGCCTCTCATTATTATCTAATAGAAAATTTGGTAATAAGTCATATTAGATTTTGATATTAATTGCTAATGGCTAATTATCTACCATCGTTTATTTCACTTTAATTGCTAATGGCTAATTATCTACCATGGTTTATTTCACTTCATTATTTAAGAATAATAAGTGTTGGTATGCATGTATTTTGGGAAGGCGTATTTAAAAAAAAATCAAAACAAATATAATTGATATCATTATAACTAATTATTACCTAAACATGATTATAGTTTACCATTTAAATGGTTAGATAATCATTTTTTTATAAATAATAACATTAATTAAATATAATAATACGTGATTGGTTATTTCCATAATTCATGATTGCTAATTATCTTCCAATAGGATTGTTTTTTTCACTCATTGATTTGAAAATAATTATTTCTTACCAATTATAACTTAATTTAAGCTAACAATATTTAATTGCCACTTATTATATTCCCTAATCCTAATTTCTTACCACACCTTTATAATATTTTTAGTATAACATCACTCAATCAATAATTCAGTAATACAAAATCAATATTTCATCTTCAAGTCATGTCAAACTTTGTTATCACTATCGCCGAACTCACCACAAAGAGAGAATTGTGGAAAATTAATGCAAGGGTCATACGCTTTTAGACAGTAGTTGATAAGAAAAAGCCAATTGATGTCTCAATTGTAGGAATGGTGCTAATGGATAATCAGGTATTCTTTACTTTTACATACAACAATTTTTGTTGCTATTTTAATTTTGTATTTACTTACTTAAGGTTTCAAATTCTATGTTACTCTTTTTTTTATCAAAAGAGTTCAGTATTTGATTTTCTTCACGCTTTTTTCATAGTGTTCAAAAATAGAAGTGTACGTTAAGTACAAGCCCGCTGTGTTGAGGTATATTCAACGTATCAAAGAAGAAAACGTTTATACCTTCTCAAATTGCGTTGTTGAGGAGGATCTTGGTCCAATTTATACAACTGATTATCAATATAAGCTCCAATTTTATCAGTACACAACGATCAGGATATCTGACATTGAATTAAATATTTTGAAGCATGGTTTTCAGTTTGTTGAGATTTCAAGTATCCTCAACAATGCAGTTGAAAAATTAGTTTTAATTGGTAATAATCTTACTACTTACTCTTATATATTGACTACTTCATACATTGTATTTCTGATAATTTTTCTTTAACATTTTATTTAAATATAGATGTAATTGGAGTTGTTGGGAAGGTTGGCGGTGTTAACTACACCAAGAGCACCCCACCGAAAAAATATATTATCATTGATATTTTGGTTCTCAAGTAAGTTATTTTGTAAATCCATATACCATTTGTTGAAACTGTAAAGACTTTTTTTCTTAAGTTCATACAGAACTTTATTAATATAACTAATACTTTTTATCTCATATTGTGATTGAATATTCTAATTTATTTAAAAAAAATATAGTGGTAACATGATTCAATTTACTTTGTGAGATAAGCATGCTGATGAAGTTATAAAATATTGAAAATCAAAACCGGCTGGGTGTACTGTCTTGATTGTTCAGTTTACTAGAATTACTGATTGGCAAGGTATTCTACTTTTTGCATTATCAGTTTCATATATCTTGCTTTGTTAAAATTTAAGCTTAATACTTTGATAAATTTATATAATTTAGGTGTTGCTAGGCTTTCGAATTCATTTTATAGGTGTAAGCTCTTTATAGGCTCCGATATTAATGAGATCAACACCTTCAAAGTAAGGTACTATGTTTGTATAAGAACTTTCAATTCATTTTTTATATTATTTTTAAACATTTCACTATTATTTTATTAATGAATATATTACATGTTTATACACTTCCTAATGTAGAATACCTATTGGAGATGATAGTTCTTCGAATTGTTTCACTGGATTAGAGAGTGATGAGCTTCAGTTAGATAGTAATAATGAATTCAAAGTAGAACATCACATGAAGGTTGTTGCTGATTGCGAAATTCTGAAAAGTTATTAATTGTCATTTTGTGTGTTTAATATAACATTCATTATTCTCAAATTGATATATATATATATATATATATATATATATATATATATATATTCTTTTTGAACAACGTAATTGAATCTACTTTGTTCATGTATTAAGTAGGATTCCTATTGCATTGTGTATGCCAAGATAACATAGTTAGAAACAAAGTATAATTGGTATTACGTAGCATGCAAGAAATGCAACAGAAAGGTGTATGAGGAAGGATGGCTTTTCAATTGCAGGCACTGTAAATCTTATGTGCATGATGTTTTTCCAAGGTTTTAAAACTGTTGATTTCACTTATATTTTCTTAATACACTTTTTTGTAAATTTAAGTAAAGATATGTTATCATGAGCATAATGGGTTCAACTTCCAAATATGTGGATTTGTATACAGCTAGAAGGAAAAAAAAATAATATTGGTAAAGTATGAGTGTTCTACAATTTCAATTGCTATTAAGACATGTTTTACTTCATGATAGAAATTAGTAGTCCCAGAAATTGACATTTTTCTTGGAGATCAATTGATTTTCAAGTTTTCGGACATCAATCAAAAATTTCATTTTTCATTAGAAAAGCTTTCAAAAGGCACGCATATAAATTATCCTATCGTAGTATCTTCTCACGATAATTCTTTCAACAATGATTCTTCCAACAATGATGATGAAGATACGGCGGATTCTCTATTTGCTGAAATAAACAACTATGAAAATAATTAGATTTAGGATGATTGAAGTTTTCTCATATTTTGCTATTATTTATTATAAACTAGTATTGAACCCGTACGATGCACGGGAATGATACTATTCTTTTTAGTTCTATACTAATTTATAATAAATAAGAGCAAAATATGAGAAAACTTCAATCATCCTAAATCTAATTCTTTCAATAGTTGTTTATTTCAACAAATAGAGAATCCGTCGTATCTTCTTCATCATTGTTGGAAGAATCATTGTTGGAAGAATTATCGTGAGAAGATACTATGATAGGATAATTTATATGCGTGCCTTTTGAAATGTTTTTCTACTGAAAAACAAAATCTTGGATTTATGCCCAAAAACTTGAAAATCAATTGATCTCTAGGTAAAATGCCGATTTCTGGAACAACTAATTTCCATCATGAAGTAAAACATGTCATAATAGCAATTGAAATTGAAGAACACTCATACTTTACCAATATTAATTTTTTTCTTTTGGCTGTATACAAATCCATATATTTGGTAGTTGAACCCAATATGCTCATGATAACATATCTTTACTTAAATTTAAAAAAGTGTATTAAGAAAATATAAGTGAAATCAACAGTTTTAATACATTGGATAAACATCATGCACATAAGATTTATAGTGCCTGCAATTGAAAAGTCGTCTTTCCTCATACACCTTTCTGTTGCATTTCTTGCATGCTAAGTAATACCAATTATACTTTATTTCTAACTATGTTATCTTGGCATTCACAATGCAATAGGAATCCTACTCAATACATGTACAAAGTAGATTCAATTACGTTGTTCAAAAAGAATAAATATATATCAATTCGAGAATAATGAATATTATATTAAACACACAAAATGATAATTAATATACCTTTTTATAATTTCTCAATCAACAACAACCTTCATGTGATGTTTTACTCTGAATTCATTATTACTATCTAACTGAAGCTCATCAACCTCTAATCTAGTGAAACAATTCGAAGAACTATCATCTCCAATAGGTATAAACATGTGATAAATTCATTAATAAAATAATAGTGAAATGTTTAAAAAAGATATAAAAAAAATGAATTGAAGGTTCTTATACAAACATAGTACCTTACTTTGAAGGTGTTGATCTCATCAATATCAGAGCCTATAAAGAGCTTACACGTGTAAAATGAATTCGAAAGCCTAGCAACACCTAAATTATATAAATTTGACAAAGTATTAAGCTTAAATTTTAACAAAGCAAGATATATGAAACTGATAATACGAAAAGTAGAATACTTGCCAATTAGTAATTCTAGCAAACTGAACAATCAACACAATACACCCAGTCGTTTTTATTTTTAATATTTTATAACTTCATCAGCATAGTTACCCCACAAAGTAAATTGAATCATGTTACCACTGTATTTGAAATAAATTAGAATATTCAATCATAATATGAGATAAAAAGTATTAGTTATATTAACATATTTCTGTATGAACTTAAGAAAAGAAGTCTTTACAATTTCAACAAATGGTATATGGATTTACAAAATAACTTACTTGAGAACTAAAATATCAACAACAATATATTTTTTTGGTGGGGTGCTCTTGGTGTAGTTAATACCGCCAACCTTCCCAACAACTCCAATTATATCTATATTTAAATAAAATATTAAAGAAAAATTATTAGAAATACAATGTATGAAGTAGTCAATATGTAAGAGTAAGTAGGAAGATTATTACCAATTAAAATAGATTTCTCAACTACATGGTTGAGGATACTTGAAATCTCAACAAACTGAAAACCATGCTCCACAACATTTAATTCAATGTTAGATAGCCTGATCGCTGTGTACTGATGAAATTGGAGCTTATATTGATGATCAGTTGTATAAATTGGACCAAGATCCTCCTCAACAGCGTAATTTGAGAAGGTATAAATGTTTACTTATTTGATCCATTGAATACACCTCAACACAGCGGGCTTGTACATAACGTATACTTCTATTTTTGAACAATATGAAAAAAATCAAATACTGAACTCTTTTGATGAAAAAAGAGTAACATAAAATTTGAAACTTTAAGTAAGTAAATACAAAATTAAAAGAGCAACAAAAATTGTTGTATGTAAAAGTAAAGAATACCTGATTATCCATTAGCACCATTCCTACAATTGAGACATCAGTTGGCTTTTTCTTATCAGCTACTGTCCAAAAGCGTATGACCTTTGCATTAATTTTCCACAATTATCTCTTTGTGGTGAATTCGGCGATAGTGGAAACAAAGTTTGACATGACTTGAAGATGAAATATTGATTTTGTATTACTGAATTATTGATTGAGTGATGTTATAGTAACATAAGGAAGATTATAAAGGTGTGGTAAGAGATTAGAATTAGGGAATATAATAAGTGGCAATTAAATATTGTTAGCTTAAATTATGTGAGTTATAATTGGTAAGAAATAATTATTTTCAAATCAATGAGTAAAAAAAGCAATCTTAATGGAAGGTAATTAGCAATCATGAATTATGAAAATAAGCAATCAGTTATTATTATATTTAATGTTATTATTTATAAAAAAAAATTGATTATCTAACCATTTAAATGGTAACCTAAAATCATGTTTAGGTAATAATTAGTTATAATGATGTCAATTATATTTGTTTTTGAAAATACACCTTCCCAAAATACATGCATAACAACACTTATTCTTGAGTTAAAAGTTTTTTGATCCCATAACTATTTAAAACTTTAGATTCAGTTCCAAAAAAAAAATATTTGTATCAATTTTGTTCCATAACTATGAGTTTTATTTTAATTTTGTCCAATTTTTGCCAGAACCCTCAATTTTCATGAAAATTGGTCATGTGCGTTGCACATAACTGATGAATTTGGGGGTTCAAACAAAAATCGAAGGTTCTGACAAAAATTGGGCAAAATTGAAATAAAACTCATAGTTATGGGATAAAATCGATACAAATATCTTTTTTTTTGGACAAAATTTAAAGTTTTAAAAGTTATGGGACAAAAAAAACTTTTAACTCTGCACAATTATATGTGATTTGTTTGTTCTGATGTTAGCTTGTGATGTTTATTTATCTATTTTAATTTTTTAGTCCATTGCAAATCTTTTCGTCACAGATAATATTTTGCTTTATGATTTATGAAGCTCTTAAAAATAGTTAAAAAATATATTTCGATTTTGTACAGAAAATGAGGTTAAAAGTTTTTGTCCCTTAACTTTTTAAACTTTAAATTTTGTCCCAAAAAAGATATTTTTTTCGATTTTGTCCCATAACTATGAGTTTTATTTTGATTTTGCCCCATTTTTGCTGGAACCCTCAATTTTTGTCGGAACCCTCAAAGCCATCTGTAATATGCAACGCACGTGACCAATTTCAGGCAAATATTAAGGGTTCCGGCAAAAATTGGACAAAATTGAAATAAAACTCATAGTTATGTGACAAAATCAATACAAATATCTTTTTTGAGATAAAATTTTAAGTTTTAAATAGTTATGGGACAAAAAAAATTTTAACTCTTTAAACTTCTTAAATAATGAAGTGAAATAAGCGATGGTAGATAATTAGCCATTATCAATTAATATCAAAACCTAATATGACTTATTACCAAATTTTCTGTTAGATAATAAAGAGAGGCATTTAAAGACCAAAATTTGAAAATTTTTAATTTTGATCATAATTTTTTCCTGGAAATTAGCCCATGAGATTACAATCAACACTCGTGGCTATTGAATTCATATAAAAATCACGATAAAGGAAAAAGAAAGATAAGAAACACGAAACCCTAGCGTCAGCGTAGATCTGTGTTCCTTCTCTGTCTCTCCGATTGTCCGATCTCTCTCAACTTGCACTTTAATCTACTTCATAATGGTTGGACGATTGGAGGATGATGGAATGGATGGAGATCTGATATGTGTGGGTGATGATGAAGGGTGGTGGCATGAATTGTGATGGTGTATAATTGATCTCCTTTTTCTTGTGTGTTGGGATCTTCTTTTATACCTCTGGGCTTCGAATCTGACTCAACTGGGCCATTTTTATACATTTTCACACACTGAAGGGTGTAAAACTCGATTTCTGGTCCAAAAAGACGCAATACGATTCGGCATGGTGCAACACGATTCGTGTTGCAAATCACACAAATCAAGTCAAGACCAGCTCGAGTCGAGTAGCCAACTAGAGCAATCGTCTGTTAAGTTTAGTTGCGATACTCTGCAACCTGATCGCGTTCGGACCACAGCTTGACTCGAGTTGGTAACTCGAGTAGTCACCTATTAAGTCGTGTTGGGCATGCTCTGAAACTGGACCATCTGTCGGACCCAACTCGACTAGAGTTGGTAACTCGAGTCAGGGCCTGTCAAGTCGAGCTACGCGATTCTATAACCTGGTCACCTACTCTGTCCAACTCGACTCGAGTTACTACTAGAGCAGAGTCATGCAACTCGAGTTGAGTCCTTTTCAGTCCATTTCTACTTGTTTTCGATTATGCTCCATTTTGACCTGTTTTACCCTTGAAAACTCAACAAAATACTTTAGTAGCATCTTCATCATGCAAGATATGAAAACCACGCAATCTTACACGAAATCATGGTCATATTTTAACAAGAATGGCGTAATGTGAGACCTAAAACGTGTGAAATTCCTCTCTCAACAAGCCTCCAAACTTTTCTGTTGCTCGTCCCGAGGCAACGACATAAAAATAAATAGAGTAATTGAGAGGAAATTTCACAACCTAACACGAATCAGACAATATAACAATTCTAAAATCATACTTCAAATACTAAGACAACCATCTATCTAAGAATATACCATTCAAATCAACTACTTCACCTTTTCGGCATGCTCATCTACCCTTTTCACAGGTAATTTACACTCATCGCTCAAGTGTGAGATATACACTTTAGGGTAAGGTGTTTACACTCCAAATTAATTCAAATACACGCGTAACCATAAGCTTGACAATCATCTAAAGGGATAACTTCGACACTAGGATCAAAAAGGTCTTGCATTGGGATGTAATGTGGGCTCTTAGGTATTTAAAGGTGTAAATATATGGATTAAGTAACTCAATCAATAGTAGAGAATAAAAAATATCTTAAAGCTTTTCAACAAACAGCTTATCTTTCTTCTTTTTTCTTTAACACTGTTCAACTCTTCTTGCAATTCGAATTCCTTATTCACTTTCAAGGTCAGCTTCCTTACTTGAATCTCTTTTTTTTCTCTCTCTTATTTTATTTCAAATAAGGGTACCAGTTTCAGGCAATACCCCTTTTCATGGAGTACTAGTGTTGGATTATTAACTAAAAGTCTAGTTTTAGTATGAACAATGTTATAACAATTTATTTGAAATGAGAATCATATGATCAAATGATTGCGACTTATAATTTATTTATATGTTCGATGCAATAGTCCACTTACTTTATACTGTAGATAATATATTGTGCGACAACACACGGAAGATCATATTATCGATTTTCTTATAAAGTATAAACAGATGCTCACAACCGAGATAGACGGGGACTCTCTATCAGGATGGTTGTAGTGTGGTTTGGTATTAGCTTGTCTTGGCTAAAGAATCACATTAGTGCACTTTGTGTGTATTGAGCGGGACCGCTTGAGATCATTCGACTTATACTGACTTATAGGAGAACTTGATCTCAGTTATTATGGATGTTCGTGCTCTTAATCCCTATACAATAACCTCGACACGTAAGGCAATATGTATTTCTTTGATTCATCAATAGGTAAGATTTACATGTAATTAAATCAATAAACTCGGTGAGCTGGAAAATAGTGCTGTCTCTATGGTGTGTTGTTGATTGTAGAAGGAATCAGTGTTCGTCATAGGTTGATGATGTCCCCTTGAGGAGCTCATAAGGATTATCGTGTAAACCCTGCAGGTGGATTTATTCAGGCATGATAATGACGTTGAGTGGTACTAATCTTGGATGAGATATTAATTAATGGAGTTGTCAGTAAATTAATTAATTAATGGACATTATATATCTTAAACATGAGGAGACTAACGAGCTCATAATAAGAAGGAGCTCATAACGTAATTATGGATTAGAACGGTAGTGCAGTAATAATATTTTAGTGGAATATATTATTATTATTGGACTTAAGTATAAGATTTGGGCTAAGCTTGGATACTTAAGCCCAATGGAGGCCCAACTCTAATTTCTCCTTCTGGTCCCTGCTGTAGCCCATATATATATAAGTCATCTCAGCTGTTCTAACCCTAAGACAGACATGCCTAACACGTGAAAAGGGTAGACGGAACAGCAGATTGAGAAGATCTCGAGGATCATCGCCCACACGACATCGAGATCGGACTTGGGAATACAGCAGAAGATCGGAAGGTTATTTGCTGCTGCTATCCGTCAACTTGCACGATTTTTATAAAATCATAAAAACCTCAGATTTCAATGTGTGATATACTGACGAAAAGTCACGGAAAATAGGATCATTTTAGCACATAGATCACTCAATTCCAAGATCGGATGAGAGAGTTATGCCTAAAACGGTGGAATTGCACTGGCTGCTGGCGAGAATCCATCTTCTTCAACATACCCTGGTGAAAGGTAATACGTTTCTTTATTTTCTTGCTTCTGCTGAATTAGAAACGTATGAAACCCTAACTGTTCACATTAACCAAATAATCGAATGCCAACAATTGGTATCAGAGCTTTGATTTCGTGGTGAAGCATGAAACGTTAGGCTAGGGTTTATGTGTGTACATGAATTAGGGTTTAGAATTAATTTCTTATTGGATACTCTAATTGTACACGGTGGCACACGAGCACCACATGACGAATCGATGATTGTTGCGACGGCTTAGTGGGATGATGGTGATAGCATGGCACGACAGTGAGCACTGAAAGGAGGCACGACGATGGATTGTTAGCTGACGACACGGGTCAAAACTATTGACGTGCGGTGCAAGTCTACGTTTAGCAGCAAGCATCCAGCATGGCTGTGCGTTGGAAACGCCGGGGATGTTGCGGGCTGGTGTCAGTTGTTTACGTGTACGATGACGAACGCATTGGTATTCAAGGCGGCATTTTGGGCGAGTCTTGCAATGGGCCAGATTGAGTCAGACGAGTCTTCACTAACGCCAGGTCGGGTCTGCGCTTGACCAGGTCGGGTCGGGGTTGGGGTGTGACATACCTGGCAGTCGAAAGCTTGGAGGCAGGGATGGCCGATATTGACCGACGGCATGTGGATTGCTGGCGGATGGCTCAAGCCATACCAGCATTGGACAGAATGCTGTCGGAAGATGCAAGCCATGCCATCGGAAGCGAGGTCGATGATCATCGTGCGAGGCTGGTGGCGTGCTGGACAAGCCCAGGGCTTTTCGGGAGGGTCTGAAGCGGGTTTCAGGCGAGTCTGTCTGTGGTGCCGTGGCAGCTCTCTATCTGTTCTAAGCGAGGCTAACCAGGAATTCAACCGGGTCTGTGCGCTTTTCGAGTGGGTCTGCGAGGATTCTGGTTGGGTCTGCTCATGGCTAGTGGCCTGGTCTGCATTTTTTTACCGAGCGAGTTGGTGAGATGGATGCACAGGGCTGTCGTGATGAGCGGGGTGAGTCATGTCCTGGCCAGTGATGCTGTACAGGCATCGGCCACACTGCTAGCGGGTGCCATGTGGGGCTGAAGAACCTGTGGCGACGTTTGACTGCTGTGGAGGTATGGCTGGTGGCACTGGGCACGCTGGTGATTCGATGAAGACCATGTGGTCACACTGCCTGCTGATATGAAGCATGTTGGTGTCGCGCAAGCTATGTTGTCCAGCTACGCCGGTCATGATAGACGGCACACTGGCGACATGATGCTGAGAAGATTTGCAGCACGGATGAGCAGGATGGTGGCACCACCCAGAGGCACTGTTGGTATGACCACGGAGCATGCAGCCGGGATGATTCGTGCTGGGGGTTTTCATTGAAGACGTGCTACCAAAGCACGACATGAGTCCTACCAAATCAAGGCACGAGTCGTGCGGGCGTGTAGATTGGCTGGCGGACTTGCGCGCATGTGACTGCATGAGACTCTGCATGAGTTGTGCGGATGTATGGACTAGCAGGTGGTTGTTCGTGCAGGTTGGGCGCTTGGAGTCATGTCCTGGCGTGATGGGCATGCACGATGGATGCTGAGTGGAAGCTCGGAATCGTGCAGTGCGCCAGGCGTAGGCGGGCACGGCTGTTGATGCGCGTGGAGCTGCTCGTGCTGGCGAGTGGTGTCGATTTTACAAATAGATGAGCAGGGTGCCGTAGTGGTGGAATAGGTTGTCGGGCAAAGAATCTGGAGGTCGATCCCCGTCTGCGTTGCACACATTCGTGCTTGGTGGCAAACAATCGAATTCGCCATGATATATAACTATTGATAATTGATTTATTTATTAATTATTGTTATATATGTTATGCATGATTCTCTGTGATTTACTGCCTAATGTGGCGTAATAGGAGCATGCTAGGTGACATATTTTATTTGGAATATTATATGCATGTAAAAATCCTCGGTGTTAAATTACTAAGTGGGAGAGAGAATTGATAATTAATTTCCGCGGCCTCCATTATTGGTTTGTAAGTGATGTGCGTAAACTTGCGTGTTGACAATAGGCCTTTCTCCTTAACGGATGAGTTTATTCACGGATCACTGGTACAGATTTCATTAAATAATTATTGTTTGTAATATGGCACATGAACTTGCGTGTTGGCATAGACCTTCCTCCCTAACTGATGAGTTTATGTGCGGTTCACTGGTACAAATATATAATTAATAATTGTAGAAAGTTATCCGAGAGCGTGTGTATTTCTCCAACTATAAGGCATACAAGCTCGCGCAATGGTTGGGATCAAATAATGGTGTACACTTAGGTGTAAATAATTAGTATCGTCCCAAACGGAGTCACTGCTATTATTTGCATGACTAAAGAGGAACCGACTATTAATTATTTTGTCATGAGGTTAGGTTGACGAATGAAATTAATGAGTAAAACCTTCTCTTGTAAATATTTGGATTTGTAAACGTCCACACTAACGTGGCTAGCAGACTCACGGTGCTTGAGATGTCGGTGAGTTTTATTTTTATATTGTTTTAAGAAAATCAATATAAAAGGATAAAATTCGAAGATTTGATCAGTGTATTTATTTATGATTCTCTGATTTTCAAATGATTTTATCTCACTTATTCTTTACTGAAAGAAATTATATTTACTGGTCCAAAATTAGATGATTAGAAAATAATCTTGGCTTGAATTTTACTGCTTAGGAAAATATAAGTGTGTTCTCACTAAGGACATCCCATGATGCTTTTTTAAACTCTCTAGTGAAGAGGTGAGAGGTTCATAGAAATATGGTGGTCTCATGCGACTCTTCAGATACTTGAATAAGTTAGAAAGGCAAGAGGTCATGGATAAGTTGATGAATGAAATGGGAATGTTTGGAATAGAAATTGAAAGGGAAACCTAGATCAATTTATTCTTCATAATTTGCCTGGATATTTTGAGCAACTTCTACCTGAAATACGAGAGGTTATATATGGTAGAGAACTTCTGACAAAACATGTGGCGAAGAAAATCCAATTTCATCAAGATGTGAACAAGGTGAATATCTCATTCACTAGTCGTTGAAGCATGATTAGTGATGTCATTTACTAACACGTTGTGTGTAGATACCAGAATCACTTAAAGCCTGCAACTAAGTGATGATGAGATTGTAATATACATGGGTAAAACTACGAGAGTAGTGACTGTTGCAGTGAGAGTTATTTATTTATCTTACGATATAAATAAACGTTTGATTATGAGAAATTGTCTTTACGTACATTTTCATAGAAAGAATTTTATTTCAGTTTCTATGCATTTACGGATGGATACTCCATTTCATTTAAATGATATTGTCATAATAATGAAGGATGGAGCTATAATCTGTTATGGTACGTTAGTGACAATTTGTACACTCTTAAATCATGTTTATACCACGGATGCAACAAATAGTAATTAATAATGCGTCTTCTAATCCTAATAAGAGAAAGACTCTTATGGAAATGATTAGATAGATGATGAATTATTTGGAATTACTAGATTCATTTTATGGGTATGCCCTAGAAACAGCATGTCGTGTAACGTTTGTCTGTAGCTAAGCCTATGTTGATCCGGACTCTTTTATCTGTTGCTACTCATATGAAATATGAGGGATAGCAAATAGATGTCAAGACAGCTTTCCTGATTGGAAGTCTTGAGGAAAATATCTATGTGAAGCAACCAGAGTAATTTATTGCAAAGGGCTAAGAGCATTTTGATAGTAAGCTTAAAAGTGTCCATCGATGGACTAAAGCAAGCTTCGAGATCGTGAAACATCCATTTTTATGAGGTAAATCCAGTGACATGGATTTAATTAATGATCGGATGGGGCTTGTGTATTGAAAAGAGTGACGGAAACGTGGTGGTATTTCTTGTACTATATGTAGATAATATCTTGCTCATTGGAGATAATGAAAGAGTATTGTCGGGCGTATGAGTATGGTTGATAAAGCGGTATGAGATGAAGGACTTAAGAAGCAAAAATATCCTTTTGATCACGGTAATACGGATCACAAGAAAGGATGTTATGTCTCAAGCTTCATAAGAAGAGACGATCCTTATTTGTTTTAGCATGTGACTTTATTTAAGGAAATGTGTCTTGAGATACAAAAAGAAGATAAAATTGATGAAAGCGGTTCCTTATACTTCGGCGAATAAGGAAGCTTAATCTAAAAAATTTTATGCTCGAGAATGGATATCTATTTTGCCGAAGGCATGAACAGTGGGTATCAAGGTAACCTGAAATAAAAATGTTGAACTGTGGTAACACATAATTTTGAAGTACCTGAAAAGGACTAGAAACTGTATGTGGACTTATCGGACAGATTCACTGCTTCTTAGGGGTTACATAGATTCAAATTTTTCAAATCAGATAGGGACAACAGTAGATCCACTTCAAGGTTATGTGTTTAATTTTAGGAAGTAGAGTCATAATGTGGAGGAATGTTATATAGAAATATATTTCAGACTCCGAACTCCATCATGGAAAGATGATAAATTGGAGCCTGTGAGGCAGCTAAAGTATCTGTATGACTCTAGAAACTTCATGATGGACTTTGAAGTGTTTCTAAGTTTGCCCAAGGTTATCATAATTTATTTTGATGATAATGGTGCATTTGCAAACTTAAAGGAATCATATGATGATGGGAAGGCTGTTGTCGCCTAGATTACATTGGATGATAACTAAGTAAATCCATTTACAAGGACTTTAAAGCAAGAGCTTTTGATGGTCATGTAGTGGGAGTGGAAATCAGATATATGGCATAAGATATGACAGCATAGTCTTTTAGTATAAGTGGGAGATTGTTGGATTGTATACTAAAAGTCTAGCTTTAGTATGAACAATGTTATAACAATTTATTTGAAATGAGAATCATATGATTAAATGATTGCGTTTTATAATTTATTTATATGTTCGATGCAATAGTCCACCTACTTTATACTGTAGATAATATGTTGTGCGACAACACGCAGAAGATCATATTATCGGTTTTCTTATAAAGTATAAATAGATGCTCACAACCGAGATAGACGAGGACTCTCTATCAGGATGGTTGTAGTTAGGGGTGCGCAAACTTTGGACAAAACCTAATAAACTGGCCAAACCGAACCAAATTAAACAATTTGGTTCGATTTTTGATTTACAGTTCGGTTTATGATTTTTAAAATAAAAAACTTCGGTGCTCGGTTCGATTTTTGGTTTTGAAATTTGAAAGTTCGGTTAACCGAAAATCGAACCAAACTTTTTATTATATATATATATATATATATATATATATATATATATATATATATATATATATATATATATATATATATATATATATATATATATTAATTACCAACCATTAATTTTCTTTTTTATCTTAAATAACGTTTTATTTAATTTTTAATATCAAAATTTACTTCAAACTTAAATAATTTCATTTATTCTACATGTTTTCTTTAGATCTTATACACTTTTATTATAAAAAAATAAAATTAAATATACATTTTCTATATATATATATATATATATATATATATATATATATATATATATATATAATATTATTATTATAGTGTACATATATTAAAGATATTTCTTTCATGTAATGAAAATGTAATAAAATGATATAAAAAATTAATTATAAAAAAATAAAAATTCGATCTTCGGTTAATCGAAATAACCGACCGAAATAATTGGTTCGGTTTGCATCGGTTTTGAAACATTTCGATTTGGTTTTGGTTTTCTAAAATATTTTGGTTTGGTTTTCAGTTTTGGAATTTGGTCGGTTCGGTTAATCAAACCGACCGATGCACACCCTAGTTGTAGTGTAGTTTGGTATTAGCTTATCTTGGCTATAAAATCACATTAGTGCACTTTGTGTATATTGAGCGGGACTGCTTGAGATCGTTCGACTTATACTGACTTATAGGAGAACTTGATCTCAGTTATTATGGATGTTCGTGCTCTTAATCCCTATACAATAACCTCGACATGTAAGGCAGTATGTATTTATTTGATTCATCAATGTGTGAGATTTATATGTAATTAATCAATAAACTCCGTGAGTTGGGAAATAATGATGTCTCTATGGTATGTTGTTGATTGTAGAAGGAATCTGTGTCCGTTATAGGTTGATGATGTCCCCTTGAGGAGCTCATAAGGATTATCATGTAAACCCTGTAGGTGGATTTATTCAGGCATGATAATGAGGTTGAGTGGTACTACTCTTGGATGAGATATTAATTAATGGAGTTGTCAGTAACTTAATTAATTAATGGACATTGCATATTTTAAACATGGGGAGACTAACGGGCTCATAATAAGAAGGTGCTCATAACGTAATTATGGGATTAGAACGGTAGTGCAGTAATAATATTTTAGTGGAATATATTATTGTTATTGGACTTAAGTATAAGCTTTGGGCTAAGCTTGGATACTTAAGCCCAATGGAGGCCCAACTCTAATTTTTCCTCCTGGTCCCTACTGTAGCCCATATATATATAAGTTATCTCAGTTGTTCTAACCCTAAGAGAGACATGCCTAACATGTGAAGAGGGTAGATGGAACAGCATATTGAGAAGATCTCGAGGATCGTCGCCCACACGACGTCGAGATCAGACTTGGAATACAGCAGAAGACCAGAAGGTTGTTTATGCTGCTGTCCGCCAACTTGCACGATTTTTATAAAATTTTACAGACCTCGGATTTCAATGTGTGATATATTGACGGAAAGTCACGAAAATGAGGATCATTTTAGTGTATAGATCACTCAATTCTGAGATTGGAAGAGAGAGTTATCCCTAAAATGGTGGGACTGCGCAGGCTGCCGGCGAGAATCCATCTTCTTCAACATACCCTGGTGAAAGGTAATACGTTTCTTGGTTTTCTTGCTTTTTTTGAATTAGAAACGTAACCCTAACGGTTCATGTTAATCAAATGATCGAATGCCAACAACAAGTTCCAGGCACTACCTCTTTATGCAATAATTCTACCATTCTATTCAGCAATTTTCATCACTTCCAAATTACTTCTCCTTAGTTCTCTTCTTCACAAGACACCAACTTGACTCCTTCAACTCTCTACTAGGTAGGAATTTTTAAGGCTAGCAAAGGGATCAATTGGCTAATCACGTAGACTTCCAACAAATAAGGCTTTAAGACTCAAAAGGGTTGACTACGAATAATTTTTATTTGATAGGAAAATAATTTAGCTTGTGACTACTAAATAACAAAGATGGCCCAAGATCATTTTCTATTGTCTAACCAAACACGTAGCTTCAAGCAAGATGTAAAGCCAAATTCTAGAATATGTGTGTATGAATGATACTCACAAGAGTAAACTGTATTCATGCAACTTGTCATGATTTCAAAAGGCTCAGATCTCACATGGCAGTAGGAATGAATAAGCAATCATAATAAAGTTACATAGTTAATCTTTCATGTACATAATTAAACTTCAAGCATCTCATTATCAAAGTACAATATCTAATTGTTTCTCAAACACAATCACACATATAATACCATCAAGTGCTAAGAAAAATCGAAAAATCATCCTAAAAATCTAAAAATAAACTAACTCACACTAGGACCAACGAACGACAAATAAAAACAATCAAAACACCTGAAAAATCATAAAAAATTAAAAAATTAACATTCACGAATAAATTGAAAATATCAATAATTCACAAAAAATCGACCCTCCAAGCACATAACACAATAATGCAGAAAATTTGCTTATGTGCGGCAAGACAAAGGTATATACGTAATACCCCCCAAACTAGATCAAACAAAGTAAGACACTAAGTTTGCAAAGAGGTATATACCGTAGTCGAGCAACACCTAATAAAATTTCTACACCAACACAAACACATAAGTGCAATAAAAACGGGAAGGTAAGCCCCCAACAGGCGCTCATATTTAACGTCGGAGAGTCATGATGGAATACCTCTTTTTGAACTATTTGATCAGAGGGTAGTCTTCATGCATTTTCACCTTCAAGTACTTCCTTCCTATCTTGTTGTCCACGACGACGTCACCTTTTTTGTAATAGAAACATGATCTTTTGAACTTTTTTTCTCCCATGACCGTCCAGATTCCTCCTTGTCAAAGCTTCACTCAATTGTCGAGTCAACTTTCCTAGCAAAATGAGGATTAAACAAAATAGAATTTTCAACACCAATATAATCATGAATATCCGGAGGTAAGTTCGAAGGCTTCAGATATGAATCATCATTTCTTCCTGCAACCAACAGATCATCAAGCATCTCATCAGAGTTAGCAGTAGGAAAAGTATGAGATACGCTTGTTTCTGTGATCTCCTCTACCACTTCAACTCTTTTGCTCTCATACTTCTCTTCCTTAGCAACAGGTTACATCGCCTCTTTCCCTGGCAGGAACTTTTTAGTCCGATTCACCATTTCAGTAGTAGTCTTTCTTCTTTGTGCATCCCTAGCATCACTCAAAGCAGGTGAATTTTCAAGATAATCCAAATATCAATTGCTGGCATCCCCGGAAATGGATCCAAAAACTTGTTAAGCATTTTTTATGCACTTTAATTAAATCCGCAAGTGTGAAGGATATCAATTGTAGTGGCAAGCCACCAAGTTTATTATCAAACCCAAAAGGACAACTACTTATTTATTTTTTAATACTAACTAATCAGAATCAAGTAACCAATTTCCAGAGTGTGAATTTATTATCTAAAGACTAGAATATTAAATAACTTAATAGATAAAAGCAAAGAAGAAGAATTTTAGATTAAATCAAGAGATAAGCAACAGTTCTAAAGTATCAGGCATAGAACAATTAACTTGGATTCCTAAACTTCCAATTGATTATTCATGCAGCCTCTATTAAAATACACCACATAATTCTGTTATCCCACCAGATGTGATCCGATTTTAAGCTAACATTATATTCTGATTTATTTCCTACGGTGCGTGAATATTACCAAGTCCCCTTCCTAGATACTAATCAACGCGAACAACAATGTCTCCGGATGACAAGTTTGACTAACAAGATATTTTGTGAAAGTACTACAAGGGTTTATTCACTTTCTAATTGAATGACGAATTGCATTGTTCTACTAAATAATTCAAGTATCTGATTTACCAGTTCATCGAATTAAAGTGTTTATAGCGGAATTACCTTAATCCCTAACATATAGACAATATCAATCATGAATGAACACAAGCTAACATAATAATTTAAGCATTATAGCGGATGACAAGAATTTACTATGAAGACGTTACGAAGCAGAAAACAAAGTCTGAATAAACCAAGTAAAATCAGAATATCAACTACATAAAATTATAAAATTGATCTAGGTCTCCAAATCAATTAAATCTATCCTTCAAACCTAAATACTGTAATGGGAATTAACCATGAGGTTACAATCAACACGCATGGCTATTGAATTCATATCAAAACTCACGACAAAGGAAAAAGAAAGATATAAAACACAAAACCATTACATCAGCATAGATCTGCATTCCTTCTCCGTCTCTCCGATTGTCTGATCTCTCTCAACTTGCACTTGAATCTCCTCCGGATGGATGGAGAATGGTATGGATCATGGGATGGATGGAGATATGATGTGTGTAGGTGATGATGAAGGGTGGTGGCGTGACTTGTGATGGTGTATGAATGATCTCCCCTTTTCATTTATGTTTGGATCTCCTTTTATATCTCTGGGCTTCGAATCTGACTCAGATGGGCCATTTTTACACGTTTTTACGTACTGAAGGGTGTAAAACCTAATTTTTGGCCCAAGAATATGTAACACGACTTGGCATGGTACAACACTAGTTGCAACATGACTTGTGTTATAAATCGCACAAATCAAGTCAAGACCAGGTCGCGTCGAGTAGCCAACTCGAGATTCCATCTGTTAAGTTGAGTTGCGATACTCTGCAACCTGATCACGTCCAGAACACAGCTCTACTCAAGTAGTTAACTCAAGTCGTCACCTGAAATTGGACCATATGCAGGATCCCAACTAGACTCGAGTTGCCGGCTTGTCAAGTCGAGCTGCGTGATTCTGTAACCTGGTCACCTACTCTGTCTAACTCAACTTGAGTTGCAACTCGAGTTGAGTCATGCAACTCGAGTTGAGTCCTTTTCATCCTGTTTTTAGTTCTACTCCATTTTGACCTGTTTTACCCTTCAAAACTCAACAAAACACCTTAGTAACATCTTAATCATGCAAGATATGAAAACCACGCAATCTTACATGAAATCATGGCCGTATTCTAATAAGAACGGCGTAATGTGAGATCTAAAACATGTGAAATTCCACTTCCAACACAAGACAATGGTTTGGTGAGAGCATCAGCAAGCTGATCTTTAGAGGAAACAAGATACACGAAGAAGCCCAGGGTGAATCAAGCTATGAACAAAATGATAATCAACTGCTATGTGTTTCATACGCGAGTGGAAAACTGGGTTGGCACATAAGTATGTTGCACCGATGTTATCACTGTAGATGACAGGAACATGAGGCAATGATACATGGAGTTCAGTGAGGAGTGACTGAACCCATTGAATTTCAGTTGCTGTAGCAGCGATGGCTCGATACTCTGCTTCTGTGGAGGATTGAGTAATAGAACGTTTCTTCTTCGAGCTCTATGAAATGGGATTTGAACCAAGGAAAAGAACATATGCTTCTATTGACGAACGATCGTCACAGTTGCCTCCCTAATCTGCATCAGAGAAGATATGAAGAGATAGAGATGAGGATCTGCGTATGCATAACCCAACATCTTGAGTCCCATTCAGATACTGTAACAAGCGTTTGGCAATAGTCCAGTGGACAGTAGACGTGGAGTGCATGAACTGAGAAAGCCTATTGACAACATAAGCAATGTCAGGCCTCGTAAGTAAAGATACTGAAGACTACCTATAAGTTAACAATACACTGTGGCATCTGCGGGAGGATTTCCATCACACAAAGAGAGGTGATGGCCGGTTGCAATGGGTGTATAAACCGGAGTGGAAGACAACATATTATGTTTAGATAATAAATCCTCTATGCATTTCCTTTGAGAGATGATGAAAGTATCTGAGCTAGAAATAACTTCCACGCCAAGGAAATATGAGAGCTGTCTTAAATATTCTATGGAGAAATGAGTAACAAGTTGCTTGACCACTCGAGAAACAAATAATGGGTCACTTCCAGTGACAATGAGATCATCTACATACACCAATAGAGCTATTAAACCAAACGAGTAGCTCGAAAGCTTGGCTCAACTCGACTCGTTGAAGCTCGAGCTCGGCTCGACTCATGGTTACTCGAGCTCAAGTTCGAGCTCGTTTTATGCTTATTTCGTTAACGAGCCGAGCTCGGCTCGATAAAGCTCGACAGTAATAATAATAAATTAATATTAATAATAATAATGAATATTATTTAATTATAGTAATTATTATTAAATATAATAATAAATTAATAAAATTAGGGCTTGATAAGGCTCGGTAAGGCTCGAAAAACTCGACTCATTTTGCTTAATGAGTCGGGTCGAGCTCGAGCTCAGCTCGAGAATTACTCGTCGAACTCAAGCTCGGCTCGATAACTACTCGAGCCGAGCTCGAGTATGCGATACTCGGGCTCGCTTGGCTCGTTTAACAGCCCTATTAACACCAAGACATTAGTTGTGACATTTCTTGATGATAGACAAAAATGCAAGAATCAGATGTTGTGTTTAGAAAACCATAATCCAACAAACAACTATGGAGCTCATTGAACCACTCCCGTGGAGCTTGTTTTAGCCCATAGATTGAACCACTGCAGAGCAACAAGACGAGATTTGTATTTGTCAAGTGTGCCATCAGGTTTCCACTGCTAGGTTTGAGTATAGTTTGTTAAGGAATAATCAAACTCGAGTCTGAACGCGAACTCGTTGAGAAAAAAATAATATCGAACTCGAGCTCGAACTAAGACTGTTTGATAAGGTTCGCGAACGTGTTTACGAACACATTAAATAATTTTTTTATGAATATTTTTTCATGAACAAATAAATATTTTTGTTCTTAGACATTAAAAGTATATTTTGTTGATGAATATTTTAATGTTTTTCAGAAATGTTAATAAAAATTAAAAAAAAAGATAATAATAAAATTTAAAAACACAAATATAAATAATTAAATAATCACTTATATTATTATTATATTTATATTTTTAATATAAATATTTAATTATTAAATAATAATAAATAAATGATAATATACTGCTTATATATAATAATAAAATTTACGAACGCGTTCGCGAACCATTAACGAGCCTATTAACGAATATATTCGCGAGCTTTCGAACCGAATACCCTTAGGCTTGAATTTGATTTCATAAACTATTCGAGCTCAAATTTTGAGCTTGGTTTGACTCGTTAAGGTTAACTAATAAGCTCGAATGAATATTTTATCGAATCGAGACTCGATTAGTTTGCGAAGGATTTTGTTCGTTTAAATCCCTAATGTGACGTGAAAATTTTAATAGAAACAGGATCAAAACAAATGTTTGCGCTTTGAGTTAAAGAATATCCAATGAAGATACAGGGATGAGATTTGGGTTCAAGTTTATGAGTAGTATAAGGTCGAAGCCAAGGAAAACATTGGCAACCAAAGACTCTTAATTTTTCAAGATTTGATTCTTGGTTGAAAAGTTTCTCAAAAGAGGAGGTGAGGTTTATATTTTTCTTGGGCATTCGATTGATGAGGTAGGTGGCAGTGGCAAATGAAAATGGCCAGACGGTTATAGGCAGAGAAGCTTGATGGAGTAGAGTTAGGCCAGTTTCGACTATATGACTATGACGGCATTTAGAGAAGCCATTGTGTTCTGGGGTGTGTGATGGAGTGGTGAGATGGCTAATTCCATGAATAGCAGGAGTAGAACATAAAGCCATATATTTTCGACCATTGTCAGTATAGATAATTTTAATGGGTGTATTGAAATGTTTCTCAACAAGGGATTTAAAGGTTGTGAAGGTAGAAAGCACATCAGATTTTCTTTTAAGGGGATAAAGCGAAATATATTTGCTAAAGTGATCAACAAAAATCATATAGTATTTAAATACATCCATTGAGAGAATTGGGGATGTCCAAACATCAGAAAAGATTATTTCAAGAGGTTTAGTAGATTTAATAGTGGACTCGAAAAATAGTAATTTGTCTCTTGTGAATGTTACACGACGTGCAACTAAAGTCATCTAATTTATTAAAGGAGATAGAAAATAGCTTATTCCTAAATAAATGACTCATAATTTTGGAGGATGGATGACCTAGTCTTGAGTGGAAAAGAGAAAGAGAAACTTTGGTTGAGGCAAGAGCAGTTAGAGATGAAGTCGTGCCAACGGAGCCAGGCCAATGATATACCCCATTTTATGTGGGTCGTGTACGATTGTTGGCCCATTCCGACAGTCTTTCACTTGAAAACCAAATTCATCAAAAGTTACAGCAACATTATTATGTTGATAGAATTTTGAGATGGATATGAGATTTTATTTCATGTGAGGAATAAAAAGAGAATCGGGAAAACTTAGTAAATAGGAAGGTTCAAAGCGAAGTATGCCACTGTGAGTGATACCCAAGCTTTTACCGTTGCCGATGACAACACTGTCATGTCCTTCATATGGAGAGTGCAATGAAAGATTAGCCAAATCTGTGGTGATATGATGTGAGGCTCTAGAATCTAATATTCATTCTTCCGTTGTTGGGGCAGGATAAGAGGCTGCATTAGTTATTGGTTGGCTATATGCTGGGCGTGTTGATGCTGTAGAAGAAGTTTCTGGCCAAGGAGTGAATTGATAGGTTGACTAGTGTTTGGCTGTATGTCTTTGTTCACCACATAATTGACATAATTTCCCCAAGTAAGGCTTGAAACTAAAATTTTGTTGCTGCTTTTGGGGCCTCTGTGGTCGATAATTGTTTGATCATGGAGGTCCACATGGAGTTGGTAGAAGAGGGTCTCTTTCTGGAAAATCAGACGTTGGTTGAGAAAGTAGAGAAGAAGACTCTGGTCGTGTTGCAATCTGAGCCTGAAGATGAATTTTATGCAATTTACCAAAAGAGATAGAGGTTTCCCTTGCTTGAATTGCATTAGATAATTCATTGTAATTCTAGTCCAGGCTATTGAGGATTTTGAGAGCCAAATCTTCAGAGTCAATTGTGACGTTCATGAGGGAAAGTTCGTCCACCGTGGATTTAATATCCTGCATGAACTCAAAGATAGTGCGAGTCCCTTTAACCAGGTTGAGAAGACGATTTTTAAGAGACAGAATCCGACCATGACTAGGCTTGGCATATGTGCCGACTAGGATTTTCCAGGCTTCAGCGGATGTATTTGCTAGACAATAAAGGGAACAAGAGAAGGTGAGAGAGAACCCACAATGCATTTAGCAATAGTTGATCTTGACATATCCATTCTTCGTAGAGTGTTTCGCTGGGTAATGGGCACTTATGAGATCCATCAAAAATTTTCATAAGTTTGTATTCTGTGAGGATGGTTTGGAATTGGAATTTCCAAGCTGGATAGTTGGTGGGGGAGTTTCATTGGAGTTTGAGATGAGACATTGATGACAATGGGTTCTTGATAGTGGCCATAGGATGAGGAAGAAAAGGGAAAGATAGAATCATTAAAGAGGATTAAATCTTAGTAGCCTCTTGATACCATATAGAAATGTAATAAAATTTATAATTTTATTCCATTGAGAGTGCACATATAAATATACAACATACAATTAAAGCATACAATTAATTGCTAATATCTGTCTCCTAAAACTAAGCAATCATATATTCAACTGATGTTAATGGCTAATAACTATTTCCTAAAACAAAGTAATCATATATTTTGTAACTGATATACTCCTGATAAAAAGACAAATATACTGGATCTCCTGGAAAAATATATAGTCAGAGAGAAGACAACATGCAACATAGATGATGTCTTCTGAAGCGGTGATGACACACACCTTCAAACAATTGTTTGTCTCGAGAAAATCATCTGTAGTACGTAGGTGAGGACAACAAATCGTTTAATGAAATTCTAGTTTAATGCAAGTAGAATCTCATGAAACCAAAGATTAAAAGACAACTGATAAAATTGTTGTATAAAAGAGAGAACACTATTTACAAACATTGTTTGCAAACTCACAATCAAAGAAAATATGCTAAGTTTTATATTGCAATGTTGATCCGAATTAGGCCTTTTTGAAAGAGCATACAATGTCGGCATTTTACCCGAACATTTAGAATATTATATTAATTCCCCATTGTCCTAGACATGCACGCAGATTCTAGTTCCCGAAAATGGGGAATTAAAACCGAACCAAAGGTAGGAAGGTTTCGGTTCTGGTTTTTTATTTTTTTTTGTTTTTCAATCTAAAAACGTAAAAAAAATTTAAAAAATTGACGGTTCGAACCGTGGAACCATCGGTTTGAATCGGAACCACCAATTTCGGTTCCATTTTTGCCCGTTCCAGTTATTTTTGTGCATGTCTACATTGCCCTCCTATATTTAAGTCTTAATTTCATTCAAATTTAAAGCCCATGGCATGCATAATACTATTAATTAATGATTTATTGATTTAATTAATAAATGATACTTTGATTTTTAAATAAAGTGTTAGCTCCTATTTTCTCTCTAGTTAACAAGTGTTGTGGTGAAGATGACGAAGGAAAAGTAGATGTTCTGTTGCCTTCAAGGATTTGCGATTTGGAATTAGCAAATACTTATGCGCAGTCGGTTGCATATTTACAACCGTGCATACTTATTCAGAGTAACACTTCTCGAAATAAAACACTGTATACCTGAATGTATTCCTATTTAGGGAATTTTTGTTCATGGCAAGAATGTGCACTATTTATTTTAGGTTACTAAGGTATATATTCATTAAAGATATTATATATGCAATCAAAGAAGACACTAACGTGTCTGAAACATACTCAAGGAAAAATTCCATTATTCAAGATAACAAGAGTTCATTAGCTTATAAAACTGTTTATGCAATTATTTTCATTTTCAAACATTCGGACCAAGGCTATTAACTATATTTCTTAGCCATAAACAAGATATCTTGTCCGCTTTGGGATAACTCAAGTCCTTACATCATTATTCATAAGCTCTCATCGATAAGACTTCACGGGATTTGAGTCCACATTTATAAACTAATCATCATTTTCATATCTATTCGATGTGGGACTTTGAATATATTCTCAATAAAATTTCCGAGTACATTTTCTTCATTATTACAACCTCTAAAATAATTGTTATAGAGCCTCAGGGAGCAAATATTCATATTCTCTATTTTTAATATATACACATTATTACATGGAAAATAAAACAAAAACAGCAATATTATTTATACATCAGAGAAGTGAAGCTGCTTTGAGCGACTCCATTTATGCAAAATGTTACCAAAAACATCATAAAATGCAATATCGACGTCGTTTCGTGCAATTAGAACTGACATAAATCCTTGGCCATCGTAGAAGAATTTTAAGGCTTTATCCTTCGGATCTTTTAAATCCCCTCTCCATGCTTTTGACCCTGCTCCGCTTGTCAAAAATTCTATTGGGCTACAAACCAATCAATATATAATTAAAATTGTTTTTTTAAATATATTATATATAATTAAAAAATATATTATATGTATTTTTTTAGAAAAAAAATTGATCCATAGATTTATTTTTATGATACCTTTTATCGTCACTAATTCGCTCAAGACAATGATCGTGCCCGTTCATGTACAAATCCACATTGTTTGCCTTAATTAAATAAATACATGAAGAAAGAAAGAAATAAATACAAATGTAAAGCATAAAGCAGGAATGATAATTGACAAATATTACAATGCATTATTTGATGATTAGTTAGTAAAATGGTTAAAAAAAATTATAATATCATTAAGTTATCCTGCCACCAATGGAAGGGCCGACTAGGATACTGTATTAAGTGGTTGTACTTTATTTTCTTTAAGCCTTGAAAATAAGATAGTAATTAGTATATATAAAATATATGAGAGGTGAACTCACATGTAAACCATAATTTTGTAAAATTACCTTTTTAGTAGTATATATATATATATATATATATATATATATATATATATATATATATATATATATATATATATATATATATAGAGGATAATTCTCTTTATCCTTGATTTTTGAATGAAATTTTCATAAATTAATAAATAAAATTAATTAATTAATTACCTGAAGAATGGGAAGGAGTAGATTTACAAGTTCAGGAGTGTCACCATGATGACCTACACTTCGTATGGCATGATGACCCACCACAATTCTCCATTTTGCCCTTGATTCCTTTAATGCTGATTCTAGATCCTTAAGACCATAGGTAGTGTATGTCCTTGTAGGGGTTACACCACGCCAATCATATTTATGATCCTCTGGATTTGTAAAGTAATCACCCACAAACGGCGTCGTATCCACAAAAAATATCTCTGCTATTTCTGTTATATACAAATTTAAAAAAAAAAATGTAATCAATTGCCAAAAATAAACTCATTATTTAAAATAATAATAAAATGAAGAAAAAAAGACCTGCATTAACTACAAAAGATCTCAAACAAAGCCATCTGGTATCAATTTTGCGAAGGAGAGGGCTCATTTGCGCCACTGCATCACCCCTATAATCATGGTTACCTAAAACTGCATCCACAAATGAGATTTTTTTAATTAATTAACATTCAGAGATAATTTCATGAAGTAAGATTCGGGAGATTAATAATGTTTCAACAAAAAGTTATATCTGTTTGATGAAAAATAATCACTATGTACATTGCAAAGTATTTTATGAACAATTCGAAATATAAATAAAAAGTAATACTCTTCTTAATAAAAATAATTATAATAAATATTTAATGAAAAGTGACAATTAATTTTTGTAAAAAAATAAAATGGTTTCACGCTAAATTTTCTAATGATTTTTTTTTCTTCAATAAACTACTCCATTTGAATTAGTAAAAAAAATGGTACAAGAGTCAAGACTGCATTAAATTATCATAGTTTACCTTAATCCGGTAATATTATAATTTTTATTTTAAAAAAAGTGATAACTTTTTATGCTATTTTAAACCGTTCCTAAAATAATTTAATTGGATCAATACTATCATTTTTTTTAATTACAGTATTACTTTTACTATTAAAAGTGTTAGAATTATATCTTATCAATTTCACGGAGACACAGACACCTCTTGTGAACGATCTTACATAAAACTATCTTCTTAAAGCATAGATTAAGAATCTAGATATTCTGAGTCATTTAGTGTGACATTTTTTGTATCACTTCATTATATGAGTTACATGTAAAGAAGAAGAGAATTATATCTAAATCAACCATTAAGCCCTAAAGGAAAGGGATTAATTCCTCCACCCCCACCATGTATTATTTCTATAAGCAGGCATTAGCAGAGATGTCACATAAAAATATTATAGGACGTCCCGTGGCAAGTGAACTCCACTACTCAATAAATTTAAATTTATTATTACTGTGAAAGAAATTAAAATAGTGATTAATAAATTAATTACCACTATACCACTGCTTTTGGAGGCTCTTAGCTGTATAAACATTGGTAAAAGATTCCACAAAGGCTGGATCATTCTCCCCTTCTAATCCGTTATCATAGAAATTATCACCCGTTGAAATTACAAAATCTATATCAAGTTCTTCTCCAATTCTGCCCATCTGCATACAGTTACATCATTGTTAAAATTAAAATAATAATTTTGACATAATGAAATCAATATTATGTACTATGTATTTATTACTATATCAGTTAAAAGAGACACACTCTCCCTCATATGATACGGGTTTTTATGTGAAAGATTGTGAGACGGTTCGACTTATTATTAAAGTATGCTTATTATATATAGTAAGTAAAATATATTTATTTATAATTAAAGTATGTCAATAATGAATCATATTATAACATCCTAAAATTATATTTTAATGCATTGTTCATCATACTTTAAAAAATATGCTTAATAACCATTAAACATACTTTATCTAAGCACACTTTAATATGTCTCTCAAACTTTCTCACATAAGTAATGTCTCAAAAAAAACTTTCTCTCAGTTAAATCCGACAGATTAAATAATCAATCAATAAATTTGTTTATCAAATGCAAGAATAAATTCATGTTGGTTGTGTAATAATAATCCACAAAATTATAAGATCTAGAAGACATTTGAGTCCATTAACATGTTTATCATTAGAGCATCAATTAATTTAGCTATAGATTATATTATAAGTTGGGAGTAGATCCATTATTAAAATATAATTATTATATGAGTAAAGTATTAAGTAGTTAAAGTATGATTAACTATATATTAAAGTATGATTCTAGGATATTACAGTATAATTTTGTTAAGTATACGCGTTTCTTAATAATTGTATATTTTTTTCACATTAAGTTTTTCATTAAAAAAACTAGCATCCATATGTGTATAACTTTTTATTCAATAATGTATACATGTTTTTTAATAATTGTATATTTTTTACACTCAATTTTTCATTAAAAGTCTAGCAATTAAATTGTATACTTCATAATTGTATATGTTTTTATTTATATTTGTATAAATTTTTTAAAGTGAGTGAACCCTATCACTCGGGTGCATAGTATAATTAGCCCAATTATTATACTAAACCACTTGCCCAATCAATTTTAAATATACCAATCTCACAAGATACTAAACCACTCGTCCCTCAATTAATTTTAAATATACCAATTTCACAAGAGGGCGCCCTATTTTTATAGGGGAAAAGAAAAGAAGAAAGAAAATCCATTTTTAGGTTGGAAAAAGGATTTTTTTAATGAGTTTTTTTGGGAATAAAATGCCATTGGAGACATGAAATAAATACAACACCTTAAAATTAGGGAGGTAAAAATAAAAATAAAAAA
Organism: Pogostemon cablin; assembly: GCA_023678885.1. Lineage (NCBI taxonomy): Eukaryota > Viridiplantae > Streptophyta > Magnoliopsida > Lamiales > Lamiaceae > Pogostemon > Pogostemon cablin. Next base: position 24,528,095 of record CM042964.1, on the reverse strand, counting down.
TGTATTACATGTATCCTAAATATGAATTCTCATATAAACCCAATTCACATATGCTTTATGTTTTTTTAAAAAAAATGCTCTTTAGTACGTAAAAAGTTTATTAAAAAGATGAATTATTAACATTGTTTTAAATAAAAATCATAAAACGATCACACAATGCTTGTTCTTTACTAACAATAAGAAAAATGAAAGAAAGAAAAAATAAAAGAAAAACCTGAAAAGCCACTTGAGATTGGTTATATTCTCCCTTTCTTCCCCAATCTCCAACCACCAAAAACTTGAGAGTTCCATCACCTTTTGTGGGATGATCCAATCTTGGAAGCTTTGCTGATATTCTTTCCCAAAATGATATCCACATTATCATGCTCAATAACACCATGCTTTTCCTCCAACAAAAACCCATTTTATTTTTTTATTTTCTATTTTTTTTTAAGGCTCTCTTACTGAAAAAACAAAGGGTTTGTACAAAAAAAATATATATATATATATATATATATATATATATATGTTTAGCAGAGAGAATTATATTCTATTATTAATATATAAAAGAGAGAAATTTTGGAAGGGAAGAAAGAGTTATTTTTCTGGAAATGATGTGCATATATCAATGAGTATTTGTTGGCTTAGCGAAGGATATGCAAATACGTGAGAATATTTATAGTGGAAACAGCTAACAACCTTCAATTGCTTTGGTTTAACGTAATGTCACCCTTTTAATTTAATAATGATTTATTAACACTAATTAAAGAATTAAAATTTAGATACATGCAGTAATATTCTAGTAATTTGAGAATAATGTGTAGTTTTTTAATAATAAATAAATAATAAAATAAGTTATGCTCGGTAAATGTGTCATTTTTTAATATAAAATGTAATTAAAATCTATTTGCATTGAATATTTTTATTTTTTTATTGTAAAAGTATAATGAGATAAATAAATGAAAAAAATTGAAATAAGTCGTATACATTTATAAAATTAAAAAAGAAAGAAAGGAAATTGTACTAATTTACCACCCTCCCTCGATCCGTTTGTGATCAATAAAAAATGTTTGGAAGCTTCTAATTAATTTAATTTAATGTTTAGTGTAAAAAGTAAGATTATAATGGCAACGTGACATTAAATAATTTTGATTAGAAGAGAATTATATTTAGATATTGATAAGCATATATAGTAATTACTACGATGTAGTATATGGATATAGTGGAATTATACGAGGGAATATGCGGGTGGATCTATGGAGGGAAAGGGATATATACACCGATATTCTATCACACGGGCTCCTCCTTCGCGTTCCGACATTCTTCCCCAATTATAATTGACTTAGTCTTTATTATTTTTATTTTTTTAATAAGTGTGTAGGGGTATCATATATTGTTATTCTAAAAGGAATACTCTTATAATTATTAATAGTATAATTTTGTCAATAAAAAATCAGATGAAATATGAATACTCTTATAAATGTCTAATTAAAAAAAATCAGAAATAAAGAGTACATATTTTTATTCTAAAAGGTATAACATTAAATACTAATTGATACCAATTTTAAAAAAAGGCGAAATTTAGGGGGTACGTTGTCCTCGAGCACGCAAGTTTTAGCCATTACAATTTACACTTACACCTCCACCAATTATCCTAATCCTATACGTAGTTTTTTACTTTTTGAGTAAGGCTCTTGTGCCTCCGGAAACACATCGTGTCTCTATATAAACACAAGAATTTTAGAATCGAGTGAATATAAGTATCGATGTTAGCTTGATTCAATGAGATAGCGAGTTTGTAAACGAACTCAACTTGATTTAAATATTCTTCGTTTAAGTTCGAGCTCACTCGTTAAGCAAAACGAGACAGGAAATTTTTAAAAAAATATTAACACACTTTCCATCCTACTCATAATTATTACAATCAAAGTTATAGCCTCTTGCCTCAAAATCACATGACAAGGCGCATTTTTGTCTTGGCGCGCCATTTGTACACCTCAGGCGGGCCCTGTATTTCTATTATTTTATTATTGAGTATTAATTTATTTTTTACACGTGAATTAAAAAGTATAATAATTTAATATATAATAAAGTAAGAGAAATAATATTTTAATGTGTAATGGGTAGTTGTATTAGTGTTGAGTGTGTGGCCATGTGTAGTGGATGTGTGTCACATTAATCCAAAAAGGAAAATAAATACTTTATAATGGGATGGAGCAAAATGTAAAAATGGATACGTATCAAGAAGACTGAGGGAGTATATTTTTTTTAATGTTTTCAAGGATTTATGATGGTTGAATAAACACTTTTATTAGTATAATACTCCTCCGTCCATTGCAAATGTATTTATTTACTTTTTGCACGTATATTAAGGAGTATTATTATTTTATATAAAAAGGATAGTTGTATTAGTGGTAAGTGGTGGGTCATCTTAGTACCTTTAACTAAAAAGAAAAAATGGATACTTTAACATTGGACGAACCAAAATTGCAAAATGGATATCTTTGTAATGGACGGAGGTAATATCACTTTTAATATGATTAGTAGCAACTTAACTTATCCAATGCATAAAAATATTATATTACTCTTTCCGTTCCAAAAAAAGCTATGACATTTTCAATTTTGATTATTCCACAAAAATTGACATATTTCATTATTAGGTACATGCAGACCATACAAAACAATTAATATATTCATATAGTGCCCACACACACTATTAATTAATATATTCATATTGAGCAATATGACTATGTCATTTCTGAATTCCGATGTAGGTGTTTTTTGATGTCATTTTAATTTGTCTTTTTCTGATGCACCATATTATACTATTCAATCCAAATTACTCATCCAATTGAATTTCCTCTTTTATTCTTGGTTAGGTATACACTTTGCAATAACTCAACAATATCCATGAACAATTAAGCATAAAACTCTATAAATAAACTGAAATTATAGAATAATTAATATGAAACGACCTACATAAACACGTAAATTCGTGTTTATCACAAACCCATATTAAGCCGCAACACTACACAAACTGTAGTGCAAAAATGAACTTGTTACTCATTAGCATCGAAATTTTTGTATAAGTCTCTCTTCATAATTCTTCACCTGTATCTGCACACGCGAATGGACCCGATGCTCTTAAGCACTGGAAAACCACAATTAACATTTAGGGCAACTTAACGACTTGTATACTAGTATCATAATTTCTAATACTTACAACTCCAAATTAACCATGAATTGAAAAAAAAAAACTAATTGTCACTATTCATATCTAATATTCATGCCACCATTGATAATAAAACATGGGATATTCATAAATATCTAAGCACAACAACAAGAAGCATGAAATAATCCATCAGTGTTTTTTAAAACGTGAATGAACACTCCTAAATATTTGTACGACTCAAAACAAACATATTTAATTGTGCAATTATGGGGATGTATGAATAATTTAACTACAAACAAGTAAGGCTCTTATTTTTAATTGCACTTGTGTGTATGATTATATGAATATAATTTACACTAATTAGATTCGACTCTACTCATTGACACATTGATCTCAATGTATTAATATATTGATCTAACAATATAATTGACATAGTACACTTTTATATGCTATTTGTCAATCAAAGTATTGAAAGTTTGAAACATTGGTCTTAGATTATTAGCACATAGACCCACATGAGATATGCCCTCAGGTTGAGAATCGTAACATATTATTAAAAAAGATAGTTTATTTGTTGATGTTTATCTTATGTTTGGTGAAACTATGTATAATGCTTGTACATTTTGCAAAATGATACATTACCTTACAAAATTCACATTTGCATGGTATAATACCTTATCATACAGTAGATGTTAATTAATACTCTAAGATCAATATATTACTAATATTTTAAAGGCAATGTGATAATGGATATTGTACGAATACTAGATCAGTGCAGTCGGTGCACAAGTATTTATTCTTATTTTTAAAATGAAAGCAAATTAGTGTATGGAACCGTTTCATCTATAAAACATTTTTAGTAATTTATGATATATTTTGCTCCTAGAATTTAATATTTACCATTAATTTGTACTATTAATTTCAAAGGAATGATTATAATTTTCTAGAAAAAGGTTAGAGGATTATAAAAGTTAAGCACGAAATTTATGAAATGTAAATCAATTTCATCCTAATTTAGAAACACTCACTTGATAAAACAACGCAAGTGTGGTTATTATTGAATGGGCCAATTATAAGGCCCTATGGGATATTTAGGCCCAATGGGCCCTATTATTCTCGTCTCTACTTGTTTCACTTCTTCTTCTTCAAGCTGGTGTTCTGAAAGAGAGAAGTGTGAGAATTGAGAAACAAATCGATCGAGCGGAGAATCATTGGCGGTGGAGATGCGACTACGGTACGCAATGGTGTGCTCCTCCAATCAGAACCGGAGTATGGAGGCGCATGCGCTGTTGAAGCGAGAAGGATTCGACGTCGCCTCCTATGGCACTGGGCAACACGTTAAGCTTCCTGGTCCCTCCGTCAGAGAACCAAACGTCTACGATTTCGGCACGCCCTATAAGCAAATGCTCGATGATCTCCGCCGTAAAGACCCCGAGCTGTAAGCCTTTTGCTCTTATCTCTCTCTCTCTCTCTCTCTCCCTCTTTTAGGTGCCATAATTGCAGCTATCAGATATATTATTCTGATTCTTGCAATCGTATTGGAGCTGCGATATGCTTACTGCAACCATGTTTAGTGACTAGAGATACCATTGGCATGAGGTTTACTATTGTGGTGTGGGGTTAAAGGTTAGGGTTTCTGAGAATATTCGGTGACAGTACTGAAATGAAATTAATCTAGGTTGGACAATAAATGGTATACTACCAAAAAGTTGAGTTTTAGGCATGCTGAAATTTTGAGAGGTTTTGGATGGACTGGTTGGTTGAAGAGCTCAAGCTATAACAGAGCTGCTAAATCAACTCGTCTTACAGCCTTATGTGAGAGTATTAATCGATATAAAGTAAATTGTGGTGGGAGAGTGAATAAAATTAGAGGGGAATGTTGAAATAAATCATGTGGAGTAAAGAAAACACCTTGCCTCTTGTAGGCATTGAGTAGGAGTTAACATTCGTGAAAGCAACTTTGCCCAGCCAAAATAGGATATTTATATCTCTTGGGTACTATAATGATATGGACATTGATAACTGATGATGAACCGATGTTCTTTGGTGGTGTAGTGGTATGGAAGGTGAGTTGTGAGATGAAATTTCAATAATCTATTGCACAGCGGGTGTCATAATCAACAATGGTGTAAGATTTGCTAAAAATGTACTCCACTTTAACTGTGAAATATAAGACAAGTTTTATATAGATGGACATAGATATTGCATTTCATGATGCTAGTAATTTATGAACAACTGCAACAGGATAATCTTGAGATTGGTATTTACGAATGTGGGGGATGGGTATGTTGATAGACGAAGCAGGAGCGAAGAATTTGTACAGGTTTGTTTGGTAATTATTTCTTGTTTAGCCTTTAGTTATAGATTCATTGGTGTAAGGTGCAGGTGTAACTCAGAGACTCGGGATCACATTCTATTGCATTGCCCATTCGCAGGTTCTTCTTGCTAGAGTCTTAGGTGAGTTTAGTCTTGTTTGAGACCCAGATCATGCTCAGATCTTTTCACAATTGAATTAGGGCAGTCAGTTGGTTGAAGATGGAAGATTTTATTTAGAGTTGTTGTTCTCAGTGATGTTGCTAAGTAGTTTGTAGAGGATTATGTGGATATTTAGAGATTCTGAAAAGTTTTATACTCCCTCCGTCTCGGAATACTATGCACGTATTTTTGTGCATGTATATATTACGAAACGTTGCTTTTTAGGTGTATTAAAATAAAGGGGGTTATTTTGGGTAATTTTATATGAAAGGGTATATAAAGTTGTTGCTGAGAGTTAATAAGTGAAAAGGTGGCTGTCATTTTTGAATTATTATTGTGGTATTATGAGTGTGTTAATATTGTGTAGGTTGCTAATTTTTGAAGTGTCCTTTAATTTTGGGACGGACGAAAATGTTAAGTGTGCAAAATATTTTGGGACGGAGGGAGTACTTTATATTAGACTGTTTGGTGTATTATTAAATATTAACTTTAGAGCAATCATATGCATCCAATGGAACAAAAATTAGAGAATGTGTTTGTGATGTGGTTAGTTATAAGAGTGCAGAGGGTTAATAAACTTGACTTGCTCTTCCAGAATGAATATCTGGCTTTGTCCTCGGGTATTACATATTTTATTATTGGTATGGGTTGTTTTATCCAAAGCAAGAATGTATTTGGTGGGAGGGACTTCAAATCTACCTATTTATTATATTTGGGTCAAACAAATACTTAGTTCTGACAGTTAGTTAAGGGCTACAGTATGACAAGTAATTTTAATATGGGGGTATCGCTGCTTATTTGAGTTCAAGTTCTTTGAACCTAGATGTGCAAATATATACCAATATGACGGTGAACACAAGTGCATATGCTTATGCTGAGTTTTTTTTTTTGTTGCTATAAGTATTTTAGCCTCAAGTATTCCAACCATGCAGGTATCGAAGAAATGGAATACTACCAATGCTCAAGAGGAACTTAGGTGTAAAAACTGCCCCTCAACGTTGGCAAGACAATGCAGCTGATGGTACATTTGATGTCGTGCTTACATTTGAAGAAAAAGTATTTGATATGGTTCTTGAAGGTGATATATCACCCTTGTTCTATTGCTTGTTATAACTATGAAATTCTGGGATGATATTTGTTTGCCCATGCCCACAAATTTCAATTTGAAAGCTCGTACTGGGTTTAGATGTCCCTCCTAATGAAACTACTGCAGTAGTATGAGATCTTCTTTCAAGCAAGTAAATATACTGCTCAGTTCAATGTTGGTTTAATGTCGCAGATCTCCACCATCGAAATCATGTTCTTTTTAAGCCCGTTTTAGTTATCAACTTGGAAGTAAAAGATAACCACGAGGAGGCAGCGATTGGTGGTCGGCTTGCTTTACAATTGTGTCAAGAGGTACATGTTCCTCATTTCCCCAGCATATATCTAACAATGTACTTGTTCACCACTTATTGTTGTTAGCAATTATGTGCAGCTTGATGCTATTGATAATTGGGAGGAATGTATCGATGATGTGATTGTAAATTTCGAGAGACACCACCACAGGAAGCTCGTGTATAGCATATCTTATTATTGATTAAAAAAGGATCTACTCAAGCTTTGTGATATCTTCTTCAGATCAAGAATTTTTGCTCGATGTGGAAAATGTACCTTTGCTCTTTCATCCATGTACAAGATCCTACAAGTATGCAAGATATGAATCCTGGTGGTATTTCTCATGTAGAAAACTCGTGCCCCCTTCATTCTAGAGGCAAAACACTAGCCAACCAATTGAAGTTTTAACCAGAGGCCACAAAACTTGTGTACGCTCAGGCGTACGAGATGTGATATAATTGTTTGGTTCTTGGTGTTCAAATTTTGCAAATAGGATTTTATTGTCCTCCTTTTCAAACTAAAAGAGTCAAACCGTTTGCACGAATTTAAAATCCGTGCAATCCGACATAGAAGAGAGACAACCTAAATTAAAATCAATGGGGTTAGTGGAATGAACAACTAACATTTGATGCATTGTAAAGCTTGTGTTGGGTTAGATAATATCTCGTGGAACCGTTTGTTTCTAGTGAAATAGTAGGATGCAAGAAAATTTGGTAAGTTTTGCGTGAGACCGTTTTACGTGGGGTTATTTTATACTTTTTAAAATAATTATTAATTTCTCTATAAAATGTTATATTTTTATTATAAAATGTTATAACTTTTTATTTGTATTATAAATTGTTTATGAAATAGCAATATCATTTTTCATTAATTAAGTGTAACTTTTTATTATAAAAGTTTTTATTTTTGTCCGTCTTACATAAGTCCTTATGTAAGACGGTCTCACACAATTCTTTGTCTATATCTTTTAGGAAAAATTACTCATAGGTACACTTTGTACCATAAATTACTAGGAGATATAATGAGTTCAAAAAATTATTCCCACATACAAAATATTAAAATAAAATATCAAATATAACCTTTATACATTATAATTCCATAAACTTTTAAACCACAAACCCTAAACTCATCACCCATCCACTGCCGCCGCGGGGACCGTCGGTCACCGGACCACCGTCGACGGTCGTGCGGACCACCGCCGGACCACTGCCGGATCGCCGGTCGACGGACCACCGCCCGACCGCCGGCCGCGCCGCTTACTGTCGCCGCTAGAGAGTAGGAGTATATAATTTTTCACTGCACACGACACTTACAATTCTCACTTTTTTTGCTGCACACATAACTTTTGCTGCACACGAACTTTTATGCTGCACACAAATATTTATGCAGCACATTGTAAGGGTAATATTGGAATATCACTATATATTTATGTAGTTAGTAGTAATATTTTTATATGTTTGTATCTTATTGTAATAAAGGAGTTTTTAATGTACCTAGTAGTAACTATCTATATCTTTTACTAAGGTGAAATAAATTATAAACCACAAAATCAATGATGAAATTACATTTATACTTTAAGAATAAACATGAGAGGTATAATTTTACATAAAGAGTGAGGCTTGCGTGCGCCCGGGACACACCGTGTGCCTTTAAAATTTAGTGTTATGGATAAGAGTACATTATTTTATTCTAAGGGGTATTATACACTTTAATTACTAAGGGTACACCATTTTATTCTAGGCAAAGACTTGTGTAAGACCATCTCACATAAGGGCTTACGTGAGATGGTCAGAAAGTGATAACTTTTATACTAAAAAAGTGATACTACTAAATTAATGAAAAGTGATAATATTATTTCATGAACAATTTATAGTATAAATGAAAAGTTATAACATTTTATAGCGAAAGTGATAACATTTTATAGCAAAAGTGATAACTATTTTAAAAAGTGTAAAATGGTCTCACGTGAGATGGTCTCACGCAAGACCTACCCTTTATTCTAAAGGGTATACACCTTTAATTAATATTTTTTATTTTTTTCAGAAAATAAAGGATACACATCTTTATATTAAACAATATACAATTTAATATAAAATTCTAAAGGCGTACGGCGTGTGCCCCCATGCGCCCGGGTGCATACAAGTTTTTGCCTTACATAAAAGTCTAGGGCCGGCCCTGAGTCCCGATGGGCTCTAGACATGGGCCCCCAAATTTAAGGAGTCCCAAAATTTTTATTACCTTAATAAATTGGTTGGACTTTAAGTTTATCTAAGATTAATGACCATAAATCACGTTAAAAAATAACTAAATAAATATTCTTATCTTAATTGGATCAATAATTTATATCTTTCATGATCCACAATAATCACTTATATTTTTCAATTTTTTAAAGTCTTTTCCAAAATTTTCTCAAGGAGCTTACTACACAACAATCTAAGATAAAGGTAAAAATTTAATATATTACCATATTTTCTTGGATTTTTTTTCTTTATTATTTTATAGGTTGTATTTTGGAAGATTTGAATTGTATATAATTTATTTGAATCTCCAAATTAGGATTTTTCATATTTAATTAAGATAGAATGTGTTATAACTTTTTTTTTTTAATAGTGAAGCTATAAAAACAAACGGTAAAGGAACTGGTTAGAGAGGAGAATGATTTTTCGATGATTTTGCTACTGATTTTTTTCTCTTTTTTTATTTTATTTGCGAATTCGTACCTAATATATTTGATTGCCTACCAATTAGATTTTATAATTTTTTATTGTTACTTAATTAGATGTCTTTTTAATTTTATAATTTGTATTATAATCATATATTACCTTAGAAACTATGCATTAGTTAGTAAAAAAAAATAAAGAAATGAAAAAAAAAACTTGAAAAAGAGACTAATTCTCATTTGCTCTTAATAAATTTATAAAAATGGATTATTCAAAATAAAAAATAAGATTAAATGGAAATGAGCAAGAAGAATGAGTGAAAGTGATGAATTACTCAGTGATTTGAGAATAATAATGATTTAAATGAGAAAGAATGAAAAAAATATATTGTAGATGAGAATTAAAATAATTTGAATGGGAGTGATTTATAAACAACGAAAGAGATTATGAAGAAATTTATAATAAAATTGAGAAACATGAAAATATTTTAAAAAATAAAATTGTGCGTCATATATATCATCCAAGAGTTTGGGATAACATTGATAATAACTAGAGACATACTCCCGCCGTTCGCTTTCAAGGGTATCATTTTTTCATTTTGGGCGTCCGCCCCCAAGGGTCTCATTTCCTTTTTTATCCACACACACCCACTAATACAACTAAAAAATGGGACACACACCTCCACTAATACAACTAACTACTATACATTAAATAACAATACTTCTTAATCTCCGTACCCAAAAGTAAATGACACCCTTGAATCCGGACGGAGGGAGTATTGGTAAAGAAAGATTCTATAACATAAAATAATCGCAAATTTCCTAAAAATGAACTTTCTAGATATTTTTCGTACAAAGATAGTATATTATTTTTGCTGTAAGTTGGTTAAGTTGGCAGATAATAAAAGAATTTTTAGCAAAAGTAGTTCTTAATGATCAAAAACATGCTGTTTTGGATGCTCATTTTATAATTTCGCCAAGGGTCCTATAATCTCAGGGTTGGCCCTTCATAAAACTCTACGGTGTTTTAATTATGTGAACATATTCAACAAAAACTTTGCCCCATAGAACTAGGCTTATTAAAACAAACTTGAATTATAAGAGGGTTACAACTCATATATAAATTTATTTTTATTTTTTTTAATAAGTTAAAATTTATTTATTTAACTGGTATAGATTATTCCAATGCATATATAATTGTGTTTATGCGAAGAATTATGTAAGATAATAATTCATAAAATAATTTATTACACCTTATTATTTTTTATTATAAAAATTATTACTTCCTCCGTCCCGATAATTTGCGTACGTATTCTAGTACGCGGAGATTAAGAAAGTTAAGTTATTAGGATGTGTTCAAAAAGAGAGTAGTATTGTAATTATCCATTTTTAAAAACGTGCATAAGTATTAGGATGGATCAAAAAAGAAAGTATGTAGTAATTATTGGGGCGGAGGGAATACTTTTTATAGTTTAACGAAAATTAGAGGTCAACACAAATCTTTACCCTCTTTATAATCAAAGCCCGTTAATATATAATTTAAAATGATTTTAGATAATAAAAAATTAATTAATGAGTTAAAATTAAATAAATTAAAAGAAAAAAAGTTAATTATCAATTTGGATCTAAAATTTTATTTTATCAATTCAGATCTGAAATAGATGTTAAAATTATCTATTAAAATCTAAAAATATGAAATTGTTTAAGATAATTTAATGGCAACCATTGAAATTTATCATTTAATATCTTGTCAATTTTACGACAATACATTAAAAAAAATAAAAAAATTGATAAGTCCAATTAATTTTAGCGATTTGGAGGCCCAAATTGTAAATCCAGGTCCATAGTTAACCTAATTTTTTTTTAAAAAAAGCTGAAAATAAGCAAATAAAAGAAACACGCAGAAACACTATACATAAAATAAACCTAATTGATAGTAAGTATTTGAATTATTGGCGGCGGTAAGAGTTGAGAGTTTACCGGGGTTTTATAAAATCAAATATTTTCTCTGTTCTTTTCTTGATCCATAAAATCAAATATTTCTCTGTTCTTTTCTTGATTCGATTCAACAATGGCGATTGTAACACAGAAGAGAACCGCCTCTCAATTTAAGAGATATTATCGTGGAATGAAGAAGGCATGTAGATCGAAACCACCACCGATTCAAGCTACGAAGAAGAAGATAGTTTACCGGATTTCAATGAAATGGACATTGCACAACTTCAGAAAAAGAGAAAATTGGAAGAATTTAAGAGCCCAAAAGAATTGTGGAAAATTTTGGGGGTTTCGATTGTAATACGAGGAGTAGGGATGTGATTCCCGGGAGTGGGAGTGTGGACGACTACGAGAATCTGGGTATGATCAGTCAGGGAGCATTCGGCATCGTTTACAGAGCTCGGAACAAGAAAATTGGAGAGATTGTTGCCATGAAGGAGGAGTTGGATGGATTATCCGAATCATCGCTCACAGAAATCAACATTCTGAAATCCCTTCATCCCCACCCTTCGATCATCGATTTTAAGCAGGTGGCTGTGGATGATTTTAATGGAGTCTCAGTGATCATGGAGTTCTTCGAGAATGATCTCCACAGATACATGAAAGCCCGATCAAAAAAGCTGACATCCAACGAAATCAAATTCTTGATGAAGCAGCTGCTGGAGGGAGTTGAATTTCTTCACAGGAGTCACATTATGCACAGAGATCTAAAACCTTCAAACATTCTGATCAACAACCAAGGAAGGTTGAAGATCTGTGATTTCGGTTTGGCCTTCCACTTCCGGACCTCATTCGGGTCCTACTCCTCTGCTGTAGGCACTCCATGTTACAGAGCACCTGAGCTACTTCTGGGGCTGGACACGTATTCGTGTGCAGTAGATATGTGGTCGGCCGGGTGTGTAATGGCAGAGCTAGTGTTGAAAGAGAGGCTGTTCGGAGGGAGGGGGTCCGAAGTGGAAGAGATCAACAGGATATTCAGTCTTCTTGGAACACCTGATGAGCTTGTTTGGCCTGGATTTCAGACTTTTGCCGAGATGCCCTACAAAGTTGGTTCGGCAGCCTACCAATATGCTCGAAAGGGAGTTCTCAATCTCGGGGGTCGAATTGCTTCAAGGGGGTTTTGATCTACTCAACCGGCTCTTGACTTATGATCCAGCGAAGAGGATATCAGCGGAATCGGCTCTTAACCATTCTTGGTTTATGGTATAGAATGCAATTGATTTCAAACTTTTGTGTGGGTGAATTATATGTGGAGTTTTGAAGTGTACATGGAAACAGACTTGAAGATAGATGAACAATTGTGCAGATATTTCATTGATTAGTTAGTATGTAAAGTAATTGATTGGATTTGCATTTTTGGCTCTTGTCTCCAGAATGTTGTTGTATTTAGTGTTATCAGATTCATGAATAGAATCATATTTTAATGACAAATCTTGTTATGATGAAGTAGTTGTTCTGCAAATGCAATCTGTACATGGTTAGATAATAGGTTGCTACTTGGTTTAATTAATGTTTGCATATGTTCTTTCTGATTCTTTATGCTTTGCTTTATTAAACAATTGATTCTAAATTTCAAGCTTAATTGCTTGTCTAATTGTATTAGGTAAAATAAAAATACTTGGATTGCTACTTGCCTTGCATATTCTAATATAAGAGTTAATACTTGTTTTCTCAAATGTAACTCTCCATTGTACAGCACTAGCTCTCCATTGTACAGCACTAGCAGGTAACCAGCAGGTAATATAATGTTGTATTTACTATAACTATTGTAGGATGTATATTTACTCAGTTGCTGAGCTCTCTCTCTTATCCTTTCTCCACTCATCACTTCCTTTATGGCCTTACCAATCTCCTCCCCCTTGTAATAAACTCCACACTCCACCTGCATCTCTTACAACCTCAATACAACCACCTATAAACATGTTGAGTTTCATTGGCATGCCTATTACTGGCACCCCATAGTATATGCTCTCATTCAACGAACTCCATCCGCAGTGACTCAAGAATGCACCAGTACTATGGATGCCTTACAGTGTTGCCTTGTGGTGCCCATCCCGACACCGCCATTCCCCTGTCCTTCACCCTCTCAAGAAACCCCTCTGGAAGTACCTCATTTATGGTGATCACTTTCTTCTCCATGACAGGAAATTTGATGATCCAGATGAAGTTGGAACCACTGAGCTCAACCCCTTTTGCTATCTCCTCTATCTCTTGTTTGGACAGGAAGTACTCACTCCCGAATGAAATGTACACCGTCGAATGCTTCTCTTTCTTGCTCAGCCACTGCAGGATCATGTCTGAACCATCCTCCCTATTTGCAACATCAGTCACTAATGGACCAACTGGTAAGATTCTTTTGTGGGATACAGATGAAACATAGTCAATGTACTTTTCTTCTAGCCCTCTGTTGGCCTTCAGCAGAACAACCTCGGAGGACAGATTGTAATTCACAAAGTTGATATCTTTATCTCGGTCGAAAACATTTAAGTATAGAAACTCAAAGATGGCATCAAAACTCTTCCTCTCATGATCCTTTCATATTAATCTGCATTTAATTATACATTTCTGCTGCTTCTACTATTTTGCTGACTTCACTATAATTTTTTTTTGGGGTCAAATTATTTGTTGCTGCAGTTTCAATTAGAGTATGTAGTGTCATTAACTTAAGCTTGCTTGAATCAGAGACTGAAGTGTGCATTATCGTTGAGTACCTCATGACATAATGGAAAACTGGAAGGGGTGTATGTGAGCTGCTAGGTGTTGATACTGCAGATGTGGACAATATGATGGGAACCTTCACAAAATCATTTGGATCATGTGGAGGTTATATTGCAGGATCTAAGATTCTTCTCATCCATATCTTTCAAATTTTGTTTGTTATATTATATCCATTGTAGTTTATAATCCTCATAGATAACCTTATATCTGTACATCGATTGAGTGAACATGTGGGAATGTGAGATGCTGGCTTATGGAATATGGAGAATTATCATTTTTTCCAAGCAATTGTGTCGATTTTTTGTATTCTTTCTCTTGTGTTGATATTCAGAGGTAGGCATTACTTCTAACATAATTGCCATTATTCATTAATCAGTTGCCTGAGTTAATACTCTGGAAGAGGCATACCCTTCCTCTCTCTGATATCTTTTTGGACCTTTATTTGGATTGTGCTCATGACAAATTAACTTCTTCCCCACATGTTACACACAATGATATTGACAACTCTGATATGTGATCATTTTAATGGCCCTTAATAACATGTATTTGTCCATTTTCCAGCAACTTATCCAATATTTGAAGTACACTAGTCCTGCTCATCTTTATGCCACCTCAATATCTCCACCTGCTGCACAGCAAATTATTTCTTCCATCAAGGTTGTTCTTGGAGAAGACGGTACCAGCAGAGGTGAAATTTGATCTCCCATTAAGTTTCTTAGAACAACATTGTCATGCATTGTGTCTTTTACTCATACATATGCTTTCAATACAGGGGCACAGAAACTAGCTAAAATATGTGAGAATAGCAACTTTTTCCGATCAGAATTGCAGAAAATGGGTTTTGAGGTTCTGGGTGAAAATGATTCCCCTGTGATGCCCACAAAGCTCTCTATAATCCAGCAAAAATTCCTGCCTTTTCACGAGAGTGTCTAGAAAGGAATGTAAGTCTTCTAATTTATGTATCTCTCAAAAATTCCAAGGCTACTTTGTTGCCCTTCTAAATATTCTATTCTTAATTCCTTCCTGTATTTTCTACCTAATAAATCACAATTTTCAAGAGACTTGATTTTAAGCTCTCCTTGATAAATGTTCTTTCAAACAACAATACTTGAGTTCTTCTTCTGATTATGTTCTATTATTGTAAACTTGTTTATTATTTGTTTAATTTATCTCATAGTTGTCTGTCTGCCTTGTAGGTTGCTGTTGTGACAGTTGCATTTCCTGCCACCCCTTTGCTCCTGGCACGAGCTCGAATTTGTGTCACCGCTTCTCATTCAAGGGAAGACATGGTTAAGGCTTTGGAGGTTAGAATCTTTTCTAGTATCATCTATTTTGTTTGTCCATTGTGGTCTAGTCTCTAGTTGTGTGATGCAGTTGTATAAATTTATGTTTTGGTATCCCAATTATGACTAGTGAAGTCCAGTCATGCATGATTGGATTTGCATAACTTCTCTGGCATAATAGTCATAACCATCATAACAAAAGATAATTCTAGTACAGTGGTTGGATTTGTTTTTATAACATATATGTGAAGATTACAATATTTTATTTTAATATATCCTGCACACCCTCTTTCGCTTGGCAAATTCGTGTATACATGTACATCCGGGGTGCTACTATAATAGTTTGTTATGGGGTTTAAGCCTATGTTTATGGCTTTATTGTCTTCCCGTGTCTTTCTTTCAAATTGATTTTAAGTTGAGTCGGGTGCACGTGCACTTGGGTGTACATTAGACTAACTCATTTCTCTATCAGGTCATTAGTGAGGTAGGCGACATGGTAGGCATAAAATACTTCCCAGCGGAGCCAAAGACCGCAGCTAGAGGGAGACAGGTTTAAACTGGAGTGACAAAAAACTTCGTGTTGGTGAGATTGTTGAAGCCTCCAAAACTAGGTTTAGAATTGATCTCATCAGTTCTACATATTAATTACTAGTCCCTGTTTTATCTACATGTGATCTGCGAAATTTTGTTGGTATTTGTACATAAGCTTGTAATACCTTTTCATGTTACAGGTAAGTTGCTAAGTTGTATTCTTTCTTTTTTTTTTTTTGTTGTGAGAAACTAAGAAATCCCTTTTACTAAGTACTCTTTCAGTTTCCCTTCAAAATGTATATCCTTTAAAACTTAGATTTCTTGCCTTGGAATTTTTGCTAATTGATAGGAGTGTAAGGCAATGTCTTGTATAGATCTGAGTGTACGAAGTTAATTTTCGTGCATTTGGGGTTTACCCTATTTTAAACGCGTGCGCTATGGAATCAAGTTTTTATTTTAGAGTTAAATATATTACTCCCTCCGTCCCGTTTCAATGTTTACGTTTACTTTTTGCACGTTGATTAAAAAGTATTATATTTTAATAGATAATGGGTGGAAAAATATAATATTTAATGTAAAGTGGGTATGTGTATCAGTGTTGGATGATATATTAATTGTTTTAGGTGGGTCCCATATTCCTAAAAAGGAAAACGTAAACATTGAAATGAGACGCGCAAAATAGAAACGTAAACATTGAAACGGGACGGAGGGAGTAGTTTTTAGGACTTTATTGTGTTTGTTTTTTAAAATTAAAGTTGTGTGATTGCATGGTTGATTCACATATAATTATGTAAATGTATGATTTCAACTTTTTTCTGGCAACTATATTTGATTTTAAGTTTGGTTATTGTTTTTTTTTTCGCAACACGCCACTGTCTTTGAAATTACCGCAATTAGTCCTATTTCAACTTGTTTAACTCTGATTTTGCTAAAACCAAATCTGATTGTGATTCTATATTTTACTAATTGTATTCAATTTTTTTTGGATCGATAAAAAAAATTTATAATAAGAATTTGAAGTATAAGGGGGTACTTCAACTCTTACATTATAACGTGTTTGAAAATTCTAAAATAATTATTCAATCAACTCCAAACATTTTGGATCTCTATTCCAATCAACAAAAGACATTTTATTTTTAAAATCTACATTTACGGTTAACCATGACCATACATTTGCTTTGATATGAAGGAAAAATTTCGAGGCTTTAAACTCTTTTTCTTGAAACACCAAGTCATTTCTCCTTTTTCATATCGTCCATAATATAGCAGCCCAAATTGTTGTGGAGATTTTGGAGTTCCTGTGTCTCCAAGCAGGTTGTTATGTTGCAAGAGATGTCGAGAGGGATCAATAAGAGGCACCATAATCACCTTTGTCCATTCGTAGCAGTAATTCCACAAACTTTGAGCTACTTTGCATCTAAAGAAAATATATGAAATATCTTCGTCCTCTCTCTACAAAGATCACAAATTGTATCCATATTTACCTATATAGCACCGCGTCTTTGTAGATTCATTTTTGTTGGTAGTCATTTTTACTCTGTTCGGTGCATAACTTTTCCACAAATTCTTGCGAGCCTCTGCATCAAAGGAAACCTCTTCTGTATCTACGCTCTCCACAACATTCTTATAGGTTAAGCTTATCAAGTACACATCATTGGCAGCGTGTATCCAAATTGTATTCAAATTTTACAAAAAATTGTAAATAATATTTTTTTCTATCTAGATTTTTCATAATTTTTTTCTTTAAAATAAACATAATACATTACAATCATGCTTTTCAAAACACTCAAACAAACGGAGTTCGAATAATTACCATCCTTCAATTTTTTTTATAAGGTTATACTCCCTCCCCACAAAAGATTGCACCCTCCACTCCTGCACGAAAATTAAGAAAGTTATAATGTTATTTTTTTTAATAAATAAATGATTAAATATGGTAGGCATGTTTGGTAGGTGTGATTTTTTTTTAATAAAAAAATGTATGGGGGAAGCCGGAAGGATGATTAATTTTACTTATTGTTTTTTTAGAATGTACAAACTTTTGTAAAACACACCAAAATATAAAGTATATCATCTAATAGGAGACAGATGAAGTGTTTATTTTGAAATTTGAAAATCAAATTTTTGTTTTCAAATTTAAGTCTAGATTTTTAAAACATTTCTATTTGTATTTATGTAATATACATTAATTCTTGGGTAAATATCAAAATTAGTCATGTAAGTAAGCGCGATTTCAACTTTAATCATTTTTTTCTGCAATTATCAATTTTGGTCATTTTGTCCAATTTTGGTCCTTTTTAGTCTACTTTTTGTCCAAAATTTATACACTTAGGACCAATTTTGGACATTTTTGAACATAAAGGACTAATTTTGAACAAAAAAACATGACCAAATTTGAGAAAATGACTAAATTTAAACGTAAAGAACTAAAATTGAATAAAAAATGATTAAAATTGAGAATTACAAATGATAAAGAATTAAAGTTAGAATCAATCATACTTTGTTTATCCTTAATTCTTAACTTAACCACCTTTCACATATTCTGTCTCTTCAGTTTATAATAATTTTTCCAACTCTCCCATTTTTCATCTATCATTTTACATTAATTAATATTCTCTAACATATATTACAATCCACTTTTACACATACTTGCATTCACTAAATAACTAATTAAACAATACTATGAGATAATTACATGAATATGGATTTTCGACTGGCTGATATGATAAAATAAATCACATCTATGACCGGGAAGGATCCGGCTGCTTGAGGGGTAATAGTTGCAAAAGACGATTAATCTAATCTTTAATTATTTACTTATTTATTTTTAAATTTTAAATATTGGGACTAAATCATTTTTAAGTAAAAGTGGTAATTTTTTATGTCAATAAACCAAAAAATGACACAAACTAATGACATGACAAGAATTTGCCATATCAGTGAGACAACTAGAGCGTGTGAGTTGCAAAAGGATGCTTCCCATCTCATTTCAATCTTTATATTTTTTCATTTTATTTAAGCGTCTAATTTTAATTTTTACATTTTCTTTTTTAGTAGATTAGAAACACACACAACACTAATACAATTACTCACTTTACATTAAAATACTATTTCTTTTACATCACATTAAAATACTATATTTTTAATATACATACAAAAAGCAAACATAAAATTTAAGGCAAAAGCTCCTGCGCCCCCGGGGACACGGAGACTGTGTCCCCATGTGAACACAACCATCCACATTCCTATTCTATTTAAACCAATGTATTGCTAGAGAATTTAAATTGTAAAGGGGCATGAAAATTGCAAAGGGGCACGGATTTAAATTCGTATGTCCGGGTGCACAAGATACTCACTCAAATTTAAAATGGAAAGGAGAGAGTATTATTTTGTTATTGCTTTTTAACAACCTGTAAATGTTGGGACTAAATCGAAGTTAATAAAGTTAATGCAATTAACCAATTTAAATTAATTTCAAATTAAGTGTTAACTCTTTTTCAAACTTTAGTCGTTTAAAAAAAAATAAAAATTAATGACTTGATTTGGAAAAACAAATAGTGGGAATTTTTATATAAAACAATTAAAATAGAAAAAGAAAAAAAAATTAGAGGACTATAATTAAAAAAGAGAAGAAAGAGTGAGGGTAAATATCAATTTTGATCATTTAGGATAGACCAAATCCAATTTCATTATTAAGGATTGGTAATTTCTCAAAAGTGGTCCTCCCGTGTTCGAAATTAATTCTTTTAGTCCACTTTTGGTCCTTTACTCGCCGGAATCTGACAATTTTCCGGCGAGAGTTAAATAATTCCGGAGAGAAAAAGATCAAAAGTGGACTAAAATGACTAATTTCGGATATTGGAGAACCACTTTTAAGAAATTACAAATCCTTAGAACTGAAATTAGATTTGGTCTATCCTAAAGGACACAAATTGATATTTTCCCGAAGAGTGAAACAAAATACATTATGAGTCGATGGAGACGAAGATACTCTCAAATAATTAAGTAACACTAAGATTCTTAAGAACATATGCAATAATCAAAAACACTCACTGGAATCCTCACACACGATCACACTCTCAATTGCACGTAATGAATCAAAAGTAAAGAAAACAAACGAGAAAGACAGATTTATAGTGGTTCGGCTATGCCTACATCCACTCTTAAGAGGAAGAACTCTTTCATTATAATGATGAAGGTTACAAACGAATGAAGATAAGCAACTTATCACTATGAACCCTAATTCTTATCTCATGAACTGATATAATGGAGATGATGAACTAACTGCCCTTGATGCAGCTTATATGTATGTTGTATAGCTTGATTCCATTCCAGCCATCAACTCCACCTATGCCAGCTGGATTTAGTTGCAACGTACACAACAACTGCTCAAGAATCTTGTCATGTCATCAATTTTGTAGCTCAACTAATCAACTGATCCAACGGTTCATATATATGTTAACATGTGATCCTTAATTACCCTTGATCTTTGCATGTTAAACACCCAATGTTTACCTTCCACGTGGCATATTGTTGATCCTACTGCAATAGCATCATGCATGCAGGTCTATCTTATAACAAATATGAATGCAAGTGAGTTACGTATCCAAAGAATTATACATCTGAGGAAGAATGAAGAGATGTGCATAAATAGGTAGGTAGAAAATGATACTCCCTCTATCTCATCCATAAGTTTCCATTTAATTTTTGCACATTAATTAAGGAGTATTATTATTTTATGTATAGTGAGTAATTGTATTAGTAGTTAGTGGCGGACCATATGTGAGACCCTTTTACTAAAAGGGAAAAATGAGAACATTTGAATAGTTTAAATACCCTAAAATAAGGATCTCTCAGTGGGACGAGAGGAGTAAAATAATTAACCCATTAACACACTGGAGAACAATGACGTATAAAGAAGAGAGAAAAATAACTTCACTGGAGATTGTGTCATTTTTTTGTCCTGGAAACCTGCTGGGTAACTTGCTAAGTAAGGCTATTAATTTAATTGATAATGAGGTTACATATTTCATACATAGATAACAAAGTAAATATTAATTAATTGTTAATTAGGTTGTAATTAGTACACAAATAAGAAAATTAATATTTATGTCTGTACTTAGATAACAAAGATAATGGTTAAATTGTACATAGTAGGTTGTGTATTTCATATATAGATAAGAAAGTTAATTTTTTGTTGGGTTACGTGTATTTTACATTATCCTCTCGTGATGAACTATGCGTGAGCCATTTTGTTAAAAAAAGGTGATATTTTAAGAGTAGACAACTCAAAATGATAAAATGGATACTTAGTAATGGACGGAGAGAGTAATAAATACTCTCTCTATCTCAAATTCATCTTCATGTTTATTGTTTGGACGGATATTAATAAAAGTCACTTTTGGACTTGATTTTGGGAATAGTTTGGTAGAAAGTAATACTTCAATGTATAAAGAGTTAAAAAAAGAAAAGAGTTTTTTCGCTACGGACCTGAAAAATGAATCAACTATCAGTTAGGGACCCGAAAGATAACTTCAATCAGTTTAAGACCTAGATGATTCTAAACTATTAATCCATGCCCTCATTTCTCATCCCTTCTAACTACGTTAATAAACATTCTCATTCTCTCTCTTACATGGACTCCAATGTAGTGAAAAATTAAAAAAGAAAACTGGAATGCTTCCAGAAATGTAGTGAAAATGAAATGCCCGAAGTCATTTTCAGTTTCTCTCTAACTTCACTATTATCATTTCCTGGGGTTCAATATGATATCAATCGGTTCTTAATTCTATTATATGATTATTGGTATTCAATCTTGGGACTCACTTCCTTACCATTGATGAAACATATTTTACATGCATCAACATTTTTGGTTGAGTGTGTTGAATTCTTGTTTTGATTTCTTGGAATTCATTAACATCTTGATTCTTATCAGAAAATAATAATGGATTTATTTCATTGCAATATAGAAACGATGCCATCTTTAACTTTTACTAACTACTCCCTCCATTCCATAGAAGTTGATATAATTTTTTTTGGGTACGAAGATTAAGGAGTATAATAATTTAATGTAAAGTGAAGTAAAGTGACGTGAGAGAAATAATATTTAATGTGTAGTGGGTAGTTGTATTAGAGGTGATATATGGGGTCCATGAGAATAGATTAATTATTTTTGTGTGGGTCTCATGTATTAAAAAGGAAATGTGTCAACTTTAGTGGGACAAATCAAAAAGGAAAGTGTGTCAACTTATATGGGACGGAGATAGTAATTAATATGTCAATAAGACATTTTATCAAACAATATATGGGCATTCATATAACATTTAATTACATAGCATTCTTATATTTTCACTTATTTCAAATTCCAGAACAAAGGAAACCAAACTATTGAATTTTTTATAACAATGTATAATATCTAATTATCAAGGACTCATACACTCTCTAACACTCAAAACACACTCTCACTCTTAAGCACTTGAACGCTCTGTATTTCTCTCTTATCACTCTCACTAAGCACTCTCACTTCTATCATACTTTCTTTTTGTGCTTATACAAACTAATCTGCTCAACTCCTATTTATAGTGCCTAAGTGAAGGTTCATGTATGGCGGTGATAACCTTAGCCCACTAACTTTCCTAGATGATTCTAAATAAATTGAGTCAATAATAGCTATCCCTGATTATTCTTCTAGAACGATCCAAATTCAAGAGCTACAATTTGCTGCGTGTCTCCACATCCTTCTAAAAGATTCTAAGCAGCTTCCATAATTATCCGAATATATCTAGAAACATACTTGGCAATATGTGAGAGAATAAGTAATTAGAATGTTTGTTATCTATAAGAAGAGATGCATTTATCTCCGTTGAAGAAGGAGAATTGTGCTTAAATATTATGACGGTGATATATGATTTTATTTTAATATTTATTTTATAAGAAGTGAGGTGGAAATTAGAGCTCATGTAAGAGAGAGAGAATGAAAGTGTTTATTAACAGCGTTAGAAGGGATGAGAAATGAGGGGTTTGATTGATAGCTTAGAATCATTCATGTCTTAAGCTGATTGAATTTATCTTTTGGGTCCCTATCTGATAGTTGATTCATGTTTCAGGTCCCGTAGCGAAAAAACTCCTAAAATAACGATAATATATTTGATAAAGATAATTTTAAAAAACAAAAAAAATACTAATCTCAGCAGTGATAATTATGCAGTGATAATTATGACGCACTAAGTGTTCCCAATGATGATTTGAGCAGTAGTAGAATCTATACATATAGAGAAAAAAAAAATCCAATGCATATATAAGTAAATAATCCAATGTATACATGGTGCATTTTATTAATTAAAAAAAAGAAAAGAATAAGTAAATAATCCAATGCATATATAATTGTGTTTATGTGAAAATTATGTAAGATAATAATTCATAAAATAATTTATTACACATTATTACTTTTTATTATAAAAATTATTACTTCCTACTAGACTTATTAAAACAAACCTGAATTATAAGAGGGTTACAACTCATATATAAATTTATTTTTATTTTTTTAATAAGTTAAAATTTTATTTATTTAACTGGTATAGATTATGATAATGTTTTGGGTACTATATTATTATTGATCAAAAATTAAATAGAGAAATTTCACTTCATCAATTGAATTCATCGTTCATATGCATTAACTTTAACTATTTGCAGGAACGCATTGCGATCAAAATTCAATCACCCCCAAGTAAATTAAGCTTGTACTCAGTTAAATAAACGAATCATATCCAACTATCAAAAAGCTAACTTGTAACACCCCACATTTTTTCCATTCCTTTTTATTAAATTCTTTTTATTATTAATATAAAAAAAACTATTCATTTTTCACTTAATTTACAAAAGAGTGTTACTATTTGCACACCACCCCTTATAAAAATACACCTCTTTTAATTTAATAAATACACATCTCTTTTAAAATTTTAAATCTTAATTTTACTATATACACATTCCTAAAATTTTAAAATTACCCTTTTAATTTAAGAATACATGACCCCGATCAAACGTAAATCCATTTTCATATAAAAGCCAGCACACTAATTCGTATCAAACAGATGTAATATCGATTAATTAATCTATAAGAATAAAAATGTGCGCATATAGTTTATTCCATTTTATTAACAACCATCTTTTCTATTCTTATCTCTAATTATTTTTTATTTTTAGGTCTTTAATTTTAATTATATTAACAAATTAAATTTAAATAATATTTTAAATTTATCTGACATAATTTTTTATTTAAAATTTAATGTTAATCTTCTTTTACATTAAAAACTACTCAAACATAAATTTAATTTAACTCATTTTTTTAATTAAATATAATTATAAAAAATAATACAAATACATAGTATATTTTAATAATTAATAAAATAGAGAAATAAATTATTATCAAATTTGTCTTAATTGCAAAAGCAATTACGTCTGGGTCATTTTCTATAAAAATTAAGATAAAAATACATATTATATTTTAATATAATAATTAATAAATATAACTATTTTAATTTTATAGAGAAATAAATTATTATCAAATTTGTCTTAATTCCATAAACAATTACAGTCGTTCGGTCTTTTTCTATAAAAATTAAGACAAAATACATATTATACTTTAATAATTAATAAAATATATCTATTTTAATTTACAATAGAAATAAATTATTACAAAATTTGTCTTGCAGAACAATTAAACGGGCTTCTTTTTAAGGGTGTTTATTTATTTTTTAATTAAGAGTAATTTAGATTTTTTAATAGTATATAATTATATAATAGTAGAGTGCATGTGTATACAATAGAAGGAAGTGTGTATTTAAAATACTCATAAAATATATAGAGTGTGTATTTAATAAATTAAGGCTAATATAGACATTTTAAAAATATTAATTTTATTTCTAAAATAATGGGATGTGTATTTAATATAGACATTTTAAAAATATTAATTTTATTTCTAAAATAATGGGATGTGTACTTAATAGAAGGAAGTGTGAGCCTTTACAAAATTTGATGTATCCATTCCTTTATATTAAATTCTTTTTATTATTAAGGCAAAAACTTGTGTGCACCCGAGCGCACGGGGCACACTCCGTGCGTCTTTAGAATTTTGTGTTAAATTGTACCCTTTAGTATAAAGATGTGTATCTTTTATTTTTTGAAGAAAATAAAAAAATATTAATAAAAAGTGTATACCCTTTAGAACAAAATGGTGCATCTTTACTAACTAAAGTGTATACCCTTTTGAACAAAATAATGTACCCTTACCCATAATGCTAAATTCTAAAGGGGCACGGTGTGCCCCGGGTGTACGCAAGACTCACTCTATTATTAATATAAAAAAAACTATTCATTTTTCACTTAATTTACAAAATTTGATATATGTACTTGGTATATATCATTATTTTTATTTTAAGTCTATTATTTTAGTTGGTACAAAATTTATATGACTTTCATGCATCGCATAAGAGTTGGTCAACAACAAAGTTTTATGAAAGGAAAAAAAAATGTTTATGTGTTGCATTGAACCATTATATATATATGCATTAAATCGATTCAATGAGTTGTTCAACGACATAAGATTAGGAAAAATATCTTATTAACAAGAATGTGATTGATATGATATGAAAAATATCTTATTAATAAGAATGTGATTGAAACCTTATAATATGACATTGCGATGTGGAAAGTTTTTATTAATAGGCTAATTATACAGTGCAGTTAGAGTGCACCAACTTTAAAAAACGTATACAAATATAAACAAAAATATATACAATTATGAACATTAATGTATACAATTTAATTATTAGTTTTTTTAATGAAAAATTGAGTATAAAAAAATATACTCCCTCCGTCCCACCACAGTTTTCACACCTCATGTGTAATTTATAAAGGGGGTGTGAAAACTATGGTGAGACGGAGAGAGTACAATTATTAAAAAATATGTATACACTATTGAATAATAAAAAGTTATACATATATGGATGCTAGTTTTTTTGATGAAAAACTTAGTGTGAAAAAAGTATACAATTATTAAAAAACACCTATACAAAATAAAATAAAAAATTATATACATATGGGTGCACCTAATATCAACTCTTATTAAAAAGACAAAGTTTAGTACTTTATTTAAGTTAAAGTTTAAATGCTTTCTTTTAAATTGTGAAAAGATTTTATTAAAAAGAGAAAGTTTAGTATTTTATTTAAGTTAAAAGTTTAAATGCATTTTTTAAAATTGAAAAGATTTTATTAAAAAGAGAAAGTTTAGTATTTTATTTAAGTTAAAAGTTTAAATGCATTTTTCTTTTAAATTGCGAAAAGATTTCATTAAAAAGAGAAAGTTTAGTATTTTATTCAAGTTAAAGTACTTTAAATACTTTCTTTTAAATAAGTTGAAATTATTTATTAATTTAAATTGGAACACATTGCATCATAATTCAATCACCCCAGTAAACTAAACTTGTACTCAGTTAAATAAATGAACCATATTCAACTATCTAACTCGACTTAATCAGTTGGCATCTGAAGTACACTAATACAATGCAATAAGTGGAACAGTTGGCTACTAAACTGGGATTTTTCTCTATATAGCACTTTTTAGTATTAGCCCACGAATAAGTTTTTGACATATGCAAGCATTCAATACCAGTGATGAACTTTGTTGTGTTACATATGGGGGGAGGGGGGTCTGTTTAGTTGCGGGCGGTCGAGCTACACTTGCTCGAATAAACCCGACTACTACATTGCAACTTCTAACACAAACACCAAACCGAGTCATACTCGAGCTGTGACCCCCCACCGATCACATTGATCTTACGCAAACTGTATTGACACCTCTCAAAACCTACCTCTGACAAAGCTATGGTACCTTTCATATTTCCAACCCCTATCAACATTATGAACATCGAGACAATCCTAGCTTTACCTAAGATTGGGGAGCACTTCCTCTGCAAAAGACTATTCACCACTTAGAATGGTTCTCTTAAGCAACTTCTATTCTCTGGAAATATAATTGGTAGTTATAATAGTTATCTTCTTCTTCCATAGTAAATCCCAGCACCCGAATGATAAAGATGCCTATGACGTGGTCCACCAGTCCTGTGGTGTCCATCCCATGTGTACACCCGATTTGCAACTCTGCCCCCACTATGACTGGGGTTTAGTGGTTGCATACCTCCGTTGATTTCCTCCTCTTCTCTATCATTGTATTCTAAGACAAGCCGCTTTATGTCTTGCTTCTCTTCTAGCTCAGCTGCTTCTTTTTGTTTAGTGCTTTGTACCAAAGAGCAATCTTGAGGAATAAACATCTGCTTCGTCTGTTGCTTGTTCCCACGCTTCACGAGTACCTTCACCCGGATTTCTTTAGTTCCTCCACTCCCATCATCTGTTGTCTCATCACCGCTTTCACCTTCAGGCCCTCTTCCATGGTGTTCCTTTTCAAACAAGTTCATTGGAATCATCATGTTAATTGTCGGGCGCGAGCGCAACTCCAACTTTCTGGAATCCAAGCTTTCCTGCATCCATTTTAATAAAATAATTTGCATTAGATAAGGTAACTCAGCAGCAATGGTCCCCTACTATGTGATCTTGCCAAATAAGCAGCAATCACATTAAGATATCTCCACAGTAAATTGAAGAGAGCTTTTTCCTATAATAGGACTATTACAGTCATCATCCGGCTAAAATTGGGAAATGTGCAGGTGGTGGGGTAATGACTACTCTATTCACAATCACAACCAAAATCACCAAACTTGGCCAGGGAACGGATGCTCAAATTATAGGTTTACCAACATCCAAAATAGTTAATGATACTGATGAAGAATTTAAAATCTTACCTGCATTAGGGCCCGCAGTTCTCGGTCAAAATCAGCCACCTCTTGAGGATCTACTGCAGGAGCCTTCTGCCTGACACGCACCTCATCATCATCTGAAGCAGGATCACCTCCATTGTCAGAATCATCTTCACTTTCACCAACCTCGTCTTGATCGGTCTCTTCATCATCATGATCAACATGCTCAATGGTGCCACTTCCAGAGTCACTTTCTGTCTCCCCAACATCATCTTCGTGAAGTTCACCATTTTCTTCTGTGCCATTGGCAACACTCTGTCCATTCACAGATGGAGTGCCAGAACTCGTTCTGCTTCGACGCTTTTCTGAGTCGGAGTATTTCTCTGATGAAACTCTGCGCTCAAGCTCTTCAAATTCAACTAGAGCAGCATTAATCTCTTCAAATGATGAATATCGGATCATTTTTGGTCTCAATTCAACAAACAAGTCCTGGAAAGTACTTTATTTGTAAGACGGCCAAGAAAAGTAATAATGTTTGGAAGTTCCAGAACAGTACATAGAACCAAATTGTATGATTAAACCCAACACAATTTGAAACCTTTAAAAATCCACGAAAATCAAATGAGTCGTGACAAAATGTCTCCAACAATGGTCCACATTTTTCTCTCTCCTAAAATATAAATCTCCTATCTATAGAAAATAAATAACTCAGAGGGCATACGTATAGCAAATCACTGAAATATCAGCAAAATGCAAATTCAGTAAACAAATAAATTGCTCAAAACCTCAAATTACATGTGACTAACCTGCAGATCAAACTCAATATCCAGGTGAAGGGCACCTTTGCTCAAGATGTACCTCTGAAAATGGATCAAGAACCGATCGAGCTTCCTTTTGGATGAGCCTCTATCAAAATAATGCCCACATGTCTCAAGAAGAATAATAACCATTCTGATACGAAAACAGTCCTCTGGAGGATCCAACGTATCTTGCTAGTATCATGAAAATATAACCACCATCAATGTTGTTTAAAATCAGTTGCAGAAAAACATGGATATGCATGCAAAGTTGAAACTAGAGAAATTCAATAAGACACATGGATTTCAAACTAAATTACTTCAAATCAACAGAAATTAATTGGACAGAATCTCACAATCACACAATGATCGACAGGTGCAACAGTAGCCATTTTAATCACATAAAAGATGGCCAAAATGAATTTGGTATTTACATTAGTGAATAAGAAGCATACAAGCATTGTAGTTGCTCGGAACAAAGAACGGGGTTCGGTTTCATATAAACTTAACAAATTGGGTCCCTGTTGCCATGTGTAACAGTCAGCCCTAAATTCCTAAAATTAGGGATAGATTATACTCCCTCCGTCCCGGAATAACTTGCACCGTTACTGTAGATACGGAGTTTAAGAAAAGTTGTTTTTTGACCAATTTTATTGACTTTTGGAGGGTATAGATACGGAGTTTAAGAAAAGTTGTTTTTTGACAAACTTTATTGACTTTTGGAGGTTGTAGTATTTTTAGGTGATAAATAAACTATAAATTATGTTATGTGTGTTAGGTGGGAGTGATACATTTGTAATTAAGATGAACTTTTGAGGGTAGGAATTAGTGTGATGTTTCCTTTTATGGGTGGTGCAAATTATAGTGGGACAGACGAAAACGGAAAGTGTAAAGTTTATTGTGGGACAGAGGGAGTAATTGACAATAATGAAAGAAGGAAATGATTTTGATTTGATTGTTTATTAATGGGTCAAACCTCCCAAAATTAGCCTAGACCCTCCTCTCAACATAGATTCATCAAACCCCTAATCACACTCCAATTATTTTCAAATCAGACACCCACAATTTAGGAGATTGAATAGGAGAAATTACAGTTTCCCTCCCATTCACACTCACCTCACACAACTGCAAATATCAGCCCTTCAACCCTCCATTTCACACTCAAATCTCACACAAGAATCACAATTGGAAAATCAGCCCCTAAAGCTTAGAGACTTCCCAAGCTTCTTTCTTCCTCCTACGTTCCAACTCTCAAGGTGAGGAAAGATTTATATGTTTACTTAAATGCAAGTATACCTTTATTTTGACATAAAAGGGAATGCATTTTTACAACTATTTTCAAAAGTATCTGAATATGTTCTACCTACATGCAAATGAATGTTCAAATGTTAAAGTTCTTCCAACATGAAAATTAAACTTCTCACATGCTTTCTTGCAAGTATTCAAGACATGAAAATTAAATATTATACAGTGCTTTCAAAAGTACTTGAGACATGAGAATTAAACTTTACAAGTGCTTTTAAAAGACACTTGAGATGTGCCAGGGCCCTAGAGGTGCTGGGATTGGGAGAGATCCTCGGGGAGTATTCGCAGTGCCAAAAAAAAAAAAGAATTTATATTGATCGATCATATAAAAGAGACATAAAAAGTATAATGGAATGATGTGACTTAAGACATAAAAAAAAAAGCATTATGAGTTGATGTGATTTGAGACATGAAAAGTATTCATAACATAATTTGATTAGTGATATTAAATATTT
The DNA here is from genome assembly GCA_023678885.1 of Pogostemon cablin. Taxonomy (NCBI): domain Eukaryota; kingdom Viridiplantae; phylum Streptophyta; class Magnoliopsida; order Lamiales; family Lamiaceae; genus Pogostemon; species Pogostemon cablin. The sequence goes on along the minus strand of CM042964.1, from coordinate 24,497,539 downwards.
TTATGATATGAATCAAAGTGTTTTGCTCTGTATTTAAGTTTATGTATAAAATTCTCTCACTAAGCTTTAAGTGCTTACCCTCAAACTTAAACATTTTTCAGATTGAAGAGGAGGCAGTGATTCGGGAGGAGGCGGTGGAACTAAATAAATAAAAGATAATATATGATTTCATTTACTTTATGCAAGAAATAGCACATATTATCCTTAAGCTTTTACAAGTATTAAGTTTTTAATAAATTTTATGCTTAAGTCTATTTATTAGACTAAAAGTCCATAATTAAGAATATATTTTTCCTAAAATTTTGGGATGTTACACCATGCAATAGAATAAACAGAATAAAGCTGTTTACATCCACGTAGGAGTCGCAGTGTATTACTTTATCATTAAAAAATTTACAGGTCTAGCACACCATTTCCATTGACCCAAAAGAATGGTGCATAGAAGAAGGTCAAAGAGGGTTTAATGTGCAAAGTATTGTGAAAAGGTTATCAAAACAACAACGGCATGCAACTCCATGATTAGAAAACCAGCGACGAGTATTCTAAATCAAGTACATGAAATTCATTAACACACTGGAGAACAATAACGTATAAAGAAGAGAGAAAAATAACTTCACTGGAGATTGTGTCATTTTTTTGTCCTGGAAACCTGCTGGGTAACTTGCTAAGTAAGGCTATTAATTTAATTGATAATGAGGTTACATATTTCATACATAGATAACAAAGTAAATATTAATTAATTGTTAATTAGGTTGTAATTAGTACACAAATAAGAAAATTAATATTTATGTCTGTACTTAGATAACAAAGATAATGGTTAAATTGTACATAGTAGGTTGTGTATTTCATATATAGATAAGAAAGTTAATTTTTTGTTGGGTTACGTGTATTTTACATTATCCTCTCGTGATGAACTATGCGTGAGCCATTTCGTTAAAAAAAAAGGTGATATTTTAAGAGTAGACAACTCAAAATGACAAAATGGATACTTAGTAATGGACGGAGAAAGTAATAAATACTCTCTATATCTCAAATTCATCTTCATATTTATTGTTTGGACGGATATTAATAAAAGTCACTTTTGGACTTGATTTTGGGGATAGTTTGGTAGAAAGTAATACTTCAATGTATAAAGAGTTAAAAAAAAAAAAGAATATTTTCGCTACGGAACCTGAAAGATGAATCAACTATCAGTTAGGGACCTAAAAGATAACTTCAATCAGTTTAAAACCTAGATGATTCTAAACTATTAATCCATGCCCTCATTTCTCATCCCTTCTAACGTCGTTAATAAACATTCTCATTCTCTCTTACATGGACTCCAATGTAGTGAAAAATTAAAAAAGAAAACTGGAATGCTTCCAGAAATGCAGTGAAAATGAAACGTCCGAAGTCATTTTCAGTTTCTCTCTAACTTCACTATTATCATTTCCTGGGGTTCAATATGATATCAATCGGTTCTTAATTATATTATATGATTATTGGTATTCAATCTTCGCGACTCACTTCCTTACCATTGATGAAACATATTTTACATGCATCAACATTTTTGGTTGAGTGTTGAATTCTTGTTTTGATTTCTTGGAATTCATTAACATCTTGATTCTTATCAGAAAATAATAATGGATTTATTTCATTGCAATATAGAAACTATGCCATCTTTAACTTTTACTAACTACTCCCTCCGTCCCATAGAAGTCGGTATAATATTTTTAGGCACAGAGATTAAGGAGTATAATAATTTAATATAAAGTGAAGTAAAGTGACATGAGAGAAATAATATTTAATGTGTAGTAGGTAGTTGTATTAGAGGTGATATGTGGGGTCCATGAGAATAGATTAATTGTTTTTGTGTGGGTCTCATGTATTAAAAAGGAAATGTGTCAACTTTAGTGGGACAAATCAAAAAGGAAAGTGTTTCAACTTCTATGGGATGGAGGTAGTAATTAATATGTCAATAAGACATTTTATCAAACAATATATGGGCATTCATATAACATTTAATTACATAGCATTCTTATATTTTCACTTATTTCAAATTCCAGAACAAAGGAAACCAAACTATTGAATTTTTTATAACAATGTATAATATCTAAAAAAACATTACAAATGTTGTGTTGGTTAATTATTGGATCGAGAGTTGAAAAGTTAACACTTTTATCAAGGACTCATACACTCTCTAACACTCAAGACACACTCTCACTCTTAAGCACTTGAACGCTCTGTATTTCTCTCTTATCACTCTCACTAAGCACTCACACTTCTATCATACTTTTTTTTTGTGCTTATACAAACTAATCTGCTCAACTCCTATTTATAGTGCCTAAGTGAAGGTTCATGTATGGCGGTGATAACCTTAACCCAATACTTTCCTAGATGATTCTAAATAAATTGAGTCCATAATAGCTACCCCTGATTATTCTTCTATTCTTCTAGAACGCTCCAAATTCAAGAGCTGCAATTTGCTGCGTATCTCCACATCCTTCTAAAAGATTCTAAGCAGCTTCCATAATTATCCGGATATATCTAGAAACATACTTGGCAATATGTGAGAGAATAAGTAATTAGAATGTTTGCTATCTATAAGAAGAGATGCGTTTATCTCCGTTGAAGAAGGAGAATTGTGCTTAAATATTATGACGGTGATATATGATTTTATTTTAATATTTATTTTATAAGAAGTGAGGTGGAAATTAGAGCTCATGTAAGAGAGAGAGAGAATGAAAGTGTTTATTAACAGCGTTAGAAGGGATGAGAAATGAGGGGTTTGATTGATAGCTTAGAATCATTCATGTCTTAAGCTGATTGAATTTATCTTTTGGGTCCCTATCTGATAGTTGATTCATGTTTCAGGTTCCGTAGCGAAAAAACTCCTAAAATAACGATAATATATTTGATAAAGATAATTTTAAAAAACAAAAAAAATACTAATCTCAGCAGTGATAATTATGCAGTGATAATTATGACGCACTAAGTGTTCCCAATGATGATTTGAGCAGTAGTAGAATCTATACATATAGAGAAAAAAAAAATCCAATGCATATATAAGTAAATAATCCAATGTATACATGGTGCATTTTATTAATTAAAAAAAAGAAAAGAATAAGTAAATAATCCAATGCATATATAATTGTGTTTATGTGAAGAATTATGTAAGATAATAATTCATAAAATAATTTATTACACCTTATTACTTTTTATTATAAAAATTATTACTTCCTACTAGACTTATTAAAACAAACCTGAATTATAAGAGGGTTACAACTCATATATAAATTTATTTTTATTTTTTTAATAAGTTAAAATTTTATTTATTTAACTGGTATAGATTATGATAATGTTTTGGGTACTATATTATTATTGATCAAAAATTAAATAGAGAAATTTCACTTCATCAATTGAATTCATCGTTCATATGCATTAACTTTAACTATTTGCAGGAACGCATTGCGATCAAAATTCAATCACCCCCAAGTAAATTAAGCTTGTACTCAGTTAAATAAACGAATCATATCCAACTATCAAAAAGCTAACTTGTAACACCCCACATTTTTTCCATTCCTTTTTATTAAATTCTTTTTATTATTAATATAAAAAAACTATTCATTTTTCACTTAATTTACAAAAGAGTGTTACTATTCGCACACCACCCCTTATTAAAAATACATTCCTAAAATTTTAAAATTACCCTTTTAATTTAAGAATACATGACCCCGATCTAACGTAAATCCATTTTCATATAAAAGCCAGCACACTAATTCGTATCAAACAGATGTAATATCGATTAATTAATCTATAAGAATAAAAATATGTGCATATAGTTTATTCCATTTTATTAACAACCATCTTTTCTATTCTTATCTCTAATTATTTTTTTATTTTTAGGTCTTTAATTTTAATTATATTAACAAATTAAATTTAAATAATATTTTAAATTTATCTGACATAATTTTTTATTTAAAATTTAATGTTAATCTTCTTTTACATTAAAAACTACTCAAACATAGATTTAATTTAACTCATTTTTTAATTAAATATAATTATAAAAAATAATACAAATACATAGTATATTTTAATAATTAATAAAATAGAGAAATAAATTATTATCAAATTTGTCTTAATTGCAAAAGCAATTACGTCTGGGTCATTTTCTATAAAAATTAAGATAAAATACATATTATACTTTAATATAATAATTAATAAATATAACTATTTTAATTTTATAGAGAAATAAATTATTATCAAATTTGTCTTAATTCCATAAACAATTACAGTCGTTCGGTCTTTATACATATTATATTTTAATAATTAATAAAATATATCTATTTTAATTTACAAGAGAAATAAATTATTACAAAATTTGTCTTAATTGCAGAACAATTAAAAGGGCTTCTTTTTAAGGGTGTTTATTTATTTTTTAATTAAGAGTAATTTAGATTTTTTAATAGTATATAATTATATAATAATAGATTGCATGTGTATACAATAGAAGGAAGTGTGTATTTAAAATACTCATAAAATATATAGAGTGTGTATTTAATAAATTAAGGCTAATATAGACATTTTAAAAATATTAATTTTATTTCTAAAATAATGGGATGTGTATTTAATATAGACATTTTAAAAATATTAATTTTATTTCTAAAATAATGGGATGTGTAGTTAATAGAAGGAAGTGTGAGCCTTTACAAAATTTGATGTATCCATTCCTTTTTATTAAATTCTTTTTATTATTAAGGCAAAAACTTGTGTGCACCAGAGCGCACGGGGCACACTCCGTGCGTCTTTAGAATTTTGTATTAAATTGTACCCTTTATTATAAAGATGTGTACCTTTTATTTTTTGAAGAAAAATAAAAAAAATATTAATAAAAAGTGTATACCCTTTAGAACAAAATTATGTATCTTTACTAAATAAAGTGTATACCCTTTAGAACAAAATAATGTACCCTTACCTATAATACTAAATTCTAAAGGCGCACGGTGTACCCCGTATGTACGCAAGACTCACTCTATTATTAATATAAAAAAAACTATTCATTTTTCACTTAATTTACAAAATTTGATATATGTACTTGGTATATATCATTATTTTTATTTTACGTCAATTATTTTACTTGGTACAAAATTTATATGACTTTCATGCATCACATATGAGTTTGTCAACAACAAAGTTTTATGAAAGGAAAAGAAAATGTTTATGTGTTGCATTGAACCATTATATATATATATATATATATATATATATATATATATATATATATATATATATATATATATATATATATATATATATATATATATATGCATTAAATCGATTCAATGAGTTGTTCAACGATACAAGGTTAGGAAAAATATCTTATTAACAAGAATGTGATTGATATGATATGAAAAATATCTTATTAATAAGAATGTGATTGAAATCTTATAATATGACATTGCGATGTGGAAAGTTTTTATTAATAGGCTAATTATACTGTGCAGTTAGAGTGCACCAACTTTAAAAAACGTATACAAATATAAACAAAAATATATACAATTATGAACATTAATATATACAATTTAATTATTAGTTTTTTAATGAAAAATTGAGTATAAAAAAATATACTCCCTCCGTCCCACCACAGTTTTCACACCTCATGTGTAATTTATAAAGGATGTGTGAAAATTATGGTGGGACAGAGGAAGTACAATTATTAAAAAAATATGTATACACTATTGAATAATAAAAAGTTATCCATATATGGATGCTAGTTTTTTTTATGAAAAACTTAGTGTGAAAAAAGTATACAATTATTAAAAAACACCTATATAAAATATAATAAAATATATACAATATCAACTCTTATTAAAAAGACAAAGTTTAGTATTTTATTTAAGTTAAAGTTTAAATGCTTTCTTTTAAATTGTGAAAAGATTTTATTAAAAAGAGAAAGTTTAGTATTTTATTTAAGTTAAAAGTTTAAATGCATTTTTTAAAATTGAAAAGATTTTATTAAAAAGAGAAAGTTTAGTATTTTATTTAAGTTAAAAGTTTAAATGCATTTTTCTTTTAAATTGCGAAAAGATTTCATTAAAAAGAGAAAGTTTAATATTTTATTCAAGTTAAAGTACTTTGAATACTTTCTTTTAAATAAGTTGAAATTATTTATTTATTTAAATTGGAACACATTGCCATCATAATTCAATCACCCCAGTAAACTAAGCTTGTACTTAGTTAAATAAATGAACCATATTCAACTATCTAACTCGACTTAATCAGTTGGCATCTAAAGTACACTAATACAATGCAATAAGTGGAACAGTTGGCTACTAAACTGGGATTTTTCTCTATATAGCACTTTTTAGTATTAGCCCACGAATAAGTTTTTGACATATGCAAGCATTCAATACCAGTGATGAACTTTGTTGTGTTACATATGGGGGGAGGGGGGTCTGTTTAGTTGCGGGCGGTCGAGCTACACTTGCTCGAATAAACCCGACTACTACATTGCAACTTCTAACACAAACACCAAACCGAGTCACCGATCACATTGATCTTACGCAAACTGTATTGACACCTCTCAAAACCTACCTCCGACAAAGCCATGGTACCTTTCATATTTCCAACCCCTATCAACATTATGAACATCGAGACAATCATAGCTTTACCTAAGATTGGGGAGCACTTCCTCTGCCAAAGACTATTCACCACTCACAATGGTTCTCTTAAGCAACTTCTATTCTCTGGAAATATAATTGGTAGTTATAATAGTTATCTTCTTCTTCCATAGTAAATCCCAGCACCCGAATGATAAAGATGCCTATGACGTGGTCCACCAGTCCTGTGGTGTCCATCCCATGTGTACACCCGATTTGCAACTCTGCCCCCACTATGACTGGGGTTTAGTGGTTGCATACCTCCGTTGATTTCCTCCTCTTCTCTATCATTGTATTCTAAGACAAGCCGCTTTATGTCTTGCTTCTCTTCTAGCTCAGCTGCTTCTTTTTGTTTAGTGCTTTGTACCAAAGAGCAATCTTGAGGAATAAACATCTGCTTCGTCTGTTGCTTGTTCCCACGCTTCACGAGTACCTTCACCCGGATTTCTTTAGTTCCTCCACTCCCATCATCTGTTGTCTCATCACCGCTTTCACCTTCAGGCCCTCTTCCATGGTGTTCCTTTTCAAACAAGTTCATTGGAATCATCATGTTAATTGTCGGGCGCGAGCGCAACTCCAACTTTCTGGAATCCAAGCTTTCCTGCATCCATTTTAATAAAATAATTTGCATTAGATAAGGTAACTCAGCAGCAATGGTCCCCTACTATGTGATCTTGCCAAATAAGCAGCAATCACATTAAGATATCTCCACAGTAAATTGAAGAGAGCTTTTTCCTATAATAGGACTATTACAGTCATCATCCGGCTAAAATTGGGAAATGTGCAGGTGGTGGGGTAATGACTACTCTATTCACAATCACAACCAAAATCACCAAACTTGGCCAGGGAACGGATGCTCAAATTATAGGTTTACCAACATCCAAAATAGTTAATGATACTGATGAAGAATTTAAAATCTTACCTGCATTAGGGCCCGCAGTTCTCGGTCAAAATCAGCCACCTCTTGAGGATCTACTGCAGGAGCCTTCTGCCTGACACGCACCTCATCATCATCTGAAGCAGGATCACCTCCATTGTCAGAATCATCTTCACTTTCACCAACCTCGTCTTGATCGGTCTCTTCATCATCATGATCAACATGCTCAATGGTGCCACTTCCAGAGTCACTTTCTGTCTCCCCAACATCATCTTCGTGAAGTTCACCATTTTCTTCTGTGCCATTGGCAACACTCTGTCCATTCACAGATGGAGTGCCAGAACTCGTTCTGCTTCGACGCTTTTCTGAGTCGGAGTATTTCTCTGATGAAACTCTGCGCTCAAGCTCTTCAAATTCAACTAGAGCAGCATTAATCTCTTCAAATGATGAATATCGGATCATTTTTGGTCTCAATTCAACAAACAAGTCCTGGAAAGTACTTTATTTGTAAGAAGGCCAAGAAAAGTAATAATGTTTGGAAGTTCCAGAACAGTACATAGATCCAAATTGTATGATTAAACCCAACACAATTTGAAACCTTTAAAAATCCACGAAAATCAAATGAGTCGTGACAAAATGTCTCCAACAATGGTCCACATTTTTCTCTCTCCTAAAATATAAATCTCTTATCTATAGAAAATAAATAACTCAGAGGGCATACGTATAGCAAATCACTGAAATATCAGCAAAATGCAAATTCAGTAAACAAATAAATAGCTCAAAGCCTCAAATTACATGTGACTAACCTGCAGATCAAACTCAATATCCAGGTGAAGGGCACCTTTGCTCAAGATGTACCTCTGAAAATGGATCAAGAACCGATCGAGCTTCCTTTTGGATGAACCTCTATCAAAATAATGCCCACATGTCTCAAGAAGAATAATAACCATTCTGATACGAAAACAGTCCTCTGGAGGATCCAACGTATCTTGCTAGTATCATGAAAATATAACCACCATCAATGTTGTTTAAAATCAGTTGCAGAAAAACATGGATATGCATGCAAAGTTGAAACTAGAGAAATTCAATTAGACACATGGATTTCAAACTAAATTACTTCAAATCAACAGAAATTAATTGGACAGAATCTCACAATCACACAATGATCGACAGGTGCAACAGTAGCCATTTTAATCACATAAAAGATGGCCAAAATGAATTTGGTATTTACATTAGTGAATAAGAAGCATACAAGCATTGTAGTTGCTCGGAACAAAGAACGGGGTTCGGTTTCATATAAACTTAACAAATTGGGTCCCTGTTGCCATGTGTAACAGTCAGCCCTAAATTCCTAAAATTAGGGATAGATTATACTCCCTCCGTCCCGGAATAACTTGCACCGTTACTGTAGATACGGAGTTTAAGAAAAGTTGTTTTTTGACCAATTTTATTGACTTTTGGAGGGTATAGATACGGAGTTTAAGAAAAGTTATTTTTTGACAAACTTTATTGACTTTTGGAGGTTGTAGTATTTTTAGGTGATAAATAAACTATAAATTATGTTATGTTTGTTAGGTGGGAGTGGTACATTTGTAATTAAGATGAACTTTTGAGGGTAGGAATTAGTGTGATGTTTCCTTTTATGGGTGGTGCAAATTATAGTGGGATAGACGAAAACGGAAAGTGTGAAGTTTATTGTGGGACAGAGGGAGTAATTGACAATAATGAAAGAAGGAAATGATTTTGATTTGATTGTTTATTAATGGGTCAAACCTCCCAAAATTAGCCTAGACCCTCCTCTCAACATAGATTCATCAAACCCCTAATCACACTCCAATTATTTTCAAATCAGACACCCACAATTTAGGGGATTGAATAGGAGAAATTACAGTCTCCCTCCCATTCACACTCACCTCACACAACTGCAAATATCAGCCCTTCAACCCTCCATTTCAAACTCAAATCTCACACAAGAATCACAATCGGAAAATCAGCCCCTAAAGCTTAGAGACTTCCCAAGCTTCTTTCTTCCTCCTACGTTCCAACTCTCAAGGTGAGGAAAGATTTATATGTTTACTTAAATGCAAGTATACCTTTATTTTGACATAAAAGGGAATGCATTTTTACAAGTATTTTCAAAAGTATCTGAATATGTTCTACCTACATGCAAATGAATGTTCAAATGTTAAAGTTCTTCCAACATGAAAATTAAACTTCTCACATGCTTTCTTGCAAGTATTCAAGACATGAAATTAAATATTATACAGTGCTTTCAAAAGTACTTGAGACATGAGAATTAAACTTTACAAGTGCTTTTAAAAGACACTTGAGATGTGCCAGGGCCCTAGAGGTGCTGGGATTGGGAGAGATCCTCGGGGAGTATTCGCAGTGCCAAAAAACAAAAAGAATTTATATTGATCGATCATATAAAAGAGACATAAAAAGTATAATGGAATGATGTGACTTAAGACATAAAAAAAAAAGTATTATGAGTTGATGTGATTTGAGACATGAAAAGTATTCATAACATAATTTGATTAGTGATATTAAATATTTTTATGATATGAATCAAAGTGTTTTGCTTTGTATTTAAGTTTATGTATAAAATTCTCTCACTAAGCTTTAAGTGCTTACCCTCAAACTTAAACATTTTTCAGATTGAAGAGGAGGCAGTGATTCGGGAGGAGGCGGTGGAACTAAATAAATAAAAGATAATATATGATTTCATTTACTTTATGCAAGAAATAGCACATATTATCCTTAAGCTTTTACAAGTATTAAGTTTTTAATAAATTTTATGCTTAGTCTATTTATTAGACTAAAAGTCCATAATTAAGAAAATATTTTTCCTAAAATTTTGGGATGTTACACCATGCAATAGAATAAACAGAATAAAGCTGTTTACATCCACGTAGGAGTCGCAGTGTATTACTTTATCATTAAAAAATTTACAGGTCTAGCACACCATTTCCATTGACCCAAAAGAATGGTGCATAGAAGAAGGTCAAAGAGGGTTTAATGTGCAAAGTATTGTGAAAAGGTTATCAAAACAACAACGGCATGCAACTCCATGATTAGAAAACCAGCGACGAGTATTCTAAATCAAGTACATGAAATTCATAGAAAATCCAACATGCATAAAATAAGGTATCATTAATAAACATAAGAAAAATCTAAAACCAATAAAAAGCTAATACACTTTATTCCAAAAATCAAACCACAGGAATGTTGTGTCACACTTGACAAGACAAGATTAGGATTAAAATTAAGCAACATACATTTTTAGTCAATAAATTTATTAAATTCTAAGAATGAGCAATTTATCACAGTAATGGATGATTTCATACCTCAGAGGTCCCATAGCCAAAAGAAAGAATTAGATAGAGGGCATCAAAAATGACAGATGAATCCACAAGTTCATAGTTGTACAGTTCCCCCAAGAAACGCATAAATGCAATGCGCTGTTGCTGCATTCCATATTCATTCAGCTCTAATCCCACTCTAATTTCCTCCAAAACCTGAAAGAATAAAGAGAATTGCTCAATATGAGCCTTTCCAAAGATAACTACTGAAATTTTAATCCTATTTCTCCATAATCTGCTCATACTCATCTTCTACCTTATTTCACCAGAGAAATATTATGAACTAACTGAATAATTAAGACTCTTATAGCAAGGAAGTCTACTTTGGAAAATAAAAGTCAGATGAAAATAAACTTACAATTGGAAATGAAATACAGAAATGTGACACTTGATTGCATTTCAAAACTAATAGAACAGAGGGGCTTTAGGCACCACAAATCAGGCAGAGTCTTAACTTCCCTCAACCAGTTACATAAAGCAAAAATTTGCAGTCCATAACCAATATAATCCACCATGCAGTAACTTAATGCAGCTGAATCAGCAAGAGAATCTAATGCTAAATGGTATAGACTATCCCAAGAATTCTCATGTATTGTTAGCCCAGCAGCAAGCTTTTCAGACCACTGCACCAAGGGGAATGCACATGTACACAAATGACTGGAAGCCATAGTTATTAAAGGCGCGCCTCGGGCGAGCCTCCCCCAAGGCTATACCCCTGGCGCCTCAATATAAGTTTTCAAGGCACGAAATTTCAAGGAGCGAGCCTTCGTGCGCCTTTTTGCGCCTCGACGTGTGCGGGAATGACCATGTTTTTGTGTTTTTTTCATTTTTGATAGTTGAAAAAACACTTTTATTAGTGAAATAGCACTATTAATTAGGGTTTACTAGTTTTTCCTCCTGAGTTAAAACCCATCAAGATGCCCTTGGTACAATATCCCAAATATTAAATTAGGGATTTGAGAGTTAGAAGTTAGGATTAACTCTTCACTCCACCTACGCGACTACACATACCAACTGCTCCAGCCTCTAAGAAACCGCCCGTCTACCGCCACGCATCCGACCGCTGCTGTCACCGCCGTCGCTGCCGGTCTGTCTGCCTTCCGTCGCCGGCTTACCGGAGCAAACTAGTATTAACCTTAAAATTAGAGGGAAATCATCGGGGGGCAAATGCCACTAGTTCCAAAAGAAAAGGGAAAGAAGTAATGAAGGAAAAGGGAACTTCTTTAAGATTATTAGATGAAGAGGATAAAGAAAAAGAAGATAATGTTGGATTTGAAGAAGAAAAAGATTTTAATGAGGAAGAAAAACAAATTGATGATGAGGACTTGGAGCTTGATGATGAAGAAGATGATAATTAATATATTTGCTGCTAGATTTTTGTGTGATGCTTTGATTGACATATTTTATTTCAAATATTATGAATTTTCTTATGTGCATGTTTAATTTTGGCTTAAATGGCTTAGTTCATATGTCATACTCATATAAATTGTTATATTATATGCCTTATAAACTTATTTTATTAGATAAATATGTTGTATATGGGTTATTTTTAGTGTAGAATAAATAATGGTGCTATATTATACATTTAATTCTGAGGCGCGCCTCAGGCGTAGATATGCCTCTGTGCGCCTTGAGCCCTTAATAACTATGCTGGAAGCTACCCTAATAAAACAAAGGATTTAATTCAGGCAGTTTCATTTAATGAACCTACAATATGAAAGACATCACACTTTCATGATCAAGAATAAGGCTGTAAAAAATCTTAGAAATCTTAATTTTGTGAACACGCATCTCTATTAAACAGTTTAAGGCAATAGGTGGATAATACCTCATCATATGCTTATTTTATTCGATCCAGTTATTCAGAATGCAATCTGCATATATGTGAAGATAAAGAATGCCAACACTAGACATTATCAGATTGGAGAGTACAACCAACCTCATCAACAACAGCGATGGCAAAGTCATCATGATAGCGACTCAGACCAGCAGTGAGTGACGCAATCAAATGAATCTGACCATATTTTCCTTTGTGAACCTTCAAAAAACACTTCAAAAGGTATGCCTCGCATTCACTCCAAGGTAGCTTACGCAACTGCCGCAGCACATGCTCAATGGAAGACTTATCAAGATCTGAGAAAAGTAGTTTCCTAATATACTGTAAAATGCACCATATACAAAGGTCAGCCATTTCTACACTATACAGCTAATAACAAATCATATAGCCAATTAAGAGGAAATTACCTGATGCAGAGGAGGACGAACTTTGGAGACTCGCGCAGATCTTTCTGGGGGTTTACACAAGTAATAAGCATTTTCAACCATGGTGCTTTGACGGGGGTCCAAATTCTTGACATTTTTCAAGCGCATAAGTATCTCTAACATGTTCGACATACGTACAGCAGTCTCAGGGGAGCGGTAGAGAAAGCGGCCACACGTTTCAAGAAGATTGCAAGCAACATCAATATTATGATGAGTAAAATCATCTAAACAAGCCTGAAATCAGAGAAAACTTTTGCTATAAATAAAGATTGTAATATCTTAGCTAGACAAATTTACCTACCGGTAAAATCAGAAGAAAAAAAAAATTTCTACAAATGAAAATGTTGAATGAATCTAAGTGATAGAGTAGGAAATGAAACCAAATTTAAGCGGCATGCATAAAAATTCCACGAGTTGAATGTGTTTAGGGTTTTACCAAATATTGGAAAACATAAGATCAGTAAAATCCCATCTAATTGGAGAGAAGACTCAATATAGCCATCAACCAGACAAAGCATATTTTCGTGACAGATAAACTTTAAGTACCAAAAAGTGCATGCATAAAAGGCTTGCTATAAATGCAATATACTTTTTTATACCTTTAGACAGCTAAAAACCAAGCTGGCGGGGGCAATTTTAAACTTGCAAAGTTCTCCAATAAACCGAATATTCCTTATTTTTGTTTCAATATTCATTTGGTCCTGCAAAGCCAAAGTTCATATAATGTGTTATCTAACAAGATTACATTTAATAAAAAAATTGCATTTGAATCTGAAATAGATACCTTCTTATTAATTAATGTGTTGAATTCTTCCTCCAACAACTGTAGGAGCATGGATGAAACATCTTTCATACAAGTTGACAGTGTAGAAACCATGCGAGAGTAATATGGCAACAGCTCCAGAGATGTCCTTGGAACATTGAACAAAGCCCTCACAAGCTTTTTCCTAGTGGACTTTGAATTCAAATAGCAGAACTCAACCTGGAAAATGGATGACTCAGGTGAGCTTCAGCCTAATTTATACTACAGAAAAGCTTAAAGAAGATTGAGCAGAAAAGATGAAATTTACAGTCAGTTGGTCAATTAGATCGCGGCTCACACAGCTTGGAAGCCTATGCAGCAGCGCTTCAAGATTTGTTCCATCAAGACCTTTAGTTTTATCCTTTTCACTTTCTCTTCTTTCAGTATCCTTCTCTTTTCCCTTCTCTTTGTCAAATTCTTTGGCCTTCTCCTTGTCCTTTTCTTCTTTATTGTTATCTTTGCCCTCTTTATCCTCGGGGACAGTAGCAGCATCAACAAGAACCTCAGAATTTTCTTGTGCATCTATCTGAACTTTATCTAATTCAGATATTGTATCCTTCCAAACAAAAACCACGTCATAAATCAACCCATAAAAAGATCTCAGCATTTAATTATACTGATATAACATGGTAAAGCAAAGAGAAATTCAAAAAATAAATTATCTAACGAGGCTTGAAAAGAATAATAGGAATGTCATAGATATAAATGATATCTTCATGTAAATTAATGAATGCATGATAAATTAAACAAAATCCACACAAGTTTTCAGAATATAATATAAATTTTATCAGAGATTGGACTTGCACTTCATTTCTTCAGGACAATATTCAGTAATGTGAATCGAAGGATCTCCTCCCCCTCAACATCAAAACTAGTCACATACCCAACCATGAAACTAGAAGGGAAAGAATAGGGAAAAGGGAACATCTAGCATACAAGGATGGAGGGTCATCAATGGGATATGCCTGACCAAATTCTTGGTGAATCAGCTCTACCAACAACAGATAAAGTGAAAAGGATAAAACTATTCACGGAACACTCATAGAAGTGTTGTTCATCAAAGCTGGAAGAAATTTACAATGGCTTTAAACATTACCATGCAACTAATAATTAAGAGAAAATGTTGATGCAGTACTTACAGTTGATTGATCTGTTGTCTTTGATGAATGCTCATTTAACTTTGTTTCTGCCTCTCCCAGCAACACCGCAGGAACAAATGCTCTATTCAGGAAAATCGGACAGCAATGTCACTCCACATTGAGAACAAAAAAATTAAACCATAAGACAGCATACCTAAGATCTGGAAGGCATTCGTAGAAAGCTTTGGTATCTTCATCATCCCACAGGGTTTCGATGGTTGAAGACTCTTTTCCAGAAACCGGAGATGAAACATCTTCCCCTGATGTGACTCTTGTTGTATGGCCATCCTCTGGCATCACAGGAGGTTGCATATCAAGTGCTTCTGCTAAACTGCAGAATGGATATAATAACAAAAATAATTCAGCATAACAGTAGTATGTACAAGTACATTATGGTAAAACTAAAAGGGAGGTAAAATATAAGAAACCCTAAACCCAAGAGGAATCACTTAGTTTGTGCATTGTGTTATACTGATTTATACAAGTACAGAGGGGATTGACAGATACTCACGATGAGATACCACGACTTAGATGGTCATATGATTTCCTCAGCTTTTCATATGAAGTGGCATTTTCCTCACTCAATTCACCTTTGGCATTCAAAATCTTTGCATTTTCATGCTCCATTTGGCGAAGTGACTACAATTTTCGGAATTTGAAAGGATTAAAAAGGTAGAACATAACTAAAAATAATCACAACAAGATAGAGGATAAGTCTCAAACAAAAATCCAACTCCAAACCCCTTACAGAATGCTCAGCTAGAAGAAGTTCCACAGCAGCATCATAGTAAGTTTGGAATGCCTTACGAAAGAATTTTTTCTGATCTGCCGTAACATTAAGGTCCTTAAGAAGCTGCATGTTATTGACACAAGTACAATTAAGTCAATAAACGACAAAGGAGTTAAGAAATTATGTATACCCACTGTTCTAAATTATCCACATAAAATAAGCACAGAAGAGCACTGATTACAGACAGACAAGCAATAAATATCCTAAGTGCGTGTATAAAAAAACGATCTCTCTGTCGAAGAAGATACCATCCTTATCAACAACAATGTTCAATATTGCTAACAGCCAACATAACTACTGATATGCATCTGCGACTGGAAGAGGACACTTCATCACACATCATTAGTTGAGGTAGATCAAAGTTTCGAACGTTGAGCCATGAAACAAGGAGCAGCGACCACACATATTTATTTCAGAAAAGGTTATACCAAACAACTTTTAGTTTTCTCAATGAAATCACAAAAGAAGATCAAAATCCATTACGTCATGAGGTACTTAACATTAAAGCACACTTCAGTCTCTGATTTAAGAAAGCTTAAGTTAATGATACTCCAGACTCTAATTGAAACTGCAGCAACAAAAAATTTGGCCCAAAAAAAAAAATATTTATAGAGAAGTCAGCAAAATAGCAGAAGCAGCAGAAATGTATAATTAAATGCAGATTAAAAAATTATGAGTTCTACCTGTTCGAGAACATCTTGCCCAGTTAGTGGGAGTCCAAGAAGAAACCTTCCTTGCCTAGCAAAACTAGCAAGAAGGGATAAATTTGTCTGTGTTGCATCACGATCCTTCAAATGTTCTGGGCTAGTAAGATCCTTTATGATGTTAATGAAGATACCACTGTCTTCAACAACTCCAACAAAGTAAAGTTCCAAAAGAAGCTTCAAAGTACTCCGCTTTTTCATGGCCCGGGTATTTTTGTCTGCATCCAAGTCCTCCACAGATTTTCCAGGAGTAAAAACTTTTAAAAGACCTTGAACAAGACTTGGCGAGAATTCTTTATACCTTTGATGGAGCAAAGAACAAATCTGATGCCAAAAGATTCTTATTTAGTTATTTAAGTTGATTAAACAGTTACCAGGAAGTCCAATCAATACAAACATATGAGCAAAAGAAGTTGGCAAAAGTCAAGAAGTGTAAACTCAAATGTGATATTGAAATGTTATTTGACCATCAGAGAGCATTCATGATTTAAGATATTTTAATATCAACATGATGCAATTCAGAGCATCTACCTGATCAGGAATTGATTTAATCAAGGTAACAAGGTTGTTTCCAGAAGTCAGTTTTCATAAATTGATGAACTAGAGATTCGAGCGTGATTACCATTCCAAACTTTATGAGAGGTGAAAATGGTTCATATTTATTAATATGCAGAACTATTGAGCCAAAGAATGCATGTATATGAATCAGAAAGAAGAAACAAGAAGATGTAACTAGAGTTATTCAGATTATCAAACTCATCCCACTGTTAATATTTGGCATACTCCAACTAATAGCATGTATCTTGTCTCTTTCAGAATCGGTCAACAATCTAAGTCAAAAAGATGATGGAAGGCCTTGTCTAGAGCAATTTGCCATGAATAAAGCTCCACTCTCTTTCCATCCAATAAATTTGACTAAAATAGCATCTTCTATACAAGTCGCATGGAAAAACCAATATATAAGGAGTGTTAACATTTTTTTTAATCAGTAGACACATCACATGCCTGTTAGATTTTAAACTGCTTTGCCCCCAACAATTCAGGGTTTTTTTCTTTTTCTTTTTCTTTTTCTTTTTCTTTTTCTTTTTCTTTTTCTTTTTCGAATGAACATATAGGGTACCTTCCCGTACCATATTACTATTCTCTCAAATAGACAGTCAAATTCATGTAAGGACCAGCATCAGAGTTGCTAAAAATACAGATACATGTGAGCTGAGACTAAATCATGGAAAGCATTTGTTAACGTTTTTAGTTGATATGACAGTTTTCTGGAAGGTTGTAAAGAATACTTGACTAGGTAGGTTGTAAAGAATACTTGACTAGGTTATTAGCAGAAAAGTGTCATCATATAAATGAATATGAAATTTCAGATTCTCCAACACAAGCATTGCTGAGTCAAGATTGAGTCTGTATTCCACTATTCACAATTCAGATTGTTACTGATAGTTCAGTTGATTAATCACTCAAGTTTTTTAAATCTTGCACCAGGACAAAAATATTAAATTGGACTAGGAATTCAAATAAACAACATTTAAATTTAGCTTGGTAGAAGGAAACTAAAGAGCATACCAGCCATCATAAAGCAGCCTAGACTCCATGAAAGAGTATTTACAAAATCAATAAGCTAGTAAATACTATCATCTATTCATCTATAAGGAGCCATTGCAAGATTATGGCCACAGTCACAATCAAAATCATTTTCCACAAGGACATAAAATATATCCCTAGTGTAATGAACCCACAAGGCATAATAAAAACTAATAAGTATAAACTTCAAATAATTAAATGAGGGGAAAGAGCTAATTGAATTGCCACCTGTACAGCAGATTGTATATCCGCAGATTTAAGTTTTGCATCACAGATGGCCGTTACTGCTTCACTAACAAATTTGCTCAAATTGACACTTCGCAATTCATCCATTAAACCTTCTCGCTGCTCTTCATTTATCTGCTTTAATTTTTTTATGACAGCCGTGTTGCGTTTGATGCTAGAATCCAGCGTCCTGAGAAAACCTGAGTCTAGAATAGACAAGTAGCTTTATCAAAACCTTAAATAGAAAGAAGACAGCATAAAATTTAGTATTTTCTCAAGAAAGATTAATGTTCCACGTGTTCTACTCAAGTGTGAGAGAGTAGCATGGCTGGGTAGTAAGTAATGGAGTTTCAGCCTTCATAGCCTTTGTGCAAGTAAAGGAATATGATCTAGAGTTGTTTGGTGCTATGATCAAAGCAATGAATTCAGAAGATGCAAACAAGATATACTATATAAATACAAATTTCAGATTCTCAAGAATAAATTCCCAAAGGCAAACATAACATAAAACAACAAAAGTAATTTTCAACAACCCTTCAAAGACATCTATTTTCAAGTATCTTTGATATAGAGAGCAATAATTAGCCATACATGAACAAGAAAAAGAACAAAAAGGAGAGGGCATTGTTACTTGGAATGCAGTACATAAAGTTAATGAAGCAAGCAAAATTATTATTTAAGGGTATATTAGGGGTAGGATTCGACAGTACACTCATATGTAACTTGGCACGTGGACCATACATGTGCCCGTTGTTTCTCCCCTTTTCTCTCTCTATTTTACATCAGGACATAGCCATGTTTCTTCTTCTGTGCAGAATTAGACAATTGAAACCAAAAGAGACAAAAAGAAAAAAACTAGAAAAGACAAGATTTCTACAACTAGATTAGCTTCAGATCTTTAAAGAGGAAAGAAAGATGTGGGGTTTTTTTTCCTTCTGTGCAACAAGACTCCTAACTTAGGGTACTTAGCATTCAGGATGCCTTCCATGGCATTCCTGGAGACTGTAGTTATAGAGAACTAGATATTTGGATACACGTCCCAGTATACAGTACCACAGGGTAAGGAGTGCAATGATTAATTAACTATGATAGAGGGGTTAAGAAAGAAACGAACAAGCCAGCCACATAATATCTGCTGCTAAAATCTCTTTACATATTTGAGGTATGTTAAAATGAAACGCATATATGGTAATGCATGGACAGGACCCCCTCCAGATCACCAATTGTGATTCAATCCAGCACTCAGGGTCTACTCAAAAGAAATAGAATAACTACCACAGCATAAGCATAGTTAAATGTAATCCCAGATAAGGAAGAAGTCCAAGAGAAAAATTGAACATTAATAATTGACCGTTCACTTCCTTCACCTCGACAAGCTTATTTACGTGTGAAAAACTTGATGTCACTTTAATGCCAGAACTATGCCTTGCTTGAAATTTTTTTAAAAAAATCATATTTATATTTGTCAATAATTAAAGTTTAACTTTTACTAATGCCAAACTAAAGATCTTTGACATTCATTCTCATCTGTTCTCAGAGAATATTAAAATAAGTATCAGCTCTGTTCTCACTTATGAGCCAGAAAATATAAATTAGGGGAGCAAAACAACAGTCAGAGTAAAAATCTTTAAATGGTACCTTAATAACCATACACCAATGGAGAATGCAAATAACAATGTTTAAATAACGAAAATAAACAAAATGAATGTCTTAGCAACTAAGTTGACGAGTTGAAGGCTGGGTAAATATATCACCATAGACACATAGGCGGTTGAAAGAATGAAATTGTAATGCTCATATATAAACTACAGAAAAAAAAAGTTACATTACATCCATGAATACGATATCCATATGTACTAAACTCTTAAGCTAGATATCTATCATTTCAGTATATGAGCTGTAGATTATAGAATGAATAAGAAAATGGCAAAATGTGAAGACCAAATATATCCCCCCACAGGCTACAATATCCAGAAGCAACATGGTATAAACATATATTCTGGCCTTTAAACACTTTCAATTGGCACGAAAAATATTCTAATAAGTCATTCTTCCCATCTCAAAATATATTCATCTGTATGTAGAATGATTTAGCATTTGAACTGACGGTACATGAGAAGTTCTGAAACTGCTGATGCAGTGAATTTAACAGAATTTCTTTCCAGAAACACTAACCAGGCCTTTCAGCATTCGAATTACTCTGGCGCAGGGCCATTTTAGATTCAACAGATTTCTTAAGTTCCTCGAGACGAGCAACAGTTTCCTGCAGCAAACACAGTTGTTAAAGGCTACTTCGTCAAAGCAAATAGACTCTCATAATTGGAAATTAAACAATATACAACGAAAATATTCAACTTTTGCAGGAAAATAAAACTGTCACAACCAGCGGCCAAACGTCAGGTACAATCATCAACTTCTAAAACCAAATCAACGAAGAAGACTCTCATTGTTCCAATCAAGTGAAATTAATTCCCAATAAAGGGGAGAAAAAAAGAAAAAAGATGAAAATGGCTACCTCGTCATCATGTTTCTCCTGATGTTCTCCGCCAATATCGTCAGTGTGTTCCATAATCGAGAGGTGGGATTGGATCAAAGTAGGAGTGGGGTGAGAAGGGGTTGGAGTAGGTTGGGGGTGGAATTGAAGATGGCAGCAGAATTTGATGGATCGTTTGTTTAATTAATTTTAGGGATTAGTATGGCAACCTTACGATATTTGCTCAACACTTCTTTTCTAGGGTCAGGGTTCTTTTGAATGAAAGTATTACGAAATTGTATTACTTCCTCAGATTTACCCTCGTATATTTATAATCTTAATTTTGGGTAATTCTTGGGTCACCGATACCCAAGTGATCTCCTTAATTTTAATCTTATTCAATTTATTTTATCTTTAACTATATATTAATGATGATATATAATATTTAATAATTTAAATTAATTTTATACTTAATACTATTATTATTAATTATCTGCGGGATATTAAAGTAATTATATATTTTTAATTTTAAAATTTTAAATAAATAAATATTTTTATTTTGAAAAAAAATAATTTTTTTTATCACATTGAGAGTATAATCATCTCATATTTATTTGTAAAAAAAATATTGAAAACTACTGTATAGTTGAATTTATTGATCTGTACTTTATGTTTCTAAAATAATATTTTTAACAATTTCCAACTTTTTACGTATTGCCACATATAATTAATTGTGCATAAAGATATATTTAAAAGAAAAATTCTCTTGTGAGACGGGTTTTTTGTGAGACGATTGTGAGACCATCTTATGTATTCCCTTATGGTGAGACGGATCATTCATTAATCCAAGGACCCTGCTGAGTTGTAGTCAAATTAAAAAATTAAAATTTAATTGTAAAATTAAATTAATTAGATCTTTATAATTTTTATTGTTTAAAAATTTATTAATTTTAAACTTTTTATTCATTTAATTTATTTTTTATTTAAGGAGTATAAATTTATAAAATGTGATACTCAATTAATGAAAAGTGATAATTATGCTATGAATTATTACAGAACAATTTATAATATAAATGAAAAGTAGCAGTAAAATTTTAAAAGAAAAATGATAATATCTTTAAAAAATTTATTTTACGAAAAACTTACTGAAATAATAAAATGTGATAATATTTGTAGGCTCTTAAATTTTATTGTCTATTAAATGAAAATATGTGGGAAATCACACATTAAAATTTAATTAGTTATTATTTATCAAGGAATTTAAATAACTTAATTTCTAAAATAAATTAATAAATAATTGATAATTAATTTAAGCTCAACAAATTAAATGAAGTCTGACCAAGTCAAACAAACCCAAGTTAAAGGTGGTCTGACCCAAGTCAAATAAGTCCAGACAAATTAAATTAGGTCCAAAAACAAATAAGTGTGACTAAAAGTCTAAACAAGTGGAAGGCCCAAGTCCGCAGAATTAGGTCAAATCAAGTATTAACCAATCAAACTGCGTTATAGATGGAAAGACTCAAGCCCACAAAATCAGGTCAAATCAAGCTTAACCAATCAAACTGCGAGTTATATATAGGGCTTCCTCACCCTTTACCTATATAAGGAGTCCTCCTCAATTTATTCCAGACACATTCAACCATCTGAAGACGCCAAATTTCCTAAAGAGATCGAGAACACGAGCAACGGTCCCTCAAGATCTTTAAGCATCTTCAAGTTTCAAGTCAAAAACGGCGCAAGATCTTCAAGCCTCTTCAAGCTTCAAGTCAAGAACGGCTCAAGATCTTCAAGCCTCTTCAAACATCAAGTCAAGAACAGCTCAAAGATCTTCAAGCCTCTTCAAGCTTCAAGTCAAGAACAGCTCAAGATCTTCAAGCATCTTCAAGTCAAGAGCGACCTCCAATATGGGATTAAGGTGCTATTGCTAAGCCCCCAAATCAAGCGTTCTTCATATCAAGCTCTTCAACATTCTTCACGGAGTCAATGACATTCCACACAATCAACGACGTTCTTCGCAGATAGCTCCACAGTCAACGTTCAATCCGAACAAAGGTTCAACGCCTCCGAATCAACGTCAAAGACTACACATTCGAGCTCGGACAAACTTCATCTGAAGATCCAGCTCAACACACGCTGTCAACACAGTTAGCGTAGTCAACATACAATCAACACACACTCTAATCAAAGTCAAGTCAACAAGTCAAGGTCAAGGTCAAATTGGTTCGAGAGAAGAATTAGAGGATTGATTGGAGATTGTAACACGCTTACATATCTTTCAAATAAAATCTGTCTGAAATTATCTTTGTACTGAATTTGTAATTATTTCATTGTAAATACAAAATTTGTTGTTACAATATTTTTAATAAAAAGTGATTCTTAATCTAAGAAAAGTGATATCCGTCTAATTAAATTATTTCACGAATAATTCATCTGAACTAATAAAAAGTAATAACATTTTTAATAAAAATTAATGCATGATAAAGAAAAATTATAACTGTTTAATTAAATTAATTTATAAACAATAATAAAATGAAAAAAAAAATGTTAACATTCTTAAACCGTTTGAGATAATAGAAAAGGTTGAAATATTTAATTAATAATTAAAAATATTTTTTTATTAAAATATTACTTGATTAAAAAAAATATTTAAATTAAGGGTAATTCTGGGGTGCACCTGGTACACCGGTGCACCCTAAGATTTATGCTTTAATGTAGGGTATAATAGTAATTACTTAGTTTAAAAAGTTTGTTATTAATTTAAATCTAAAGATGAAGATTAAATAGCATGAAATATAACGATTTAGGTTATACAGGTGTACCGGTGCACCAGCACTCTAGTAAGACTTTTAAATTAATATGTACTTCGAATGTTTAATAAGAAGCACGGTTAATTAATCCAAAACCAAACACGCACCATTTTTTTTACTTCAAATTATTTTAATTTAATTTAAAGCATATTTATTTGAGTTGATGGATAATCAGTCTCACGAATTAGGATCCGTGAGACGATCTCACCCAAAATATACCCTTAAAAAATAACTACATTAGTTGAGAGTTAAATTGATGGAGTATAATATGACATGTAATTAATATAGTATTATTAAATTTAGAGTTGGTCTTTTGTATCCCCAAGTGCACAAGGTATGTAAGGGCATAACATTTTGTTCTAAATGATATATACTTTAATTAGTAAATGTATAATTTTTTTTATTAAAATTTTTATTGAAATATTAATAGTATAAATATTTGATTTAAAAAATTAATTTTTTTAGGAAATAAAATATACAGGTTCTCATACTAAAGGGTATGTCATTTAATATTAAATGGTATAACTTTCAAAAAATACGGAATTTGGGGGCACAGTGTCCCAAGAGCACTCAAGTTTTAGCCTTAAATTTAAAAAAATAGTATTTGTACAAAATTAATTTGATTTAAATCCAAAATGTACCTTTCGTTAAAAATATTATCCTATCACTTTTCATTTATACTATAAAATTTTCATGAAATAATATTATTATACTTTATTATAAAAGTTATCAATTTTTATCTATCTCAGGTCACGAAAGTCCATACGCGAGACTTTTTTACTTGTCTTACTAAGTCTTACGTGAGACGGCCTCGTACAAGTCTTTACTAAATAATATATATTCGATGTCATGATTTGATTTGAATGTGTATAATAAATTTTTAATTTTTTTATCTATAACTTAAAATAAGAAAATAAATTATATTTGAATCTTAAATTAAGAAAAGGAATTAAATTTAAACCTTAAATTGAAACATTAGTCTTAAATTTGGACTTAAACTAAAATTTAGGTATTTATACGAAATCTTCTTTAAATATATTAACCTTATATTTGTGGTTAAAATTCAAGATCAAATAATTTATACATTTATCTATCTATATCTATATACATATATAAAATCAAATCTAAACTTCTACTTTTTATTTTTAATTTTTTTTTATTTTACTCTAAATATAAATAATTCAATTTTAATCTTAACAGTCCAATTAATACTTTTAATTTCAATCATACGAATATCTGAATCTTGAAGTAAATACGATCTGAGCATAACGACTTTCGAACTGACAATTTGTTTGATGTTATAAGCAACGAGGTAGCATGTGATATTGTGAAACAATCTCTTGGAGGACAACAGACTTCAACGGAGGATCATGTTGGTGGAGAAGCTGCTATACTGGTTAGGTATGACATTGTTGGTGGAGAAGCTGCTATACTGGTTAGGTATGCAATGTCAAAAGGACGCGACGGCAACATCAGTGCTATAGTGGTGCAGATGAAGAATAGTTTGCCATTGTCGGGGGAAGGATCTCAGTGCTGATGAAGTGAAGCCTGTTTATCTGCTTTTATGCAGAATTCAATTTACAATATACTACTATTTACTTATCAAAGCATAGCAGAAGATAAGTTTTAGGAAACAAACATTGTATACACTTTGATTTTCTAAGAAAATTTTTTAATCAAATATTTTACTATTAATATTTCAGTCGAAATTAATCTACTAATATCCAAAGTGAAGTCACCTTTCAAGAAACTCAGATGCAGAGATTACGGAAGGAGCTACATAGATTACAACACATGAACGACATAGTCGCAAAATCATAAAAGTATCTTGTAACATACTACTCCTCCTTGTGCACCTTCTCCACAACCTCCATGCGCTGTATCTCCTTGTGGAAATGGCAGATACGGTAGATGGACCTGTTGAGGCATTTAAAAAGGCATGTAAGAATAGCCAGAGCAAAGGCTAGGGGACAGAAATGAGAAACGGAGTGAGAAATAGGAGCTCGTGTTTTTACCAATAAAGAAGGCATGCAGAAACACACAAGATTACGTTCCTCTGAGCCTTGTATATCTGCATCTCAACACCAACGACAGATGATAACAAATTAAATAGCAAAAACAACTAGTTGGTTACAGAAATTGAAAATGATATCTTAAATGAGATGAGAGAAATAGAGGGATCCTCCAGTATGATGATGTTGCATTGTATTGGTTGGTCCTGTTCATCACATTCTTAGAGACTTTCCAATGAGAAAATAGATGGGTGCATTAGTGTAACCACACAAAGATGAGACACATTACATAGGCTTTCTTCTTCCCATTAGTAAAAAGTTGGGTAGCAGTCTACTTAAACAAACAGGAGTTCATAAACTTAAGAGTCCAAAATTTACGTCAGATAAAATAGCACTTGCAATATTGAACGGTCAGTTTAGGATTCCATCATTAGGGTATACTAATATGTTATCAAAGGCATGCAGCCCATGAAGGAAATAATTATGCTTTGCGTCTCTACATGACAGACTGCATTAGAATATGGCACATCTAGAATCCCATAATTCCGAAATCACAAGCAATCTCACTACTATCTCAGTTGCTAAATGTTAATTATTGGATAGAACACAGCATCAATACAGGAAAAGCATAAGACTAGTTCAACTCAAAGACGATTACTTCAAGCCAAATCTTCATCAAGAAACTTAGTACTCCATATCCATGTAATTTTACATACTCGACCAATATAAATACAAATATATCTTGTACGCACTGTATGCTTGCACCAGTAATACAAAAACAAAAATCCAAAGGGAGATAATTTCATCCTTTGACAACATTTTTAAGAGGTTACCAACTTGTAGTGCGACGTGTTAAAAAAATAAAAATAAAAAGATAAAAACTCAACAAACATAAGGATGCAATTAGACAGAGAGATTTTTAAATAGAAAACTTTAAATTCATAGTCCAAATAACTGCCACAATTTTAGATGAAAAATAAAACGATTGATTTTTTAAATCTAGAATTTCTTAATCTTAGATTTGATGTTAGGCCGTTAGGGATATTTTAGTTAGACTTTGAAGGACTTTCAATCCCTTATGGAACAAAGAAAATTTGTCAAATCAATAATCCCTCGTACACTCTCACCAACATAATACGAATCTCTCTCCCTTCCACTTTACTCTCTCTCTCTCTCCCCCCCCCCCCCCCCCCCCCCCCACATTTTCTATTGAATTAACTATGAATCCTATGAAACACAAACAAGGAATCTCAAGTTACAAGAATTTTAAATTCATTAATTTCAATCCTAAAAATCAAGCCCCAGATCCAAAACGAAGTCTAAGATCACAAATAAATTACATTACATCCGGAAAAAGGAAATTAAAAAATCAATATCCTGCTGAATTCATTCACAACAAGCATAAGTTCTTCCAAGAGGCAAGAACACGTAATTAATGCGTTTGATCTAAATATTAACCTACATTGACAATCACTAATGCAATTTCCATGAAAACAACACGATTGCCCCAAAGAGTAATCCAATCCACAAATTGTAAGCAGGAAAGAGTAATTACCGATTTCTCATAGCGATCCCTCTCAGCAGCAGTGCAGGTCTCCCCTTTACACATCAGCCGATGCTCATTCTTCCAATATATATCTACCCAAAAAGAAAAATAACCCAATTCAAAATTGATAATGAATCAAGTACTGATATAACAAAAAGAGAGCGAAATTGAATACCTAGAAGCTGAAAAGCAGAGAAGGGTACAATGAAGAGCGAGGGCTGAAGAACATGCGAGATTAGTGATGCAAGTCGGGCCCTCACTGCTTTCGGCGATGGCAGCGTCAAGACAATTGCCACCAGCGCCTCCGCCGCCACGACGTACGCCAGAATCATCCATTGCAACGCCATTTCTCAGCTTGATTTGATGATCTCCTTAGTAACCTTGAAGATTTCGTGATGATTAGTGTGTGCTATGATATTTTTGCTTAACAAACAAGGTAGGTAGAAGGTACCGAGTTCCTTCCTGCTCTTAGCATCTTATTATTGAAAATATCAATTTGCCCCCTCATTTTCACCATTTTTCATTTTGCCCCCATCCATACAACAGCTTCAGGTTGAATAATAATAATAATAATCCTATATCTATCTATCTATAAATACGCTAGGTACCGAGTTCCTTCCTACTCTTAGCAAGTCATCTTATTATTGAAAATATCAATTTGCCCCCTCATTTTCACCACTTTTCATTTTGCCCCCATCCATACAACAGCTTCAGGTTGAATAATAATAATAATAATCCTATATCTATCTATCTATAAATATGCTATTTCCTCCGTCCGCTGAAAAAGTATACATTTTGCTATTTTGGACGTCTGCACCAAATGTATATATTTCCCTTTTTAAATACATGAGACACACACATCACTAATACATTTAATATATGGGTCCCACACACCTCACTAATACAACTACCTACTATACATTAAATAATAATACTCCGTAGATTTAATATATGGGTCCCACACACCTCACTAATGCAACTACCTACTACACATTAAATAATACTTCTTAATCTACGTGTAAAAAATAAATGTATATCGATTGGACGGACGAAATGAGTAATATAAAAGTAAGGTGAATGGGTCAAAATTGGACCAAAATTTTGACCAATTTTCCCACTCATTTTCCACTCCCCTTTTCTCAATCTTTAATTTTAATCATGTCCACCTAATTTCTAAAATTACATCTGCACCATTCATTATGTGCGCTTCTTAATAAAGCAAACCTATAATATAATTATATAGTAATATAATTATATAATATAAAATTATACAATTATTAATTAAATATAATATAAGAGTCAGGAACATCATCTTTGACAAATACGAAACGGGGGGCCTCCGTCGATTGCAATGAAGACACTTACCAATAGGTAGGACTTGACGTGGGTTCTATACATGAAGAAGGCAGGGGTGTCGATGGGTACCCACCCCGCCCCGCACATTTTGGGGCGACCCGGATCGGGCTCATAGGAGAAATGGGGTGGCCCGGCTCGGACCCGTGCATATAGGGGGCGGGTTCGGGTATTAACTTAGACCCGACCCGCCCGGACCATCCCCGTATATAATATATTAAAAATTATTTTATATTTTATACATATATATAATTATATTTCTATGTTAATATATATATATATATTATACAATTATTTTATATTTTATACATATAAATTATTTATAATTATATGATATATATATATATAATTTATTAAATTATAATTATATTTAATATTCTTATAGTTTATTTATTTAAATATATGAATATTTTTTGTATGATCTAAATTTTTTGAGGATAAAAAAAAAATGGGGCGGGACGGGGCGGACCTGCCCCGTATGGGTCTGGGCACAGGTCCGGGCCGAATCCGGGGTAGGTCTTTTAGAAATTGGCCGGGTCCGGGTAGTTAACTACCCTGCCCAGACCCGGCCCGTTGACACCTCTAGAAGAAGGGAAGGGGTTCATCGCTGAAACAACAAGATCGAAGAGAAGACAAATCCGTATAGGGTCGTAATTTGGATACTTGATACTCAAATTCGACTGAAGTTGAAAGCTTCCACTATACGAACCCTAAATCACAAGTTTGGCCGATGGGTGACAATGAGAATAAGTTGGGGTCAATATGTTTTGCCATATCCTTTTTAATTAATTAATTTATTTTTAAGTTGAATTCCCTTTATTATTATTTTTTATATAATTACAATTTAAAACATAAGCAGTAATAAATTGTCAAAATAAATAATTGATAAACAATTCATGGAAATTAAAATTTTCCAAAAAAAAAAAAAAAAACCAAACTCACATTCCCATTAAAGATTTTTAAAGAAGATTCCATAATTTAACTCAATTATGATATTATTGATAGAGTGAGTTTTGTGAGTTCACATGTAAATCTATTACAATGATTTAATTTCGTACTCCCAATTATAGTGAAAAATTTGCCCAATAATAATTAAAAAATTTTAAAATTAATAGTCAATTTTTCGTGTGATGACAGCATTCATATTTATTTTATTAAAATAAAGTTATAAAATTTAAAACGAATTAAATTAATTTTAATTGTTTAATGAATTTTGATTTAAAAAACTGTTTCATATTTTCTTCTCTTTTAATATTGAATTATATTTTGTATAAAAAATCTTAAAATTCATTTTTTCAGCTCATAATTTGATTTCCAGTTAATATAATCATAATTATATCATAATATATTAAAAGGGGTTTGCTACTTTAAATTAGAAATCAACTACATATGATGAAAATATGTATGCATTGCGTGACAGTGAATGCACAAAATTAGTAACACATGTAAATTACAAAACAACTTTTTTCACACACAAAAAAAAAATGTCAACTTGTGAATTTTTATAAATATTGGTGAGATGTATCATATTTAATTCATTTTTTTTAAGGTTGCAAAATAAAATAAGTATGTCGCGTCTTCAATGCACAATGTGTTTTAGGGTGTAACATTTTTTCCTAAAAAGTATACATTTAAATGAATAAGATTATATAATTTTATTATTGAAAAATATCGGCTGAAATATAAAAATTATAATGTTTGATTAAAATAATTTAAGTTCTCTTTCTCAAAAAAATCAATAATATAAGTTATAATATTAAAGAATATAATATTAAATGGATTATTACTAATAGATACGTGTGTATATAATCTAATTACTTATAAATACATTGATCTAAATGTCTATTTCTTTTTCTAGCTTTACTCTAAATATTTCAATGTTTTCACTTAATGCTAGTTTCATTGAACACTAATATACACAAAATCAAATAAAAACAATGGGTGAGAGATTTAAAGATAATTATAACAACCCTATTTTCAATTTAATTAATCACGTATTTTCTGTTTATCTCTAATAATGCACACAATGTACTTAAAAATAGTTTCAATCGTATATTTTCCGTTTCTCTCTCAAAGATGCACACTGATGTACATTCGTAGAGTTTTTCACTTTAATCATGTATTTTTTGTTTCTATCTCAAGAATGCACACTAATGTACATTTATATGGTTCTTCAATGTAATCGCGTATTTTCAGTTTCTTTCTCAATAGAATGTACACTAATGTACATTCCTAGAAATAACGTACTTTTGTTTTTATCTTAACAATGCACACTAATGTACGGATATGTATAGTGGGAAAAACAAAATATAATTTTGTATTTATCGGTAATTTTCTGAAGCGAATGTATCGCTTAGTAATTTTTAAATACGTTTTGTATCTACTATTTATTGACCCAATATTAAATAATTAAAGGTTCAAATCTCACAAGTGTGGGACTCGGGGACCGGTGTCCCCCGAAACACATAAATTTAGCCAAAAAAATTCTTTTAAAATATGGTAACACTCCTATATACCTAGCATACGAATTGATGTAAGCCTAATTCCCATCAAAATTTGAAGTAATATATGTATTAAGAGAATATAAGACTAGGGGTGGGGAAAATACCGAAAACTTGGTAGACCGAGTTTATCGTATCGAAAATTTTGGTACGATATCAATAACATATTTTAAAATTTTTGGTATTTCAGTATTCGGTATCGGTATACCATACCGAAAATACCGAAAATTTTTATATTTATTTTTTAAGAATTTAATTATACATTGTAGTATATTTTTTATTAAATTTCTTATTATTAAAATTTATATATCTAATTTTAAGAACAAATTACCTATCTATTTAGTTTAAAATTCTATTTAAATACAATTTTATCTTATAATGGAATATAAGTTATTATTAAATTATAGTATATGTGTAATTATGCATCACATTTATTCATAAATATATTTTTATTAAATGTAAAAATAAACTCTAATACTTATAAATAAAGATATGTTACACTTAATATTAAAATATATAAAAATAAATATATAAATGTGTATAAATATTTTAAATAAATTAGTAGTTGAAATAAATACCATCTAAATAATTATAATGTCAATTGATTGTGATATAAAATATGTTAGAATAATTTATTTTATTGTATTTTAATTTATTATTTTAATTAAAATTAATTTTTTTGGTATATTGATTTTTTCGGCATAACGATTTTTCGATATGAAACGGTATGTCAAATTTTCGGTATAAATTGATATTTATCGAAAAATCAATATGAATAAATATCGGTACGGTATCGATATAGAATTAAATTTTACCAAAATTTTGGTATGCCGAAAATCGGTATATCAAAATTTTGGTATCGGTATGGAAAAATTCATATCGAATTTTTTGGTACGGTATCGGCATTTTCGATATACCAATTTTACCCACCCCTATATAAGACCATACATTAAAATATATATTTATATATATTTTTTACTAAAAATAAATAAGTTTTCCTTTCGACAAATATAAGCATAAAATATGGATGACGCAAACAAAAAATTAAGATACTTAATGTTATCACAAGAAGAAAAAAGGCAAAAAATTCAAAATAGCATTGTCTCGAGAAATAAAAGACAAAGGAAGAATGCTACAAATTCAAATGGCGTTTCAACATCAATTCAATCAAGAAGCTTTGAAATATTGGACGGGGAATCAAGAGGTAAAAACAAAACAAGTTATCTAATAATAGACCGATAATTAGTTTGAACACAATATAAATAAAAAAATATATATATGTAACAGGTGTGAGTGCTTCATTACCTTTTACCTCGCCAATACATAAACTGAAAGTTAAAGGCTAGTGTAGATTTTGCGGAGCTACAAAGTTTGAATTCGAAACTCCAACTTTCTGCTATCAAAATGGACAGGTACATCAACAAAACAATACAAAATAGAAAATTAGAAATATTATTTATATAGAATAATATAAAAAATTATACTAATTTGTCTTAAAATCTTCAACTTGAATTTTATGTACGACTTATGGAGACAGAAGCACCCGAACAATTGTACCAATTATTCGTGTCTCAATCCGAAAAGGGATTCAGTTTCGCAAAAATAATAGAGGGTTCAACAGTGTTTTCTTATTTACTTCATTTGGAGTGAATTTGGATAAAAATCTCGCCAAAGCAAATAAAAGAGTTTACACATTTAGAGTTAAAGGACAGACGTACCATGATCTTCCAACTCTTCTGCCTGAAAAAAAACCAATATTCTTTCAATTATACTTTTTCGACACAGATCATGAAGTCCAAAATAGAATCAATGTGTTAAGTGAAGCTACTTTGGAAAGACCAGTGATACACATATTACTGCATGTAATGCAAGAAAATCCTTATGCTAGATTTTTTCGGGCTATTAACACTTGAGAACATTAAGATTCATATTGCAGGTAATGTCAAGGTTGATCAAAGAGTGTACAACACACTAGCAGTTGATCAAGTTGCAGCTCTATGGATTGAAGGAAATGACCACCTAATTCCATTTGAAAGAGATATCGTTGTACATACTCATTTGGGAAACCAACATAGAATAAAACATTATTTCAGTTGTTATCATCCACTTCAATATCCCATACTTTTTCCAAGAGGAGAAGCTAGTTGGCATCAAGACATTAAGAGAAATAATCCTAACATTGCTTCAAGCAGTCAGCTAAGAGAAAGGGGATCCGTTGAAGAAAGATTCTTTGAGATACACAGTGCAGAGGATGTAATTCAAAACGAAAGTGAAGGTAATGTTTATTCACAAAAAAAATATTACAAAATCAATTTAATTTCTAAAATTATATTTATAATAATAATTAGCTTATTAATTACAATGATAAACATGAAGATCTCAAAGATGAGTGTCAAAAGTGTCATGTCGAGAATACTATTGTTACAAGCTACATATTAGGCATGGAAGTAAATCAACACTTATGCTAGCAGGAAGACTACTACAACAATATGTCGTTGATATGTACATAAAGTTAGAATCAACGAGGCTTGACTTTTTCAGGAATCAACAAGAATTGATTGGAGCAAAGCTATATCAAGGATTCATTGACTAAATAAACGCAGGCGAAACAAGAGGTGACAAAGTTGGATGAAGAATGGTACTTCCACCATCTTTTATTGAATTTAAAGCACATATAAAAACTAGAATAAGGAAACGAGGACACCTGATTTTTTCTTTCAACGTATGCACGAGCTCCTCGAGTTGTTCAACTCGATCATCTTGTCACTCTTTTACATTCTTCTATCATCAATGCACAAACACACCTCATCATCACAGATTCATCAATAATAAAATAAGAGAACTATAAGAAAGACTCAATTGACTATCTAATCGACTTCACACACTAGACACACCACTGAGCACTAGGCAAATTGTAAAAAATCAACACAACAAAACCGATTAAAGTTTCAACATACTGCAAAAAATTAACTCCCCTAGCAAACATTACAAAGAAAAGATTATACTATTGGTGCTTCAATGAGGTAATAACATCACACCCCCAAACTTAGTAAAGAAACTAAGTTTGCAAAGAGATGTAATTGCCGATTAGTAAGCACCTTAAATATAAAAATTTCTTACTCACATGAAAGAAATAAAGTAATAAAACGAAAGGGCATTTCCCCAACAGGCGCTCATATTTAACGTCGAAGAGTCACGACGGTAGAGGACGGTCTTCTCGCATCCTCACCTTCAAATACTTTCTTTTCCTCTTTTTGTTTACACTCAACACCTCACCTTTCTTGGTAACAAGTATATGATCCTCATGATTTCTTACCTCCCATGGCTGTCTAGACATCTCCTTGTCAATCTTCCACTCAAATTCAGAGTCATCTGTCCTATTAAAATCAAGATTAAACAAGTTAGAAATCACATCTATGCTCTCGCATGATTGAGTCTCCATGGGCATATTCATTGCTTGATCAAAAGAGAAAACCACATCTTTATTATCCATCTGCAGTCTAAGCTTCTCGGCTCTCAACCTCTTTGCTCTTTCCCACTTATTCTCTACTATAAGCTCAGTATTCTATCCTTGGGATGACATGGGAGTATCATTAACATCATGTAAAGCATTTGGCATGGAAAACGGTGCGGAATAGGAGAGTTCGACCTGAATTTGACCAGGGTAGGTGGTTGAATAGTGGTCAAACTGCACACCTGAACGTGCATTCTCTCCCTTACAGGCCAGATCGACCAAGGTTCGACCAACTGATTTGGTCGAACGGTAGTGATCGTGGTCGAATCGAACATCAGACAAAATAGAGTGCACGAGACGGTGCTGTTCGACCTTAGTTCGACCAACAGGGTTGGTCAAACCATGGCTAGGTTGGTCGAACCCGACATCAGAGTCTTGAGGATAGGTTGGTTTGACCTCGGTTCGACCAACAGGGTTGGTCGAACCATAATGGTCGAGGTCAAACCAGTCAGTTGGAAGCTCCGGAGGTTGCCCACGTGCTTGGTTCGACCTCTATGATATGATTCGACCTGTTGGCTTGGTCGAATCGAGGTCGAATCGTGCTCCTAGAGCTTCAAAATTAATTTTCGGCTTCTTCGGTCCCTCATACTGCGTTCCAGATCTTAACGTGATGGCTTTATTCTCCAATTTTTGTGTCAATTGATTCACG
The DNA here is from genome assembly GCA_023678885.1 of Pogostemon cablin. Lineage (NCBI taxonomy): Eukaryota > Viridiplantae > Streptophyta > Magnoliopsida > Lamiales > Lamiaceae > Pogostemon > Pogostemon cablin. The sequence goes on along the minus strand of CM042964.1, from coordinate 24,462,298 downwards.
TTCGCGATCATCTGCCCCATAATCAAAGTTAGGTCCTTCAACTACTTAGATAAATCTGCATGATCAATATTCATTCTAGCTTCGATGTGGTTAACTCTTGCATCGTTCTCAGCCATGTATCGATTGAAGGTATCTTCAATAGTCTTCACTGCTTGCTGCTTCATACTAGGCTCCCATTTTGTCAACTCTGTAATCTGCTTCTGCTGGGACTCTAGTAGCTTGTTGATGTTAGCTAGACTAGAGACGATCTTATCATCCCTATTCGGTTTCTCCACTTGATGTTCAACATGCGCTACCTTGGCAAGTACATATGATTCTCTATCTCTCTCCGTAGGCTAGTCACGTGAATTCATAGAGATGTCTTCGAACAACTTTTCTGCTTCAAGTGCTGTCTTAGATAACAGTGCTCCTCCTGATGATGCATCAATAAGAATACGCTACTCACAATCCAATCCATAGTAGAAGATGCTTATTTACTGAGCTTTAGACATTCCATGTTGTGGTCACATCCTGAGCATGTCTTTTAACCTGTCCCTCGCCTCATGAAATTGGTCACCCTGAATCCTGATTCATAATAAATTGGGTGATCTCTTACCTCATTCTCAAGATCCTTGAGGGTGGCATATATCTCTTCAAGAACTTTTGCAGCAGTTGGTCCCATGTAGTGCAATTTGTGGCATCAAAAGTTTCATACCAAGCTTCTGCCTTATCAATCAAAGAGAACTTGAATAGGGCGATTCGCCTAGCATTATCATTAGCTCCAACACCCTTTTGAGTATTTGCATAATCAAGAAATCTTCGGAGATGCTGATATGGATCTTCAAAACAACCTCCAAAAAAGGGATTATTCTCTACCATGTTAATAAGAGCGGGATGTATCTCAAAATTATCATCTTTCCCCTTGCTCCTATCAACCCCATGCTACCAATTCCATTGTACTTGAAAGTATCACGTATGGCAACATTATCCGGATTCTACCTTGCTCCGACCATGTTTAGCTCAATGTGATACTTCTTCCTTTCCTTCCACTCATTTTCCTCGTGCACAAGTACCTCAGAAAAATTCAAGGGTAGATAGAAATAAATAATCACGATTAAAAGTTTTAATCAACTAGAAATAACAAATTAATAATAATAGCCATCCCCGGCAATGACGCCAAGAACTTGACGCGCATTTTCTTTGCACGTAAAATTAATCCCCAAGTGTTAAGGATATCAGTTGCAGCTTAAGCAAGTGACCAAGTGAGTATCGAACCCAAAGGACGGCGTATTATCAATTTAATTATTTACTAAATTAATAAAGACGTAAGGCAATAACGTTTGAGGATTGAATGATTAACTAATAAAAAATTAAGTAAAATAACAAATTAAATAAATATCACTCGAAGAATACGAAAGTGGATCAAGTAGGAGAATATGTAGCTCTAGAGTAATCTAGTTTTACTACTTAACTTCCCTTCCGTGTGCTGATATCCGACTTTATCTTGTGGAATATGGATGCATCACTAAACCATGCATATCTACTCTATAGACACAAGTAAACATGCGTGTAACACGTGTGAATAACCTCGGAGCAAGAGATATAATTCCACCATCTTTCTAGGTACTATCAGTATCAATTATTTTCCTGACCAATTGGTACTCTAACCCGATATGATCTCCCTTTATAGGTACTATGAAGTTATCCTCTTTATCCTACTTAATAACCCGAATTCAATTTAATTAATAAGTATTCATATATGATAGTTCTAATGAAGTTTCGGAGTCCCCTCACTTAGAATCATAACATGGAATCCTGCTCGGCGGTGAACACACTCAATCAATAACCAAGATATGTATTCAGACTCTACATAACAGTTAATGATGCACAAAACAACAGTGAGTATGAATTAAAAAGGCACAATCATATATAAAATAAATCCACAAGTAGTGTTATACGGAGTTTACACACAAAAGTTCAATTAATTGGTAAAAACCTTCACAACCTTAGTTCTACCAAAAAGGCCCTAGCCCATGATGTTACGAAGAACAATCATGAGGGTTGGATAGATCTTACCCATATGTCCGAAAAATACAAGATAAATTAGAAAACAAAGAAAACCCTAGATGTGGGTGTCGTCACGTCCTTCTTCATCTTGAATCCTCCTCTTGATTCTCCTCTTAATTCCACAGATGAATCTTCAAAGTGATGGATGGATGGAGGAAAGTATGTGGATGATGGTTGGGGGGTGAACCATCCTTGTGGGGTGTAGGATGATTGTGTTGTGTTGTATCCCTCAATAATAATTAATGATATGATCTACATTCCCTTTTATACTTGTAAGCTCTCCTTATGGACCTTGGATGAACTTTTTCTTGAAAAACACGCAGAAACTCGCACTTGGGGTGTAAAAATCAGATCCGGATGCGTCCCAGGCATGGAGTTTGACCTAGGATTCGACCTAGGGGCTTGGTCGAACCCTGGTCGAATTGAGATCAGCGATAATTCGCACTTCAGGCTTCTGATTCGACCAAAATGGCTTTAGTTCGACCAATGGGTCTGGTCGAACTGGACTGTCGTGGTCGAATCACACTTGCGTTGTCTCACTGTTTCGCGTATAACATCCACATCCGAGCTCCAATTTGAGTGATTCTTGCGCTCACGCGATTCTCTCTTCCTTGGCTTTCTATCCATATAAAGAAATAATAAAAACTCCAAGATTTGAAGGTGTAAAAAGTTATGCAAAATAACACAGTTGTTCTATTCGGCACAGCTCGCGCGATGTTACAACTTTGATCACATCTCTCTCGTTTGGATTCCGATTGGGGTGTTCTTTACTCCAGAACAATCCTCTTTTCAGTGGCTTTCCAACCATGTATCACACTTTCCGTTCAGACCTCCATAAGAATACAAAAAAATTTCGAAAATTGAACGTGCGTTTTTCAACATTCATACACAAATTACACCTTTTCTCCAACTTTACACTTTTGATCCTTTTTCCACTTAAAACACAATAAAACACATCAAGTGCACCTTGTTCTCACATATATTGAATATAAGACACTCGTGCTAATATATATCAACAATTCTCATAAAAAGGTGTTAAATTGGACAATCAAATACGCTAATCTCCACTCTCAACAAGGACCCACTCAGAGAGCAATTTGGAAAGTTCTAGAAGTCTAGAAGATTCTAGAAGTTGAAGATAACTACCCAAAGTAGTGGGTTGATTATTTGCAGATCATGGGTGGTTGTTATATCTCCTAGTGGACCACTCATTTAAAGAAGACTGCAGCATGATTCACGTCTATAAATTGAAGATGTCAAACTTCATTCCGTGGCGTGGATAAACTTGAGGAGTTCCTACATAGAGAGTCGCCGAATGTCTTAAGTTTAGTCTCTACGTTCCTCTTGTAGTGTTTTCACTGGTGTTGTAACATCTTGTTCTACATCACATGTATGGTATTATCCCGTACATTTTGTGTGTACTGTTCACAGGCAGTGGAAGTGTATACTTGAAGTAGAACTTAGATCTAACAATCTAGGTTTTGACATTTGGGAATATGTTTAAGATTTATATTCATGAGTGTATTCGAAGAGTGGAAGAAATGTTTTCATCTCTTTGAATCTGATTTCGTAATCACTTTTTCTAAGTTAGTGATATTTTTCCCATGGGGCTACTACAACTTATTCATAAGTTTGTAGAAAGATTGAGTAATTCCGTGTGTTAAGTCTTCCGCTATACAAACTTGCAATCTCGTATTCAAGTTTCAATTCTGATAAGAGTTGGTGTTGTACAAAGTGTTGTCACACTTAGGACAACATCACTGACGTAAACACACTTACACCACTGGGCGCAACACACAATTAATTCTAATTTTAATCAACATTTATTAAAAAATATTTTTTTTAATTTTTTGTATACAAAGCAAATAAATTTATTTATTTCAAATTTAAACAAATAATGAGTTATTAAATTACATGTAGTAAATATTTTTTTTAATAAAATGCTTTCCCTTCTTTTATTCAATATCTCACATTAGTTACTTATTAGAAAGAATGGGGCATTGGAACTCTATATAAAGACCAATGATTCCCCTTCTTTTCCTCATCCCACATTGATTTCTTATTGGAGAGAGGGGACATTGGATCTCTATATAAAGATCAATACTTCTCCTTCTTCACACTTGTCTTAATACTTACCCTTCTTCACACTTGTCTTGTCGGGATTGTTGGCTCTTAAGTTAGTCGACGATTCAAGTTTCAAAATGAAAATTAAAAAAAAGAAGTAAAATATTAAAAAAATAGAATCGCCAATTTGTGGTTTGATCGGTTTAGTTGGTTATTCTGGTTTGGGCCGGTTCAAACCGGTTTTACCTAGTTTGACTGCAAAAGCAATTTTCGAGAGGGTTCCGGACCAGTTCCCGGTCGAACCGGCCGGTCGAGTTCGGTTCTGAAATCACTGGCGCATACACACCTTTTATATACACACCTATACTCATGTATAAGAATGTGCATACACACATTTTATATAAGGTGTCTATACAAACCTTCTTATATATAGAGACACCTTCTTTATACTATTAATTTTATATATACACACCTTCTTAAACACACTGATCATGTATGAACTATTCGTGTATAATCAAACGAGTATAAGAATTTATATACATAATTTTTATATACACACCGATATTTTGATTATTTTATTATTTAGAATTTTAGTGTGTACAATCACTTGTACATAATCAAGATTTAAGTACCAATAAGAATGTGTATACACACTTTCTTATATATACTCACCTATTTACTATCAATCTTATATATACACACCTTTTTATGTAAACTCATTTATAAACTATGCGTGTATAATCAAGCGTGTATAGAAATGCGCATACACACCTTTTATATACACACCTTGTTATATACTCTCGTGTATAAGAATATTTATACACACCTTTTTACTATCAATATTATATTTACACGCCTTCTTATACACACTCACGTATAAACTATCGTGTATAATTAAATGATTATAAAAATTTGTATACACATATTTTATAAATACACAACTTCTTATGCACACCTATATTCTAATTATTTTATTATTAAGAATTTTAGCAAGTACAAGCACTTGTACATAATCAAGCATGCATAAGAATTTGAATACACACCTTTATATATATACTCGCATTTTTACTATCAATCTTATATATAAGTGCCTTCTTATATACACTCATTTATAAACTATCCATGTATAATCAAGCTTGTAAAAATGATCATATACACCTTATATATAAGGTGTTTGTACACAACTTTTTTATATACAGACATACCTTCTTTTTTACTTTCAATCTTATATTCACACACCTTCTTATACACACTGACGCATAAACTTTTCGTGTATAATCAAGCGAGTATAAGAATTTGTATATACACATTTTACATACACAATTTCTTATACACAATTATATTCTGATTTTTTATTATTATTAAGAATTTTAGCATGTACAAGCACTTGTACATCATCAAGCATGTATGAGAATGTGTATACACACCTTTCTATATATACTCACCTTTATATATAGCATCTATCTTATATATATGCCTTTAATACACTCATTTATTAACTATCCGCGTATAATCAATTGTGTATAAAAATGCACATACATACCTTGTACATATTCACCTTTTTATATACACTCGTGTATAAGAATGTGTATACACACCTTTTATATAAGGTGCTTATACACACCTCTTATATATAGATACACATTCTTTTTACTATCAATCTTATATATACACACATTATTATACACACTCACGTATAAACTATCCTTGTATAATCAAGCTAGTATAAGAATTTGTATTCACACATTTTATATACACAACTTCATATACACACCTATATTCTGATTATTTTATTATTAAAAATTTTAGCGTGTACAAGCACTTGTACATAATCAAGCATGTATAAGAATGTGTATACACACCTTTTTATATATACTCAACTTTTTACTATCAATCTTACGTATACATGTCTTCTTATTACATTTTTTATAAACTATACGTGGATAAACAAGCGTGTATAGTAATGCGGATACACGCTTTTTATATACACACCTTGTTATATACACTCGTGTATAAGAATGTGCATACACCTTTTATATAAGGTGTTTAAACACACCTTATATATAGACACACCTTTTTACTATCAATCTTATATATACACACACCTTCTTATACATACTCACGTATAAACTATCTATATATAATCAAACAAGTATATGAATTTGTATGCACACATTTTATATACTCTATCCGTCCCAATACAATTTTTCACATTTCCTCATTTATCCGTCCCAACACAGTTTTCATACCCTAAAAATGAAAAGAAAACACACAAAAAAGCCTTTCATGACCCATTATTTTCAAAAATGCCATTTCATTTTTACACATTTAAAACACTAATTATATATCTAAACATATTTAACTTTAACACAATTTAATTTAACACAACCCAACCCAACCCAAACTAAATTAAAACACAAAAAATCAACGCTACAGTCCAATCATTTTCTCTTCCCCTCTTAACTCAAACCCTAGATCTAACTTTCTCTCTCATTTGGATCTCCATCCAAGTTGTAGTGAGGATCTGTCCACGCAACGGTAGCGTGATAAGACTACCGCGCACCGAAGGCGTGTAGATAGGGCCGCATTGAAGAACCCAGACAGAAGGCATAGCGAGCGGACCAGCGCTCTTTAGGCGGCAGTGAGTGAGATCTGAGGGAATAACCATGAATAAAATCCGAAGAATAGTTCAGCGGCGAGACTAAAATCGCAACTTCGATCACGAATAGTCGATAACGGTGTGTTAGGAGTGAAGACGTGGGTAGATCTGGGCAAAATCGGACCCCAAATCTATTAGAGAAGATAGTAGGGGCTATCGCTATCCATGATCGGAAGCCCTAAGCGGTGGTTGAGAAAAACCCTCTTAGCATGCAGCCGACGGAAGTATGCGACTAGGAAGGACCCGAGGTGGCACAGATCTGTCGGGTTTTAGCGAGAAAAAGTTAGCCCATAAACGTGTGAGAGCCTGAGCGTCACACAGCCGCTGGGTACGAAGGTCGGCGGCGCCGAAATTAACATAGGTGACCCACAGAGCAACACCAACATGAGAGGGGAGTCTAGAGATGCCATAGACGGCAATAAAGGCAGTGAAGTGCAAAAAGATAGTGAAAAAATCCATTACAGTGGTATGTTCAGATTAGTTTGAGTTATTTTGTTATTAGGATTGAGCCCCCCGATTGCCCTCATGATTTGTGTTAATAATGGGATTATGTTTAATGATAAAATTAAAGGATTTTCATTTAAAAGGCCTAGTCAACATTAAATCTTATTTAAAAGGCCTAAGGTCATAAAATTTTGTGTAAATGACCTCTCTTTTAAAAAATATGATTTTTACTTAATTATTAAGTAATACTTTAGGGACTTTTAAGAAAATAATAAAAGTTTGGGACTTTTTGTAAAATAAAAAAATGGGGAATTTTACTAAATTATTAATATTTATGGATTTTTTAAAATACCATTTATGCTCATAACGGTAACCATTTTGTTATATCGACTTGTATGTCGTTATTCGAAATTCGATTTATCGGAGGGTCGTTTCAGTCAAAATTTCTCACATTTACCTCATTATACACCATTCGATTTATTTTTATAGTGAATAGTCAATTTAGAATTATCTGGCTCCATAACGGAATTATTCTGTTATAACGACTTGCACGCGGTTATTCAAAATTCGATCGATTTTATTGGCCTTTCATTCGCTTGGATCTCCATATACAATATCAAAACATAATATTCTAATAAACTAACAAATGGATATTGATATTCAGCCACATATGAAGTATCTCATATGTGATAAATAAACACAAGTATATAAAGTATACAGTTTGAATGGGAAGTATTACTAATATGAAGTATCTCACTTAAATTTTTGAATGGGCTTATAGAAATATTATGAAATCAAAGCATGTGTTTAATATGAAGTCCAAACGCACAACTTAATTGTCATGTACGAAAATATGCATTTTATACTCATAACGGAATCATTCCGTTATACCCACTTGTATGTCATTATTCAAAATTCGAGATATCTCGGGGTCGTCTCAGTCAAAATTTCTCACTTTTACCATCATTGTATGCTATTTGATTGATTTCTATAGTGAATAGTAAATTAAGCATTGTTTGACCCATAATGGTATCATTCCGTTATAACGACTTGCACGCCGTTATTCAAAATTCGATCGATTTTAGGGGCTTTTCATTATCTTGGATCTCCACATACAATGTCAAAATATAATATTCTAATACAGTAACAAATAGGTGTTGATATCCAGTCATATATGAAGCATCTCATACATGTTAAATAAAACAAGTATATAAAGTATACAGTTTGGATGCGAAGCATTACAAATATGAAGTATCACACTTGAATTTTTGAATGGGCTTGTAGAAATATTATGAAATCAAGGCAAGTGTTTAATATGAGGTCCAAACGCACAACTTAATTGTCGTGTACGAAAATATGCGTGTTTATGCCCATAACGGAATCATTCCCTTATGCCCACTTGTATGTCATTATTCAAAATTCGAGTTATCCCAGGGTAGCCTCAGTAAAAATTTCTCACTTTTACCATCATTGTATGCTATTTGATTGATTTCTATAGTGAATAGTAAATTTAGCATTGTTTGACCCCATAATGGAATCATTCCATTATAACGACATGCACGCTGTTATTCGAAATTCGATCGATTTTAGAGGCCTTTCATTCACTTGGATCTCCACATACAATGTCAAAACATAATATTTGGATAAACTAACAAACGGATATTGATATTGAGTCATATATGAATTATTTCCTACATGTCATATAAACAAGTGTATAAAGTATAAATGTTTGGATGCAAAAAATTACAAATATGAAGTATCTCACTTGAATTTTCGAATGAGCTTGTAGTAATATGATGAAATCAAGGTTGATGTTTAAAATGAGGTTCAAAATCACTACTTGATTGGTATGTACAATAATATGTACATTTATGCCAATAACAGAATCATTTCCGTTATAACAACTTGCACAGCTCTATTCAAATTCAAGTTATTCCGGAGTCGTCTCAGTCAAAATTTCTTACTTTTAACTTCAATCTACACCATTTGAGTTGTTTCTCTAGTGGATAACCGATTTAGGATTGTTTGGCCACATAACGGAACCATTCCGTTATAACGACTTACACTTCGTTATTCGAAATTCGAGTGATTTTAGGGGCCTTGGACTTGCTCGGATCTTCATATGTAGATGTAAAGCCTAATATTATCATAATGTAACAAAAAAATGCTGATATTGGCTCACTTATAGAATATCCCATAAATATTCTAAGTATCATGTGATAACACAACAACTTTGTATATGAACCAAAAGAACAATTTAAGTCTTTTTTCTTTTCTTTTCCTTGCAACAAAACAACTACCATGTAGTCTTTTTCTCCAAGATCTTTTTCCCTGAATATCCAAAAGAAATAAATTTAATTATAATATTTCAACAAAATATTAACACATAATAATGCATTTTTATATATTAATGTAAAACTAAAATTACATATGGTTATGATTTTCAAATTATGTGAGTGTTGCAAATAGTTTTAAATTAATAGGTAGCAGCAGCTAGGAAATAATTCAAGTTCCTAACTCCTTCAAGTCCCTAATTTACAAGCATCAATCTAATTAATCCAAATTCCAAACAAACACAAAAACAAAAATCACAAGAACAAGAATAAGAAAAATACACAAAAATAAAATAATAAAAGCAGTTTATTCAAAGCTTAAGGTACTTATTTTCTTAGCAAGGATTTATGCATCTCATCACTTCCACCATTTTTTAGCCTAAATTTCATGCATCAATGCATCACGTCTTCTCCTATAAACAACAAGTTCTCAACTTATAACACAATGAAACACATAAAACATAAAAAAATTTCACTTGGATTTTTCATCAAACAATTGGTGTGCACAATTTTTTAATTTTTAATATTCATGATTCTTGCTTTCATTCAACCTCATTCTTTCAACAATAAGCCCAAAATCATGCATTATTGTACCACACTCTTCTATCATAAGCAATTATTGCTCAATTAAAATCACCATGAAGCATTTTAAAGCAAAAAAAATCTTTTAACTATTTCATCAAACACCTTGCATGCATTCTCAAGGCATAAGAACATCATTCATATTTGCAATGTAATTTTCACCAAATTTTAAAGCAAACCTTACCAATAGTACAACTCCCACTTGAACACTTGAAATATTTATTTCACATTTAAGAACCTAAGCAAAACAAGACAAGAAAATTCCACACCATGCACAAATGAAACTATAGCAATTTGCATAGGTGCCCCAGAAAGAACATATTCAAACCACATTTCATCTAACTAAAACTGAACCAAAATAAGAGTTTAGAAACACGTACCTTGCTTGTTTCCAACGAATGCTTAATTCTTGTTTTTTGAATATGTACTCTTTAGTTGATTTTTATGTAAAATACAATTCCACTTGAATCCTACACTCTGAAGAATATATGATTCGCGTTATATGGCAAAATGCGACTGAAATGAACGAAAAAAAGGGCCCAACTACCCACAGAAAATGCAGATCATAAGCGAGATAGAAGATGATATAATTTTCATGCTCCAAAACTTGAAAGGAAAAAAGTGCGATGTTGGGAAGAAAAATTTTGGCATAGAGTTTCCAGGCTTGTTTCTTCTTGATTTTGGATGATTTGGGGCAAATATTAATTAAAGAAAAGTTTAACTCTCCATTGTGAATAATAATTTATATTTTTTCTTTTTATTTCAATTAATAATGTAATGCCATTTTGGTCAAAGGCCATTTAGATAAAGTTTTAACTAGATTGACTCATTACAACTAATTTCCCTAAAATGAACACCCTATAATTAATAATTGAATGTACAAAATTTGCCCCCAAACAATAAAATATTTTTGTAACATTATATGTGAAAACTGTGCCGGAACTAAAGGAGTACACAATTTCTTATACACACCTGTATTTTAATTATTTTATTATTATGAATTTTAGCGTATACAAAACACTTACGACTAGATTGGTATGACTGAATGGAATAACAGGGGAATGGAATGAACTTATAAATGGAATAGTAATGAGAATGAAATTATTAAAAATTATTTTTATCATGATTGGTATCGTTCAAGAATAACTGAAGTAATAAAATTTGTATTTCTTAATAACTTCAATCTCATTAATATTTTTATAATATTATATTTAAATTAATTTATTTAAAATATTAAATTAATTAAAATTTTAATGAAGATTTTATATATTTTATAATTATAGAAAAATATTAAATTATTAATAAAATAAAATATTAATATTTTTAAAATATAAATAAAATTTAAAATACAAATAAAAAATTTATATATATTAAAAAATATTAAACTATGTATAAAAAATTATATTTATACTTATATTACATGTATATATTCAATTTAATTAATAATATTAATTTTTATATATAATTTATTAATTTTTATTTTGAATAAATATTAAAATAATTATATACATTTATATTTAAAAATTTTAAGAATTTAATTTAATTATATTTTTTTACCAATTTGATTATATAAAAATATTTAGATTTTTTATTTAGATTTTAAATGAATTATTATTATTTTTTTATTAAATAATTTAATATAAATGATTTTATAAATATTATAAGTTAAGTAGAAAAATAGTAACATATTTATAATTATATAAATAAATATTGTATAAATTAAAAGAATATTATTTATAATTATAATTATAATTATATATATATATATATATATATATATATATATATATATATATATATATATATATATATATATATATATATATATATATATATATATATATATATATGTGTGTGTGCGTGTTTGTGCACGCGCGAGGGTGGGGATGAGGGAATGGAATGGGCAATACTATGAGGGTAGGAGGAATGTCCATTCCCACATGTAAGGGAATACACATTCCTTTGAAATCTTGATTCCTATAACTAGAAACATACTAATCCCAGAAATGGAAATAAAATTAGGAATGGCGATTTCATTCCCAACTCATTCAATCGTAACAATCACGCCCTTACACATAATCAAGAATGTATAAGATTGTGTATACACACCTTTTTATATATACTCACCTTTTTACTATAATCTTATATATACTCATCATATTACTCTTGAAGAATGTCCATATTTTGGAAAAAACAAAGAATAAAACCTGTAAAAAAAAATGCCCATATTTTGCTAGGAGCAATATGAATGTAATAAAATGAAGTACCCACATCCACTTTTCAATATGTTGCACCCTTGATCACAAAAAGTTAATAACCAAGCATAGTCTGGCTTACAACAGTTAAATAATTAACATCAAGTACCCACATCCACTTTTCAATATGATGCACCCTTAATCACAAAGTTTATTACCATGCATAGTCTGGCTTACAACAGTTAGATAATTAACATCAAAATAGTAGAGAAATTGGATGAGTAATATGAGTGAGGTTCTTGTGCTCCCGGGGACACCGTGCCCCTTTGCAATTTAAACCCGTACAATACATAGGGTTAAATAGAATATGGAGGGGGGTTGTGTTCCCATGGGGGCACGGTGTGTTCTCGGTGGCACACAAGTTTTTGCCAAGTAATATATATTCATTTATAATCGGATAGGCCACCACACCAACACGTTTCTTCACCACAATAGCACCCACACGACTCGTGTCTAGATCACGAACAAACAACCTCATCCTGCAGAGATTAACAAATGCTGATCATGAATCAATAATAAACAAGTACGAGATTAAACAAATGCTGATCATGAATCAATAATTAACAAGTATGAAATTAACAAATGCTGATAAAAAGTATGAGAAACAAGGTTTTCCATTTGATACCTTATATCTTTCTCATTCTCATTCTCTCTCTTTTTTGTTGATGTTGTAGCTGCAACATCTCGTGCATTTTCGAGGCGATTAAGTCGAACGAGGCTCCCCGGACAGATTTGAGAAGATTGTGGTAAGCCATGACCAGTGATATTGATCTCTTTCGCGGAATTACTCTCAATATCAAGCCACAGGAAACAACGCCCACCGTGGACAAGAACCTGCTTTTTGCTCTTCAAATAAGCCACAAGCCTGGATCCTTCATCATCAAACAATTTGTTCCACAAACTCTCAGAGTCATGTCCATCATCTTTCATCACCCATCCATGAATTCGTCCGTCATGTTTCATCGTATAAATTAAGCATCCATCCAATGCATCCACATAACAGTTCAAAAATCTACCGAGAAAGTCTAAATCTCTACTGATAAATTCTGGTTTAAGGTTGGGATGAGAGGGCAGCGTCTTAAGATCCAGAGCAATAACTCCACCACCCGATGTCCAGTACAGTTTTCCATCAAAGAAAGTGCCCTTGTGTACAAAGAAATCGTCCACCCAAAAATCATGATAAGGCCATTTCTCGATCATCCTCCAGGAGTACGATTTTAAACTATAAACTAGTGTTCTTCGGTAGAAACATGCTCCGTTGGGCATATCATCAATCCTCACAACTCTGTAGTCATCAGTATGATAACCATACCCAAACCCTAAACCACGTAAGCGCCCAAGTGTATCTGGTTTGGGCAATGCGTGGGACTCCTTAGTAAGCGGATTCCATATGGCCCAAATTCGTCTATTATCGCCTTTGGATACGAGAATTAGACCATTGCAGGAGGCCGCCCTGAAGAGATCCGCCATGAGTGGCGCACCACGGCGCATGAAATGTTTGACTGGGGTTGCATCAATCATTTGCGGGCCATTGGTGAAGTTGAGGGAGTCGAGAGAGATGGAGAAAAGGGGAGCAGCATTCCCTGGATTTCTGATAAGGAGATTTCTAATAAGGAGGTTGTGGGAGTAGGCGAGATTCATGGAGTGGGTTTTGATGAACAAAGGATCGTCGATAATGTGCAGCGTTGCTCACACTTCGGAGGCGGAACAGAGATTTCGCCGGTAATCTGAGAAGTATTTCCCATAAAACTTCCGACGGAATGTCACGAGCACGATCCTGATGTTGCTGATGATATTCTCCCGGCCTATATTTCTTCATTCTGCCTTACATTTCGCACTTCAAAACCTAATCCAATTACATCACCTTAAAACCCTAAATAAAAACACCCAAATTATTCGCTCGATTTCTTACCAATTGACCATTCAATCAACACACATGCATTAATCGCACATTTAAACGACGTAGTTTATACATCAATGAAAAAAATGTACCTCAAGGATGGAGATTGGGTGGCGAGCGTCGATCTTCAAGGAGATGAGAGAAAGGATGAAAATTTTGCTGAGGCATTCATCTTCCATTGAATTCGGGGTTTTTTTTTTTTTTTTTTTGGGTTTCATATGTGTGTGTTGCAGTCTACTGGGTTAATCCATTATGACATTGTTATTCGTATGTGGCCAACCATTGGTGTGGGCCCAAATCTTGTATATTTAATTTCTTTGATACTAAATTGGTTTTATGCTTGTTGTCAATTAGATTTACCAGGATTAATTAGATTTACCAGGATTACGTAATTAATTTTCTATTTTCTTGTTGTTTTTAATTGTGTTAGTGCATGTTTAGTTATTACTTAGTATAAAATTATTATATTAAAAAAAATTAATTCAGTAAAACTTTAATTTTTTAAGGTTTCTTTTAACAAATTATTATAAATAAGTTTGTATCATATTTTATTAGCAAAGTAATCAATTTAAATTTATCGTGAATAACTAAATTAATTAAATTGATATAGTGCAAGGATAAACTCAAATCTTAAAATAAATACATAAATATTTATATAACACCAAAACAAACTCTCATTTTCATAATATATGTGAAAAAATAATTATTAAAATACCTTTCTATAATTTAATAAAAATTGAGAAATAATTATTCAAAATTAAATTTTTATAGGCAAAATAAAATAAATAAATATATTGAGTAAGATGCGTAACATTTCTTATCTAAGTTAGGATATATGTTATGAAATACTCCCTCCGTCCCGGAGAAATTGACACATTTTTTTGGGCACGGAGATTAAGAAGTATAATAATTTAATGTAAAGTGAAGTGAGAGAAATAATATTTAATGTCTAGTGGGTAGTTTTATTAAGGGTGAGTGTGATGTGTGTGTGGTCACATGTAAATAAATAAATTATTTTTGTGTGAGTCTCATGTTCTTAAAAGAAAATATGTCAATTTCTGTGGGACAAACCTAAAAAGAAAGTGTGTCAATATCTTTGGGACGGAAGGAATAAGAGTTTTAGCAAAAAAAAAAATATCGCGATGAATATAATATCTCCTGCTAATTAAATAACATAAAAAATATATTAAATAAGTTATGCTTATAAAATAATAAATAAAATTGAGAATAATAAAATTAATTAATAATTAAAAATTGAAAAAAATAGAGGCATGGCGAAATTAAAATTAAACTATCATTTGTTATATATCTTCTTATTAATTAATAAAAATTAAGAATAATCATTAAAAAATAAAAAATATAAGAAAATATATTAAATAAGATATGCTCATGAAATAATTAATAAAAAATTAAAAAAAAATTTGGAGTGAAACTCTCCTTTAGCATTGTTTACATAAAAAAATATGTAATTCAACATAAAAAATAAAAATAAAAATAAAAAACTTTCAAAGGTAAATAAAAATAAAAACAAACAGTGAAAAGTCTACTATTTTGCATAAAACTAATAAAATTGTAAAATATAAAGAGAGAAAATTCTAAATATATAGGGAAAAAAACTCTTGTATATAAATAAAAATAATGATTTTTTTATTTTTTATTTTTTTACCTTTGAGAATGATTTTGGTGTGTTTGGAATTAATGACTATAGAAGTTTATTTATTGGTGAAGGAGAATCCTGCAAATTAAAAAAAAAAAAACTTACACATGTAAAATTTAAAAGAAAAGTTGTAAATTCTAGAATATGTATATTAAAAATAAAACTCAAAGCGAATGGTACATAAATAAAAATAATAAAACTTTCATATGTATAAAAGAACACAAAAAAAAATTACCTTAAGGAATGATATTGGTGTATCGAAAATTAATGACAACAATAGTTTATGTTTAGGTGAAAGATAAACCTACAGATTAACATATATTAAAAGAGAAAAAAATCTGACACATATATAAGTTTTTTTTCTAAAAAAAATTGTAAATTCTACAATACAATTCAATATGAAATAATAAAATTATTATATGTATAATATAAAAAAAACTCAAAACAGATAATTCATTAAAAAAAATAAGACACTCATACATGTAAAAGAAAATTTAACATTAAAAAAAAACTCATAGGTAAATAAAAAATAAAAACAAATATTAAAAAATCGACTATTTTACATCAAACTAATAAAATTCTCACATGTAAAATATAAAGATAGAAAATTCAAAATATATAGGAAAAAAACACTTATATATAAATAAAAATAATAATTTATTTTTACCTTTAAGAATGATTTTGGTGTGTCTGGAATTAGTGACTATAGATAGAAATTTATTTATAGCGAAGGAGAACCCTGCAAATTAACATAAAAATAAAAAAATTCACACATGTAAAAATTAAAAAAAATTGTAAATTCTTAGAATATGTAAATTTAAAATAAAACTCAAAACAAATGGTACATAAAAATAATAAAACTATCAAAAGGAAGAAAATTTAACTTAGGGAACGATTTTAGGGCATTAATAACTATAGAAATTTATCACATATATGTAAAAGACAAAAAAGATAAAAGAAAATTTACCTTAAAGAATGATTTTGGTGTGTTGGAAATTATTGGCTATAGAAATTTATGTTTAGGTAAAGGAGAAACATGCAGATTAACATAAATTAAAAAAAAAAATTCACACACGTAAATGTTTTTTTTTAATTTTAAATTCTAATAAGAAATAATAAAATTTTCATATGTATATATAATATAAAAAATAAAACTCAAAACAGATAATTCATAAAAATAATAAGACTCTGATACATGTAAAAGAAAAAAAAGAAAAAAGAAATTTACCTTGGAGAATAATTTTGATTTTGATGTGCTAAGAATGAAGGATCGAAAAGAATTATTTATAGGTAGAAATATGAAATATTGAAAAATATACTTTCTCTGTCTCAACACAGCTTCACACCTCGTGAAAGCTCTGCAGGGACGGAGGGAGTATAATTAAATTAATGATTTGTTAGAGATATGATAATTTAAAATAATTAATCACTATCATGAATAACTATATTTTTTAAATTGATATACAATGTAATGATAAATTCAAATCTTAAAATAAATATATACTATTTGTATACATTAAATTTTAATTCTCAATTAATTAAAATTTTGAGAGCAATATAAGAACGACACATCATCAAAACAAACTTTTTTTTATAATATGTGAAAATAATTCGGAAAATACCATATTAGTAATTAATAAAAATTGAAAATAATAACTGAAATTAATTTTTCATATGTTTGTCTACGTTAGGATATATATTATAAAAAAAAATTTTAAAAAAATATTAGTAATTAATAAAAATTGAAAATAATAATTGAAATTAA
This sequence comes from Pogostemon cablin, assembly GCA_023678885.1. Classification (NCBI taxonomy): domain Eukaryota; kingdom Viridiplantae; phylum Streptophyta; class Magnoliopsida; order Lamiales; family Lamiaceae; genus Pogostemon; species Pogostemon cablin. The sequence continues at coordinate 24,444,593 of CM042964.1, read as the reverse complement.
TTTTTCATATGCTTGTCTACGTTTTTAAAAATCGCTCAATGAATATATCTTCTCCTAAATAGTATAAATAAATATATTAAATAAGATATTCTATTAATGAATAATAAAATAAGAATAATTATTATAAATAACGATAAAATAATATAAATAAATATATTAACATAACATTATCTCTTTATGTCTACATGTTTATATATATGTTTGAATATATCTCCTATTAAATAATATAAATAAATATATTAAATTAAATAAGTTATGTTCATAAAATAATTAATGTATTATCTACATTAAATTTTAATTAATAATCAAATTATTGAAAATTTTAATTTTAATTAAAAATTAAAATAATTGAGAATAATTCTAGTGACGACACTTCATCATAGTGCAAGGATAAACTCAAATTTTAAAATAAATATATAAATATTTATATAACACCAAAACAAACTCTCATTTTCATAATATGTGAAAAAATAATTATTAAAATACCTTTCTATAATTTAATAAAAATTGAGAAATAATTATTCAAAATTAAATTTTTATAGGTAAAATAAAATAAATAAATATATTGAGTAAGATATGTAACATTTCTTATTTAAGTTAGGATATATGTTATGAAATACTCCCTCTGTTACGGAGAAATTGACACATTCTTTTGGGCACGGAGATTAAGAAATATTATAATTTAATGTAAAGTGAAGTGAGAGAAATAATATTTAATGTGTAGTGGGTAGTTGTATTAATGGTGAGTGTGATGTGTGTCTAAACAAAAATATTAGTAATTAATAAAAATTGAAAATAATAACTGAAATTAATTTTTCATATGCTTGTCTACGTTAGGATATATATTATAAAAAAAATTAAAAAAATCGCTCAATGAATATATCTCCTACTAAATAATATAAATAAATATATTAAATAAGATATTCTATTAATGGATAATAAAATAAGAATAATTATTAAAAATAACGATAAAATAATATAAATAAATATATTAACATAACATTATCTCTTTATGTCTACATGTTTATATATATGTTTGAATATATCTCCTATTAAATAATATAAATAAATATATTAAATTAAATAAGTTATGTTCATAAAATAATTAATATATTATCTACATTAAATTTTAATTAATAATCAAATTAATTGAAAAGTTTAATTTTAATTAAAAATTAAAATAATTGAGAATAATTCTGGTGATGACTCCTCATCAAAATTAACTCTCCTATAGTATATTAAAGATGTGTGTGAGTATGATGTAAACGTGTAAATCATATTTTTTAAAATTATTTTTAGTATATAAAAAAGGGTTAATATCTAAAAAATTTACCACCTTATTGGATATTTTCAAATTTATCACGACCTTTTATTTTTGTCAATTCAATACACGATTTGTTTAATATTTTCAATTTTATCACGACCTTTTATTTTTGTCAATTTAATACGCAATTTATTTAATATTTTCAATTCAATCCCAACTTTTATTTTTTCATTCTGATACACCACTTATTTTATATTTTCAAAATTCAATTCTTTATTATTATTTTTTATTAATTGAGGGTTAATAATAATGTGTTTTCATTTTGCATAATAAAACTGCAACAGCCATTGTATTAAAACAACCATAAATAATAATAATAATAATAATATTATTATTATTATTATTATTATTATTATTATACTGGCAAAGGGTACACAAATTATTTTTTTCGATTTTTGTTTCGTTATTTTTATAACTTTTTTTTAAATATAATAAAGATGTATATAAATGAATTATAAAAATGGACGAAATAAAAATTATGAGTTGATGAGGAAGTAATAATAAAAAATTTAGTTAGTGTGTATTTTTTTTTTTTTTAAGAATATAACTTTTAAAACCAATAAATCTATGACAATAACTAGAGAGCTCACCACTTATTATTATTATTATTATTATTATTATTATTATTATTATTATTATTATTATTATTATTATTATTATTATTATTATTATTATTATTATTATTATTATTATTATTATTATTTTTATTATTATTATTATTATTATAATATTTTTTATGAAATCGACAATTAAATAAAACTATCACAATAGCTAGTGATAAAGAATTCACCACGTATTTTATAGTTTTAATTTAATTTATTATATTTCTTTTAAGAAACCCACAATTAAAATAATAATAATAATAATAATATTATTATTATTATTATTATTATTATTATTATTATTGAACAGAATTGAAAATATAAAATAAATGGTGTATCAAATTGAAAAAATAAAAGTTGTGTTAAAATTGAAAGTATTAAATAGATTGCGTATTGAATTGACAAAAATAAAAGTTCGTGATAGAATTTAAAATATTAAACAGATCGTGTATTGAATTAACAAAAATTAAAGGTCGTGATAAATTTGAAAATCCTCAATAAAGTGGGGAATTTTTTAGAAATTAACCAAAATTAATTTTCGAAAAGAAATAATTTTTATATAGATGAATACTAATTCATGTCTTTTAAGAGTAATTTTTCATGTACTAAAAAGTAATTGATAAATCAGGATTTATAACAATTTAAAGAGTAATTTTTTAATTTAGAAGAGTAATAATTTATGTGTCTAAAGAGTAATTTTTTATGTACTAACACTATAAAAAAATTACTACTACCTCCGTCTGCTTCTAAGGTATTCATTTTACTATTTTTGGCGTCCGCTTCAAAGGTATCAATTTCCCCTATTTGTAAAAAAATACACAATATGACCCACAACTTCAATCTAATACAACTACCTACTTTACATATAATAATAATAATACTCCTTGATCCACGTGAAAAAGCAAATGAATACCTTATATACGGACGGAGGGAGTATTTTTTAGCAACGGAATTTACTAACGGAATTCAATCTGCTGGTAATTACCAACGGAATAATAATAAAAGTGACATTTTTAGCAAAGGAATACTAATGGATTTATTCTCTATTTTACCAATGAAATTATTAACAACGGAATAATTTACCAACAGAATTGAATTTTCGTTGTTAAAAATTTAGCAACCACCACTTTACCAACAGAAATTTACCGACGGATTCTGTTATTAATCCGTTGGTAAATCAATTTAACAATGAAATTAAGGCTTTTACCAACGGAATATTTAGTTAAAAAAAACAGTTTTTTTGTAGTGTAAAGAGTAATAGAATTTGCATATTAACATACGTAAACCTCATTTACACAAGTGTTTATGTTATTATGTGACAACGAGACCATTTCATAATTAATTACTTTTATTTATTTATTATTATTAAAAATATTATTATTTTTAAAAAACTATTAGGTACAAAATTATCTTCTTATTTACTATGTAGTACATTGACGTTACATAATTACTCACCCATAAAAATTCTAATTTTGTATTTGCTATATTACCCATACTTAACACTAGTGTTAAAATCATTTTAAAAGGAATGTATAATAAATCCGTGTATCTCTCTAGAAATTTCGCAATAAAATTTCTCAATTACTTCTTTCTGAATGAACGACAATCCCTCAAATTGGTATACATCAGTGTTAAATTCACATTATTGACTACTCTTTGTTCGTTGGGTAAAGGTGGGGATTCATCGACGGCCACTTTCGTGACTACTCGCTATGGGGGGGATAAAGGTGAGAATCGAAATCCTCAACTTGTTTATGCCATCGGTTCTATTCTCCTTTTGTTGAAATTTGGGATAAATTAGGGTTTTGAACGATTAAGCATGTGTTGTAAAACATCAAAATTTGAGGGGTGAACGATTCTCTATTTTTTTCAACTTGAAAATCGAACACTGTACAGTAGTGTACACTAAGTCAAAGAGTTAACGATTGAACAATTTTTTTGCTGTAATCGTACACTGTACAGTAGTGGGTTTTAATTATTTGTTAAATATAATGATTTGGATGTTAAAGTTAAAGAATTTGATCTTGGTGAAGAAGTTTTCATTTCGATTTATTTGAAAATTAGTGTACATTGGTGTGCGGAAGTGGATTGGATGCGAGGAGCGAGCAAAAGGCGGCGGAAGAAAATCCCAAATCTTTGAACAACTTGAATTTAGGTTTTAATGTATCTTCAACATCGACGACGAGAAATCGAGGCTTGTATTTCAGGATTTTCGCCAATTGAGAGTTCGAAAATCCATTCTCTTTGAAGAACGACAAAACTGAATCGGCTTTTTTTGGGTGTTCTAAACCTGTGAGATTTGAGACGATTTATTGTATCAGAGTGAATGAGTAATTAAACATGGAAATTATTAAGGGTAAATTTGAAAAATAAAATATTAGTATCTCTTAATAATTCAATTTTATTTTGTATCTCCTAATAATTAGACTATTAAAACTCGTACTTATCAGTAATAAACCCTAAAAAAAATATTGTCACTTTTTAGTCATATTATAAATTATTCATAATATAATTTTTATTTTTTAATCAATTAAATGTTATTTCTCATTAAAATATTTTTAAATATCATTTCTCATTAAAGTGTTTGGACTTCTTCTCCTTCCTACAAAATCGTGAATTCATTCTATATGATTTTTTTCTTCAGAGTTTTACGAATGGAGGTTCCAGTAGGGCATTTTGTTTCTGTATGTTGTTATAACGCTTTTGTCTTCTTTTTACTTAACTCATTTTCTATTTTTAATATAACATCTAAGTAGATAATAGGTCTCTCTTAATTTTTTTTTTTAAATCCTACATTGTCATTTCTTTAATAAACTAACTGAGAGTTTTTTTTTTTTTTTTGTCTACATGTCACTTTTAGGAGGCTCCCCGTTAACTTGTCAAATTGTGATTTATTTGAATTTATTTAATTAATTATTATTTATTTAATTAGATTTAATTATTTAAAATATAATCTCTTTAAATTTATTACTAAAAGATAAATATTTAAAATATTTGATATTTATCTTAAAGAAAATTCTTATAAAATCCAAATATAATTAATTTTAATATTTAATTCGATAAAGCTTTTTAATTTTTTTATTAATAAAAATTTATATAGATAAATCCATATTTTTATTTTCCTCCACCTATAAATAAGATTCTCCTCCACACACAAATTCTTTTATGAACCTTTCTCCAAGTTCCAAATAATTGACGATATGTTATTTATTTATTTATAATTTACATTTTTATTATATTTCTTTTAACTAATGAGTTGGTCTTGCGTGCCCCGGGGCACACCATGCGCCTTTAGAATTTAGTATTATAGGTAAGAGTACATTATTTTTTTCTAAAAGGTATACACTTTAATTAATAAGGGTACTCTATTTTGTTCTAAAGGGTATACACTTTTCATTAATATTTTTTATTTTCTTTCAGAAAATAAAAGATACACATCTTTATAAGAAAGAGTATACAATTTAATACAAAATTCTAAAGGCGCACGACGTGTGCCCCCGTGCGCATGGGTGCATACAAGTTTTTGCCTTAACTAATTTGTGTATTAATTTTGGTATAATTATTTTAATTTTCAATTTTACATTCTAATAAGTTTCATATGGTTTTGTACTTTTTAAATTTAATTTGTTTTTAATTGATTTTATTATTATTATTTTGGTTCATACATATATAATCATATTAAATTAAATTATTTTGAATTTTTATATTTTTTTCTTCGACTTTCAAATTCATAAGATTTAATTTTTTTAATTTTTATTAATTTATTTATATTTTAATTAATTCAGTACGATTTTGTATTTTTTATTATAATATTTCAAATTTTAAATATAATTCTGATTAATTTTAAAGATATAAAAGATATATATATATATATATATATATATATATATATATATATATATATATATATATATATATATATATATATATATATATATATATATATATATATATATATATATATATATTTCATAACAATTGCATTTAATAAATTTTTTTAATATACACTCCTATATCTTTATTATACTAATCGAGAGTTTTTTGGCCTGCGTGTCACTTCCAGGAGCCTCCGCTTTATTTTTTATTTTTTCGATTCTCAAATTCATGAGGTATATTTTTTTTAATTTTTATTAATTTATTTATATTTTAATTAGTTCAGTATGATTTTGTATTTTTTATTATATTATTTTATTTCAAATTTTAAATATGATTCTGATCAAGTTTAATGATGTAAAAGAGATATATATTTCATAATTATTGCATTTACTAAATTTTTTAAAATATATATTTATAAACTTTTTCTTTCAAACTTTTTGTGTATAACACAATTACAAATTGATTTAGTTATTAAATAAAAACATATTTCTTTTTAAAAAAATATTATTCCACGTATTACGCGGGCTTTGTACTAGTATATAATACACAATACTATTAACACTTATTCCGATAACTAATTCTAATAAAATTTGGTTTCTTAGTATAATTGTTTGTTTTATGGTATACACTTTAATTAATAAGATTATAATTTTGCATTAAAAAGTTGGCCGAAATATAAATGATATAAATATTTAATTAAAAAATTAAATTATTTTCTAAAAAAATCAGGAATATAAGTTTTTATTCTAAAAGATATAATATATAAAATTAAAAGATATAACTCTCGAAAAACACGAGATTTGAGAGCACGATTTCCCAACACATGAAAATTTCAGGGAGAAATTTTATTTTATACAAATTTTACAATTGAAAATTAATAACGACACTTTTATTTAAAGATTATTAATTCTACCCAATAGATATTTTTTGACTTTATTACCCTTCAACATTAACACTAAACCCTAAAACCCTCACCCACTTGTCGCCGCCCTACCGCTGCTCTACCGACGACAAGCCGCTGCCATCGCCACCGCCGCCTCCGGTTGCACCATCGCCGACGATCAGTGATCGGTGATTAGCAGCCTCCGTAGCCGGTCGCTAGGGGTGGCTTACCGTACCATACTTAAAATACCGACTCATACCGTATATCGTTTCAAAATTATCGATATTAAAAAAATCATATCGATATCATACTGAAAGTTTTGGTATATCGAAATTATGGTATATTATAAAACAATACCGTTTCATCCGAAATATCGAAACACCATTTTTAATCGAAAATTACCGATTCATACTGAAATTATAACATACCGATTTAATATTGAAATTTTGAAATACCGATTCATACCGAAATTATTATATAATATTTAAAAATAATTTAATCAAATGATCTATATTAAATATAAAAATAATTATTATTTTGATATTTGAGTACGGTATATAATGAAATACCGATATCTTTTCGGTATTCCGGTATATACCGAAATATCAATTTTACAAAGAGTGAGTCTCTTGTGCGCTTGGGCACACAAATTTAAATTCATGTTCCTTTGCAATTTCCGTGCCCCTTTACAATTTAAATTCTCTAGCAATACATATGTTTAAATAGAATAGGGAGGGAAAGAGTTGTGTTCACATGCGGACACGGACCGTGTCCCCATGTCCCCGGGGGTGCAGGAGCTTTTGCCTTTTACAAAATTATATACCGATGTCGTACCTAAATTTTCGGTACGACACTATACCATACCGAAATTTTCGGTATACCAATTTTTCAATATGATAACTTTGGTATACTGAAATTTCGGTAATTTTGTCCACCCCTACCGGTCGTCCCACCGCTGCCACTCTAATCCTTAAATCCTAAATGAAATGAGAAACAATACAGTAGAAAGTTTGAAATGGGGGATAATAGAATTAAATTAAAAAAATGTCTTAAACCCTAAATGAAATGAGAAACAATAGAGTCCAGAAAGTTTGAAATGGGGGTTAATAGAATTAAAAAAATGTGTATTAATTAATACTAAAGATAATTAATGTAGATGGTAGTTGGTATTAATTATTCTCAATTTATATTGAGTATTTATATTTTGCTCTTACTGAATAAAGTGTTTGAAAAGAAAAAGAAATACATTCTCCAAATTAGATTGGATATATATTAAGTTTGAAAATGCTATACTCATAATTAAATTGACTATTTCCCCAATTTTCATTAATCCACAAATGGGAGGAGAAGTTTGGGACGACGGCAAGGCAATGTTGGATTAAAATCGAACGACTAAAATTAGCTCTGAGAAGGTGGAGCAGACGCGCCGGCACTGCTCTGTAGACACAATAAGAAGTGGAAAATATTAGAAAAATATATAGGATTTCCTTATTAATTGTTTTATAATTATAATAAGTGTATATTGGGTGCACCTGGGTGCAAGGGTGTACCCACATGTGTATAACTTTTTATTCTATTTTGTATACATGTCATTCTATTTTGTATAAGTGTTTTGTAATAATTGTATATTTTTTTCACACTAAGTTTTTCATTAAAAAAACTAGCATCATATGTGTATAATTTTTTATTCAATAGTGTATACATGTTTTTTTAATAATTGTATATTTTTTACACTCAATTTTTCATTAAAAAACCTAACAATTAAATTGTATACATTTTTTCTCTTAATTGTATATGTTTATATTTATATTTGTATATGGTTGCACCTAGGGTCCACATGGTATAATTAGTCAATTATAATTAGGTTCACACCCAACATTTTACCAAATACACCTAGTTAATATATTTACAAAAATTCCAACACTTTAAAAAGACTAAAATAACCCTCAATCCAAAAAATACCAAAACGCCTACCCACATAACAAAATATTAAATACACCACTCAAATTCAAACATCAAAACATCTATGATGAACCATCACCCATAAACACACATTCATCCCAAATTTTGTCCAAGAGGGAGGAGAAAAATTATATTTCTTCCAAATCCTTTTAAAATCACGCTCATTCACTTCACAATGGTGGCTGAATTTATTGGCTATGTTCCACCGTCAGACGAAATTTATGATCGTTGATGAATGATTTATAGTGTTATGTTCGTCTAACGCTTGCCAAACATTGTCTATATTTTCCATAGACCAAGTACGAACAAGCATTTCGTTATTTCAACTCCAACAAACATTAAATTTCATTTTTATTTTTTCAATATACCCAACAATTTTACTACACAAATTAAATTCATATAAGTATATTTCACCTATCACTCCCATAACTTGTAACCCCATTTCTAACACCCTTTAACCTTAAATTTAATTTTCTATGCACAAAATTAACAAAACCTAAAAAGAGTAATAAACAAAATTATCCAGGATTGATTACTCTTCATGGAGGATCTTGCTAGACATTGAAGGATTTAGAATGTGAAAAATAAATTTTGATGGAGATATGGAAGGAATCGATCATTTTTTTTAATAATTTTTTTTTTGGAGGATGTGGTGTGAGTGAGGGAAAATAAGTGTGTATTAAGTTTGTGGATGAGTTTTTTTCCAATAGTATTGGTGATTTAGGTGTATTAGTTTTAGGGGTAATATAATAAAAGTAGAGTGACTGTATATAAAATTTTACATTTTAATATATTCATTCAAATGTAGTGTATTTAAAATGAGTGTATATAGTAAAACAATGGGTATGGGTGTGGATAGATGGCTACTTATAATTATTTGTAATTACATATAACAAATCAAGCATATGATATATAAATATTTCTTCAAACTTGCATAAAATTTTTTAAAGTTAATAGATAAACCTATATGTTTTAATAAATCAAACATTGTAAATATATATACACACACACATTACATATGATAATTTTTTTTAAAGTATGTACACACATTGTATTTTTATGTATATATATTATATATATAAAAGATGAGAGATGGTAATGAGATGTACCTTTAATTCATGTATATCAGTAGAAAATTTAGACATCAGAGAATGTTTTGCATCTTGCAGTAGTTTAACTAGTTTAATGTCTCCACCAACTCTAGCTTCATCCACTGGAGTTCTCCCCCATCTGCATTACATATAAATACAATTAATGAAACAATTAATGAAACACAAGATTAAACATAGTAATAGCTAGCTACACCTGTCCATAGCAAAAACACTAGCACCCTTTTCTAAAAGCAAAACACACTCTGAATACAATCCCTCCGCTGCAGCTAAGTGCAGCGGAGTTTGAAGATTGTAATTCTTCGAGTTAGGGTTGATTCCGTTGGCCAGTAGCCTCCGGAATAAACCCAAGTCCTTTCTTGAAACGGCATCACACAGCCAAACTCCGGCATTATCCACAGATAATGCCGCCCCAGATGCCACTAGCAATGATGCAACCCCATCGTGGCCGTTCTTGATCGCCTCAAACAACGGTGTACTTCCCAAGTTATCTACAACAACATTGTCACACTCTCAGTGAGTTCTTCATATGTATCCATTTTTCTTTCGTGTTGCATGATTGTCAGCAGAGAATTAATCTTCGTACCTCTAAGGTTGATGTCCACCTTCAGTTGGACGAGGAAGTGAACGATGTCGTCGTATCCCTTGGATGCAGCACGATGCTGGATGCAACAAGTTAAACATGGATGAATGATGATTAGATCATACTTAGCTAATCTATGTATGATGAGATTAGATTGATTGATGACATTGTTTTCTTGGCATACCAGAGATGATTGTCCATTGTAGTCGACTTTGTTGGGATCTGCACCTCCTTCGATCAAACAACGAAGACGATGCAGATCACCATCATTAGCAGCACAGTTCAATCTGATAGCCAGCTCTGATTCACATTTCTCAATCTGTAGAGAGATGGGAGACTCCAGGATCTTCTTCCGGAGGCTATGTGCTCTCCCCTGAAGAACGGAAGAGCACAAAACTCGAAACCAAGTTTCAGGGCTCAAAACACTCATCCGAAAAAGAAAAGAGAACAGAAGATCAGCTCACCTCAAGCAGATTATTAATGATAAAACCCCCATCAAAGAAGTATATCTCAAGAAGTTGCATGAGCGCTTGCTTGTCTATACGAAGTAGCCTCGACAAATCAGAAGCTTGAACTGTACGCGGCTCAGGGATGCCACAAAGCACAGAAACGTCGCCTATTGAACCATAAATCTGTACACTGGAAACTGATGCTTCCAACCCATTGTCTTCAAGATTCCTCACTTCATCCTACACAAAATCTTGACTTAGTTTTTTCACAATGAAGATGATCACTAATGAGTAGACTAAACCATACCAGTTTTCCTTCACAAAGAAAATAAAGCTGATCACCAGTGCTTCCCTCTTCCACAATCATTTCTCCAGGAAGGAAAAACTCTTCGTGGATTCTGATCGCCTAATTACCATCACGATACGAATGAGACTAGGCCAAACCACATAAACGAGACGAGATTCAGATGAACACAACTTACTACTTTCTTGATGAAGCAATCTGAGCAGCCTCTGAAGAGAGGAACTTCTTTAAGGCAAGGCTCATATAATTTGCTAGATATCTGCAAGTCTCAATGAACACAGAGTTAGACAGAGATGGACTTTGCTATAAATGAGGCGAGGTTACACGAAATGTGATCATACCCGAGCTCGTAAAGCAAGAGGGAGATCCTGAAGAGCAGCTGCATCATTATAACTGCTTTCATACTGCAATCTAACATGGCCTTTGATCTCATTGTTTAAGTTCCTTCCTAACCTGTTTCTATTCATATACTTGATCAATTCAGCCATTTTATCCCTAAATCTCTCTGTTTTCGATCCTTTAACAATTAATGCAGTCATGTTACCCAGTAAATAAGCACCAAGAATCATGTCGAACGACACATACATCATCACAAATATCATCTCCCTCGTATTCACAGCATGAATCTCACCATAACCTACAGCAAAGTCAGCAGGAAATCAAGAGAGTGGAACACTACATATTTCACCATCATAAACGGGACGAAAGAAGCTTACCAACGGTGGCCATGGTGACAACAGCAAAGTACAGGGCTGTTATATAGCGCGTCCAAAGATCAATGGCTCTAAAATTTGTGTAACTGAAGTCTCCCAACTCTAAACTTCCAATCCATGTATGACCTTCTTCTGATGGAGGAAGGGTAGTGGCCAAATAATAGAATATACAAGCAGCAGTATGTGTGCAGTAGAATTCAACCACAAACAGCTTTATGATCCGCGTAAACAGATAGTTTACGCGAGTGTCCTTCTCTAGTTTCTCGAAGAACTCTGTCACCCTTAGCGCCCGGCTCAGCCGGATCCACAGCATATATCTTACAAGTTCCTTCTTACCACTAGCCTGTTCTTTTCCAACACACAAACACACAGAATGAAATGTGTACTATAATTCTTGCATCATTACAACTATGCTAAAAACAAATTTTGCAATCTTTGTCCAACCTGGTATATTGCATCCCATGGACAGCAACCAAGAAGATCAACTATAAACCGGGATTTAAGGTACCTATATCAACATCAACAACATGAGCATCTGATCAAGAAAACACAAGATTGAAGGGATGATCAATGGCTAACCGGGTGGCAATGAGGGCATGATCATAGATCATGGAGTGCGAGTGAGGGTCTCGATATGTGACGAAGAAGCAGACGATGATGTCGATCAAGAAAGTGAACTGGCCAGCGATGTCTAGAAGGAAAAGATTCTCCGGGAGGCCTCTGAAGAAGGCGAATTCGAGAGGGGTGAAGAAGGAGGAGTAGACTGCCCATATCAGTATGAAATGTGTCCATGCTACGTACCACCTGCGGTTTGCATTCACATCATCCATTCATCTCCAACATTTTCTTGAATTATTCTTTTTTTTTCCCTCCATCCATTTATTTGTTGATGATCAGGCAGCAGAGTTAGGAAATCTATGGACATAATCATTTTTCTCATGCCAAATCTCTGCCTTAAAAAACCGTTTTGTTTTCATAATTGAGCATCAAAAATATTGATAAAAGGACTACGGAAAGTAACCTCAAAAGGGTTATTAATTATTGGACATTGCATTAATAAAAAACATAACAAGTCTGTCCTGAAAAACCTTTCACTCTTCCTATATTTGTTCGTACAAGGAAACTAACTCCTTTATTCATAATATCAAAAATTACTTATATTTCAAATTTATCATTTTTACCTAATACACATATCATTACTTTATAATTTTTTATCACTTGGTAAACAGAACAACTTTTTTAAACAAAGTGAAACAACAAATCGTTTTTTGAGATGGAAGAAGTAATAAGTGTGCAAGAAAAGCTCTGTCCAGCAAATGCAAATAGTTTACCTTGTCTCAGGACGAATGACGTATGGGTGGGAATCTGTTCTCCCACTTCCATTTCTGCCATGGCTAATGCTCAAGGAGTCTTGTCTGAAATAGAAATTTCTGAAAGTACAGATGGATTTCCATGAGGATGATGATCTGGTGGAGTTTTGTTGCAGATCCTCAACCTTAAACTCTTCATCTGGTTCGGATTCATAATCGTCGTCTCTTTCTCTGCCTCTTCTGCTTCTCTGCATCTTCTTCAATCTCTATACAGTACTTAATTAAGATTGGATATGATGAGCAGCTAATCTATGAGAGAATAATGTTGTGAAACTAATTGGGAGAAAATGCAGGTGTAATTCTACAATTAGTGGGCTATCCGGATACCCGTGTGGTTGCACTTTTTCATGACAAACTTCACCTCTTTCTCTATCCACGTTTTGTTCCATTTTTGTAAATGTCCAAATTACCATTTGTAATTTTCCCGATATTTGTCTCGTGTCCTTTACCGGCTCAATTGTTGTGAATCGTTTAATAACTACTACTCCGTACCGAGGTCACAATTTGATTTTAGATTTTTTAATACAATAATTAAAAAGTATTACTTTCTCCGTCTCACATTAAGATTTACGTTTTTTATTTTTGGTTGTCTCGTTAAGGTTTACATTTCCTTTTTTGTCAACTTGGGCTCATACAAAACAATTAATTATTTCATGTAGAACCTACACGCAACACTAATACAACTACTCACTTTACATTAAATATTATTTATCTCACCTCACTACACATTAAATTATTATATCTCTTAATCTCCGTGCAAAAAGCAAACGTCAACGTTAACGCGGGACGTAGGGAGTACTATTTTATTTTATATATACTGCATTATTGTATTAACATTGAATAGTAATGGTGTATCCCACTGTCCCTGCCTTGGGACCAAGCTCAATTAGAAGGTCTTTCCACCCTCCCCTCTGCTACTTGAGTTATGATCTGAAGGCATTAGCATTGAATAGTAGAACATATATGAGACTCTTTTACTATAAAAATGGGTCATTTGAATGAAACACACCATATAATAAAATATGATTTTTCGATGGGATTGAAGGAATATTATATATTTTATATCCTAAAAATAAAATTTAAGATTTTTCACCCGCACTTTTCACCATCTAACATGTGCTCACGAAATCTCATGTTTCATTTTGTGTGTGCTCACGAAATCTCTTGTTTCATTTTGTGTATAATCTCATGTATTATTACTTATATAATAATTGATATGTAGTTAAGGATCGAAATAAATTCAACTATTATTGGGTTAATATTTTCCTTATAGACACTATTTTCAGAACCGTACTAGTCCGGTTGATTCGACCGGTTGAATCGGAAATCGATTTCGGAATCGATTCGAAAACAACTAAGAATCGCTTTTTCTAAAAAATCGATTTGAATCGATCAAAATCGAAAAAACTTGGTGAACCGTCTTCGGAATCGGTTCGGAAACAACTAAGAATCGCTTTTTCTAAAAAGCCGGTTTGGACGGGTCAAAATCGAAAAAACTTGATGAACCATCCAAATCGAAAGCTGCCAAGCTTGAATTTATTTATTATTATTTTATTTTATATATACTGCATTATTGTATTAACATTGAATAGTAATGGTGTACCCCACCGTCCCTGCCTTGGGACCAAGCTCAGTTAGAAGGTCTTTCCACCCTCTCCTCTACTACTTGAGCTATGCCCTGGGGCATTAGCATTGAATAGTAGAACATATATGAGACTCTTTTACTAAAAAAATTGGTCATTTGAATGAAACACACAATATAATAAAATAGAATTTTTCGATAGGATTAAGGGAATATTATATATTTTATATCCTAAAAATGAAATTTAAGATTTTTCACCCGCACTTTTCACCATCTAACATGTGCTCACGAAATCTCATGTGTTATTATTTATATAATAATTAATACGTAGTTAAGGATAGAAATAAATTCAACTATTATTGGGTTAATATTTTCCTTTTAGACACTATTTTTAGAACCGTACTAGTCCGGTTGATTCGACCGGTTGAATCGGAAGCCAATTTTGGAATCGGTTCAAAAACAACTAAGAATCGCTTTTTCTAAAAAACCGGTTTGGATCGGTCAAAATCGAAAAAACTTGGTGAACCGTCTTCGAAATCGGTTCGAAAACAACTAAGAATCGCTTTTTCTAAAAAACCGGTTTGGATCGATCAAAATCAAAAAAACTTGGTGAACCGTCTTCGGAATCGGTTCGGAAACAACTAAGAATTGCTTTTTCTAAAAAGCCGATTTGGACGGGTCAAAATCGAAAAAACTTGATGAACCATCCAAATCGAAAGCTGCCAAGCTTGAATTTTTTTTTTCTGATTTTCTGCTTTGAATTAAAGGAAACAATCAATAATATAAAGTTAGTTGTTAGTATAGTTAGTAGTTAGTTCACCAAGCACCTATACATCCTTCTTATAACTCCTCACTTATTCGTTTTCAGAAAGAATCGAACCTAGATCACTCATCTTAGTGAGAGCCTAGTGGTCATATGAACTAATCCACCTGGTTAATTATCAAATTAACTACTCCCCTTTCTCATTTCTTAGAAAATCATAATTTCTTAATTTCCTTATTTTTTTATTTACTTTTATATTTTGTATTTTATTTTTTCAATCCATAGTTTGTATTTGAATTAAAAAAAAAGTTATTTACATTGATTAAAAATAATTTGTTACTTGAGTCTTAAAGTCATAATTATTTATGCCTACAAAGTGTTCTATGAAATTTCTCTACCATTTTTCTTAAAATAGTGAATTTAGATATATTATGAATTACACTGAAATTAATAACTAAAATAAAATTTTGAATTTTTTTGTTTTCTACCCATTATAATTTATTAAATATCTGATAATGACGAAAAAAAATTAACTAAAATACAATTTTGAACTTGTTTTGTTTTCTACCCATTATAATTTATTAAATTATTGATAATGATTAAAAAAATTATTTACATGTATATTAGGTGTATTAATGTAAAATTATATAGTATAAAATAATGAAATATTATTAAAATAAGTAATTTACATTTTCGGTTGAACTGTCGGTCCGACTGGTTGAATCTCGAACCATTGGGACAACAGGTTTGATCTCCAATTTGATTATGAAAGCATTGCTTTTAAGGTATAATATCATTATTTCTCCTACGTACTACTTATCCAACAGTATGACATAAAAGATTATACACAAAAATAGCATGGAAGATATCAAATGTAATGCGTATAGAAAAAAAATGTAACAGTATATCTGGTGTCTATCCTATACACCCCATACAATATCACATCTAGTGATGTTAAAATAATCAAGCAGCTCGAATGTTCGACTTGATCCGGCTCGTCTCTTTTCTACTTGAACTAGAGTTCAAGCCTGTTAAATACTTGTAGAGTTAGAACACGTTAAGGCTTGATGATAAAAATAATAATAATTAATAATATAAGGGTTAATTACAACAAAAGTCCCAACTTTTTAGTCCAAACTTTTAAATATTTATAAATAAGTTCTTGATCTTTTACCCGCTTTGCAAATCAAGCCACCGGGCAGTTGGGGGCCTGCCCGGTGGCTGATGTATCATCTTTCTTCCACGTCGCCTTTCACGTGTACAAAAAGACGTCGTTTCAACATTCCACCTGTTAAAAAGTTAATTGCATGAAAAGTTCCAACCTTTTCGCTGATTGCGAATTAGTCCAAACTTTTGGATATTTGCAAATAAGTACCCGACTTTAAGCCCGTATTGCAACTCTAACTACAAGACAACTAGATGGCTGCTGATGAGAGTGTAAATTCATGAATTTTTTGGTCCAATTTGATATCTCTTTGAGTGTTTAATTGCTATTATTTGAACAAATCTTAATACTTTAAATGATTATCCACTAAAAGGTGCTTGAGAGGTATTTTGTTGTGTTTTGATAGGAAAAAGGATAAAAAATGCTAAGTTGGAATGAAGGGTAAATTTGTGCAATATATCAAGGAAACAGAGAACTGTATTTTGTAATTTTTCTATATGCGTGTAGAAGTCCAAATTGATCAAGTGATATATGATTAGAAAGCTACTGAAGAGAGGGTCGCGTGGGCACAAGAATCACCTCAATCGGAGATCAGATGTAAAATTTATGCTCAAAACTGTGAGGTGCGTATCTGCCAGCGAGAATTCCAAAAATTCACGAAAATTACTCTTTATTTCCTATTTTCTTGGTGGCCAAGTTATTTCCTAATATAATATCCCTCCATATCTTCCATAATTATATTTTTCCTGATTTTTCAATATCTCACATCCTTTTTACTCTTTATTTTATTCTATTTTCACACCTATATATACCACATTCTCATCACCACATAAAGGTGTGGAGAACTCGCCTAATCTACCACCACCACATCACCTAGGATTTTAAACCCTAATCCACCATATCAGCCTTTCATCTTCTACCCATCATCCGCCATCCACCATCTGGAGAGGATTCAAGAGAGTATTTGTCTACTTGATCGGAGATGGAAATTCTGGAGAGGACGGAGTTGAAGAAGGAGAACCAAACAAATAAGTTTTCTTTTCTTTACTTTATTCCTTCTAGTTTTTAGACTCATGGGTAAGTCTTTTTCCATAGACATGGTTGTTGCTTGTAAAATCATGGGCTAAATATCTTTTTGGTATTGTCAGGGCTTTAGACAATTTTGACTATGTGATTTGATTGCCCTAAACTTAGATTTATTATACTCCAGATTGTTTATTTCCTTATTGAAGATGATATTTTGAGACTTCATATTATTGTATTTTGAGTTTTGATTCCTTTAATTATTCATGACGGTATCACTGATTGATAGTTGATAGGATTTTCTATTTTTGCATAATAATTGTTGTTTCCTGTGACAGTCTTAGTGGATTGACTTATAATACCTACGAGTATTAGACAATCAATTTGAAATATTAATTGCTTGGTAAAACATCATTATTAGGTAATTAGTAAGGAGACAAAATGAGTTAATAATTGCGCACCTAGAAAGGGAAGTCTAGTGCTCTAACCTTTAATAGAATTTAGCATGAAGTACCTATAGAGGGAGAGAGAGTTAATTCCTTATCGATCCTAGGATTTGCAGCTCATTATAAGTGTCAGATCTTACCCGATCAAGATGGTCTAACTAGGCTTAGCGATACTCTTATAAATATCTGTAGGTAATTAATTTGGGTTTAGAATAATTAGTCACATGGTTAAACTGGATTGTCCTTAGCATTATCAGTCTCTTATCTTGGAATACTTGATTGTTATCTCGCCAGCGTATCTTATTTTATTTTTATTATTTAATAATTAATTTTCATAAAATGAGTTTGTCTTAAATAGAAATAGTCATATTAGATTTATTTGTCACTCTGACACTATCCATTGGATTCGACATTTAACTTGGTCACACGCGCACTATAATTGATCCCTTATACTTGAGGGTGAGATTCATATTTTCAAAAGTAAATAGCGATCAACTGTCCAAACGATGACGTGTCACTGTATATGCTAAGTCACTCTACACTAGTTAACAAAACGACGTCGTTTTGATTTTTTAAAATTAAAATTTAATTTATATCAAAAAAATGTCATCTATATTACATATTAACATCATCCATCAAAATCTGCCATGTGAGGGGTTGTGGCAGATAACTTCTGAATTTCGAATAAATGATCCATACGATAATTGTTGTTGCTATGTACAATAAAAAATAAAACGACATTATTTTTTTAACAAGTGTAGAGTAACTTGGCATATAAAGTAACACGTCAGCGTCCGGGCAGCCCTCCAGCTGCCCCGTGATTCAAGTTGAATTACGGGCTTAAAGTCGGTTACTTATGTGCAAATATTCAAAAGTTGGACTAATTCGCAATCAGTGAAAAGGTTGAAAATTTTCATTCAATTAACTTTTTGACAGGTAGAAAACTGAAATGACGTTGTTTTGTACATGTGGAAGGCGACGTAGAAGAAAGACGACACGTCAGCTATCGGACATGCCCCAACTGCCCGGTGGCTTGATTTGCAAAACGCGTTGAAGGTCGAGAACTTATTTGTAGATATTGAAAAATTTTGATTAATCCGCAATTCGCGAAAAGGTTGGGACTTTTATTGTAATTAACCCATAATTTAAATATTATCCCTCCGGCCATGTGAAAGATATCCATTTGATTTTTAAGCGTTTATTAAGAAGTATTATTATTATATGTGTAGTTGATAGTTATATTAGAGGAAAGTGGTGGGTCATAAGGTGAGCCCTTTTACTAAAAAAGGAGTATGAATATCTTTGGAGGGCTGCCCAAAATGGTAAACTGGATAACTTTGGACTAGTCGGAAGAATTATTAATTATTATAATTTTTTAATAATATTAATTTATAATAAATAATTATTCATAATATAATACTCTTTCGGTCCCACATTAAGTTGCACCGATATTGTAGACGTGGAGTTTAAGAAAAATTATTTTTAATTAACTTTATTGACTTTTTGAGGGCAATGTAGTATTATAAGTAATAAATAAATTATAAAGTATGTTATGTGTGTTAGGTGAAATTGATAAATTTGTAATTAAGATATATTTTTAAGGTTAGGGATTGATCTGATGTTATCTTTTTTGAACGGTAAAGTTTAATATGGGATGAACGAAAACAAAAAGTGTAAACTTTAATATCGAATGGAGGGACTAATAAATATAAAATATTAGTAATTATAAATAAGTTTGATAAAGCTCGTCTCGTCTAGTTGAGTCGAGTTCAATTAAGTCATTTTTAAGTCGAACTCAAGTATATGGTACTCAAGCTCACTCAACTCGATAAACACTTCTAATCTCGTTAATCTAATTAAAGGTATTTGATAAAAAAAATGAACGTATAATACTTCATTCATCACATTAGCAAGTTCACAGTTATTGTAAATATAAAGTTTAAGAAAACTTATTTTTTACTAACTTTTAATAATAAAGTACTCCCTCCAACTCAGGAAAGTCTGCACCCCCTTCTTGGCATAGAGATTAAGAAAGTGATAACTTTTATGGGTATTATGATATTTTTTGGTAATAAATAAATGATAAAGTATGTTAGGTGTGTGTGATTTTTTGTAAATAAAGTGTATGAGAAAGGGTGATTGTGTTGGACTTTTTATTTTTTTAGAAAAGTGCAAACTTTTGTGGGACAACCCAAAATGAAAAGTGTGTCATCTGAAATGGGATGGAGGGAATAAGCTATATGTGGGTTAAAAGGGGTGACAATTTTGATATTAAAATATAAAAACAAGGTTATTGGATTGTGTATCATTTCTTTATATCGGATATGAACTTATTTTTGAAATGTAATAAGTATGAATTTATTTATGAGACTAAAAAAATATATTTCATATTAAAAAATGTTATCCATAATAAATACTATTTTAACCATATTTTTTTGATTGGTTAGAAATAGATAATCAACAAAATATATCCAACTTATTATTATTATTATTATTCATGTATATCTTCAAAATAAATACAACCTTTAATCATATTTTTTGATTGGTTAATAATACTACTTTTATTTTTATTTTTATTATTATCATTATTATTATTCATGTATATATTTAATTATGTATATCCGTAAATTAAATATCATCTTTAATTATATTTTTTGATTGGTTATAATAATTCATCCGCTTATTATGCGGGAATGTGTACTTTTATATATATATATATATATATATATATATATATATATATATATAAATAAATAAAGAAAAATAACTAAATATTTACTTAGCATGGTGGCAGGAGGTACATCAAGGTTTGTTGAGGGACAGCTACCTTCTATTTTCTTTTAATAGAAAAATACAATTATTATTCTTTTTTCTTTCATTTTTATGCTCTACCTTTATCTTATTCATTTTTTTCTTTTTATGTGTAAATATTTAATCCTTTGAAATTTTAATTGTAATAATAATCTACTTTATCATATATTTATTATTATCTAAAATATCAAATTACTTTAACAAAGACTTTTATTAATATCCATACAAACCATAAATGTAAACTTGAAACTAGAACGGATGGAGTAATAAAAAATCGCCCCCCTAACTAAAATTTCTGTGTTGTCAGTGACTCTAGGGAATAGTGTCTTTGGTCTGATGGGATACAAATGCTCTACAAAAGAGTTCCGATAATTCCTTTTTTGTAGTCTCAAAATATTTTTGAGTACACAATATTCCATAAGGTTATATAACCATATATTTAGTTACATTGCCAAAAAAATTTATGTTTCTCTCATGTGATGTGGCCATCAAATTATGTCAAATTAAACTTTATTTTACATTAATTTTAAAGAAAATATACCATTCTGCCAACTTTGAAGTTGCCAAATTTTTTTTTTGCCCATACTTAATAAAAATATCAAAATTGCCCAGTTTTCAAATAATATGCCCAAAATACCCTCATATAGATATATCTAGTTTATAAAGGAAGAAATGAAAAAATATCACTTTATTTGTAGCGCAAAATCATTGCCAACATAAAATTAATTTTTTAATTTTTTTTAATCAATTTAGTGTAATGAGATAAAATTACCCTTTGATCATATATTTTAAAAAGTTAAAATAAAACACCATCACCTACCTTCTACAATATATGCCAGTTGTCGGTGGGGGACCGATCGAAACCGATACTCGGACCGACGGATGTTAATCGAATTGTTAGTGGGGACTGAATGGAACCAACAATTTGACTGACAAATGTCGGTCAGGTTGTCAGTGGGGGAGTGACTGGAATCGACACTCGTACTGACGAACTAATGAATGTTGGTCGATTTGTAGGTGGGAGATCGATTGAAACCGACACTTAAACCAATCAAAGAATTTAAGCTGAAATCAAAGTCAAAATTATATATATCATTTTGGAATTTCAATTGCAAGTTGGATATTTTTTTTTATCACAAGTTAAATTATTGTTCACAAAAATTTCCTCTTATTCAAATTAAGTAATTACTCCTTTATAAATCTAAAAGTAATACTTAAAAAATTTAAGTAATATGAATTTTTTTTTCTTTTAAATTAATCAAATGTTTTGAATTTTTTTTATCTAAGAATATTACTCCAGGTTTTTAATTTGAAAGGTATAATTACTTCCTTTTTGATATTATAATTTAGTAATAATTTATAATATTATATTCATAGTAAATAAATAAATAAATAAATTTATTATAAAAAATGAAACAGATAAAATTAATAGTAAAGTTATTTAACTACTTTAATAATTTTATTTTTTAAAATAATATTTTTTTTAGTTTCCATATTAAAATTTAAAATTAAATGACACGGTCACCTCGCTCATCACTATTATTGTAATTAAAAATAATCAAAAATATTTTTTTTTGTAATTAAAAATAATTAAAAATATTTTGTTAAAATAATGCGTGATTAAATTTAAATATTTATGGAATCAACTTAAAATGAATAAAAATAAATAAAAGCTAATTAAAAATATCTATTCGTTCCAAATTGATTAATCTATTTGTTTCAAATTTATCTATTCGTCCCACTTTTGTCTATTCATTTTAAATTTATCTATTCGTTTCATCTTTTACTATTCATCCAAAAATTTGTCTATTCATCCCATTTTTATATATTCATTCCAAATTTCTACCATCTATTCGTCTCAACATCAAACAACCCTATTCGTCCCAATCTTATCATCCCAACATCTGGCAGCCCCATTCGTCTCAAACTCCTACTGTTTATGCAGTCAAGTCAAAGATTTTAAATTGATCAAATGGTTTTAAGTTGGTATTGGGTGGAGAATGAAATTATCCAAGCGAAAATGTTGTCACTTTTAGTATAATTAACCACTCCAAAATCTACCGCGCAAATCAATCATTATTTATTTATTAATTAATTAATTATTATTATTTATTTTATTATTTTTATTTTTATTATTATTATTATTTTGTGATTCCACAATTCTCCATACTATGCAAGATTGCAAGAAAGCATGTGTTGAGATCTCCAACCCTGATGTGGTGTGCAGTTTTTTTATTTGATAATTATATATGATCTATTCAAATTCAATTTTTATTCATAAAAATTATATATTGTAAATATAAAAATATTTTAAGTTGGTATTGGGTGGAGAATGAAATGACCCAATTTATCATAAAAATATAAATAACTTTTTAAGAGAAATTTTTAGGTCTAATAAGATTTAATCAAAAGAGACTGACAAATTTTATTAAAATATAACATTGTTTGCAGCGGAATTAAATTGAAATAACAACAATTAAAAATAAATTATAATTTCTAGTGTAGTTAAAATGAGGACTTTATTTAAGAAATAAAATGATCATGCAATAGAATATAAAACACTTTATTTCAAGTAAAAATAAACAATGAAAGGATTTTCATTAAATTAAATTACTTCCATGGAATATAAATATATATAAAGCTATGACAATTTAATAATCGTAAACAACTTCATCACAATAAACATGTTAATGAATGTAAAGAATGGGATGATAAATCCAAATAAATATCAATTAATTACTTTATCACTCATCGCCTCTCTCCGTATTCTATCTTCTTTAATCTGTAAAATGTTTAAATGACGTGATGAGCAAACCACAACTCAGTAGGAAAATATTTATCTACAATATATAACTCACGTATAAACATCAATAAATCACAAACAACACATATATCTTATCTGTGAACATGTCTGTGAATGATCGATCATGAAGTACGGTGGGCGTTACCCGAGGATTACTTTAAAATCCCGACACCTGAAAATGCCCTGACTTAAATGAATGTACTAGCACGGAGGGTCTTCCAAGGATATTTTACAATCCAAGTATTCCCGAGGACCTTTTTATTAGTTACGGGCCCATGTCACGGTCCTTGGCTACATGTCTGTGAACAGTATTACAAATACTCTATGTTCGTGAACAATATTACGAGTAATACTCTATGACTGTGATGCAAGCAGTAACTTATCAACGCAACACATAAGCACATACAATAGATAAAATTTAGATTTCCACACCTGGAATGAATGTCGATGATGAATGGATGCACTTGAATATAGATGATAAATATGTGTCTTGTACTAACTTTCATCTATCATCAAACTATATTTATCTCAAATTAATATGAAAACTTAAAATAGAAATAAGATAATGAGTTTAAATCTTTAGAATATATTGGAAGCGATACTTTAATATTTTTGAAATAAGAAAGATCAACATAATTTACTATGAATGATTTTATTAAATATTAATGTATAGATAATTTATAACTGATAAAATGAAAATAAGATCAATCCGAAATTTAATATACATGTAATCTTTTATGATTGGAAGAACATATCTAAATTTAATAAAATAATAAGGTGTACAACTCTATGTTTTGGATTATCAAAATGATTGTATTAAAAGCTGGAACGAATCACATATTGCTGTGATGTAAATCAATATAAAATCATACATATTCTCAAAATTATAAATATTACTGAGAATTTAAAACTCCATATTGCATGACATATAATAAAATTTCAATAATTTGAGGTTATTAAAAATGGTTTAGAGATAGTAAAAATGAAAACAGAATACATAACAGTTAATGTACAAAAATCAGTATATATCTAATTTAAAATCATTTACTCATTTATTTAATAGAATATTAATATTTTATTTATAATTTCAAATCAGTAGTAAGTTCATGATCTAAACTGAATGTAATAATATTGTAAAATTCGTATTAAATAATATTATTTCAAATATCATGAAATTATCACAAATTATCAAAAACACCATAAAAATACGACACATACCAAAATAAGGATTTTTATAGCCTTTTAAATATGCTTTTATAATTTCTAAACAGAAAGCATAACATATTTGACAACATGATTAGAAACATTGAAAATTTAATATAAAATAATTTAATAATATTTTTGGCATGAAACTTTTACATAACGTCAAATTATTCATGATTTATAACATATCTAATATTCAGAATATTTGAAAAGGTATAAATTAATAAATCAAAATTTCTAATCATGTATCCATAAAATTTCAGATTCTGCAAGCGTATGTATAAAATTCGTATAAAATAAAATCTGACTCCAAAAATCATGAAATTTTAAATACAAGTTAAAAACTAGTATTACACAACATATAAAAGATTTCGTAATTATTGAAAATGAATAGATACAATTTTAAAATTTTAAGAATGAGTTGCCTTGAATGTGTAATAGGGTTGAAATCTGAAAATCTCGTTTCCATGGATGTTTGATGATTGAAATGTCTGGATTTTGCGTGCGCATTTTTTAAAGGAGAGAAAATGAAGAAAACTCTATTTCAGCTCTTTCTTTCTTAAACCTTAACTGTTACGACGATGGAAAAAATGAATTTAAAAAGAACTGACCGATCCCTTTCTCTTTTATATATACATAAATTGGGCTTGAGATATCGGACTTGGGCTTAGGCCCATTTTTAAATTTATTAATGTGAAGTGAAAAAGATTCAAAGTTAAACTCTTTTATAATAACTAAAAGTTTAATTGACTTTAAATAAAAATATTTATTTTAATTTAAAAATACATAAAAATATCGGGATATTACAGAGAGGATAAAAGAGAAGTATAAATATAAAATAAAACGAGCTTTATTGAACAAGTTTGATATTCTCTTCAATTCTAGTTCTATTTTTTCTTCATTTTTGTTCTGAAATTTGTTGAAGTATGCTTGTATATGCAAAGAAACATAAATATGAAACAAGCTTTATTGAACAAGTTTGTTATTCTCTTCAATTCTAGTTCTATTTTTTCTTCATTTTTGTTCTGAAATTTTTTGAAGTATGCTTGTGTATGCAAAGAAACAAAGCGAGAGGAGATTTTCTTTTTTTAATTTTTGTGTGGTTGCTGAAGATAGGTGAAAAATTGGATTTGTGATATTTATATATTTATTTATGTGTCCATTACTTATAGGTACAGTTTATCTACCTATATTACTAGTAGGTACAATATCCAAATTAAAATATTATCCACTACAAATTGAACCCATCAAATACCCCTTTTAACTCTATTATATGTTTAATTGTATTCAGAAATTAATTAACCATTAATCTCTCCATGAAAATAAGAAATAAGTTGAGGTTAATCAATATAATCTTGTATATGTCATTCAAAATTTATGTATTCAGAAGTATTTATGTTCAATATATTTGTATTCAATCTACTAAAATTACGTTATGATTGTATATGTTATTCAAAATTTATATATTCAAAAGTATTTATATTCAATATAATTGAGTTTAATCTACTAAAATTACGTTATGAATGTGTATGTTATTCAAAATTTATATATATGTAGAAGTATTTATGTTCAATATATTTGTATTCAATCTACTAAAATCTATTATTTTATGATGTTATATTTGTTCAAAATTTACGTACTCAAAAATATTTATGTTTAATATATATTTTGTATTCAGAAAGAATTATTTTTCGTAATTTACTCCTTTAAAAATCACAAGAATTATTCATACTTTTAAAAGATTCCGATTTGAATCCTCACTTGTATTCAAAAATTCATGTATATACATGGTATTCAGATATTTGTATTCAGAATTTAAGAAAAAAATACTGTGAGTACAAACAATCAATTGTATTCAAAAATTTCAATACATTATGAGCCCAGTTCATAACGCTCCAAGGCGGTCATAATAGTCTTTCCTTTTAATTTATGTGTAATCTCATCATTGCAACAACCAACTAACAAGTAGTATGGGTTAGGGAACCTATATGATATGTGGCGTCAAAATCAAAATATAAATCAATACACATTATAATAAAAAAAAGGTCTTTTAAATTTTAACAACACATTAGAAACAAATGATTGAGAGAAACCAACAAATCTGAGTACATCAGTACACAAATCAATTGAAAAAAACTTGAGTTTGCAGACAATTCCAACACATAAAACCTCAAAAAGAAAAGAAAACTGATAAATTGACATTTTAGACCAAATCAACTTTAGAAAAAAAACAGAAGGAGTAGAAGAAAAACGAAAGCTCCATAAGAACGAATAGAATGATGAAGAAAGAGAACCCACAAATTAGAAGATGATCTCAAGGACTGAAAACGCAAATAAAACTGAAAATTAAAAATGATTTCCCCAAAATTTCCATCAAAACAAGCCAACGAGAATAACTTAATAGGCACATAACTTTAAACATCTGGTAAATAAGAAGTAAAAATTTGGAAGCGTGCAAATTAATAAGATTATGGAGATAAACCCAAAGATCCAAGACATATATAAAAGGTATAAAAATTCTCCAAGTTCAATTTTTTTTAATAACTTTGTGGTCAAGTTTAGCTGCTGCTACACCAATTAATTTGAGAGAGAAAACCTTTTTCTACTTCTTTTCCTCCTCTTATTCAATTAAGCTTCTTCTAATTATTGCCAGCAAAAGAGATATTTATCCAGATACAAGTCCATAATAATTAACACACCAAATGAAAACGTTCAATCTCTCTATCTCATTTTTTTTTATCTAAAAGATTCAAAACACCAACAAATCTAAATAAAGATGAATACAACGACAAAACAGCAGTATCTAGATTTCTCGATCAGTTAAAGGGGAACAAAAGAAAAAAAATTAAAAATCCTACATCAAATAAGAGAATTGAGACCACGAATCAATCACAAAGTAACAGAATTCAATAACAAATTACACACCTGCACAGTGGTTGGTTGAACTCTAGTTTCAGGCTTTCAGCAGCAACAATTGCGGTTGGATGGAAACGGAAGAGATCATAGCTCCCATCAGCTTACACACGAATTGGGTGCTCAGATGACGAAGGATGGTCGGAAGAATGGCGATGAGCTGGCGGATCTTGACATGCTTGTTTATGATGCGGGAACAATAGACAACGGTTGATGGTAACAGATCAGTTTTTGCGGTACTCTCAGCTGATGACATTTGGATCTTTTGGTTAACGTGAACCGTTAGGGTTCCATGCAATTCTACAACACTGGAAGCATAAGAGTATAATCTATTACCTTTCACCAAGGTTTGATGTAGAGGATGATCAGCAAGAACAAACGACCTTCCAATCTTCTCTTGTATTCCTAAGCCACGTCTTGACATTGTGTGGGCAACGATCTACATTACGATCTCAATCTGTAGTGAGTATCGCTACCTCACGGTTTTTGGCATGAATAGTTATGATCCATACTTCTAAGATTAGCTATTTATAGGCTACAACAGGGACCGGAAGGAGAAATTAGGGTTTGGGCCTCCCATTAGGTTTAAGCATCCAAATTTAGCCCAAAATAAATACTTAAGTCCAATAATAATATATCAGTCAACTAAAGAAATATTATTGCACTGCCACCCTAATCCTAAATTACGTTATGGGCTCCTTTTATTATGAGCCCGTTAATCTTCCCTTGTTTAAGATTCAATGCCCATTAATTAATTAAGTTACAGATAACTCTATTAATTAATATTTTTACCAAAAGTATTACCACTCAACCTTACTATCATGTCGGATCAAATCCACCTGCAGGATTTACATGATAATCATTATGAGCTTCTCAAGGAGACATCATCAACCAATTCCATTATGACACAAATTCCTTATACAATCAACAGCACACCATAGAGACAGCACCATTTTCTAACTTACCGACATATTGATTTAACTATTAAATCTCACCCATTGATGAATCAAAGAAATAAATACTGGCTTACGTATCGAGGTTATTGTATAGGGATTAAGAGTACAAACATCCATAATAACAGAGATCTAGTTCTATTATATAATCAATATAAACTAAACAATCTCACAGTGGTCATACTGAATACACACAAAGTGCACTAGTACAATTTTATAGTCAAGACAGACTAATGTCAAATCAAACTACAACCATACTGATAGATAGTCCCTGCCTATCTTGGTTGTGAACATCTGTTTATACTTTATAAGGAGCCGATAATATGATCTTCTGTGTGACACCGCACACCATATTATCTACAGTATAAAGTAAACAAACTTTTGCAACAATATAGTTGCAAACATTTGATCACATGATTCTCATTTCAAATATGTCAAAAATATTATTTATACAAAAAAGATTATGCTGCCATACATCTGATTCCCATTTCCGCTACATGACCATCAAAAGCTTTCACCTTAAGGTCCTTATAATAGGATTTACTAGGTTAT
This sequence comes from Pogostemon cablin, assembly GCA_023678885.1. Taxonomy (NCBI): domain Eukaryota; kingdom Viridiplantae; phylum Streptophyta; class Magnoliopsida; order Lamiales; family Lamiaceae; genus Pogostemon; species Pogostemon cablin. The sequence goes on along the minus strand of CM042964.1, from coordinate 24,415,204 downwards.
CACCTGATGTAATCTAGGCGACAATAACATTTCCCTCATCATACGATTTCTCGTATCAGGTAGTATTCACTATCAATGTGCTTAATTGCCTTATGGGTTCGTGATTCCTTCAAATTTGTAACTGCATCATTATTATCACCATAAATTGTGATAACCCTGGGCAAACTCAGAATCACATCTAAGTCCATTAAGAAGTTTCTAGAACCATACAGATATTTTGGTTTCCACAAGGCTCCAATATTATCCTTTTTTCATGGTGGAGTTCGAAATATATTTCTATATAACACTCCTCCATTTTATGGATCTGCTTCCCAATTTAAACACATAACCTTGAGGTGGATTTACTGCCGTCCCTATGATTTGAAAATCAGAATCTAAGTAACCGTCAAGAAGTAATGAATCTGTCCGGTAAGCCTACATATAATTTCTAGTCTTTCTCAGACACTTCAAATACATCTTACCACAATTCAACATTCTTATTTTGAGTTACCTTGATACCCACTATCTATGCCTTTGGCAAAATAGATATCCAATCTCGTGCATAACATTCCATAGATTAAGCTTCCTTATTGCCAAAGCATAGAGAACCACATTAATCTATTTTATCTTCTTTTGTGACTTAAGACACAAATCCTTAGATAAAGTCACATGCTAAAATAAGTAAGGATTGTATCATTTGTGAAGCTTGAGATAAGCACAACATCCTATCTCGTGATCTTTATTACAATGATCGCAAGGATATATTATGCTTCTCTTAAGTCTTTCAATTCATACTGCTTTATTAACAATACCCATACACCCGACAATACTCTTTTATTGTCTCCAATGAGCAAGATACCATCTACGTACATACAAGAAATACCACCACGTTTCTGTCAATCTTTTCAATACACAAGACCCATCCGTGCATTGATTAAATCTATATGACTGGATTTTCTTATCAAAATGGATGTTCCATGATCTTGAAGCTTGCTTTAGTTCATCGATGGACAATTTTAAGCTTACAATCAAATGCTCTTAGCCTTTGAATGAATCACACTGGTTGCTTCATAATTAATATGAGTAGCAACAGACAAAAAGAATCCGGATCTACTTAGGCATAGCTACCGGTGAAATAGGTTTTCTCATAATCGAACCCTTTTTTTCTGAGTATAACATTTCGTTACAAGCTTTGCATCAAAGGCTTTCTCCTTACTGTCTGATCCTCTTTTAATTTTGTAGGGCCACTTCCAAAGGTTTTAATACCATTTGGTGGTTCTACAAGCTTCCAGATTTGATTTAGAATCCATAGATTCTATTTCAAAAATCATTGCACTTTTCTAAGATTTCGCATTTCTTTCTCGTAGTGCTTCGTCGTATACATGGGCTGATTTCATATTTACTAGGGACCAAGTCTCACGAATCTCCCAAAATATAAATCTTTTCTGTTGTAGAACAATCCTCCCACTACGACAAGGAACTACATGCAATTGTGTATCAGATGTGACACGCGATGCAATTTACTTGTGGTATATCCTCTTGTAGTCTTGGTATTAAAATTTGTGTTTCCCTTCTCACACCTTTTAGAACATTTTATTCATGAGTTTGTAATTTATTACATAGTCCTTTTCCAAAATCTAATGTTCATATTAACAAACACTCTCTTGGTATTTTGGATTATTAAATAAATCACCCTTTATTTTTCTAGGATATCCTGCAAACAGACAAGCATCATTCGACATGCTGTTTCTAGGGCTTACCCGTAAAATAAATTTAGTAATTCCAAATAATTCATCATCTATCTAACCATCTCCATTAGAGCCTTATTCCTTCTTTCCACCATACCATGCAGTTGGGGTTTGCCCGGTGTAGTTAACTTGGGATTTAATCCTATCTTCTAATTAATAGCTCTTAAACTATCCTAAGAGGTACTCGCCACCATGATTAAATCGTAATGACTTGATATATTTTTCACGATGCTTAACCGTATCAGCCATGTATTTGTGGAATTAATCAAAATATCCAGACATACAGTGAATCAAATAAATATATCGGTATCTAGAATAATCATCGAATATTCATAAGCACCTCTCGCCGGGATAGTCTTAGGATCGCTTAAATCAGAATGAACCAATTCCAATATATCTTTGGCTCTACGCCCATTTGCCTTGTAAAGGCAATTAATCATAATCACTTCCAAGCAAAACTCACTAGTTCGATAGTTTCCACTTCCAATAAACCTAATGGTCCACCGACTATCAACTTTCGAATCGTACTTAAGTAAAATGATCTAGTCTTGGATGCCAAAGGTATATTTAGTTCATCTCCGAAGGTTCCTTTCTCTTACTAAGATTAGAAGATGCATTATTAATTACTATTTGTTCATCCATGGAATAAACATGATTTAAGAGTATACAAATTGTCCACCGTACCATAACAGATTATAACTCTATCCTTCATTATAATGACCATGTCACTTAAATGAAATAGAGTATCTATCCGTAGGTGCATAGAAACTGAAATCAAATTCTTTTTATAAAAACGTACATAAAACAATTTCTCAAAATCAAACGTTTATTCTTATCATAAGATAGATAAACAACCCCCACTGCAAAAGCCACTACTTTCGTAGCTTTACCCATGTATACAGTAATCTCATCATCACTTAGTTATAAACATTTAGTGATTCCGGTTTCTACACACAATGTGTCAGTAAACGCCATCACTAATCATGCTTCAACAACAAGTAAATAAGATACTTATTACCTTGTTTACATCTTGATGAAAATGACTTTCCTTCGTCACATGTTTTGTCAGAAGTTCCCACCTATTACAACCTTTTGTATTTCAGTTGAAAATTGCTCAAAACATCTAGGCAAACAATGAAGAATTAAATTGACTTAGGTTTCCCATTCAATTTCTACTCCAAGTATTTCCAATTCATTCATCAAGTCAACCATGGCCTCTTGTCTTTCTTCCTTTCTCAAGTATCCGAAGAGCCACATGAGATTGACCATCATATTTCTATGAACCTCTCTCTCATCTCTTCACAAGAGAGTTTAATAGGCACAAGAGAGTATTCTTAGTGAGAACATACATTTATTTTCCTAAGTAGTAAAACCAAGATTCTTTTCTAATCATTTATCTTGGGCCAATAAGTATGTTTTCTTTCAGTTAACAATAAGTGGAATAAAACCATTTGAAAATCTTGAGAATCAAGTAAATAAATACAACAATCAAATACTTCGAATTTAAAATTTATATTGATTCCCTAAAAAATAATATAAAATAAATTCACCGACATCTCAAGCACCGTGAATTTGCATGCCACGTTAGTGTGGACGTATACAAACCCTAACATTCGCTAGAGAAGGTTTTACCCATTAATTTCAAAAGTCAATTTAACTTTATGGCACCATAATTAATAGTCGGTTGTACTTTGGCCATGCAATTTAATAGCAATGACTCCGTTGGGGAGGATACATATTAATTGCACCTAAGTGTATACCATTATTTGATACTAAGTACGTTACCCAAGTTTTTGTGCCTTATAGTTGGTGCGCTCAGATAATTTTCTAAAATCATCAATTATAAATTTGTACCAGTGATCCGCAAATAAACTCATCTGTTGGGGAGAAATGCACTATAGCCGATTCATAAGTTTATGTGCATCATATTACAAACAATAATTATTTAATAAAATTTATTCCAGTGATCCACAAATAAAACTCATCCGTTGGGGAGGAAGGCACTATAGCCAACTTATAAGCTTACTTGCATCATATAATAAATCAATAATGGAGGCCACGGGGTTTATTGACCAATCC